>JAUMIR010000003.1:340302421-341636588 GCA_030847615.1 Gambelia wislizenii
AATAAAAACTGGGATGATTGTAGTAATATTGCCTCCAGCTTCCAAGACAATGAAATAGGAAACCATTTTTCTCAATCGACTTCTGTTGAGGTACCCAAGACCCATAACCCATAGTCACCAATGGCTCCTCGTCATCCTGGAGAGAAGTAACTAGTGAGGTGCCACAGGGTTCTGTCCTGGGTCCAGTGCTATTCAACATCTTTATCAGTGACTTGGATGAGGGAATAGTGGGTATGCTTTGTTGGCTCTCTTCTATGTCCTGCAGACATGCAGTGACAAACACAAAAAACTAGGCCCACTAGAGAAGCCACCTATCAGCACTGTCTGAGGTGCTTGAGCTCAACCATAGCTAGTTGCAGCAGAGTGCAGAAGCATAAACCCACTTTGTAGTATTGGGCAATATTGCACTGACCAACCTTGAACGATGCACAGACACAGTTGATTTTTCCAAAGTCCTTGAAGGCTTTTATCACTTGTTGCAATATGTACAAGTTATATACAAACTCTCCTTTAACTCTTTCCAACATTCACTGTCTGATATATAGCAATCCACTCTCTACAACCAACCTGCTCTTCAACCCACACATGCACTGCATTTTAGAGCACTTATATGCATTGGTGATAAGTAAGGGTTGACACCTGGTGTTACTTATCAGTTACAGCCATACAAACTATTTTACAATGTCTTAAAGGAACATTGTTCCCAACATGCTTATCAAATTGGCAGATGACCCCATATTAGGAGGGGTAGCTAGTACTCCAGAGGACAGGATCAGAATCCAAAATGACCTGAACAGATTAGAAAGCTGGGCCAAAACTAACAAAATGAATGTCAGCAGGGAAAAATGTAGGATACTAAACTTGGGCAGTAAAAATCAAATGCACAGATATAGGATGGGTGACACCTGGCTTGATGGCAGTACATGAAAAAGGGATCTGTGGTCTTAGTGGGCCACAAGATGAACATGAGTCAGCAGTGTGATGCAGCAGCTAAAAAAGCCAATGTGATTCTAGACTGCATTAATAGGAGTATAGTGTCTCTCATATAAAATAAATAAATCAAGGGAACCAATAGTGCCACTCTATTCTGCTTTGGTCAGACGTCACCTGGAATACTGTGTCCAGTTCTGGGCACCACAATTCAGGTAGGATATTTAGAAGCTGGAACATGTCCAGAGGAGGGCGACCAGGATGTTGGGAGATCTGGAAGCCATGTCCTATGAGGAGTGGCTTAGGGAGCTGAGTATGTTTAGTCTGGAGAAGAGAAGGTTAAGAGGGGACATGATAGTTTGTTTAAATATTTAAATGTTTAAATATTTGAAGGGATGTCATAATGAGGATGGGGCAAGCTTGTTTTCTGCTGCTCCAGAGACAAGGACATGGAGCAATGGACTTAGACTACAGGAAAAGAGATTCCACCTAAACATTAGGAAGAACTTCCTGACAGTAAGAGCTGTTTGGCAGTAGAATGCACTGCCTTGGAGTATGGTGGAGTCCCCTTCTTTGGAGGTTTTAAAACAGAGGCTGGATGGCCATCTGTCGGGAATGATTTGATTGTGTATTCTTGCATGGCAGGGGGTTGGATTGGGTGGTCCTTGTGGTCTCTTCAACTCTATGATTCTAACCCCCATTTTTAAAAGTAACCCCTTCACTCAGAGAGTCTCAGTAATTTGTCCTTACTGAACTACACTAAGAAAAAACAGTGTGAGCCTAGTGGATCAGGACTTAGTAAAACTTATAGCAGATCCAAAAATATCAAGGAGACTTAAGTTGATCTGATTAACTTTCATTGGGTGTACACTGAGTATGCTTAAGTTAGAATCCAACCCAACAATTATGGACATTTGATAGACAGATGGAAGGCATTCCAGCAATTGCAACTTTATGATGTTACAGTGGGGCTAACGATAGCATTTTTCATCCCATTACACAATTGATACTTCAGCACTCCCCTTCCTCGATTCATGGTTAACCCAAGACCTATTCATTTCAGTGGAAAATAATACAGCTTTAAAAAACCCACTCAATATTAGTCTATGGTTTTGCAATAAAACTTATAGAGCCCTGGTGGCACACTGGTTAAATGCCAGTACTGCAGCCATAACATTGTGAGTTCAATACCAAGGGCTCCAAGGTTCACTCAGCCTTCCATCCTTTCATAGGTCAGTAAAATGAGTACCCAGCTTGTGGGGGCAATTAGCTAATGCACATTATAAACCACTTAGTACCTAGTGCGCTATAAAGTGGTGTAGATGGGTAAGCACTATTGCTAAAAGAATTTGTAAGCTGCTCTGAGAGCCTTTGTGTCTGAAGAGTGGGATATAAGTAATGAATAAATAATAAATAAATATATCTTCTTTTTTACTGCATGTCTTGCAGCCAGGAGTAGGATTGGAGAGGAATTGGGTGGTGGTGGAGGGTTGAGTTGAAAGGTGTATCTGGAAATGGGTCATCAGAGTCACAACATGTCCATTTGTATTGACATCTGTTTGTTGGGAAGGGTCAATGTTGTTTTTTCTTTGCATTTTGGAAATTATGCAAAGCTTTCAATATACAATGCTGCATGTATCTTGAGCCTGTGAACTCATACACCTTTGCTTAACTTAAACTATTATTTAGCACTTGAGTTTGCAGGAATGGCTGAGGTCATTCTGAGTAGAATAAGGGAGGGAGAGGATTTCTCATGGAGCAAACAATATAATCACCTCTCTTGAAAGTGAGCCATATGATCTGATTTGGTAGCCCCTGTGGATATGTGAATGTGCATATATAGTTGCTGGGAATTCAACTAACTGTGTGAGCAAAAATAATTTGAAACAGGCATCACATGACCATAGTGGATATGCCCCCTTAAGCCAGCTTGGCTTCATGGTGGGGGGTCTTACGTGTCTTGTTTTCCTAATCCCAAATTAGATTGCAAGGGGCACACATGGCTTGATAGGAGCCAAACTGCAAAAATTATAATCTATCCTGGAGCTGGAATGGAACCCTGGTGTAGATTCACCCTAAATATAGATCCAATCCTGTGTGTACCATGGTATCAACCTCCTTAGGACGTAACTCAGGGGAACAGCACTTTATGTATCAGATGAAGTGAACTATAGTCCATGAAAGCTTATGCTGTGTTAAAATTGTTAAGACTTAAGGTGCCATAATCAAAGGTGTCTAGCACAGATCAGGACAACTAAAAAGTCAGAGAAAGAGGTCTTGCAATCATTTGCAGCTGCTTGAACCATCTTGGGAGTTACTCTCCATTTAGAGCAGTACTAACCCAAGAAAGCAGGGGTGTAAACCTCTTTCTGTTATAGACAGTCCAGAACATGAAAAAGTAGCTTTTATGGACAACAGCATCCAGAATCTCCCAATAAGTCCACTGATCATGCTGACTAGAGGTTTCTGGGAAAAGCATAACATTCCCAAGCTCTGGAACAGCCACAGAAGTCAGTAAGATTTTCATATGTTTAATTGCAGGGTTTGCTTTATTTATTAAATAGGGTAGCCTCAAAACCACACACAAATTTTGTAATTTTATTATAAAGTTAAACTTCCAGGCTGGCAGTGCAGTTCTTGTACAGTGATCCTTTCCCATGGTAGTAACTGTTCTTACATCAAAATGAAAGATGCCATATGATAAGATTTACATGTTTGGATGCCCAGTATCTGCTTTTTCTTTTTAGGTTTGAGAACTCTGTGCATTGCATATACAGACCTATCTGAAAATGCTTATCAGGATTGGCTGAATATATACAATGAAGCCAGCACAAACTTGAAAGACAGAAGTCAGAAACTGGAAGAGTGCTATGAAATCATAGAAAAGGTAACTACGAGATGCCTACAGATGAATTCTTTCTGACCTGATTTTGGCTGTAAGAAGAAATTTGTACAAATGTGGTAGAATTCAAAGACATAACCATGTTAGTCTGGGTCAGTATGCAAAGGAATCTTATAGCACCTTTGAAAGTAACTGTGAAAGAGGTTTGTAGCATAAGCTTTCATAGGATTCATTCCATGCATCTGACGAAGTACACTTTGTCTGCAAAAGCTTATTTTACTACCTTCTTTCTCTTGGTTAGTTTTGAAGGTTCTACAAGATCCCTTTTTGTACAAATGTGGGGGTGGGGAAGAGATGATAGCATCTCATTTTAAAAAATTAAATCAGTTTATATATTGGTTACCATATCTGAAATTACATCTTGAAGTAGTGTTGTTCCAGTTTGAACTTTATATAGCAGTGCTTATTCTGCTTAACTGGAAATATTGCACTCCCAGTTACCATAACCCCCAGTTGCCCCAGTTTGGCAGGAACAGTCCCAGTTAATCCTCCATAGTCCCATTTTTCCAGTGGCCTTTGAAATGTCCCAGTTTCTCTCCTCTCCTCCTCTCCCCCTTTGACCTCAGCTTACTTCAGTTGTAAATTGAGTTCAAAGTACACAAGTAGCTTTCACTCTAATTCAGCAGTGGCGAGGAGGAGGTAGAATCTTGCCCTTTCCAGTGCTGTCAGGCAAAAGCGAACTGCTGGATCTTCTCCAAGCTCATGTGTTCTATTTCATTAATAACCTGTGCTATTCTGACCACACTGTGATTTTGCTTGGCCACATGTGTCCCTGTTTTCATCTGTAAAATGTTGGAAGTATGAAATAACTCCCCATCCCAGGTTGCTATAGTCCTTTCTTCTTAAAACCATGTTTTAATAATGAAACACACACACACACACACACACACACACACACAAAACATAACTTATTTTTATCATGCCATAGAAACAGAATATAACTCTTGCGTCAGTCTGTATTATTGCTGGCTACTTCCGTTGATTTGGTTCTGTATTAATTTTATGTTTGGAAAGAGAGGAAAAGGTAATGATAGTTTTGGTGTAGGAAAGCACTGTCGGACTGCAAGATCAAGACTAATAAGGTTATTAAACCACAGCTGTTAGAACTGCTGTTGCAAACAAA
Source organism: Gambelia wislizenii (assembly GCA_030847615.1). Lineage (NCBI taxonomy): Eukaryota > Metazoa > Chordata > Lepidosauria > Squamata > Crotaphytidae > Gambelia > Gambelia wislizenii. The sequence continues at coordinate 340,307,377 of JAUMIR010000003.1, forward strand.
CAAACAAACAAACACACAAAAAGATTTCCAAAATACTACTTGGTTGCATCTAGTAGTCAGGCACCAGTTGGTCATGATAGTGTTACCTGTTAGAAGTGCAACCAGGTTTAGTACTGAAGAGTCCAGAATGCCTGAGAGTGAACAGTAGCATTAGATAGTTTGAGTGACCCACAGTCCTCCCTGCTTGTCTACTTGTCCTGCTCCCTCTGTGATGTAAACTGATATTCTTAGGGATGTTTCCACGTCTTCTACCCAGAACTCTCTCAGCTCACTCTAGAGATGTGGCTAGCTTAGGATAAGCACCCTGAATTACTTTCCTGTCTTAGAATGGAGTTCTTACAATAAAGCCTTAGTTTTTCTAAAGCCATTGGTGTCTTTGCTCCTGAACTCAGGATCTCTACTTGACCGCTGCATGCACACATTGTCTATCATTACCTACCTGAACTTCCTACATGCAGTTAACCAAGTGCTTGTTGTCATCATGTCCTCTCAAGGCAGCTTTGAGTTAGGACAACCCTTTGAATGAGAGACCTTGAAGAAACCATCTACTGCTGCCTGTATGTGCACTGATATCTGTGCCATATCAGTTGTGGGGGCAATCAGAGTGAGACAAGTTGGGCTAGGCAGGACAACTTTCTTTGCTGCTAATGAGAAATGTCTAGAAGTCTTAGCTGGCACAAGGCCTCACACTATTAAGAATTAAAAGCCATTCTAGCTGTTTGTTTAGAAAAACAATGATAGTATTTGTTAAAGGTTAGGGTTAGGGTTAGGGTTAGGGTTAGGGTTAGGGTTAGGGTTAGGGAGTGAATCTCTACCTTGAGGTCTTGGAGAACCAGTGTAGTGATTGAACTACAGCACTAAAGTTCTCTACCATAGAATTCTAAGTACATTACCAAACTACAAATTCCAGGATTCCTTATGATGGAGCCATGGTAGTTAAAGTGGTATCAAACTGCTATAACTATGTAATATAGAAACACTTTCTGTTTAAAAAATGCCACTAAAGGAGTGGGCAAGGATCCTTATCCGTCCTTGCCTGTGGACCAACAGCATTGTAAAATGGGGTGGAGGAGGCTTCTTGCCTCCATGTTGAAAACTTAGCTTTCTTATGCTTTGCTGTTTTTTTAACAGCGTATGTTGCGTGTGTGTGTGTGTATATATAACATAAATACAGTGTTCTTCTTAAGCACAGTCCAAACCAACAACAGTATCAAAAAGAGAGGCCAGCTTCTCAATCCATTGTTTTCTTTCCTCTTTTGCCATTTTCAGGATTTACTCCTTCTTGGTGCTACAGCTATCGAGGACCGCCTTCAGGCAGGCGTCCCAGAAACAATATCCACTCTAATGAAAGCAGAAATCAAGATTTGGGTACTAACAGGGGACAAGCAAGAAACAGCTCTCAACATAGGTAAAGAACTTTTGACTTTTCCAGTAAGGCTTCCATGTACAAACCCCACCAGTTAAGATGAGAGAGTTTGGAGGAGTTGAGCAACGTCTTTCTTAAAAGCTTATGTATTACACCGCTACTACCTTATTTGTTTAATTTAGATCCTGGCTTTCTCCTAATATGGGTCCCAAAGCAGCTCAAATGAATTAAATTCAATTAATGTGTTTTAAGTGATCATGATCTGCTGCAGACTCCAAACTGTGAAACCTGGGTGTTAAAAGCTAAAGGAGGATGTGGACAAACTGAAGGGTGGCAGTTGATAACAGCAAGAGTGGGTGTCTTTGGTGCGTGGACTAGAAAACAAGCCCAATAACTTTTTAAAGTGAGGAGGGGGACATGTGGGAGTTGAGGTACTGCGTTATTAGTACCCTCCAACCCGCTAGGGGGGCATACTTCTCCCCATATTGTCAGATATGAGCAGCAAATCAGTTCTGGCAAAAAGAAGGCAAAGACAATGCTTGAAAATAATTTCTTGAATCCTAGTTTGTCAAAATTTCCACAGTCATAGAAGCATAGAGTGGGAAGAGATTCCAAGGGACATCTAACATCTACTCCAAACCACCATCAGGAGTCAGATATGTGAAGCATCTAGATTAAAGACAGCTAAAGCATTTAAAGCAGAGATGGGTAATTTTTGCCCCTGCATCCTTTGGTAGGCGACATTGCCATGCCCAATGCAACCAGGGATAAACGCTGCATCGCCTCTGGTTTTGATTTTAGCTGATTCTCACCTTTTTCCCCATTTCTTATTTCCTCCCATAGCTACATTATCCAAAACAGAATGGAGGCAGTTTATGCTACCACACCATGGGTACATCCACAGTACACAAATAATCCAGTTTGAAATGGGATTATTTGTTATGGCTCCTTCCTGTTGAATCCTGGGATTTGTAGTTTGGTGAGGCACCAGCACTCTTTGGCAGAGAAGGCTAAAGACCTTGTAAAACTACAAATTCCAGGATTCCATAGGAAGGAGCCATGGCAAATAATCTCATTTCAAATGGATTATTTGTGTAGCATGGATTAGGCCCATGTCTTGCTCACACAAGCCGCCTCTGTCTAAACTATTTTTTTAAAAAAATTAAGGAGATAATAAAGAAAGAAATACAAAAGTAGAACAGAGATATCAAAGAATCCATAGTAAAGAAAAGCCAGTTTTAAGTACTTGTTACAGAGGCCAAATGGACTTGTTTGAATAAAATCAAGCCCCATTGAAAGTAATATATACCAAATAGTGTAGTGGTTTGACCATTGGACTATGGCTTTGGAGACCGGGGTTCAAATCCCCATTCAACCATGGAGATGCACTGAGTGACCTTGACAAGTCACATTCTTTCACCCTCAGAAGAAGGCAATGGAAACCCCTCCTGAACAAATCTTGCCAAGAAAAATCCATGATAGGTTCACCTTAGGGTCGTTGTAAGTCAGAAATTACCTGAAGGCACAAAACAACAAACAATAACTAAAAATCTAACCCCCCCCCAAAAAAGTAAAAATAGTCAAGGACATTTTCAGACGGGGCCAAATACCCCGTTCCTGCTCCACCACCTCCATTCCCATTCCTGCCACAGAATAGAAGAAAAATGTTTGCACACTTACCTTCATTCCGCGGCAGGAATGTCCTCTCCCTCCTCTCGCTTGCCAGCCATAAATGCAGCCGTTGTAAGGCTGCATTTATGACTGGCAAATGAAATCCCGCCAGTTTGCGCGAAAGGTTTTTTTTAAAAAACACCGAACGTCAAAACTGAAAACAAAGCACAAAAACACAGGGAAAAAAATACAAGTAACCCAGGGGAAGGGGGGCGGGGAAGGGTGCCACTTACCTGGCTGTCCTGATCGTGCCTGGAAGTGCTCAGAATGGACCTCCCCCCTGCAGCTTTCATCTCAGAACAGGAACGGGGCTCCTTTTCCCACACCCATGATTCTGTGACAGACACAGAATGGGTGTTCTATTCACAATGTTTCATTGTGAATACTTTATTCCAGGGGCAGCACGGATGCAGGACGGAACAGGGTTGACGTCGTCTGAAAGGGAAATCCTTTCTTGACCCTGTTCCATGCTTGCCAGGGAATATAGATCCCATCTGAAATCTTCCAAATGTTAAAAATCAGCTTAACAATCCACAATTCTAAGCCAACTCAGTTTCTCAAGATCACAAATAAAAATAGAGCAGCACATTATCTTAACCTTTTCTTTTTTTAGCGTTTAAGTGGCACTTAATACATCCCTCTAATAGTTATCATAATAAATACAGTACTGTCTGTCCTGTGCTATAAAAGCCAATATCAACATTCCAGTTGATGCCATCCTTCCACTGTAGTTCCCTGCTGTGTCTTTTGAGGGGACACAGGAAAAGGTAGTGAGAAGGAAAGTCTGACAACTGGACCAGGCCTACTCTGAGGCTGTATGAGATGGCTCCCTCAAGCAGCAGATTTTGGGTGTCTTGGAAGGCCAACAAATTGTTATACATTTAATTTTGTTGTGTTATCTTTGCAGCCAGGGAAAGTGAAAGGCACTTGTGGGATTTTATCCCTCATTTGCCAAAGTAACATAGCTGGCGGTGGGTATTATGCATCATGAGTTGGCTGAGTGGATGGTACTGGGAAGGCACCGGATCTTGTCTGACTCAGAAGCTAAGCATGGCCAATACTTGGAAAGAAGACTGCCAGGGAATGCTGGGTGCTATAGGTTATATTCAAAGGAAGACAAACCACTTCTAAGTATTCCTTGCCTAAGACAACTCTATGAAATTCATGGGGTGGCCATAAGTTGACAGATTCCTTGAAGGCCCATATTGGTGGTGGTGATGGTGCTGCTGCTACTGCTACTACTACTAGGGTGTCATTTGCTACTCTGCCTCAGGAGAAAATTGTCTTAGGCCATGACTAAGACAGCTGGGAAATCTCTCTTATATGAGCAGGCTTCTGTCTCCATGGATAGGATTCACTCTGTGCTCTCAAGTTCTGACAAAAGGTGCACACCTCTAAAGCTCTTCCCCAGACTCAGAATTATTTTTTTCTTGAAGAATAGTTTTACTATGTTTTGTTGTGTGACACTTAACAAAAACATATGTGTAAGAAACATGCAAAGCTAATAAACATATAATAAAACACAAGTACTGTATACTTAAATTATCCAGTTCATTTTTGTATATGGCTCATAAGGTTTTTTGGGGTATAAAGCAGTCTTTTTGTCCAGTGAAGAGAAAAGAGTGTTTCAAAACCTAACATGAGATGTTGGAAGAAGAGCATTCATAGCCCCCTTATTACCATATGTGATGTTTTGGCACCAGCTTTTTAACACAAACAAAAAACATAAGTTATTTTGAATACATAAAACACACAAACTAATAGACGAAGGCCCACAAACTTAAAGCAAACTAATAAAAACAAAATTACTAATGACTTCCCCCTACACATAAACTGATTATTATATTCCACTAATAAAATACTTCCATTAAGCAATACTGTATTCCAACTTCTACGTTTAATCACTTGTAAATAAATTATCCTGTTCAGTTGCACCCTTTGCTAGTGTGCTTTAGTGTATTAGGAGCTTCAGAGTTCTTAAGTGCTAGTTGTATTTTCTAGTCCTCAGATGTCACTGGCATATGGATGAGCTGTGATTTTTCCATGTTTCAGTGATAAGTTAAGAGCATTACAACAACAGTTAAACTGAAAAATTGCCATATAGTAGCTTTACCAACCCAGGTACCATTTTAATTAAGAATATGGAGAGCTGTGATGCATCACACTGAAGGCCTATAATTAATGGTGAGCCAAGTGTCACTTGTTGTGGTCTCCACCATGACCTCCCAGATCCCTTCCAACTCCCTTGAACTTTGGGGTGAAATTGCTTCCAAATGGCAAATTGCCCCCTGGGGATACAGTTTGTTATTTAATTGTAGTTTGGGCTCACTCCCACCTGTGCTTTAGACCAATTTTGGATAATTTAGTTAATTGTAATTAAGTTAATTGTAATTCAATTAATTAAAAAGTAAAATAAAATTAATTCATTAGTTCATTTTAATTAAAAAGTAAAATAAAATTAATTCATTAGTTCATTTTAATTAAAAAGTAAAATAAAATTAATTCATTAGTTCATTTTAATTTTCAAAAGACACTGGAAGTTACTGGTCACTTACTGTGTCTAAAATTCTTTTTTTAACCTAAGTTTTCTAGCAAATTGCTCTCCTCTTAGAATCTTCTGGGGACACTCATTGCCATTTTGGATGGCAAATTATATAATGGTGTATTTGAGAGAAGCAGACATTCCAGGTAATGCAAAAATACTCCCCAAATCCCCAGACACTGCCCACTTCTGGACCTGATATGGTCCAGCATTTTGTTATGATAGTGGACAACCAGATGCCTAGAGAAAGGCCACCAGCAGAACAGGAGTGCAACAGCCCCCTCCTGCTCATGTTTCACAGCAACTGGTGAAGATAAGAACATAAGTTCCAATACTGGGCATAATAATGGCTGAAAAGATGTGGTATAATTTTACCCTCATGGAGTTAGGCCTTGTTACAGAATAACAAGGTGTGCTTTGACATGCAATGCACAATGATATATTATGCACAATGTGCAACATGCAAAGCATAACAAGGGGACCACATACATAGCCAGCCACACTTTAGAAGCTTTTACCTGAATATGGATGTTACATGTCCGCCAAAAAACAACAACAACAACTGCATGCATATGGGAATTTAACACATGTGTAAGATGCCAACAGGATGACAGCCAGTGACTTATCATGACTAGTAGCCATTGTTTGTGTAAAGTGCATTACATAGAGTTCCTAAAATACTTATTCCTAATGGTCTAAGACCGTAGCAGTCAATCATCAAGAACTCTAATGGCCTCTTACTATCAAGGCCTACTATAGCTTTTATCAAACTGTAGCTCACTCATAACACCTCCCTCATATTTTGACCAAACAGCAGTTTTAATTTCCATTACTCCTTTCAAAGTTGCTTTTGCACCAAGGCTTTAGATTCTTTATGACCTTCAAGACAATATGTATTAAGCACTTGCCTGGCTACACTATTAGTTAATTTAATTTAACACAGGCTTTTAATGCCAAAGCTGTGGTTTTCTTTGGGTTACTTTGATTAAGCTCAATGGAGTCTATGGCACCCAGTAATTCTCTTTTATTTACATTTAACAGTGACGTCTCCTGCTAGGGAGTGACATTTCAAACCAAGCCTCAATAAATCATATGTACTTTCCTTGCTTACACCAGTTGAGAAAAATGTAAATGTACTGTATTTTCAAACAGGATGAAATCGATCAAGGAACAGATTAAGATCAGATTTTTAAAAATGATCTTAATGGAACAAGAGGAGATAATTTAGAGAGTAATCCAATGCACTGTGCTATGAATGATTTGAGTTGTAGTCTGGAAGGCACCACATTGGGAACATAATTTACACCCATGCATGGGCAGTGGTGGCAGCTGATTTCCATGTCAATGGGATGGTGACTCCACTCTGAGGTTTAGCCCAAACATTAAAAGGAGCCCAAGGTGCTGAACCTTTTTCTTCAGATATGTTCACTACAAAGCATAGCTCCTTTAAAGCAGATTAAAAATAGAAGTATCACTTTTGTTTTAACCAGTAATGACCTTAGGAATCACACTTCATTGTCACATACCATTATTCCTGTTGGGTGCTCTGGTCAGGTATGCACTACTCCTTATGTGGTAGAATCATAGAGTTGGAAGAGACCACAAGGGCCATCCAGTCCAACCCCCTGCCTTGCAGGAATATGCATTCAAAGCACCCCCAACAGATGACCATCCTTCCTCTGTTTAAAAACCTCCAAAGAAGGAGACTCCATCACACTCTGAAGCAGTGTATTCTACTGTTGAACAGCTCTTACTACCCAGAAGTTCTTCCTAATGTTTAGGTGGAATCTCTTTTCCTGTAGTTTGAACCCATTGCTCTATATCCTAGTCTCTGGAGCAGCAGAAAACAAGCTTGCCCCATCCTCAGTAGGACATCCGTTCAAATATTTAAACACGGCTATCATGTCACTTCTTAACCTTCTCTTCTCCAGACTAATCATACCCAGCTCCCTAAACTGCTCCTCATAGGGCATGGCTTCCAGACCTTTAACCATTTTGGTTGCCCTCATCTGGACACGTTCCCGATTCTCAATATGCTTCTTGAATTGTGGTGCCCAGAACTGGTTTAGCTTTAAGACAAAGCCCTCTTTTGAAAAAGAAAGAAAGAGAGGACTGTCAGAAGTAAGAAACATTTCCAAAGTGTCCTGGAACATTCACATATTCCTCCCTCCCCAAAATGCCAATTGTCTTCATCAATTCACTTATATATTTTCCCCAATAATGGGATTCAAGGCAGTTCACAAAAGCTAGAACCAATACATTTATTTATTTATTTATTTATTTATGTATTTATTTATTTTAGGTATCTATACCCCATTCTTCAGCCACAAAGGCTCTTAGAACAGCTTACAAATTGTTAAGCAATAGCACTTTACACATCAACATTGCATTAAGCTGTTTCCAATGTATGTTAGCTAATTGCCCCAACAAGCTGGGTACTCATTTTACTGACCTACAAAAAGATGGAAGGCTGAGTAAACCTTGAGGCCCCTGGGATAGAACTTGCAATGTTTTGGCTGCAGTACTGGCATTTAACCACTGCACCTCCAGGGCTCCCTTAAAAAAGCGGTTACAGAGACATAAATAAAAACATAAAAAGTGATTGTTAAAAATGCAATAAAGCTATCTATAGAATTAAAACCATTCAAAACAAATCCATACATTAGCTGGAGCTTATTTATATGCTAAAAGACAAAAAATAAAAATGACCAAAACAGCATGCCATTAAAAGCTCTTGGAGTAAATTCCTAGTAGTCTGTCAATAACAGCTGAATTTTCACTTGCTGATGGAATGACAGCAAAGAGGGAGCCATCCTAGGCCTTGTGTACACAAGTGAAAAAAACCTGAACCCACCTCTCCTCCAAATCTGGCTGGATAATGCCACTTGATGTGTGGCCTTATCTCTGAATCTGGTACAATAAGAGCACAAAATGTATGGGCTTATCCGCACCAAACTGGGGGTATACCACCTTAATCTGGGTTTTAGAAAACTCACAGTTTTCTCCAGAGTTTGCTGGAAACTCCAGAGAAAACTGTAGTGTGAACAAAAGATCTACACTGGATTGAGGGGTTGGGGTGGCAGGACAATCGATGCCAGACACTGGCACCACCATTTCCCCCTCTCCATGATGGCATCAGCATGCAGTCAGTCACTCTGAGGTCATAACAAGGCAGCCAGCCAGTGATCAATGGTGGGGAGGTTGATTGCGCTACCCCCTCATCAGTGATCCTCACCATTGATTGTGAGGCTGGCTGCCTCATTATGACCTCAGAGTGAGGGACTGGGAGGTCCCTTTCTGGGAAGGCAGTGGCGGCAGACCTGCAGCAGCAAGGAGTGGTGCAGATTTGGGTTTTGGCCAGGTAAGGTGTGGTGTTTAAATCTGGGCCAGAGTTGTCTGAATTTCATGTAGCACAGCTCTGGGCCAAAGTAGTCCTAATTTCAATTGGATTTTTCCCCCAGTGTGGACAAGAGAGGGAGTAGCTACCCAGAAGGCCTGTTCCTGTGTTCTTTCCCATTTTTGATAAATGATGCTGCATCAGTTGAGTGGATGGTGCTCAGTCTTATAAGCATCTAACTGCACAGTGGAATGTCCCAGGAGAAAATATCTTACTCAACTTCACTAAATTTTCACATGCAGAGGGTTTCTGATGCAGTGGTACTTCAATCGAGTAGCCACCCATGTGTGGGTTGAAGTAGTACAGCCCCTTTGAGAAAACTGTACCATGTGCCTATCTGAAAACTGGAGGGTGTTCAGAGTCTATTCTCATTAGAAAATGGTTCATACCCGTCTAGTAATTTCGAGACCTCTATTAAGAAAAAGGTAGACAGACATGATAAGACATGAAGTTAGGCAGCTAACCAGTTCTTTGTAGTCTGACAATGGGCTCCTTTTTCTAAAGGTGGGTTGGGCAATTTGTGGCTGTCCAGATGTTGTCAGATTGCTGCTCCCAGTTGCCCTATTTTTCACAGCCAATATAAGGATACTGGGGATTGCTGTCCAACAATGTTTGGAGAGTTCACAAGTTGCCTGCTTCTGCTCTAAAGATGTTACTCAGATTGAAAGACACAAACTTTATAGGATGAGATTACATTCCACTGGCTTCTTGAATCACCTGATCATCCTACCTTATCTTTTTGTTTATGAAACCTGATTACAGTGGTTGTCAAACAAGTGGCTCCCTCTTGTGGTGAGCTGCCATACTGACATAGCACATATCACATTTGGGTTTTCCTCCATGAGTTCCCCATGTCTTAAAGCTCCAGTATCTCATAAAATACGACTGTTTTCCTCAAGCATATGTTGAAAGCAAATACTCTAAGTGAGCTTCCAATAAGCATGTGTGAGTGTGAGTGTGAAGAGCCAGTCTATCATAATGATTAGAATATGCGACTGGAAGTTGGACGATCCAGGTACAAACCCTTACTCAGGCATGTAACTCACTGCATAATTTTGGGGCAACAATATTTTCCCAGCCTGACCTATCTTACAGAGTTGTTGTGAGGATAGAGTGGAAAGCTATCTATACCACCTTGAGTTCATTGGAGAAAAGGTGGGGTTTAATTATAAATACTCTGAAGGCACAAGATCCCATCTGGTCTTGGGAGCTAAGCAGGGTCAGGCCTGGTTGGATGAGGGACCACCAGAGAACACCAGGTGCTGTACACTATATTTCAGAGGAAACAGATGGCAAACGAACTCTGAGTACTCCTTCCACTATGCAATCATCATAAACCTACAGGTTAGTTGAAGGCGTACACCCCCCCACACACAAGAACAGCAAATGAAAATTATATTTAATAAGCATGTGAGTTTGTTTCAGAGCTTGGAAGAGTTACTTCCTTGGATACAGATCCTGGAATCCTTAAGCTGGTGGTAGTTGTAGTCCAAAAAAAGTACTTTTTCTGATTCTAGTTCATGCAATATATAATCCAGAACCACACCTACATCTGAGTCTTCTTGCAAGATCTGAAGTCTCCCGATTTGCTAACCAATAAAGAATCCTGTTGTACTTTTTTTTTTGTCAAAACTCCATCCAACAACTCCAGTTGTCAAACGGTGTCTTGCTTGATTTGAAAGATGTAAAATAAAACAGTGAGCAGCGATTTAGAAATTACTGTTCACTGTTGCAGCTGTTGTTCCAATCAAAAACTACTAGAAAATCTCTTTGAATTAGTTATACCAGATTTGTAACAGTTTAGGGCTGCAAGCTGTCCCTAGGGAAAGGGTATACTGCTGTTCAGAGTAGTGACAGAAGTTGTGAGTAAGACACACAACAGTGCTGCCAATTTATTTTTCAGTGAAATTTTAAAATAAAGTATAAACAGTATATGCTAGAGCTTATTTCTACATTTCAAGCATGTAAAAATAGTTCAATACATTTGACTTTTTTTTTTTTGGTAACAGTGTTTTGGAATCTTGCTATAATTCTTTCTCTTGGTTTTTGTTTTGTTCCATACTAGTTTAAATGATACGTTTTAATTCTGTTTTCCCCTCCCAAGTTTTACTCTTATTTTTTTTAATTGCCCAATAACTTAAAATCTCTGTATATGTGTGTGTGTCTCTAGAGAGGGGTGGAGAGAGGGGACTTTTTCAGACGGGGGAAATAATCCCTGAGGAGGTCGGGAGAAGAACGAGGCTATTGCACTTACACAGCCCCTTTTCAGATAGCTCCGTCCTCCTCCTGACCTCCCCCCTTGCTACTGGCGCTGCTTTTTATTGATGGAAAACTTCCATAAATAAAAAGTGGTGCCCACAGCATGGGAGGAGGTCAGGAGGAGGACAGGGCTGTCTGATACAGGGCTGTGTAAGTACGACAGCCTCGTTCTTCTCCCGACCTCCTCGGGGTGGGGGTTCCCCCATCTGAAAAAGTCCAGAGAGCCCACAAGCCTATTCTATTATGTATGTAATAAACAAACATGTGCAGTCCTGGTTGGTTTATATTTTGCTAAATTGTTATATTTAATAATAATTTATTATTATATTGATTTTTATTAAACTGATTATATTAATATTACTATTGCATTATTGTTGTGCATTGCAAGGATGAGCCCAAGACATTTTTCAGCCTGTGGTGTAGTATCATCTTTGTCTGTGCATCAAATATTATAGCACCCAAAGCCAATCAGGCTATTTTTGGCACCTGAGACAGAAAACACCACAAGCAGGGTTTTGTGCAACCCCTCCCTCATTATAAGGACAACAGCAGCAAACAATTTGATTGACTTTTTTCATGCCACTCAAAATCAGCCAACCAAGCTGGCTGCCTTATACTGCCTGAAGTTAGCTTTGGTTCTGGACTCTCCCTACTTCTGAGTACTGAATGTGCCACAGAGTGTGCTGAGTGTTTTGCATGAGAGAGCAGTTGAGAAGTTATGGTATTTCATAATATTTATTTACAAATATGCAAATAGGGACTAAAAGCAGAAAGACATCGGAGACTCTTCCTTGGTGTCCCATCAGCTAGGACAATATGCTATAGGTGAGGGTGAGGGCCTTCTCTCCTGTGGAACCCCCATTATGGAATATTCTCCCCTTAAAAGCCTGAGTGGCACCTACATTGTTGTCATTTTGGTGCCAAGTGAAAATATAGTTGTTTACAAAAGCCTTTGGGGCCTAATTGGTTTTATTCAGATCCGTACATGTGCATGATTTTAAATTTTAAAGTTATTTTAAGTGGTTTTTAGTATGTCTTTGTTTTTAATTCTTAAATTATTTAATATGTATTAGCTTTCCATTTTTTTAACTGTTTACATTATTTTAAATTGATAATGTTGTTGTGTTGTACACTGTCCTAAGATCATCAGATAGAGGGTGGGATGTAAATATTTAAATTGTACATCATACATACATACAGTCAGCAGAGTCTTGTCACCTCCTCTGCCAGACCCAGAAGATAAACTTGTTAGTTGCTGAAAGATTGCACTCCCAATTATTTTTAATTCTAGCAGGTAGACTCAAACTGTGTGTGCACTATAAAGTCTTGGTTCATTAAAGCACATTGTGTGCAAGCTTTACTTGTTACCTTGTTGCTCTTCCCTTGGGGCAAATGGTAAAACATGCCAGAAGACTGATGCAAAGGGATCCTGTAGCACCTTTCAAACTAATTGAGAGAAAGAAGTTGGTAACTCTGTAGCATAAACTTTCATAGAGTTAAGTCTACTTTATTAGATGCCCAGTTTCCCCAGGAAACTGATGGTAATCATAGCTTTTTGTAACACAAGAACTGGAAGCTATGGTTAATGGCGTCCAAAACAAGTCAGGATTCAGAAGCTAACATTTCATCATGATTTTATTTTCTGGTTTGTTTAGAAGCCATTAGTTGTGATTTGGATGTACTGTAATGGGACTGGGAAGCGATGGTTAGTTGTGACTTCTTGGCTTGTTTCCCCTGTTTTACCAAAGGAGGACTGAAGTGGGAAGAAAGGCAACACCATTCTAAACATGGCCAGCATATGTTTCTTTGTGGCTCACTTTTACCACCACAGCAAACATATTGACCCCTCTCCTCTTAGCTGGGTGGAGGAGGGACCATCTCCAAGCCTTGTGGTGGCTGACTCTTTCAAAAAGCTAAAGCCATTGTCCAGGAGATGTTGCTAAACAGTGTAAGCTAGTTAACAAGAGACCATTTTCTGAAAATAGCTCCCATCAGTTGTCCGTTCTTTATTTATTTATACCCCGCTCTTCAGCCACAAGGCTATCAGAGCGGCTTACAAACTGTTTTAAGCAATAGCAATTTACACATCTACACTGCATTAAGCAGTTTCCAGTGTGTGTTAGCTAATTCTGGGCTATAAAGAATGTCCAGTTAAATATTTTATATTTATATGATATTAAATTTTTTGAGCATGTTTACTTACAAGTAAGTCCCACAAGATTCTGGTAAAGATATTTAGATACTGTATATGTGCTCTCTGCTTCATTGTCATGTTCATTTTACTATTGTTTTCTGGGCTTCCCATAGATGTCTGAGTGGCATAGATGGTGGGATGTAACCATTTAAATCGTACATACATATACATACTTACTTACATGTCAGCAGAGTCTCCACACCCCCTCCTTTGCCAGACCCAGAAGATAAACTTGTTAGTTGCTGAAAGATTACACTCCCAATTATTTTTAATTCTAGCAAGTAGACTAATGTGAACATTGGACTAGATAAGCCTATGGTCTGATCCAGCATTCTCTCTCTCTCTCTCTCTCTCTCTCTCTTCATCACCCCAGCTGACACTGACAACAATTCTATGTGTGTTTATTGATTTCCACAGGTTATTCATGCAAGCTCGTGTCTCAGAGTATGTCTCTCATCCTTGTGAATGAAGATTCTTTGGATGTAAGTAAAACCGTGCCATTCTTTTTAATGTAAGTAAACCAACTGAGCAAGAGACAGTGTTTTAATTCTAGAAAAAAATCACTCAGAAACAGGAAAGTAGAACATAAATTTCCTTCATCTTCTTTCCCTCACCATCACTCTCAAGTGCTCTAAAGAGAGTCTTCTGAAGGTGAGGGGACCCTGAAACAGGCATGGTTCTCAACACCTATCTCTTTTACTGAGAGATTGAGGGTCCTTGCCACTTGTCAGCTAATTCTGGATTCTGTCTGGGGTCACCTTTATCAACCTCTGGACACCCAACCTATGGTTCAACCAGTTGAGCTAGGTTAACATCAACACACCACTTAAACATTTTCAAGTCTTGGAGTTTCGAGAAATTTACATGGGAGTTAACAGATTATTTTGTTTGTCTTTCAGGCTGTTTATTATAAATATTCATACAGATAGATATGCATATACGTATACATTCCCCTTCAGGGAGAAACACAGACATAGCATTGTCTTGACACTTCAACTTTGCGACATTTGATAACATTGTAAGTAAGGCATCTTGTATTAAGTCATATAGGCTACATGTTCATCAGGACAATTCATCTTAACACTTAACTCATTATACATGACAAAATATCATCTCATCTATTACCTTCAAGGGTTAATCTCCTAAAGCAATTCTTGAACAAATCTTAACTATAGTAATAGCTTGTAGGCATATATCTTTCCTAGCCTTACCATCATGAATCAGCATTGTCAGGGCTATCAGGAGCAATCTTCCATTGTCTTTGGCAATGTTGGAGCCATGCTAAAAAGTAGCCTGATTTTTGTGGCTCTGACCTATTGTCTCCTGCCACCCATACAACGTTTTGACTATCCAATCAAAAGCCTAGGCAAGGGTCTTCTCCATGACTAAATCCAAACTTTGGGATTCTATGATATTTTTATCTTTATATACTAGAGATCTTTGTATAGTGCACACCATGCTTTTGGAATTCTCCACACTACCTGTTCATCAGGTGGTCATTCAATGCTTCAACTCACAGGGTTACCTCTGGCCAGCCTTTGTGGTTTATGTTTACATATTTTAAGTGAATATCTGATAGTCTTCCCAGACTTGAAACCTAAACAAGTTTTTTCCTTCCTTTATTCTAAGACAGAAAGTAGACAGATACTGTCACAGATCTTATGCTCTATATTCTACAGTCTATAGGTTTTATTAGATTATATGACTCTTTTTTTGATGTTACGTAAACAGGGCAAGGAGTTGCCAACTGAAATTTGTAACAACTCTGCTGTATAGGGTGAGCTATGGCATAGAGGGCTGAGGAAGAGGGGAGACCTCCCCCAAATTTGGAAAATGAACCTCCTACAAGTATTTAATTAGTTTATTCCCTTTGTGAGGTGCCTAGGCAGGATGATGATGATGATGATTACCATCACCCCATAACCACCTTCTCAGGCTACTGTGTCATAATCCTGTCTATCCAGCAGAGTCTCCTAATTCTCAGAAAATGAGAAATCAGCCAGAGGAGTGGTAGAAAAGTCATATTACATCTGCCTCCTTTCTCATTTGTTTCTCTTTATTTCACTTGTGTTTGATGGACAAACTTCTCTTTTTAGCTTCAGGAACTTAAATGTAAAAGATTAGCAATCAGCATTTATCAATTACGCAAGAAAAAAGAAAGAAATGTAGTGAGATATTGCTCAGTGCTCTAATTGATGGAGTTGGACTTTGGCCTGGGATTAAATGTTTCCTTTTGTCATAATTATCATTTATTGTTCCAAATTTATGCATCATCATCAATTAGACATGGTGCTTTGCTGTGCAAGCAGGAAAAAATGAGTCTTTTATTCAGGTCTGTAGAATCAAGCTATATAACCCATTAATAGTCCCAGCATTTTTAGACAATAACATCTTTTCTTTCTTTCATTGTCCTGGTACTAATTATAGAAAGGTTAAGCAGTGTTAACCTCTTATGGAGTGTATGCTCAAGGAGTGGGGGGAAAGAATCTTGCCCTTGGACTGTGGCAGAATCAGCCAAAAGTACAGTTGTGAGTTAAGTATTATTAAAGTGTTATTGTGTGCAATTCCAAACTACAAGGTAACTCTGAGTCATTCTGAATAAAGAAATTGAAAAGTTGGTCATCTTATACAGTGTATAAGATGAGGGACAAGGGATTGGAAAGCCCCGTTAAAATCTCAGCTCAGTTTTGAATTTACTTGATGGCTTTTGGCAAGAAGCTACCTTATTTACATATGTATTTGCACACTCAGCTATTTAATTGCCATGTACCAAGCACCTTGAATTAAAAAGTATAGTGTACTTTGGTAAGCAGTCTAGTCAGGGACAGAGTTCTGCAGTGCTGATGGTTGGGAGCATTGCAGGATTATGTGACCAGCCCCCTCCTGCCAATGAGCGCCAGTGCAAGGAAGCAGAGGTCCTGTTGCAGCCCTGGACTTTATTGTACCAACCCCCATGAACGTTCTTTTGCCAGCATATTTTTAAATGTTTTTATGCTGGCAAAAGAACTCCTCCTACCAGACTTACCTTGAGCCACATCAGAAAAGGGATTCCTGGCAGTAACGGAGCACAAATGGAGCTCCGTTTACTTCCGAGTTTCAAATCTCTGCAATTCTCACAAGAAGACACGTGCATGGCAAATTAAAAAACACATCAAAAAATGAACCACAAAAAGTACATACAAGCACAGATATACACTAATGAAGTCCCAAGTACACGGGGGGGGGGCATGTTCATAAAAAGAATGTCCCCTATCTGGCTGCCTCTATCTCAACTGGAAGTGTTTGCCTGTTGATGCTGTATTCACGTGAGCATAATGGCGCAAAGTTTCAAATGCTGGCAATACCGGCATAAAAGTGCTACAGCTAATCTATTGATGGCTTGGGCCATTAATAAAAAAGAATGGCTTTTTAACAATATATGATCTCGAAAGGACAGCATTGTATGGTATACAGGCCCTTTCATGATCATTAGGCATCCTTGTGATGCCATATTTGCCTGGTGTGATAAATTCCTCTGCCTTACTGTCTCTCACTGGTGGGAGGGAACTGGTTGCATCATCCTGCAGTGCACCACTCACCAGCACCACAGAACCCCATTGCTCAGGGCAGCTGACTGGCCTTTCAGGTGGGTTTCAGGGGCATTTATAATTGTAGCAATGGTACCATGTAAATGCGAATAGGAAACAGTTATGCAGTCATAATCTGATTAATGACATCATAACTGACTTAACAGGGTGCCAGCCATGAATTTTTATTACATTTTTATTGCATTTATTGAACATAAGTTACTCTGTAGGAATGGAAAGGATATTTGAAAATATTTTTTTAAAAAATGGTTGAAAAACAAATTTCAGGAAATCTTGATAAGGAAAATCCCAGACGGGTGAGAATCTTCACAGTTTGTTAGTTTTTCTGTGTGAAAAACGCCAATGTTGTTTTTTGTCAGAGAAAACAGAATTTTCTATGCAAAAAATAGCATTTTTCCATAGAAAATCTCTCTCTCTCTCTCTCTCTCTCTGGCTTTTCTTCGCAAACAAAGATTCAGGAAGGACTCATCCCACGCTTTCTGCAAGCGCGCTGATGACTGAAAAGGCCAATCTGAGATAAACAAGTCTGGCTGCAGAAAGCACAGCAGAAGGTCTCCTTGAGTGATGATTCCGGGTTGTGATTCTTTCTGCGTTGTCATTTCTCTTCAAGACTTGTTCGGCGTGAGTTCTCAAATAAGGCTGCAGCATTGTGGATAGTGCGTCTCCATGCCTCCCGATGTGAGGCCATGGCAGATCATTGTTGGTGATCAATTTGGCCGAGCCTGAGATGTTGTTTCAGGGAGTCCTTGTATCACTTTTTTGGAGCGCCCCTCTTACGCTGACCCATGGCGAGTTCACCGTAGAGTACTGTTTTTGGGAGGCGATGGTCCTCCATCCTAGAAACGTGCCCTGCCCAGCGCAGCTGTGTTCTCAGTATCATGGTCTAAATGCTGGTGATCCCTGCTTGCTCAAGGACAGCAACATTTGTCACATAGTCAGTCCAGTGTATATTTAGGATTGTGCGTATACAGCGCTGATGAAAGCGTTCGAGGAGTCGTAAGTGTTGGCGATAGGTGACCCATGTTTCAGACCCGTAAAGGACTTATTTTCTATGCAGAAATACAGAAAATACCATTTCTGTGCAGAAAATCCTGTTCCTTGTGCAAGAAACGTGTGCATGTTTTGCATAGGATAAATCTAGAATTGTGGTTAGTCTTTGAAAACTGCAGTTTTTTCACCACAAGGATAAAAATGGTCAGTTGTTAATGCTTGCGTGTGAGAATGAAATGTAGAATGAAATCTATTGGAGACCCTTCTCTAGTTTTCAGATTCTAATGACACCTAAAATACAGGAATATAGAAAAGATAACATGTTCCTTCATATTCAGTGTGTACAGGTATTTAGGTGTGTCAACTTGTTTTCAACTTACAGCAACCATATTATGGTTTTCAAAGTATAAAATGTTCAGATTGGTTTAGCAGTGCCTTCTTCTGCACAAGTATCACCACCGTAATCTACAAGAGAACTTCCATCAGTGTGGTCTCCCACTACAGCTGCTGTCAAATAGCTGCCCATTGGTCTTTAAACAGAGGCTGGATTGCCATCTGTCGGGGATGCTTTGATCAAGATTTCCTACATGGCAGGGGGTTGGACTGGATGGCCCTCATGGTCTCTTCCAACTCTGCAATTCTATGATTCTATGATAATTTTTCCACTCTCAGTTCTACTGGAACTATCAGTTCTCCTGCACTGATATGGCACTGATGTGGCCATTGGTCCCTGAAAGAGATACATGCCATCTTTCTTTGGTCTCTTAACCTTTGAGCATTCAGCCTTAGGTGACAGTTCTAGGGACCCACACATGTTACAGAGTCTAGTGTCTTGATGACGTTGCTGTCCATGTCGTTGACACTCTCAGGACTGTGCATCTAAAAGGAGGCCACCTTGGCTGATATATATCTGAACCTTCAGAGTAGCATTATCCTTTGAATTCGGACAGTTATAAATGGGAGACAGGAAATAAATAAAGGAAGGAAATACTTTGATGTCATTTTATTGAATTCTTTTTAGTCTGCTCTTGTTTCCCCCTGTTTTGGATGCTTCAAGATGATCTGTAAATAGGGATACCTTACCTTTAATAGCCAACTCTCTCTACATCGGTGGGCCTCTCTGTAGAGGAATGATGCATGTACAGGTGATAATGGGCTGGGGATAAGCCACCTATATTTTTGTGAGGTAGAAAAAGAGATTGCCCAATGTAGACTCATAAACTATGATCTCACTATGCTGAAGGCATTGTGAAGTTTCACACCAGGATGCTTGTGACAGAAATGCGACAATGACACAATGAAGTAATTTTCCTAAGAACTTTGAAGGGAACCATATATACATAGCCTCTTGTGGAAACCAGGGTGGATCCAGACTTACAGTGAACCCTTGGTATCCTCTGGGGTTTGGTCCCAGGACCCCCTAGGATACCAAAATCCATGGATGCTCAAGACCCATTATATACAATGGCACAGTAAAATGGAGTCCCTTATATAAAATGGAAAACAGCAAGGTTTGCTTTTTTGGGGAGGGAAATTCAACATTTTCAACCCATGGGTTGTTGAATCTGTGGATAAAAAGTCTGTGGATATGGAGGGCAGACTGTACTCAGAAATAGAATAGACACATTGAAATCTATGGGACTTTTAATCAGTCATGACTAACTTAAGATTCATTATTTCAGGGGCTCTACTCTTTAGTTTGATTAATCTCCATTGAACCCATGTTTGTTTGTTTGTTTGTTTTAAAAAAACACATCCAAACTGGCATTCTCTTGGTTCCCACATGCATGTGGCTGTACTTTTTTGGCTGTGGTATAATGTCTGTAAATATATAGTTCCCAGATGCACAAAAGGTGTTCTGAAATTCTAACTGTTGTTAGAATTTGAACTGTGTGTTCACCATTCTTGGATGGTGTGTAGCTTCTCTTCAGTACATTCAGTGTACCACTTGATTCACTGACATTGTAGAAACAACAAGTACATTTGCAGATACACAGCTGATTGTACAAAATTGGTACTAAGCAGAAGGGTGATGTGGAGCAACCTCGACTTAACTATGTGAGTGTAGATTTATGCTATGCAAGCATCATCCGGGATCTCAGCTCCCATATTTACAAATGCATTAGGGAAAAGTCAGTTTCTCTGAAAGAGAATTATTTCCATTTCAGTGCTCTCCTCAATGAGCTACAGGTATGTATACAGTTGTGTGCAAGCATGTTCAGCTGCATGCATTCATTGTCGTGTGCAGCAGAGGGATTAGATAACAGTTGAAGAACTGGTGGCCTTCTAGTTGTTGGTAGACTGCAGTTTCTATCGAATTCATCTAGCCTTAGTGATGAGGGATGATGGGAGTAATAGTTCATCAACATCTTGGGGGAGGTTGCAGATTCCCCAGCTCTGAATTAGATTCTCCAGCCCTGAATTACATCAAACATTGTTGTTGCTGCTGCTGCTGCTGCTGCTGCTGCGTGCCTTCAAGTTGTTTCTGACTTATGGTGACCCTAAGGCAAATGGGGCTTTCTTGGCTTGGCACAATTTGTTCAGAGGGGGTTTGCCTTTGCCTTCCTCAAACCCAGACACATTATTTTCAGCAACTAGTGAAACCAGATGAAAAACTTAACATGCTTGCAATCTCCCTTAAAGCAAGTCAGAAGAGTCACTTCCTTGCCATGGAAACCCATAAAGAGAGCATTGTCATGAAGAAAGCCCTGCTCCACATCATCTAATCTTGGACAAGATCTGAACCCAGAGAGAAACCTATTGCAAAGATCGAAAAGCTCTGAGAGAGGGGACAGATGTATATTTGGACAGGAAAATTGTACACCAAGAATGGGTAATCTGTGGTCCTCCAGATGTTGCTTAAGTAAGAGTCCCAGCATGCCTGACCAGTGGGGCTGATATGATGGGAACTGTAGTCCAATAGCAGTGGGAGGGCCACCCATTCCCCATCCCTGATGTACTGCAAGAAAGATCCTAGTCTATCACCAAAACTATAAATCCCAGGATTTCATATGAGGGAGCCATAGACTTTAAAGTGGTATCAAACTTGCTGTATTTGTACACTTGTGCCTATAGCCTAAATATGTGAACTGTTTAGTCATTTGGTTCAATTATTTCTTTAGACCAGTGGCTCTTAACCTTTTCTTTACCAGGGATCCCTTTTAAATATATTTTGTTGTCATAAGCAACCAAGACTTAACTCAAGATTTAAAACCCTAATAAACATGGGTTACCTATCGCCACCACCTACAACTCCTCGAGCGCTTTCATCAGCGCTGTCTACGCACAATCCTAAATATACACTGGACTGACTATGTGACGAATGTTGCTGTCATTGAACAAGCAGGGATCACCAGCATTGAGGCCATGATATTGAGAACACAGCTGCGCTGGGCAGGGCACGTTTCTAGGATGGAGGACCATCGCCTCCCAAAAATACTACTCTACGGTGAACTCGCCACGGGTCAGCGTGGGAGGGGCGCTCCAAAAAAGCGATACAAGGACTCCCTGAAACAACATCTCAGGCTTGGCCAGATTGATCACCAACGGTGGTCCGCCCTGGCCTCACATCGGGAGGCATGGAGACGCACTATCCACAATGCTGCAGCCTTATTTGAGAACTCACGACGAACAAGTCTTGAAGAGAAACGACAACGCAGAAAGAATCACAACCCAAAAACATCACCCAAGGAGACCTTCTGCTGCACTTTTTGCAACCGGACTTGTTTATCTCGGATTGGCCTTTTTAGTCATCAGCGCGCTTGCAGAAGGCGCGGGATGAGTCCTTCCTGAATCTTCGTTTGCGAAGAAAAGCCAGAGAGAGAATACCTGATTATAATTATAATAATGATGATGATACAATTACACCATCCATTAAACCTTCCCTCAGAGGCACTGGAGGAGAAGGGAAGACTTCTCTCCTACTTCATCCTGCAGTTTGTGGCTGGAGCAGATTGAATGGCAATACGCGGACCAAGCCAGCGAGCCAGCCTTTGCCTTGGCTCCTGTTATGTGGCCACTCCACTCTAGGGAAGAGGTGAGCCAAGCAGACTTCAAGCTTTCACAGACCCCCTGTGAGGGCGTCACAGATCCCTTGTTGTCAAAATCGCTAGTCAAGTTATTAATAAGTTGGGGAAATTAGCAGCAACTCGACTTTAGCAATGTGATAGGGGACAACAAGGGGATCTTGAAGCTATGTATACCAGTATTAACCTGGATGGAACACACACAGATGTGAAATTAATGATGTTTTTTTATTAAGAGTTCAAAAACAACAACAATCATACACACAGTCACACAAGAAACATTCATACAAGGCTATAGAAAGCAGTAGGAAGGACTTGGATAGGGGAATAGCAAGAGGATTTGTTGTGGGTTATACGACCTGTCCTGTAGTCCGAAGTCTCAGAGCAGATTGGCAGAGTAGATGGATAAAGCAGGAATGGCTAACATGGAGAGAGACAGAGTGTCCCCTGGAAATGACTCTGTGTGCAATGAGGCATGATTTTGGGCTAGTATTTATACCAAAAATGTGCCCTTAGGCAAGGAGGCTTCTTGTGTTGAAACAACGGATTCCAGGTGTTTCTCAGAAATTAAACAATGGCTCTTAGGAAAAACTCCTGGGTTTGACAATAGGTGTCCAAAGATGCTAATGTGTTGCAACTACTCTTAATGTTCTGGTGGTTAGTTTCACAAAGCTTGAGCTGCCTCCTTAATAGCTGGTTGTGTGGTTAAGGAAAGGGGATATCTTCAGACAAAGGATTACTCCATCCACCAGCGATGGGATCAATTGTCTATCACCGGTGATGGGATCAATTGTCTGTACACACTTGGGTGTGTGCAGGCAAATGTCCTGTTGACCCCATTATGTTTCCTCACAGTTTGGAATTTATTAATAGTTCTTCCTTTGGGCGATGCATGGATTAACACGTGCTTTTGGGATCCTTACATGAGTTCCCTGATATTTTACTGCTGTTCCCCATGGAAGACCACATTAATATGCCAAATTATTAATAAGCTAATTTGGGGGGTTTGGAGAGGTGGGGCTCATTAGGGGCACTAACAATTTGGGGGTCTCTGGATCACAGGTTAAGAACCACTGCTTTAGACAGTTGGTAAAGAGGCATGGCTATCCTATAATTAAATTCTGGTTGTTCTACCTGTGGGCTACTCAGTCAGCCTTTTAGAGGTGGAGGGAGAGAACTTGTGATTTCTTTTTATTAATAGTTTGTGGAATTAGTCAGGTTTGATGCCTTCTCCCAGCTGCACCTCACACACTCTCCTTTCAGTCTTCTTTTGGTTTTGTGTCTTACAAACTTAAGCTACTTACCAGTTTAGCAACTTGTTATATCTCAAGTAAAATGTTAATACTGATATCATATGTTTTGCACAGAAAAGGCAAATAAGGAGATTCCCCTTCCTTTCTGTAATCTGCACAACAATTTTAATATGCAAAGACAGTAGGTTGGAAAGTGGCAAGATAAATACCTTAGGGGACAAGTGGGGTTTAAAGCTCAGCATTCGCCACCCCCCCCAAAAAAACTGTGGGCTCTCATCCTGGGGGAGACAGCAAGGCTGTACTTAACAACATCTGGGGCTGAGCATAGTTATCTTAATCACCAGCCAGGCTCAGTGGAGATCCATTATTGGAAGCAGTAGTGGGACTTAGCAAAGGCAGCTAATTGGGAAAATTGGGAGAGAGAATACATTGGGGGGTCAACTTCGCTGTCAATTTTTATTGCTTGAAGATTTTTAGTTTTTCCTTAATCTTACAGAGACTCAGAGACATCAGGTTAATGAGTAAGCTGTACAAGGAACAGTATTTAATAATCAGATGAAATGGGAGAAGCGTGGTTAAATGGATGGAAACCTCCATTCTCTCACCAGCACTCTGGGAGGAACAAATGCAGACTTTCAGAGTGTTAATTAGATAGTCAATAACATATACAGCAAGTCAGCAGTGCAAATGCAAAATTAAATATACAGCTCTCCACATCAAAAAAGAAAAAGAAAAAAGAGTTCCTTTCCACTCTTGAAATCATTGTCTAAAATTACAGGCGAGAGCAGGGCGATTCAATTCCAGTGGCTGGCTAATTGGGCCTCTGGCTTTAAATACACAGTGAATGCAGTAATTCAAGTATTATTGAGTTTCCATTTATTCTGGAAAGTAAAATAAATGGATTTGAGCTGTGAGCTATGGATGGGTTGGAATACATATATACAGAGAAAAAGAGAGAAGGAGAGAGAGTGCACAAGTATGCATTTGCATTTCTTATTCAGCCTTGTCTTACTCCACGGTGTTTGGGAACTGTTATAGAACTATTGCAAAATGACAGTATAACCTTCAGCATTGGCTGGCAATTGAATTAATTTACAGCGGTAAAGGGGACACAGTACCTCAAGCTTTAGAAAAAAGAAAATGTCTCTTGTCATTCAAAAGTTAAATCTCTAAAGAATTTGAATTTCCATAGTGGACACTTACAGCAGAAATAGGAGTGGAATAGGTTGGAAATAAATTAAACAGACATAAGCATCATCATCATCACCATCACCATCACACTATCGTCATTGGTGATCAAATATAGGAAATAAAATAAAATACTTTTATCCAGTAGCTGCACTTGATGCTGTAGATTTCTCTCTCTACAGAACCACAAGGAATCCAACTTCCAGCCTTAACTGGAAGCTGAATGATTAAACTGATCATGAAAAATAAATAGAAATGAATAGTTGGCATTGTATAAACTCCAGTAGAGATCTAAGCACCCATTCCTCTGTGAGAAAACTGATAGGCCAGGTCAGGTTAATTTATGGAGAAGGCTGAGAAAATAAGCACTAGTCTACTCCCCTCCCAAAGAAGTTCATGTGATCTTTATATCCATGAAGGTTTACCGTTACTAAATTAATTGGGTCTTTTTTTATAAGTTAGTTTTGCTTCCCCCCCCCCAAGAACAATGATGTTAAAATATCCAAGGAAAGTGGACATATAGTACAAGTTGAGCATCTCATTAAACTTCTTATGGAAATGGAGAAATGGAGAACAAAGGAGATGCTTTGTCAATGTGCTGCTACTGCTCAGAAGGCAGGTGAATGGGGCCTTGTGGAAAGAGTAGGGACAGTGTTGTGGATATACCTCATTGATAAATCAGGACTGGGTGACATCTGTGAGGCAGCACAATTATATTTCTGCCAGACAGTGGTACAGTCAATCCTTCAGTAACACCAGTCACTGACACTGTGCCAATATTACTTACTTTTTTTTATTAGTTACATTGTATTCCATCTTTCCTCCTGTGAGTTCAATTAAGACAATGTACATGGCTCTCCCTGTTTCACTTTCACAAGCCTGTGAGGCAGATTAGATCAGGCTGTGAGAGTGATTGGCTCAATGTGACCTAGTGAGTTTAATGGCTCACTGGGACCTGGAGCCTGGTTCATCATTCTGAACCATTCATCACCCTAATTTGTAGAATCTGCTGGCATTTAACATGTTTGCATTGATTATATGATTGTATAGGTGCTGGTATTCCATCACTTGTCAGAGATCTGCTTTATTTACATAGAGGCCACTTTGTACAGTACACTAGCAGTGGTTGCTGCTTTGATCTCAACGCATATAGGGACTTTCCTCTTTGGGTTTGTCTACACTGGCGATAAAAGCGTGGACTCACCCCGAATCTGGTGCTGGCAGTCTAGAGAACTTCCAGCTGCTTCCAGGGAGGAACCACAATTTTTGCCCTTGAGCCGACTTTACTTCGAACTAAGCAAAGTTGGGGGAAACTCTGGGGTTTCCTGGAAACTCTGGAATGACCTCGGGTTCTTTTGCTGTTTGGGCAGCTGGATACAGTTCAGTTCAGCCCAATCCAGTTGTCTACACACAAATGTTGTGCCTTCTCCCTTTCCTGGTGCTGAATAGCGCAGGGAGGGGGATGGGTCCCTGTTGGAGCTGCTGCCATTGCCATCCTCTTGCCAGCCAAACAGCTCCCTATGAGAGCCTGGCTGGCAACGTCAGTTCTGCTGAGGTCAGAATGGGGCACCCATGTGGTTGAGGAACCCCAACCTTATTGATCACATGTCTTGGCACCCCATTCTGACCTCAGCAGAAGTGACACCACCAGCCAGGCTCTCACAAGGAGCTGCTTGGCTGGTGAGGCAGTGGCAGCAGTAGCTCTGAAACTTTTTAACACTTGAAAATCTCCTCAAAAGTGGGGGTGGTGGTCTTATACCCCAGTAGATCTTTTCCCCTGCTGTGAGAATGATTGAAGTGTTAAATGGCCTGGGCAGTTTTCCCAGCAGATCCTTCCTCCTGCTGTGAGAATAACTGGTTTGTCTTTGAAGAGTTAAATGGCCCTCCATTTAGCTCAGGAGAGTCAAAATGATGTTTCTTTTCAGGACAAGTTAGCCTAAAATTAGAATTTCTGGATTTAAACTTATCATTTTGCATCAAGTTTTGTCTATGGTGAAATTCTCTTGTTTGCCAATATGGCTCTAAAATCATTAATGTGCTCATTCATTAATGTGCTCATTCAAAATTTTGGGATTTGATAGCTTCATATTAACCAACTTACAGTATTAATGCAACCTTACTTTCCAAAGATTGAACACCACAGAGATTTTTCAAAGTATCCCATGCTTTTTTAGCTGTTCTCAGTCATTTAATTCAGACTATTCCATCATCTACAGCCACTGAGCTGGCTGGCTGGTGGGGGACAGGCTTTCCAGCCAGTGGCTGGCTGGCTGGGGGGGGGCAAACTCTATATTTTAACTTAAAAATTGGGGGGGGGTCGTCTTATGTGCCCAGTCGTCTTATATGCTGGAATATACGGTATGTGTTTTGGTGAGTGGCCCTTCTTGCTGGGGATTCTGAGAGTTGTTCTTCAGAAAGGTAACTTTTCCAAACTCTGAAAATTATGCATTCATTTATATGGAGATGCACCCGTGCACTTGTGTATTAGTGTGGTGATTAAGCTGTCTAAGATGGTGTGTAAATTAGGATGAAACTGCTCAGAGATTCAAGCCATGAGCAATTTAGAATTTTTTTGTCCTCTATATTTCTGTTCTCTGTATTTCAGAAATATGAATGCCTTTAAAAATACACCATAGTATGCCTGTTATTCAGCATCATGTTAATATCTGTTGTTTGCCTGGTTGTTAGAGCATCTACTGAATGAATTACAAGCACAGCACCTGTTTCAGAAGATTTCATCACCCCATACTCCTCCCTCCCCACCAACTGGATGCGTGAAGAACCCAAATATATCATTCTACTGGGAAACAAAAGCTTTGAGTTGACTGATTACTTTTCATGGTATATATAAGAAAGGAGTGTTATTGACTCTTAACCTTTATGTGGGGGCCATACAATGTTCTGCTTGAAAACAGGGCTGGTCTTACCTACATGAGTGTTTGGAAGCAGAACTTGGAAAAAAAATATTTTTGGCTGTAGTACCCAGAATCCCAGATGCTGACTGATAGATTCTGAGACTTACAGTCAAAATGGGACATTTTCAACCTCTGTGCTGGGGCAGCAGTATCATAAGGGACATCCAGCTATGTTTGTGCAGTTGAGGGTTTGGTACTTTTTCAAATTCCCAGTCCTATATTCTGTATTAAATCCTTCCATGTCATTCAAACATAATTATTATAGTGACAATACTTTTGGGAAGGCTGTTAGAGGGCAAGTTTAGAAGGCGTTTCCTATCATTTTGTAGTCATTAGGATTTGATATCCAAACCTAGGATACTTGATAAGTAAGGATATTAAAATTATCAAGTTCCATAGGCTGAGGTGGTCATGATTTTGGTAGACAAGAGTGCAGTGTTGACTCAATGGAAAGGGCTAATAAATTTAGTAAATATTAAGCCTATTGCTTTTGGCCTGTAGGGAAATTACTTAACTACCGTAGTTTAATTTCCAACCTGCTATTTGATATTGGTTGGTCTGTGGGTTTTTTTCTTATTCAAATTATTTTTCATTAATTGATGCAGATATCACATTTATTAGATGGACATTGATTAAAAAAAAATCAGACAGACATGTCCAGTAAACTGATGCCAGACTAATAATCTCAGCATTTTTTTCTTCTATTTATTTTTGATTTCCATTCTACTGAGAAGGAAATATAAACTGCATTGAGCAATGCACTCATCTAGATGTCTTGAACAGGTTGCTCTAGAATTTAACCACTAGTCTTAATTTGATTACTCTGGAATAACTGCTCCGAGGACTTCAGTCTTTGCTTGCTTGTCTAGGAAATAAGATCACATTTTAACAGTATGTTCAAGACTGAACAAATTCACCTGTATTCTTGACCTCAAGTGGGAATGCTTGGGAGAGTAAAGCTCATTATATGTGTGCAGAGAAGTGATTGAAAAAAGATGCTAACATGGTGTGAAATGCCATCAGTGAACATGCCAACAATGATCTCAGTTTGCCAGTATGGCAGACTTGCATGATATCCCTCTGTAATTGTTTCAACACATTCAGGAAATTACAAAAGTAGAAGGATATATATCAGGGACTGGGAATGTATGGCCCTCCAGATAGAATTGAACTGCAACTCCCATTATTTTAATTAATTAATTATCCCACCTTCCTCCCATTGACTATATTGGCTGGGGCTGAATGGAAGTGGAGGACCTGAGTAAACAGAGGTGTTGTGTGCCATGTAATGAAACTGTTACTGAGTGAAAGATGCTTAACAATTTTGAACTTTTCACATTTTGATACCAGTGGACCTGAGCCCCACCTCCTAGACTGATGTGCTGTTCAGAACATACCTTTCCATGAGATTTTACACTTCTCCAAATGTTGTGAGGCTGTTCTTGTCTGAAAGGACACATCAAAATTTAACAGGCAGTGTGTATGTAGGGATAAAAACGCATTTAGGAATTGAACTACGTATGTTTAGAAATACACAGATATGAATTCTTGTGCAGACTTTTGAAAAACAATTGCAAATTATGTTGGGACAAGTTTATGAATGAACATTTATGAAACTGATGCAGGATTGATTTATCTACCCCATACCCTGAAGTCCAATGAGTTCAATCATTTCTTTGTATGCTCATTATAAGGAATTGGGGAGGGGAGTGCTGAAGTACAATATATGTAAGGATGAAAAAAAAATGCTATTATCAACCTTGCTGTGACTTGACAAGTTGCAACTGCTGGAATGCTTTCTTCTTTCCATCTGCCAAATGTCCTTTATCCCTGTGGCATATGGCTTAACATGGCTTAAATAGCCTTACGTAACTTCAGGTTAGGTTCCAGTTTAGGCATACTTGACATACACCCACTGAAATCAATGTTCTTGCAGAGATGCTGGTGAAATGTAGGCTACAGAATGTTTTTGTTTAGTGGCTGCAGAGCTCTTGACCCAAAGAGACTGGACCCAAAAGAGTTCTTACCAGTGGTTTCTTGTCAGCCTAAAGAGAAGTGATACATGAGAGTTCTGTCTTGGGCTTAGTGTTGTTCAACATCTAAAGGGCTTGGATGAGGGAACAGAGAGGGAGGTTCATCAAATCTGAGGTGTTACCCAATTGGAAAAGAGAGCTAATACCTCAGAAGGCAGAATCAAGATCCAAAGTCATCTCAGTCAATTTGCAACACTGATCCAAAACTAACAAAAGGAGATTCAACAGGAATAAATATATGGATCTTCATTTAGGCAGGAAAAATCAGATACACAAATACAAGATGAGGGACCCCTGGTTTGACAGTAGTATCTGTGAAAAGGATCTAGTGGTCTAAATAGATCACAAAGTAAATATGGGTCAGCAGTGTGATGTTGAGAGCCAGAGTGGTGTAGTGGTTTGAGTGTTGGACTATGACTCTGGAGACCTGAGTTTGAATCCCTGCTTGGCCATGGAAACCTACTAGGTGACCTTAGACAAGTTATGGGAAGAGGCAGGTAAGAAATAACAACAACAATTATTGTTGTTATTGTTATTATTACATTCTCTCAGCCTTATAGGGAGGCAAGGGCAACCACCACCACCCCGAACAAATCTTGCCAAGAAAACCTTGTGATAGGTTCACCTTAGTTACCCTAAGTTTGAAACTACTTGAAGGCACAGAACAAAAATGTGATGTTGCAGCAGCAACAACAACAACAAAAAAGCTACTGCAGTTCTGTGCTGCATTAATAGAAGGTATAGAAACCTGATCAAGGTGTTAGGGTTAAACTGAAATGTCAGGTTAATATGTCCTTCCCAGATAGACACACATTCGGGATGGACCCTGAATCCAAAAATGAAAGGCGGGGGGGGGGGGAGAGAACCAGAGGCAATATATCTTTGATCAAAGGAATCGTCAGCTCCAACCATGGGTCAAATTCACTGCCCCACAGAAAGAGAGAATGAACAAAATTTATTATAAAGCACAGCATTTTATATCCTTTCAGTCTTAGCAAAGCAGCAAAGGGAGCTGCTCATGAGCAGACCCTGTTTTCCCAGTAAGCAGCATATTTTCTTGTAATATTACAGGACTCTTTGACCAGTACCTGAATCCTTGGGAAAAACAACAGCTATCCTCCAGAAACAACAGAATTATTTTCAGAGGCCGCAGCTAGTATTCTCTCTCTTATTTCTAATTCTGCTGTCCCTGGCTCCAGCTTTCAGGGAACTAACAAGTTTCAGCTTAGCAAGTATCTAGGACAAAAGTTAGCAGTCAGCACAGAGAAAATGCGGCTTCACTTAAGCTTCAGGCAAAAGAGAAACTGCAAAAACAATCTGGCAGCCATTGTTAACCCTTAAAGGAAGGATCCCCAAAGGTGATCTAGACCAACCAACCCTCTTACAAAGGGAAGTAGCAGTACCACTCTGTTCACCTGGAGTGCTGTGTCCAGTTCTGGGCACCACAGTTTAAGAAGGATATGAAGAAGCTGGAATGCATTCATTGGAGGGTGATCAAGCTGGTAAAAGAACTATGAAGAACGGCTCAGGTAGTTGGGTGTGCTTAGCCTGAAGAGAAAATTGAGAGGTGATACAATGGCCACCTTTAAATATCTGAAAGATTGTCACAAAGAAAATGGAACAGGTATGAAACTACAAAAAAGAAATTCTGATTAAACATTAGGAAGAAGAGATGTTCAGCAGTGGAATGGACTGCCTTGGAAGATTGGAGCTTTCTGCAACAGGCTAGGGAAGATCACCGCTGGGGTCCGGTCCCCCCACCACCGTATCCGGCTCTCAAAAGGGGTTAAGGAGGACCTGTGGGTGTGGCTTCGTTTCTTGGGGGGATACAATGGGGTCACTTTCTGGCAGAGGGAGGAGGCACTGGGGGCCGGCCTTCAGGTTCATTCTGACGCGGCAGGAGGGGGCGGGTTTGGAGTTTATTTTAACGGGCATTGGTGTGCGCAGCCTTGGCCTTCTGCCTGGAAGGAATCTGACTTAGCTCGTGACCTCACCTTCCTAGAATTCTTTCCCATCCTGGTAGCAGTTCACCTGTGGAAGGACGAGTTCCGGAACAAGCGGGTTTGCTTCTGGTGTGATAACCAGGCGGTGGTCCAGATCATTAACAAACAATCTTCCAAGTCTGACAGGGTCATGCGGCTCGTCAGAGAGTTTGTGTTAGTTTGTCTTGCAGCTAACATTACTTTCTCAGCTCGACACATCCCAGGCGTGGATAACGAAATCGCGGATGCGTTGTCTCGGTTCCAGGAGAACAGATTCCGGGATTTGGCTCCAGATGCAGACCCAACGCCTACGCCGGTCCCTGCGGAGCTCTGGCTTCTTGGGAAAGAATGGTGCTCCGGGGGGTGGTCAACTCCCTGGCGCCTTCTACCCGGGCCAGTTACTCCAGGGCCATCCAGCAGTTCTTCTCCTTCAGGCAACGGCACGGATACGGGGAGGCTTGGCCATCCAAGGAGCGAGAAGTCCTTCACTTCATTGGGACACTAAGAGAAAAAGGCTTGGCTCCCAGAACCATATCCCTCTATCTGGCGGCCATTTCTTTCTTTAGCAAGCTAGCTGGCCACGCGGACCCATGCTCCACTTTCCGGGTGAGGAAGGTGGTCGAGGGGTGGCGGCGCCTGGAAGGCAGCACCAAAGACTCGCGTCGTCCTGTCTCCTACGACCTCTTGCGCCAGCTGATCTCAGCTCTAGCGGCGGTCTGCCATTCCAGGTACGAAACTCTGCTTTTTCGCTCCACCTTCTCTCTGGCCTTCTTTGCAGCTCTGCGCATCGGGGAGCTTGTCTGCAGCTCCAAGTCCAGCCGTCCTGGGTACGCGCTGCAACAGAAAGACGTGGCGCTCATGGACGATGCCCTTCAGCTGCGTATCCGCAGGTCCAAGGCTGATCAGCGAGGGAAG
Organism: Gambelia wislizenii; assembly: GCA_030847615.1. NCBI lineage: Eukaryota > Metazoa > Chordata > Lepidosauria > Squamata > Crotaphytidae > Gambelia > Gambelia wislizenii. The sequence goes on from JAUMIR010000003.1 coordinate 340,339,694, forward strand.
GGAGCCTGCATTCTTCTTCGCAAGCTTGAGGACCCCTTGGCCTGCCCCGTGCACCTACTGCAACGCTACCTGTGTAAGCGGCCGGATGTTCCCGGCCCCCTGTTTCTGCATAAGGGCTCTTGCCCTGTGTCGCGTTTCCAGTTTACCAGCGTTCTCCGAGCAGCACTGGATCATCTGGGCTACCCAGCAGCCGAATTCAGCAGCCACTCTTTTCGCATCGGCGCAGCCACCACTGCTGCAGCAGAAGGCTTCTCTGCAGCCGACATTCAGCTCATCGGGAGGTGGCGATCCAAGGCCTACACTGCATACATCCATCCAGAACTCGATCTTGTCCCAGGATAGGCTGCACGGGGTTCCCTCCAGGCAGAAGGTATTTCTTTCTATTTGGTGATAGCCTCAGGGTTGGCGGAAGCCGTGCTCGGCTGAGCCCGGCTTTTTTGGCGGTGGGCATGGGTTTGGGTATCACCCGGGGGAGGCCTGGGGTCCCTCTGGTCAGCCCGGATAGCCGGTCAGGGCCTTGCTCTTCCAGAGAGACTCCACCCTTGGGTGAGGAACTGGTCATGTGCATGTGGCCACGTGATCGCTCACGTGTCCTGGCAGGTGCTATTTCGGGAACGGTCACGTGATTCATCACGTGATTCAGTCATGCGGCTGGTCATGTGATTGGTCACGTGCCTGGGTTGTCACGTGACCTGGCACTGGTTTCCGCCAGCCGGCGGGCTGACAGAACTGGCCTGTTGAGCAGGGGTCCGGCTGGCTCCTGCTCGTCCGTAACCCATGCCCAGACCAACCACTGCAACTATCACCAAATCAGAAAGTTGTGGCCTTTTTTCTGCCAATATTATTATCTTATATTAAATCCTTGTTGGTTCTGTATAACTTGTGTCCTTATTGTGTCTGGCGGGATCGGGGACCGGGGAGGAGGTCTGCCTCTCGGACCGCAAGTAGATGTTTTACTGTGACTAGCTGTCAGGAATGTTTTTATTGTGGATTCTTACATTGGCAGATGGTTGGACTAGATAGACTCCAGAGTACCTTCCACCTTTATAGTTCTGTAAACCCACCCATCCACATGCAGAAAAGGGAACTGATGGCCAAGAAATTTTGTATTTGGGGTGGGGGGAAGGCAAGTGGGGAAAACTGGAGTGTCTATTTCTCAGTATGTACTATGGAAAACTTAAAAAAACAAAAAAGCAACAACCAGAAAACCAGCATTAAATTGATGGTTGACACCCTGATCCTACAGACACTTATTTCAATATATGTCTAACTGAACTCACTTCACAACAGCTGTGCTCAGGATTTTAGCTTAAATTAAATTGCAGCTGAATTTTAACATGCAGAAATTGTGGAGTATCTGACTGGGAAGAGCCGTAGCTAGAAATGTGGAAACACAGTTTTAAGCTCTATTTTTGCTTAAGCTCTATTTTTACTCAAAAAATAGAGTTTAAATAATGTTCCTGTACATTAAATCTCTGTGTGCTTTGTACAATATTGGCCTCTCTCTCTCTCTCTCTCCATATATATATATATATATATATATATGATTACCATTAAGCAGCTTAGGAATACAGACTTGCTTTATGAGCAAAGGTTAATTAGGGCCTGAAGGAAGCCTGGGGCAGAAAAGTACAGATGCAGCAACTGAGGTCCACTTGCCAATTTCCCTGATTATATAGCTGTTAAATTAAATGGAAGGCCAAGAAATCTGCTCCTTACCCTCACCAGACCATGGATCTTCCAAAAGTCAATGTTTTACAATAGAAAATCTGCATGCCCAACATACAATTGAATCCCGAACTCCCACTTGGAAATATTTCAGTTCTTGTAGATCGAACAGGCAGCCTGAATTATTTAAAGGTGAAGACTTCATTGCCAAACTCTTTATGGGAGCTGTATAGACTCTGCAGCCTGTTGCTGAATTCCATCCTTGCACTGTGGGATCTTAGAATTACAGGAGACATACAAACCAGGCTGTCTTCAGTAGTAATCAGGAAATATGATCCATGTGGGCCAGAACTTTGGTGGGACACAGCACTCTTGTTGGCATTCAAGATGGATCTACATGAAAACCAATCTAAAGGGGCTGAGACAAGAAAATCAACGGACTTTATCAGACCCCCCCCCATCCCATTCTCTTGCTGGCATAACTTTGCCATTTTTATGCTGGCAAAAGGCTTCCCAGCAATGAACGGAGGAGTGAATGGAGCTCTGTTCACTTCCTTGTTTGAAATCCTGCATATTCTTACGAGAATACATAGTGTGGGAAATTAGAAAATACACACACACAAAAATAAGACAGTAAAAGTTACCAAAAGCACCTAAACACACTAAAAAAAGTCCCAGGTAAACTGGGGAGGGTCATAAAAAGTGCATCACCTACCTGGATATCATGATTTCACCCGGAAGTGTTCTCGCTGGATGCTGCATTGACACTGCATTCATGTGAGTACAATGGAGCAAAGTTTCAAATGCCAGCAATGCTGGCACAAAAGCATCACAGGGATCAATTGACAGTTTGAGCCATCAACAAAAAAGTAGGTACATTTTTTTAACAGGACATGATCATGAAAGGGCGACGTTGTGTGGTACGTACACCCTTTCATGGTCATTTGGCATCTTTATGACGCCTTATTTGCCTTGTCTGATAACATCCTAGGACAGGGCTTATTTTCCATTTACCTTTGTACCATTGCAAAGGCATAGATGATTAAGAAAAGGGGGATAAAAAAAGAAAAACAGTCTAAAAAGTAAAAGCCTGAGAGTGTTTTTAATATTTTCACCGGAGGCCTTGCTCTTAGTTCTGCCACCCACATTTGCACATTTGGTGAGGACATGAGAGAGGGCCTTTTTCGGTGGCTGCTCCCGGATTATAGAACACCTTTCCAAGGGAGGCTAGGTTGGCTTCCTCCCTGCTGTCTTACCGCCAACAAAGATCTTTTCATTCGAATATACTTTTGACAATTTACCGGTACTGGCTGCAAGGGAACTGGCTTTTAACAGGCATGGTGTGCTGTTTTATTTATGTGTTTTAATGCAGTTGTTGTTTTAATGTAATAGTTTGTTTAATTGTTTTTTAATATTATAGATCATTCTATTTTTATTTGTCTCTAAATTTTTAATTATGTTGTGAGTTGTCTTTAATCCCAGTCTTGGCAAAAAAAAAAAAAAAAGGCAGGATATACAGATAGATCCTGTATCCATGAGGGATATATTCCCAAGTTTACCGTGGATACTGGAAACCACAGATAATAGTAAACTCTATTAAAATGAATGACTTCCTGCCCAAACATGCCATAGGGGCACACTGGAGGACCTAGAAGATGCCTAGAGAAAACATCTCTCTAGTCGTCTTCTAGGTCCTCCAGTGTGACTATAGTAAGCTTGTGGCAGAAGCATACCATAGAGTTGTGCTGAAGGACTTAGAAGATGCCCAGAGAGACCATGTTTTTTCAGATGCAGGTAAGTAAATCCATGGATATGGGAGTCTATCTGTAAGTGAAATAAACTGGCATTTCTCTATCCTTAGCTCTGTGTCTCAGAGTCCTGTTTCAACAAATCTTATGACGCGTATGCACTGGGCATAAGGAGCATTCTGTTGGTGTGCTTCTTGCATGGTGGTCATGTTTGTATAAGAAAATTTAATGCTGCAATTCCAAGTCATAACTGAAAACATTAGAAATACATAATCATTATAACAGCAATTTCAAAGCCAATTACAGGTTTTTAAAAAACAAGATGTTGGTTGCAACACATAATTAAAACAAACAACACTCATCAAAAATTTGGCTCAGGATATATCCAGTAGAGCTCTCTTTCTAATTTTAAGAGATAAGGAAGTAAAAATAGCCACTAGATAAGTAACATACGAGTTGTGTTTGTTGCATTCTACCAGTATTACAGGTCATTAAAAATTCTGTTGCATTATAAATTGAAAATGGTTGAAAATCTTTTGATGTTGGAGGGAAAATATTATCTCCACTTTGAATGTATGGTTGTGTAAAGATGGAAAGTTGTAAAGATATTGGTCTTAAAATGAACAACTGATTGAGAGATGATATTTAATAGAAAACTTCTTAATTCCTTTTATTTTTCCAGTGCCTTTTATTCATCTAATGGTGGGAAAGTATAAATAATAAGATATTTTTCCTAGTTATATCCTGATGTAAACTTTATCTCTTTGTTTCAGTATTCACCTAATAATTTACTTGTGAGGTGCTCTGAATGATAGTATGATACTCTGGTTTATGTGAAAATTACACTTTTTTTGGCAAGTGGGTATTTGGCTGGTATCTGCAGCCAGAAAGAAAGAAAGAAAAGCCTAATTAGATGACAAACATAACTATTCAAGCAGTGAAGGACTATCAGAATCGGTCCCAGGTGTGACCTTTTCCTGCCAAGTTCAGTGTATAACCTTGTGGGTAATTGTGTTTGCATTTTTTCTGTGCTTGTTAACAAACATGTGGCATAACTGTAGAAGGTAGTATGTGGTCTATTTCAGGAATGGTTTGATAAGCAGTGCACCTGGGTCTCAACTCTTGGAAAATGAGGTTGAGCCCTGGTATGGTGGGAAATAGGAGTGGGGATGATGGGTAGCCAGTGACTGTGTAGCCTGCCAAATTCTGTAGATTGGGAGATGCTTTTACTATACAGTTTGTCCATTAAGTTTCATTCTGAAGCCTATAGAGTTAGCTTCTGGATTATTGTGCCAATAAAAGTTTTCTGTTTTGAACTCTGAAACTGTTGGTCACTGAGTCTGGGAATCCCAGTACATGACAAGGACAGATGAGAAGCAGAAATAAGAGGTGACAGAAATAGCATCAGAATCCTGACTGCAACTGTTCAGTGACTTGTGCACAGGGACAAAGATAACTATTATGACAATCAATGCACAGAAATAGAAGATGGGGGTGAAAGGTTGAAGAAGATACCTTTTCACCAGGATCTGAGAAATCAAAGGGAAATTTAAACCAAGAGTGGAGAGGCTATATGATCAGGAGGGAAACACACTGCATGTTCAAGAAGAAATAAAAAGATGATGGAAACAATACACTGAAGAATTATATAAAAGAGATGAAATAATGACAGATTCATTCAAGGAAAAACCATTTGAAGATGAATCAACAATTTTAGAAAATGAAGTGGAAGCTGCACTCAGAGTACTTGGGAGAAATAAATCACTAGGACCAGACGGCATACCAACAGAGCTGCTTCAAGCTACAGAGACAGAATACACTCAAATTCTAACTAAAATCTGCCTACAAATATGGAGAACAAAACAATGGGCTACTGATTGGAAACATTCAATATATATTCCAGTTTCCAAGAAGGGGGATACCAGGGATACATCAATCATCAGACCATCGTATTAATCTCCCATGCAAGCAAAGTGATGAACAAAATTGTACAAAAAGACTTCTACTATATATGGAGCAAGAAATGCCAGGTGTCCATCCTGGGTTCAGGAAAAGAAGAGGCACTAGGGATCATATTGCACTGGATAACAGAGTGCACCAAAGAATTTCAGAAGAAAACCTGTGCTTGATAGGGTATAACAAAGCTGTAGATTGTGTAGATCATAACAAAGTTTGTATGGTTCTTAAAGAAATGGTGTGCCAAAACATTTGATTGTCCTGGTATATAACCTGTACTCAGGATAATAGGCTACCATGAGGACAGAATATGGAGAAACACAATGGTTTCTAATTGTCAAGGGAGTCAGGAAAGGCTGCATTTTATCACCCTATCTGTTCGACTTTTACGCTGAATATATAATATGTAAAGCTGGATTAGACTTGGACAAAGGAGGAGTGAAAATTGGAGGAAGGATCAACAATTTAAGATATGCAGATGACAACATACTACTAGCAGAAAATAGCAAAAACTCAGGACAACTATTGAAGAAAGTAAAGGAAGGGAATGCAAAGACAGGTCCACAGTTGAACATTCAGAAAACAAAAATAATGACCACTCATGACTTACATAACTTTAAAGTAGATGATGAAGACATTGAGATAGTCAAAGACTTCCTATACCTTGGCTCAGTCATTAATCAGAATGGAGACTGAAGTCAAGCAATCAGAAGACTAGTACTTTGAAGGGCAGCTATGAAGGAACTAGACAAGATCTTGATGTGTAAAAAATATATCATTGAATACCACAGTCAGGATTGTCCAAGCCAACACATTTTTGATTGCTATGTATGTAAAAGCTGAACAATGAAGAAAACTGATAGGAAGAAAATCATCTTATTTGAAATGTGGTTCCCGAGAACAGTTCTATAAACACCGTGAAGACAAATAAATGGATCCAAGATCAAATCAAGCCCAAATGCTCCATAGAAGCCAAGATGACTAAACTGATACTGTCATACTTTGGGTGTATCATGAGAAGACATGACTCACTTCACCTGTTTTGTCCTCAGTTTTATAGGCTAATCCCTCCATGACATCAATTTGAATTTGATTGTCTATACAGTTTTCCCTATTTATCATTTCCAAATTAGCTCCTCCTTTTCCCCTCCTTGCACTGCATCCCCCAACAGTTCTGCCTTAATTTCAGCAATCTCTTGTCTCAAATCTTCTGTCATGTTTTCTCGTAGGACTTTATCACACTACACTGTTATAGTGCTATTATTCCACTTTAAATGCTATGGCTGCTTCCTTTGGAATTCTGGGGTTTGTAGTTTAGTGAGGCCTAAGAGCTCTCTGGCCGAGAGTTCTAAATTCCCCTCACTAAACTGCAAATCCCAGGATTCCACAGGAGGCACCCATAGCAGTTAAAGTGGAATAATAATGCTATAACAGTATAGTGTGATAGTCTCTTCATCATATTTAGGAATTCCTAATTTCTCAGTGATTGGATCTTCACCAGCAGCTCTTGTAGAAAATCTTGAGAAAGTTCTGTCTTTCTTTGATCCAGCAGTCACACAATTAATGATCAAATTATTCCCTCACCTCCATCTGGTTACAGCTACTCTTATGAGGTTCGAAGAGATAATGCTTTCCCACTACATAATTTCATAGAATCATAGAATTGCAGAGTTGGAAGAGACCACGAGGGCCATCCAGTCCAACCCCCTGCCACGCAGGAAATAATGATCAAAGCATCCCCCACAAATGGCCATCCAGCCTCTGTTTAAAGACCTCCAAGGAAGGAGACTCCACCACGCTCCGAGGGAGTGTGTTCCACTGCCGAACAGATCTTACTGTCAAAAAGTTCCTCCTAATGTTGAGGTGGAATCTCTGTTCCTGGAGCTTGCATCCATTGCTCTGTGTTCCAGTCTCTGGAGCAGCAGAAAACAAGCCTGCTCCATCCTCAACATGACACCCCTTCAAATACTTAAACAGAGCTATCATATCACCTCTTAACCGTCTTTTTTCCAGGCTAAACATACCCAGCTCCCTAAATCTCTCCTCATAAGGCATCGTTTCCAGACCTTTCACCATTTTAGTTGCCCTTCTATGGACACGCTCCAATTTGTCAATATCCTTTTTGAATTGTGGTGCCCAGAATTGGACACAGTATTCTAGGTGAGGTCTGACCAAGGCAGAATAGAACGGCACTATTACTTCCCTTGATCTGGACACTATACTTCTATTGATGCAACCCAAAATCGCATTGGCTTTTTTAGCTACTGTTGACTCATGTTCAACTTGTGGTCTACTAGGACTCCTAGATCCCTTTCGCATGTAGTCTCATTCAGCCAGGTCTCTCCCATCCTATATTTATGCATTTCATTTTTCCGCCCTAAGTGCAGTACCTTACATTTCTCCATATTGAATTCCATTTTGTTAGCTTTGGCCCAGCTCTCCAGTCTATCCAGGTCATTTTGAATTTTGATCCTGTCCTCTAGAGTATTAGCTACTCCTCCTAATTTGGTGTCATCAGCAAATTTGATAGTATGCCCCTAATTCCCTCATCTAAGTCATTGATAAAGATGTTGAATAGCACTGGGCCCAGGACAGAACCCTGTGGCACACCACTGGTCACATCTTTCCAAGACGAAAAGCAGCCACTGATGAGCACCCTTTGGGTTCGGCCGGTCAACCAATTACAAATCCATTGAACAGTTAACTTGTCTAGCCCACATTTTACAAGCTTGTTTGCAAGAATGTCATGGGGAACCTTGTCAAAGTCCTTACTGAAATCAAGGTATATGATATCCACAGCATTCCCTTCATCTACCAAGCTGGTCATTTTATCAAAAAAAGAGATCAGATTAGTCTGGCATGTCTTGTTTCTCTGAAACCCATGTTGACTTTTTGTGATTATGGCATTGCCTTCTAAATGTTCACAGACTCTCTGTTTAATGATCTGCTCTAGAATCTTCCCTGGTATTGATGTCAGACTAACTGGATGATAATTGTTGGGATCTTCTTTTTTCCCCTTTTTGAAAATGGGGACAAAATTTGCCCTCCTCCAGTCTGCTGGGACTTCTCCTGTTCTCCAGGAGTTCTTAAATATTATTGCCAATGGCTCTGAGATTATATTTGCCAGCTCTTTTAATACTCTTGGATGTAGTTCATCTGGTCCTGGAGATTTAAATTCATTTAGTTTAAGAAGGTATTCTTGTACTACCTCTTTGCTTATTCTGTGCTGGATTTCCCCTATTGTGTCCTCTGTTCCTTTTTCCTCAGGTTGGTCACCCTTTTTCTTTTCTGAAAACTCTGAGGCAAAGAAGGTGTTGAGTAATTCTGCCTTTTCTCTGTCCCGTTAGCATTTTTCCATCTTCTCCATGTAGTGGCCCTACCATTTCCTTCTTCCTCCTTTTGCTGCGGACATACCCCCCAAAAACCCCTTTTTATTGTTCTTAACCTCTCTAGCAAGCCTGATCTCATTCTACACTTTAGCTTTTCTGACTTTATTCCTACACGTGTTCACTATCTGTTTGAATTCTTCTTTGGTGATTTCCCCCTTTTTCCATTTCCTATACATGTACCATTTAAAACTTAACTCCGTTGAAATTTCCTTAGTCATCCATCCTGGTTTCTTGAGACACCTCCCATTTTTCTTCCTCAATGGTACTGTTTGAAATTGTGCCTTCAGTATCTCCCTTTTGAGAAAGTCCCATCCATCTTGAGGTCTCTTCTCTTTTAGTATTCCTGACCATGGGATCACCCCCAGTATTTCCCTGCGTTTATTGAAATCAGCTCTCCTAAAGTCGAGAACGCATGTCTGACTATGCCTGGTTTCTCCTTTCCATTGTATAACAAACTCCAGGAGAACATGATCACTCTCATCTAAGGATCCCACCACTTGCACTCCATTAACCAGGTCATCCCTGTTGGTTAGGATCAGATCTAAAATAGCTGACCCCCTTGTTGCCTCTTCCACCTTTTGGACCATGAAATTGTTTACCAGGCAAGTAAGGAATTTGCTAGACCTTGAAGTTTTAGTTGAGTTAGATTTCCAGCAAATATCAGGATAGTTGAAGTCACCCATCACTACTACATCTCTCCTTTCTGTGTGTGTGTTCATCTGTTCTAGAAAGGCATCATCCAATTCCTCCGTCTGACTTGGGGGTCTGTAGTAGAGTCCCACAATAACATCCCTGTTGTTTCCCTCCCCTTTAATTTTTATCCAGATGCTCTCCACCTGGCTTCCAGTATTGATGTCATGGATCACTTCACTGGTGTAAATATCCCTGACATATAATGCTATTCCTCCTCCTTTCCTGTTTGGCCTATTTCTCCTATAAAGGTTATACCCCTCTATTCCTACATTCCAATCATGAGACTTGTCACACCAGGTTTCAGTAATGCCTATTATATCATACTTGCTTTGTAGTGCTAGGAGTTCAAGTTCATCTTGCTTATTACCCATGCTCTGTGCATTAGTGTAGAGACATCTAAGACCATGTGTTCCCTTGACTTGCTGCCTGTGCAAGTTTTTTGCCTCCCACTGTTGGGTCCTTGCGCTGTTTGCCTTGTTCCCTCTATGACAGTTTGACTATTTTCTCCAGCCCTTTTGCCTTCCAGAATACTGTCTCCCTCCCCCATATGACTCAGTTTAAAGCCCTCCTGATCAAATTCCTGAGACTGTAGGCAAAAATGTTTCTGCCAACTGTTGTGAGATGCATCCCATCTCTTGCCAGAAGTCTCCCCTCATGGAAGCGCAGCCCATGATCCAAGAAGCCAAATTGTTCTCGGCGACACCGTCGGCTATTTTCCTCTCCCTTCCTGGACCATGCCCTTCAACTGGCAGAAGAGACGAGATGACAACCTGTGCATCCATTTCTTTCAGCTTCCTCCCCAGGGCCTCATAATCTCTTCTGATCTTCGGAAAGCTGTGCCTTGTAGTATCGTTGGTTCCCACATGGACCAAAAGGAAGGGGTAATGATCTGTAGGCTTGACGAGTCTTGTCAGCCTCTCTGTCACATCACGGATCTTTGCCCCAGGGAGACAACACACCTCCTGAAACATCTTGTCAGGCCCACAAACCACTGCTTCTGTACCCCACAGCAAGGAGTCCCCCCACCACCACCACACGCCTCCCCTGAGACTTCGCAGCTGCTGTTCCTTGTGATGGTACTGTCAAGGTCCCCTGCACTGCCGCTGAAGTCTGTCCATACTGTTCTTCCTCATTGTCCTTGATAAGGGAGAGGGCTTCGAATCAGTTCTGTAGCTGAAAGCTGCTCGAAGAATCCCTGGATTTTCTTGTTCTGTGTGTGACATTCCTCTAGCTATCAACCTCCTGTGTCTGTGGAGTGACACTCTCCTCCCCAGCCAGTTGCTCTGTGCGGTCCCCGCCCAAGACTGTTTGTTCTGTTCTGTCCAGGAAAACCTCTTGCTCCCGAATATGTTGAAGTGTAGCTACCCTTGTCTCCAGCTGCTGGACTTTCTCCTCCAAGAGGGCTACCAACTTGCACTTGGTGCATGTGAAGTTCCCCATGCCTGTAGACAAGAAGACAAACATCCCACAAGTGTTTCAGGTGACCACAGCAGCCCCCTCAGTGTCCATGGTGAGAGCTTTTAGGACTCTTAGTTGATGCTGAGAACTCTAAGCTGTACTTTTAGGAATACTGTATTTTTGCTTGGTCACTCAAAAACGGCACGCGCCTCAGCAACAAGCATCCTCTCCCAAGAGTTTTTTAAAAAATTCAAACTTCCAGAAGCTCTATTTATTAAGTTCAGTTCAATCACATAAGTAAAAAAACTCCAGTCGGTCCATAAAAATATGTGCTCTTAAATCCTTTGTTATGTCCCTTTAAACACATCAACCTCCAGTCTCTTTATTTTAAATCCGATTTGACAGGGTAAACTCACTTACTCAGTTCCTAGTTGCAAAAAGAAGGCAACTTGATGAGGCTTCTGTTAAACCACTTTAGTCAGGAGAATTCTTCACTTATATAATCCCAAAATTTTATTTAAGAATGTTAAGAAAGTAGGTTGCTGACTTAGTGTCCATTCAATCCATCAGATCAGATTGGCTGCATTCATAGCTTGGGCAAAGATGTAGCTCCCTCAGTCCTTCTTCGTTTGTTCCATGATTATTCATGAATAAATGTGAGTAATCAGGAATCCCCTATTCTCCCTTTAATCCAGGGAGAGTTTCACCAGCCAGAGATCCCATCATGAAGCACTCCTTGTTGCAGAGTGCTAGTGAGAAGCCTCACTAAACCATTCTCCTGCCTGGAATTCCAAAACCTAGCACTTTCTGAACAGTACACTAAGAATGGCAAAGGACTTAACTGAAGCTAATCCCAAATAATATTACAATATAAATTATATAATAATAGCATAAAGCTATATTATACAATAGAAATCAGTCCAGAATATAATCAATTGGTGGCAAGGTGGAGTGGGGGGAGAAGCTGAGGAGAGTGCACGCCCTTGGAAAGACTCCAAACACTTTCCTTTCATAGGAGGTGTCAAGACAGGAGGGCATTAATTCCAAGCTCTGGATTCAACCCATTGTACTTAAAAGCATCAGTCAGCATGTAATGTGGAAGGAAGCAGTGTTCCCTGAGACTCCGGAGAACCCCTGAAAGTCAGGATAGACAGTACTGTGCCAGATGGACAATTAGTCTGACCTGGTGGTATAAGACAGCTTTTTGTAGGCTCTATGCTCTGTTGCTATCAAGCAGGGGGCAGCCCTGAGAGTCACTGACTGACACACTAGAAAAGCACAGAGAATGATGGAAATTCACCTAACATTATGCAGATGCTGAGTAGTACTGCTTGGGCTTGGAAACCTTACCCTTTTGGACTACAACTCTCAGAATCCCTTATCCAGCTTGGCCGCTGTCCAAAAATGTGAAATTTCTCAGATCTGTTATTGTTTTGCCTTCTAAGGCATGATGATGTTGTAAAATTGGACCCATTTGTTGTTTTAAGTCTTTCCCTGGCTTTTCGCTATTACGGGTGCTGCCCTGGCCTGCTTACATTCTTTTTCAGCTAGCTTTTATTTTAAGTAGCATGTCCTAGATTTGTTATTTCCATCACTCCATCTTCAACATAAACTCCCTTAGGCCAGATTTCCTTACAGGTCCCTGGGGCACAGGAATTAGACAGCTTTGACTGAGAGATGGTCCTCTCTAAACAGATGGCAGTCACTCCCCCGCCCCTTCCCTAGGTCATGGTTAAGGTACACTGGAAAATCTGCAGAACCTGGCTGCAGAACGTCTGTTGGAATGCTGTTCTGCTGTTAAATTCTCTCTATTGTGCTCAGTACTTCATGGAAGACCAAAAGAAAAAGCAAAGCAAGACAATTTCCAATAAATTAAAACAATTTTATCATAGTTAGCAGTTCATCATAGCTAACTGAAAGAACAATTATGGCAAAAGCAGGGCTATACACACATATTGACACACAAATGCACACACAGCCATGCTGTGCATGCACTGCTTTTGCCATTATCCTTTTGTTTACTATAAGCATGCTTAAGTCTCACTGAATAGGGATAAAGTTCTCTTTCTTTTTTAAACATACTACATCTGCTGATTAATTTTCCTAGTACCACGCTGTTTCTGTTGTCAGCAACAACTTTTCTGTGAATGGCCACCATTCATAATGTAATTGTCACTGGCATTTCATTTCGTTCTGACATTCATATTTACTTCTCAAATATTACCACAGATTCAGTCCTGTCTCCCTGCAACATCTGCAGTTTAGGATAACATCCCATGTTTCTGATGAAGTTGGCTGCATTCCACAAAAGCATAAGTTGCGATAAGGTTTTTGGTCTTTAATGTGTCACAAGGTGCTTCACTGTTTGTACTGCAATAGGATGGTGACAATGAGGGGATGGTGCAATGAGCAACACCCTTTACAACAGCTACAACATTGTGTTACTGGATCTATGGATCCAAGCTACAGCGCCTTTGTTAAACAACAATAAAAAATGGATATAGTCTTTCTCTTCTATGCTAAATTTCAATAATTTTTAATTTGTTTCTCATAATGGTCTGAATATGATACCATAAAATAACCTGCCAAGGTTTTTCTTCTTTTTGTTCAACTGCAGAATTGTACTGATTAAATGGAGTCTTTCTGAAAGGTTTTGGAAAGTTGGAAAATACAAGCAAGCTCATAGCAAGGTTTCTTCCAGAACTGTATTGATGTGGTCCCAAATGGAGACCACACATGAGCTCTACAGCAGGATATTTTAATGCTTTGCCTGTCAACAAATTATGCTGGATATTCCAAGATTTATAACAGTGCTCTACTGTTCATCGGCATGATGCGCTCTGGAGAATGGAATAAAATTTATACAGGTCACTCAAGTCAGAAAGTTTGATTTCTTGTAAACAGAATGGTTGTGAATAGTGTAGGAACAATGCTATAATGATTGCCAGGAGCTTTACTGTCAGTGCTTGCTATTTCTTAAAATAATGAATGAGTAAGTTAAAAGTGGTTGATTTTAAAATGCTTTTTGGGTAAAGTTGTGCTCAGGAGCAAGTCCAGATTAACTGTCAAGTTTACTATGCTATAGTGAGGGGACTGCATTCACCCTTTAATGTAGCATGCTATAGGTAGGAGAGGTATGGAAAAGGCCTTTATCCTGTGGGATTTTCCCAGGCTTGATCACCAGTTTCTCTCCAAGCCAGTCTTGCAATTCCATTCAAAATCAGTCTCTGCTGTGTTTTCCAGTTATATAGTCACTCTCACCACTGCCTATGCTTGGATACTATAGCAGTATAATACCCAAGTACAGTACAATCCCCTGTATGTGCAGGATTGGTACCTGCATTTTCACTTACCCACATCCAAAAAATATGTTCTCTCTAGCCAAAGCATAGAGTTGTGCTGGAGGACCTAGAGATAATACCCCTCTGAGAATTTTCTAGGTCCTCCAGTGAAATGCTATGGTCATCTTCTGGTGGAAGCATACATAGAATCACACTGGAATCACACCAGAAGCTGACCATAGAATTTCACTGGAGGACCTAGAAAATGCATAGAGAGGTATTATCTCTAGGTCCTCCAGCACAACACTATGGTATGCTTTGGTCAGAAGTCATTCAATGGGTCATAGGATACAAAAGTGGAAAATTAGAATAACTTTTTAAAAGATAAAGAGACAACAGTGCTTTTTCCCCTTGCTCTAAATTGAGGTGGGCTAACGTGGTGGTTCAAGGGCATATTTTCTACATTTGGGACCATCCACAGTTCACATAGACTACCAGAAATGCCAAAAACTAGGATGCTAGTGGCCGCTGTTGGTTTTGAAAAATGGCTATTTTTTATGTCATACAGTATAAGGGGATCCTGCAACGAGTTGAAAAGGTGAATCAGTACTCTTAAAGGCTTCTAGGGGAGACAGTTCCTGCTCTCTTTTTTGGTCACAAAAAGGGTCTGGAGTAAGGTTGCCATTCAGGATTGTCCCAGGCTTTGAGGTTTCCAGGCCAAAACCTGAGAGCTAAGAATGGGAAAACTACAGGAAAAGAGATTCCACCAAAACGGTAGGATGAACTTCCTGACAGTAAAAGCTGTTCAGAAGTGGAATACACTGCTTCGGAGTATGGTGGAGTCTCTTTCTTTGGAGGTTTTTAAACACCTAACATCCTGCTTTGCAACAGCTGCAGAGCTGTTTGGGCTGGAAGTCAACCTGAAGAAAACAGATGTTCTTTACCAGCCTGCACCACAAGATGAACACCACCATCCCCACGTTGCCGTTGGCAAATCTGTGCTCAAGTCCATTCAGCAGTTCACCTAACTGGGAAGCATCATCTCCTCAGATGCCAAGATTGACAAAGAGATCAATCACAGATTAGCAAAGGCATATAGCGCATTTGGAAGACTTCACAAAAGAGTCCGGAGTAATAAACACCTGCGGTAAAGCACAAAAATCAGTGTGTATAGAGCCATTGTACTGTCTATTCTCCTTTATGGATCTGAAACATGGGTCACCTATCACCACCACCTACGACTCCTTGAACGCTTTCATCAGTGCTGTATACGCACAATCCTAAATATACACTGGATTGAGTATGTGATGAATGTTGTTGTCCTTGAGCAAGCAGGGATCACCAGCATTGAGGCCATGATATTGAGAACACAGCTGTGCTGGGCAGGGCACGTTTCTAGGATGGTGGACCATCGTCTCCCAAAAATAGTACTCTACGGTGAACTCGCCACGGGTCAGCATAAGAGGGGCGCTCCAAAAAAGTGATACAAAGACTCCCTGAAACAACCTCTCAGGCTCGGCCAAATTGATCACCAACAATGATCCGCCCTGGCCTCACATCGGGAGGCATGGAGATGCACTATCCACAATGCTGCAGCCTTATTTGAGAACTCATGCTGAACAAGTGTTGAAGAGAAACGACAACGCAGAAAGAATCACAACCCAGAAACATCACCCAAGGAGACCTTCTGCTGTGGTTTCTGCAACCGGACTTATTTCGGATTGGCCTTTTTAGTCATCAGCGTGCTTGCAGAAAGTGCAGGATGAGTCATTCCTGAATCTTCATTTGTGAAGAAAAGCCAGAGAGAGAGGATGGCCATCTGTCGGGAGTGCTTTGATTGTGTATTCCTGCATGGCAGGGGGTTGGACTGGATGGCCCTTGTAGTCTCTTCCATCTCTTTGATTCTATGATTCTATGACTGCGCCAGTGATGTCATTAAGACTTATACAAGGGGCTGTTCCCAGGTCAAGGTGAAATGAGGGGATTATTCCTTCTCATCTACATAAGGAGATAGGATAAAAAACATTTAATCTAGCCTGCTTGCTTCTAGTTAGAAGGTAAATGCAAAGCACAGCAGAGTGTGTGCCCTAGCTTCACAACAGCTAGGAAGGAGTAAATACATAGACAAATTGTATCAAGCTGCTACTCTATTAGCTGAACTGGAGATTTCCTCTTGCCTGGAGCTTAGCCCTGTAAAATGTAGGTTTTGCCTGGAAATGACCCACAAAAACTGGGGACTGAGGGACACCAAAACATCCCTGTGGGTGACATTTTACCCACCCCTTGTTATAAATCTGTTATAAATACAGAATCAACAGAATGAAAATCTTCAACAGGTATTAGGGCACATGTCAGTGTTCCATACTTCTTAGTTCTTGTCTAAATGAGAAGAAATAAGCAGCAGCATCCTTTTGTTTCCATGGTCTTTCCATGAAAACAATAGGCTTCATAGCTCTCCATGCTTGACATTCACATGCCCATGAATCAAGATGGTGGCTGTGTTATATGCTCCTGCTGCTGCTTTTATTTTATTTTATTATTTTATTATTTTATTTTATTTTATTTTATTTTGCTGTTGGGGTGATTGTGGGAGGGTACACTCAGAGCAGGAGGGTGAAAGGAACCCAGCAGTGCCTGGAGATGATGATGAAGATAGCCACCATGAGGAACAAGAGGAGAAACCCAGCCGCCAGCCCTTCACCCATCCTGGCAGCAGTGGCATCTGAATCTGGCTGCAATTAAAGATGGGAGGAGCTGCCTGGCCAGCTGTTGGTTGTGGAGAAGGAAGAGGAGGGTGGCTCTTCGACACTCCGGCTTCATCTTGCCTTCCCAGGCTGGGCTAATCCTTCTCTCATTCATGTCCTGCACTCTCAATGTCCCAATGAACAGGAATGCACATTTCCCTTGCAGTTTTTAAAAAAACTTCTGGAAAAGCCACAAAGGCTTTTCCCACACAGTATATGTCATTCCCCTCCCCTTTCCAAATACAACGAATCACTGCAGGATTGAATTTGGACAAAAGGTATTCTATGAGGAGTATTTTCTTGAATTCTATGAGGAGTATTTTCACTGGTGAGACAAGCCCTCAGAATTCATTTTCTTGAATTGCTGCAAGTTCTTTTTCTCAATTTGGGCAGGGAACCAAATATAGATGCCTAGAGAGAATGAGAGAGAGGTATTTTCCTAAAGGCCTGAAACCTGCTGGACTGATTTTTGCAAGTGGGACTGGCCCCACTTTGTGAATTTCCTCCTTTTCTGTAGTTTTTAAAAGCACAGGTGCTCAACCAGGAAAAATGTTGGTAATCCTTTTAGAATGAATGAAATTGTTTCAGGTCAGAAGTAACCATGCTATTTACATAGTGTTCTTTCTTCTCCTCAGGGATGGGATAAGGAACCAGAGAGCACAACTCACATTATGGAATCAATGTGAATTCTTATACAATTATCTGCTTACAATTTGGAAAAGAGAAGAAAATAGCTAATCTTTCCCCAGGACATGCCTTTTTAATTTTTTTCCCTTGTTTTGGATTGGGATTGATGCAATTGTAGCTACCTCGTCCATTCCCTAAAGATTTAGCTAGTGATCCATAAGCAAATGGTATCTCAAGGACCGTAGCTAATTGCTTGCAGTTAAATAGGGAACATTTGTTTGCTCAGCAATAGCACCGTGGAAGGCAGTAATGCATATCCTTAAATCCTTCCCCAGCTGGTGTGTTCCTTTCCACTAGCAATTACCTCATGTAGTAAAGGAGAGCAGATAATTTTTTGAATTAAATAAAATTACTCCAAACTATGGGATTGGTCCCAGTTTGGTATTGACCTCTACAACTCCAGTTCACCATGCTTGTCCCCTCAGGAGATATATTACTTCATGAATGCTGGCGTCTCTCCCCTTGCTTGCTCTGGAGTTGCAAATTTTATGACAAGCAGATTTGGGAGTCATTGATGCAACATAGTCTCCAAAATAGCCTGCAGTACTTTCGTACTCCCCAAGCTGCAATCCCTTTAAGAATGCAATCCTTTTTATACTTATATGGAAGTAAACCCCAGGGAACTAAGTGGACAAATCCTGAGCTGTATGTGTATGTGTGTGGATACCATGGACTGACGAAAAGACAAGTAAAGAGCTGAGCAAGTGAAGCCTGAACTCTCACTAGAAACCAACTATATGGCCAACATGGCTTCCCTTGAATGTGTTTCCTAGATCTGAAGATACCTCAACAGGGAAATCCTAAACAAGAGGAAATATGGTCTGGGACTAAACTTCTGAGGTTTCTACCTCCAACAATGGTAAAACCTCTTTTTTGGACTATAACTGTCTAAGGTGTCAATTACACGGCAAAGTAAATCCACTAAGACTTCGCAAAGAGTCCTAATAGTTCACATGACTTTTGGATCAAAGTCACTGTATTTAGAAGGTGGGGGGCAAAACCCCCATAACCCATGTGGTATCAGCTTTTGCTATTTTCCCAGACTTTTTTGATAAAGTTCATGAAAATGTGCACAATCAGTTGTGTGAACTACTGATGCACAAAAGGCTGTGGGAACTACCAGCAATCTTCCTGAAACAGCCATAGCAGAACTGAACTGTGATTTGTTGGATCAACTGCGGAGGGGGTAGACTTGCAAGAGATGCGAGGAGCCTCAAACAAAAAGATCCAGCCACTGTTGTTATACCAGTGCTGTCCCCATCCCAATCGCCCGGCTGTCTGCCTCCCGGCTTGCTTGGCTGCTACGGCTGAGGGATAATTACGGTTCGTGTGTGTGTGTGTGTGTGAGAGAGAGAGAGAGAGAGAGAGAGAGAGAGAAGCGATCTGCTCGGCGAAGGGAGAGCCTGCGACTCCATTGCTTCTGGTGGCTGGGTGATCATCCCCCCCCCAGACCATCCTCCACCTGGGAATCTAGCCTGCTATCCTTGCCTCCTTTTGCCATTATTCCTCTGTCCCTCACCCCCGTGGTCTCCCTTCTTTTTTGGTTGTTTGCAAATCTCTCCCCCCCCCTGCCAGCCATTGATTGAGGTGCTCCAGTGGTCACACCCCCACTTTTGCCTGTGGGAACTACAAAGCAGAAAACTTACCGGATCAACCAGTTTCACACTAAATCATGTAAACTACGCAGCACTGGTGCGAAATTGCGCTAATGTGCAAACTATCACAATAAAAACTGCCGTGTACTTGAGTCCTAAGTTTTACTTATAGAGCACCTGAAAGTTTTTCTCTCTCCAGATATAGCAGTACAGGGACTTCTTGAAAATTCAGTGATCTCTGCCTAGCAAAGGAGCCCTGTCTTCATAAAGGGTCAGAATCATGCTGTATATCAAGAGATTGCTGCTGCAGAAGGAGTTAAAGTTTACTGTCCTTTTTCTCAGCACACCACATGGCCAGGAAGTAGTAATGGCCTCTGCCTGCATGATATCCCTCACCTGAACAACAAAAGCAAAAGACCTGTGACTCCAACACTGTCACATATTAAAAAAAAAAATCTTTTGCCTGATGAAGAAGCCAGTGGCTTGCATCAGGTGTTTTGCAGTTTAGTTGGCCAATAAAGTATCACTTTTTGTTATCTATTCTGGATTTTGTAAAACTGAGGCTGTTGTACTTTGGACATAACCATGAGACAGTATGATCCATTGGAAAAGATGATAATGCTTGGTAAAATTGGAGGCAGTAGGAAAAGAGAAAGACCTGCATTACAGGTGGATTGACCCAATGAAGGAAGCCACAGACCTGGTTTTGCCAGATCTGAGCAGAGTTGTTGATGTCTGCGGATCTTGGAGTTCTCTTATTCATAGGGTGATAGAGAATTGTTTGAAGGAAGAGCTAGCAGCCACTTTGTTGAGGGAGAAGCTAGCAGCCACTAGCTCTCTCTGTAGCTCCATCCCTAGTCTGGAGAGCTTGGCAAACAGAGCTCAGCAAACAAAGCTTAGCTGACCAGGCATGTTTTGTGTGGGTTTTTAGTGGGGGAGTTTGGAGGGGGAGGTCCGGAGTTGTGATTCAGTGCCTACCGAATATTACTGAAAATGGACAGTGGGGGAGCTGCTGCAGTTACCTGCAACAGCTGTGGTATGTTTGTATTCTTGCTAGAGGATATGAATAGGTATACCTGCAGCAAGTGCAAGTTGTGGCCCTGTTAGAAGAGAAGGTCCAACAACTTGAGGCCTGTGTATCTACATTTTAGCATATTAAGGAGGTTTTCTTGTATAGAGTGGAAGAGTCTGTCCTGAATGAGGAACACACAGGGGAAGTATCTGAGAAGGAGGTCAGTTCCCAAACACAGGAGGTAAACATTTGGAGGCATAATATATGTTGTGCAGCTTTGGACTTTCCTTTCACTTCTGACATCAACAGCTGAACATCCTTTCAGCTTTAGCCCAGTTTCATCATTAGCCACAGTGCTCCCCATACTTCCCCCAGTAGCTCATTGATTGCCTTCTGAGGTGGGAGTCTCATCTTCTGGCACTATCTTTTTGGTTTTGGATTGTCTTATCATAGTTTTTTAAGGTAAAAGGCTTGAGGAGAGGTTTACAATTGCCTTCTTCTGTGTGGTACTAACGAGTGTCAGCTATGGTGCCACTGCTATTGTCTCTGAGATATCCTTTGCCAGTGTCACCACCACCACGCCACTGCTGCTGCTGCCCAGTGGCTGCTTGGCACATTTAGTCTGGCTCCTCAGCAAAAGCCTGTCTGACATGGGAGACCCTACCGGCACCATTGTTACTGTCAACCTAGCCTCTTGCCTCACAGGAGCATACGGTCCCATGACTATGGAAAGGTAGTGCCATGGTGGGCTTATCTAACTGCCCGCTTCCAAAAATAGTCGTAAAGCAGTGGGAACAACAGAGAGAGCTTTTTCTGGTTGTAGCAACCAACTCTATGGAATTTCTCAGCTGGTACTCACTATACTGTTATTCCGATACCAGAAAAAGACATTTGTGCTTTTAGAAGCATTTTGTAAAATGTAAAATGTAAAAGATGAAGTTGGGGCTGTTTTGGTGAACCACTATATTAATGTTATTGTTGTTTCATAAGTGTTTTTCGAACATTGTAATCAAACTTTGATTGGGACTTCCCATAGTTTGTGTGAGGGCTTTCTCAATTGTTGTATGATTATTCTTTTGGGTTTAAAATAACATAACAAAAAGTGTTTGAAACCAAACCATGCGAAAAGTAGCCTTTTGTTTCAAAATGAACCTTTGCCAGCTGGGAGAGCACCAGTGATTTTTATTTTGTTTTTTTGGATCACAACTCTCATTGTCTCTGAGCATTGGGTATGCTTGTTGGGAACTGATGGGAGTTGTAGTCCAAAATATTTGGAGGACACTAGATTGAGCTTCCAGATCTGGTTATGGTTACACATGCCTTGATTACATCCTGTTCAGACTACTGTAATACACTCTATGTGGGGCAAGCTTTTGAAACTGTTTGGATACTTCAGTGGTTCCAAAATGCTATGTCCAGAATGCTGATTGGGACCAGCTGCAGGGAGCTGCAGCTTCTTAAAACAGCTTCCTGGCTACCAGTTAGTTTCTGGACACAATTCAAAGTGTTGGTCATGACCTAAAAAGCCCTATAATGCTTAGGCTCAGACTATCTGAAAAACCATATCCCCCCTATACGAATCTACCAAAGTCTTAAAATCCACAGAGTAGGGCTTTCTCTTGGTCCTACCTGCATCACAGACTCACTTGGTGAGGACATGAGAGAGAAACTTCTCAGTGGCTGCCCCCACTCTCTGGAATTCCCTAGGCTGGTCCCCTCCCTGCTCTCCTTTTGCTCTCCTAAAAGGCAAAGACTTTTAATTTATTTAAGCAGGCTTTAATGGGTTGTTGTTAAAATTTTTGTATTCTTTATACAGCATGGCATAGTGGTGGCATAGTGGTTTGAGTGTTAGATTGTGACTGTGAACAGGGTTTGAATCCTTGCTTGGCCATGAAAACCCACAGGGTGACCTTGGGCTACCCTTGTGCTTGACTCAGAAACTTCAACTAGTCCAGAACATGGCAGCCAGGTTGATTTCTGGCGCTTCCAGAAGAGAGCATATAACACCTGTGCTAAAAGCTCTCCACTGGCTGCCTTTTAGTTTCCGGGCACAGTACAAGGTGTTGGTTATAACCTTTAAAGCCCTACATGGCTTGGGTCCAACTTATCTCCGGGACCGCCTCCTTCCGTACAACCCTCCCCGCGCACTTCGGTCCTCTGGGAGGAATCTGTTACAGCCTATGAAAACAAGGCTGTCGGTGACCTCCCAGAGGGCCTTCTCTGCTGCCGCTCCCAGATTATGGAATGGCCTGCCGGACGAGATCCGTCTTATTACGACCTTAGACAGCTTTAAAAAAGCTGTCAAGACGGATCTTTTCCGGCAGGCTTTTCCTGAATAACTATCCCGGCCCAAGACTCAGCTGTCCTTTCTAAGCGGCAACTAGATTTTTTAACCATTGTATGTTTTAATTTTTGTCTTTCTAATTTATATATTTTAATTATTGTATGTTTTTAATCTTCTATAATTTAATATTATTTTAAGGGGTGGGTGGGCTAGGGTACTGGGACTATGGAGTTTTTATATTGTAAGCCACCCCGATTGCATTGCAGAGGGGCGGGATAGAAATAAAATTTTATTATTATTATTATTATATTATTATACTCTCTCAGCCTCAGAGGAAGGCAAAGGCAAAGCTCCTCTGAACAAATCTTGCCAAGAAAACCCCATGATAGGTTTGTCTTAGGTTTGCCATAAGTTGGAAATGATTTGAAGGCACACAACAACAACATGCTTTATTTTAAACTTTGTATGCCTTTTAAATTATTTTATACTGTTTTAATGTGATAATTTTAAATGGTCTTTAAACATTTATTGTTAAGTTTTTATTCTTTTTGCAAGCTGCCTTGGGTCCCACTCTGGGAGAAAGGAGGCATATAAATGAAATAAATAAATGATTTAATCTATCTTGTAGAAAACATCAGCAATTTTTTTTTTAAAGCACTTCTGGTGACTTTCAGTAGCTGAGCAAATTGTGACAGCTTCCAGAGTTCTGAAGAATGAGATTAAACATGCCAGAAACAGATTAACACATGCTTTGAAAAATGCCTCATAATGCCTTATTTACAGACATTCCTTTGTTAGCAGTGCAGTGAGAACTATGCAGCATGCTGCCAACTAACTTGGGGGGGGGTGATCCTTGTTATTGATTAGTCCCCATTTCATCCCATTCTGCCACTGGTAGTTCTATTGGCTACCTGTATTGTTCATTTTTCATCACTTGTTGAAATTCCCAGTTATCTTCTTCTCTTAGTCTTAACATCCTTACCGCTCCCACTCCAGCAATCAGAAATAGAGTTTAAACAGGATTCTAACTGAAGGTTGATGTCACCTGTCGGAGATGATACATCATTATTTCCATGCTTTGAAGAGCATAATGCTGCAGCTGGTTTAAGGCTCATGAGCAGATCAAGCTGTTGGTAGGTAGGTTGGTTTTGGTCAGTTAAAACCAAAATAAGGTACCTGAAATTGCAGTAAAAGTTAGCAGCAGCTGGCAACTTCCATTCAGTGGGGCTGTGAATCTCCTTTGGGTTGTAGTCATATTTTAAAGGAGTTATCCAAGAGGCTGAAGCCGAGCCTAAAAATAGATGCAGCATCTTGAATGGCTCCTTTAAAATTTGGGCTAACACAAAGAGTGAACTCACCACACCATTGACACAGAAGCACTCAAGTGCCACTGAGCAAGGCACAGACAAATAAGGTGACCAATGGAGCAATATGATAGATCAGTGGCTCTTAACCTTTTCTTTACCAGGGACCCCCTTTAAATATATTTCGTTGCTGTTTGAGATTAATTCAAGATGTAAAACAATAATAATAATTCTCTGAAGATGCCAGCTACAGATGCAGGTGAAATGTCAGAAGTAAACTCTTCCAGAACACAGCCTCACAGCCTGGGGAAAAAAAAAGGAAAATATAATAATAATAATAATAATAATAATAACCCATCTGTTAAACCTTTCCTTAGAGGCACCAAAGGGGGAGGGAAGACTTTTCTCCTGTTTCTTCTTGCAAGTTTGCAGCTGGAGTGGATTGAATGGCAACGTGCAGGCCAAGCCAGCCATTGCCTTGGATCCTGTCATGTGTCCACTCCACTGCAGGGAGGAGATGGGCCAAGCAGCCTTCAAGCCTTCGCGGAGCCCCTGTGAGGACATTGCAGAACCCTGGGGGTCCCTGGACCACAGGTTAAGAACCATTGTGATAGATGATGCCTCTGTCCTGCATTCTCTCACTTCCTTGAAGAATTAAAAGAACAAATAGGATATCTGGGTCATTTCCTGGCAAATCGATTGCGTACACAGCTATGAATTATAACAATTTGTCATCTGTTAGAACCCCTACTTCTCAGCAGAATCTCCTAATTTTCCCATTCTTACTCCCCCCATTGTTACCTTTGCTTCTTAATCCAGTTAAAGAAATTTAGCATGGTGCTGTATTGTGTTATTTTTATGTTTAAAAAACCCACAGCAACACAATACTGATAACTGCTTTATTAAAATTACAATTGTAACATTAAATAGCTGTATGCAAAGGGATCTTGTAGCTCCTTTGAGACTGTGAGAAAGATATTGGTAGCATGAACTTTCATAGACTAAAGTCTACTACTTAGGTCTATACAAGCTTATGCTACCAACTTATTTCTCTCAGTTAGTCTCAAAGGTGCTACAAGATCCCTTTGCATGCTGATCCAGACTAAGGAGAATATCACACGCTGAAAGCATCCCAGGACAGAGATGACAGGAGATCGCTAAAAAGCCTTACCTTTTAGACGACGACGTCCCTCTCCTGTGATGCTCCCATTCTGCTCCTGTTCCTCCCCCGCTTCCTCTTATTCACGGTTTAAGCCATGAATAAGAAGCCCGTTCCGTTATAATAATGGAATGATGGGTGAGTGGATGATGGGTGAGCCTGTTATGATGGCGAGATGACATTGTGACGTGATGTCAGCAGGAGGTCCATGCCAAAGACTTCCAGGTTCAATCGGGACAGCCATGTAAGTGATACCCTTTCCCCCGTCCCTGGATAATTTGGTCTCTTCTTTTCCTGTTTTGGGGCTTTGTTTTATTTTTTGACGTTTGCTTGGGTTTTTATTTTTAAATTTCCTGCATGACCATTCAACGAGCAGGATTTGGCTTCACTGCAGTAAAAGCAGCTTTACGACAGCTGCATTTACTGCAGTGAAGCTGAGGGGAGGGGGAGCCGTTTTGCTTCAAATAAAAGGTAGGTGTTTGAAAAGTTTAATACTGATAAGGTAGGTCAGATTAGATGGCTGTTGGATAGGTTTTTTGTCTTTCTTTGTTAGGAAGGGTGAACTTGAGGGTATACTCTATTTGGGGCCAAGAATTAATTTAAAATGATATTCTCCTATATGATGCATAAAACAAAGCTATTTTCCTTTTAGGACATAAAATATTGAATATATTTTCTGTGGAGGGTTCTTAGGCTGGCAAAGTGTGTGGGAACAGAGGGTTAATAATCTATGGAGATGTGGGAGGGAGAGAGAGAGAGAGAGAGAGAGAGAGAGAGAGAGAGATGGTTTATGCTGAAGAGAATGGGTTCTTTCCCTCTCTCCCTGTAAAGGGATTTGTGAAATATTTCAGAAAAACCAGGGAACTTGACACTTGAGACTCATTTCTGTCTCTGAGAATTTGAACAGCTCAAGAATCCCACACAATAATTTAATACTTGCCAGAGACAATCATTTTAGGCTTTTGCTTGAGTAGTATTTTGAGTCTAGCGATCAGGCAATTTTATGTTTTCTCCTAAAGGATACCACAGTGATCAGCAGATGAAGAGACATAAAAATACAATCATGGCTCCCTTCACCTCTTTTACATAGCTACTGCGCAACAAAACTCTATCAAGAATATCAATGGAGAAGGAATGTTTCATAAATGTTCAGTCTCCTAGCTGAAGTCCCATATGTGTTTCCTTCTTCATGGGCAAGACCACCTGTAAGCAGAGTTGGAAGTGACATATCTTGACACTTCTAGAAGCTGGCCAACTCATTTTGTCCTTTGTGGGAATCTCCACCCACCCACCCACCCACCCACATATTGAAAGCAGGGAATGGTCACACAGAACATACCCCCCCCCCTTGTTGAAATAACTGGATACCCATCCATTTCCAGGGAGAATTCAAAGTGCTGGTTATGACCTATAAAGCCAGTCCAGATGATCTGAAAGACTGTATCTCCCTACATTAGCCTGCCCAAGTTTGAAAATCTTCAGGGATTAGTTTTCTCTCACTGTTACAGGCCACATAGTGATCTAGTTGCAAATGAGATCTGGAAATGTAAATTGTGTGTTTACAAGACATAAAATATAAAGCAGAAAGCTCTGTGTATTATAGAATATGTGTGGATTACTAAAAGCATAGGCACAGGGCAGTTCCAGGCAGAACATCAACATAACTATCGACACTGATAAGAGAACTAAACAATTTGAATTGACTGATAATAAACTCACAACAGGTGTCACATTACAGAGTTGATGGAATCAGATGGCTGATGTAATCTGATGAAAGGCAGCCAAGAGCTAACTGTGCCCAGCATTATGTCCTCTCTTGAGAGGAGAGTCTAATTGTTGACATAAATAGGAACCAGTAAGTGTCTCTTATTTCATTGGACAAGATATGTCAGCTGATTAGGCAAGGAAATATATAAAATAGACCAAAAGAAGAGAGACAGGGGAGGGGTTTGACCAAATATTCAAGCTGATAGCACTGTTCCAGGCTGATTGTCTGGGAAACCAGCCAAGGTGAGGTGCAATTCACAGATAGCAGCATGGCATTCTGCCCAGAGCTCCTAGCCTCAGAGAAACAGTTTGTAGGGCAGAATATCTAACCAACCAAAACAAGTCCACAAAGACAGAAGGGTAGTCCAGTTACCAATCTGAAAGTCAAGGGTCACAGTGAGCAGGGTGTCCAATCCAGTCTGAAGGTCAAAGTCCATGCAAGGCAACACAAGTGTTCAGGAACAGAGGTTTCCCACTGATGTAGCCAGATAAAGTCCGACAAGTTGGCAGAGCAGCTGTCCCTGATTTATACTAGCTCAGCGATCACACAGCTGTTCTCTGATAGTGCAACATCTCTCATAAATATGTAGGACCTCCGCTCCTTCTCCCTTTGTTGTTGGCGTTCTTGAAAGGTGGGTACAACTGGATCTAATGTCTCTCCATCTGAGGGGCCAGGCCTCTCTGCCAGGTCTGGGTTATCTGCTCTGTCCCCTTCTGCTATCTCTGAGGGACCAGGCAGCTCTGTGGGGTGGATGCTGTTGTCTCTATTCCCTGCTGCAAATCCTGCTCTGAAGCTCTTGCTTCCTCTAGCTCAGCTTCTGAGTCAGAATAGCAGGGCCTGACACCAATAAATACTGGCCTTCCTAGTAAGAGAGAATTTGTGCTCTCAACTAGACTGGATTTGCTTTCTAGCTAAATAGATTATACAGTTGTCCCTTCATGTTCACTGGGGTTTGGTTCCAGGAACCCCCGTGGATACCAAAATCCATGAATACTCAAGTCCCATTATATGCAATGGCATAGCAAAATGGTGTCCCTTATATAAGAAGGCAAAATCAAGGTTTGCTTTTTGGATTATCATTTTTTAAAGAATATTTTCAAGCCATGAATATTTAAATCCGTGGATACCAAATTCATGGATACGGAGGGACAACTGTATTTCCAATAAGGATGGTAATCTATGCCTGTTATGCATGTTTATAGATATATAATGGGTGCTGCTAGATATAGAATGTCCAGAGATATTAATCCCTTGGATGCGTGTGTCTTCACAGATGTCTGTTTAGAGATGTATAGTTGCTCAACAAAAGAGAATGTATTCTTTAGTGGATAAATGTTGTCAACTGCTGTCAAGTTGACTTTGACCTATGGTGACCCCATGAATGAGAGACCTCAAAGTCATTCTATCATCAACAGCCCTGCTCAGGTCTTGCAGACTCAGGGCTGTGGCTGCCTTGATTGAGGCTATCCATCTGGAATGTGGTCTTCCTCTTTTTCTACTGCCTTCTACCTTACTAAGCATCATTGTCTTTTCTACTGAGTCATGTCTTCCCATGATATGGCCAAAGTACAATCATCTCTGTTTAGTCATCTCAGCTTCTAGGGAGAGTTCAGACTTGATTTGCTCTAGGACCCATTGATTGGTCTTTTTAGCAGTCCACAGTATCCACTGAACTCTTTTCCAGAATGACCTTTGAAATGAGTTGATTTTCTTCCTACCAGCTTTCTTTACTGTCCAGCTTTCACAATCATACCTAGAAATTGGAAATATGATGGTATGGACGATCCTGACTTTGGTATTTGATGATGATATATCTATATACTTGAGGATCTTGTCTAGTTCATTCATAGCTTCCCTTCCAAGTCCTCATCTTCTTCTGATTTCTTGACTGTCGTCTCCATTCTAATTAATGACTCAGCCAAGGTATGGAAAATCTTGAACTATTTCAATGTTTTCATCATCTACTGTACTTTAATGTTATAGAAATCATCTGTGGTCATTATTTTTGTTTTCTGAATGTTCAACTATAAACCTGCCTTTACACTTTCTTCCTTGATTTTCTTCAGTACAGTCGTCCCTTCACATTCGCGGGGGTTGTGTTCCACGGACCCCCGCGAATGTGAAAAATCCGCGAATACTGTTTGCCCCCCTCCCCTGCCATAGCGACCATGGGGCCTCCGGAGGCCCCATAGTCGCTTTCCCCTGCCTCCCCAGGGCCTTCGCGGGGCCTCCGGAGGGTCTCCAGAGGCCCCGCGGAGGCCTTCCCAGCCCTCCCCACTCCCCCCCAGGGCCTTCGCGGGGCCTCAGGAGGGTCTACGGAGGCCCCGCGGAGGCCTTCCCGGCCCTCCCCAATCCACCACCAGGGCCTTCGCGGGGCCTCCGGAGACCCTCTGGAGGCCCCGCAGAGGCCTTCCCAGCCCTCCCCACTCCCCCCAGGGCCTTCGCGGGGCCTCCGGAAGGTCTCTGGAGGCCCCGCGGAGGCCTTCCCAACCCTCCCCACTCCCACCCAGGGCCTTCCCCAATCCACCCCCAGGGTCTTCGCGGGGCATCCGGAGGGTCTCCGGAGGCCCCGCGGAAGCCTTCCCAGCCCTCCCAGGGCTTTCACGGGGCCTCCGGAAGCCCCGTGTTGCGGTTTTGGGGGGGCCTGGGGGAGCCCTCCCAAAACCGCGAATACTCGAAACCACGAATGTCGAGTTCGCGAATGTCAAGGGACAACTGTAATTGTTTCAAGTCTTTGTTGTTTTCTACTAGTTGTATGGCATCATCTGCATATCTTAAATTGTTGATGTTCCTTCCTTCAATTTTCATGCCTCTTGCTTTACATTCAGCATACAAGTGAATAAATGGTTGAGTTATATTGTTTAAGATAGTAATGTTCTTCTATGTGTTTATAGAGAACCCTGCTAAAGAGATGCAAATGATACCAAGGTTCAGTCACTATGAAAGTGTAGCATCTTTAATGTAATGAATGTACGATGTCTTACCTGCAGTGTAATGTCATGAAAGCAATGTGCCCAGACATTGACATATTTGTATTTCTCACCAAAGGGAGTGTGTATCTTGGTATATGTACAAATCCCTATAATAAATTGCCTAAAAAACTAACAGAGAGTCTGCTTACTCTCCAATTGAGATGTTCTGTGATTACAGTACATAAGAATGCTTAAATGGAGTGCTGATGTTAAATTTGCCTATCTAGATTTTACTGTTGGTCACAAGTTGGATGCCCAGGCAGCCAGAAGGTGTCAGAAGGGACACGAGACAGATAGAGCTTAGCTGACAAATGGCAAAGGACCCTCAATCCCTCATCACCACCATCACAGGCATGTTTGATGAGAATATTGGAGAGAGCTTTGTCAGCAGATGGTCCAAGTATATTGCCCAAAAAGCAACCACAATTGGGCTTTCACCATCCTTCCTTCTAAACCTGGGTTATGACACAGCCTTGAAAATGGTTAAACAAAGACTTCAGGACATTACCTTTTGCAATCTGTGGGCTAAATCTTTTCTGTCATGCTCACCTAGTGCATTGTATAGACCATATTCAGGTTCATTTGCTCTGGCTGATTACATAAAGAACTTGACTGTGCCAATCTATCGCATATTATTTATGAAGGCCAGATGTAATGTTTTTCCTTCAGCAATGTTGTATGGTAGATATGCGGGGCTGCCATTTGCATCAAGGCTCTGTCCATGTGGGTCGCAGGAGGTGGAAACCATGTCTCATATCCTACTATTCTGTGTTCTTCATTCTCAGAGTCATAAACAACTGATTTTTCCCTTGCTATGTCATCTACCTGGCCATTTGGAGAGGTTCTATGTCAAATTCTTACTAGAAGATAAATGTCCTAATATTACATTGTCAGTTGCTAAGTTCTTATCTGTGGTCATTAAGACCAGTGAGAGGGAAGTTAATAGTTGAATAAGTTGGATGAGCTCCAAAAAAGTCTGTCAATAAGTATCCTAATGTTATTGGTTTGTATTATGGTTTTATCTATTAATGTACATCATGTCTGTTATTTGAGGGGTCTATGGACTGTATGAATAAATTGATTGACAGAATTCCCTTCCACAGGAAGCTGGGTTGTCCCCCTCTGTTCTCTTTCCACTGGCAGGCAAAACCCTTTTTATTTTGGCAGACCTTTCATTTTTAATTCTTGTGACAGAGCAGTCTTTTAATGTGGTAGGCTATGCTTTTTTCTGTTTTATTACATTTTAAATGTATTTTAAGCTATTTTCTGTTTTAATAGGATTGCTGTTTAACTGTGCATGTGTGTGTTTTTAAAAAACTTCCATATTAATAAGTTTTTAAGTGTTCTTTATTGTAATTGGTTGTAAGCTGCCTTGGGTCCTGTGTTGGGAGAAAGGCAAGATAAAATTAATTAATTAACTAGCTACACCACCTCCAGGTTGGCATAGTTGAGGTACTCAAGGAGGGGAATGGAGAAGGATTTGATCTAGTGGATCCTCAATCTCCCCATATCCCAGGAAGGTTCCACTTTGATTACTCTTATAAGTGGGAGTACCACTAGATGTATGCCTGTGGGGCTTTCTCTGACACTTGGTATAGATGGCTCCTCAGCCAGTGGAGAGGAAACTCTACCTCACCCTAACACCCCTTGGACATCTGTTTGATCCTATGTGTGCTTACTTAGAAGAAAACCCCACAGACATCAGTAGGAGCATTTCCCATTATTACTGCTGGAACCTTAATACACTTGGCTATGGTTCTACCAATATAATTCTGACTTAATTGTATATTGACATCATTGTCTGCACTTGGTGGTAGTAGACTTGCCAGATCCCCTCCACCTCCCAAAAAAGGAAAGAAAGAAAAAGAAATAATATATCAGAAGTCATTGGCTTCAGTGGAGACTTTCAATTAACTGTCCTGTTGAAATCAATGGGCCTTAAAAAAGCCTTGATTGAATCATGGAGGTGCTTATGGAAAGCTACTGTGATGTTCATGATACTAGGGAAAAATACACAAATCTAAGAGATAGATAGATAGATAGATAGATTTCAAACTTAGGCCATGGGTGGCCAGCCTAAAACACAGATGCCTAAAGTGGCATAGGCAGCCAGAGATTTTAACACTGGCCTGAAGTCTGGTTTGCAGTCCTACTATTCTCTTCAGTAGAGCTGTCACCCATTCAGTAGGCACCAAATCAAAGCTGAGAGCCCTGGTCTCTCTGAATTTTGGACTACAGCTCTCACAACCCCTTACCACTGGCCACACTGGCTAGGGCTTCTGGGAGTTGAAGTCCAAAACATCTAAAGGGCCAAAGATTTCCCATGCCTGCTCATGGGAATCATGGGAAGCTTGCTCTGGGTGTCCCTTAATTTCATCTAGAATGTGAAAAACTTTTTCCAAGCTTTGATATCATCCTGGTCCACAGAATGGCTGGTTGCACATCTAGGTATGTGAACCTCAGGCAGGGGGTGTGGTTGTAAACAGTACGGTCAGATACTGGATTAAGCAGTGGAAGAAAATGTAGCCATGAACAGGGAGGAGGTCAAATATCAGACTGGTGATCCAGTTAATCTCTGTTTTATGACCTGATGGGAACAGTAGCTCAGCCTACCAGCCTAGCCTAGCAAGCAAGGTGTTATAGGGCCTGGTGACTCTTTATTAGAGAGCCATGGCTTAGTGGTTTGAGTGTTGGACTAGAACTCCAGGAGACCAGGGTTCAAATCCATGCTGAGTTATGGAAACACACTGGGTGATCTTGGGCAAATCATACTCTTAGCCTCAAGGGAAAACAATGGCACCACCACCACCACCCCTAACAAATCTTGCCAAGAAAACCCTGTGGTCTCCTTAAGTTGGAAATGACTTGAAAGTACACAGCAGCAAAAGCTCTTTATTAGTTAGCAAAGTCAGGTTGAACCTGTCTGGGATGTGGAATGCATTCCAGTTCTCCAGCCTAGAGGGCACCTCTGCTCAATGGAGCCCAGAGCAGCGGCAGTGCAAGAGTTAAGTTACACAAAGCTGGCCTCTTAACACCTTTGTCTGAGACATCTTACAATATTTACCTTAATGAAAGTAAATCTATCTGGTACTTGGCCTGTATGTATTCAGTAGCTTATCCACATGTTTTCCTCCACATCTGTTTGTCAAATCAGTGATGGAAGAGAAAATGCTGTAATCCACAACAAGTTGTTGTAGATTTGTGACTTTTCCTTGAGAGAATTTGTGTTCATAAAACAGTCATGCGATTACAATTGTTAAAAAATACAGTATTTTGATTTCTACAATATACACTATGATCCCACTTCAATCTTATTCATACTTTGTAGTTATTACCTGCATCCTGAAATACCATAAAAGACCATCCTGAGGATGAATAAAGGGATATATGTAGAAGACAATGTTTATGGAAGTATTTGACTCCATTGTTAGCTGAATACTGAGATGAGTTGATTCCAAACTAAGCCATACTTTAGAGCAGATCCGTTTAAAATAATGGGACTTGGTTTTGTTATAACGTGTCTCACTGATTTCGAGAGGTCTTACCTAAATATAACTAAGTCTGGGTCCAGCTTCAGGTATTTTATTCCATATGTAAGCAATAATAGAGCCACTATGGTGTAGTGCTATGCTAGTCAGAGTGGTGGTCCATGGACTGGTTACCTGTTGCTCAGCTACTCCTTGTTGGTCTCTGGCAACTTTGTTTCCAGGAAAAAAAGTCACAGTTGTAGCCAATGGACACAAATACAGTGCTGGTCTCTGGCACATTAGCAAAATACCATTGCCAGTCTCTACATCAGATAGTCTGAGAAGTACTAGTAGTTTAAGTGTTCAATTAGAACTCCAGGGTTCAAATCCCCTCTCAGCCATGGAAACCTACTGGGTGACCTTATGCAAGTCATATTCTCTTAGGCTTAGACGAAGGCAATGGCTGAATAAATCATACCAAGAAAATTCTAGGATATGACTGACTTAGGTCAAGGACAATCTGAAGGTACATAACAACAATACCATTGCTAATACAAAAAGAAATAACTCATGTAGTACTGAAGCCAGCAGATTGTAAAACTCATTGATGTTGTGTGCTTTCAAAGTTGTGTCTGACTTATGGTGACACTAAGGGGAACCTTTCATGGGGCTTTCCTAGCAAGATTTGTTCAGAAAGGGTTTGCTTTTGCCTTTTTAAGGCTCAGAGAATGTGACTTGTCCAAGATCACCCAGTGGATTTTCATGGCCAAGTGAGAATTCAAACCCTGGTCTTCAAGGTAGAACTCCAATGCTCAAACCACTACACCATGCTGGATCTCATTATAGAATTAACAGGAATAAATATACAGTAGATTTTATTAATTTCAGTGAGTTAATATATTCCCCCTTATTAAAAGGGGCCTCTAGATAACATGAAAAGCCCTCTTTTGTCATGAATTTAAGTACCAGGACAATGTGTTAATTTCTAATATGATGCAGATGTTGATAAACTCTGCATCTAAGGGTGGGGGGCATGTGTTATTCTAGCATGAATACCTGGAACTTTACAAAGGAGCAAATCGGGCAGTGATAGGACCCCCTTGTTTGTTTATCTTTTAAAGATTTCTGGCCTGCTTTTTATGATGAAGTCCCCTTGAGGCAGCTTACATTAAATTGATAAAATCATAATTGTCATAAAATCATACAATCAAAAGTTAGAATAGCAGCCAAAACATTTCAGAAGTCGGCATCATACTCATATTAATTTAAGCACCTAATAAGAGCTGTTTTAAAACTGACAGCTTAAAACCACCATCACCACCAGCATAAAACATTTAAAAGTTCAACATTTTAATGAAAAGCAGCTCAGAATAAATTGGTTTTTATGGTCCATTTAGATGCCAGCACTGAAGGGGCCAAATTTAAGCCCCTCCTCCCCAGCTTTTATAATATTTTGCATAAATCTAGCTAAAACACCTTAGATTTAATAGTCTCCCTCTCACTCACTCACTCATTCACTCTGTGTGTGTGTATATGTTGAAAATAAAATCTGGGGCAAACTCCACAACTTGTTTATACAGTCTGGAGTATTGCTATGGACACACTGGACAGCATCCTTTTAGTGACTTCCATATGTGTAAGTCTCATTTAGGGCTATTCACTTTCCGTTACACCCTGTCCAAAAGCTTCCCACTATCTAGCAGTTGCCAGGAGGGACTCCTGCTGTTACTTACTTGGGGAGGAGGGAGGAGGGAAGCCATTCAGACCACGAAGATGCAGCTTCTCTGAGGTCTTGGGGGAAGGAAAAGGCAGGTGCACTCCATTTGAGAATGTACCCTTAGTTCTTCACCCCAATGACTGAGCTGAGACCACCTGCTTCTCTGTAGTCTGAATCACCTCCCCCTTCCTTCTTTCTCCATTGGTAAGTTACAGTGACAGGGACTCCCCCTTGGGGCTTGACAGCTGCTTGGTGGTGGGAAGAAGTGGAACTTTGCGTGCCAAACTATGCAGTGATGTAGGATCACAGCAACAATGTGTACAGTACTCTGTTATGCCAATGAGCAACTTCCAAAATTCTGGATGTGAAGAAAAAAGCGATTTTATCAAAGCTGGGAAAGCTTTTCTTTTTCTTTTTCTTTTTCTTTTTCGGACTACAGTGCTCAGAACCTCTGGACATGATGGCTGGGGAGTTCTGTCCAGGTTTCTAAGCTCTAATTTACTACAGTAGGGATACACACTGGTTCCAAAACTGGAGTGAGCCGAGAATGCTGCATGGGCAGTGCACTGTATTCCTAATCTGAAAGCAAAGTTGTTTCCATACTTTTTAAAGGGTTCTTCTGTCTTTAATGAAACAGGGTAAAACATGACTCAGTGTGTGAAAGAGAAGAAGGCATACCTTCCAGCATTTCACATGTGGCCAGGCAAAATCAGAGTGTGGTCAAGATGGCAAAAGTTATTAATGAGGAAGAACAGGCACACTAGGAAAGGCTGCAGCACTTTGCTTTTGCCCAAGCCTACTATGTGGTGTAATGGTTTGAGCATTAGACTACAACTCTTGGAGATCAGTGTTCAAATCCCCCCAACCATGGAAACCCACTGGGTGATCTTGGGCAAGTCATATTATCTCAGCCTGAGAGGAAGGCAAAGGCAACCCCCTATGAACAAATCTTGCCAAGAAAACCCCATGATAGGTTCACCTTAGGTCAACATATGTTGGAATCAACTTGAAGGCACACAATGGATTTGTAATTGGTTGATCGGTCGAACCCAAAGGGTGCTCAGCAGTGGCTCCTCTTTGTCTTGGAAAGATGTGACCAGTGGGGTGCCACAGGGTTCTGTCCTGGGCCCAGTGCTATTCAACATCTTTATCAACAACTTGGTTGAGGGAATTAGGGGCCTACTTATCAAATTTGCAGATGACACCAAATTAGGAGGAGTAGCTAATACCCTGGAGGACAGGATCAAAATTCAAGATGACCTGGATAAACTGGAGAGCTGGGCCAAAGCTAACAAAATGAAATTCAATACGGAGAAATGTAAGGTACTGCACTTAGGGCAAAAAAATGAAATGCATAGATATAGGATGGGGGAGACCTGGCTGAATGAGACTACGTGCGAAAGGGATCTAGGAGTCCTAGTAGACCACAAGTTGATGCGGCAGGTAAAAAGGCCAATGCGATTTTGGGCTGCATCAATAGAAGTATAGTGTCCAGATCAAGGGAAGTAATAGTGCCACTCTATTCTACCTTGGTCAGACCTTAGCTAGAATACTGTGTCCAGTTCTGGGCACCACAATTCAAAAAGGATATTGACAAATTGGAGCATGTCCAGAGAAGGGCGACTAAAATAGTGAAAGGTCTGGAAACAATGCCTTATGAGGAGAGACTTAGGGAGCTGGGTATGTTTAGCCTGGAAAAAAGATGGTTAAGAGGCGATATGATAGCCTTGTTTAAGTATTTGAAGGGGTGTCACGTTGAGGATGGAGCAGGCTTGTTTTCTGCTGCTCCAGAGACTGGAACATGGAGCAATAGATGCAAGCTCCAGGAACAGAGATTCCACCTCAACATTAGGAGGAACTTTTTGACAGTTAGAGGTGTTCGGCAGTGGAACACACTCCCTCGAAGCATTTTGGGGTCTCCTTCCTTGGAAGTCTTTAAACAGAGGCTGGATTGCCATCTGTTGGGATGCTTTGATCATGATTTCCTGTGTGGCAGGGGGTTGGACTGGATGGCCCTCGTGGTCTCTTCCAACTCTGCAATTCTATGATTCTATGAATAACAACTGAGAAGGCCAAGATTCTGGCCCCTCTTCTCTCCCAGCCCCAAGTTGAGTGCAAACCACTTTTGCACTTTGAGCTCAGTTTTGTAGCAAATGAATTAAGCTGACAGCAAAGGGAGAAGGTGGAAGTAGGAGAGAGAAATCGGGGCACTTTAAAAGCAGATAATAAGGTGGGACGACAAAGGATTAATTGGGACATCAACAAACTTCACCCAAGTTTACTCACTTGAGCTGTGGCAATTATTACATCCATAGCTTATAGAGATAGTGAAATGATAATAAAGTGTCCTTTTCTCTTCCCTTCCCCCTTGATGTGCATCCTCTAGGCGACAAGAGCTGCACTGACTCAACACTGTGCCAATCTGGGAGATTCATTGGGCAAAGAAAATGATATTGCATTGATTATCGATGGCCAGACTCTGAAGTATGCCCTTTCCTTTGAAGTCCGGCAGTCCTTCCTGGACCTAGCATTATCATGCAAAGCTGTCATCTGCTGCAGGTAAGAAATCTCAAGATCTTTCTGTTGGAAGTAAAGGCTGTAGAATAAGGATGGACAACTGCCTGTGCGATCACATTCTGTAGATGTTTTTGGCCTACTACTCCCATCTGTCCTGGCCAGCATAGTTATTAGTGAGGATTGTTGTTTTTGTTTTGTTTTTGAGAGAGAGAGAGTTGCAGTCCAAAAAGTCTGGAGAGCCACAGTTGCTCTCCCTTGCTGTTGAACAAATGCAAGGTCATTCCAAGACATTTTGCTCTGTATGTGGAAGGATAAAATGGATGCACACACACCAATAAATGTGCAGAAGTGGATTAAGTTGCCAGCTGAATCTTACTTCAGTGCCAGCAAAGGAACAGCATCCTCTCATATGCAAGATTGCATGCTAATTTCAGGGGTGCAGTACAGGTTTGTATGTCAAACACCATCCTACCTTTCTACAGAGGGGAGAAGCCAAAAAATGTATGACAACGCTACATGGCTGCCACTGCTGCCTCCTACTCTCTGCTGCCCAAGGAAGCCACCTCACTTTTTTCTGATAGTAGGGCAATCCCTAAACAAATTCACTTAGGTGCTAATGTACACCACTATTTTGTAGTGCACAGTACAATATAGCTGTATCTCTTTCCTTGGAAGGAGTTGCAGAGATACCATGCTCTATACCACGTCAGATGGTGGCTTTGCCATTGAGTCTACTGATACTCGATATAATGATACTACACTTTACTGCATATTTTATACTTCAAAGG
Source organism: Gambelia wislizenii (assembly GCA_030847615.1). Taxonomy (NCBI): domain Eukaryota; kingdom Metazoa; phylum Chordata; class Lepidosauria; order Squamata; family Crotaphytidae; genus Gambelia; species Gambelia wislizenii. The sequence continues at coordinate 340,377,841 of JAUMIR010000003.1, forward strand.
TTTTACCTTTTTGCTTACTGAAGATATACTATTCTGTATTTCTACAGTAGAAGGTGATATTGCCTTCTAGTCTAGTCTATTGATAGGTTTCACTGGACAAGCACACAGATATAGTGGCCTAACTCTGTGCCAGAGCCAGAACTATAGTCTGCCGCTTCCTGTCCTGGGGCTCAGCTACACTGCAGTTTTTACTCTGAAAAAATGCGAGAAATGGATAATAATAATAATAATATAATAATAATAAAATTTTATTTCTATCCCACCCCTCTGCAACGCAATCGGGGCGGCTTACAATATAAAAATTCCATAGTCCCAGTACCCTAGCCCACCCCCCCTTAAAATAATATTAAACTATAAAAGATTAAAAACATACAGTAAATTAAAAATATATAAATTAGAAAAATATTAAAACATACAATAGTTTTTTTTAAAAAAAAAGAAAAAAAGAAAAAATGATTACAGCTCAGGGAGGACAACCGAAAACTTGATTCTGTCACCCACTGTTCCCATGAATTGTCGCAGGTAGTAAAGTGTTGGATTTGTTGTTTACACACTCATACTTCGTGCCTCCCCACCTCCTTTCCTTTCCCAGTCTCCACACAATGAGCTGTCCCAGCCTCCGCTTCTGTCCCAGCCCCCACATAAGGAGCCCTCCCTCCACAAGCCCAAGCCGAGCAAGCTCAAGAGGCAGAGGGCCAGCCAGCTGAGCAGCTGAGCAGCTGAGCGGAGATCATCTGCATTCTTCCTCTGTGACTAACAGCCAGCTTCTGCCACCAAGGACCCTTACTAGCTGTCAGTCATGGAGGAGGAACACAGATGGTCCCTGCTTGGACAGCTGGCCCTCTCCTCTTGTCCATGCGACAGCCCTCCATCGGCGGCTTCACACTCCCTTCAAGCTGTTTGGAGGCCTTACCAGAGCTGCCTGGCCACTTCTTGAGCTTGCTCAGCTTGGGCTTGGGTGGGGGGACGGCTCGTTACATGGGGGCTGGGATAGAAGTGCAGGCTGGGAAGGCTTGTTGTGCTGAGGCTAGGAAAGGAACAGAGGCTGGGAGGGACGCAGAGGCTGGAGGTGGGGAAGCGCGAGGTATGGGCACTCATTCGTAGATGCTGCCCTTTATCCAAGATGGTTACTGATTGATCAGATAACCAATATTATGGTTCCCCCCGCACTTTTTAAGAAAACCCATGACAAATACTGGGATAGAATATCATGTACTTTGTGGGTTTTTTTGCCTCCCCTCCTTTCCAACAGCATGTGTCTGCCCTGATGAGTGTGAGGACCAATAGGGTTTGGCCCAATTTCTTCCCAATTAATTTTTGCCATTTAGATGCCCCCCTGGGAATGCCACATATTGTCCCTACTGCAGGTTGGTCATCCCTGTTCGCCCATCAGTGGGATAGAAGTGGATCAGATTTCATTGTCAGCCAACATAATGTTGGGAGCTTCTTTCTTGTAAGGACTTGTATCTTTTTTTCTTTTTTCTTTTTTGCTAATTCAAAGTTTCTGGGCCAAAGCAGTTGTTCTGAAAATACACATAATGCAGCCACATATCTGATAAGGGATGTGTGGCCTTCCAGATGTTGTTGGAAGGTAACATCCATTATTGTGAATTCAAATGCTTTCATGGCCAGCATCCATAGGTTTTTCGTGGGTTTTTTTTCTGGGCTGTGAGGCCGTGTTCTGGAAGAGTTTATATAAACCCCACACACCCCCTACACCACCATCCTCTGAAGATGCCAGCCACAGATGCAGGTGAAACATCTGGAATAAACTCTTCCAGAACACGGCCTCACAGCCTGGAAAAAACTCATGAAAAACCTAAACATCTATCATTGTTTACCATTGCTAAGGATGATGGGCATTTCATTCCAACACCATCTGGTGAGTCACACAATAGGATTTTTTTTCTTTTCTGCATTCTGTCTCTGTGTGTGGCAATTCTGCTGTAGAGTGAAGATTTAAATCTGTCCACATGGTAGCATTTCTTATAAAGACTCCGAAGAGTAATGATCAATAGTTCAATACTGTTGCAGATTTCATTTTCCTTTTGCTTTTCTTGCAGCTCATGCTACTTTGTGACCAAGTGTAGATGAAGTGTTAACTGACTGTTCCATGGAAGGCAATTTGATGTAGCTGTATTACTTTACAAATTCAAAATGATCTGCAAGGAATACTTTAGTTAAAGCTTGCTTAGTTCTGGGTTTACAATTTGCTGATTAGACTTAGGGCATGTTTGGAAATAATGCTTGCTTTTTCTTTTATTGCATTTCATACCTTTGTGAATTCAATGAAAAAACATCATTGGTTAGAATTCTGTAGGGATAGCTGTAATTGTAAAATGACTAATGGAAGGTTATGATTTTAAAATGGCACCTGTCTAGTTTCTCTGTTGCATTAATAATATTCAGAAGTGATGCATTACAAACTAAAGGGCAGTTTTAGAGTTGCTCATAAAAATGTCATAGAAATTCACTTACATGTTTCTAAACAGGTTTTAAAATCAAATCTAGGTACATAGGGAGTCTCCAATATATTTATTTCTCATATGGTATGGGCATATATTAAGTTCTCCTATGGGCCTCGTCTACAGTTTTCTGACTGCCATTCATGTGTCTTTGAAGTAAATTTCCTCTTTCTTCACTCCCTTTTAATGTCAATTTGTTCAATTAATAATCCCTTATACCATCAGCCAGATGGTCAATGTGGGCAATGATATTCCAATCCAGCACAATTGCTTTAAAGCAGCTTCTCTGGAAAAAGCAAGAATATAAACTCTGCTTTGTGAACCTTTTGCTAAACCTCACTTTTCCACATTTATTTTCAAGTAATCCCATTGATGTAGACCATAGAACAAGATCAGTTTATCTTGTTATGTGCCTCTTTCTTTCTGCAAAACAGATCCAAATTTGCTATGGTTTTATTTTTAAAAGATTACTCCTGAGAGCTAGCCTCAACAGTGCTTTATGCCTAAAGCCTAGCAAATGAATATACCATATATCTTAAATACATTTAACATGATGTTGGACAGCAAATGCATCTGAAATGTCCCTGTGGAAATGAAAAGCTTATGCTGAATTTATGCCACATTAAATCCCGATGAATGTGTGCGGCTTCACTTTAACAGTGGTGCACTAAGTCCTTCTAGATTTGGCAACATTGCATACCTTCAGGTTAAAAACTGCAACAAAGGTAGTACCACAGTCACACACACCCTCCACCATATTCCCAAGCTCATCAATGTCTCCACTATTTAATTTGAAATTTCCTCTTCCCTGTGCCAATTAGATGTTAACTTTCTTCCTGCAAAGTTTTAAAGTGCACTGCCTTACTTGACTCACACTTACACACACACACCTGATTAAAACAACCCAAAGTGGGATTAAAAATGTTTTCCTTTCTTTAATATCAAGCACCTGGCAAGCAAAAGCAATGTTTCTGTAAAGCCTTATAGGCTGTTAAAGGCATTCCTTCCATTCCCTAGAGACACCCCACTTCACTTATTTTTATTTCCCTTTCTAAATCTATTAAATTACATCACTTTCCCCCTTTCTGCCTCCCACCCCAATTTCAGTTTACATTTTATTGTATTGTTCCACATGGTCCTTTAGGGTGTTGCTTGGTGTGTGTGTTTGTTTTTAACCACAATAATAATTAAAACTGCTACTTGCTGTTTGGCCAACTGAGACAGTGGGAGAGGAGATGATGAATGTTGGCAAACTCTTGGCGGTGGAGGAAGATTATGGGTAATCAGCCATGCTATCAGTCATATGACTAAGACTAGCTTTTTTTTTTTTTTTTAAGGCTTTGGAAAATGGAGTTGGTTTGACTGTACATATGGGCCTTTGACTTCTCCATACAAAGACTGACAATGTCTGAAGGAAGCAGGGCATGACTCTGAATTTAAAGGGTTCTTTGACTCAAAGCATTGTGGAAAATCATGTGAAACTGCATTGTGCTGTGATGCATTTTCAATATGGGAGATAATTAAGGGGTTAACATCTTTGTGTATACTTTACTTAAAAAAAAAAAAATGCCCCTAACAGAATCATTGAAGGATTTGTACTCAATTGACCTGAGTCCTTTAGATAGTTTTGAGTAAGAGTCAGTGCTGAATTTACAGATGGGTTAACTGAGCTATAATAGTGCCTCAGCTTAAGAGGAGCCTCTAAATATACCCCCTCCCCCATAGAAGAACTTTACAGCAATAACAACAAAAAACACCTTACCATACTTAGGGCCTCACAGCATGTCACTGTGAATAAGGTTCCATTTCAAAAGAAAGGTTCTACAAAAAATATGCTTGAGATCACATATATTTATTCAGCCTCTTCTATCCCCAAATCAAAATACAGGCTGACCCCTGTATCCATGGATACGGTATCAATGGTTTCACTTATCTATGTCCAAAAATATATGTTCTCTCTAGGCATTTCTAGGTCCTCAGTGCAATTCTGTGGTCAACTTCCAGCATTTGTCTCACTGAAAATAATAGGATTCCCTATTATCCACAGTTTCAGGTATCCACGGGGGTCTTGGAACATATCCCCCATGAATACAGGTCTCAACACATATAATTAAAATTTAGAATAAAGGAAACTATAAGTTAACAACTAGGGTGGGTGGTGGAAGCCACTTTTCATATCAATTGTCCCAATTTGTTAGGGACAATCCTCTGTTGTCATACTTTTTCAGTGGCTTTTGAGATGTTCCAGTTTCTCTCACCTCCTCTCAATTTTCCCCTTTGTCCTCAGCTTACTTCAGTTGCTGCAAATTGAGTACAAAGTGCAAAAGAATTTTGAATTCATTTAACTCAGAAGGGGGGGAGGAGAAGAGGGGGTGGAGTCTTGGCTTTCTCTGTAGACTCAGGCAAAAGCAAAGTGCTGCAGCCTTTACTAGCTTGTGTAGTCTTCCTCATTAATAACTTTTACCCTCTTGACCACACTTCGATGTTGCTTGGCCACATGTGTCCTGGTTTTCATCTGTGAAATGTTGGAGGATATGTATTTTCTACAGTGGAGGAAAGCGGGGATAATTTTGAAAGTGGATATGATTTGAAGATCAATCTATACCAGAGAAGACAAAGTGTAGCACTGGGGCCACGTGTGACTCCAAGACTGTTTTGTGGGCCCAAACTCCAGCTTCCATACCCTTTTTTCTAGCAAAAATAGAGGGTAAGTAGTCTCTTGTGGAAGCCTCTAGGGCCAGTGATTCACCTTTTAAATAGGTGTCATTTCACACCACACAGATATAGCACTATGATTCTACTTTCACTGCCATGGCTACAGCTTGTAGAATCCTGGGATTTGTAGTTTGGTGAGACACTAGACGTCTCTGGCTAATAATTGTAAATACCTCTCCCTAAACTGCAAATCCTAGAATTCCCTAGGATGTTGCCATGGCAGTTAATTTGGAATCATAATGCTATAATGGTGTAGTATGAAAGTGCCCCAAGTACTACAATACCTATTGAAGTAAGCTTTTTTTTTTTTAGTTTTTTTTAGTTGAAGGGAACAACTTAATTACAGTAGGTGCTGCACCTGGGTCATGTGGAGCTGAGTCTGAGGAATGTCTTTGCATCAGGCCTCTGCAGGCTTCTAGTCCTACAGAGCTCTGTTTTCCTCACTGGGTTGGGACTGTGCTGCCTTCTTGGATAGACCTGAGTAGCTGATTTCCAGCAGCTGTGCCTTCCATCCCAGACTTTCACCTGCCTGGGTGGGAAGGGGATATAAAAGCAGCTGCTGGTAGTAGCCCCTGGTAGTAGGACTTGTCACCCTTTGTAGGAAACGTAAGGATGGGGATGCAGCTGTGTGTATAGCAATGCCTGTGTGCTTATGCACAGATGTTAGGTTTAAGTAAATGATGTATGTAAATGTAAATGACATAAAGGTCCTGTTCCTTATGAATGTATGATGCCTTAATGTAATGTAATGAGAGTAGTGTGCCTAGATATTGAAAAATATATTTGCATTGAAATGTGTATTTTTATGACTGCATATAATAAATAGGCTAAAAGACTAACAGAGAGCCTGCTCATTCTCCTATATTAATATTCTGAGATTCCATTGCTTAAGAGTGCCTAAGTAGAGTGTTGATGCTAACTCTGTTGATCTGGACTTTGCAGGACCGGTTTAAGGAATTTTGGGGCCCCCTGCAATGCTTTATTTTGGGGGCCCGATATGTCTGTCTCAGGTCAATGTAACCTAACTCAACCAAAGCTATCCACAGTATTCACAGTATATAGTATATTCACAGTATATAGGTTATTCAGATTATTACTAATAATGTTTCTGCAGGAGAAGGGTTACTATGGGGGCCCCCACAATGATGAGGCCCCTGCAGATGCTGACACCACTGGTGCCTTAAACCGGCCCCGGGACTTTGCCATGGTTTACATGCTAGAAGCCCAGACAACCTAAAGATGATAAAAGGGACTTCCAAACACATACAGTTTAGCTGACAAGCAGCAAAAAACTCCCAACTCCTTCAGTGTAAAGAATTGGGAGTGGGCAACCATGCCTGTCTCACACATACCTGAGATTATTTGAAGTTGAGATACTTTGGCACCGTTTACATGATGAAAATGTAGTGAGATGAATTTGTGTTGATCTCTGGTAGTTCACACATCCTGCATGATGGTCTCGAGCTTTTTGGCCACCTTTTATCCTTCAACCTGCAGGACTTTCCATCCTGCAGTTTGTCCCCTGTTTTTAAAAAAAGTCCTGGGAGGATGCGGAAACTCAGAAGTGTGAACAGACCGGTACAAGATATCTTGGGACTAGAAGATGCCTGGAAATTGAGGTGGGCATGGGCGGGCACATTGCCCAGAGAGGGAGGGGTCATTGCCCCTTTTAAACTGATTTTTAAGTTGACGAGGTAATCCTCCATTGTCCTCTTGCCCATCACCCGAGTGATCATAGATATGGATGTCGAAAGCAGTACCCGGACCAGGAAAGGTGGCCGCGGGATCTCCTGGTCCTACATGGAGACCATAGTCTTGCTAGCAATTTGGAGTGAGCAGAAGGTCCAGGAACAGCTGAAGAAATGCCATAGGAATATTGAACTTTTTGAAAAAATCACAGCCAAGATGAGAAAAAGGCATGATTGCACCATGGAAGAGTGCCTCACGAAAACAAAATGAGGAATTATGAGGAAGAATTATTGCCAGGATGCTAAAATGCTAAAAGTGGGAATGATGGAGCCAGGATGCCCTTCTTTAAGGAGCTGCATGAAATTCTTGCTGGCGATGCCAACTACTACCCTGGGCGCCTGGCTAAAACCATCAACATTGTTCGGGTACCCAGTGGATCAGTGACACCCCCCCCCAACATGCTCCAACCACCAAAGAGGACCCCGTGATGTCCCTGCCTTCACAGGAGAACATGGATGGGTACTCAGAGGAACTGTCTTCAACCCCTGCAGGTAATAAAGAAATTTTTTTTCTCATGATGGTTCCAGTTTGTGAAAACTTGAATAAATAATTTCCTGAATGTCTCTCTAAAAGTAAGTGAATACCAGCATGTACAGTTGTTTTTTCAGTTGGATACTTTTAAAATTTTAAATTGGAATTTTCTAACATTGCAGCCGCTTTAATAGCCATTTTTATAACTTTAAATAGTGATGTGGAAACTAATATTTTCTACTTCAAATTAAACGATGTTACACCTAGCATAATATAAATTTTTCCTTGCAATTTCCTGCTCGTTGGGAGTTTATTGCCAGCCAATTGCTGTAAATCTTCATCCTGTTTACAAACCATGGCTCCATGATGCTTTGACATGCTAATTTGGGCAGTTAAATCAATGGGAGAATGCTATTCTGTGGGTAGGTGGTTACAATATGTTACGTACGGACATTGTTGTGATATCTGTTATATGGTCTCTGTTTATTATTAGTGGACCCCCTATATGGTGTAAGGAGCCATTTCCTTATAGCGTATGCTCCATCTACAAGGGTGAGAGGAACAATTTGTTGACCCATGGGGTTCCCTGGAACAAATATTCCTGCCTCCATTGTTTCAAAAAAAGCAGAGTTCCTAAGCATCCTAGCGTCGTGATTCTTGCCGCTCCAGCTGATCTCTGCATCAATAACCTTCCCTGTGATCACATGTCCCTTGTAGTAGTAATTGTAGCTATTTTTCCTGTTTATATATTTGTTTCCTTGGTGCAGTGGTGGAATAATATTGACGTGACATCTGTCCAGGCATGCTATCACTTGCGGATACCCCAGAGCTGTGAATCCATCCATTACCTGTGCAAGAGAAATTTTAACTTTGGACCAGATGTCAGCTGACTATTCAATTTTTCACATCTATATATGAAGTTTCAAACCATATATTGCCTATCTGAAGTTGCCATCTCAAACAGATTTCTTATTAGATGTATTGCCTTACAAAAATAAATTTCAGAAGACAGTGTTCCAAACTCAAATTATGCGAGTACTCACATTTTCACATACTTAGAATCTTTTTTTAAATAAAATATAACATTACCTTCCTATGATCTCCTAAGAACACAGTTCGCTTCTGAAATAACTTCTCCATTGCAAGCACAACCTCAATGAAAATCTTGCACACCGTAGATCACCCAACACCGAACAGCTGGCAAGCGGATGCATAGGAGCATCGGTGGGTGAGAAACCAAATGGCTATAGCTAGCCACTTCTCCACAGGACTAGCCTTCCTCATATTTGTGTCTGCTTTGGCTATCTCCAGATGGAGAATATCCACAAGTTTTATGAAAAGGAATCTTGGCATTCTGAAGTACATGATCCACCATTTGTCGGACCAGATGGACATGATGAATTTCTCCCACCAGTCCTTAGGTGTTGGATACACCCACCACCTCCGTAAATGGGGATATGGGTGAACACACTGAAATAACAGGAGTATCAATGGTTTCAAAGTACATTAAATCACTACCAAGTTCACTGGATGACATAAGTTCTAAATGATGTAGCAAAAGAGAGAGATGGATCATCCTGCATTGGTGCTGATGACATCTCCACCTGTACAATGTTGAAAGGGATGTCCTCAGCAGTACAGAGATAGCCAAACCAGCAGCAATGTTCGACTCCATTCTGAAAATAATGGTGGATCCAGCACTGTTACAGATTACTTAGTAGTCACTGTCCAATGAAGTTAATCAGTACGGCCCAAAAAATAGCCAATTACAGCGTCCATGGTGGGAAAGAGCGCCAGAAACACATCAGCAGCTTTGTGAAAAAACAAGTAATCTCATCTTTGATTGACAGCCCAGGATCTTAAAAACATGTAAACAGAAAAATCTTGGGATACGTTACCTTGGGAACTGCATCATATCTCACAACATACTGCAGTATAAACAAAGATCCCGGGATATTCAGGTAAGCATAATAAATTGTGTAAACAGCTAGGGATGAACTTGGAATTGGGAAATCCCGGTTTTCCCCGTGATAATTATTGTCATCTAACTGGCGCCCAAGTTCCCCTACTATACTTGTAAAGCATGAGGTATGTCACTGAGCTATGATCTCACTGTATCTCATGGTGAGGTGGTATCTAAGAATGGGTGAGAATTTAATTTTACATTGTTTTTTATATTTTCTCTTAAATTTTCTCAAATTTCTTTCTATTAGGGATGCAAAAAAGTTTGAGTTTTTCTTTTTTTTAAATCAGTGAATGGGAAACTGAAGTTGACAGACTTGTCCATCAAGGTTCATGGTCCTGGAATACTTAAAATGCTGCTTTTGAACCCCATGTATAAGAAAGACTATGCAGGGCTATCTTAGGGTTGCCACCTTTCTTCTAATAGGCTCTTCATTTTTTAGACCAGTATGGCAGGCATGTACAATGTGTTCCTCTTCATACTAGAAGTAGGTGTGCCTAGTTAAATTTGCAAATACAGTTAGAGGAGAAAATCATTTTTGTTCTTTTTTGATAAAATTTACCCAATTGAAATTTTGGTAGAATTTAACCAATTGCAGTGTGTGTGTGTGTGTGTGTGTGTGTGTGTATTCAGGATGGAAAAAACCTGAGCTTTAAAAAATTCACATGCATATGAAAGCCAAACTAGCACATCTTTCCATCTTTAGACATTCCTTACACATTCCCTTAGCTGATGTTGTGGGGATTACTGTTGAATGCCTTTATTGTGTTTTAAGTGTTCTAGGGCAACTGTCTGATGATTAACAGATGTTGTTGGTGATGTAGATGAAAAGATGGGAAGCAAAGCATGGAAAATGCCAAGAGAACAAGGCTGGGATGCTGCCTTCTTTTGTTTTACCACCACACAGAGGGAAACTCAATAATCTAGCTCAGAAAATAAGGCCCTGGAATGTACCTTAAATATTTATAGCCGAGATTCATGTAGTTCTTGGGATCAGTACCCATCTAAGTAATTATATTGTTCTGTAGTTTAGAATCTGTTTATTTATTTTAAAAAATACAAATCAAAAAGTATCTTGTCAACTTTCATTATCAAAGATCCTCCTTCTCCTACCCTGTAACAAGAAAAATTATAACATATTTCTGATTAAGCATATGCAAACTTGAATAACATTAATTGGTCCCAAAGAAAATTATATGTGTGTTCCATTTTCCTGTATATACTCATCTGACATTCCCTCCCCCACATCCCCATCTATCAGCTACTGAATTATCAATGCTTATTATCTAGTTCTACCTCTGACAATTCATGACAGCCCTGCACTCATCTTAGGACTCTGAAAACTGTAAGGGAAAGATCATTTTGGTAGCTTTCATGTGTGCCTGTAATTGACGTTGGAGGTAGGCCTGGGATTTCAGTCAGATCTAGTAGGTTGAAAACATATGCAAGCTTTCCCTCGCTGATCACTAAAATAGACCTCTTTAGAATGAGAGTAATTGACATATTTCTTTTCGTGGACTCCTTGTACAAGTTCTTCCTTAGGGATGCACGTAAAACGTGAGCACATTACAAGTTTGCAATCCCAATTGACTAAGCTTGAGGTGGCAACATTTCCTTCCCCACTTCCATTACCAAATGCAGGGGGTTGTATTTGAGCTTTATGACTAGTGATTTCTGAAGTCTATTCTCCTTATCATCTGCACTATTTTGCAGAATCAGCCAAAATGCACAGTGATCAGATTATGATTTGGTTTCTCTTCATTCTTGTTAATCAGCTCTCCTCCTTAGCTAGAGTAGGGTATTCACAATATCTGTCTCACAGCTAGGAAATGTCATTTTTATTTTGTTTATGCTACAACAGCTATAATCCCTCAGCCACCAAGGCAAGCAAAAATGCCAGGTGGGAGATTCTGGGAGATAATTCTAAAAAAAACCAAATGTTTCCAAGCTCTGATCCCTGTTTTAAATAGTTTAACATATCCCAGTACAACAGTTAGTGCATAGTGTGAGAAATCTGTGGTCCTCCACTTGGACTCTAGCTTCCATCATTCTAAACCATTGTCTGTACTGAAAATAGGGACAGTTGTATTTGCTCATTGTAAAAAAAGGCAGTATATATATGTAACAAACACACAAAGGGTTGGTTAATGGATTCAGTGGCCTAAGATATGGAATATTTAGTATGGGAAAGTTTGGAATGGGGGAATATTATAGCACCTTTGAATATTCTCTGTGGGTAATACACAGTTTACTATCCCCTTTCAGAAAACACTCAGCATTTGAAACTCTCCTTAGAATACCCAACCACTTTACCCTTGTCTTTCCTAAATCCAGGTGTTGCTGCCATTTTGTCCTCTCAGAATCCATTAGAACATTGAGTTCCAAGCACTTTGGACTTTAATTCCCATAAACCTGAGTCAACTTGGCTAAATGTTCAGGGAGTTACTGTTTTAGAATGCATTACACAATGATTCACCACAAACCCTGGATTATTTTACTTTGAATAAATCTAAAATGCTTTCTAGATTAGATCAAACGTGTGCCTCCCATTTCCCTAACCTGGGGCTACATATCCCATCATCTCCTGTCAGCATGGCATGTCCATAACATCTCAAAGGTGATGGTGCCTGGGAAGACTGTGTAGCTAGTCCGGTGTCTTGTTTCCCACAGTGGCTCAGTGAATGGCTCCATAAAGCTCAAATCCAGGGCTTGAAAGCATGTGTAGTGGATTGGATTGAGGAAACATGGGTTCAAATATCTACTTGTTCACAAAATGCACTGGGAAAGCTTGGTTACTTTCTCTTACCCTAACCTACCTTATAGAGTGGTTGAAATTCTTGGAGGAAAAGCTGAGTATGAATGTCATGAATGAATGAACAGCCTTCTCTTGCCATTGTTCTCCAAGAACAACTGGCATTTAGCCACACATACCTCTTCCTGGTCCATTTCATTGGATAATACTGAAATGGAGTATAATGAGAAAGGGAGGGCTCATCCAGACTGGTAAAAATCATTAGGCGTTGTACCTGTATACATCAGGGGTTTTCTAAATATTCAATGACACACTATCTATCCCAGTTAATTCCCCATGAATTTCTGGGACCAGCCAGGGCTTTTGAAACCTAGGGCAGGAGTTGGGTTATTTAAAAAAAAAAAATCTGGCAATCCCAATATTGGCAAGAGCAACTTCTCACATGATAATCCCTCATCTTCATTCTGCCTGTATCTCTGGATATCCCATTGATGCCTTGTTGCATAGAGGAGTGGGGGAGGAAAGGAAACACCACCCACACACTGTTCACCACACCTCCAGGAGGACATGGAACCCAAGAATATTTAAAGCATAATTAGATGCAGGCGTGAGAGAAACTGCTATAAGGCATGCAATCCAGGAACATAATAGTCTAATATTTACAGGGATTATTGGCTGTCTGGAGGAGCCCAGAGCAAAATTTCCCATTCTGTGTTCTCCACTTGAACTTTACATACTCTCACACCCCTAATTGGTTAGTCCTGGAATGGGGAGACATTAGGCTTGTGAGGTATTACGATGAGGAATTGTTACTTCAAAGTATACGAATTCAGGCCTGCTGCAGAAGAATCATGGGCCCAAAAATGTGTTTTGCTTGAGGTACCAAAATTTCATAGAACTGGTCCTTCCAGTGAAACATCTACTACTGGTTATGTTATGCTTTCATAATTTCAGTAATGTAATTAAGGGTAAGTGTGTGTATGTCATTCTGTTGTGGCTGTTATTAAATTCCTGGGATTCAGAAATGCTTGAAGATCTACTGGAAATCACTCAGATATCATAATAGATCAAAATCTGCCTTCTATCCACCTTCCTATTAGCCTGTCTTTTTCATAAATCTTTGAAAGTTCTCCAGCCCCCTAATCCTTTTGGATTGCCCCAGTTTTGCAACTTTATCCAGGTCTATAACATCCTTTTCAAAATGGGAACCTGATTGGAGCATCAGAGGGGATAATATTTGGACTGTACATTTTCCAAAAATGTTCTATTGGGGTTTTAAAATGTAGATGCCCTGGGAAAAAATCCACACACATTTTAAATATACTGTAAAATGAATAAAGGACAGTCTTACATTTCAATGAAATATGATTAATTGCTTCATATTTGCATGTCTGTTCAATTTTTAAATAGCTGAAATAAGCAGATCTCAGCTTCTTCCTTTGGGAGATTGACTTACAGGGTACAAACCATACTTATGGGAAAATTTTCCCTGATATTTAGACTGCAGTTTCCTTTGCATAACCTCATCCTATTAATCTGCGTATGAGTTCATTCATTCAGTAATTCCTCTTTCTCCTTTGTATATGCTTAGGAGAATAGTATGTATCAAATAAATGCTGGGATTATTTAGCTTCTATTTTACGTTCACAAATCTGCTTACAATTTTCTGGAGTTTATTTTTCATCTTAGAATTATTCACCAAGTAAAGATGTGGTTAAGCATATACATCTGCAACACTTCTCTTTAGCCTGATTGGAAACAGGATATATACACTGGTGATGTTTGTCTTCTGTCTTTAAATGAACTGATTCTAAAGGCTACTTCAGATGTTCTGCATTTCCTTAAAGGAAAGCAAAACTGTCACATGCATGCTTGCTCACAGCATGAGCACCCATATCATAGAAAACCATGGCCAATAGTGGCTTCCTAACTCACATGTGTGGAATGGAACAGCCAAGTAGCCTTGGATGACAGTCAACCTGAGCTCTAATTCCCACCCCCCATGTAGAAATATGTTCTGTTAGAACAAGAAAATACTTAATTTTTCTAACTAGGTAACTGTGTAACTTATTACTTTTCAATCTAATAAGCCATGGTGTTAATTCATTCATTTTTTGTGTGGAATGAGAATGGGAGTCTGACCATCACTCATGACTGAGAGGCTTATTACACACCGAATTAAAGTGGCAGGGCAGCCAGAAGGTTCCATCTTCTTTGCTGCCCTACCACACAACATCATCGTTCTTCTGTTCCAGTCCCATGGGAGACCGAGGTAAAACAATGTCTTTTTGCTAAGCGGAAAAATCCGTTAGCAGAAAGGCATGGTTTTACTTTGGTGTCTCCAACAGGACCTGAACGGCAGAACGCTGGAAGAATGACAACCTCATGGGGTAAGGCAGCACGGAAAATGGAACCATCTGACTGTCCTTCTGCTTTAATTTGGTGTGACAAGCCACTTAGTTTGAGCGGTGGGAGGAGAAAGAGGAAGGATCACATGCATGGCTACCTTAGCAGCAAGGATGAAAAGCAGAGAGGGACTAAACAATTAGGGAGGAGAGATTTAAATTTAAATACCTGAACTATATGTCATGTACAAGAAGATGGAATGAGCTTTTTTTGTGCTACTCCTGAGACTAGAACATGAACCAGTGAATTCACATTACAAGAAAAGAGATTTAATCTAAACGTTGGGAAGAATTTCCTGTTGGAAAGAGCTGCTCGGCAGTGGATTACACTGTCTCATAGGGTGGTGGACTCTCCTTTAGAGGTCTTTAAATAGAGGTCAGATGGCCATCTCTCATGAGTGCTTTAATTGTGTATTCCTGCATGGCTGGGACCAGATTTACAGACTCCTACATTTCTGTGATTCTATGATGCTGTGAGATGAAATATATTGACTATGTGACCTGCAGTAAAGTCTCAGGTTATTTGGAAATTTTAAAAACTACTTTTTAAAGTTAGCTTGCCGTTTTTGCCTTCCTCTGTTCTGCCTAGTCTTGATCAAGAGAGAAGCACTCTGGGGGCAATGGGAAGAGACTGGGGGGTGGAATGGGGTGAGTGGTGGGAGAACTGCTCTGCTGCTAGAAAGAAAGAGAGTCAGTATAAGTGCATGGAGGAGAGTGCAAGGAGGTGAAGCCTGCCCCAAATGGGGAGCCTTTTCCATTGTTTTTCAATGACACAATGACAACAGCAGTGTCAATGCATTATAAGCAAGTAACTCAGTGAGTTACTTTGTAGACTGGAGTAACCATAACAACCTGTTAAGTGACTGGAGTAATGAATAAAGTAACTAGTTCCTTTAAAAAAAATCACCCTGGGCTCTGCTTTCTACATAGAAGATGTACAAAGGCTGAGGCAAATATTTGCTAGTGAAAGTTTTCAGCTTGAAAGAGAAAGGAAAGAAAGTTTCTTGAAAGCCGTCCTTTTTAAAAAAATCATATGAACATGTTTTTTGCCTTCCTTGTGAAAAAGGTATAATGCATATTCTACCAATAAGAATGAATACCTCATAGGTCTGGAGATTCCAAGCCTCTTTTTACATATACTGTTCCACTGTAATTTTTTATCACGATGTCAGATAGGAAATAATCCCTTCTTATCTCCATAAAGCAATTTTTATGTATTTTATAGTTTGTCTGATAGAATCCTACACATCATGTTTGTTACTGAATTGGTAAAGTTTTTCTAAGTTGCCATGAAGAAAAGGCTCAGTTATTGCAAACTTAATTTATTCTACTGTTTTAATTATGGATTTAATTATGACTTTAATTATGAATTTTTCTACACATTCCATATGTTTGGTTTTCTCATTTGTCTGGCTGATTTGTCTGTGAGCATAATCATGAACATATTTTCATGATTTCCAGCACTACCATGAATAGAATCATAGAATCATAGAATTGCAGAGTTGGAAGAGACCACGAGGGCCATCCAGTCCAACCCCCTGCCATGCAGGAAATCACGATCAAAGCATCCCCGACAGATGGCCATCCAGCCTCTGTTTAAAGACCTCCAAGGAAGGAGACCCCACCACGCTCCGAGGGAGTGCGTTCCACTGCCGAACAGCCCTTACTGTCAAAAAGTTCCTCCTAATGTTGAGGTGGAATCTCTGTTCCTGGAGCTTGCATCCATTGCTCCGTGTTCCAATCTCTGGAGCAGCAGAAAACAAGCTTGCTCTATCCTCAACATGACACCCCTTCAAATACTTAAACAGGGCTATCATATCACCTCTTAACCGTCTTTTTTCCAGGCTAAACATATCTAGCTCCCTGAGTCTCTCCTCATAAGGCATGGTTTCCAGACCTTTCACCATTTTAGTCGCCCTCCTCTGGACACGCTCCAATTTGTCAATATCCTTTTTGAATTGTGGTGCCCAGAACTGGACACAGTATTCTAGGTGAGGTCTGACCAAGGCAGAATAGAGCGGCACTATTACTTCCCTTGATCTGGACACTATACTTCTATTGATGCAGCCCAAAATGGGAATTACAACTCAGAAACTATGTATGTGCTCTGCTATTGAGGTACTGGCTATAGGATATGGACTGATAGAGCATTAACAAAGCCTCACATGTGTCCCTCGAGAAGCTTACTATTTAAACCTGAAATCTAGAAAGGTTCTTAGTGCCCAGTTAGAGCTCTGCATGCTGGCGTTTTGCTGTTCCTTTTTGTGAGATGTCTCTTAGTATGACCAACCTCACAGAGTTGTTATGAGGACACAGCAGGGAGAAAGAGAGCCATGTGAGCTGTCTTGAGCTCAATGGGAGAAAGGTAGGCAATGAGTAAGTAAATAAAATACCCTGGGAGGTAAGATAAAAATCTTAAAAAATGAATAATAAATAATAGAAACAAATAATATCAATGACACCAGTGGCTTTAGAACATGGGAGGGTAATTTCTAGCCTACAAAGACTAATTTGACCCATGAGCAGTTCCAGTGCAGTCCAGAAAGGATCTGAGGGATGGATGTTCATCCCAAACCAAGCCTATTTGAGATCCCCTTCAGCCTCTGACAAAGGAACAGGGTGGGGAAGGGGATGATAATTATATGAATTCCACAATCACCTACACAAAGGTTGCTTGCTCTCTCAACTGAGAGGGCTAGTGGTATACAGAGCTATTTCTACTGTTACTTCTGATCTCTATTCAGAAATAACAATAGAGTGCTTCACCATATCATGTGCTAACTGATGTGGGAAATTTAAGGTGGATGAAGTTTTTTGCATCTTTGTTTAGAGACAATGAAGGTAGAACAAAGCCAGAGTCCTGGGTGCTACACCACCTGGACACTCTACACCTACAGCTGGGGAATCTGTGATCTCAGGGGCATTATCTGGCTTGCCAGGGTGAGGCACTAAGCCAGCACCACATATCAGTTACCCACCCCTGCTTTAAAGCCAACATTGCTTTTTAAATTTACCAGTTGAAACTATTTTAAGGTTATTTCAATACAAGTAATAACAACTTTAGTAGTTATAAAAAATAGGCCATGAGGCACAGCACTGCTAGAAAGAGGTTAGGCAACATTTGTACACTCTAGGGAGCCTCTGCAAAACCAGTACAAATCAGTTCTGATTATGGGTCAACTTTTTAAAAGCAAATGAATCCTAAAAAGTTACTTTTCATACTAAAACAAAGATGTATTTTCATTGCTTTATTTTTATTTAACATTTGTTTTAATGTGTTTTTATAAGTTTTTATAAGTCAACATAGGTTGTCAATTTTTAAAAAATTATGTTTCTCATTGGATAAGATGTTGGCACATAAACTGGCGGCACTGTAGTTTAAGTTTGTCAGGTAGGGCAAACCTTATTGGCTGGCTACACAGCTTCATCACGACATCCATCAGGGTGAGTCCATCATACTTCCTGACCTCATTCTAGTTAGATTTTAGGACAATACCATGTATCCTATGAGATCTGACCAACTCACAAGGGCTTTGTTTCGTGCCCTCGCTCAGGAGCTTTGTGAAAAAAAGGAGATTAGAGAATATCATCCAGCAGTGATATCATTCCACACCAAAGTGGGATGAACATGCCAAAACTCTGAGAATATGCACAGTCAAATTGCTAAAGCGAAGGCTTCTGTGTCTAGTCTTAAAATCAGGGATGGACAACTGAAGTTAGTATGTGCTGCCTGTGGGTCACATGTAGGGGGCTTCCAGGATTATCCTCCAATGCCTCCTCAATGCTCCCAGATTGGGGACTATTTTGACATGGTGTGTCTGTGTGCGGGGGGGATTAGGCTATTTTAGGTTCCATAAAGGCCTTTTGTCAATGGAATTGATCAGAATTCCTGTGTCCCTTTGGCCTGTGGCCACCCAAAACATGACTGAATTGTCCCCCATAGTCCATTGGAGATGTTGGGGGGTCATTTTAACAAATTCCCAATTTTAAAATTTGAGGGGCACTGGGCATAAATCATCCTTAGTGAGTTTATACAGCCTGTGACCTGCACTTTCCTGACCACTGCTTTAAACAAAGTGATAAAATGGCAGTTTTGTTCAACCTTAGAAGTGCATTATTCTTGAATAATTTTAAATAGGTATTTTCAGACTTACTCTGTATTTTCACATATATTAAAAAGCAACTTTGGGAGTCTTGTTATATATAGTAAGATGGAATATAACAAAATACCACTCTGAGGTATGTAACAAGAAGTTTATACTGACATAACTATTTGTTTATAGTTAACATTTATATCCCAGCTTTACCCTAATGAGTTCGAAGTATCTTCCATGCTTCTTCTCTCCCTCACTTGATCCCCACAACAACAAACCTGTAAGGCAGGTCAGACAGATAGTGACTGGCTCAAGGTCAGCCAGTGACTTTTGTGATTCAGTGAGGACTAGAACTTGGGTTCTTGAGTTGGGCTCCAACACTAATAGCTTACTGCAGTATCTTTCCAACTTTGAGAGAAAGATAAATACAGGACAACTTAGCATTGTTCTGGTGATAGTTACTGTATGGGCTCAGTCAGCAGGGAGAATTAATTGCTGAAAATAGTGCATTACCTCACTATCGCAGCAGTGACCATTTGTCCCCCATGATCCATTCACAAGATCACTGGCATGGAAAGCTATCCAAGTTTGAAGTTTACACAGACCATGCCCATGAGAAAAGATGGCAGCCACAAGTATTCATGTACCACTCTTTATTCAGGACAGTGGATAGCAACCATGCCCCCCAAAAACCAAAAACAAAACACTTTAACATACACAGTAAAGTGATAACATGAATGATAAAATGAGACAACATCCTAAAGCAATATTTCAGTAAGAAAAAAATCTGAAAAAATAAAAATGTCATACTCTGGAGTCATGCAAAAGTATTATTGGTTTTAGATAAAAGTTCCTCTTCAGGGAGGGCTTTCCATAACTGGGCTGCCAACACCAAAAAGTCTCAGCCATGGTGTGTTGCTGATAAGAGAGGCACTTGAGAAGAGCTGTAAAAAAATAAATAATTCTCAAAACAAATGCCATGTGATATGTGAACTCTGATAGAAAGACACTGTGTCTGATGTACTTAATCTGGGGTTACTGCTTTAGAACAACTACTGTGTCACAAGTACTTTAACAGATGTGGGTTCTGACATGCTGGACAAGGTTAAGATTTTAAAAGGCTTTTCTTCCTGGAGAAAGTTATTGTTCTTCCTGTACATTCTGACAGTAGAAAAAAAGTAGGGATTTGTATCAGTTTCATTTGAAAGAATAGTGCTTACTTTATCTTTGTGATGTCAAATACATTCTGAAAAACTCCAAGCTATAATTCTGAAATGCAGTTTCAATAGTATTAGCCTGGATTTCAGTCTGCACTGATCTCATTCAGTCATTGACACTGAGTATTTCATTGGGTTTTGCTGCAATGTGATGCACAGATAGGCTGTTTTAATCCCAATAGTTTCTGTAACATTTAAGCAGTCTAGTGGTATGCAGGATGTCCATATTAAGAAGAAACAGGCCAAAACTGCATTCTACAAAACTGATGTTTTGCCTTATTTGCCATACAAGTGTGTCTTCATGTTTTTAACAATTTACAAAGAAGGATAATAGCTGCTTTTTGATGCTGATGATACAACAATGCTTCCTCCAGAAAAACAAAACCCATTCCCTGCTGTTTTAAGGAAGTTTCACCACAAATGGTACAGAAATGCCCTCAGTGGATGAGGGAGTTAAGAATTCCGCAAGTTGTTGAGGGCAACAAAATATGTGACATCTATCTGCAGTCGAGCTGATTGTCAACTATGGGCAGATTAGCTTTAAAATGAAGACATCTACTGTGGTGGTTGAACCTGTTTGGATAAAAGCAGTAAGAATATTAGGAATGGAAAAGAAAGTTTCATTAATGAAGGTATTTTTCATGAATTTATCCCATTTATCATCTGAATGATAAGACAATCCGGGTATCCATGATCAGAAGGACACTGCAAGCATTTGGGGTTTTCCTTTCTCTCTTTTTCAGTTTATATGCACATAAATGGGCACAGCTAAAGTGAATAGTCATCCCTTCTCCTGTCTCTTGTTTGTTACATATTTCCTGCTTAATTTTAAATTTATGGTCAAATGGGGAACTCAGAGTCTAGAGGTTCCCCTCTCTTGCTGTACAGGGTGGTTTGAGGTTTGAATTTATAAGGCATTTCACTTGCCATTACAGTAGGACCCCTCTATCCACTGGACACAATTATCTACAGGACACAAAACAGCACACCTACCATAGAGTCTTCCTAGAAAATGTGTCCTCTCTAGCCATTTTCTAGGTCCTCGAAGGCAACTCTATGGTATTTTAAACCAGAAGCCCCATTATTTTCAATGGTATTCACTATTATCCACAGTTTTTGGTATCCACGGGGGCCCCCAGAACCAATCCTCGGCAGATATGGGGGTCCTACTGTATTTTGAAGTGAATGGAACCCAGAGGTGGAATTTGTATGCCCTGTGGGTCACACGTGGTCTTCATGGGACTTCCAACACATCTCTTGGGACCCCCATTGAAACCCCGACTCCCCAGAATACAAATGCCTCAAACATTTAAAATAGCAGGACCACCCAAAAAAGTGATTAGAAGTGATGCAAAATCACCTCTGGTCACAAAATATTGGCTGTGACAGTGTGCTGTGGCCCTCCAGATCTCTGGAGGTGCCCCCCCAAACCAGCAAAGGTGGTCCTATTGAAACATTTAGTCCACCAGAACAAATTTCTTTCATTTTAAAAATGTATATCCTGCTTCCAAGGTAGCTTACAACAAAGTTAAAAACCCAATACGGACAAATATAGTTTAAAACTTGATGCAGAAGTTTAAAAATAGCTACAATTTTTAAATGCCCATAATTTACAAGAATCATAGAATCATAGAATTGTACAGTTGGAAGAGACCACGAGGGCCATCCAGTCCAACCCCCTGCCATGCAGGAAATCACGATCAAAGCATCCCCAACAAATGGCCATCCAGCCTCTGTTTAAAGACCTCCAAGGAAGGAGACCTCACCACGCTCCAAGGGAGTGTGTTCCACTACCGAACAGCTCTTACTGTCAAAATGTTTCTCCTAATGTTGAGGTGGAATCTCTGTTCCTGGAGCTTGCAGCCATTGTTCCGAGTTCCAGTCTCTGGAGCAGCAGAAAACAAGCCTGCTCCATCCTCAATGTGAAAAGAGTATAAAAGCACCTCATTTTAAGAATGATATAGGTAAGTTGGAGTGAGTTCAGAGATGGGCAATGAGAACAATAAGAGTTATGAAGAATAAAACGTATTTTTAAAATTTATTTAGTTATTTATACCTCGCTCTTCAGCCACAAGGCTATCAGAGCAGCTTACAAATTGTTTTTAAGCAATAGCAATTTACACATCTACACTGCAATAAGTAGCTTCCAATGTGTATTAGCTAATTGCCCCCACAAACTGGGTACTCATTTTACCAACCTAGGGAAAGATGGAAGGCTGAGTCAACCTTGGAACCCGCTGGAATCGAACTTGCAACGTGGTGACTTGCAGTACTGGCATTTAACCACTGCGCCACCAGGGCAGAGATTGAAGGAGCTGGGCATGTTCAACTTGGTGAAGAGAAGATTGAGGGGGTGACATGATGATTGTACTCTTTAAATACCTCAAGGGCTTATAATGAAGACATGGGTGCTGATTTGTTCTCTGCTGCATCAGAAGGTAGAACTAGGTCTAATGGTTATAGGAGGGTAAATTTTGATTAAATATTAGAAGGGACTTCTTGACAGTGACAGTGGTTTGGCAATGGAATCAATTGCCTAAAGCAGTGATGGAGTCTCCTTCTCTGGGGTGTTGTCTAGAAAGATGATGAAAAAAAACTCCTCATAGAATGCGAGGAGAACAATTTTTTTCCCAACAAGATCCTGCTGTGATTCACTGTTTTTGGAAGGAGGGGGGCAAAACACTGTGCAAGAAAAGCCTGGAAATCAAAAGTTCATTCATTGGTCAGACATGCATGGGGGGCAGGCTTGCTGACAACAAAGTTGCTGGAACCACCATTTTTGAGTTTTGCGGTAGCCATCATGCATATTTTTGCAGCAGCAAGGTAACCAAACAGCTTTTTTAAGCAGAAGATCACAATTGTGCACCTTAGATTTAGTTTTTAAAAATGTGCAGCAACAGCAACTTGTGGAGAATAAAAATGTGAGTAATTCACTCACAGCCACCATCTCAATTTGCAGGAATGCCTCCGTGTGAACTTCAAACATGGATAACTTTGAATACGAGCAATCTTGCCAAAAAACCATGGAGACAAATGGATGCTGCTGCAATTTTGCATTAATGTGCAGCAATCCACATTATATCACCTCATCTAGATGAGCTCTGGATGTCTTAAAAAAGATGCCAGACAGCTACCTGTTGCTGATGCTCTAGCTAGAGATCATGTATTGAGCAGGGGGTTGGACCTGATGGCCCATGGGGCCCCTTCCAACTCTATAATTCTATGAAATCATAGAATCATAGAATGATAGAATCATAGAATTGAAGAGTTGGAAGAGACCACAAGGGCCATCCAGTCCAACCCCCCTGCCACGCAGGAAATCTTGATCAAAGCATCCCCGACAGATGGCAATCCAGCCTCTGTTTAAAGACCTCCAAGGAAGGAGACCCCACCACGCTCCGAGGGAATGTGTTCCACTGCCGAACAGCTCTTACTGTCAAAAAGTTCCTCCTCATGTTGAGGTGGAATCTCTGTTCCTGGAGCTTGCATCCATTGCTCCGTGTTCCAGTCTCTGGAGCAGCAGAAAACAAGCCTGCTCCATCCTCAGCGTGACATCCCCTCAAATACTTAAACAGGGCTATCATATCGCCTCTTAACCATCTATTTTCCAGGCTAAACATACCCAGCTCCCTAAGTCTCTCCTCATAAGGCATAGTTTCCAGACCTTTCACCATTTTAGTTGCCCTTCTCTGGACACGCTCCAATTTGTCAATATCCTTTTTGAATTGTGGTGCCCAGAACTGGACACAGTATTCTAAGTGAGGTCTGACCAAGGCAGAATAGAGTGGCACTATTACTTCCCTTGATCTAGACACTATACTTCTATTTATACAGCCCAAAATCGCATTGGCCTTTTTAGCTGTCGCATCACACTGTTGGCTCATGTTCAACTTGTGGTCTACTAGGACTCCTAGATCCCTTTCGCACGTAGTCTCATTCAGCCAGGTCTCCCCCATCCTATATTTATGCATTTCATTTTTCCGCCCTAAATGCAGTACTTTACATTTCTCCGTATTGAATTTCATTTTGTTAGCTTTGGCCCAGCTCTCCAGTCTATCCAGGTCATTCTGAATTTTGATCCTGTCCTCTAGGGTATTAGCTACTCCTCCTAATTTGGTGTCATCTGCAAATTTGATAAGTATGCCCTTAATTCCCTAATCCAAGTCATTGATAAAGATGTTGAATAGCACTGGGCCCAGGACAGAACCCTGTGGTCACATCTTTCCAAGACGAAAAGGAGCCACTGCTGAGCACCCTTTGGGTTCGGCCGGTCAACCAATTACAAATCCATTGAACAGTTAACTTGTCTAGCCCACATTTTACAAGCTTGTTTGCAAGAATGTCATGGGGAACCTTGTCAAAGGCCTTACTGAAATCAAGGTATGCAATGTCCACAGCATTCCCTTCATCTACCAAGCTGGTAACTTTATCAAAAAAAAGATATCAGATTAGTCTGGCATGACTTGTTTCTCTGAAACCCATGTTGACTTTTTGTGATTATGGCATTGCCTTCTAAATGTTCACAGACTCTCTGTTTAATGATCTGCTCTAGAATTTTCCCTGGTATTGATGTCAGACTAAATGGACGATAATTGTTGGGATCCTCTTTTTTCCCCTTTTTGAAGAGTGTGCTCTTATTTAAAGGCATAACAATAGAGATAAAAATACAGCATCCACAAACGCTTAAAACCTTGTGCACAGCCAGTTAATCTCCAAATGCCTGTCTGATTAAAAAGGTTTGTACCTGCCAGTGAAAGGAGAGCAGAGCACGGTGGGGAAGTCAGCCTAGCATCATATGGGAAGCAGTTCTCCAGCCTAGGGGCAGCCACTAAGTAGGCACTCTTAAATGTCCTCACCAGATTTTGGTGATTTTGTTTCTTTGAGGCTTCATGAGCATATCTTCATTTGGATAGCCTGTCAGGGACCATCTAAAAATTGTTTGGAATGGGGTTAGGATCACACAGTCTGTACTACAAGCTCTGCTTTTACAGTATCTGGGGAACAGGTTCAAATGGTTGTATGCTAATCTGTTTTGCTGCTGGGATGTATATTAATCTTGGTGGCTTCTAGCTTTCCCCCACAAATATGGGGGAAGCAAGCATTCCAATAATCCCAAGCATTATTGTCAAGACAAGCATTATTGTCTTTTCTAGTGAATCATGGCTTCTAATGATATGCCCAAAGTACAGCAGTCTCATCTTGGCTTCTAGGGAGAGTTCAGGTTCGATTTGCTCTAGGACCTTTCATTTGTCTTTTTAGCAGTTCACAGCATCTGTAGAACTCTTAATCAGCACCATATCTCAAATGGGTTGATTTTCTTCCTATCAGCTTTATTCACTGTCCAGCTTTCACAACCATACATAGAAACTGGAATGTCTGTTTGTGGGATAGGGTGGTGGTGGTGGAATCATGTGATTGCTTGAGCCTTGCAGTTGTGTTTCCAGCTTTTAGCACTCTTGGTGTCTGCTTGCACATGTCTGCTTACGTTGTCTTTTCTATCATAGCTATTCTTGATACTTTCCTTACACACATTTTTGTTTTGGTTTTAAATAGATGCTATTCTTACATGCTGGGCTGACGAGCTGATCTCTGTTGCACTGTTGCCAATCAACACTGTCTTGGGGGAATATCGATTTTTGTTTGTGCAGTAGAAATCAATGTTTTACTGGATGGTAGACAGCAAGAGCACTGGCAGCAAGAGCAATTTAACAGAGACTGCAGCCAACTAGTCTGATGGACATATACAGTGTTCAGAGAATGTGCCTAGAGTAGGGAAAAAATGGAAGAGAAATGTTGTAATAGTAAGAGTAAACCAACAATAAATTATTTTAAAATGCTGCTAAGGAGAATGAGTGTGAAAAGACCTGAAAAGTACAACTGGGTGTTTTATGGTGTTATGAATAAAGATAATAGAAGATCTGTTGCCAATCCTAATTGGCAACTGGCAATCATTAAACAGGAGAGGAAGGTATAAAGAGTAAAAAGGGAGAGGAGGATAAGATATCTGCTGCATAGAAAACGTCATACTAAAAGAGGGCTTCTGTTCACTCACATTTCAGGAGCCATAATGAGACTTTAGGCCAGCACCATTGTTTTGACTAATAATATTGTCCTACTGAACCTGTTGAGTTAAGGGATTGGATTTCCAATCCTATCTTGATTAAAATCTAGACTCTGTTGATATTACTGTATAGCAAAAGTACCATACTTCTATATGTACAGCTTCTAGCTTTGTGAATGAAGTTGAGGTTTTTGCCTTTGTTTGGGACAAATTTATGCTACCCCTATTTTGGTGAGATAGGGTGAGAGTTGCCATGTGCTTGGCAAATGGTGGATTTGTGACAAAGCTATTAGCCAATCATTGCACCTTTTTCTCCATTTCTTGCTCAGTGTAAAACTGCAAATTTGGTTAGATGGCAGTGATGCAAGCAACCTCTCAGTTATGCTGGAGCAGATAGACACTTTTGTTGTGGATTTGGTACTTATTCCACACATACCTGTCCTGCCATATTGGAGGTGATTTTTATACTTGTAACTGCAAGCTATTGTATTATATATAAGATCTGCATCTTTTGTTACACTCCTATAGAGTTGTTATCACCACGTGAATATTTGTGTCCTTGTAATTATAAACAATGAACTCCATCTCTCCCACTGACTCAACTTATGTGCATCCTTGCACCTTTTTGGTGGAGATGAACTGGAGTAATGCACAAGATTGATAAGGAGTTAGTCAGCAAACACCTAGATCTTCTTCGTGGTCTCTGTGAATCACACAGTTGGGTTATTCCTGCGCCTGCGCAAAGCACACTGAACCTTCTAGTATCGCTAGGCAGAGTGTGCTTTGATACATTTTTGGTGGTAACTCCGCCCATTCTAATAGTCCCTTATAAGGGCTTCCCACCCAAATCCCCTCAGTTCCTTTTTTTCCGCCGCGTATTGCAGCTCGAAGGAACCTTCTCTCGCTAGCGTTATTTTACTTGTTACTGACTTGGACTGATTTTTGGATTATGATATTGCTCTTCCCTTAACTTGGCTCCACGGTGATTTTGGCTTGACTCGGACTCTCGACTTCGTTTTTTTGCGCTCCTCTGGACTTGTCTCGGCTCTCTGATTCTGGTTTGACCCGGCCCGTCTCCGACTACGTTTCCGTCTACTCCTGCTATGGCAACTAAAACTGGATTTAAAAGGTGTGTGGTGTGCCAGGCGAAGCTGCCCAACTCTGATGGCCATTCTCGTTGCCTAATTTGTTTGGGTGAATCCCATAATGTAGATGCCTGTGTGCATTGTCGGGCCTTCACTCCCCAGGCAAGAAAACGCCGCTCGTCCCGGTTGAAGTCCTTCCTTTATGAGAAGGCTCTGCTCCCCTCTGCAGCTTCCACACCTGCTGTTGGATCCCCTCAGAAATGAGGTAGATCCCTGTCTCCGAAGCCTTCTGGCTCCACACGCCACCGATCTCGGAGCCCGTCTCGCTGCCACTCAGTTGCCTCTGATCCAGAAGCCGTGCCCCACTCTCACAAGCATGGCTCGAGGCCGACCCCGGCTGGGGACCGAGCCTCCTCGGATTCGGCGTCCGAACCCAAAAGGAAGCACGGGGATCGCTCGGGATCGAGCAATGACCGGGACTCGGTTTCCTCCTCCAAGGGCAAGGCTCCTAAGAAAAAGAAGGAGAAGCGCCCTCACTCTGAGGACAAGCAGAAGGAGGCGAAAAAGCACAAGGCTACCTTGGCAGTGGTGCCGGTGGCGACCGCACCGATTGTTCCACCTGCGATGGAAATTCCTCAGTCCCAGGTTCTCCCTCAGGACAGAGGTACATGGACCAAGCAGTCAGGCTCAAGAACATCCACCCCAACTCCCTCCCTCGAAATTGTGGAGGTTGAAGTGGGTGAACCATCGAGTGTCGAGGCTGCCTCCCCAAGATTCCCGGCGCTGCTGGTTTCCTGCGCTGAACTCTTGCGGGACCCATCGACGGATAAAGGCCAGGAGACCGAACCTTGTCCATCGACTTCCCAAATCCAGGACGACGACCAAGCGTATGGGGCCTATGATCTTGCCAGGGCGGTTTTCAACACGCCCCTGTCCACTCAACACGCCGCTGATTTGGAGGCTGAGAAGGTCTATTACATGACGGAGGAAGCTGCCACCCATCACGTCATCTCGATGCCTCCACCTCGCATCTCCTTCCATGGATCAGGGAGGCCCCCTTCCCCACGGCCCCCACCTACACCACTGGTCAGGGATACAGGTTACCAGGTCTCTTCTTCTCGCCCTTTGCCTCCACTGCCTCCTCCCCGCCTCCTCATACGAGTTCGCTGGCTGGACGACATCGCAGCCCTTCTCCCTCTTCGGAGTCATCATCCTCTTTGGAGGCCTCTGAAGAATACCTGCATTACCTTCCATCGCCTCAGCCCGAGTTACTCGATGAGGACTCCTCCTCGCCAACCGACGACGTGTGCTCTTTCTCCGAGCAGGTGGTACAGATGTGTCATGCGCTTGAGTTGAAGGTTGCTGAGAAGGACTCTGACCCGGTTGACCTGATTTATCACCGGATCAAATCAAAAGCTCCTCCCACGGCACGCATCCCAGTACTCCCATCACTGCTTAAATTATCGCAAACCTCCTGGGAGAACCCATCGTCGATCCCACCTACATCCAAGCGGATTGACCGGCTTTACCGGGTTGATGGCGATGGAATTGAATGGCACCCCAAGCCTAACTCAGTTGTGGTTGAGGCAGCACAACCCTGAAGGCAACGCCGAGCGCAATCCACTCCCTCTGACCCCGAGGGCAGAAAACTTGACATCATGGGCAAGAAGCTGTACTCGGCTGCTGGCTTGAGCTTTCGCATAGCCAACTACTCGGCATGTATGGGGGCTTACCAACAGGTCCTCTGGGAGAGGATGGCCCCACTTATACAGGACCTCCCAGAAGAAAGGAGAAGGATGGCACAGGCGATTTCGTCAGAGGCCCAGCTTCTCGCAGGGCAACAGATGAATTCCGTGAGGCATATTGCCGATTGCGCCGCCAAGATTGTGGCTGGATCGATTGCTTTACGCCACCATGCTTGGCTTCGATCATCGGGCCTATCCACCCAAGCAGCCGCAACCATTGAAGACATGCCGTTTGATAGTTCCGGCCTCTTCAATGGTGCGACCGATGACAAATTGGAGTTCACGCAGAAGATGAGGACCACTGCCAGACAGTACAGTATGCCATCGTCCTCATCTTCTGCGTACTGCCCTAGGTACTGGTCGGGCTGGCATACATCCTCCTATGGCCAAGTCCCTAGACGGGGGAACACACCACAACCATCCAGGCACTCACGGTTCCAACAACCGATGTTATCATCATCATCAGTGAGGAGCCAGGGATCAACCTCCAGATATCGCCTTTCTTCAAAACAGAGGCCAAGAGACCAAGGCAGGAGGAAGTTTTAAGTTCCCCCCCCCTTATTGATGCTTTTGTGTTTTCTTTAGAAACCCCTATTTGGAGACCGTCTGCACTCCTTCCAGCACGCTTGGTCCACGATAACATCGGACCGCTGGGTACTCCAGATTATACAGCATGGTTACTGGATCGAGTTCGAAGAACTATCTCCAACAGGATGAATCCAACTCACACCGCCCTCCCCTCCCCTCATCGAGGAGATCGAGACCTTACTTCAAAAAGGGGCCATTGAACCCGTGAGTGTCGACAGCCGTCACCGGTGCTTCTTCTCCAAATACTTCCTGGTACTGAAGAAGGATGGTGGTCTTCACCCTATCTAAGACCTGAGAGGAGTGAATTGGTACATCATCCCAAAGAAATTCAGGATGACCACCCTCGCTGCCATACTCCCTCTTCTTCAACGCGGGGACTGGTTTGCATCCATAAACCTGAAGGACGCCTACTTTCACATCGAGATCCACCCTTCACACAGGAGATTCTTAGTGTTCCAGGTCGGGGACGAAGCCTACCAGTTTCGTGTCCTCCCCTTCGGACTCTCCACAGCACCGAGGGTCTTCACGAAGGTTATGGCGACGGTCGCTGCCTTTCTTCAACAACACGGTGTCATCGTGTTCCCGTACATCGACGACTGGCTCCTGGTGGCGTCTTCGAGGCTCCAGCTGGAGAGGGACGTCCTCTTCACCCTAGATGTTTTGAACACCCTGGGACTTGTTGTCAACATGGAAAAGTCTCAGTTGAACCCTGCTCGGTCCATCCAATTCATCGGCGCCCGACTGGACTCGATATCGGGAGCAGCTTACCTTCCCAGCGATTGGTTCGACACACTCCGGTCCCTGATCCACGCCTGCTGTCGGTCACGTCGGATTCGAGCGCATGATGTTCAGGTTCTCCTCAGACACATGGCGGCCACGACGTCGGTCACGCGTCTGGCCAAACTTCGGTTCCGTCCACTTCAGCACTGGTTCCTGAGTGTATTCGACCACCTGAACGATTCGCCAAGGCAGCTCCTGACAATGCCCCGATCTGTCCACCGTTCCTTGAACTGGTGGCTCGATCCGCACAATGTTCTCTTAGGCGTTCCCTTCAACCCTCCTCAACCAGATGTTTCCCTCACAACGGATGCATCTCTGCACGGGTGGGGAGCCCACTTGGGTTGCCACACAATCCTGTACTCTTGGACCGCTGAAGAAAAACAACTGCATATCAACATCCTGGAACTTTTAGCGGTCCAAAAAGCTCTTCGTGCCTTCGAGGTGCTGGTCCGGACAACACCTCGGTAATGTACTACCTAAACAAACAAGGGGGTACCGGGTCTCATCAGCTCCTCCAACTTACTCTGCAGATTTGGGATTGGTGTGTGGAGAGGAACGTCTCCCTTCAATCGATTCATCTTCCCAGAGAGGACAATATTCTTGCAGATGAACTGAGCCATTCCAACTCGAGCGCCCACGAGTGGATGCTTCACATACATGTTGTGCAGGACCTCTTTCATCGGTGGGGTACCCCACAGATAGACCTCTTCGCAACCGCCCAGAATAGTCAGTGCCGCCAGTTCTGCTCCAGAACACCTCACAGGAACTCCAGAGGCGACGCCTTCCTGTACCAGTGGAACGGAATGTTCCTGTATCTCTTCCCCCCAATTCCTCTATTGACGAAGGTGGTGGCCAAGCTTTGTCGGGACCGATCGGGCGCGATTATCATCACACCGTGGTTGCCCCGGCAACCTTGGTTTGCACCGCTGCTACTCCTGTCACGGAGGCAGTTCCTCCACCTTCCAAGCCGGCCGGATCTCTTAACCATACAGCAGGGCAAGGTCAAACACCCCAATCTAGACACCCTTCATCTCACAGCGTGGAGGATCGTGCCATGAACCTGCAACCTCCCTATCCCATCCCGGCACCCTCTTTGCCTCCAGACATTCAGACTATCATAGATGCTGCTTGGAAGCCTTCTACTCGGAAAGCTTATTTATATAAGTGGAACCGCTTTAAGAAATTTCTAGCGGAAAAGGGACTCAGTCCTGGATCCTGCTCGGTACCGATAGTCCTTCAATTCTTGCTCCACCTGTCGGACTCGGGGCTTTCGATTTCATCTTTGAGAGGCTACCTAGCAGCTATCTTGGTCGAATTCCAGGCTCTCAATCGACCGTCTCCCTTTCAGGACCCGATGGTGAAGAGGTTCCTCAAGGGGTATGTCAATCTCCATCCTCCAGTCCTTGATCCTACTCCAACCTGGAGCCTTGAACTCGTTCTCTCTCAGTTGGTGAGACGCCCTTTTGAACCACTGGCTTCGACTGACCTCTGACTTCTGACCTGGAAGACCGCCTTTTTGGTTGCCATCACTTCTGCCCGTCGAGCAGGGGAACTCTGTGCTCTTCGGTCGGACCCACCATATACCTGCTTTCATAAGCATGAGGTGGTACTGAGGCCGGATATTTCCTTTCTACCCAAACTGGTCTCCAGTTTCCAACTGAACCAACCTATCGTTTTGCCTGCCTTGATGCAAGACCCCAAAGACGAATTCGAACGCATCCTTCACTCCATGGATGTACGAAGGGCGCTCGCGTTTTATATTCAGCGGACTGCACCATTTCAACAATCATCTCAGCTTTTTGTGTCTTATGCTGATTCGAGGAAGGGTGCACCAATTTCGTCGCAGCGTCTGTCGAAGTGGGTGACATCGACCATCTCCCTCTGTTATGAACTCGCGAAGAAGCCTTTACCGCCTCGGATTTGAGGACACTCTACAAGAGCTGTCTCCACTTCGACTGCATTCCTCTAGGGGTGCCCCTAGAGGATGTCTGCCGTGCTGCAACTTGGTCTTCGCCATTGACTTTTATTTCACACTACAGACTGGACACTCGCTCTAGGAATGAGGCTGCTTTTGGAAGAGCAGTTCTTTTGTCCTCCATCCAATGACTGAGTGTATTGTACAGTCGTCCCTTCACATTCGCGGGGGTTCCGTTTCGCGGACCCCCGCGAATGTGAAAAATCCACAAATAACGACTCCCCTCCCCCCTCCCTTCCCAGGCCTTCGTGGGGCCTTGCTAGGCCCCGCGGAGGTCTCCCCGGCCCTCCCTCCCCCCC
Source organism: Gambelia wislizenii (assembly GCA_030847615.1). Lineage (NCBI taxonomy): Eukaryota > Metazoa > Chordata > Lepidosauria > Squamata > Crotaphytidae > Gambelia > Gambelia wislizenii. The sequence goes on from JAUMIR010000003.1 coordinate 340,410,205, forward strand.
TCCCCAGGCCTTCGCGGGGCCTTGCTAGGCCCCGCGGAGGTCTCCCCGGCCCTCCCTCCCTCCCTCTCCAGGCCTTCGCGGGGCCTTGCTAGGCCCCGCGGAGGTCTCCCCAGCCCTCCCTCCCCCCTCCCCAGGCCTTTGCGGGGCCTTGCTAGGCCCCACGGAGGTCTCCCTGGCCCTCCCTCCCTCCCTCCCTCTCCAGGCCTTCGCGGGGCCTTGCTAGGCCCCGCGGAGGTCTCCCTGGCCCTCCCTCCCCCCTCCCCAGGCCTTTGCGGGGCCTTCCTAGGCCCCGCGGAGGTCTCGCCGGCCCTCCCTCCCCCCCTCCCCAGGCCTTTGCGGGGCCTTCCTAGGCCCCGCGGAGGTCTCGCCGGCCCTCCCTCCCTCCCTCCCTCTCCAGGCCTTGCCGGGGCCTTGCTAGGCCCCGCGGAGGTCTCCCCGGCCCTCCCTCCCCCCTCCCCAGGCCTTCGCGGGGCCTTGCTAGGCCCCGCGGAGGTCTCCCCGGCCCTCCCTCCCTCCCTCTCCAGGCCTTCGCGGGGCCTTGCTAGGCCCCGCGGAGGTCTCCCCGGCCCTCCCTCCCTCCCTCCCCAGGCCTTCGCAAGGCCCCGCGGAGGTCTCCCCGGCCCTCCCTCCCTCCCTCCCCAGGCCTTCGCGGGGCCTCCGGAGGGCCTCCGGGGGTCCCTCGAAGGCCTCCCCACCCCTCCCCAAGCCTTCGCGGGGCCTCCAGAGGGCCTCCGGGGGACCCGCGAAGGCCTCCCCACCCCTCCTCAGGCCTTTGCGGGGCCTCCGGGCATCCCGCGAAGGCCTCCCCACCCCTCCCCAAGCCTTCGCGGGGCCTCCGGAGGGCCTCCGGGGGAACCGCGAAGGCCTCCCCACCCCTCCCCAGGCCTTCATGGGGCCTACGGAGCGCCTCCGGGGGCCCCGTGGAGGCCTCCCCGGGCCTCCCCGCTCCCTCCAGGTCTTTTCACGGGGCCACTGGAGGCCGCGTGTCGCGATTTTGGGGGGGCCCGGGGGGGCCCTCCCAAAACCGCGAATAACCAAAACCGCGAATGTCAAGTTCGCGAATGTGGAGGGACAACTGTATATTTGGACTATTTACCTTTTCTGTATATTTGAATTGTGGCCTTTTTAGGCACCATTGACTTGTCTAATGGTTAAAGAATGTGCAAAAAAAAAAAAAGGAAAGGTGGATGAGGAAGGCAAATGGAGATAGAGCAATTCCTGTTTAGACAAATGGGCGGGGTCCTCATCTGATGATGCACAGGACATACCCTCCTCCAGTGAGGAAGCTTGCTAGTCTACCCAACTGTGTGATTCACAGAGACCACGAAGAAGATGGACAGGTTGCTTACCTGTAACCATAGATCTTCGAGTGGTCTTCTGTGAATTCACACATACCCACCCATCCTCCCCTCTATGTCCTGATACATCATATACACATGCTTAATGTTCCTGATGCTGCAAATTGCGGCGTGATTCAAGGAACTGAGGGGATTTGGGCGGGAAGCCCTTATAAGGGACCGTTAGAATGGGCAGAGTTACCGCTAAAAATGTATCAAAGCACATTCTGCCTAGCGATACTAGAAGGTTCCGTGTGCTCTGCGCAGGCGCAGGAATAACCCAACTGTGTGAATTCACAAAAGACCACTCAAAGATCTATGGTTACAGGTAAGCAACCTGTCCTTAATCTGAATGAGTTCTGATTTCCAGGACCAGATGAACTGTTTCCCAGTATAGTGAAGGAATTTGCTGATATACTTGCAGAACCACTTGCCATCATTTTAAAGAAATCTTGGAGAAAAGATGAAGTGCTAAAAGACTAGAGACAAGCAAATCTTGGCTTTCTCTTCAAAAAAGGCAAAAAGGAAGGTCCAGGAACCTACAGGCCATTCAGAATGGCCCCAGTACCAGGAAAAATATTCAGACAGATTATACAGAAGTCTGTCCGCAAATATCTTGATGACAATGCAGTGATTAATAGCAGTCAGCATGGGTTTGTCAAGAACAATCCTGCCAAACTAATCATACTTCTTTTTTTTTAATTAGGTCATTAGTTTAGTAGATGGTGGGAATACTGTGGATGTCATTTATTTGGATTTCAGCAAAGCATTTGATAAGGTTCCCATGATATTTTGATCAACAGACTGATTAAATACGGAATAGAAAGAAACACTGTCAGATGGACTCATAATTGGTTGGAAAACCATGCTCAAAGAATTGTCTTCAATACCTTTGCTTCAGAACGGAAGGAGGTCTCAAGTGGAGTGCCTTGGGGTTCTGACCTAAGGCCATTTATCTTAATATTTTTATCAATGATTTAGATGATGGGGTGGAGAGAATCCTTATCAAGTTTGCAGATGATACAAAGCTGGGAGGGGTGGCTAACACATTGGAAGAAAGGAACAGAATTCAAAAGGACCTAAATAAACTAGAAAACTGGGCAGAAATTAATTAAATAAAATCCAATAGAGACAAATACAAAATTGTCCATTTAGGCCACAAAAACCAAATGCACAGATATAGGATGAGGATATATGACTCAGCAGCACTACATGCAAAAAGGACCTTGGAATTATTGTTGACCATAAGTTGAACTTGAGCCAGCAGTGTGATATTTCCATGAAGAAGGAAAATGCTATTTTAGCCTGCAATAATAGAAGTATAGTTTCCAAGATAAGGGGAGAAATAGTTCCACTATATTCTGTGCCAGTCTGGCTTCATCTGGAGTACTGTGTTCAGTTCTGGGTGTCTGCTTTTAAGAAGGAGTGGAGTGAGTTCAGAGAACGTCAACAAGGATGATAAGAGGTATGGAGAATAAAACATATGAGGAAAGGTTGAAGAAGCTGGGCATGCTCAGCTTGGTAAAGAGGCTGAGGGGTGACTCTTTAAATATCACAAAGGGTGTCACAGAGAGGAGAGTGCAGGCCTGCTCTCTGCTGCCTCAGAGGATAGAACCAGGTCTAATGGTATTAAGTTATAGGAGGGTAGATATTGATTGAACATTGGAGGAGGATGACCAAAATGGTAAAAGGTATGGAAACTATGCCCCATGAGGAGTGGCTTAGGAAGCTGGGTATGTTTAGCCTGGAGAAGAGAAGGTTAAAAGGTGTCATGATAGCTATGTTTAAATATTTGAAAGGATGTCACACAGAAGATGGAGCAAGCTTGTTTTCTGCTGCTCCAGAGAAAAGAACATGGAGCAATGGACTCAAACTACAGGAAGAGAGATTCCACTTAAACATTAGGAAGAATTTCCTGACAGTAAGAGTTGTTGGACAGTGGAATACACTGCCTTGGAGTGTGGTGGCTTTTCCTTCTTTGGAGGTTTTTAAACAGAGGCTGGATGACCATGTGTCAGGAATGCTTTGATGATATATTCCCGCATGGCAGGAGGCTGGACTGGATGGCCCTTGTGGCCTCTTCCAACTCTATCATTCTATGATTCCAGGAACATCTTGACAGTAAGAGTGGTTTGGCAATGGAACCAATTGCCTAGAGAGTTGATGGGGTCTCCTTCTCTGCACATCTTCAAAAAGAGGCTGAACAGCTACCTGCTGGAGATGCTTAAGCTGGAGATCCTTCACTGAGCAGGGGGATGGACTTTATAGACGATGGGGCCCCTTCCAACTCTATGATCCTATGATTCTATAATATACTGAATCCTATCCCCACGGTAGGTTCAGCACCTTAACTAACTTCTTTACTCTTCAGACTAAACTCCAGAGCAGATTCCTTGCCCCACCAACATGGAAACTACCACTGGCCACTGCCTACTTCATAGGGTTGTTAGTGTAGAGATAAAGGGGTGGGGTAGGAGCCATGTGCTCATTGGAGGAACGGTGACATGTGCATTTAACTAATAAAATATGTCGGCTTTGTAGTCAGTGTACCAGATCCTTGAGAAAACAATCATTGAACCACCTTTGCAGAGCATGTAAAATATTTTCTTCCCATTTTCTTCACAAGCCATGGGATGAACAGTGACATTGACTCCCCTGAGCCAGTGGGAAATGAATGTGTTCATGACCTTGAAAGAGGCATTCAGGACCTCTTGCAGGATCAAGTCTATGGTTTTTAAAGGTCACTGCTTTGCAGAGTTGCTAGTATCAAACCACACATGCCCTGAGCTATACTCCTATGCGATCCATTGTTATCTTGAAAAATAGCATCACCGCAAATGTTGAGCGAGTAAATCAATCAATGAAAGAGTAGCTTCTTCAGCTTCATGTGTAGAGCAAGTCCTTTCCAGGGATGAACAGTACTCTATTTTTCTCCCTTTGCACCACCTTCCAAGAAATCAATTTTTGAAAATGATGTGTGCAGTGCTGCCCATGAGATCCATGGAGAGGGCAGGCAAGTGAGTGACCTTCATGATTATTTTTACATTAATTTTTTTCTCTTGCAGCTCTGAGAAGGGGGGAAACAAATGTCATCAACATCCTTTTCTGCTGAAGAGCTGGTTTAACGAAGGCATTATTGTAATAGCCTTTGAATTGATACATTTATTACAGCTTCACTTGCTTTCCGGAAGCTGACAAATCTGGATCATTAACTGCTTTGGTTCACTACCTCCTAAAATCTTTTATATTACTATGAGGAGCTCTATTGTTAAAGGGAGAGGGGAGAAAAACAGGCAATTTTTATTTATTTATATCCAAACTCACTGACAAAAAAGGCACTCAAGACAGCTAATATGTGTGTGAGTGCCTTCAACTCACCTGTCGACTTTATGGCGATGCCATGAATTTCATAGTGGTTTCTTAGTCAAGGAATACTTAGAGTTGGTTTTGCCAGTTTCTTCCTCTGATATATAGCCTATAGCATCTGGTATTTATTGGTGGTCTCCCATCCAAATACTAACCAGAGCTGACTGCATGTCCAGTTAGTCTGGCATCAATACCAGGGAAAATTCTAGAGCAGATCATTAAACAGAGAGTCTGTGAACATTTAGAAGGCAATGCCATAATCACAAAAAGTCAACATGGGTTTCAGAGAAACAAGTCATGCCAGACTAATCTGATCTCTTTTTTTTGATAAAGTTACCAGCTTGGTAGATGAAGGGAATGCTGTGGACATTGCATACCTTGATTTCAGTAAGGCCTTTGACAAGGTTCCCCATGATATTCTTGCAAACAAGCTTGTAAAATGTGGGCTAGACAAGTTAACTGTTCAATGGATTTGTAATTGGTTGACCGGCCGAACCCAAAGGGTGCTCAGCAGTGGCTCCTCTTCGTCTTGGAAAGATGTGACCAGTGGTGTGCCACAGGGTTCTGTCCTGGGCCCAGTGCTATTCAACATCTTTATCAATGACTTAGATGAGGGAATTAGGGGCATACTTATCAAATTTGCAGATGACACCAATTGGGAGGAGTAGCTAATACCCTAGAGGACAGGATCAAAATTCAGAATGACCTGGATAGACTGGAGAGCTGGGCCAAAGCTAACAAAATGAAATTCAATACGGAGAAATGTAAAGTACTGCATTTAGGGCGGAAAAATGAAATGCATAAATATAGGATGGGAGAGACCTGGCTGAATGAGACTACGTGCGAAAGGGATCTAGGAGTCCTAGTAGACCACAAGTTGAACATGAGCCAACAGTGTGATGCGGCAGCTAAAAAGGCCAATGCGATTTTGGGCTGTATCAATAGAAGTATAGTGTCTAGATCAAGGGAAGTAATAGTGCCACTCTATTCTGCCTTGGTCAGACCTCACTTAGAATACTGTGTCCAGTTCTGGGCACCACAATTAAAAAAGGATATTGACAAATTGGAGCGTGTCCAGAGAAGGGCAACTAAAATGGTGAAAGGTCTGGAAACAATGCCTTATGAGGAGAAACTTAGGGAGCTGGGTATGTTTAGCCTGGAAAAAAGACGGTTAAGATGCGATATGATAGCCCTGTTTAAGTATTTGAAGGGATGTCACGCTGAGGATGGAGCAGGCTTTTTTTCTGCTGCTCCAGAGACTGGAACACGGAGCAATGGGTGCAAGCTCCAGGAACAGAGATTCCACCTCAACATGAGGAGGAACGTTTTGACAGTAAGAGCTGTTCGGCAGTGGAACACACTCCCTCGGAGCGTGGTGGGGTCTCCTTCCTTGGAGGTCTTTAAACAGAGGCTGGATGGCCATCTGTCGGGGATGCTTTGATCAAGATTTCCTGCGTGGCAGGGGGGTTGGACTGGATGGCCCTTGTGGTCTCTTCCAACTCTGCAATTCTATGATTCTATGATTCTATGATTCATACCAGCAGCAGTGATGTTGCTGAGGTGGGGGGGAAATGGTGGTACCTGTGTGCTTGTCCTGCCTCCCCACCCCTCAAATTCAGGGCAGATCCTTTGTTTATGCTACAGTTTTCTCCAGATTTCCAGCAAACTCCAGAGAAAACTGTGACTTTTCAAAATCTGCATTAAGCTTTTAAAAATCTGCATTAAGGTGGTATATGCAGGAGTTTGGTGCAGATAGGGCTGTACATCATGTGGCCTTGTCGCACTAGATTTGGGGGTAAGGCCACACATCATGTGGCCTTCTTGAGCCAGATTTATGGGGAGGGAGGAGTTTTGAGTTTTTTCACTAGTGTAGACAAGTCCCAGCAGCTTCTGGGGGGCTGCACAAGTCCCACTGCTGTACTGGATAATGTGGGAAGGAAATAATAATAGGAACAAAAAAGAAAAAAAAAGGAAATTTCCTTCTTTTGCAAATATATCAGAGCAGGTGACTAAGTTGAAAATAGACTACAGTCAGACCTCAGTATCTGTGAAGGTTTGGTTTCTGGACTTACCGTGGATACTGGAAACCATGGATAACAGCAAACCCTATTAAAACAATAGACTTCTGGTAAAAACATACCATAGAGTTGCATTGGAGGACCTAGAAGATGTCTAGAGAGGATACCTCTCTAGGCATTTTCTAGGATGACTCTATGGTATGTGTCCCTGTTTTGTGTCCCACAGATAATTGAAAACACAGATGTTTGTTCCACAGATATGGGGGTCCGACTGTGTTTATGACATTACTGCTGTTGTGTGGCTTCAAATAATATACTGACATATAGCAACCCTATAATGGGTTTTTATTGCCAAGATGTATTCAGAGGAGTTGCGCCATTGCCATTCTCTCAGGGTGAGAGAGTGTGTCTTGCCCAAGATCAGTCAGTGGGTTTCCATAGACAGGAAGGGATTTGAACCCTGATTTCCAGAGTCCTACAACAACACTCAAACCCCTACATTACACTGGCTCCCTATTTGCTTTCAGGAGCGTGAACTAATCTGATAAAGTCCTGGGTAGCTCTTCTGATTTATTCCAGTGTAGAACTATTCTTCATCATGAAGCGCTCTGGTTCATCCCTGTCTAAAATCTTTTATACTACTGTTATTAAAGGGGGAGGGGAGGAAGACAAGCAGTACAGTTGTCCCTCCACATTCACGGATTTTGTATCAATGGATTTCAGTATTCACGGCTTGAAAATATTCTTTAAAAAATAATAATCCAAAAAGCAAACCTTGATTTTATCATCTTATATAAGGGACACCATTTTGCTATGCCATTGCATATAATGGGACTTGAGTATTCACAGATTTGGGTATTCACGGGAGGTCATGGAACCAAACCCCAGCGTATGTGAAGGGACAACTGTACTTATTTATTTATACCATTACTCTCTGACAAAAAAGGCACTTAAGAGAGTTAATACACTGTAACATAATTTAAGCACATAATTAGGACTATTTATATCTAGGCTTCAAGACCAGAAGCTGGACGTTCATCTGTTTCTTGTGTACTGTGACATTGTTTCCCCCTTGATGCCACAAATTAGCACCAGTTGTCATGACAGTCCTTAGGCTCTTGCTGCCTCTTGCTGCCTAAGAATAAAGAGAAAACTCAAAGGATTGTCTGGGAATCCCTAGTTGTTTCCAAGGTGGAAATTATAAAGCTGAAGTAGTGTGCTTGATTTCTCATGATCACCTGGTCAAGACCTTCCAGAATACTCAAGCCAGCATGGCTGCTGGTCATGCAGACTGGGCAATTTAGGCAGTTGTAGTCTAAAAGGGTAAACTTTTCAAGGTGTTCTGCTTGTAGGTTTCTTCAGCTTGTTCAGTCGCTATAAAGCTGTCCTTCTGGTGCAGTACAGAAAGTGAGTGATGCCTTCTTCCACCCTGTAGACCTTGACAGATGTGTATAATTTGCTAACCAGAGCAGTGATATTTCCATAATAATTTTGCCATATGTGTACCAGCCTTCATTGCTCAGCTATCAATAATGAACTAAGCAGCTGCTCTCTCTTTACAAACAACTTTATCTCTTTTCATTTGTTTGCTTGGTGGCGGGGCGGGGGGGAGTATTTTTTTTTGTAATGATTATAGAAAGCTTAAAGTTACAGACAACTGGATACTTTTGAATGAACAGAGCTAATTGCTTAGCAACTCTGTTTAGCTTCTTTGTGTAGAGCCCAGATTGCCCTTCAATATTACAGAGAGTGGACCTCTCCCATATTATCTCTATCCTGTTTGGCAGCAGAGTGGGGTCTTCTTTCACCAGCTCCCTTGTTTCTTTGTTTCACATAGCTTAAAAACACTATGTTTCACAAAAGAAAAGAAAGCTAAGGAAACCAAGAACTCTCTCTTCACAAAACAAAACTCTTCACAAAACAGAAGGGAACTTACATGGAGAGCTCAGAATATATATATATATATATATATATATATATGTGAGTGAGAGAGAATTTATTTATCTATCTAAGCCAAATTTTTCATGCACTGCTCTTCTTAACACCTGAAAGTGGGTAAAATGGAATAAATCAGAAGAGCTACTCAGGACTGTATCAGACAGGGAAAATATAGCATCATCACAACATCACATACCCATGAAAGGGCACGCAGATCAGACGACATCTCCCTTTCATGGTTATGTCCTTGCCAAAAACTGGAGGTTTTAATTGAGGGCTTAAACCGTCAATAGATTTCCCTGCCACTTTTTTGCTGGCATTTCTGGCATTTGATACCTTGGGCCATTTAAATCACATACTTACCCCGGCAATGCCCGCTCCACTTTCAGGTCAGATTGGGACATCTAGGTAGGTTTTGCTCTTTTTATTATCCTTCCTGGGTTACTTGGGACTTTTTAAGTGTGTGTATGTGCTTTCCTTCACTTTTTATGTTTATTTTGCTTTTTATTTTTACATTTCCTGCGAGGAAGTGAACAGGGCTCCGTTCACTTCCTCTTTATTGCTGGGAACCTTTGCCAGGATTAGAAGGTAAGTGCGGGGAGGGAACGTTCTTTTGCCAGCATACAAATGCTCTCTTTTTTTTAATGCCTGCAAAAGAATGTTTAAAAGGGATGTGTCTGATAAAGTCCTCAGTGTCTTAAAGACAAAGAAGGTTCAGAGAGATGAGGAGTGTGCACTGTGGGATGGCAGATAAATAATTTATCTTGCCATGATCCCTTTTTCTCCAGTGAATGTGCCCCTCTTGCATGTGACAAGGTACAACAAGTAAATGTAAGCCTGCTGAGCATATGGGCAATTCAACTATACATAGCCTGTCAGTCAGTAAACCGTGCAAAGAACTACGCTGGATCAGAGTAAAGGCTTGTCTGGCTGATCATTCTGTTCACACACTGGCTGACCATATCATGTCTCTTAAGCCCACCCACCCAGAGCACAGCAAGAGTGCAATAGGTTCTCCTCGTTCATGGTCCACAGCATAGTGCTTCTGACACCAGAAGTAATCCACTTTCATCAGACTAGTAGCCATTCATGAAGTTTGTCTTCCTGGGTCCTTCTTTTCCCCTCAAGTTTTTGCTGTTCCCAACAAACATTATAAATAAAGGTGTCTTAAGTTTTTTAAATATATATATATATATATATTACTGTTGTAGTTGTTAAGCCTCCTCTCCATTGATGCCCCCTTGTCATGAGAGAGAGGCTTACGTACCCTAATGATGTTTTGAGCTATGCCGGCAGTGGCATAATAGCCACCGGTAGGGTCTCCCATGCCAGACAGGTCAAAACTGAAGGGTCTAACAAAGAGCGTCAAAGGGCAGGATGGGCTCTCTAGCCTTATGGCAACCATCCTAGGAGAAGGAAAACTCTAATCCCAAACCCGGGCAGATGGTTCTCGTCCAACCCTGTAAGGTCAACCATCTAAGAGAAGGAAACTCTAATCAAACCTATGACCCGAGGACCTCGCTGCTACTGTCCATGCTTGCAAGGCCACAGCAGATGAACCTTTGGTTTAAAGGGTGAGGTCATTTCTGTGCACGCTGCGCTCCACCAGAAAAATCCATTGCACAGGCTTGAAGGACAAATCCAATTCTGAAAAAGCCCTGTAGCGATAGGTGAGGGACGAAACGGCAGGTGTAAAGATGCACTGGAAGCCGCAGACCCAACCCTGCATGCAGGTGGTTCAGGACTTTGGTCACTCGAGGCTGACCCGGGAGATGACAGTCTTGTTTGGCAGCATCCTGAATGACCAAGCAGCCATTTTTTAAGGACAGCACTGCTTGCTCCATATGGAGAGGGGCCTAGAAAGGGTGGCCTAACGAAAACTCATCCCCAACTACCTGGTTGGCAAGCCACGGCCAACAGGCATCTTCTGATGCAGTCAAACCAAGGCAAAGAAACAAAGGCACACACCAGCCTCCAAAGGTGTAAATAAACTGACACTTGCATGCTGGAACATCAGAACCATTTGAGACTCTGCAGATAGTGGATGGCCTGAGCATTGTTCTGCTCTAATAGCCCATGAACTATCACGACTTAATATTGACATCGCTGCTCTTAGTGAAGTTCGTCTCCATGAGGAAGGCAGCCTTAAAGAACACAGCACCGGCTACACACTTTATTGGTCTGGCAAACCCAAAACTGAAAAACATCTTTCAGGAGTAGGCTTTATGATTAAAAACTCCATTGCCTCCAAACTCAAAACCTTGCCAACAGGACACTCTGAACGCATTATTTCCTTACGCCTCCCACATGTTGTTCTCTTTAGTATATATGCCCCAACGATGCAAGCCGACCCTGTAAAGAAAGACAAATTCTACACAGACCTACGCCAACTCATATAAAAAGTCCCTGTAGAAGATAAAATTATTATCCTTGGTGACTTCAATGCCAGACTATTACGAACACTATCTTTCAGCAGAAAGATAGCTTGAAGACAACCTGGATGCATCCCTGATCCAAACATTGGCACCTCATTGACTATGTTCTAGTCTGCCAGAGAAACATTCACGATGTCCGTCATACTCAAGTGATGCCAAGTGCAGAATGCCAAACAGATCATCACCTCGTAAGATGTAAACTAAATCTTCATCTTAAGTTCAAACCTAATGAGGGGTGGCATCTTAAAGAGGAGACTCCAAATCAACAATCTTCAACAAGCTACCATGAGAGACAACTTCCAGGCAAATCTGCAAACAAAACTTGAAGACCATCTTACAGATCCTTCTCTTACAGTGCTTTGGCAACATATCCAAAACAGTATCCTCCAGTCTGCGGAAGAATCCCTCGGGTTCTCCCACAAGAAAAATCAAGACTGGTTTGATGAAAACAACCAAGAGATCCAGGAGCTGTTGGCAAAGAAGAGAACTGCTCACCAGGCATACCTCTCCCAGCCAAATTGCCATGTAAGAAAAGCAGCTTTCCGTCTCACAGGCAGTAAACTTCAACAAAAACTCAGAGACATGCAGAACAAATGGTGGATCAATATAGCAGAAAAGACACAACGCTGTGCAGATCTGGGTGATCTTAGAGGATTTTATGAAGCTCTTAAAGCAGTGTCTGGACCTACTTATCAGGTCCAAAGCTCCTTATACAGTACATATGGTCAAACATTAATTAGTGATAAAGCCTCCATCCTGAATCGATGGGCTGAACATTTTCAAAGTCTCTTTAGTGTCAACCGAGTAGTCCAAGGCTCAGCTATCCAACATATGATACAAAAACCAGTGAAAAATGAATTGGACATAGCTCCCACTTTGGAAGAGACCCTTAAGGCCATACTGCAGATGAAAAATGGCAAGGCAGCTGGGATTGATGGAATCCCACCTGAAGTTTGGAAACACGGAGGTCATGTACTCCACGATAAATTCCACAAACTCCTTGTGAATTGCTGGGAAAAAGGGGAACTGCCATCAGACCTCCGAGATGCAGTCATCATCACCCTGTACAAGAAAAAAGGAGCAAAATCTGATTGCTCAAACTATCGAGGCATAACACTGCTCTCTATTGCTGGAAAAATCCTTGCAAGGATACTCCTGAACAGATTAGTTCTGGCTATTGCAGAAGAACTTCTTCCTGAAAGCCAGTGTGGCTTCAGAGCCAATAGGATTACTACAGATATGGTATTTGCCCTTAGACAACTGCAAGAGAAATGTAGAGAGCAGAAGAAGGGTCTCTATGTAACATTTGTTGACCTCACCAAAGCCTTCGACACTGTGAGTAGAAAAGGTCTGTGGCCGATCCTGGAAAGACTAGGATGTCCCCCCAAATTCCTTAAAATGATTATCTTGCTACACGAGGGCCAGCACGGTCAAGTCAGATATGGCGATGCTCTTTCAGAGCCCTTTCTAATAACTAATGGAGTGAAGCAAGGTTGTGTTCTTGCTCCAACTTTATTTACAATCTTCTTCAGTATGATGCTCCAAAGGGCTACGGCAGGGCTTGAAGAAGATGGCATCTATATACGTTACTGTACTGATGGTAGCTTGTTTAACTTAAGCCGTCTGAGGGCTCACACGAAGACTCTAAACTATCTAGTCCGTGAGCTGCTCTTCGCTGATAATGCTGCCCTTGTTGCCCACACAGAAGCAGCTCTGCAGCACCTAACATCCTGCTTCGCAAGAGCTGCAGAGCTGTTTGGGCTGGAAGTCAACCTGAAGAAAACGGAAGTTCTTTACCAGCCTGCGCCACAGGACGAACACCATCATCCCCACATTGCCGTCGGCAAATCTGTGCTTAAGTCCATTCAGCATTTCCCCTACCTGGGAAGCATCATCTCCTCAGATCCCAAGACTTACAAAGAGATCGATCACAGATTAGCAAAGGCATATAGTGCATTTGGAAGACTACAAAAAAGTCTGGAGTAATAAACACCTGAAGCGAAGCACAAAAATCAGTGTGTATAGAGCCATTGTACTGTCTATTCTCCTTTATAGGTCTGAAACATGGGTCACCTATCGCCCACCACTTACGACTCCTGGAACACTTTCATCAGCGCTGTATATGCACAATCCTAAATATACACTGGACTGACTATGTGATGAATGTTGCTGTCCTTGAGCAAGCAGGGATCACCATCATTGAAACCATGATATTGAGAACACAGCTGCGCTGGGCAGGGCACGTTTCTAGGATGGAGGACCATCGCCTCCCCAAAATAGTACTCTATGGTGAACTCGCCATGGGTCAGCATAAGAGGGGCGCTCCAAAAAAGCGATACAAGGACTCCCTGAAACAACATCTCAGGCTCGGTCAGATTGATCACCAACAGTGGTCCGCCCTGGCCTCAAATCGGGAGGGATAGAGACGCACTATCCACAATGCTGCAGACTTATTTGAGAACTCACGCCGAACAAGTCTTGAAGAGAAATGACAACGCAGAAAGAATCACAACCCGGAAACATCACCCAAGGAGACCTTCTGCTGTGCTTTCTGCAACCAGACTTGTTTATCTCGGATTGGCCTTTTTAGTCATCAGCGTCTTCCTTTGCGAAGAAAAGCCAGAGAGAGAGTTGTTAAGCCTGTAATCCTAAAGGCTTTTCCCAAAGGGTTTTGGAAAAAGTCAAAACCTACCTTATTTCAAATTTATTCAAGTATGAAAAACACCCCTTTAGTAACTAGTCAGATAGTACCTACCCACCAAAGGTTCTCTTTCTGTCTTTCAGTCTCTTTCACTTTCTCTAATGGTTGACTGCTCGAAATTGAAAAGTTGCATTGAACCATAGATTATAGGAACCACTGTGCAATATTTTAAAGGATGTTGTTTATAATATACTGTAAGTGAATGCTTACCTAGAAGGCTTGCCTTTTTTTCTTGGGAGTAAATAAGGAGAGTAGGAAATAGATATCACCCCACTGTTCAATACATCACCCCCTCTCCAAAGAGTAGAAGCTTTCAGTGACTTTAGTAATCTTTCATCTTGCAATTAGGCTATCTGTCATTCATAAAACATGTCTGGATTCCATGGAGAAAAAGATTTTGAATTCCTCAGTGAAATGTGGCACTCTGTTCCTAGATTTGATTCCATCAGTAAATTAGGAGCAAAATAATGTACTTAAAAAAAAAAAAAAAGATACTGCTAGATCAACTATACACCCGAATGGGATTCCCACCCCTCTCCTCCTAATCAAGCTTCAAAAATACATGGTTTGTTGGCTAGAGAATAACAGGGGGGGAAAGTCTACATTATGTTTTAGATTGGCTAAGAAGAGAGCTGAAGTAAATCTGCTTTTTAAACACCCATGGAAGTCCCAGGCCTAATTCTTAAGGCTGTTATTGAATTGCTGAGCTTGTGTTGTATTACCTTTGGCAAAACTAACCACAGCAGAACCTTTCTTTTCCCACCCTGATGGTTTGGTTGTTTTACCACTTTACAAGCCAACAGCTAGCCTTCTGCCTTAGTACTGATATTTTTCACACAAAGACTTAGTAACTTCTGTATTCGGCCCTTTTAAGCCCACTGTTAGAGGTGAGCATCTCAGTGGGACAAGAAGCAAGATTCTCAGACCAGCCGCAGAAGGAAAAGAACAGGACAGTCAACGTTTGTCCAAGAGAGAAAGAGAGAGAATTTTTTGTTGTTGTTAATAATATACATGATGGTGCTCTGTTGAGTTTGGAAGTACAGGTCATACATCCACACACCCACACACTCGTATGCATGGGGGGAACGTTCCCAAACTTACTGTGAATACTGGAAACTGTGGGTAATAGAAACACCCCATAGAATGATGCTGAAGGACCTAGGAAATGCCTAGAGATGTGGCCTCTCTAGGCATCTCCAGTGTGACTCTGTGGTAACTTCTGGGAGAAGTTATCATAGAGTTGCACTGGAGGACCTAGGAAATGCCTAACAAGACTATGTTTTTCAGACTACAGATAACTGAAACAACAGGTACTGGTCCCATGCTTATAATGGGTGACCTGTAATAAGAAGTCCTAATAACAGCCAGAACAGGCCACTGGATGGAACATTCCTTTGCCCCACCTGAGAATTCTTTTGGGAAATATGTTATTTAACTTTTGGGCTGACAGCTTACATCTCAAATTGCCTTCTTTTAGAGTAGAAATATTTCTGGTTTCAAACAACCTTGATCAGTAGTAATTGATTTCCTTACCACTACCTCCAATGACATTGCTCTAAATTCCAGCTGGCTGTGGTCTTTCACTATTGCCTACAAGACACGCCTTTGCTAGAATGCTCAAAGGTAAAAAAAATGTAAACCTAAGGAAACCATTTCCTTTTTAGGGAAAGTGTGCACTGTATTTGGATAAAAAGTTCTGAATGTGAAAATAACTGTATCTATTTAAGTTTTGGCTTTCTTATATTCCATAGGCACTATGATATGTTGAGACAGAGCTGGCCCAAAACAGTGGCATTTCCCCCCTCTCCAAGTCAAAGTACAGTATGTAGTACCTAAAGCAAGCAATTTTGGTGCACGAGGCAGAAAATCCAATAAAGCCCTCATCCCTGACAGTAAAGATACAATATTAATAAATTGGATAACTAAGAATTTAGTGCCCTTTCATGACACCCCAAATCTTCTGCCTTCAGGCAGCCACCTCACTCTGCCCAATGGTAGGGCTGGGCCTGCATTGACCTTTTGGGCAGAATTAATGGGTTAGAGGCATTAGTTGTGGGGTGTGAAATTATTGGTTATTCTGCCAGGTGATAAGCCCACCTAACAAAGAAGGCTTATTATGGTACTGACTGACTCTAATGGAGATCCTATAAGCATTGGCTCTGCATTCATGGTCCTGTAATGGATGAAAATTGTGTCACAGGTGTGCCTTACAAATATAACTGTCCTGTTTCCAAGAACAGGACTCCCTGAAACAACATCTCAGGCTCGGCCAAATTGACCACAAACAATGATCCGCCCTGGCCTCACATCAGGAGGCATGGAAACACACTATCCACAATGCTGCAGCCTTATTTGAGAACTCACGCTGAACAAGTCTTGAAGAGAAACGACAATGCAGAAAGAATCACAACCCGGAAACATCACCCAAGGAAGCCTTCTGCTGTGCTTTCTGCAACCGGACTTGTCTATCTCGGATTGGCCTCTTTAGTCATCAGCGCACTTGCAGAAAGCGCGGGATGAGTCCTTCCTGAATCTTCATTTGTGAAGATAAGCCAGAGAGAGAGAGAGAGTGTTTCCAAGAAGCATTGATTTAGGGTCATTTCATATCTGGCACAGTAGCAAGAGTGTTGAATAGGGAGCCACAAGAAATATCAGCTCTTTTATTAACATACATGTATGATTCAGGTGTTTTCAGATATCTGTTTGTTGCACTTCCATTTATGTTTTCTGGGGCCCTTTACAGTACTATACAGTTATAGTACTATGATTCCACTTTAACTGCCAAGGGAACATTCTATGGAATCCTGTGTCTTTTAATTTGGGGAAGCACTAGAGCCCTTCTAAATAACCCTCCCTAAACCACAAATTCCAGGATGGCATAGCATGTTGCTGTGGCAATCATAGAGCTATAATTGGGTAGCAAGATAGGGTACACCAAACAATAACAACAATTGATCTAACTACACATTGGCTCAGTCACTGAATGGTAAGTCAAAACTTATGTAAATCCTATTAATTCACTGGGTCTGCCATACTTGGCAGTAGCAATTGGATTTAGATTATAAAGTGTGAAGTGTCTATTAGTTGTTTCACTAATTGTTCTAGTATTTATGGCTCTGACTTTCAGAATGGATGGGAGAGGCAAACTTCAGCAAATTTTCTTCAGTGATAGCTTTCTTGTCCTTAATTTTCAGCATGTGAAATAATTTTACAGATCATTTCTGCAGGAGAAGAAGGGAGGGAAGAAACAAGATCCTTGTTTGTGGTGTGATAATTAAAAAGGAAATAGTTAAGTTCAGGACATGGGAACAGCAGGTAAGCTACATATACGAGAATGAGGCACCAGAGAATGTGCTGCAAATCCAGTTTTCATACAACCCTTGAGAATATATTTGCTTAATAGTGATATCTTTTAAAGCAATCCCTCTGCATTACCAAGAACATTTTTTACTTTAAACAAATTTATGCCATGCAGTATTTTATCCATTTGCTGCCGTCTTCAAGCATGAAAAACATCTCCAATTGAATAGGAATGTGGAATCCACTTAAAAAAAAATAGGACAGACTTAATATTCTTGTCTTTTCAAAACTGAAAAAGATTTTTTTTAAAAAAAAATTACATGATAACTGGAGACACTGATGCTCTCTGTTACACAAGGATAGGGGCAGGATTGTGGAATTAGGGCAAACAGATGGATTTGGTTGCATTCCCCTAGATCTAAGCTTTCACTTGACAAAGAGAGAATTTTTCATCCTTTCTGGGTGCAAAGATAACTTTAGCAATCATAGCCTGAGTGTAGCTGCCTCCCAGACTCTGCTGATTGATGCATACCAGCTGAATTGGGATACCAGTTCTGAAGCATAACAACTCAGAAATAAATGCAGTGGCCTAGATGGCAACTTTTTGGACCTTCAAAAGAAATGGAAGGAGAGGAATAAGAGGGCTTTCCATCTGAGGCCTTGTTAAACTGTAAGGAAAACAGATGTTGGTTCTTCCACTGTGGAGATACAATATATAGATCCTCCCTGTGGTATGGAATCTAACAGGGGGTAGGAGACCAAGCATGAATGAGGGCTCTTTAGCTTACTGTCATGGGGAAGTGGCAGGGAAATGTGATAGTGTATAAAATTATGTGTGATATGAGAAAAGTGGACTTTATCCCTTCTTTCAAAGTAACAGAGCCTGGAGCTGAATGGTGGAAGATTCAGGGGAGATGAAACGAAGTACAATCGGGTCCCTGTATTTGTGGAACCAATATCTGCTGTTTCAGTTATCTGCAGGACACAAAATAGGGGACATACACCATAGAGTCACTCTGGAAAATGCCTAGAGAGGCATCCTGTCTAGGCATTTTCTAGGTCCTCCACTGAAAATCTATGGTATGTTTTTACCTGAAGGCCTTTGTTTTAAGAGGGTTCATTGTTATCTGCAGTTTCCAGTATCCACAATAAGTCCGGGAACTGAACCCCCGCAGATACGGTGGTCCGACTGTACTGCCTTCACATAGTATATAATCAAAAAATGGAATTCACGACCACAGGACAGAGTGATAGCCACTAACATGGATGGCTTTAAATGGGGACAAAATAAATTCATGGAGGATAAGGTTATCAGTGGGTTTGTCTATATGAGGCAATAGAATGTAGATTGATGCACACTAATGCCAATTTGCAGCAGCTTTCATTTATCTCCACATTTTTTTTTTCAGATTGCAGGCATGCAAAGCCATGCTCATTTAATGTTCAAACAAGTATGCCTGCAAATCAAGGCGGAGGGTGCAAGTGAATTACTTGCATTTTTATTCTTACCAGTTGCCACTGCAGAACAGTATTATTTTTTTACCAAAAAAAGGGCCTGTCTAAGCAGTGAAACTAATCCTCATAGAATTTGCTTAAAATACAACCTGTCCTAATGGGATCCTGCATAATTCTTCCATATTTGGAAGGAGGGGGACAAATCCACCATAAACTCCTTGGAAATACTCTCCGGGGCTTTCCCTGAAGTTTTTGAAAAACACCATAGAGAATATGCATGATCGATCATTAGGATAGGTGATCACATTTATTCACATAGTCCCAGAAAAGCGGAAGTAGAAAGCTGATGGGGGCAGGGGGTGAGGCTTGCTAAGAAGGCCAGAGTCCCAGAACCGCCATATTGGATTTTTGTCTTAGCTATTGTGTGCTAAGGCAACAAAACAGCCTTTTTCTTTTCTTTTTAAAATTTATTTAGGCAGAATATTGCAATGGCGCACATCCATACCTTAGAAATGCCTTTTTTTAAAAAAAATACTTTTTGGCGACAGCAACTGGCAAAAATGGAAATGCAAGTCACATTCAGCATCTTGAATTGTAGGCATGCCCATTGGGACAGCACAAACTGATAGCCTCACATGCCTACAATGTTGCCAAACCACTGTTAAGACAGGTCGATCCTGCTTTGAAGATGTGTGAGTTTGCATCAATTCACATTTTTTCCCTTGTCTAGATGGGCCCCAAAATAAATCCAAGAGGCAGAAGTGTGATCTTGCGCTTAAATAAATGGGACCAAAAAAGAGGCTGTTTTGTCACCTCAGTGCATGATCCCTACTGCAAAAGGCTAACATGGAAGCTCCAGGAGCTGCCTTGCCGGCAAGCTCCACCCCCTGCGCATGTCTGACCAATCTGCTTTCCACTTCTGCTTGTATTGGGAAAGTGCAGCAAAGTGAAGCGGTTGTCCCAAGGAGCAGGAATGTGCATATCCTTCGGAGTTTTTAAAAAACTTTGGAGAAAACCACAAAGGGTTTCCCCGTGGTGTATTTGGAGTTTTTGACACCCCCCTTCTGAATATGGCAAAATGATGTGGGATCCCGTTGGGACAAAAAAGTATTCTCCTCAAATTCTATGAGGAGTATTTTCGCCATCTGGACAACCCCAGTGTCTAACAGTCATGGTGACAGTAGCTGAGATCATACATCATAGATCTATACTCATGTGGTTACACAGTGATTGTGCCACCTATCTGCTGAATACCAACATTGTGCAACTGATTGTGTATCTGTCAATGTGCCTACTTATTGTATGGAAGTATGGAATTTATCCTCTTTATACCAATTAACCCAAGTTAATGAGTATAACTCACAGGTGGCTTGAGCTGCTGAACTTTTAGGGGACTAATTAAAAGCACAGGTCAGACAGAGTGATATACACAGTCATGAGTAATACAAAGAAAAGAGTAGAAGCAGGATAATGTACACTCTCAATTTTTTTGACTTAAAAGAAATTGTACCATGCCTACTAATTATGAGGTTAATACTGATCAGTTCTCACAGGAACTGACAGATGGAGGCTTTCCTAATCATATTATTTTCATGGCTAAAAATAGGGCTGTTCAAATAAAGAGATACTCCTTAGTACAAAAAGAGTCCCAAGACAGAATTATTTGGTCTTTTTCTTTTAATCATGTTTCTCATAAGATAAAACAAATTATTTTCAAACATTGGCATTTGATTCAAAATATCCCTGGATGTGGCAAACTCCCTATTATTGGTTTATATAAGACTTCCAGTTTGCAGAATATACAGTATTAGTACATAATTACTTTCTTTCATTTAACTAAACACCTTTGGTCACATTGGGCCACTACAGGTGTAATCATTGTTGTCAGCAATATTTGCAGATTAAGCAGTTCATACACCCTATCACTAAGGAAAAGTATCAATTAAAATCTTTTACCAACTGCAACTCAGATCCTGTGGTGTACATTATCCTGTGTCCATGATCACAAATTTATATAGGTCAGACACCAAGATCCCTTAAATCAAGTTATTGAGTGCAAAGTAAGATTAGAAATCATAACTTAGTCCACTTGCTGAACATTTCATAAAATGCAAACTACCTCCTCCTCCTCCTCCTCCCTTTTTGGTCTCCTTACCCTTTTAGCCATTGTTTCATGGCCTGGGGTAGGCCTCTGTTAAGCAGCCTCTACTTCATCTTTTGAGATAATGAACTTCCTGACACTTGCTGTATAAATCACTGTTTCAGGAGATGGCGTTGAGCAGTAGCAGGGTATAGGAGGCTAATCCCGCTGTCCAAACATCTCAGTTTTTGGTATTATATATTCAGAATGGGAAACACATTTGTCTTCTTAAAGTGTTCTGTTCAGTAATTCACTTGTCTTTAAATTTATTCCAGAAGGGATGGCAGGATACTTAGTAGCCTTTTTTAGGTTTTCAGTTGCATGCGCTGGAATCCTGACAAATCAGAAGGGATCGGGAATTGTTAGTCTTAGCTGAATGGATACCTATCAAAAGAACATTGCATGTGATTTAGCCAAGCTTGGGTAATTGGCAGTGTTTGTTAAGGAGGGCCTCAGAACGAGCTGGCCAGGATATCAGACTTGGTTTTCAGCTCTTCATACAGCTGTGAACACCAGTGGAACAGAATGTGACATGTGATTCACAGGAGAACTTTACCCAGAATTGCTCTTATTCAGTGAATAAAAAGAAATAGCTGGGTCTGCTTTTAATTGTGGTTCAGCCCTCTTGCTCACCATGTACATACTGGATGGCCCTCTGTGAACAAATCTGTTGAATCCTGTAGCTGAAATTAATGCCATTTTAGTTCCCCTGTTTCTTTTTGACTTGCCTACAAAATATGTTTTTCTTTGCGACTCGATTCTCCTGAGTGTTGTCCTCTGAGTTCAGCTCCCTGGCAGAAAATCTGCATATGGGTAATGCAATATGCTTCTGTTGGGAGAAATTTCATGGCATATGTAAATGAAATAAGACCAGGCCCCTGTGGCATTCAGAGGATGCTGAGGAGGAAACAGGCTGGGTGTAAACGTGCTTGCAGTCTAGGTCATTCTCACCGAACCCTGTAGCTCTTAGATTCCATCACCCTGGCAGAGAGAATACTTGAGCATTATTATTTTTTTCAGTGACACCCCTTCCCCTTTTGTAAAACACTATTGGAGCCCTAAGTGATTCCAGTTACATAGTATCCTTTTCATAATATACAACCTTAAATCCAATACTTTGAATGTACACATTGCCAAAGTTAATGGTCTAAGGCACAACTAGCACTGGCCAAACAGAAACCTCATGAAATAACATACAAGAAAGCTATTATTTCCTCATTCAATTGAATGGCTTGAAGCTGAGTACCCCAAATTAGTCCCCATATGCTTTTCACTCATGTGGTTATCCTTTATTTATGCAGCCCAATGAATCTTGTGCATTTTTTTTTATATTAAAAAGGGGGGGTTGCCATTTGTCAGAGAGAAAGTTCGTATATCACAGAGAGATTATGCAGCATTTTGAGAATTATGGGCAATTACGTTTTTACCTTTTTCTTGTGACCTCTGGTTTGCCTGTGTTGAAGGAAGTGATGGTTGTTTAGTCTCTAAACCAAGTGTGACACATTTTAAACAATGTCATGGTCTTTTTCAGAGATGGGAATCATGCAGCCCTTAAAATTAGGTTGTACTGCAACATCCAGCATTTCTCATCTTTGGTTATAATAGTTAGGGCTGATGGGAACTGCAGTCCAACAATATCTGAAGGACTGCATGATTCCCACCGCCAGTCTGCTGTTTAGAAACAGGAGTACAATTCTAGTGGTATTCCTTATTCTCATACATTTGAAATGTAAAGAACTCACGCCAAACAAGTCTTGAAGAGAAATGACAACGCAGAAAGAATCACAACCCAGAAACAACACCCAAGGAGACCTTCTGCTGTGCTTTCTGCAACCGGACTTGTTTATCTCGGATTGGCCTTTTTAGTCATGAGCGCACTTGCAGAAAGGACGGGATGAGTCCTTCCTAAATCTTTGTTTGTGAAGAAAAGCCAGAGAGAAAAAGGATTAGGGCCAGTTTCCACCCCGTGTTATTCCGATAGGCCACAATAGTCTGATGTACTGGAAATGATATCAGGTTACTTCCAGTCTCAATTTTCAGCTGAAAACATGGAGTGGGGGGGGGATTAGGTGTGTGGAAAAACTAAACGATTATATTAACAGAGGGTTTTCTGGCATTGGGGGGTTATTTGGGAACAAAAAAGTGCCCAGAGGTTTGCCTGGATAAAATAAAAATGGGGGAGGGTCAGGTTTTGAAGAACAGACAGTGGATAAGAGGGAGGAGTTGAAACCCCATTGGTTTATGCTGGGCACAGAAAGTGAGACTCAGGGGCCACATGTGCCCCTCCCCTGGTCTAAATCAGTGTGGGGTTTGTACTGTAGGGTGGGTGCCATGGAACAGTCTTCCCTTCCCTTTCACAGGTTAGCACTTGGAGCTGCCTGAGAATCATAGAAACATAAAATCATAGAGTTAGAAGAGACCGCAAGGGCCATCTAGTCCAACCCCCTGCTGTGCAATCAAAGAATTCCTAACAGATGGCCATCCAGCCTCTGTTTAAAAACCTCCAAAGAAGGAAACTCCACCACACTCCGAGGCAGTATATTCCACTTCTGAACAGCTCTTACTGTTAGGAAGTTCTTCCTAATGTTTAGGTGGAATCTCTTTTCCTGTACTTTGAACCCATTTCTCCGTGTCCTAGTCTCTGGAGCAGGAGAAAACAAGCCTCTTCCATGCTCAGTATGACATCTCTTCAAATATTTAAACATGGCTATCTTAACCTTCTCTTCTCCAGACTAAATGACAGAACTATCCCTTACTTTCTGTGGAAGGTCTCAGGAGCCGGTTTGTGGAGTGTATGGGGTCTGCAATGGAAAGGGGTGATCCCCCCTCCCATTGCCACTGAACTGTGCTTTTGCAAAACATTTTGGTTTTTGAGGCAGAGCAGCAGATGATGCTTTCCATATCTTACCCAAAGTCAAGACAAGCAGTATGCAAGGACCATAAAACTATTTTGGTATGTGAAACAGAAGGGTGGGGATCCATAAGCAACTCTATCTACCTGTTAGCAAAACAACAGCAGTAATAAATTGAATAATAATATATTGACAATAAATTCCACACTTCGGTGCACATTCTAGATGCCTCAATGTATTAATTTGAAATTTTGCCTAATACGGGGACTAGCTCTGGCTTCACCATCAGCTCTTCCAGGCAGAGTAAGTGTTGATGTTGGCTGCTGTATTATTGCTGTCATTTTCTGATTTTTAAAAAATAAACAGACAACATTCCTATTGTCTCAGACTATTCAGTGGCAATTCCCAGCATCAGCAGTAACACTTTATTCACAACCAGAGGGTGGCGAGTTGTGGTCTGTTTGTTTTTTTAATTCCAGGATATATCACAACAACATTAACAAAATCCAAAGGAAGTACTGTATATGGTTCTATACTTACAATTCATACTGGATTCCTTGCCTCTTCCTTTTCCTCACTGCCAGGGGCGGAGGGCGCATGATGGGGGGAGGAGACAGACTTTCCTTACAGTTTACATTAAGACTTTTAGAGCACTGTTCTGTTAAAAATGAAGGCATTCACATACTGAGACTCAACATCCAGAGCCAATACTGAGTTGCATTGGAGAGATCTGTATGATGATTGGCCAAGTTGCCCACACTGACACAACAGCTGAATTGTGATTGCCTAGGTTGCTTATAATGTCATATAGCTTCCTTCACCCTCCTTGCCATCACCCTTTGTTGTTGTTGTGTGCCTTCAAGCCATTTCTGATTTATTGGTACCCTAAGATGAACCTATTGTGGGGTTGTCTTGGTAGAATTTTGTTCAGAAAGGCTTTGCCTTTGCCTTCCTCAGAGGCTGAGAGTGTGTGACTTGCCCAGGGTCACCCAGTGGGTCTCCATGGCTGAGCAGGGATTCTAACCCTGGTCTCCCAGTGTCCTAGTCCAATATTCAAACTATTACACCATGCTGGCTCCCATCACCCTTTATGAGAGGCTGTGAGTAAATCTGAAGACAACATGAAGAAGCACCAACCAGCCATAAGGAAGGAGCTCTGTAGCAAGAACTCTTGCTTTTTTCTGCTAGTCCTGAAGAGCCCCATGATAAAGAAATGTTTCCCAGGTTCCCCCTGTTACCTACCCTGACATCCCCAGCTCCATGTCTATATTAATAATTGGCAATATGTAATAATTAGTTCAGATGTGGTCTTCCATGCAGTGCAGCCATTAAAACTGGAAAATTCCAACAAATTACAAAGACTAGTGTTCAGATTCAGTCAGGTATGGCTGCCTAATGCTAATTTGCAAAGCAGCTGAAGGCAAGAACACCTGGCTAATCCCAACAGCTAAAGCTGGGAGACTCAAGCCTGTAAATGATCCCATACTTTTGTCCTTCCCCCAAACAAAAAGTTGTTTCCTTTGTTCAGTTGCAAAGTATCTACACGTTAAGATGCCATTAACATATCCAGAGTGCCTTTGTCTCTCCCTCAGCAACTCCAAGAAACATTATATATCCCATCCCCAGGAAGCAAATATTGACTATAAAAACCCCTTCAAAATTGTCTTCAGCATCTTCAATTCCTTGCTGACTCTCAGAGCTCACTCTGAGACACTGCTGCTGCAGGAACTTCTGCTCTCCAAGACAGGTGTAGTATTTCCCACAAACAACTCCCTTCTCTATTCCTCTATCACAATATCTTCTACTTTATTTGCTAGCCTTGCATGAATACTTGAAGTCTGAATGTGTGCATGAATGTTGTTATTATTGTTTTCTCAAAGAAAGATCAGTTAGTGTACTGTCTAGCTTAATGTCTCCTCCTTAGTACTGCTAAATATAGGTCAAAAGATTCTGCTATCTGTTGCCCCCTCTTGCATAGCCAAACTGAGTATATTAATTCCCAAAATTAATATCAATATTTTGAGGGTCCTTAAGATCCCCGAGTGTATAGGGAAAAACCCCTCCCCAGATGACAATGCGTTGGATAAAGGATTTTGCCCTCTAGAGATGGAAGAGCTCTTTCCATCCATGGTAAGCTTTTAGTAAAGCATTTCTCCAGGCAGAATGGGAGAGAACATAAGAAAATGGGAAACCATCATATACTAAATCAGACCTCCAGTCCATAGATCCCAGCATACTCAACTCTTGCTGGCACTGCTTCTCTAGCCTTGCAGATGGGATATTTCCTAGCCTTACTTGGAGACCATTGATGTTCCCTGATGGTCTCTGATCCAGATACTAACCAGGCCTAAGACTGCTGAGCTCCCCAAATTAGACATGACTTTTCCCTTGCAACTGCTGCCCCTGCTGGAAAATCTGCTTCAGAGCATAGGAGCTGGTTCCAGGACAAAAGTGGGTGAACTGCAGTCCCTGAGCTGCATATGCCCCTCCAAGGCTGTTTCTACATTCCTTGATCCCTCCAGACTCTGCAGACCATCATTTTTTAGCCAAAAAAAGTGAATTACTTCCTGGAGTAGATATTCCTCTTTTAAATTAGTTGCACTCATGCTGACCCTCACCTCATTTAATATCAATGTTGTTGTTGTTGTTTTCAAAACTACAAATGGACTATTGGATACTTTAGTTTTTGCTATTCTTCACTTCTGCCATTTTTGTTACTATGCGGGCTGGGAGTGGTAGTAGTACCAAGCAGATGTAACAAGATGGCAAAAGGTCTGGATACTAAACCCTATGAGGAACAGCTTAGAGAGCTGGGTATATTTAGCTTGGAGAAGAGAGGACTGAAAGATCTTTAAATACCTGAAGGGCTGTCGTGTTGAAGATGAAGTGAGTTTGTTTTATGCATCTCCATAGTCAACAACATGAACCAGTGGATTCAAGTAACAAGAAAAGAGATTCTTTAGTGTAAGAGCTATTTCACAGCGGAATAAAATACAGTACTAACCCCATATAGCAATAGCATTGGTATTTATATACCGCTTATCAGTGCAGAAGCACTCCCTAAGTGCTTTACAATGATTTTTAGCTAATTGTCCCCAAGAAGCTGGGTACTCATTTTACTGACCTACAGAAGGCTGGAAGGCTGAGTCAGCCTTGGAGCCCTTTGGGATCGAACTCATAACCTTGTGGCTTGCAGTACTGGCATTTAACCACTGCGCCACCAGGGCTCCGAAGGGGATATGTTCCCAGGCTTACCATGAATACTGGAAAATACAGATAATAGGAAACTCTATTGAAATGAATGACTTCTGGCCCAAGCACACCATAGAGTTGTGCTGGAGGACCTAGAAATTGCTAGAGAGAACGGCTGTCTGGGAATCACTAGGTCCTCCAGCACAACTCTATAGTCAACTTCCAGCAGAAGCATACCATAGAATTGTGCTGGAGGACCTAGAAAATGCCTAGAGAGACCTTTTTTTTTCAGATGTGGGTAAGTGAATCAGCAGATACTGGTCCCACAGATGCAGGGGTGATATTGTACCTTGGAACCTGGTGACCTTTTCTTCTTTGGAGATCTTTAAACAGAAGCTGGATGGCCATCTATCAGGAGTGCTTTAGCCATGTATTCCTGCAAGGCAGGAGGTTGGATTAAGTGGCCCTTGTGCCCCTTCCATCTCTAAGAGTCTATGATTCTAAGTGCAGAAAATTAGCCCCTGAATCCTTCTGCAGATTCTTGCCCCTGTTGTACATATTTGGAAGCAATGGAGAAACTGGGGGAAATCTTCCCACCACCACCATTACCCAGGACTTGTTGAAGTGTCCTGAGTGGACATTTTCCTAAGGAGTGAGTATATAGTATCTCCTGCTTAAAGGAAATGTTAGTTCCAATCTGTTTATTCAATCTGGTATTGAAATGCTGTTTATTTCCTGAAAACATTCATTTTTTAAAAATATAATTTACAGCATTTGTTCTAAGAACTTATGTGAATTAAATATATTATCTAGATTGATAGATAGATCCCTTTAGTTTGTAGGCTAACGGTTATCATGCTGAAGTCAGTGGCTACTGGTGTAAAGCCTAGTTGGGAGCTCTTTCTTACCCACTGAATATGGTTGAATCCATCAGAAGTTATTGATTGCTCTGATGCGCATTAGCATACATTAGGATGCAGCAAATCTTTTCCCAGTGTCAAATGCTTTTAAGACAGGAAAGAAAGTAAACAGTATCCCTTGCAGCTGCTCTGAGAAGGGACATTACTTTTGACCCACATGGATTTGGAAATGAGCCTTGTTTGGGTTAACAGTTATTTCAGTTCAAATTACACGAGTTTCTAAAAGCCTCCTTCCCTCCTCCTTTTTCTCTTTTAGTCTTCTGCCACTGATCTCTGAAATATGCAGGAGAGCTATATAGATTGTATGAGGAAATGTTTGATAGCTCTTGCACTGAGGGGCATTAAAAATAAAATAGAAGGCAGATACTGACCTGCCTTTAAAATATATTGTAGTTAATCCTGTACAATTGTACTAACTCAAGAAGAAAATGCTGTTCTGTGCCATTTAGTTCTGAAGAATGGAATAGTCATTCAGATTGTTTTAATGGGAAGACCAGCTTAAAAATGATAAGTGGCTTCCCTTTGAAATGGATCTTGTGTATATCAGTAGTCTTCAGCCTTTTCAGGACTCTTCTTAATCCCATATACGTTATTGCGACCCACCTTTGGTCAAGCTCTACCTAAGGAGTAGGCCAAGATCCACCATTGCTGTTGTCCCCCCCTCCTCCTCTAGCTAAATCCAGTGTTATATTTACTAAAAATACATTTATAACTCACTTTTCTGCCCATCAGGCAGAACGTGTAAAGTGAAATGTACAAAGTGACATTTTGTACAGTGACTATATAGGCAAATATAGTCTATATACTATATAGACTATATAGTATATACTATATAGTATATACTATATAGACTATAGACTATAGACTATATAGGCAAAGCAATGTACAGGTGCCCCCATGCCCCACATTTGAGAGGATACATTTCCAGACTTAACATGGATATGCAAAACTGTGGATAATAGTGAACCTTATTGAAATTTTTATTTTATTTTATTTTATTTTTATTTATTATTTATTTATACCTCGCTCTTCAGCCACAAGGCTATCAGAGCGGCTTACAAATTGTTTTAATCAATCGCAGTTTACACATCTACACTGCATTAAGCAGTTTCCAATGTGCCCCCACAAGCCAGGTACCCATTTTACCAACCTATGAAAGGATGGAAGGCTGAGTGAACCTTGGAGCCCTCTACAATCAAACTTGCAACATGGTGACTTGCAGAACTGGCATTTAACCACTGCACCACCAGGGAAATGAATTACTTCTGGCCCAACGTTGGGCATAAGCATACCATAGAATCATGCCGGAGGACCTAGAAAGTGCCTATAGAGGATTTTTTTTTTCAGACATGGATAAGTGAAACTGCGGATACTGGTACCATGGATACCAGGGACAACCTGTACAGAGAAAACAAAGTATTTAAAAACTGGATAAAAAACTGACTGAAAATGTCAAAGCCCTGTTAAATTAAAAATTTTATGCCAGTCAGAACCTTTGTAAGGATGGATCCAAGAGCTAGCCCGTGGGAGAAAGTGCAGAGGGTCTGTTGAAGATACCAAATTCCAGACACACATATATGAGAAGGTGATCTTTTTAATATTCTGTTCCACAAACCATTCAAAACATAAGATTTTCTTCCATTAAACAGTTGACTAAAACAACACTTGAGTAAAACAACAACAAAGTTTCTATCAGGCATGTTTTTCTAACATATCCATGGGA
The DNA here is from genome assembly GCA_030847615.1 of Gambelia wislizenii. Classification (NCBI taxonomy): domain Eukaryota; kingdom Metazoa; phylum Chordata; class Lepidosauria; order Squamata; family Crotaphytidae; genus Gambelia; species Gambelia wislizenii. The sequence continues at coordinate 340,439,582 of JAUMIR010000003.1, forward strand.
AGAAGAACTTAGAAGTTCCAGACATGGGGGTGGAGGCATGTAGGGTCACAGTAAAGATCTAGAAGTCTCATCAGTCCATCAATCATATTATGATACCTCACCTTTTCCCGAAGATGGGGATTCAAAGCAGCTGCACTTTGCCTGCCACTGTACTAAACTGTGATTTAGTTATGATATGCCAAAATACTAAAACTGTCTCCTCAGCACAGGGAGCTTCAACTAGTTACACCTCTTATCTTGAAATGTTATGATATTGTACATTATCTTTTCTTCTGTTTTCAAACATTTGCCTGCAACAATGTATCTTAAAAACAAGACTTCTAAACAATGCAATAACTGATTTTGCTAAACTCACAAGTGAAGAGACAAGAACAACAAGACAAGAGATCTTGTCTTTCATTGTAACTACTAATGACGGCAAGCACTTGGAAGAATTACTTTTTTTTTTTTAAACTACAGCTCTCAGAATCCTCTAGCCAGCACTGCCACTGACAGTGAGGGCTTCTAAGAATTACACTTGAAAATAGCAACTTTTCAAACTCTGATGAATCCTTGAGAGTTCTAAACTCCTGAGGTTTATGTGACAACTAATCTTCCTATCTTATTTGCAATAACAATCTTATTTTTCTCTTCTCCACAAAATTTTCCTGGTAAAGCAACTCAGTTTAAAAACACACACACACCATGAAATTAACTTTTTAATTTTTAATTTTATTTTCTTGGATTTTCTCTTCACCATGGAAATATGCCAAATGGAAAATATCAAGAAACTTTTATTCCAGTTCTGGTACATTTAACTTTAAGTATGCCATAAGTTTCAGTCTTCCCTATCCAAGAAGCATGAAAAAGAAAAGTTCCTATATGTGCTAACAAGAACTAGAATGGATACACCTTGTCTACATTATGAGGTGTGGAGGCGGGTGGGGGAGGGGGAGAAAAACGAATGGTGCAGATTTGGAATTTGCTTGAACTAAGAAGAGCTTCTTACCTACCCTTACAGCCCCCATCTTGGAATATCACATAATTGTCAGTATTTAATAATTTGGCTTGATGTGGCCTTCCACGTGGTTAGCAGGCAAACCAGGGACCCCCTCCCCATACCAAGGCTGAAGTCACATATAACCTAGGGAGGCGCCTTTGGAAATTCCCCAAACAGGTCATAGCCAGGTCAGAGTTAACCCATGGAGATGAGTCACTCACTAATCCAATCAACAATAACAGAGTCCTCAAGGGTTGCAAAATGGGTTTTTTCCTTTTCCCTTCCTCCCCAACAACAGAAGTTGCCTACTCCTATTCAGTTCCAAAGATATCACCCACTAACAATCACTAACTCTTCCAGAGAATCCTTTGTCTAGCCTGGGAAACTCTGAGAGACATTGCATTCCACTCTAAACCCCATCCCTTCAAGGGAAATTTCCAATATAAATATCACCCTAAAACACAGCCAAAGTGTGCACAGATCCTTTTTCTCTTGACTGTGTAGGCACATCAGACTGTGTAGCCATTCTGCCTTCTGGACCCCCTCTCTGCTGGTTTATTTCACAATCTCAGCTCTCCAGGATCAGTGTAATATAACCCACAATCCCCTTACTCTATTCCTTTATCCAAATACTTCCTACTATCTTTGATAGCCTTGTGTGATCACTTGAAGCCTAAGCATTTGCGTGAATGCTGTTAAGACTAATTTCCAATAAAGATAATTTAATTGTACGTTCTGGCTTGCAGTCTCCTCTGTGATTACTGGTATACATAGGAGAAAAGATTCTGCTGTTACCTGGCCTCTCACTGCCATTTTGAGCTAATTAAATATTCCCCATATTAAGATTCAGATGCTAGTGGGATCCTCATGGCTTCCATGCAATTTGGGTAACAAGCTAAGTTCTTATTGTAAGTTTTTATTTGTTCATTTTAATACTTGTGTCCCACCATATCTCATGGGATCTCAAGATGGGTACCAGTAAAACCAGTCTAAGCAATTTAAAACAATTTAAGATAAAAAAAATATATTAAACTGTCTAAAACCTAAAACCATATTAAATAATTAAATAATTGACAAGTAAAAACAGCTCTAAAAGGTTATAACAGTTTAAAACTATGTGTTTGTACATTTTGGAATAGATCATTTAGCCCCTATAAAAAGCTATGCTTTTATCTGGCATCAGAATGAAGCCAGGGTCAATGCCACTTGGGCCTCCAAGGGAAGATATGGCACAACTGGAGTGTCACAGCTGTGAAAGCCCTTTCCCATGTCTTCATACAATATACTTATCCCTCTGACGGAAGACAAAGGAGAGGTTCTTCAGTTTCACAGGTAGGCGCGTATAGGAAGGGGACATTTAAGGTTCTGGGTGTCATCACAGATGCCTTGAATTCAGACTGAAAGCATGTTGGCAGCCAGATCAAAGCTGGTGAAGATATAATAAAACAGTGTCAATCAATAGTGGGGGTGTGCATTTTCTCTGCTCTAATTCCTACCATCCACAGAAAAACTGTTACATTTTCAAACATGTTGTAATAGTAGTAGTAGAGTGCCTTCATACTGCTTGTTGACTATGGTGAACCCGCAAATTTACAACTCCCCCCCCCAATCCCCATATCAGTGTGGGATACATTCCCAGACTTACCGTTTATAAATGAAATTGTGGATAATAACAAACTCTATTAAAATAAAGGGTGTCCGGTATAAACATATCATAGGGTTGATTAGGAGGACCTAGGGATTCCTAGACAGAGACCTCTCTAGGCATTTTCCTGTGTGACTCTATGGTATGTGTTCCTTTTTTTTTTCCAGCCACAGATAACTGAAACCACTAATGGTGGTTCCACGGATACGGGGGGGGGCGACCTGTATATAGTTTTCTTAGCCAATGAATCATTTTCTTAAATCCTGGTCTTAAATCCTGGTTAACCAGGAATGCATTAATCATAACCACAGTTGATATCACTACTGACAAAATACTTTGCACAGGGGAGGGCAACTTTGGCTTTCTAGATGTTTTTGGACTGCATTTCCTTATAATTCCTCACCATTGGCTGTGCTGCTTCAGGCTTCTAATACTTGCAGGCCAAAAGATCTGGAGGACCATAGTTGCTCACACCTGACTTTGCCCCAGTTTTCATCCATAGTGCCTGTCCAATCCATTTGGGGGCCGAGTTCAAACAGTATAGTTAACTACATGAAGAAAACATGTCTTCCCCAGCTCTTAAAACGTGATGGGGAATGTATTGCTCTCCAAATACTGCTGTACTGCTGCTTGCAATGTTCAGTATTATTGGCAATACTGGCTGGGACTAATGGAAGTTACAGTCCAATAACATCTGGAAAGTTACACATTCCTACCTTAAAGAATCAAACTGATTTTTTTTTTCTTAAGTGGCTAAAACTCTCACACTAATGTAATTTGGGTACTTGCTACAGTAGGTTCTAACCAGTAGATCTGCTCCTTTTTGTTGCTGCTGCTGCTGTATCTTCAGAGTTGCTTTTGGCTCAGGAGAAGAGCAATTATAATAATAATAATACATTTGCTTTTACAAACAGCTGTTAAGATAAAATTGAAACTGTGACAAATATCTAATTATCCTGTCACAACAGCCGTGTAAGTCTGCCAAGTTCAATTCAGATTAAGAGTCCCATGAGAGTAAATGCTAAAGTGCAAGCTGACATTAAGGAGGAAATGACAAGCTATAGAAACAATTGCAGTGCCAACTAGCTCATTGAGCTGGAATTATATAACTTCACAGAAGGAATATGGGCAGCACAGAACAATTGTCAAGCCGCACCCCCCCCCCAAGATGTCACACTTCCCTTTGTTTCAGATTGCTCTTGGACATAGAGTTTGCAAAAGTTACTTTTGGGGCTACATTTCCTAAACTCCCTCTAGCCAGCATGTTTCTATAGCCCCAAAAAGTAATTTCTGCATATTCTGGGACAGAGCAGTAGTTCATCTAGCCCAGCACTCTGACTGCTAGGCATTCTTCATACTCTCTGATATCTTGCCTATCACATATTACTTGACTTTTTAAGCTGGAGATGCCAGGGGTTGGAGGGGGAGCCTTCTGACTGTAAAACAAGTGCTATGCCACTACAGTGCAACAGTATCTTCCTTAACAGAATAAATTTTTTGTGGAATTAATAATAACATTTTCATAATATTTATGAAACATTGACTAAGCAAAATCTAAGTAGAAGATCTGTAGAAAACAACTGATACAAAGCAGTTGAATAATGGAACTGAAAATGTCCAAGGCTGCGCTCATCTGCCTCTTGCTGGCTTCATAAAATTAGTTTGCTCCTCCTCCAGAGAGTATAAACGGGCTGCAGCATTACTGCATCTCTAGAATAGCTTCTCCTCCAGTGATAGCAGCTGGTTCCTGTGTCACTGGAGTGGTGAAACCACTCTGGGTTTTAGTCTGAACTTTAAAGGAGCTATCCAAGGTTCTGAATATATCAGGAGATAGGGAAGCTACTGCTGTACATGCTTGCCTATCCCTGTATTACTGCTCAACTCACAGTCTCCAAATATGTAGGCAAATGGTTTGCACACTTCAACACAAATGGGCTTGACAGCCTTAAAGGTGTTATACAGGATGCCCTCAATAAGACAAGTGGGAGACAGGGTAGAGCAGATAAGGGGTAGGCAGAGGCAGATCCAGATGATCTCTCAACATGTAGAAGCAGTAATTGTCACCCCAAAAACACCCCCAGGACTTGTCACTGGTAGATCTCTGTATGGTTTGACTTTCAATTGCTTAACAATAGTAGCAACAATATAGTCCCCTCCCCCACTGTCCCTAAATTATACTGCTGAAATGAGAAAAACTTGAGAGAAGCAAGGTCTTGTGTGTGACTGTTCTTCCCTCTCTTTGGAGTTCTAATAAGAAAGCATAGGTCGACCCCCATATCCGTGGGGGATAGGGAACCCTATTATTTTCAATGTGACGAATGCCAGATGTTGACAATAGAATTGCATTGGAGGACCTAGAAATGCCTAGAGGGAACATACATTTTGGATGTGGATAAGTGAAACAGTGGATACAAAATCTGTGGATATGGGGGTCAACTTGTAAAGTTAAACTCACTGCATCAACTCTTTTGTGCATTGTCCGTTGCTTGGCAAAATGGATGGAAGCATAGATTGCCAAGCTTAAACCCAAAACACAACATTAGATTGACTCAGCCTTTCATCCTTCCGTAGGCTGGTAAAATGAGTACCCAGTTTGTTGGGGGCAATTAGCTAATACACTGTAAACCGCTTACGGAGTGCTTTGCACTGATAAGCTGTATAGAAATATAAATGGTACAAATGCTATGCTATTGCTATTACTTAAGAGACCTGAGCCAAGATCCTGTTTAATGGTAGTGCAGTGTAAAGCTCCACAAGTACAAATTAGGAGGGGTCAGGATCAGAATCCTGCCAGAGGACAGGATCAGAATCCAAAATGACCTCAGCAGATTAGAAAGCTGATTCAAAACTAACCAAGCATGGTGGGGTATCCTTCCTTGGAGGTCTTAAACAGAGGCTGGATGGCCATCTGTCAGGGATGCTTTGATCGTGATTTCCTGCATGGCAGGGGGTTGGACTGGATGGCCCTCGTGGTCTCTTCCAACTCTGCAATTCTATGATTCTAAGTATAGCTACACACGAGGTCTAGGAAGGAAAGACACAGAAGATCAAGGAGTGGGATGATGGTGCAGTAGAAGTCCCTTGAGGCACCAATCACTGGCTGTATGGGTTGGGCGGCATAGCTGCACTTTGAATTGTCCAGCTGCTGTGTGCAACCTGAGGAAAACCATTGTGCAAAGAGATACTGGGTACCTCCTTGTGCAATACTGGAACAAGGAGTTACACTAGTGCAACTCCTGGTTACACTAGAATATGTCGCCAAAAGAATGCTAGCTGTACTTAACAGCTACAGCAGTTCCTCTTTTTTTATTCTAGAGTTAGCTCAGGGTTTCTGGTTCACATCAGGATCCTAATATGGGAGATAGGGTGTGTTAACCCTTCCCCTATGGAAGTTCTCATTCAGACTGGGGAACTACCCTTGCAATTTCTCCCACTAAAGTTAGTCAAGGACCTGAGCTGTGTGACAAGCATGCCTTTGGGCTTGGTACTGCATTGTAGTTAGTGAAACTCATCACAGTGTCTTTCTGTTAGCCATTGGGGCTTCTAAAATACTGCTTCACAAGACTCAGCTCTTTTTAGTTCCTGATGCCACAAGCTCTAGCTAGTAGGCATTTTAAATTAGTTTGTCATCATTAAAGTATAGTATTTGGCCGGGTTCTGTAAATTACCTTGATGACAGTACTCTGGAAGAGTACACAATTGAAGCAGCGGCAGTTGGAACTATCTGTAATTCTAAATCACCCTAGTGCTAAATTGTCTTTCTGTCTGTTTCTACAGATCTGTATATCTATATGTATATATCTTAATCATGCTGGTATGAGAATGGACAAGGAGGATTTTTTTTTTTTCTGTATGAGGCTCGCACTGAATCTTGCCTCTTTGCTGCCCAAGAGTTCACCTTTGAAGATAACATGTCAATAGAAATTGGCTCATTACCATGCTGGCTGCCAAAACTTTTCAAAGCTTGTTTTTCTTCGGGAACCAGGGTCCTCCAGGCAATGTCCTCCTCTCTGCCTGCAGGAAAAAGTTAGCTGCTTAAAAAATGTACCCCGACAACCTCCACCCCCCCATTCCTCTTTAAATATTCCTACCTACCAACTGTATTAGTGCCAATGGGGATTTAATTGGGCTGCTGTGAAAATTGTCACAAGAGTGCCAAAGTCTGTAGTGTCTTGACATTAGAAAAGAACATTTTGTAACAGTGGAAGCAGTGTGGCATGACATTCTGTCACTTAGGCATTTCCTGTTGTACCCTGTTGCAGCCATTACAAAAATGAGCTCTAGATGTGGCAAACAATTAGTTATATATTTTTTTACATAGTGTTTTTTACATACATACATATTTGTTCTTACAATTACTGATCTCTGGGATTTTCTTTGACTCATTTATTTTGTGACAAGAAGAGCAATTAGAGGTGGGAGAGCAAAGCTGGAGATGTGACCAAACTGTTTGTCAGATATCACCCTACAAAATTCCAAATTGAGCTTATTCTGTACCTTGATAGCTCTGTCTTTATTTCCATCTACTTGAAGGTGTATAGCCACCCCCATGTTGAGGCAGGATATGATCTGTCCCCAGTTTCTGGATGCAGATTGCTTTGCCCATTACTCTTCAGAGCAGAGGTTGCTGGGCAGCTAGGTGTTTAGGTGTTGCGTTCACTTTCTCCTTGCTTCGTAACAGGTAAAACTTGGCAAGTATGAAACTCAGCATCATGAAGATCTCAATGATGAGGAGGTGACACATTACAAATAACCTGTAATGTGTTACATTTTGAAGTAACAAGAGCATTACTGGCTTTCCTTTTCCAAACCAATGTAATACACAATTGCATAGTTCCTTTTTTGAAGGAAGTAATGAGTAATGTTCATTCCTTACTTCAACAGTGTTTCTTTGGGCACCATTTGAGGGGATTTGGTGCCCTTTTTGAATTTTTTAAGAAGTGAGTTTTTCTAAAACATAAAAAGTAACTTAAAATAACACACTAATAACATGTTACTTACCTATAAATGTAAACTGTAACATAGTCCTCTTTTTTTTTTTAAGGAGAGTAATTTAAAACTAATTTGTTAACCTTTAAAAATAACATTTCAAGCTCTGGAAAAGCCATATAATAAGGAACGAAGGAGGAAGGTTCTGGATGACCTGAAATACATGAAAGTAGCATGGACTGTCTGCATAAGTATCCATTTATGTGTGAATATTTCTTATATTTAAATATGGTATTTATTTTTTAAAAATTAAACATTCATTCTGGAAGGTACCAGATGGCAGTGTACAGATAAAATTAAAATAATGCATAATACAGTGAAAATGCTAAAATCATATCAGCAAGGTAATGGCAGAGAAGATAGCAAATGTAACAGAATAGACAAAATCTATCAGTTAAAATGCTGCAGTAAACAAAAAGAATTATATGTGTACTGTAGATCATTTTACATAACTGAAAGACTTGGTTGTCCTTTTTTAATTTTATTTTATTTATTTATTTATTTATTTATACCCTGCTCTTCAGCCACAAGGCTATCAGAGCGGCCTACAAATTGTTTTTTTTTTAAGCAATAGCTATTTACACATCTACACTGCATTAAACAGTTTCCAATGTGTGTTAGCTAATTGCCCCCCACAGGCTGGGTACTCAATTTACCGACCTACGAAAGGATGGAAGGCTGAGTGAACCTTGGAGCCGGCTGGAATCGAACTTGCACCGTGGTGGCTTGCAGTACTGGCATTTAACCACTGCGCCACCAGTTCTGTTGTGTGTATCTTACATTCTGTTCAGTTCTGTTGTGTGTATCTTACATTCACCATTGTAAACTATGCACCAGTTTATATTGACATTTTTCTCCTCTTATATAATAATACTCTGTGTCACCCAATGAAGCTGACTGGTGGGAAATTCAGAACTGGTGAAAGGAAGTATTTCTTCATATTCACACAACACCATGTTATTAAATTAAGAAGTACACAATGGAAAAATATCATGAGGATTACTAATTATGTTTTTATTGTGGTAGTGTCCCATCAAGTCATTTTCTGACTTATGGCAACCATCTAAGGCAAACCTATCACAAGGTTTTCTTGGCAGGATTTGTTCAGAGGAAGTTTTCCATTGCCTTCCTCTGAGGCGCAGAGAATGTGACTTGCCCAAAGTCACCCAGTGGGTTTTCATAGCTGAGAAGGGATTTGAACTCTCGTCTCCCAGAGTCCAATCCAACACTCAAACCACCACACTGGCTCTCTTACTAACTATAGTTTTATAGTATATTTATATATAGACACACACACACACATACAGGTACATGTGTCTTCAAGTTGCCTGTGGATTGTAACAATCCCATGAATTTCATAGGTTTTTCTTAGGAATACTCAGAGGTGGTTTACTATTGCCTTCCTCTGAAATATAGCCTGGTTGGGAGGGTGAAGTAGAGACATGTTGCAGTTCCCCCTGAGTGGAACGTTACAATACATCTCTTAATATGGGATCTCCTCTGTAGCTGGAATAAATGCATATTTACTTCTTACACAATATTGATGGCAATGCTTTTCATCGGTCTCCCATGTCATGTTTAGTTTGGCCCTTGGATGAGATTGTGTGGGAGGCATACCAATATTGATAAAAGATTGATCTGGGTAATTTAAATGTCAAAGCTCTGTGAGTTACATTAAAAAGTGTCCGCCTGTATTTTTCTGCATGTTTTTCTTTCTGTAATGATTGCATTGTGGTTACAGAGATATAGCTTTTCTATTCAAAACAATGAAATCCTGCTATTGTTCATTAGGAATGCATTTTTAGCAACTGCTGATTTCTGGAGCAGCTGAATTCTTGGAATTTACTAGCACATAAGTACTATAGAATAGGATGAAATTAATTTGTTTCTTTTTTAATACTAATCAAGCCATTTTGCACTTCCAAGACTAATATGCAAAATGGAACATACTTGTCTTTCAGTTTTTGCACTTTTCTTAATTCTGATTCAGTTCTCTGGGTCAAAAAATATGTTTATATATTGGGGAAATTGTATACAAAAAGCATATTTTAGAATAAGGTGCACGGACAATGTATATCCTAGGGGAAATTGCCTACAAAACTGTATAGATTTTATGCATACAAAAATGTATAGGAGTTTTTATGTACACTTTGAAAAAATTGCAGACAGATGTGTAACCAGGATGGAATTAGTTTGTGACTGAAAAAATTCAATTATAGAAATGAAAATAGACATATTTGTTCAACCTTCTCATGGGTTCATGGGAAACAAGATAGTATTTGCTATTAAGAATGTGGGATCCTCCTGGCTGTCCCAGATAAGGATTCCAATTCTTATTTTTATTTATTTATTTGTTTGTTTATTTATTTATTTCTACTCCACTCTTCATCCACAAGGCTATCAGAGCGGCCTACAAATTGTTTTGTTTTTTTTAAGCAATAGCTATTTACACATCTACACTGCATTAAACACTTTCAAATGTGTGTTAGCTAATTGCCCCCACAAGCTGGGTACTCAATTTACCGACCTACGAAAGGATGGAAGGCTGAGTGAACCTTGGAGCCGGCTGGAATCGGACTTGCGACGTGGTGGCTTGCAGTACTGGCATTTAACCACTGCGCCACCTAAATACAGTTTCCTAGCATGTGTGTCAGTGTTGGTATATATAGGTGTTTGTATGTATATGTTTTGGTGGAGTACCTTCTCCTTCTTCTGGCTTAAGTTTCTTGTTGTTTTCTCTTTAAAAATGTAGAATGTATATGGTTGTGATGATATAGGATGATGATACAGTAGCACCCCCGCATCTGCAGGGGATTGGTTCTGGACCCCCCCATGGATGGTGAATTCTGTGGAAAATAGCAAACGCCCTGGAGGAGGAGGGAGGAAGGGAGGATCGTGGCCCAGGCTGACACCGCCACTGCCACAACCCGGCCCAACTAGGCCGCAGCCTCCCAGGCCTCCTCCACTGCCACCATGTGCCCTGCCACCGTCATCACCCCTGCCACCACCCCTCCACCACCGCTGCCTCTGCCCATCACCCCTGCCGCCACCTGGTCTCTTCCACCGCCACCACCATTGTCACAGCCTCCCAGGTCTCCTCCACCACTGCCACCTCCACCTGCCCTAACACCGCCATCATCATCAACCCTGCCGCCTCCACCTGCCAGGCCTCCTCCTCTGCCACCATGTGCCCCACCACTGCCACCGGAGCCATCCCGGAACCATCCCCTCCCTCCCCGTCCATCCCCCATCCCACTGTCGCCATCCGCAGATAATTGAATCAGTGGATGGCAAATCAGAGGATGCAGGTGTTCTACTGTATATGTTTTTAGCATCCTAGTTCTCACAGCAGTTAACCAGATGCCTCTGAGTGTAGTCCATAAACAATTCATGAGGGCAACAGTGCACCACCTTTATTTGGCCCCTGAATAGTCTTATTCAGAGGTTTGCTCCTCCTATAGAGGGAGAACCCACTTAACTGTCCTCATGGCTAACATCCATTGACAGATAGGTTATAAGAACAGAAAGAACCATGGTGGATCAGACCAAAGCCTTATCTAGCCCAACAGTCTGTTCAAGCAGGTGCTGATCAGATGTCTGTTGGAAACCCACAAGCAGAATGCAAGTGAAAATGCACACTCATGGTGCTATTTTCCATGATCTGGTATACAGAGTCAAAGAATCCTACAATCACAGAATCTTAACATTGAAAGGTACCACAAAGGCTAAGTAATCCAAACGTCTGCAATGCAGAAATACACAATTAAAAGTATTCCTGAGAGCAGCCCATCTAACCTCTGTCTAAAGACCTCCTAAGTCCACCACTTTCTGATGTAATCTATTTCACTGGTTTCGCTTCATACTGGTCTCTGGTACTAGAAAGATGCATTTATCAGGGCAAGTATCTACTTGTCACTTTGGACATAAAAAAGTCTATCTAATCCAAGTTGGTAGCTATGACTCCTTTTTGTGGTAGTGAATTCCACACAATTGCAAACATTTACTGCTGTCCCTTTTTTTTTTTTTTTGGCAAAAGTCACAGGCTTTTAATAATTTGCCCTTACCGGTCCTGTTTGAACACACAATGTTCTTCAGGTTTTAAAGTGAAAGCATTTCTTTCAGATACCTGGGGCCTTTAATGTAATTTTAAAAAACAAAGAAAAAGCCTTTTAGTTCACAGTTTCTAGGAAAAAACAGCTTTTTAAAATTTTGAGCCCTTTGCCCCGAATCAGGATGGGCTAGAATCAGAGGGTGAGGTGGTTGGAGTGGGGGACAGGTTGGTGGGTGGTTACCTAGGTTTGGCAAGTGTGCTGTCACCAATTTTTTTTTTTACTTCAGCATATGTATGTGGATATCCACATATTCGAATGACCATTGGCTCACAGGGCTTCTGAAATGGAGGTGTCCTTCCCTTTCAGAACTAACATTTAGTGTATGTATGGGTGTGTGTGCAAAGTTCACAGTGGGAAGGGTCCCGAAGGAGTTTACCTTGGCATCCATGTCTGGCAAGCATGGTGTCAACTTTTTTTTTTTTTTTGGTAGTTCAGTGTATATATCTATGCAGATGTCCACATGTTCAAATACTATATCTGAAGGAACACCTTCATTTCAGAAACGCTGCGAGCCTTTGGATATTCAAATATGTGGAGATTTACATACATACACTGAACTTAAAAAAAAAGTTGACACCACACTTGCTGGATGTGGATGCCAAGGTAAATTTTGGGACCCTTTCCGCTGTGAACTTTGCCTGCCTCCCACCCACCAGGATCAAGTTGTGAACAATCCCCTCCCTCACCTAAAGGACCTCCAAGCATCCCGACAACACTTATGCCTTACTGTTCATTAACAGTGCTATTTTATACATTCCTACATAGAATTAAGTTACTTACAGGTAAGAGGGCAGAGGATTTCATCCTTTTTGGAGAATGTATTCGTTTGGACCCAGCAGAAGGAATCATGGGGAGGATCATACTGTAATTTTTGCTTGATTGGGGCCGATAGGTTTGCAAACTAGATGTTCATTCTGTAGGGTCTTTTTAAAAATCCTATTACTCTTGAGGGAAGATCATGTGGGGAACGTTCATAGCCTAAACTGAATAAAGAGGTATTTAATTATCCCAACAGACACATTTATACATAACACAGATTGGAGAGGTTGTGGGTTACGGAGGGAAAAAAGAAGGAAAATGAGGGGAAGGAGCCCAGCTGTAATCTGATACAGTGAACACATGAACATGGTAAAAATGTCCCTTTGTACCAAACTGATTTGGGGGGGGGAGGGGGACTGTGTGGCTTTCAAAACCAAATTGAGTTCGGATTAAAACGGGTGAGTGTGATATTAAAAGGGTCAAACTGGGGCAGGATACTGTGCACTGGAGCTGAGATATATAGCTCTTGCGTGGATTTAGCCATAGTCAATGGGCTTTTTAAAAAGAAGAAAAGGCCTCAGAAAGAAAGCAGCAGGATGAAAGGATATGCACACTCTGTCCTCTCCTGAACACTGCTGTTTTATTCTAGTCATAATATCAACATTGGCTTGTATACACTGGTTACTTCGAAGCTTCGGGGAGCTTCGAAGCTTCGAAGAGGAGACCCAAGAATTATTTTTATTACCTCTTACTTTACTATTTAATTAGGGCTTCTGTAGAAAAAATAAATAATTACGACTCTGGCTACTGAATATAGGACAAGAAAAAGGGATTGTAGTGGCAGAATAAGATATTTATGTCTATAAGATGAGAGACCCAGTGTGGTATAGTAGTTTGAGTGTTGTAACTAGGATTCTGGTGACCAGGGTTTGAATTCCTGCTCAGCCATTAAAACCCACTGGGTGACCTTGAGCAAGTCACACTGTCTCAGCCTCGGGGGAAGCAAAGGCAACCCCCCTCTGAGCAAATCTTGCCAAGAAAAAACCTTTGAGGAAGCCATAGGTTGAAGACTTGAAGGCACACAATAACAACTATAAGATGAATTTCCTAACTCTTAAAATGATTTGCAACAACCTGAAGAGAAACCGGCAGAATCCTAAATGTTTTGTTTTAAAATTCCTTTGTAGGTTTCGCCACAGGAAGTGTTCCAAGCAAAATGGAAAACACAGAGCAATGGATAAGATATGAGCACATGGGGGTTAAAGGAGACAATAATACCTGGCTAATTAAATCAAGAGAACAATTAAAAGAAGAATTTCAAGTTAACTGGTTCACATACTTTCACTTAAAGGATAGGTATACAAGAGACCAAAAAGACAGAGTATTTGAATTAGAGGACAATGGTTTAGATAAACTATTCTGAGATGAACATAATAAAAACCAATTAGCAAAATTCTATAAACTGCTATTAACTAGGAACATGGAACCAGAATTTATAAAAGATTATATGACGAACTGGGCAAGAGATATAGGCCACCCACTAGAGATAGATGTTTGGGAGAAAGTGAGAGAGAAATCAAATAAATTTACAGCATGTCAAAATCTTAAAGAGAATTATATTAAAATATCACAGAGGTGATACTATACTCCTGCAAGACTTAATAAAATAAACAAATCAATAAATAGTACATGCTGGAAGTGCAGGAGTAATCAAGGTACATTAATACATATGTGGTGGCGATGTATCAAAATTAAAATTTTTGGGAGAAAGTTTCATAGCTTAAAGAAATTCTGCAGATTGATTTTGAGTGTGTTCCAGAACTGTATCTTCTGAACAAGACGAGTGTTATAGAAAGAGAGGAAGAAAAGCATCATTGGAAGATTCTGCTTTACATGGTAACCTCAGCTTGGTTGATAATTGCTAGGAAATGGAAAATAGCAGAGCCACCAACTATAAATGAATGGTTATCTAAATTAATAGAGATGTTAGAATTAGATAATATGACATATAAGCTACAAAACAAAACATGTAATAGATTTAGATCTGATTGGTTACCAGTAATAAAGTTCTGGAAGAAAAGAGGTGATATTTGTGACAACAAGCCAGCTGCCAGACCTACCTGACCGGCCGCATTTGCGGCCGGTGTCGCCCTGCGCCCCAGAGGCCGCCACATGGCGGCTAGGGCGCCACCATGTTGGCCCCTTCCTCTTCCCAGCTTGCTCTGGCAGGCAGGGAAGAGGATCCTAGCTTGGCCAATCAGGTAAGGGCTGGTCCCACCTGATTGGCTGCATTGCCTCCCCGGGGTTCAATCAGGGCTCGCGCTCAGTGCGGCTGCTGATTGGCCGGGAGGCGGGGCTAGTCCCCACCGCGGTCCACCGGCCAGGTATTTATTCCCGGCCGGCTCCCGGCTTCAGCAGTTGGCTTTTGCGAGCCGAAGATCCGCCCCCCCTCCCTATAGTTAGTTGCTTTTGTTAGTTAGCCGTGTTTGTTACTATGTACCCTTCTGTCACAACTTTCTGGTCTAGCGGTGGGCATGAGTGTGTCGTCCTGTCTGGGGGGTTTGGGAGTTGCAAGTTGGTGGGCCAGGTCTTGGGCCTGGACCTCCACCGGGCAACCCCCCCCCAGGGGAGGATATCGTTAGGCACGTGGAACTGTCACGTGACCCCTTCATGTGAGCAGTTCGCTTCCAGACACGTGATCCAACACGTGACATGGTCTCGCAGCCAGGCACGTGCTCGGTCATGTGACCCCCCCACGTGCACTGAAGAAGGTCCACCCCCCCGGGCAGACTCGGGTTCCTGGGCAGGTTGAGGGCTCTCACCTGCCATTTGGACTCATGCCCAGACCAACCGCTAACATCTATCACCAAACAGAAAGTTGTGGCCATTCCGCCAATTATCCTTATCCTTACAATAAATCTTTTGTGCATGTTTAAATGTGTGTGTATCTCTGTGGGAGGCCTAGGGGCGGGGGGTTCCCTCGACACTCGGTCGCAAAGATATATTGTGGTAAAGGGGAAAGAGACAGTAATTTCTCAGAAGAATATATGTAAGATGTCAAGGAGAGTGGAGTGACAACAAAAGAGGAACAGATACTTAAAATTATCATATTGTTTGTATATTTATATATATATATGTATATGTACATATTTACATATATACATAGTATGAATATTCTTTCTTTAAGATTGGCAGAAGCTTATTTTATGTTATGATTTAAGATTATACTATGCCCAACTGAGAAGTTCTTATAGGAGGTCATCTATAATATTATTGTATCTATAAGAATATTACACAGTAGAAGAATGGTGAAGAAATTGTGATAAAATGACAAATGCTGTGATTTAACTATGTAACACTCCATTTCTTATAAAATTAATAAAAATGAATTAAAAGAAAATGGCAGAATCCTGCACTTATGAAGCTTACTCCCATGAAACGGATGTACTGCGTAGCCTAATTTTTTTTATAGAGAATTACCCTTGAGGATGTTGCTGTTTGTTGAAAAAACAAGAGGCTACAAACTGAAAGTGCTGTTGCAGTGTTGTCCTGCTGATCAAAGCTGAGTAGAAAGGCAAAACAGAAAAAGCAGTGTCTTCTGTTGTACTCCCTTCTAACACTGTTGGAATTTGGAGACTGTTGTGTTACACAGAATTGTTTTGCAAACAGTGGATGAGATCTGATGTAACTAAAAGACATCCTAAGTTTGTCTAAAAGAAACATTGTGTATCTTGTTTTGTATTTCTTGACAGACAATTTGTTGGCAATTTGTTTCCAAATCCAGAGGTTGAGGTAAATCCCTTTGACTCATTAAAAAGCTGTAAAATTAATAAAATGTTCTAGTAGTGCTACTTGACATGGGTTTTTCTGATCCTTACTTTTCATGATTTATTTGTGTGTTGGGCTTGTGTCTGCAAACAGTGAATGCTCTTAAAAATTAGAGTAACCTGTTAGGGTTTCGGCTTACATTTTGGGCTGCTTCCCATCCTGCCTTCCTGGAAGATGAGGTCAGGCACGGTATTTTGAAATACTGGCATGTTTTGTAGTAAAATTACATTTTAACTTCAAGGAGGACAGACCCAAGGAGGACCAGCTTTCAGGGAAACGGTATCAAATTAACATGTTTTGTGTTAAACACATTAGAGTATTTAAATATGTTATTTTAATCCCTGTTGCAACTTGGAAACAGACGGATATAATAGTAGCATCTGTTTAAAGCACAGCTTCCCCTCTCACCTTTCCTTTTCACAAGAGTGCTCTTAAAGATTACACAGCAGGAGGGGAAACATACTGTAATAAGATTTCAGCAAGGAGAGAAAGAACACAGAAATCACATGGGGGTTTGATTTGTTCCATTGTTCTCCTTTTATCCATTTGATACAAAGAAACTGATTAAAGGAGTGGGCAGCAGAGGCTGGTGGCTTCCTTCTCGGTAAGATGGTGATTCTGTTCTGGGTTTTAGTCTGAACTTTAAAGGGGCTATCCAAGATGCTGATCCTGGCCCCCACAATGGCTTCAGCACCTTGAATGACTCCTTCAGAGTTTGAACTAAAACTCATAATAGATTCATTGATTTCAGAGGCACCAGCTCCCATTTAGAACAAGAGGTAAAGTGTTGCTTATACGTACAATAGTGTCATGCCCTGCTTCCAGAACCTGGAAATGGATTCTGAATCAGAGACTGAATCAGTAGCTGGCAGAGAGTCCTGCCTCTTCAGATACAGAGGACAACTTACCCATACTACCTTCACAGCATGGAGACAACAAAAGGAGGGCTTGAGGCAGTCTCAGCATATTTATAGGAAGCAGAAATTAGGAAGCTCTATAAATACACAGCACTGCCCTCCAGGGGTTGTTAGAGATCATCTGACCTACCTGAGTACCCGTTGTGTTCCTGCTTGCTGTGCTTGACCTGGACTGTATTTGTTGACTCTGGACTTTGTTTGCCTGGCCTGGATTCTGTTAGACTACCCTGAACCCTGTTTGTCAGACCTGGACATAGTATATTGGACTTTGCTTGTGGACTTGTGTTTACTTGCTAGTAAAGTAAGTGTCTGCTTTGATTCCTTTGCCTGTAATGAGCTTGACGGTGCTGTGTCTCTGCTATCAGTTATGTAGTAATCAGCCTTTGGCTGGTTTCCCAGACATTCTTTGGACAAATTGTTTGAGCAAATGGTGGTTATTGAACAGTATTTGGAGAATGTAAGAATGTCACATGGTGAAGGCTATTTTCTTCACAAAACTATGTGGTTCTTGAAAGGTTATGTGTTAAAAATCAGCCAGTCTGTTTCAGAAAGCAATATTCCTTCATCAGGAAAAAACAAAAATTCTGTGCATCTTGAAATATCATTTAGGCCTTTTATTGGTTTGCTTTGTTATTGTTGTTTGTCTTCAAATTGTTTCTGACTTATGCAGACCTTAAGGTGAACCTATCACAGGGTTTTCTTGGCAAGATTTGTTCAGAGGGGGGTTGCCTTTTCTTTCCTCTGAGGCTGAAAGAATGTGGCTTGCTCAAGGTCACGTAGTGGCTGAGTGGGGCTTCAAATCCTGGTCTCCAGGGTCATAGTCCAATGCTTGTACATTATACACTGGTTCTGGTTTGTCCCTACTGGAGTAATATTGTCTGATGCTAACATTGCCACCATTGCAATAATATCAGCACCAGGTTGAAGACTTTCTGCTTGTCAAAGTATTGTAAGATCATTTGGCTGTCTGTTTTATTGGTTCTGCTGCTTTTCTTCATCTTAATGTCATGTTTGGATTTCTTATCGTCTTAATTATTTTTTCAGGTATAGTTGTATTCATGCCCTACCCTGGTATTTATATGTATGATGGGGTGGTATTAAGATATTGTAAGCTGCCCCATTGTAGTCATTTTTTGCTCCAAGGGCACAAGCCAACATCTTTCTCATTATATTACCTAATTCTTTTTTCTTTTTTCTTTTTTTTTTAATGGAGATGCCAGATATTGGACCTGGGGCCTACTGCATGCAATATATGGGCTATGGCTTCTTACCCAGCTTGTGAAACTTCATGCATAGCAAGCTGAGAAAGCCCCTCAAGTAAACTGTGAGGAGTAACTACTTCCCAAAATGTTAACCTCAGCACAAAGATCCCCTGCCTCTAGCAGCTTGATGCATGTGGGGGTGTCTCTTTGGAGAGCAACAGCTCTTTCCAGTCTCCCTAAATCCCTCATTGAATGCAATCACACTTAAGGCCTCAGTCCTAATATCCAAAATAATAACCCAATTTGTTTGCCTTTTTCCCTCAGTGTAGCTTACACCCTGTAGGCTTTTCATAGCTCCTGATACGGGTATGTTCAGCCTCCAGGCTGTAGCTAGTTCTGATTCTTCCCCTCACTTGCAGTATCTTTTTAGAACTCTTTGCTGCAAGTGTCAAAACTCAGTGAGAAACAAGTTGACCCTCCCTGTTAAAAAGTTTCTTTTAATAAACAAGACTTCCTTAGCGTTTTTACCCAGCCAGCCCATTCGTACACTTTGCAGTATAATTTGAAGACATTTAAATAAGAAAATGATTAAGTTCTATTTTCTGAAACAGAAGAAGCAAAAAAAAATAAAAATAAAAATGCAGGCACAGATATGCTTTATTGTGAAATAATTACCGCTGCTGATGTGGCCAAAGGTAGTTGGCCCCCTCCTTGGCTGGCTGAAAGAGCACCTGAGGCACGTAACTGATGTTCTCCACATATGTGAGCCCCTATTTTGGCTCCAGCTCTGTCTGGAATTTTTACTTTTTTACTTTATGGCTTGCAGTGTGGAGTGAAGCTAGACTGTCATTTTGGGAGTATTTTCTGTCATCAGAACTCATAAATGTTAGAATTTAAAACTTGCATGCTTCAGTGTTCCCTCATTTTTTATTACAAATTGTCATCCTTGATGTGATAATTAGTAACATTGGGTGCGGCCAGTTTGTTTTTGTTTGGGGTTGAACCTTTCTGTAACATTACAAGAAGAGGGTTGAATAGCTTAGCCCAAATGAGAATTCCATGCAAAAAAAGAAAAAAAAAAGAAAAGAAATAATAATACTAAGGTTAAATGGATATTTGCAATGCCTAACCAATGATCCCCGATCACTAGATTTGTTTTCTGAATAAAAGATTTTTCAAAGATAAAAGTAAGCTCAGGAAGACTGATGTTGGAACCCCCCTTTTAATTTAATGTACAGCTAGAGTACTGTGTTCCTTACTAATGAGAAAACCTTGTAGTTGATGGCCATGTTGGCTAACAATTAAGATTGTTGTATTCCAGAATGTGGAGGAGTATCAGGCTGGGTAAGATTTCTTTAGGAAGACTGAGATGTGCAAGGGAGTTAACTTGATTACCTAATGGTCCGAATGATGAGTTGACAGAACACTGTCAACTAGGTCAGTCCTAGTCCTAGTACTACTTCTAGCCTAGTACTGCCTATTCTCATAACTTGCAGTGGCTTTCCCAAGCCATTGCAGTTGGTGGCTTCCATGACAGTGTTAAATACAGTCTGGGTTTTAGTCTGAACTTTTGACAGTTTAAAAAAATAAAAGTTTTTAAAAGCACAAGATTGCTGGTGCTTCTGGATGCTTGGTGGCAATCCACACCTGAACAAATCTGGCCAATCATAGGTAGAGTTCCGTACTCTCTGGACTGCGCAACAAATCACCTTGGTTGTCCAAACGAGCAGGAATGTACATTTCCTTTGGAGCTTTTTAATTTTTTAATTTTTCTAACATATAATAACAATTATAACAAATTAACAAAACTGAATAGACAAACACAAACATCTTCACTATTCAACACATTTCAAACACTACTATTCTGTTATTTAAAAATAATTGTTTCATGCCTTTTCTTATTTTAAGTTATTTTAAGTTATTGTAATAGTATTTTTATAGGTAAAATTTGAATTTTGTACCATTGTATAGTAGTTTTAATGATGTTATTTTAATGTTTGTAGATTATGCATAGTGTTTTAAATGATGTTTGCTGCCCTGATCCTCATGGGAGAGGCAGGATATAAATAAACATTATTATTATTATTATTATTATTATTAGAATCATAGAGTTGGAAGAGATCTCAAGGGCCAGTCAGTCCAACCCCCTGCCATGCAGGTTCCCAAGTAGGTTCAGTACCTAAGGGTGTGTCTATACTGTAGAAATAATGCAGTTTGACACCATTTTAAGTGCTGTAGCTCCGTCCTATGGGATTCTGGGACCTGTAGCTTTACTAGGTCTTTAGCCCTCTCTACCAAAGGGGGCTGGTGCCTCATAAACCTACAGGATTCTGTAGAATGGAGCTGTGGCAGTGAAAGTAGTGTCAAATTGCATTATTTCTACAGTGTGGGTGCACCCTAGGATTTCAGGTTAAAACCTGGAGTGGATTTGCTGCCCAGATCACATGGGAGGCACAGACTGCCACTGTTCTCAAGGCCCCAAGCAAAGGACCTTCACATCCCTGTTACCAGAGGTCCCCAAGAGCATGGGATTTTCTACACACAAAGCATGGCCTGTACTTCCAAGATCCACCTTTCTAATCTAAGATCCTACTTCCTTTGACCACCACAATGCAAAGAATTTAAATTTGTTTCTGTACATCAGGGTGGGCATACTGCTGGCTTGTGAAATCTACCTGGTTTTTGGTGGGTTTTTTTGTTTGTTTGTTTTTAAACTGGAATTCTGAGAACCTGGTTTTAAAGACTTAGGGTTGGCTCTAAGCTTATTAATACTTAGAGATGATCCATTGCAATCAGTAGAAACAAAGTCAGATAGGTCTATTTTTCCCCATTTATCTCAATAGTATGACTAAACCTGGACCCAATCCTAAATTCTGGGTACAAGAATTTCTTTTCAGTAACAGAACTAAACAAAATTTGCTGGTCACACAAACAGCTTTTCCTAGGACATGCCTATATCTATGGAGGATTTGTGCTGCAATGAAACCTCCCGCTTTGGCCTTTTTAGTCATCAGCGCGCTTGCAGAAAGCGCGGATGAGTCCTTCCTGAATCTTCGTTTGCGAAGAAAAGCCAGAGAGAGAGTGTTCCACTGTTGCTTTCCAATATGGAGACTTCATGTGTGTTGCACTACCCCTACCCACCCACTCACCCACCCACCCCACAAAACTTAGTCTAGACAAAGTAGTATTTGGCAATAGTTTCTGAAACCCTTGCAGAAAGGGGGACTAAAGAGTAAACAGTTACACTGAAATTGTCTTCTGGATCATCAATGTGACAACTGGAGAAGCTATATGACCTAAGTCATATAGTATAAGAATTTTAAAATACTTTTGAGTGGTTTTTGCTTTTTGTCCTTTTGTTGTGGTGTATTTTCCTTCTTTTTTTATTATTACTTCTATATAATTTTCACTCTGTGCACCCTTTTCTTTGTCAAATTGTGCTGTTTTATATTTCACAAATAAAAATATTTTAAAAAATACTTTTGAATAATCAAAAAATAATAATTTCTTATGTGCATTTTACATATACAGTACACACACCTGAAAGTATTTCAGAGCTACTAATATGTATGAAGTATTCTTGTTTTTGTTCTGTGTTTATTTACAGAGACAGGATAGTACAATATTTGCTAACTAGTGGTGTGTGTGTGTGTGTGTGTGTAAAATTTGGCATGGACTCTAAAGCATGAAGTGCTGCATTAGGAAACTTTCCAATAACTGCCCTTTTTATATGTCTAAATCTAGATTACAGCTGTCCCTCTAGAAAGTCACACATAGTTTAGTGTGTGGGAAATAGTCTGAAGTTTTTCTCTTCTTTTTCCTAGGGTGTCTCCTTTGCAGAAGTCTGAAATAGTAGACATGGTAAAGAAGCACGTGAATGCCATCACGCTGGCCATCGGCGATGGTGCCAATGACGTAGGAATGATCCAGACGGCTCACGTTGGAGTAGGGATCAGCGGCAATGAAGGCATGCAGGCGACCAACTCCTCCGATTATGCGATAGCACAGGTTAGAATCCCAGAAAGAAGGCAGCTGCCTTAGTCTGTTGAAAGAGGAATTGGCTGCATCGGCAACATCAACACCTCATTGCTGACCTAGAGACTCAGAGAGTTCTCCTTTCTTTCTCCTCTGAGTCTTCTGCTTTGAAGCAGATACCTCATAAGTGCTTGGGATCCCTTCTATACTATTCAGCCATGAGCCATCTTCCCCAGAAGGTTTCAGTTTCTCTCTGTTTCTCACTATGCTTCAGATCCCAGTAATTGGGAAGAGGAGTCACTCATTACGGCTGTCGAAGTTCAGCTGATAACCATTTTTCTTGCTAGTGACTTGGACACCTGTTGATGAAATGTATTTCCAGAAACCTTCAGCGCTAGTAAACTGGTACCCTCATTTTTTTTATTCCAATTATTTCAGGAGAAAGCTATTATGGATCGTTGTTTATTTCTATTCCAGTCCCTCAGTTGTGACCTGTAGGGATTAGAAGAGGTTGATCTTGGATGGGTGAATGGTCTTGCCATTTGGAAGAGGATAGAATCAACTCAGCTTAGTAAAGTTACTCCTCCCTTCCCCCCCCCCATTCCCAAAATATCCTAGTTGGCATGGCCTAGGAGTAACTAGGAATAATCCAAAAAAGTAAAGACTTGTGTATCATTGCTGCAGAAAAGCAAAAAGAAATTAAAAATTACTATCCTTTAAAAAAAAAAACTCAGTAGACTGATACCTTAATGAAGATCTCTGTAATATCTGCACATTCAGACATAACCATCATGCCAGTCATTTTTGAGGCTTAGCAATTTGAACTATTTAATATTAAAACATGTTCGTTTAATGCCTTGGCTTTATGTCAGCACTGGAAGGAGCAACCTTACTTCCTGAAGAGAGACAGGCAATCTTATCCTTTAAGCAGATGCTAAGTAGCAGCGATGAGCACCGCTGAAGCTCCAGTTCAACTGTTTTCAAGTGGTGTCAATACTTAAACATGATTCCGAATCTTATTTTCACTCTTGGACTTCTTTCCCAAACTTCAAGTGTAGAAAATTGAACACCAAGACTAGGAGGGAAGAGCAGAGCTTAGGCATTTGCTTTTTAGTCCTATCTAGCTATAGGGGCAAATAAGTAGTTGGTTACTTGTTTTAGTGACAATTTTTCAAAAGTAGCTTTTCACTTTCCCATTTCCCAAAAGCTACTCTTTTTTTACTTAAAAATATCTGAATACGAATATATTAGGGATGAGCCAGCACATAAGCCAGTGATCTTCCTTCTCCGTCCTTTCATGAGGCCATATTTCCATGAGTATAAAAGTAACAAACAAACAAACAAACAAAAACAGTTATACTGTACTGCCCAAAGGGTGAAGTTATGCCCATTTTAAGTTGTACCTGTAATGTGTCTTTGTTAATATCTTTGTTACTTGGGGAAAGAACTAATTGCAAACAATTCATTATTTATAGATTTACATAGGGACCACTAAATGCAGTGTGCAAACACGAATCAAGGAACATGAGAGACACTGCTGACTGGGCCAGACAGAAAAATCAGCAGTAGCAGAACATATTATAAACCAACCTGGACACAAAACATTATTTAAAAACACAGAAATTCTGGAGCAGGCCAACAACTATCATGTCAGAATGCATAGAGAAGCTATTGAAATCCACAAACACCTGGACAACTCCATCCAGGGACAGGGGGATTTCCAGCAGATAATGGACCATTAACCAACCATTAGCCAAACAGACACTAATCCTCCTTGCATATCTCCGCCCAGAAACTAGTCATTCAAATACACAAATTTACATATCCTCCCAAACGGGTTCACAGTATATAACCCCACCCCCCGACTCCTACCCAACCATTCTGTGAAGATGCCCGCCACAGATGCAGGCGAAACATCAGCAATAAACTCTTCCAGAACACGGCCTCACAGCCCGGAAAAAAACCAAGGAAAATCTATGGATGCCAGCCGTGAAAGCCTTCGACTTCACATTTTAAAAGTTAGTTTGTAGGAGCATTTTTAGAGGCATTTTGAGAGGATTTCCCCCCTATTTCTTATTTATTCCTTCATAAATTCCAAGGCGTTTTCTAAAAAGTAAGAAAAAAATAATGAGCTGTGGCAAGAGTAATACCATGCATTACTGTTTAAATATTGCAGCAAATAATTGCACTGAAGTACGTTTGAAAGACTCTGTGAAAAATATCACTTTTTCAAGTGCCACACTAACTAGTCTAGTGGCTACAAAACTCCTGCCTTGTATAAAATGCTGTCTCTCTCTTTTCTTGTTCAGTCCTAGGAGTGATGAGGGGTGACCCAAGAGCAAGCTTGTTCTTGTTGTTAGTCACCCTTGAATTGACCTTGACTAATGGGAACCCTATGAAAGACATCTCCACAAACTCCTATCCTCAACTTCTTTCCTCAGGTCCTGCAGGCTCAAGGACATGGCTTCCTTGATTGAATCAATCCATTTAGTATGTGGCGTTCCTCTTTTTCTACTGCCTTCTACTTTACCCAGCATTATTGTCTTTTCTAGTGAGTCAGGACTTCCCATGATATGGCCAAAGTACAAAAGTCTCAGTTTAGTCATCCTGGCTTCTAGGGATAGCTCAAGTTTAATTTGTTCTAGGGCCCATTCACTTGTCTTTTTGGCAGTCCACAGTATGCATAGCACTCTTCTCCAACACAACATCTCAGATGAGTTGATTTTCTTTCTATCAGCTTTCTTCACTTTCTAGCTCTCACTTCTGTACATGGTGATGGGAAATATGATGGTTTGGACAATCCTAACTTTAGGTTCAGTTTTATGTCTTTGCACTTTAGGACTTTAGGAAATTCCAGAAGAAAATCAGTATGTGCTTTATAGACTGCAGCAAAACCTTTGACTGCATAGACCACAAAAGCTATGGATTGCTGTCAGAGAAATGGGTGCACCATTACATTTGATTGTCCTGATGCATAACCTCTACTCAGGATAGAAGGCTACCATTAGAACAGAATATGGAGAAACAGAATGGTTCCCAATCAGAAAGGGGGTCAGGCAAGGCTGCATTCTATCACCCCACTTTTTCAAGTTGTATGCAGAAAATATCATACACAGAGCAGGTTTAGACTCAGAGGAAGGAGGAGTGAAGATCAGAGAAAGGAATATCAACAATCTA
This sequence comes from Gambelia wislizenii, assembly GCA_030847615.1. NCBI lineage: Eukaryota > Metazoa > Chordata > Lepidosauria > Squamata > Crotaphytidae > Gambelia > Gambelia wislizenii. The sequence goes on from JAUMIR010000003.1 coordinate 340,465,165, forward strand.
AGATATGCAGATGACACCATACTACTAGCAAAAAGCAACAAAGACTTGGAACAATTACTAAAGATAGTAAAAAAAGAAAAGGCCAAGACAGGCTTACTATTGAACATTAAGAAAACAAAAATAATGACCACAGAGGATCTAAATAAATTTGATATAAACAAGGAGGAAATTGAAATACAGTTGTCCTTTCCTATTTGCTGGGGTTTGGTTCCAGGACCCCCTGTGGATACCAAAATCTGTGAATACTCAAGTCCTGTTATATGCAGTGGCATAGCAAAATGGTGTCCCTTATATAAGATGGCAAAATCAAGGTTTGCTTTTTGGATTATTATTTTTTTAAGAATATTTTCAAGCTGTGAATACTTAAATCCGTGGATACCAAATCTGTGGATATGGAGGGACAACTGTAGTCAGATTTCTTGTATCTGGCATCAATCATTGATCAGAATAGAGATTGCAGTCAAGAAATCAGAAGAAGACTAGGAAAAAGGGAAGGACAACAATGAAAGAACTAGACAGAATCCTAAAGTGTAAAGATATAAAACTGAACAATAAAGTTAGGATTGTTCAAGCCCCATCATATTTCCCATCACCATGTATGGAAGAGCTAAGGACCCATTTTATCAATGCAGAGACTTCCAGCTTAGTGAACTGAATGTTTGAGTCTGATGGCTCTTCAGTGACTCCAGCAGTGGTAGAGCTACTGGTGTGGTGGATCTCTGTGCTCCTGAAGGAACCTTGAGCTTCCCTACTGAGCTTCCAGGTCTGAGCAAGGTTGAATGCCACTTAAATGTTTGTTTATTTGCCTATTCATTTGAGCATTTATATTCCACCCTATATCATAGGAGTTATGAGCAGCTTAGCATGAAATCAGCTTAAAGAATGTAAAATTTAGAACAAACCATTTAAACATTCTAAATACATATGAAAAAGCTGAGTAATGTAAAAATCTAAAACTGTTTCAAACCATGCAGTTATACAGATTAGGGTGAAATCATTACACACACACCCCAAAAGGTTTTAATAAAAAGTCAAGTTTTAACTTGGTGCTGAAATGAAACCAAAGTTGGTGCCATTTGGGTTTCCAAGGAGAGGGCATTCCCCAATTGGGGTGCCACACCAGGTAATGCTCTCCCCCATTTGCTCACATATTGTGTTGTTCTCACCAGTGGGATACAGAGGAGGACTCCAATGATATCTCAAATAATACCTAAAAACCAGTGACATCACACATGGCCAATGATGCAACACATGGAATAGTACAAAGGATGCTGAGATGTCTCAGGGAGATAATGTAAACAGATGCAAGGAAAAATTTGATCTCTTTCCACAGATTAACTCCCTCAGATATTTTTTTAAAGCATAGGAAGGAGGAGAGGCCTCTTTTGAAAACATCTCTTGCTTTCTGGTCATCATGCTATCTGCCAACTTGTCTTTAAAGACTCCTAAACCAAAACATAAAGAGTCCTGAGGCAGTTCACAACTTGGATGCAGATTTTATTGTTATCCAAAGGAAGAATCCATTATGCTCAAGGATCACTTTTATTATACAACTGCTAATAAAAATTATTATTCACTGAAGATATGTCTCATGTTTCCCAAAGATGACTAGATTATTTTCTTTTTTTTCCTTTCACATCATGCATTTTGTTGAGGTAATGAGCATAGGCAGTCTTTGGGATGCCTGAGGCAAGCCCTGGCCAGCTGCCACCAGGTGGTCCTGACTACCTTCTGATTGATCCTACAAGGTGACAAGCACCACAGGCTTGATTGGGGGCTGAATCATATTATTCTTTCATATACTCCCACAAGCCCTTATTGCAAAGGTGTGTGTGGTGGGGAGAAGGGGCATTGTTGCAGTGGTATGATTTTATTTCTTGCGAGAAGGTACGTGCAGGATAGCTTGACAATGAGCATATCAGGATCAGAGCATGGAAAAGTTACTTTTTAGACTGCAGCTCCCAGAATCTGTAGCATAGAATAGGTTCTTTGCCAAACTGTGATCAAGACAAACAAAACCATCTTGCACTGTTGCAAGTATTAGGACTTTTTCAGATGGGGGAACCCCCCCACCCGAGCAGGTCAGGAGAAGAATGGGGCTGTTTCACTTACAGAGCCCCATTTCAGACAACCCCATCCTCCTCCCAACCTTCCTCTGTACTGCTGGCACTGCTTTATATTGACAGGGGAAGGTCGGGAGGAGGACAGGGAGGACAGGGCTGTCTGAAATGGGGGTCTGTAAGCGAAACAGCCCCGTTCTTCTCCCGACCTCCTCGGGGGGGGGGGTGTCCCCCCATCTGAAAAAGTCCTTTGTCTTGTTCAGTGGTTGCTTCCTGTCTTTTGGATCTTGATTTCTCTCAAGATCAGCCAAACTTTGGGCTCAAGTGTTTTCCAGATTTGATGCTAAACTGTTCAGCATATTGAATGGTCTGTTTCAAGATTACTTGAATTTTCAGGATGCTTATTGTTCCAACCTTTTGCTACTGAGTGAGAAAAAACATCCCCAGAGCCAAAGTGTTTAAACAGAGGCTGTTTTGCCATCTGTCAAGAGTGCTTTGATTGTGTATTCCTGTATGGCAGGGGGCTGGACTGGATGGCCCTTGTGGTCTCTTCCAACTCTATGATTTTATGAAAGGGGTAGAGTAGATGGAATGATAGATTTGCAGGTGGTGGGGGAGGCTGAGTTCAGATCCCTGCTCAACCATGAAATTGAATGGTCCTGAGACAGTTATTATTAATTCTAACCCATACTAGAGGGATACTGTCTGCATTACCAGATGGGATGGTGACTTTTTATATACCTTATACAAGCCCTTTGGAGGAAGGACATTTTAAATAAATGAAAAGAATGGTCAGTTTTTGTAGCATACATACATGCATAGGCAATCCTCAAAATGGTACTGAAAAATGTAGGGAACATCAATGAAATAATAAATTGCCTAGTGCATGTCAATGGAAACTTTATCTAGGGGCACAACAGTTCCACTTCTTTAGTTATAGCAGTAAGGCATAATCTCAATAGAGATTTCTCATTGCAACTTCATTAAAGCTCCTCAGTTTGAGTTATGCTTTTCCCTCTCTTACTCTCATATTTATGCAATTCCCCCTCCTGCTCCCATAACAAATTTGCTTATGCCAGAATTACCTTGGAAGTTAAGCAGGACCAGCCCTGGTTAGTACTTGGGTGGTAGACCACCAATGAATAGCAGGTCCTGTAGGCTATATTTCAGAGGAAGCCACTGGCAAAGCCATCTCTGAATATTCCTTACCTAAGGAAGCCCTATGAAATCTATGGGTCACCATAAATCAACAGGTGACTTGAAGGCACATACACACAGAGAATGATCAGAACTGTTATCCTTTTCACATATAAGTGGGAATAAGCCTCACCAAACAATATAGCACTTACCTCTCAGTAAACATGTATAAGATTGCATCATTTGGGTTGTAATTCAATACATGCTTACTTGGGAATTAAACTGCACTGAAGCCATCTGTATTTATTCAGAGCGAGCATGCATCATATTGGACTTTCAGACTGCTGATTTCCACTAAGCATTTCACTGAACTTAGTTCAGTGCTACTTGTTTGGATGACAACTACCAGAATCTAGCCAGCATGGATTCTGGGGTTTATAGTCCAAAAGCACACAACATTCCCAAGCTCTAGTTTTGCCTGCATTCTAGGCAGACCAGTTGGTGCTTTTTAAAAGAGTATTATCTGACCTGATTCTCAACTTCCACCTTTTTAAAATAAGCTCAGCTCTTTTTGCATCCTTTAGTGGCTTTGGAGCAGCCATTTCTGAACAGGGATCCACATAGAGCCTTGACCTGTGCATAGAATCATATGCCAAAGGTATGTCAGCAGTATACCCAGGAAAGCTCAAAAATTGTTTTAAGCTCACATATAAAGAATGTGCAACTGTGCTGCAAAGAATAATTGCCCAGAGCCTTGGACCTTGGGAAACGTTCCTGAATAACTGAAAAGAACATAAGAAGAGCTCTGCTGACTCAGCCCCGCTGAAACTGCTCCAGTACTCTGTTCACACTGAAGTGAGCTGGATGCCTATCAGAAGGCCAGAGCACAATAGTGCCTTGCCACTTGTGTTCCTCAGCAAGCAGTATATGTAGCCATGCTGCTTCATTCTGATACTGAAGATAATATATAGCAGGGATGGAAATAAATTTCACTGGACTCAAATGTCGTGACAGAAGTAGCATTTTGCAACTCCCATGAGACTTGTGGCATGTCACCTTGAGCATTAAAACATCTGAAAGGCTTCCAGGGCGTTTCTGAAAAATAAACTTTGCACAAAAGAATGTGCATAGCTTTGTGAATAGCTAAAAGGTACATAATTGAAAAAAATGCACAGAAACACACTTTGGTCAATGCTAAAAAATGTGCATAAATTGGGTAGATTGCAAAAATAAATGCACAGCTGGATGCCTAACCCATCAATCAGTCGATCCATCCATCCATCACCTTTGTCTCAGAGGCATCTTACAAAAGCAAGAACATTACAATAAAAACACATATCATTAAAAACATACAAAAGTTGGGATTAAAGCAATATTATACTAACAAAAGAATCAAAGCCATTTAAATCTTACATTAAAACAAAGATTAAAAACAGTACAGTGCCATAATAATCCCTTCTCTTGTTAACAATCAGTTCCCAAAGGCTAAACAGCCACCAAAAAGATGGTAGTTGTCATCCGACTCCTAATCAGGGTTGTACAAGCAGTGTTAACATTGGGTTAGCCATTGTGGAGTTGGTGGTGCTGTTTAGGACATTGTGCAGGGTCCCTAGTAGAGGCAAGCAGTCCACAACTGTACATAGCACTGCAAGTACCTGCCACTGTTTGTTTTGTTGTTGTTGTTGTTGTTTTGTACAACTCTGTGATCTGGTGTAACTCCAGTATAGATAGGCTGATGTACATTTATACTGTACTACATAGCTGGTGAACAGGGTTCTAGGCGTATGAGATTTTAACATCTCTAATGTAACAGGACATCTTGGTGGTCTCTCATTTCATTGGGTCACCAGAACTTAAACCCAGCTTGACTCAATTAACAACAAGAATAGTATGCAGTCATCATGACTGTCCCTGACAGCCTTCAGCATGTTCTTGGCTTAGTAATAGAAGTGGGCTTGATGTGTATAAACATTCACAGGAGATGGGAACAAATGTAGTAATCAGAATCCACCCTGAATTCATAGCATTGAAAGCACACGTAATGTAACAAAAACTGATTTAATCAGTAGATAATTTCAATGGTTTTCACTTTATAAGGAAAGTTATATAAGCTAACTCAATTATTGGTGATTTTTCTTTCTTTCTCTAGTTTTCCTATTTGGAGAAGTTGTTGCTTGTCCATGGAGCCTGGAGTTACAATCGAGTGACGAAATGCATACTTTATTGCTTTTATAAGAATGTGGTCCTGTATATTATTGAGGTAAGTACAGCTGGGAGTAGAAACCTTGTTTCTTGTTTTAATATTAGTTGATTATAGTAACTGGACATTATCATTAAATGCAATATGGCATGCTTCATATTTACAGGCACATGCATGTTGGGCTGCTTACAGTGCAGCAAGGCTCAAGTAAATCTTCACCACGTCAGTGCTAGTGATGGGCAAGAATTTATTGAAGTCTGTATTTGACAAATATTTACGAAAAGGGGCAAAATATTCTTTTTTTAAAAATCTGGGATGGAAAGAACTTGAAATTCTACAGAAATCAAATATGGAAGATACTGGCAGTGGCGGATTTGTTCATCCATGCTCAAGGCTTTGAGTGCTTAACTCTGGGTTTGAATCCCTGTGTATTCCACCACGTAAGCTATTTTACACTGGGTCTGACTATTGCTCTGTCTGATAAAGTATTGTTGAAACTGATCAACAGCAGCTACCCAGGCATTTAGGAAGGATTCTTTCTTAGCCCCACCTGGAGATGGAACCCAGGGCCAGAAGAGTTGGTGTCCCTTGCTATGTGGGCCCCGTATGAACGATCTTTCATTTTTTCTACTTAACTTCACAGTGGGGTTCACTGTAGGTTTCTTCTTGTCTGAAAAATATGAAGCACTGTGCAACCCAGCTGCACAGGAATGCCATTCTTGAGGTCATTTGTGTCTTTTTGATTGGTCTTAATAAAGGGGGAGGCTGTTCTATATGACGGAGCTTGAGGATAGCCAGACTTAGAAGTTACAGAGGGCTACATTTAGAAGGGGAACAGGCTTGGGTTAAATAAGCAATGAGGAAATGTCTGGGGGGGGGGAGACACCCAGTGCCCTCTGTCCCCTCCTCCTCAGATCTCCAGGGTCATATTTCAACATATTTCTCAAGCTGCCAAAAATGTAAATGCTTGCCCTAGAATTGTAACTGATGGCAACACCATTTGTGAGGGCTGCATTCTATGCAGCTTAGCACATCGTCCTTCCAAATATTTCCTAAGTTTCCAGTACCTTTTTACAGTTATTGTATTCTGCTCTGATTTTATTTTTTACTGGCTGCTTATTCACATAGAACGGTTTTCCATGATTAAGATTTCAGTCATATCACTTTAACATAAATAACATATAAGTTCTGCAGCTCTGTAAAGAGTACTCTGTCCTTTGAGAGGAGAACCCTAGAAGGCTTTTCCACTGAAAAGCAGAGCTTTTTAAGGTTTCAGTTCCAAGCATTCGCCACCAATATAGCAATGGTTATGCCAGTAACTTTTCAAAGCTTTGTTAAAAGCAATAACAAAATGTTCTGATTTTAATGGCTCTGGTTTGTAAGCTCTGTATCATTTCCAAGTGAGGGGAAAAAGCAAACTATGGCAGTGCCCTTTGTCAGGTTTTCATTGTTATAGTGAAGTAGCAGAACCTGTGGACCATAGTACTAGCCTGATGGGGCAGCTTATGTTGTCATTTGCAATGGGTACATATCTAGCAGTCAAAACAATATCATGGTTCCTTTTTAATCTCCCCCTCACCTTCACTCCAGTTCTACAGAAGCATAGCAGGTACTTTGAAATAGTAGCTCAGCAGACAGGGTTTGAGTTCAAGCTGTCTAAAGGATGTTATCTCCCTATATAAACCTGTCAGAGCTCTGAGATATTTGGGGACACCTTGTTCTCCATCCTATCATCCTCTGTTGGGAACACAGAATGGATCTTCCTCAGAGGTGGCTCCCAAATTTTTGAAACTCACTCCTGAAGGAGATTAGGTCTTCTTTGCTAGTCTTCCATTGGCTTGTGAAAATGTTTCTGTTCCAACAGGCATTTATGAACTGACTGCAAGAGTTTTTAATAGTGTGGTGTTTTACTGATTTTTATTTTTTGCATTTTTAATGGTTTTGGTTTAAATGGATTTAAATCTATAGATAGTTTATTTTTTTAAACATTAACTTTTTGTAAGTTTTAATTTATGTCTTTGTATGTGTTTTTATCAGTATTTGCTTTAATTCTTGTAAGCTGCCTTGAATCCTTGTTTTGTAGAAAAGGTGGGATATAAGTGCATTATAATTGTTGCTGTTGTTATTGATGATGGTGATGTTATTAAGAAGAGCACATTGAAAAATGATATGATAGCCATCTTTAAAAAACTGAAGGGATGTCATGTGGAAGATGGATGGAGCAAGCTTTTTTTTCTGTGCTCCAGAAACTAAGGGTGCATCTACACTGAATTAATAATGCAGTTTGACACCACTTTAAGTGCTGTAGCCCATCGTATGGGATCCTAGGATTTGTAGCTTTTCAAGGTCTTCAATCTTCTCTGTCAAAGAGTGCTGCTGCCTCACAAAACTGCAAATCCCAGGATCCTGTAGGATGGAGCCATGGCAGGTAAAGTGCTGTCAATCTGCATTATTTCTACAGTGTAGATGCACTCTAGGACATGTACCAATGGATTAGGATTAAGAGAAAAGTTATTCCTCCTAAACATTAGGAAGAAAGTCTTTACTATAAAAGCTGTTCGACACTGGACTAGACTGCTTCAGAGAGTGGTGGACTCTCCTTCTTTGGAGATCTTTAAACAGAAGTTGAATGTCTATCTCTCATTGGTGCTTTAGCTGTCTATTTGTGCATTGTTATGGGGTTGGACAAGATAGACCTTGCATTATCTTCCAACTCTATGATTTGTGACTCGATGATGATGATGATGATGATAGAAGGAAAAAGTCCTTGATTCTTTTCAGTAACCAGGTTTTTAAAAATTTGTTTCTTCTTATACATTGCCTTGGCACTTTGAGAACCAGTATAAAGAACAGGTTTTGTATGACCAAATTCCAGAATATAAGCTTCTTCTGCCGAGGGTTATCCATGTAAAAAGAGCAAGGTGCCACTTATCTACAAGATGAAAATTATGCCATTTTTAAAAAGATATGGTAGGGAATCTGTAGACTCAGTTGTTTTGTACAACTCCCACTATTCTTCCCTACTGACTATGATAGTTGGGTATGATGGGAATTGCAGAACAAGACCTCTGGAGCATCATAAATTCCCTACCTCTATTTTAAGATCAACGTGACTTCTAAAAGAAGCGTTAGTTTTTTAAAAAGAGTGAACCTTCAAACTCAGTTCAGTCACCATCAAATGCTTATGTTACTACAGTTAACAGTTATGACAACATTGTAAATAAATATGTACAAGTTGGTATAATAGGCTTCCAGTGATGTAGTATTTGATAGTGAGCACAGCAAATCTTGGGATTAATTCTTCCATTGAAAAAAAAATAGGCAAAGAATATCCACGTTAAAAATATGTGAGGAATGAAGTCTGAATGCAGATATTTTTAGTTCTCTTCTTCATGTACAGGAACCCTGAGTTCATGTATTTTAAGGAGGAATCTGAGCTGAAAAATCCATCTGACAGCCAGCTTTAAGCAAGGTGCTGCTTTTATGTGATCCAATCCCAACCCCATTTACTTGCTTTATAAAAAGTTGTTCTTCAGTTTAGATTTCTCACATTACCTATATGCCAAGGATTCATACCCAGTGGTAGCACTAGGGAGGTGCAGAGAGGCCGAAGTACACCAGGTGATGCCATGGGGAGAGGGGTGACACAAGCCTTAGTGATGCCGCAGTTCAAACCCTCAACATCAAAATCAACATTGGTCACAATTATTTGGACCATCACATGAGAATCAAAGTCCATAGAACTCAAGCCTCTGTTGCTTTATAGCTCTGATGTAAAGAGAGCTTTGTTCAGCCTTGATGGGTGGTGATCACTTAAAAACACATGAACATATTATAATTGGTTAATTTATCGAGAGCTAATGATGAAAAAAGGAGACTCGTGGAGAATCAAGGAATGGCAGGAATTGAAATTGGAGGGAATTCAAGTACATTGGCTAACCTATTACCAGATAAGATCTAGAATTAAGGAGGACCTAAAAGAAAGGCAGTATGAAGGAGAAATCTTGGACTTTGAAAAGTTGTTAAGATCAGATAATCATTTAATTGGTGAGTTATGCTACTAAAATGGAATACAGAAGATGAAACTGTAAAACATTGTATGGTCAAGTGGGCCAAAGATATTGGATATAGTATTAACCTAGAACGATGGGAGAGGGTATGGAAAAAGGAATTGAAGTTCACATGCTGTTATAATTTAAGACAAAATTTTTATAAATTAATGTATAGGTGGTACATGACCCCATATAAGTTAGCGAAAATGAATAAGAAATGCTCCTCACAATGCTGGAGATGTAAAGAGCGAATAGGATCCTTTTGTCATATGTGGTAGGAGTGTAATAAGGTTAGAAAATTTTGGCTTAAAATAAATAGAGAAATAGAAAAAAATAATAGGTGTCGAATTGGGTATACAGCCAGATTTATATTCATTAAATATGATAGATACTCAAAATCAACAGGAAAAGGTACATAGATATCTACTATATTACTTGATTACTGCAGCGAGATTGGTATTGGCAAGAAAATGGAGAAAGGAAGAGATCCCGACAAAATTGGAATGGCTAGAGAAGGTTACAGAATTGGCACAATTAGGACTTTTTCGGACGACAGTTTACAACGCTAGCAGCCTCGTCCCCGTTGCGAGGCTGCAGCGCTGCAGAGTGTCCCTTTCGGATGATGCTCTGCCCTGCTGTCCCTCTTGCGGTACTGTTGCGTAACCGCGGGGACGCAGCAGCGTTATATTTGGCATTTTTCTACTCACGATCAACTTTCGTGAGTAGAAAAATGCCAAAGATAATGCTGCTGCATCCCCGCGATTACGCAACAGTACCACAAGAGGGACAGCAGGGCAGAGCATCATCCGAAAGGGACACTCTGCAGCGCTGCAGCCTCGCAACGGGGACGAGGCTGCTAGCGTTGTAAACTGTCGTCCGAAAAAGTCCTTAGATAAACTTACAAATTGGATAAGAAAGAAAACTATGAAAGATTATATAAAGATATGGGAACCATATATTATTTATCTTAAACAAAAAAAATGGGGAAACAAGTATAATTGGTTTTTACAATTAAATAACAAACAGAAAAATAATTTTTTATATGGATAAAGATATTCATTGCTTATTGGTAAATTCATAATCCTAAAAATATGTTAACTGGAGAGACTATGTATTTTGGAATTATATGCAATGAACAAAGCTAGATAAGAATGAAAGCAATGTTGAATATGGGATATAAGGATGATTAGATATAAAGTTAAGTGACAATGTAATTTATAGGAGGTGAACTTTGAATTGGACTGTCAAGCCAAAAAAGAGTAAGTGGGAAGTCTTTTAAATTTGGGTGTATGTCGTGTCTTGTATGTGAGATGGTTAAATTAATAGTTTGTTTTTTATAATGAGGATATGAATTTTACTATCATTTGTGTTTTTGTTTTGTTTTGGTATGAACTTAGTTTTGTTTTGTTTTTGTAAATGTTGTATATTTGTTGTTGTTATTGTTTAATATTTAATAAAGTGATCAACAACAAAAAACCCTACATGAACATGATAAAATGTAAGATAATTTTCATAATTGTGCATTGCATATAGCCTATACAATTTTACTTCAAGCAAAAGTCTGCAGAAATCAATTATATAGCCCTTGAAAAGCGGTCTTAAAATATTTACAGGCCAAAATGTGTTAGTTGCTTTTTAGCTATTAAATATCATCTGTAAGTGAACATCACCATTCAACGTTTTGAGGAATTTCCTCCCTTTTCATGGTTTCTATTGGAGGTGCTCCAGTGTTTGCTTTTCCCACTTGACATTTACAAGTGGGAATGTATCCAATAGATGATTTGCCTTAGGAGAAAGTGATTCCAGTCACTTGAGTTGGTGCACCTGATTTTCCCTGAAATGCCTTATCTTTGGTAGCACTTCCTGGAGCAACCTCTTCTGTTCTAGAAGTTCCATCAACCCTCACAAGTGGCTTTTCAGAAGGGTATGGGAGGCTTAATGGGAGCTTAATGGGGGTGGCAGTATAAAGTTGATACTCTGACTTATAAGAGCAAAAAGCACTTTCCACTAAGATAGACCTACAGTTGGCCCTCCTTATCCATGGATTCTTTATCCACAGATTCAACTAACCATGATTTTAAAATATTTTAAAAATGTTTAATATTTTAAAAAGATATTCCAAAAAGCAAACCTTGCTATTCACCTTTTCATATAAGGATGCCATTTTAATGTGCCATTGTATATAATGGGACTTGAGCATCCACGGATTTTGGTATCCACGGGGTCCTGGAATGAAACCCCAGTGGATACCAAGGGCCCACTGTAACTACTGTTGTGTACATTCCAGTGCAAGGTGATATGCATGGATGAATCATTACAGATATTCCTCTTAAAATGAATTTCAGTTGGGTTAGTTCACACATTTAGCAGTCATTCTTATAGGACTATTGCACTACACTGTTATAGCACTATTCTTCCACTTTAACTGCTCTGGCTGGCACCTGTGGAATCCTGGGATTTGTAGTTTAGGGAGGGGGCTCTAGGCCTGATTAAACTACAAACCCCAGAAGTCCATAGGAGGCAGCCATAGCAGGTAAAGCAGAATAGTAATGCTATAACAGTGTAGTGTGATATATGGGGAGAAAAGCTTATAGGGACAATATCAGACTACACTGCTATAGCGCTATTATTCCTCTTTAACAGCTCTGGCTGCCTCCTGTGGAATCCTGGGATGTGTAGTTTAGGGAGGGGTATTTAGCAGTCTCAGTCAGAGAGCTCTTAGGCCTCACTAAACTACAAATGCCAGAATTCCACAGAAGGCAGCCATAGCAGTTAAAATGGAATAATAGTGCTATAACAGTGTAGTGTGATACAGTCCTAAAAGCAAAGAAATCAAATCAAACACAAACAAATGAAATCATGCACATACAGGTTTGGTGCAGTCTTGAAACAATGGCAAAATAGGGCAAAAAACACAGGACTTATCAGACACATAAAATACGATCTTCTTTGTGGTCTCTGTGAATCCACACAGTGGGTTACTCCTGAGCCTGTGCAGAGCATTCGGAACCATCTAGAATCGCTAGGCAGAATTGACTTTACAACATTTTGGCGGTAACTCCGCCCATTCCTAACGGTCCCTATGTAGGCGCTCCCGCCTAAATCCCTTCAGTTCCTTTCATCTGCCACGCGAGCAACACCTTAGGAATCGTTATCGCTAGTGATTTCCCTCTCAGTGCATTTTTTCTCTCAGAATTTGACTCAGACTGTACTTTGACCATGATTTCGTTCTCGATTTGGTTTTCTGTCTCACTGTGTTGACCTGGATGGATTGTGCTTGACGATTCTTTCTCTTGTGATTTGGCTTGACTTGGATTCGGATTTGGACCCTCGACTCGGAAAGGTTTGACCTCTCTTAATAATGGCTTCAAAATTGGCAGGATTTAAATGGTGCTCCATCTGCCAGGCAAAACTACCTTCCTCAGACGGGTACTCGAAATGTCTGATTTGCCTAGGGGAGGCACATAATGTAGATGCGTGTGTCCACTGCCACAACTTCACTCCGCAGGCCCGTAAACAATGCCTGTCCAGGCTGAAGTCTTTCTTATATGAAAAGACACTGTGTCCAGCCACCACAACATCAACGATTGCAGTCTTCCCTCCTAAGAGAGCCCGTTCTCCACCTCCGGTGCATCCGAAGAAACAGTCAAGCCCGAGACGTGGGTGTCCGCCAAGGGTCAGCCCCTCGAAAAAGCGCCACCGTGCCTCGAGCCCTATATACCGAGAGGCTGTGGCTTCCAACCCCAAGGCAGTGCCGGAGGTCTCATAAGCACTCGACAGCTTTGGGCTCAAAGAGGAACTCCGCCAAAACCTCAATGCCGAGTCAGGACCAACCCTCGACATCGACATCCAGCCGGGATCATACCGCCTCCAACTCCTTTAAGGACAAGGCTAAGAAGAAGAAGGTCAAACATACCTCGCCCGGACACAAAATCCCTTCTTCATTTATACTGGCCTCTGCCCCAATACCTATGGGTCCATCGCAATCCCCGGCTGCAACTCCTATGACCTTGACGGCCAAATATGCTTCTCCACGGCCTCCTCTCCAAGTTGTCGAAATCCCCTCAGCCACTCTCGAACTCCAGGAACAGCACCAAACATCAGGTCATACTTCATTCAAGGTAGTCCAATTCGAGGAGGGCGAGCTTACCAAAGAGGATCCAGTACTTGTCCAAGTTCGTGTTGACTCCCCGGCCCTGATTGTCTCTCGAGATGAACTTCTCAGCTTGGAGGCATTTGTAATCAATGTCGAAATATCTCCCAAGGGGCCGTTACTTTTGGTCATACTCTGATGCCTTCTTCAACCCGAAGATTATTGTGGGTTGAGCATGCATATGGGGTTGAGCACACATATGGAGCCTTTGACACTGCCCATGCTGTGCTGCAGTCAAGATTCCGCTCCCCTACATCAAGGCCTCAGGGGTTCACCATGCAGCATCAACTGTCCCCGGAGACCGAGGACCTGCTTCAACGGAGGGCTTACCACTCCCCTCCCCGCCTATCGTTCCACACTCTGGATCGATCCTGCTCTGACTGGAGCATTCCTCAGAGACCCCTCCTGGTCGATACCGGTAGCCAGGTTGACACTGGAAGTCGGCCTCAAGGGCCCTCCGAGTCGACACTGGGAGCCAGGTTTCTCCAGCTCGCCAAGACCCTTGCCTCCACCGCCTCCTACTCCCACTTCGCCACTTCTCCGGGACCGTTGAACTCTGTCTCCGGCTAGCCGCAGCCCATTCCCGTCTTCAGAGTCGTCCCCAGACTCATCAAGCTCATCCTCGCCATACGTTCCCAGGGCACCCTCACTGCCTCCGGAACTTTTGGACGAAGATTCCTCGTCACCGACAGACAACATACGGGCCTTCTCAGAGCAGATGGTATGGATGGCCCATGCGTTGGAACTCAAACTGGCGAAAAGGGATTCTGACCCTCTAAATCCCATCTACCGATGGCTCAAGTCAAAGGCTCCACCTCTGGCCAAGCTACCGTTACTGCCGTCCCTACTTAAGCTAACCCAAGGCAGTTGGGAGAACCCGTCCTCCATACCACCCTCCTCCAAGAGGATAAACCACCTCTATAAGGTGTCGGGAGACGACATTGGCTGGCTGCGTGAGCATCCACGACCTAACTCCATTGTGGTGGAGGCATCTCTGCACCGCTGTCAGCGCCAACCTCATGCCAGCCCAGCAGACCCTGAAGGCCGTAAGATTGATATCATCTGCAAGAAAATCTATTTGGCAGCCACCCTGAGTTTTCGCATTGCGAATTACGCAGCCTGCATGGGGCCCTACTAGCAGGTCCTTTGGGAGCGGCTGGGGCCCCTGATCCAAGTCCTTCCTGAGGAGCGTCGCTGCATGGCCAAGGCCATCCAGCACGAAGCTCAGTCTCTAGCAGGCCAGCAGATGAACTTGGCTGAGCATGTAGCTGACTGCGCGGCGAAAATTATCGCTGGATCTGTAGCCCTTCAGTGACATGCATGGCTGCGCTCATCGGGATTCGCCACTCAAGCTGCCTCCACCATCGAGGACATAGCCTTCAATCACTTGGGTCTTTTCAACTCCGCTACGGACAAGAAGCTCAAATTTACCCAGAAGATGTGGTCGACGGCTAGAAAGTATGGTATGTCCTCCTCCACTGCCTACTGCTCCAAGGGGCGCCCTCCTGGCAACAGCACTATCCTTCTTCTGCCCAAAGAGGCTATGGCCAACAGGTCTCGAGACGGTCTCAGTACCAGCAGCAACCCCTGGCCACCCCTTCAGTGAGAAGCCAGTCCTCTACCTCTCGCTTCCGCCCATCCATGAAACAGAGGTCTTAGGACCAGGGCAAAAGAAGGTTCTGAATCATGGGTTTTCTGAATTCTTCTGTTTCCCTTTCTAGACTCCACTCTTTGGTTGTCGCCTGTCTCTGTTCCTAGCCAACTGGTCGGCAATAACATCAGACCATTGGGTGCTTCGCATCGTCCAAGACAGATACTGGATAGAGTTCAACAAACTTCCACCGACAGGCCACATCCGGACAACACCACCATCCCCCCCTTCTCAAGGAGGTTCGAACACTGCTCCAGAAGGGTGCCATCGAGCGCGTATCTCTGTCCCATCGACACCTCTGCTTCTTCTCCAGGTATTTCCTAGTAACCAAACAGGGAGGCGGACTTCAACCAATCCTGGACCTCTGAGTAGTGAACTTCTTTATACCTCCAAAAAAGTTCAGAATGGTGACCCTGGGGACAATTATGCCTCTTCTTCAATGGGGCTACTAGTTTGCATCCATCGATCTCAAAGATGCATACTTCCACAATGGCATCCATCCTGACCACAGCGGTTCCTGGCCTTCCACATCAGGGACGAACCCTTCCAGTTCCGTGTGCTCCCCTTCGGTCTTTCTACGGCTCTGAGAGTGTTCACCAAGTGCATGGCACCACTGGCAGTCTTCCTATGGCAGCAGGGTATTGTCGTCTTCCCCTACATCGACGACTGGTTGCTGACGGCACAGACTCGACACCAACTGATCCTCGATGTCGAATTCACACTGGACCTGTTAGCTTCGCTCGGGCTGATCGTCAATACTGAGAAGTCCCATCTCCAGCCCACTCGCTTCCTGCAGTTGATAGGGGCATGCCTGGATTCGACATCGGCAACCGCCCATCTGCCTATAGCCTGCTTCACCTCTCTCTGTGCTGTCGTCCATTGCTGCCGACGATCCCGGAGGGTATCTGCACTGTCGGTAAAGACCCTCCTTGGCCATATGTCAGCCATGACCTCTGTCACCCAGTTCACACGGTTCCGGATGCAACCCCTCCATTCCTGATTTCTAAGTGCCTTCGACCCTCTCCGAGATCCCCCGGGACCCTCTTCATGATGCCTTGGGCAATTCAACGCTCCCTCGACTGGTGGCTGGACCCTCAGATGATAATGTCAGGTATGCCATTCGAGCCTCCTCGACCACACATTTCCCTCATGACAGATGCCTCGATGTTTGGTTGGGGGGCCCATCACAATGACTGCTCTGTACAAGGGATGTGGTCTGCCGAAGAGACGACACTCCACATCAACATACTGGAGCTCCTTGCGGTCAAGAAAGCGCTCAGAGCCTTCAAAGTTTCAGCGACGGGTCATGTGGTCTTGGTGGTGATGGACAACACCACGGTAATGTACTACCTCAACAAGCAATGGGGTACCCGATCCCCGTCTCTTCTCTCCCTCACCATGGAAATCTGGGATTGGTGCATCAAAAGGAAGATCCTCCTCCAGTCCATCCATCTCCCGGGAGAGGAGAACACTTTTGCATATGAACTGAGCCATTCCACTTCCTCCGTCCATGAATGGAGACTTCATTCGTCAGTGACTCAAAGCCTGTTCCGACGATGGGGCACCCCATCCATTGACCTGTTTGCGACGTCCATAAACAGACAATGCTGCCTCTTCTGCTCCTGGGCTCGGGATCGATGGTCGAAGGGCGATGCGTTCCTATTCCATTGGTCCTGCCCTCTCCTGTACCTATTCCCGTCATTCCTGCTTCTCACTCGAGTGGTGGCCAAGCTACGTCAGGATTGATTTAACATGATCCTCATCACACTGTGGTGGCCTCGCCAGGCCTGGTTCTCCCCTCTTCTTTGGCTGGCCAATCATCATTTTCTCCACCTTCCACACCGTCCAGACCTCCTCACTCTCTGAGATGGCAGGGTCAAACACCCGGATCTGGAGACGCTCCAGCTGACAGTGTGGAGAATCCAGCTGTAAGAACTCCATTGGTACCGCACAGATGCTCGGCTCCTCTGCTGCCACCAGATGTACAAGCTGTCATCGATGCTGCGCTTTGACCGTCGATGTGGCGATCCTATTCCTACAAGTGGAGGCAGTTCGAATCCTACCTGTCAGACCTCGACATCCCCATTGACTCTGTCTCAACACCAGCGGTCCTCTGGTTTCTACTGCACCTCTCCAGTTTGGGACTCTTGATCTCCTCCATTCGGGGCTACCTGGCAGCAATCTCCGTGGAACTCCAGGCACGCGGCAGGCCCTCCCCCTTCAAAGACCCAGTTGTCAAGAAGTTCCTCAAAGGATACACCAACCTGCACCCTCCAGTGGTTGAGCCCACTGCAGCTTGGAGCCTCGAACAGGTATTGTCACAGCTCACGAAGAAGCCTTTTGAACCCATGGCCACCACCGACTTGAGACTCTTGTCTTGGAAAACTGTGTTCCTGGTAGCCATCACATCAGCACGCCGGGCTGGTGAGCTCTGCGCCCTCCAGTCCGACACACCTTATCTTGTATTCCACAAACATAAGGTAGTGCTGCATCCTGATCTTTCCTCCCTTCCCAAAGTTGTTACCAGCTTTCACTTGAATCAGTCCATTATACTACCTGCATTGATGCAGGATCCCAAGGATGATTTTGAACGAGCCTTGCACACCTTCGATGCCAGGAGAGCTCTGGCCTTCTAAGTGCAATGAACAGCTCAGCACTGGAAATCTCCAAGACTTTTTGTCTCTTATGCTGAGGCCAGACTGGGAACTCCCATCTCTCCACAGAGACTGTCCAAGTAGATCGTTTCTTCTATATCCCTATGCTACGAACTCGCCCGGAAGCCCCTGCCTTCTCGGGTTAGAGGACACTCCACGAGGTCTGTATCCACCTCAGCTGCCTTCCTCTCAGGAATACCCTTGGAGGATGTGTGTAAAGCAGCCACACCATTGAATTTCATTTCCCACTATAGACTGGACACTCAGTCTTGTAACGAGGCAGCCTTTGGGAGGACAGTGCTGCTTTCCACCATTCACTGATTGACTCATGACTCATGTTTTATAGTACAAATACTTGCCTCTTATGCTTAAGTGCAACTGTTTAAGAAATGTGCCTGTGCAATAACTCCTAAGAAATGTGCCTATGCAGCTTCATGTTCCTAGGGCTTATGATGACTAATTCTATTCATTGGGATAGAAGACTTGTCTCATTGGCTTGACTGTCCTCGTCAAATCTCTTAGCATGACACCCCCCTCCTGTAGGTGAAGCTTGCTAGTCTACCCACTGTGTGGATTCACAGAGACCATGAAGAAGATGGACAGGTTGCTTACCTGTAACCATGGATCTTCGAGTGGTCTTTTGTGAATTCACACAGACCCGCCCATCCTCCCCTCTGTGTCTTGCTATGACATATATTCTTAATGTTCCTGATGCTGCTCATTGCGGCATCCTTCATGGAACTGAGGGGATTTAGGCAGGAGCGCCTATATAGGGACAATTAGGAATGGGTGGAGTTACTGCCAAAATGTTGCAAAGTCAATTCTGCCTAGTGATTCTAGATGGTTCCGAATGCTCTGCGCAGGCGCAGGAGTAACCCATTGTGTGAATTCACAGAAGACCTCTTGAAGATCTATGGTTACAGGTAAACAACCTGTCCTTGTCATAACACTGCCACATAACCACAAAAAGTGCACATATCAGATGATGTCGCCCTTATGCAGCTATGTCCCTGCCAAAACCCATAGTTTTTTTTTATTGATGGCTGAAGCCATCAATAGAGTCCCCATGGTGCTTTTGTGCCAGCATTGCCGATGTGTGAAACCTCGCACCATTGTACTCACATCAATGCAGTGTCAGTGGCCAGTCCAGAATGAACATTTCTGGGTGAGATTGTGACAGCCAGGTAAGTGATGAACTTTTTATGACCCTTCCTGGGTTACTTGGGACCTTTAAAGTGTGTGTATATGTTTTTAAAAAGTTTTTCTGTCTTATTTTTGTTTCGTTTTTTGAATTTCCCATGCAATGAAGTCTTTCAATTTCAAAGGAGGAAGTGAACAGAGCTCTGTTCACTTTCTCTTTCATTGCCGGTGTAGTCCTTTGCCAGGATTAGTGGTAAGTGCAGGGGGGGGGGTGTTCTTCTGCTGGCATAAAAATGGATTTTTTATGCAAGCAAAAGAATGCTTTAAGGGGCTCATCTGATAAAGTCCACACACTAAGGACTCTATCAGATGAGCCTCTAAAAATGTTAATTTGTCAGCATAGTTTAAACTGCTTTTCTGCCAGCAATGTAACCCTTTTTATCAAATGTCACTGTAATAGCATGAAAAGGGATCTTTGTACTTCCATGTTCACCAGGGCACATGAACTCAGCGGTTCTTGTGAGAAGACACGAGCATCCTTAAAAGTGTAAAAACACAAAAATAAACAAATGAAATGAACACATAAGCACAGAAAACACTTTAAAACTTCCAAGTAAAATGGGGAGGTTCATACAAACAGCATGCCTTTCCTAGTTACCCGGAAGTATTCTGGCGGCGACCACCCATTAATGCTATAATCGCGCCCGCAGAACGGGGCATGGTTTCACATGCTTACAATTCCACCAAAAAAAGGCATGGCAGATCTATTGATGGCTTGGCCCATCAATAAAGAAGAATGCCTTATTTTCAACACATAATGGCAAAAGCACAATGTTGTCTGGTCTTGGTGCCCTTTCACATTCATTGGATGTTGTTATGACGCAATAATTGCTGCGTCTGATAAAATCCTAAGAAAGCTTCCTCTTCATTTAAAGCCTTAATGATCTTGCATGTATTTCCTTGATGAAGAGCCCAAATTAGATCATTGAAATGACCTGTCAAGTTATTGTTTCTTCTGTTTTCGAGAAGAAAGGAAAATCCTGCAATATGAAATATGATTTATGCAACTGCATGTCACCCTAATCCAAAGATACCTAAGTCTTCTCTGATATTCATTTTTGTGGCCTCTCTTTGAAAATATATCTCAATGTCTCTTCAGCTGATTTACAATTTCTAATTTCTATTGCTACTCATGACAGTTTATTCCATATTTCTACCCCCTGTTGTGCAAGGAAAATTCAGTTTAAGTTGCACATGGGTGCCTCTTCCACAACTTTAATCCATGATTGACTTCTTGTTTTTGGCTTCCTCATTTTGTATGTTAATCCCAAGAGTTGCCAAAGAATCACTCAAAAAGATAATTCCATACTAGTTTTCCTTGCCTTGCTGTAATGTATTCTGCATAATGGATCATTAGAAAGGAGCCCATTTTTATTGAAAGTTTTAGCCTAAAGGTTCTAGAACACTAATTTTTTTTAATGTTCATATATAAATGATCAAACAAATACTTTTTGTTGCTTTTAGTTTCTCCAGAAATACATATGTCACATGATGTCATTTGTTACTCTTCAGCCTTGAATGTGAAGTTATTATGAAGTACAAACTGGGTTTCGTATCTAAATTCCCAATAAATGCCTAGCATGTTGGGTACCCACTCTGGCACTGCCAAAAAAGAGGAGCTGCATCATCAACAACAAAAAGATATTGAAAGACAATACAAATTTTCACAAAATGTGGACATGCTGCTTTACATAGAGTGATGTACATTTAGAAATAATGACTGTAATTTAAACAGCAATGCACTATATGGAGAGGGTTGTGAGCTGTGGACCTGCTAAGTCTTCTGTTGATGCATAGCCAGTGGATCTTGACCATTATTTTATTGCACTGTCAGTTATATGCTAACTGTAGAGAGCACTACTTTGACCCATTTCTAGATAGATGGGGGGAGTGGGACAACAAGTCTATGGACTTTATCAGACATGGGGAAACACGGCACAAAACTGCATCCCAAATCACGTCAGAAGAATGGGAGGATAACAGAAAGGGTGACATTGTCAGACACTTGTGTCTTCAGCCATTCTGGGGGCCTAGCGCAGGCATGAATAAGGCATCCCTTTTTTATTGACAGCCTAAGCCGCCAATAAGAAGGGATGTCTTATTCACGCCCATGCTATGCCCCCAGAATGGCTGACAGACGCCATCATCTGATAATTTTGCACGTTTCTGTTCCCATTGCATTCTTCTGACACAGTTTTTCATGCATCTGCTAAAGCCCTAAACTGACTTTTCTGTTGGAAGGCATCAATTTCTTTCGGACCCATAGGGTTGCCCTTTAAGCAGTTAAAGCAGCTATTCAGAGGAAGCAAGACTAGATGTTTTATGTTAATATGGAAGATAGTGAAGCTAATAGATTATCTGATCTGCATTAGAGAGAATACCTTTGTATTTCTGTGATGGTATATTTTTGGCAGGAGAAATTATTAACATATTATGGAAGAGGAAATTATATGAGAAAAGTGTTGGTGGGTGCTTGGTTTTCCTCCTTTTAAAACATTTTTCTGTATTGATTGATAGTCTTCTGAACGGTCTCACTTGTCTACGTTGTCTTTGAGTCATGCTATATCGCACCATAGCAAAGTTTCAGTTGCATTTGGGGAGGGGAACATGAGGGCAGGTAAAACAAGGTGGTGAATATCTTTTATACCTTAAGGGCAGAAAAAATTCCTCAAGCTACACAGCATTGTTTCTTTTCTTCCTCTCACTCACTCTTCAAAAGACACAAATTTGGTCTTATTGTAACTGTATCCTAATATTTGTTTAATTTTACAGTTTTTTATTTGTAATTGTTTGAAATGGTCAGTAGACTAATTCAATAAATAAACTGAAACTTGAAACTTGAAGCCAGTGGTGAGGTATGATAGGAGTTGTAGTCCCACAACATCTGGAGAACCATGGAATGGAGAGCCTTGTTTCTGTTTCTCCTTTCAATTTTTTTAAAGAAATTCCAAATTGGTTAACATTAGTACAATGTTAAATTGTATTCTAGTTGGGAAAAAGAATGTGCATGGTATTATTTGTTTATTTATTTATTTATTTATTAGCCTGCCTTTCTCCCAATATGAGATCTAAGAGGGCTCAGCAAAAACTAAAACAAATTGATCTGTAACAAATATTACAGATGCCATAGTCCTATTTCATACAGTCAAAATTGTGCCCTGTAGAGTAACACCCTCAGAGCAGGTATGTAAGGGTATAATATATGTATTATATATGTACTTGGCACTCTATGTCACTTCCTGCTTGCTTAGGTTCTTAGAATCATAGAATCATAGAGTTGGAAGAGACCAGAAGGGCCATCCAGTCCAACCCCCTGCCATGCAGGAATACACAATCAAATCATTCCTGACAGTTGGCCATCCAGCCTCTGTTTAAAAACCTCCAAAGAAGAGACTCGACCACACTCCGAGGCAGTGTATTCCACTTCCAAACAGCTCTTACTATCAGTAAGTTCTTCCTAATGTTTAGGTGGAATTTCTTTTCCTGTAGTTTGAACCCACTAATCCATGTCCTAGTCTCTGGAGCAGCAGAAAACAAGCTTGCTCCATTCTCAGTATGGCATCCCTTTAAATATTTAAACATGGCGATCATGTCCCCTCTCAACTTTATCTTCTCCAGACTAAACATACCCAGCTCCCTAAGCCGCTCCTCACAGGGCATGCCTTCCAGACCTTCCACCATCCTGGTCGCCCTCCTCTGGACACGTTTCAGCTTCTCAATATCCTTCCTGAATTGTGGTGCCCAGAAATGGACACAGTATTCCAGGTGAGGTCTGACCAAAGCAGAATAGTGTGGCACTATTGCTTCCCTTGATCTGGACACTATACGCCTATTAATGCAGCCTAGAATCACATTGGGTTTTTTAGCTGCTGCATCACACTGCTAACTCATGTTCAGCTTGTGGTCCACTAAGACTTCTAGATCCCTTTCGCATGTACTGCCATCAAGCCAGGTGTCACCCATCCTATATCTGTACAATTTCATTTTTACTGCCCAAGTGTAGTATCCCACATTTCTCCCTGTTGAAATTCATTTTGTTAGTTTTGGCCCAGCTTCCTAATCTGTTGAGGTCATTTTGGATTCTGATCTTGTCCTCTGGGGTATTAGCTACCCCTCCTAATTTGGTGTCATCTGCAAACTTGATAAGCATTCCCTTTATTCCCTCATCCAAGTCATTGATAAAGATTCTTTGTTGTCTTTGTAAATGTTGGTACTTATATGATGGTGTCTTCAGTATAAGGATCAGCAAAATGGTGCCTACAGCTGAAATGGGGCCCGTAAAGGCTGTTTGTTTTATGTTTTTTGTGGTGGTGGTCCCTAAAGTTTCCCAGTGCTCCTCCGAATTAGCATTTAAAAAAAACAACACTTCATGGTTTGACAAACTGCTTAATATACTACAGTCTATGAGAAAGTCAAAATCATAAGTATCAACAATCAAAACCATAGTCAATATTATATTAATTTAAATCAATTGAAGTACTGTACATTTAAAGTTTACTAACATATCAATATTGGGCAATATCCAGTATGGGAGACATAGCTATGATGATGCTTGTCCTGCTCCAACCACCTTCACCCACCTTAAAAGTCAAGCAACTGCAGCCATAGGATTGAGATGCACCTGCTCATCACGCTACAGTTTGCGGGCAGGAGGGTGTTGGATGCGACGTCCTTCAGCACCCAGCTTGCCAGGTCTGCAGAACTCCTTGGCTGGTGTGGCTGCCTGGCTTTTGTGATGGGTTTAGGGAAAGCATTTGTGGTCATGGCAGTGATACCACAGGTGGAAGTGTGAATAGCTAACTTTATGAGATCGTAGGTCTAGCTTATGACATTGTAAACACTGAACAAGATCTAGCCATTAACTGAATAATAATCAATCAAGTATAAATGGGGAGATTTTTTAAAAGTATTTTTATTGCAGAGAAAGAAAATTGAATTAGGAAAATATAATTATATTCTTTTTCTTTTTACATTTTTTACATTTTCTGTATCACAGTTACGTTTTTATTCTGATTACTGTATCTTCTTAAGTTGACTTCCTTATGTTTATCCATAAAACAAAACATGAATTTTTAATCTTTAGATCTTATAAAGATCTTCTGATAAAACCCATATATCCCACCAGTTTATTTTTTAATAGTGACTGAAGGGAATTTTAATTAACTTAATAATATATAATAAATAATTGCTTTTCACTCATTTCATCTGAATTTCCCCTATACATAGCTGATTCTTAAGTATTTTTTTATGTTCTAAAAGATTTTAAAAATACAAAGAGTGCAAC
Organism: Gambelia wislizenii; assembly: GCA_030847615.1. Classification (NCBI taxonomy): domain Eukaryota; kingdom Metazoa; phylum Chordata; class Lepidosauria; order Squamata; family Crotaphytidae; genus Gambelia; species Gambelia wislizenii. Next base: position 340,489,556 of record JAUMIR010000003.1, read on the forward strand.
CCTTGAGCAGTTGGCCAAACAGAAAAGTGGTTCCTGAGAGTTGCCCAACTGTGGTTGTAACCAAATACCGGTATGTCCATTTCTGGATGATACTGAATAATAATTTCGTTAATACTGGGCTAAATCCAATATTAGTCCTTTCTAGAGCAAACCCAGTGAAATGAATGAGACTTTTTAGACTTAACAAGTGAGTCTACTTCAGGTAGAACTGACATTTGATTTAGCCCAGGCAGGGATAAAGTACAACTTGGTGACTGTCTGCAGCTACACCCCAACCTCTTGGTTTACATTTTGGTTAAATAAAGGCCTCTTCTGGACCTAAAAGAGCTGGAGGGCAAAGATTTTGTGAAATTGCCCCCTCCCATCCCCTTGGAGTTTGTGGAGGATGTTTATACTTTTAAAAAATTAAACAAAAATTAAAAATATCTGAAGGTAGAGAGTCACGGGGGGTGGGGGGGTGTAGGGTTGTCAGATCTCAGTGGCTGATCCTGAACCTCAGGGCCTGGCCCCTCTCCTCCAATTCTCATGGCATGGTGGTGGTGGTGGGGAATCTCAGTGTGAGAGCACATTCTCAAAAGGTATCTATGAGGTCATCTATACCAGTCTACCCTGGCTTGCCCCCAGCTCAGCTGTGCATCTGCCCTGGGATGGTGAGCACTGCCCAGGGTCAAGACAGGGCAAATGCCCTGCATTGTTTGGACTGCAAAACTCTGATACAGGAGCAACCTGGGGTATTTGGCCAGTGTAAACAAGCCCTATGTGTGTGTTTTCCTCATTTGTTAAACTCTGGAGTTTTTTATTTGACTGGCACACTCTGTGTAGCTGCTGTGATGGATGCTTAATGTGTCCTGATTAATGACATCACCAGAGGCTGCCCCTTGTAACATCACTCCTGTGACATCACCAGGGGTTATCCCTAGGTCTCAGGTGCTAGCTCTGAAATCTCAGGCCTGGGATAATTCTGATCTGGCAACCTGTTGGGAGGGATGTGATGGGTGTCCTATAGGAGTCCAATGTCCCAGCTCCTGGATTTAACCAATTGTTAAAAGAAGGAGGTGCAGGAGTCTACCGATGTAGCTTATGTCCAATTTGGCATAAATTGGAGCACCAAACTCAGATATTACTTGGAGCTGCAGCCACAGGCCTATTCCACATAGCAGAAAAATTTGAGTGCATGAAGCTTGGCTTGGAATATTTCATGTTACTGTTTATCACTTTATAATTCATCATTCACATACAAACCTGTAATTTGCTTCTGGACAATAATGATCTAATTACAAAATGTCCAGCAACAATGGAAGGAAGGTCTTGAAATCCAGGGAGTTGATTTCTGTGCCTTCAGAACTTCTTAGCCACCTAATCCTGTGGTCAGTTAGTTAACATAACTATTGTAAAAATGTATTTGTAAAATAATTTCCTTCTCTTTGAATCTTAGAATGTAAACCATGTAAATGAAATGTAAAGAGAATTAAGTGACAAGCTCCTGCCAAAAAAGGACTTGCTGGCATATTGGACCAATTATTCTATAATTCTGTTTTGAGTTCAGAAACTCTTTACTTGATTCCAAAATATTAAAAAAAAAAAAACACGCACAAAACCCTGCCTTGTTAGCATGAAAGTATCAAAACTCTGAGAAATTTTGTAAATTTGATGATTTCCAGGGAAGAGGATGGGAACATTCATTCCATTCATCATATCGTCTTGATGTGTTAAATCAAACTACTGCCAAAACAGATGGGAAAGTTTTAAAAGGCAAAAGTTTTAAAGGAAAACATATTGGGTAACGAGAAAGAAAGAGAAATAGAGATGACTTTTACTAGACTAGTTTGTGCCGCTGAGATGCTTTAAGACTGTAAAAGTGGTGTAATTAAAAAGTTACATGTCTTTTAGGCTGAGTATAGACATCTAACACTTCTGGAAATTTTGAAGCCATGGTGGGGGAAATCATATCTCCCCCACCCAAGTTGTTTTACTGATTTAACAACATAAAATATATTATTTATTTTATACATGGATCTACCTCTTTTTTAGGCTCCTGCCACCAAATTGCCTGATCAGCCACCAAGATTCTGCCTGAGGTTGCAGTGACAAAATAAAGCACACCTTGATTTACCAAATAGAGAGTAAACCCCACTGAATACAGTGGGACTTACTTCTGTGTAAACCTGTATAGGTTTGCACTGTTAAAAATTCAATTCAGTATGACTTTAAAAGTGCTTAACCTTGGCTGAATCAGACAGGCAGTTTACATATGTTCAAAATATAAATATTTTGCCTTTGTGAAATAGGATGCATGACACCCTAGCAGTCTCTACTATGGCATTTTGAAATGTAATTCTGCCACCTTACCTTGAATACTTGGAAAATCTGTGTTTTTGTTGGTACAAGTAGTCCCTCCACACAGGGGGAACTTGACTAGTCTACATTGTCTTATTTTATGTACTTTTTGTCCATGTCTTGTCATAAATCCTCCACAAAAGATCTACCCAGCTTTCTAGATGCCTCCCTCTTGTTCTTTGCACATTTCTCTGATACCAAGGCAGATCTCACATTGTCCATCACTTGTCTTTCATTCAAGGTGAAAATACTGCCATCATGAAAATTAAATTCCCTTCCCTTTCAAAAAACTAAGTTCCTTTAACTTACAGCCCAAATCCATGTAGTGCACTCTTACAACCCAAACACAAATCCAGAACACTGCCCATTTCTTTATTAAAACTTTCACCCAAGTATTAGACTGAATAATTTGTGAAACTTGCATGATTACTCCACAAATTACTTTTCTGGCCTGGATTTTTAACTTATTTTTATTTTCGGTCCCAGAACCACTGTGAAAACTCTTTAATTTGCTTGAATATAGACTAGTAATCAAGCACCTAAATCCAGTCTTGCTAATTAATCACCAGAGATGTTTATTTTATTTGAGGATTTAGTAAAGGCATATGTAACCCAGTTTTTAAATTCAGGCATAGAATTTAGAGCAGAATGCAGTTTATATTAGCCTTGCCCAAGCTGGGGCTTTTCAAACTTACCAGACTACAACTCCCATTTGTTGTCAGGGGTGATGGGAGGCCATCACACCTAGAAACCCACATGGATTGGAGAAGGCTGGTTTATATATTCACTGACAGTAGAGGGTGAATGCTGTTTATTTAGTGTTCTAGCTAGAACAAAATGTGATAAAAACTAGGCATCTAATACTTAAAGCCAGGAACCTCACATCCTCTTCTCTCCTTCATAAAATCTAGAAAGCCAAAGAACATGGCTATATGGTAAAATGTAGGCTAGACAATGCAACTAAGAGGTGAATTTGTAATTGGTTGACCAACTGAACCCAAAGGGTGATCTCCAATGGCTCCTTTTCATCCTGGAGAGAAGTGACTACCACAGTGCCACAGGGTTCTGTCCTGGGCCCAGTGCTATTAAATATATTTATCAATGATTTGGATAAGGGAATAGAGGGCATTCTTATCAAATTTGCAGATGACACCAAATTAGGAGGGATAGCTGATAACCCAGAGGACAGGATCAGAATTTAAAGTGACCTTAACATATTAGAAAGCTGGGCCAAAACCAACAAAATGAAGTTCAACAGGGAGAATTGTAGAGTACTACCCTTCATCCTGGAGAGAAGTGACAAGTGAGATGCTACAGAGTTCTGTCCTGGGATAAGTGCTATTCAACACTTGGATTGGACATGGATGGTGGAATAGAGGGCATGCTTATCAAGTTTAGTGGGGGTCCCAAGGGCCAGATCAACCCCCTTTCCAGGTCTCATGTGCCCTGTGTTCTTCAAGATCCCCACTGTAAGGTGAATAACCCCATTCAGGTGATACTTATCTGATCAGGCAAACTGGATCCTGTGGGATTGCAAATTTAGCTCTGCCCTTGGAAGTTGTGTGGCTCCTCAAATGATGAAGATGCCTTCTATGTCTGTGTCTCAGGGAGGGTGTCCTTTGAATTGAAGTGAGTGGGTGGGTGCATGGATTGAAAAAGCTCTCCTCTGCAGAAGGTCACCATTTGTAAGTGAGAAGCCAAGAGGAATTTTAGTAAATTCAGATATGAGTGTATGTGCATGTCTTCTAGTGACCTGTCAGTTAATGAATTTCTTAGGGTTTTCTTAAGCAAGGAATACTCAGAGATGATTTTGCCAGTTCCTTCCTCTGAAATATGTCATACAGCACCTGGTCTTCCTTGGAGGTCTCCCATCCAAGTACTAACCAATGCTGACCCTGCCTAGCTTTCAATATCAGATGGGATTTAGTGCCTATAAGGTATTTAGGAGGTGGAACTAAATGCAGAAACTTGGTATGTCATCTATGTTGATTGCTTGGGTGATTAATACTAGAATAGCTCTCCCTCCCCCGATTTCAGTGGGTGAACCAAGTGTTCTGCTCGTGCCTATACATTTGGTGTTTTACACCCAGTCAGCATAAAAATTTCAAGTTATCTGCTCCCTCTTCCAGACAGAAAATCTGTCAAATTAAATAACAAGGTTCCCATTTTAATGGCAGTGAAAAAAGCTAGTTTTATATGCATTTAGTGTAAGCTATGAGTAAACACGTGTATGATTGTGCTGTGGCTGTTATTTAGTGCATTACCTATACATCATCCAAACCATAGACAGTAGGACTTGCAAGTAGTAAAATTTAAAAAATGCAGGAGGATTTTTAAGGTTCTAGGAACTGGTTGTGAATCAAGTGAGGCTCGTAAGCCTCAGCAGAAGAGTGCTGTACAATTTCTGAGCTTGTTTAATCACATTTTGAGAGACTTTCTGACACAGATCTTCCAATTGTGTTAGGAAACAAATGTGGTAATGTTATGCAAACTTGCCTGGAAGTAAGTCCAATGGAATATAGTGGGGCTATTGGACAATATATAGTAGTGCTACTCACAGTGGTAGTCCCTGGACCAGTGCCGGTCCCTCAGCCATTGGCTGCTAGCCTCTGGCAAGTTTCCAGGAAAGAAAGAAACAATTGTACAAAATGGGCAAAAATGGGAAAAATTTAGTACCAGACCATGGTTTGTTGGGGAAAAAATTGCCAGTCCTTCAGATCAGAGAGCACCAATGCCTAGGACAACAGTGAAAAGCTATTGCAGACAGTGGCAAAACTATGGGGATGCAGAGATGCTGAAATGATCCGGGTGACAACTTTGGAGGGAGTGGTGACGCTGACCTTAGTAACACCATAGTTTGCAGAAATTCCTTTTTTTTTTTCCCCTTGCCTTTTTAGGTCATGAGATTTTAAAAGGCATTTTAAGAACACGTTGCATGCTATTCATGTAGTTCTCTGGTGCAAGAACTAGTCCTTAACATTCCCTTTTTTCCAGAGTGACTTTTGGAAGAGTTTTCTTTCCCCAGGACTCTGTAGAAGCTAGGTGTTGGCTTATTGTACAGTAAGGTCCCATGTTCCAGTGGTAGGATAACAGCAAGCACACAACTTGGGTGAAAACAAAGATCAAAGAAATCATTGGAGAGAAAGAGCTGCAGGAACAAATTCCAAATAATACTTTAGGAATAATTACTCTTTATTAGATTGCTGGGAAAAGAGGATTGCATAGGCAAAGGGGGCCTTTTAGTCTTTCTTTTTCTTTTTAATGGTGTAATAGTATTTCTGCTGCAATCATTTTTAATTATTATTTTTGAACCCTATTTCTAACCTGAAGGCTTAGAATAGCTTAGGGCATATTTAAAAGAAAACAGAAAAAGAAAGCAGCCTGAGCAAAGGTGTTGGCTTTTTATTGTATATTTTTATTGGCTGGCATCTATTTTTTCTGGCATTCATGTACATTTATTCTCTTTGCAGCTACAGAAATTTCTGAAGGAGGAGACAGAGTATTTTGGCAGTCATTTTGTCTTGATCCCCACAGGAATCCATAGGGGACCAATATAAATGTTGATGTATACTTCTCTCCACCCCCTAAATCTGACTCTTGTATATTTGGAGATGCCACTTCATAGTTATTGGTCAAAGAAAGAAGACAAATAATCTTATCTAAATGTGAATCAGGCTGACTTTATTAGCAAACACTCCCTTGGTTTTGTTATTGACAATGATAGTCTTTGGCAAATTCAAAAATGCTGAGAACAAAGACATGAGCTTCACTAGTCTTCATTTGCCCAAAAGGGACAATTTGCCTAGTCTGCATAATCATTTGTGTTTTGGGGTTTGTTTCTTAGGATTCTTGAGTTTAATAAATATTTCCACAAGATAGCCATGTAAGTCTGTTGCAGGTTTAAGTCCTGAAAATGAAAAGATTTTATTTGGCATAATATTGAGCTAAAGCAGGAAAGGGGTGCATGTAGTTCTCCATATGTTGTTGAATGGCAACTCCCATTAGCCCTAGCCAGTTTAGCTAATGGTAAAATATTGTGGGACTTGAAGTCCAGCAACATCTGGTATGCTACACATTTCCTGCCCCTGAATTTTCTATCAGCCAGTTCAGATAACAAAACAGTAAGAAGGTACATGAGCTGCTGTCTACCATACTACTCTGGGCTAGAGACAGGTGGTAGATCCATTTATTTCAATGGCTGAGGTCATGAATAATTTTAGCAGTGAAGGAGCAATTGCATATTAGCCTTCCTATAACCTTCACAGGGGATTTTCAATTTATGTGCACATTAGAATGATGTTCCTGGTTTGCTCAATAGTCTTTGAATATCTTTAAAACCCCTTGATGAGTAGGGGAGATGATCTTTGAAACATCTTTAAAACCCTTTGATTCATAGGGGAGATGATGCAGTAGGAGAAACGCAGCACAGAATAGGTAAAGACAGAGTTCAGGAATACCTGGCCAGCATAAATGAATTCAGGTCTCCAGGGCCAGATGAACTGCATCCAAGGGTATTAAAAGAACTGGCAGAAGTAATCTCAGAACCACTGTCAATGATCTTTGAGAATTCCTGGAGAACAGGAGAGGTCCCAGTAGATTGCAGGAGGGCAAATATTGTCCCCATCTTCAAAATGGGGGGGGGGGGAGAAGACCCAAATAATTACCGCCCAGTCAGCCTGACATCAATACTAGGAAAGGTTCTAGAGCAGATCACTAAACGGACAGTCTGTAAGCACTTAGGAAGGAATACCATAATCACTAAAAGGCAAAATGGGTTTCTCAAAAAACAACTAACGTCTGATTAATCTTATCTCTCTCTTAATTTGATAGAGTTACAAACTTGGTAGATGAAGGGGATGTAGTGTATCTTGATTTCAGTAAGGCCTTTGACAAGGCCCTCCATAATATTCTTGCAAAAAAAAAAAAAGCCAGTAACATATGGCCTAGACAATGGGACTGTTAGGTGCCATTGGTTTACTGAGTGCTCAGACGACAGAATCAGAATTCAAAATGACCTCAACAGATTAGAAAGCTGGGCCAAAATTAACCAAATGAATTTCAACAGGGAGAAATGTGGGCTACTACACTTGGGCAGTAAAAATGAAATGCACAGATATAGGATGGGTGACACCTGGCTTGATGGTAGTACATGCGAAAAGGATCTAGAAGTCTTAGTGGACCACAAGTTGAACATGAGTTAGCAGTGTGATGCAGCAGCTAAAAAACCCAATGCAATTCTAGGCTGCATCAATAGGAGTATAGTTTCTAGATCAAGGGAAGTAATAGTGCTACACTATTCTGGTTTGGTCAGACCTCACCTGGAATACTATGTCCTGTTCTGGGCACCACAACTCAGGAAGGATATTGAGAAGCTAGAATGTGTCCAGAGGGGGGTGACAAAATGGTAAAAGGTCTGGAAGCCATGTCATATGAGGAGCGCCTTAGGGAGAGGGATATGCTTAGCCTGGAGAAGAGAAGCTTGAGAGGTGACATGATTTCCATGTTTAAATATCTGAAGGGATGCCATGTTAAAGATATAGCAAGCTTGTTTTCTGCTGCTCCAGAAATTAGGACACAGAACAATGGGTTCAAACTACAGGGAAAGAGGTTCCACCTAAACATTAGGAAGAACTTCCTGACAGTAAGAGCTGTTTGGAAGTGGAATACACTGTCTCGGAGTGTGGTGGAGTCTCCTTTGGAGGTTTTTAAACAAAGGCTGGATGGCCATCTGTTGGCAATGCCTTTGATTGTGTATTCCTGCATAGCAGGGGGTTGGACTGGATGGCCCTTGTGGTCTCTTCGAATTCTATGATTCTATGATTTTTAAACCTACTCCCCTCCAAAAAAAATTCCCACAATTATTGAAAATTGAATTGCTAGGTCCAAACACTAGTGAGAGTTGCCCAAAAGTATGAATTGCATCAAGTGTGGTTTCTCTCATTCCTCACTCCAGTATGCGTGATGAGAAGATTTGGTCAAATCCTTGAGCTACCGGTATCTCAATTTTCAGACCTATTATCTCTAATTGGAAATAAGGTAATAGAATAAAGGGACCAAAATAAAACCATTTATCAAGTCCCTCATCTGTTCCAGGTCGGTTTTAAGATCTTGTATTGTTTCCTACTAGAACCAAATAAGTTTATTGCAACAGGATGAAGCAGGGTGTCTGTATCTAATTGGATTTTGCTTTTCCCCTAAAGTTGTTTTGCTGCAGCCTTAATAATACAGTAGCATCACCACCCTAGTAGCCTATTGCTGTCATATTAAAAATAATGAAATGAGATGTAATATGTTTCAAAACTTATTATAAGCCTGCTTTCAGAGTGAGAGCTTGAAGCCATTCCGACAAGTAAGAAAGAAGCCTGCAGAGTATTATGCTTCTCCACTGTGACTTATCAAAAGTTCGAAAAGATTACTCCCTAAATGATGTCAAGGACACAATTTAAGAAGAGTCTTGCCTGCTTCATGTTGTTTAGAGCTTCCTTTTGGAGGAACATACCCAGGGTCTATTGCCCTAGAAACAATTTGTAACTGTCATGATGCCATATAGAAATGCCAAAGTAAATGGTCAAAGTCTTTCTTAGTACAGAAGGAAGTATCTGTTTTAAAATTTAAATGGTAAGTTCCTGGTTTAAAAAAGTGTGTGTGTATATATATATATATATATATATATATATATATATATATATATATATGAATACTAGTCTAAACTTGGTATAAATGCTTAGTGTTACTTTATGTTAGCTTCTCAGCTTCCCTCTGAGATGAAGGGGAAACTGATTCTCCCAGATGTGGTTTGATTACAACACCCATCATTCCTGACTCTTGGTCAGTCTGGCTGCAGCCAAGCAGTATTGATCCAACAAGATCTGTAGAATCACAAGTTCCCTATCACTGCTCTAAGGTGTTAAGACCTCAAATCAGCCTGGGGTGGTCATTCATCTTACATACTTTTACAGAGGACAGCCTTCTACCTAGTGTGCTATTGTGTCCAAGTCCAGTTTAAAGCTAAAGAGGCTAGTAAGGTTATAATAAAGCTCCTGAAGGGCTTGGGATCTCAATGTTTTAAACAAGGGTGGTTAGCCATAGAGGATCTAGCACATGCCACCATTCTGTTTCTCATCCCTGGACTCTCACAGGCTGAAAACGGAAGTGATAAAATGTCGCTTCTATTTTTTTCAGAAAAGGGCTTTCGACCTGACCAAATATGAAGTCCCCTGTGCTTTGTTTTGACTGAGAATCACATCCCCCATTGGCTTCTGGATGCACGATTCTCAGTGGAGGGGGCTTTAAAAACATATAAAGGGAGGACTAGGAGTGGCCCGTGTGTTGCCAAAAGGTCCTTTGTGTGCCACATATGGCCAATGGGTCTCACAGTTCCTATCCCTGATTTAATGAAGCACCTCTCGCTATATACATCTGCTGGCATATTAAAATCTGCTACAAGGGTCTTCCTCTCTGTCCTACCACTGGGACCTGTACACTATAGTGATACATAAGGGGAAAAGATGGAATGGGAGGAGGGGTCTTGACTGTGCAGCTCAATTCCAGAATGCTTTCTGTTCCAGTAGCTGGTGGTGATTTTGATTGTCTAATTGGCTTATTTATAAAAAATGTGGGGTGTCATTTACTGGAGGTTAGTTGTTTTTATTTGCTTGGGTTTTGGAGTTCATGTTGATATTGTTTTCTCTCAAATTAGGTTTTCTATGGGGTTTTTTTTTCTGGGCTGTGAGGCCGTGTTCTAGAAGAGTTTATTCCTGACGTTTCGCCTGCATTTGTGGCTGGCATCTTCAGAGAATGGTGGCATAGGGGTGTGTGGGGTTTATATACTGTGAGCCCCTGTTGGGGAGGATATGTAAATTTGTGTATTTGAATGGCTAGTTCCTGGGGGAAGATATGCAAGGTGGATTAGCGTCTGTTTGGTTAATGGTCCAAATCCCCCTGTCCCTGGGTGAAGTTCATTTGCATATGTTGAGTTTTGATTTTGGTGTTTTTCAGGACTGGTAGCCAAACTTCATTTACTTTTAGGGTTTCTTATTTCCTGTTGAAGTTGTCCAGGTGTTTGTGGATTTCAATAGCTTCTCTATGCATTCTGACATGATAGTTGCTGGCCTAGTCCAGAATTTCGGTGTTTCGGGGCCGTATTGGTACACGACAGGACTTCAGAGGGCCACACACCTTTTCGCTACCCCAACACACACCTTATCTTTGGAATTTAAAAAAAAACTTTATGTATTTCTGCTTTTAATGAAAACTGGCTCTCTCTCACACACACACACACAGACTTCCTAGAGATTGGGAGGACCATTCCCCCCACACACACACGCTCGACAGACCTTTATTGAATCACAAAGGAAAACAGACATTTACCTGTAGGTAGGGGTATTTTTAGAAAAAATAGGGGGTTGAGAGGCCCCTGGAAGCCTCAAAACAGCCTTGTGAGGTACAACTTCCCCTAACCACAACTTTATTGATTGCATCCTGCTCTAAGATGTAATGATACATAGTGGGCTAGACATATTCAGATAAACAAAATTAAGTTTAAAAAATTGTATTCTTACATGATAGCTAATTTAGTTGGTTTTTAAACATCTTTCTCATTACAGTTGTCTCTCCATATCAATGGATTTGGTATCCATGGATTTAAGTATTCACGGCTTGAAAATATTCTTTAAAAAATAATAATCCAAAAAGCAAACCTTGATTTTGCCATCTTATATAAGGGACACCATTTTGCTATGCCACTGCATGTAATGGGACTTGAGTATTCATGGATTTTGGCATCCACAGGGGGTCCTGGAACCAACCCCAGCGAATATGAAAGGACACCTGTAGTTGTATCTTGTTTTAACCTTGCTGTAAGCTGTTTTGAATACCTTGTTGCAGGAAAAGAGGGATATAAATTAAGCAAATAATGAAATAAGAAATCAGAAGATGGAATACAACTGAAGTTAGCTGTCTTGCATTTACTACCTGGATAGTATACTGAGCCCAGCATATAGGTTAGGATGGAAAGAATGTTCAAAGATATTTGAAAAATGGTCAGAAACATGCTTCTCAAGTGTTGAGAAACCCTGATGAGAAGTCAGGTGGATAAAAATCTTGGCAGTTGGGGGCTTACTCTATGCAAGATTTGCAAATGGTTGATTTGTACAGAAGACAACATTTTCTTTGTAGTAAACAGCATTTTATATGCAGAAATAATACTATTAAGTCCTGAACTGCAGACTTTTTTGGAGCAGGGATCATTGAATCATAGAGTTGGAGGAGACGAGAAGGGCCATCCAGTCCAACCCCCTGCCATGCAGGAATACACTATCAAAGCATGCCTGACAGATGGCCATCCAGCCTCTGTTTAAAAACCTCCAAAAGAAGAAGGCTCCACCACACTCCGATGCAGTGCATTCCACTGCCAAACAGCTCTTACTGTCAAGAAATTCTTCCTAATGTTTAGGTGGAATCTTTTTTCCTGTAGTTGAATCCATTGCTCTGAATCCTAGTCTCTGGAGCAGCAGAAAAGAAGCTTACTCCATCCTCAATATGACATCCCTTCAAATATTTAAACATGGCTATCTTGTCACCTTTTTAACCTTCTCTTCTCCAGGCTAAACATACCCACCTTCCAAAGCTGCTCCTCATAGGGCATGGGCTTTCACCATTTTGAGCACCCTCCTCTGGACACACTCCAGCTTGTCAACATTCTTCTTGAAGAAAATTGCTAAAATTACTTGTTGCGGGTTTTTTAGAAGTAAATTAGTTAAGAAATACATCCCTACATATGTCATCTGGTCACAAGTTTTTTTTACTGTTGAGAGCTGTATTGCTTTTCCTTTTAAATTATAATCATGATATTTGGAAAGTTCTCTGCCATCCTATAACTTTTCTTTTTGGGTGATGCATTTCATCCATTTGGCAACATTCAAGTGGCCTCTTTAAGTTAAGTTATTAACTTCTTTAGTGAACAGAATTCTGAAACTTTGTTTCTAGCCTTATCTAACACTGTGCATTACAACTGGTGATCAACAAAGCAAAAAGTAGTAGTCTCCCAGTCTCATCTGTTGGGCCATGAAGAGCTAAGCAAAATTCAAGTTTTGGGTCTTAATTGTGTCTCCAAGATGTGGAATTTTGTGAACTGCTTAGCAAATATCCTCATGCATAAATTAACTGAACAAGTCCAGGACTTACAAAACAGATCTAATAACTTCTACAATATATGATATAAATGTGTAGATGCTAACTGAAAGAGGTACAATGTATAATTTCTTCTAATATATGGTAACTTATGAAGGTTTTGGCAGTGTTGCAACAACTCCAAATTCACATAAACACCTGCCAACTAAATGTTGTTGTTAATATTGTTGTTATGGTTCAATTTTGTTTATATATTTGAATAAAGTTTTGAAATTTAAAGTAGGGGGAAACAATATGTAGCAGATTAATCTGTATTCAACTTGACAAGTCCATGTCTGGAGGTCTACCTCAGTCCCTACCAAATCAGCTCCCCTTGCAGAGTGCTTTTTCTACAAAAGTTGAAAGGCTCTATACTGTGCTGTGTTCCAACTATAGTGGATAATGTAGATCAGGGTGGGCAGCTGTAGCCTGTCAAACCTTTTTGGACTGCAACTCCCATAGTCTCTCACTATGGCTGGCTAGGTCTGATGGGAGGTGTCAGTGAAAAAGAGCTGGAGATTTCAAGTTACTCAGCCCTGGTGCAGCCCTTTCAATATCAAGATGTAAAAAGCAGAACAAAATCAAGACAACAACAGCACATGTCTATGTTCAGTGTCACTTCCATGTTTTGGGGGACTGTTAGGCAAAAAGCCTTTAGTGGGCTCATTTCACCATCACAATACTGCTAATTGGTTAGTCTTCTCCCTCTTGGCTTACCCAGAGCCCAAGGGGAGTGGACAATGTTACTCCACTAACTTTGGTCTTACCCTTGCTTGCATATTCAGAGTGGGCAGGTGAACGAGCAGGGATAGCAAAGAAGGGGGGAGGGGAACAGAACCAGCAGTCTCGCCTTGAGCTTGATTTTGCATGTATCCCTGTTTCCTCATGGATTCTACATCTTTAGACTACATCTCTATTGAGTGAACCAAACTCCTACATTTGTTCTTCAGAATAAAACAAAATAGAAACTTTGCCTGTTTGCTAGCAAATGCCCTCAAACCAAATTAGCTATTTTAAAAAAAAAAAAATACACACTTTATTTCAAAAGCAAGCTTAACAATTCTACCCATCTGTTCCTTTGTCTGAGACTGATAGGTTAGATGTCAGTAAGTAATGAAAAAGCTACAGACAAACAGAATCCTGTAATCTTATATGCTGCTGTTGAGTTCCAGAAAGTCCTCTTTTTTTTTTTACCTTACCCTGAGGTCTTCCTTGAGCTCAAATGCCAGATGCACATGATGATGTGCCTTATTAAACCCTAACAGTGGTCTCTTACCAGCCATCTGACAATGACTGTGCCAGAAGAGATTGTGGATAAAATATGCCTGCAGGAAATCTTTGGCAAGCCATTTGACAGTCAGAGGAACAGGTCCTGATAGGAATTCAGCCATCTAAGACATGAACATTTCTAAAAAGTAGTGCTTCTTAAGAGACCAGAGTTGTACTCATTCTCTCTCTCTCTCTCTCTCTCTCTCTCTCTCTCTCTCTGGCTTTTCTTCGCAAACGAAGATTCAGGAAGGACTTATCCCGCGCTTTCTGCAAGCGCGCTGATGACTGAAAAGGCCAATCTGCGATAAACAAGTCCGGTTGCAGAAAGCACAGCAGAAGGTCTCCTTGGGTGATGTTTCCGGGTTGTGATTCTTTCTGTGTTGTCGTTTCTCTTCAAGACTTGTTTGGCGTGAGTTCTCAAATAAGGCTGCAACATTGTGGGTAGTGCGTCTCCATGCCTCCTGATGTGAGGCGAGGGCGGACCATTGTTGGTGATCAATTTGGCTGAGCCCGAGATGTTGTTTCAGGGAATCCTTGTATCGCTTTTTTGGAGCGCCCCTCTTACACTGACCCATGGCGAGTTCACCATAGAGTACTGTTTTTAGGAGGTGATGGTCCTCCAAGATGTACTCATACTACAAGCAGAGAAAGGGGACAACAACCTTAACTAACTTGCCACTTGGTTAGCAGACATCTCCATGGCTCCAAGTCATAAGGGATGTTACGAATGAGCAACCAATTTTGAAGGAATCACACCTCCCATGCACTTACTTTATCATCTGAAACAGAACTTCGAAAGCATTGCTTTTGGAGGGTTGCAGTCCCCAGAATGGCTTTTGTCCAAACATTGTAGTCCAAAATGTTTTCCGAGCTCTGATCTGACCTTCAGTCTATACCTGAAAGGCTACAAAATGGCATTCAGTAGCCTATGTATGCTGTATGACAAAACAACCTTGGAACCAGGGACACACAACTCCCATCAAGTCCTCTGCCTTAGTGCTTCACATAAACCTCACAGGGGAGGTTTATGACGTCCAATCTCCCTCTGTTAAGTATGGGTTCCTGACATGCCCTTCCACAGATCATAGGATACTTTAAAAAAGTATTTAGCCTTTGTATGTCTAGAGGTACTAGCAGATCTTAGAAGTAACAACGGGGGAGGGGTAACTAGTTACTAGTTACAATAATGCTCTGGAACAGTGTTACTTTTTTGGCTCTGATGTCCTAGGCTGTAATTCACTACTTTTCAGTGTAACAGGAGGGTGCATGTTGTTCATTACTGGGTGTTTCCTGTCTAAGCTGGTGGGGAAGGAAGGTTTACATGGGTAGCTCCAATGGGACCTTTTGTGGAATATTGTATGGATAAAGAGAAGTAGTGGAGCTGACAACAAGGAGAGAGTGAGGCCAGAAGAGAGACTTCGAGCCTTTTCACACTCAGAAGAAAAGCAGCAAGGGAGCAGGAATGTTCCGTCTTCCACACTGCCTTACTGCATGATGTCATCATTTTTTTCATTCTGTTTCCGTGGGAGACCAAGTTAAAACTACATCTTTTTGCTAACCAGAAAAACCATTTGCAAAAAGACATGGTTTTACCCCGGTCTCCCATGGGACTGGAATTAAAGAATGCCGGAAAGATAACAATATCATGTGGTAAGGCAGCACGCAAAACAGAACATTCCTGCTCCCTTGCCACTTTTTTTCAGAGTGTGGTAAGGCCCAGAGAGGGAAAAGAGACACACTGAAACATGAGCTGCCCTAGAGATTCATATTATTGAAAAAAAAATTAAAATGTATTTAAAAGTTAGCCTGCTTTTTTTGTTTATGTTCCTCCACTGTGGCCAAATGAAAGAGACTGCTTCCACTGGCAGAAAGAGAAAGAGAATCAGTATTGTGTGCACAGGGTGGTGAGGTGAGGAGGACTGCCTTGCCAAGCTGGCTGCTCCAAAAGGTAGAACAGGGCAGGCACTTGGACTGACTTGGTTGGTGTGAGCTTTGAAAGACAGTTTTGAGGGGGAGGAGGTGTTTCTTTGCATGTGTCAGAGATGAGGAGACCCAGAGAGCATCAATATATATAAAGGGTTTGGGTATGTACAATAGGCCAGGGTATGTTTCCTCTCCCAGTGTGCTGATTGGCTGCTCAGGAAACACACCCAACCAATCATCACCCACATGCAAATTCCCTCTCCACCTCACAGTCCATTACTGCCACTCAATCTGTGGCCCAGATTGGGACCCAGACAGTCAACTCAACTGGTGGTGGTAGCGGTGACAGGCTGCCTGTTACAGGACCCAGGCAGTCAATTGGTGGTCGCAAATCCAGGAAAAGTGTGGAATGCTGAGAAGGGGGAGGAGGAATTTAAATCCACCAGCCTACCTTACAGGGTTGTCGTGAGTCTACTGGGTGTTTTGGAGGGAGTTTTTTAATGGCATATGGTACGCAGGGTCTAGCTAGTTTTCTTTTATTTTGCAATGGCACAATACTAACAGTAACAGTAACAAGTGATCCAGAGACTGCAGTAACAGTGACAAGTAATAACCTGTTAGGTGATCAGAGTAACAAATAACATAATTAGTTCCTTTCTCAAAGTAATATTCTCAGCTCTGGAATACTAGGAAATGCATTTGGACAATATTGTTTCCAGTTGTTCATTAAGCATATTGTCTCCTTCTACCATTGTTGTCAATGGCTAAAACATCTGGCCTAATTTTTGTCCTTTCCTTTTTCTTGAACATCCAGTCTTTTTGTACCACCGTGCCTGACTGAGAATTCTCAGAGAACTCAAAAGTTTGCACATTTTTGTGACATTTTGATTGGTCTTACTAAAGATATTGTCCAACTGTGGATTTTGTTTTTTCCAATGGGAGTGGGGGAACTTTGCATATCTACTGTTATGGTTGGTATTTAGTTTCATAGGGTCACCATAAGTCCAAGCTGACTTGATGGCAGATAACAAGAATAGAAGAAATAAGCAATAGTTCTGCTAAACTGTCCAGAATCTGATGGAGGGAGATTTCATATGTGCCATGGGATAACATTCTCCTTGCAATTGCTTTTTATAATCAAAAACAAGCTGGTGCCCTCCAGATGTTTTGGACTGCGACTGACAGCATTCCTGAACATGCCGGCTGGAGCTAATGGGAGTTGAAATTCAAAGCCTTTAGAAGATACCAGGTTGAGAAAAGCATCTGAAATTATTCCTTAATATTCTTACATAGTAATTTCCAAAATCATTTGTAATTCTTTTCTCCAGAAGCACTATAGTTGTTGCCTGCTGTGACTGACTTGTGCAGCTTTAAACTAGAGGAATACATTTGTGGAAATTTCTGTCTTGCCTTGCAACTGGATCAGAAATGTTTGACCCAGACTATGTCAGAAGCATTGGATTTGTAAAACTTTCATTTTTGTTTTTCTAGTTTAAAGGTTTTATTTTTAATATTAATTCCAAAGACAAAGTACAGTGCTTATTTCACCGATAAACTAAACATCAGGGTTATAACATTCCTATCCTTAGTCTCTAAATCTACAACTGGTAAATATGGAGGTGGATGATACTATTCCTTCATATAACTACAATGCTATCAAACAAGGTTTGGTTTTTTTTTAAAAAAATTGCAGATCAAAATTTCAAATCATATAAAGTTCCCTTTGAGGCTGTATTATTTGTATGTGGCTTGAACTTGCTGTGGATTCTGGGAGATTATGAAATGAAGAGGTGTTGTTAAAACAAAATTGCAGGACCTAGGTCAAATGTGTCTGAATATTTGTAACTTTGCCCCTTTTCCTGCTAGGGTCCAAATTATATGGTGCATTAAACATGTAGTGTGCAGATAAAGGTCACTTTTTTTTCTTTTTCTTTTTACTTTAAATTTTGCATGTATGGTCCTGATCTGGAGCAGAACTAGCATGCATGGATAAGGGAGGCAACAGATTAACACCAACTAAAGTGGAATCACAATGCTTTCTTTAGAAGAAAGAAAGAAAGAAAGAAAGAAAGAAAGAAAGAAAGATAGATCAATCTGAGAGCCAGTGTGGTATAGTGGTTTGTGTGTTGGACTAGAATACTTGGAGACCAGATTTTGAATCCCCACATGGCCATGGACACCTACTGGGTGATTGTGGGCAAGTCAAACACTCTCAGTCTCAGAGGACGGCAAAGGCAAACCCGCTCTGAACAAACTCTGCCAAGAAAACCCCAGTTTTGCCTTAGGGTTGCCATAAGTCACAAATAACTTGAAGGCACACAACAATGAACAACAAAATGTTCAATTGCATACTTTAAGTTTTAAATAGCTTGCAGTTTGGCCAATAGTAACTAATACAGAAGTAGATATAGAGACTTTGGGTGGTGGTGGTGAAGAATACAACACTTACAGCCCCTTTTCAGTTCTAAAATCCTGTCTAAGTAAAAGAGTATTGTCCTGCTGATGGAAGGACAGCAAAGATGATAAGAGGAGTGATGAGCAAAATATGAGGAAATGTTGAAGGAACTGGGCTTGTTCAGTTTTGTGACGAGAAAACCAAGGGGTGACATGATTGTACTCTAGATACTTCAAGGGCTGCCACAAAGAAAAGGGCCTGTTCTTTGCTGCCCTAAGGGGTAGGACCAGGTCTGATAGTTTGATGTTACAGGACAGTAGATTTTGTTTGAACATTAGAAGGAACATCTTGACAATAAGAGTGGTTCATCAAGGGAGCCAGTTGCCTAGAGAGGTGGTGGGGTCTCCTTCTTTGACCATCTTTAAAAAGAGGCTGGACAGCTACCTGCTGGGGATGCTTTAGCCGGAGATCCTGCACTGAGCAGAGGGGCTGGACCAGTTGGCCCATAGGATCCTCCCAACTTTGTGATTCTATGATTCTAGGAGGGGACTATTCTAGCCTCCTTAGGGAGGGTGTTCCAAAGTGTAGGGACAGCCACTGAGAAGGCCCTCTCTTGTGTTCCCTCCAGCCATAGTTGTGGTAGCAGGACCAAGAGAAGGCTTTCATCTGTGGATCTCAAGGTCCAGGCAGAGAGATGCAGTCTGTTAGACAACCTAGACCTAAGCTGTATAGTGATCTAGGATAGAATTGCCTTAAGATCACCAATGACTTGAAAGCACTAACATCACAGTTTTCTATATTTATTTATAGTTCCTGTGTGTTTCCCTTTGTAGGAAAAATCAGGTGCAAACATGAAATTAAATATTTATACTCACCTTTCCTCCAAAATGCACTCCCAAACTGCCTTTACAACAATCAAAATCCATCCCATCAAGTGGGTGCTTCAGATGGACTAAAATACAAAACAGGAGTGGCTTGGTTTTATTTCAGCTTTCATTCGGAAGTGTTTTAAGTCCCTGAGACATGCCCACATCCTGAGGGGCAGTCGTGCCCTTGGGTATCTTGCTTTCCAATGTTTTGTTCACACAAAGGCCATGCCATAGATAAAACTTTTTGAGTGCATTTCCAATGTGCTTTTCATTAGAAGGCTAAGCAAGCACTTTCTTGTTTGATCACCATATTCAAATATTTACTCTGAGAGAAATGGAAGTAATGAACTGTGCAATCCCTTGCTACCACCATCACTACCCTAAAATATTTAGGTTGGAGAAGATTCCCTCTTACCATATGCTTGTCTCAGAAATGCTCTAGTTTCCCCCCACCTGACAGCTGGGGAATGCCTTCAGGATGACAGATTGTCAATGCAGTCAGTGACTTGGAATGTGTCATGTGTATATTTTTAGTTGGAAAGGAATGAGTGAGTCCCTTTTGAGGCTTGGCTTCTTAAGAACCCTAAGAAAAACCTCTCATGCCCATGAAAAGCCTACAGGAATTCAGCCTATTGTCTCTGTTGGGACAGAGCAAAACTATTACTCTCCATATTCTTAGAAGCTCTGAAATGTAGTGATAAGGGGAGAATGATTGAGATGCAGACCATAATCAGTTAGCAGCAGTTCTGAATAAGTCTTGAATAGTAGGAAGATGCTATATTCACTGCAGCCACAATTATTAATTTTTCCTCTGGAGTTATTATTTAGTAGATATCTCGCCATTGTACTGTCTATTCTCCTTTATGGGTCTGAAACATGGGTCACCTATCGCCAACACTTACAACTCTTCGAACGTTTTCAGCGCTGTATACGTACAATCCTAAATATACACTGGATTGAATATGTGACAAATGTTGCTGTCCTTGAGCAAGCAGGGATCACCAGCATTGAGGCCATGATATTGAGAACACAGCTGCACTGGGCAGGGCATGTTTCTAGGATGGAGGACCATCGCCTCCCAAAACAGTACTCTACGGTGAACTCGCCACCAGTCAGCGTAAGAGGGGCGCTCCAAAAAAGTGATACAAGGATTCCCTGAAACAACATCTCAGATTTGGCCAAATTGATCACCAACAGTGATCTGCCATGGCTTCACATCAGGAGGCATGGAGGAGACACACTATCCACAATGCTGCAGCTTTATTTGAGAACTCACGCCAAACAAGTCTTGAAGAGAAATGACAACGCAGAAAGAATCACAACCCGGAAACATCACCCAAGGAGACCCTCAGCTGTGCTTTCTGCAAGCGGACTTGTTTATCTTGGATTGGCCTTTTCAGTCATCAGCGCGCTTGCAGAAAGCGCGGGATGAGTCCTTCCTGAATCTTCATGTGCGAAGAAAAGCCAGAGAGAGAGATATCTCGTCATATACTGCAAGGAGTATACATATAACAAACACATTCTTACAAGTAATGGCCTCCTAAAGATATTCCCCTCAAGGATAGGAGCCATGACTAGCCTCAGTTCCCTGTTGAATGTACGCTCAGTTCTATTTGTCTTCAAGTGTTCTTTGGAAGCATGGAAAAGAGATGATAGAGCTGTCCTTGCATGTCCTGCCCCCAACATCCCTGTTCCCTCCAGAGGTCTTCACTGAGTGTAGAGTCTAGAGAAATTCTGAATCTTGGTTTTGCTGTGTATTTCTCTCAGTCCTATCTGCATATTTTTGTTTATAGAAGGTTTCAGGAGTTTGTATCAAATTACCATGCCATGCATCTGCCTCATGCAAAATCACATGCATTTTCTGTACACATTTCCCCTACATATACATATGTCTGTGTATTTTTCCCTTTGAAGAAAACTTGTCTGTACATGTTTTCTAATATACACCATTTTTAGCCATTGTATGTATGTCTTTGTGTGTATTTAGTTCATGAAGTAGACTTTATAGGAGAAACAGGCCAAACAGGAAAGGAGGAGGAATAGCATTATATGTCAGGGATATTTACACCAGTGAAGTGATCCATGACATCAATACTGGAAGCCAGGTGGAGAGCATCTGGATAAAAATTAAAGGGGAGGGAAACAACAGGGATGTTATTGTGGGACTCTACTACAGACCCCCAAATCAGACGAAGGAATTGGATGTTGCCTTTCTAGAACAGATGAACATACATGCAGAAAGGAGAGATGTAGTAGTGATGGGTGACTTCAACTATCCTGATATTTGCTGGCAATCTAACTCAGCCAAAACTACAAGGTCTAGCAAATTCCTTACATGCCTGGAAGACAATTTCATGGTCCAAAAGGTGGAAGAGGCAACAAGGGGGTCACCTATTTTAGATCTGATCCTAACCAGCAGAGACGACCTGGTTAATGGGGTGCAAGTGATGGGATCCTTAGGTGAGAGTGATCATGTTCTCCTGGAGTTTGTTATACAATGGAAAGGAGAAGCCAGGCATAGTCAGACACGCATTCTTGACTTTAGGAGAGCTGATTTCAATAAACTCAGAGAAATACTGGGGATGATCCCATGGTCAAGAATACTAAAAGAGAAGGGACCTCAAGACGGATGGGACTTTCTCAAAAGGGAGATACTGAAGGCACAATTTCAAACAGTACCATTGAGGAAGAAAAAATGGGAGGTGTCTCAAGAAACCAGGATGGATGACTAAAGAACTTTCAATGGAGCTAAGTTTTAAACGGAACATGTATAGGAAATGGAAAAGGGGGGAAATCACCAAAGAAGAATTCAAACAGATAGCGAACACGTGTAGGAGTCAAGTCAGAAAAGCTAAAGCGCAGAATGAGCTCAGGCTTGCTAGGGAGGTTAAGAACAATAAAAAGGGGTTTTTTGGGTATGTCCGCAGCAAAAGGAGGAAGAAGGAAATGATAGGGCCGCTACATGGAGAAGATGGCAAAATGCTAACAGGGGACAGAGAAAAGGCAGAATTACTCAACACCTTCTTTGCCTCAGTGTTTTCAGAAAAGGAAAAGGAGGACCAACCTGAGGAGAATGGAACAGAGGACACAATAGGGGAAATCCAGCTCAAAATAAGTAAAGAGGTAGTACAGGAATACCTTCTTAATCTAAATGAATTTAAATCTCCAGGACCAGATGAACTACATCCAAGAGTATTAAAAGAGCTGGCAAATATAATCTCAGAGCCATTGGCAATAATATTTGAGAACTCCTGGAGAACAGGAGAAGTCCCAGCAGACTGGAGGAGGGCAAACGTTGTTCCCATCTTCAAAAAGGGGAAAAAAGAGGATCCCAACAACTATCGTCCAGTTAGTCTGACATCAATACCAGGGAAGATTCTAGAACAGATCATTAAACAGAGAGTCTGTGAACATTTAGAAGGTAATGCCATAATCACAAAAAGTCAACATGGGTTTCAGAGAAACAAGTCATGCCAGACTAATCTGATCTCTTTTTTTGATAAAGTTACCAGCTTGGTAGATGAAGGGAATGCTGTGGTAGATGAAGGGAATGCATTGCATACCTTGATTTCAGTAAGGCCTTTGACAAGGTTCCCCATGACATTCTTGCAAACAAGCTTGTAGAATGTGGGCTAGACAAGTTAACTGTTCAATGGATTTGTAATTGGTTGACCGGCCGAACCCAAAGGGTGCTCAGCAGTGGCTCCTCTTCGTCTTGGAAAGATGTGACCAGTGGGGTGCCACAGGGTTCTGTCCTGGGCCCAGTGCTATTCAACATCTTTATCAATGACTTAGATGAGGGAATTAGGGGCATACTTATCAAATTTGCAGATGACACCAAATTGGGAGGAGTAGCTAATACCCTAGAGGACAGGATCAAAATTCAGAATGACCTGGATAGACTGGAGAGCTGGGCCAAAGCTAACAAAATGAAATTCAATATGGAGAAATGTAAAGTACTGCATTTAGGGCGGAAAAATGAAATGCATAAATATAGGATGGGAGAGACCTGGCTGAATGAGACTACGTGCGAAAGGGATCTAGGAGTCCTAGTAGACCACAAGTTGAACATGAGCCAACAGTGTGATGCGGCAGCTAAAAAGGCCAATGCGATTTTGGGTTGTATCAATAGAAGTATAGTGTCTAGATCAAGGGAAGTAATAGTGCCACTCTATTCTGCCTTGGTCAGACCTCACTTAGAATACTGTGTCCAGTTCTGGGCACCACAATTCAGAAAGGATATTGACAAATTGGAGCGTGTCCAGAGAAGGGCAACTAAAATGGTGAAAGGTCTGGAAACAATGCCTTATGAGGAGAGACTTAGGGAGCTGGGTATGTTTAGCCTGGAAAAAAGACGGTTTAGAGGCGACATGATAGCCCTGTTTAAGTATTTGAAGGGATGTCACGCTGAGGATGGAGCAGGCTTGTTTTCTGCTGCTCCAGAGACTGGAACACGGAGCAATGGGTGCAAGCTCCAGGAACAGCGATTCCACCTCAACATGAGGAGGAACTTTTTGACAGTAAGAGCTGTTCGGCAGTGGAACACACTCCCTCAGAGCGTGGTGGGGTCTCCTTCCTTGGAGGTCTTTAAGCAGAGTCTGGATGGCCATCTGTCGGGGATGCTTTGATTGTGATTTCCTGCGTGGCAGGGGGGTTGGACTGGATGGCCCTCGTGGTCTCTTCCAACTCTGCAATTCTATGATTCTATGATTCTATGATTCTATGACCATAAACTTTGCCAATGTGCAGTTTCTATGCCAATGGTGAGCACTTTGTCTCCCGGTGAGTCTTAGAAAATGCAGCATGGGCTGCTGACACAGTGCAGGAATAATCCAGTTTGAAACCACTCTAACTGCCATGGCTCAATGCTATGGAATGCTCGGATTTTTAGTTTTGTGAGATAGTTAGCCTTCTCTGTCAGAGAACTCTGGTGCCACAACAAACTACAAATCCCAGGATCAAATAGAATGGAGCCATGATAGTTAAAGCATATCAAACTGCATTATTTCTGCAGTGTGTCAGCAGCCACAGATTCCTTCTTCAAGAATCTCATTTCTAATGAGACCCTTCTCCATCTCTATCAGAGTGTAATGGTGTAAACAGAGAATCAAAGTGCATTCATAAAATCATAGAATCTCAGAATTGGAAGGAGCCACAAGGGCCATCTAACCCAACCCCCTGCCATGCAGGAATATACAGCTAAAGCACTCTTGAAAGATATCCATCCAACCTCTGTTTAAAGACCTTCAAAAGAAAGTCCACTACTCTCTGAGACAGTCTATTCCACCACTGAACAGTTCTTACAATAAAGTTTAGGTGGTATCTCTTTTCTTGCAATTTGAACCCATTGGTTCATGTTCTAATCTCTTGAGCAGCAGAAAACAAGCTTACTCGGTCTTCTATACGACATCCCTTCAAATATTTAAAGACATATATGCCACATCTCAGTCTTCTCCAAGATTAACATACTCAGTTCGTAAGTCATTGCTCATAAGGCTCAGGTTCAGCTGAATATGCCCAGAATTTCCTTTCTGACTTGTATGCAACAAACAAAAGTCAACTGTGGGTTGGGGCAATGCACACAAAGAAGTTACAGGCAAAGCCAGCATGCATAGCTCCCATTTCCATCTTACATAGTTTGACCCCTCATTTGTTTGGTTGAACATCTGTATCGGTATTTCCCCCCCTTAGCATAATGTGTGAGATCCTGCTTATCAACACCTACTTCTACGTATCATCCATTGGATCCCCGCCACACTTTCTCAAGCATGCATTCCAAATATTGGTTTGATTCTACTGACTGCCCTTAATCCTAGTGGAAATCAGTATAGAATGTTGTTATTTTTAATTTGGTAAATATCCAAAGGGAAGAAACATAAGAAATGTAGGAAAGATGAAGAGGAGGGGGAGGGGGGAGGGAAGGGACTGACATGCTACATTATCCAATATCTCACTGATTCCTAGATTCTTGGATAGAATTCAAGAGCCTTACTACACTACAAAGAAAAGCGGCAAAGCAGCAGAAACATTCTGTCTTTCCTGCTGCCTTACCACATGGCGGCGAAGTTCTTCCACTATTTTTTTGTTCTGGTCCTGTGGAGGACCAAGGTAAAACAGCGTCTTTTTGGCAAACAGATTTTTCTGGTTAGGAAAAAGATGCAGTTTTACCTCAGGCCCCCACAGGACTGGTACAAAAGAACACCAACGCCATGTGATAAGGCAGCAGGAAAGACTTTGTTCCTGCTGCTTTGACACTTTTCTTCAGAGTGAGGTAAGGCTTCAAATCACTGGTGGCCAAAAACTCCACAGTCAGTACTGCCTGGTAGACTATGAAACCAAGATAATATTTCATTTTTATCTGACCTTTTTAAGGGATCCCTACCAGTGGTGAAAAAGCAGTGCCTCTTCAGTTGTTGGTTGCAGATGAGGGGAGTGGAACTAGACCTTCCCCCGCATGTAGAAATTCAGGATGTTCGGGCTGTTATATTTTGACAGCAGTGTTTTCCCCAGCACCCAATTAAAGGTAGCAGCAGAAAGAAAGTTTCCTGGTCTTTCTTACACAAGCTCTATTTTACTTGGGAAATGCAATTTTAAAGTTTTTAACATGTAAAAGCTGTAGGCCAATGCCAGTTAAAGCCATTGTCCCCATAATGGAGGTGCAATGAGGGTAGGCTGTAGGTGAGAAACTGGCTTGCAACAGCTCCACAATGTTGGTATTGTTGGTAAGAGATGAGGATCTGGCTAGCTTGGATTTTTAACTCCTCCAGAAAGAGAGTTCAGTCTGATTCAGCTGCCTCTAGACCTGATCCAAAAGCTTTGTGTTGCACTGGTTTGCATGTTGATACCTGTCATAAAAATGTAAACATTTCACATAAAACCTTCGAGCCTGTGCAATGGATTTTTCTGGTGGAGCGCAGTGTGCACAGAACTGGCCTCACCCTTTAAACCAGAGATTCATCTGCCGTGGCCTTGCAAGCATGGACAGTAGCAGCGAGGTCCTCGGGTCGTAGGTTTGATTAGAGTTTCCTTCTCTTAGATGGTTGTGTCAGGGATGATGGGAGTTGTAGCTCTTCACCTCTGGCTCAAACTCACCACCTTGTTATGCAGCAGAGCCAACCAGCTTAGATCAGTGGTTAATGCTTTCCTCCAAAGCAGCAGAGTTTCAGAGAATAGGCTGAAGATCCTGACAAACTCTCCAAGCCTTCTCACTCTTCTCCAGGTGTCTCCAAAATGTCTCCAGGATTCACTCAGGCAACTTAGTAGTTTTATATAAAACCTACTTTATTCTTCTATATAAATATACTATATGGTCAACAAATCACAATCTCTACACACTACTCCACAATATCTCCAAACTACTGCACCTCTACTCAACAACACACAACCACAATACATTGGCAAACATTGCAATTTTTATAGCCATTGTTTATCACCACCCACTAATTAGTTTCCACCCAGTGGGTGTGTACTTCCATTCTGATTGGTCCATGTAGTTCCACCCATGCTTAAGACCAACCCATGTATTTCAACATTTCACCTTGTACACTTAATGATTCTCAGGTGTTTCCAATCTGCATTCAGTACCTCTGTCCTTGGCTCTCAGGCCTTCTAGATTACATTAGCAGTTTCACCTGTGTAGCCCCATAATTGCTCTTGCTTAGTCATTGTGACTTTCACATACATATTTTATTTCTTTCACTGTATGTCCCATGTTGCATTTTCCTTAACAATCCCCTCCGAAATAAAATATTGTATGTGTCTTACAATGTCATTCCAACCATTTGTGTCAGCCTTTCATGTTTTTCTACTGTCAATGCTTTTGTGAACAAATCTGCTATGTTGTGTTGTGTTTCTATATATCTCAATTCTATTTCACCCTTCTGAACCATGTCTTGCACATTTTGATATCTTACACCAACATATTTTGTTCTGTTCTTCAAACTTTCAGTTTCAGCCATCGCTATGCATGACTGTGAATCTTCCAGAATTTCCACTGGTATCTTGTAACTTTCATTTAAATCATTCAGCAATTGCTTAATCCACTGTACCTCATTTACTATCTCATTCAAAGCAGCGAATTCTGCTTCCGTTGTGCTTATCGCTACATTAGTTTGTTTTCTACTTCTCCAAACTATTGGACTTTCACTATATTTAATTATCATTCCTGTAACTGACTTCTTGTCTCCTAATTCTGATGCAAATGAACTGTCTACATAACAATCTAGATCTGAACTACTGCTTCTTATAATCAATTTCCTATCTAAGGTTCCTTTCAAATATCTCAATAAATGTTTTACCGCTGTCCAGTCTTCAATTTTTGGATCATTAACCCTTCTAGACAATACATTTACAGCATAAGAAATGTCTGGTCTGGTATGGCAAGATATGAATTGTAAAGATCCTATTATACTTCTGAAGAAAGTCTTGTCCTCAAACGCTCTAGTTGTTTTCTCAGACACAAAACCAGTTGTCATTGGAGCTCTTACTATTTTTGCATTCTGTAATCCACACTTTTCAATCAGTCTTTCAATTTTATTTCTCTGACTTAATAAACAATGTCCTTCTTCTGTCCATTCGACACAAATACCTAAATAAGACTTCAATACACCTAAGTCCTTCAAAACAAACTTCTCAGACAATTCTCTTTTTACTGACTCAATTTCCTGTTTTGACTTTGCTGCTACGCACAAATCATCTACATAAATCACTAATACTATGTCTCCTTTTGTATAAACACAAGCATCTGCAATGCTCCTCTTGTAACCTAGCTTAACTAGCTCATCATTGATGCACAGATTCCACGCTCTGGCACTTTGTTTTAAACCATACAACGCTTTCTTTAACTTACATACTCTCTGACTACCATTTTCTTCGAAACCTTGTGGCTGTTCCATAAAAATTTCTTCATCCAAAACCGCATTCAAGTAAGCTGTCTCAAAATCAAAATGTTCTACAACTAAATTCCTTTTTACTGCTACAGCTAGAACCATTCTCAGACTTTCTGGCTTTGCAGTTGGAGAATATGTCTTATCATAGTTCTCATACTGCTGTTGTGCAAAACCCTTAGCCACTAACCTAGCTTTATATTTGATACTTCCATCTGGCATTTCTTTCCTTTTGTATACCCATTTACAACCAATTACTTTCTTGTCTTTGGGTCTGTCAACAATTTCAAAAACATCTTTATTTACCAGGCAACCAAACTCATTATCCATTGCATCAAACCATCTTTCCTGTTCTTCTCTAGAAAAACTTTCCAACTCTTCAAAACTTTCAGGCTCTTCTACTGCTAAACAAGCTCTTGCCTTTGTCACAACAAACCTATCTGGAGGCTTTCTAACTCTATGACTACGCCTGGGAATAAAATCTGCTGTTCTGTCTCTTTCTTCCTCACTTTCTCTACTAGGAGTTGTAGTTCTATGACTAAATCTCTTGTCTTCAGTCATTCGAGTAGTAGTAGGCCTAGATGCTATCTCATCATCAGAAGAACTACCACTGCTGCTAGGTGATGCTTCCTGCTTAACTGAAACTCCTCCGTTTCCTGAGGTTGGTTCAGTTTGTGCTTCTGGCTCATTTGAACTCCCTAATCTCAAAAACACTTCTTTATTGGCATGCAGTTTGTCCCAACCAGCATGTCTCTCAAAATTTGCAGACCTAGAATACTGCACTTGTTTTCCATCCAAATGAAACTTGTAGCTATTTCCAGAATACCCCAAAAACCTAAGCCTTTTGCTTTTGGGTTCTCCTTTCCTCCTGAAACAAGCAGGTGTGTAAACATGAGCAAATTGTCCAAAAACCCTTAAGTACTTGTAATTTGGCATTCTCCCATACAATACCCTGTAGGGAATGTCTTCAATTTCTGAATGATACAATCTGTTACTGATATGTATTGCAGTCAAAGTTGCTTCTGCCCAAAAACTATCTTTCACCCCTGCATCTGCCATCATACAAGCAGTAATTCTTTTTATATCTTGTATTTTCTTCTCTGCTAACCCATCCTCACTAGGACAAGCAGGGTTTGTAGTTTCATGCCTTATTCCCACCTTTTGAAACCAGTTAAACAATTGATTATTTAAAAATTCTCCTCCTCTATCAGTAATGATGGTGCCTACTCTGCTATCAAATTGTCTTTCCACCATTCTTACCCATGCTTTTAAACTTTGCCCAGCGTCAGATTTGTTTTTCATTATTCTCACAAATGCAAACCTTGTATACCTATCAACAATTACTAGGAAATACTTGCTTCCCCCTAAGGACAAGCAATTAGCTTGGGCGACATCTGCATGTACATACTGAAATGGTCTTTGAGCAATTCTTTTTGTTTTCTTAGCTACTGGAAAAGCTCTGACCTTTACCTGATGACACACTGTACAATCTAAGTGGTTTTTGCATTCAGCAACTTTTAAATCTGGACACATACTGATTAAATTCTTTAAACATTTGAAGCTCGCATGGCCAAATTTTCTGTGAAGCTCATGTATGCAGTCTTTGTGGATTGGAATATTTTCTATGTTATTAGCTTCTTCAACCCTGTAGCTATCAATATTGTCCTCCAAATAATAAAGTTTGTCCTTTTTCAAACCTATGCCACGCAATTCCCCATTCAGTTTTATCTTACACATGTTTTTTTCAAAGATGACTGTGTAGTCTTTTTCTGTTAATCTGCTTACTGATAACAAATTATTTTCTAACTCCTTTACATGTAAGACATCATTAAAATTCTCTTTTAGCCCTGGAATGTACACAGTACCCATTTGATTTACAGTACTTAGCTCTTTCCCATCAGCCAAAACTACAGTATTTACATTAGCTGATTTTCTATTACTTATTAAATTTATGTCATTACACATCAAAGATGTGGCTCCTGCATCAACTAGCCATTTAGAATTTGCATTTTGTTTTTCCTTAATCATGGTTGCAACCCCCTTTTTATTACCATTGTCCCTCAAAAATGGAGGTCTGGACTGTTTTTGATACTGCCGCGGCTGCCATCTGCTCTCTGCTTGCTTGTGTCTCTCAGCTGCAAAATGTTTACAATGTCTCTGCAGATGACCAATCTTCTTACAATAAAAGCACCTCCGTTGCTCCCTTGTAGAGGCTGCTTCCTCCTGCGTTCGCCAGTCAGGAGTTGTTTGTTGTTTTGGCACAGTCTTTAAGCTTGCTGAGTCACCCTGTTCAGACATTCTTCTCTGGTTCTCTTCCAGTATTCTGGCCACAATTAAGTCTCTATTAAGCTCAGCTTCTGGCAAGTTCTGCAAGCTCTTCGTTATGTTGTCCCACGAAGAGTCTAGCGATTCTACTAAAATGTAGCATTGCTGCTCTTTGCTAATTTGCACTCCCCTCAGTTCAGCTTGCACAAATAAATCTTGCATTATTTTTAAATGTTCTATCACACACTGCCCTTTAGCCATCTTTTGCCTATATATTCTTTTAGACCATAGCATTTTTGCAAAAGCAGTTGAAGGAGTGTGTAATCTCTGCAAGGTATCCCACACATCCTTGGCAGACGTTTTATCTCTGACGTCATTAATTAAGTCTTCTTCAAGCATGAGATAAAGACAGGCTTTTGCTTTACTATCTCTCTCTTTAGTGGCTTCATCAGCATCAGCTGCCAGCCCTGTTTCAACTGTTGACCACAGACCTTCCTTTACTAGTAGAGATTGGGCATAAATCTTCCAGGTAGAGTAGTTGTTTCTATTCAATTTACTAAACTTTAGAAATTCCATCTTGAATTGTGCAGTGACTCAATTTGACACAGTCCTTCTGAGTATGCACAGCCGACCCATCTGGGCTTAAGCAAAACACAAGATGATTTACTTCTGAGGCTTATCAGTGCAGCACAAACAGCTTGCTCTGATCTATCGTCCACAAAGCTTTCTTCCACTCTCTGGAACTTTCAGCTTCTGTGGATGCTGGGTGCTATAGTAACTGGGCCCATAACCCTTGTCAGGGATGATGGGAGTTGTAGCTCTTCACCTCTGGCTCAAACTCACCACCTTGTTATGCAGCAGAGCCAACCAGCTTAGATCAGTGGTTAATGCTTTCCTCCAAAGCAGCAGAGTTTCAGAGAATAGGCTGAAGATCCTGACAAACTCTCCAAGCCTTCTCACTCTTCTCCAGGTGTCTCCAAAATGTCTCCAGGATTCACTCAGGCAACTTAGTAGTTTTATATAAAACCTACTTTATTCTTCTATATAAATATACTATATGGTCAACAAATCACAATCTCTACACACTACTCCACAATATCTCCAAACTACTGCACCTCTACTCAACAACACACAACCACAATACATTGGCAAACATTGCAATTTTTATAGCCATTGTTTATCACCACCCACTAATTAGTTTCCACCCAGTGGGTGTGTACTTCCATTCTGATTGGTCCATGTAGTTCCACCCATGCTTAAGACCAACCCATGTATTTCAACATTTCACCTTGTACACTTAATGATTCTCAGGTGTTTCCAATCTGCATTCAGTACCTCTGTCCTTGGCTCTCAGGCCTTCTAGATTACATTAGCAGTTTCACCTGTGTAGCCCCATAATTGCTCTTGCTTAGTCATTGTGACTTTCACATACATATTTTATTTCTTTCACTGTATGTCCCATGTTGCATTTTCCTTAACAGGTTGACCTTACAGGGTTGGACGAGCACCATCTGCCCGGGTTTAGGATTAGAGTTTTCCTTCTCCTAGGACAGTTGCCATAAGGCTAGAGAGCCCATCCTGCCCTTTGACGCTCTTTGTCAGACCCTTTGGTTTTGACCTGTCTGGCATGGGAGACCCTACCGGTGGCTTTATGCCACCGCCAGCATAGCTCAAAACATCATTAGGGTACGCAAGCCTCTCTCCCACGACAAGGGGGCGTCAATGGAGAGGAGTTGAAAAATGCACACATAGCAAACAATTTGTATTGTTAGGCCCTGGGCCCTGGAGAATTAGAATATGACAACCGTACTGAACACATCAACCATTTATGGCCTTACTGTACTCTGAAGAAGAGCAGTAAAGCAGTAGGAGCATTCTGTCTTCCGTGCTGCCTTATTGCATGACGTCGGCATTCTTTTATTCCAGTCCTGTGGGGGACTGAGGTAACCAGAAAAATCAGTTTGCAAAACGACGCAGTTTTACCTCGGTCTCCCATGGGACTGGAACAAAAGAATGCTGGGAAAATGCCAACACCATGCGGTAAGGCATCAGGAAAGATGGAACTTTCCTTCTGCTTTGTCGCTTTTCTTCAGAGTGTGGTAAGACCCTTAGTCTTTTTTTCTGATATGTGCTCCATGTGTGTGCCTTTTTGAAAATGAATTGAGAAGAAAACACAGCTCTTACTTCGCAGAGAAGCTCTATAAATGAGGGGCATATTGCTTCTGCATTTTTCAAAGGCCAACACCCCCACAGATACAGTTGTGGACTCCTGTTTAGCTTGTTTGGAGCCATGCAGCTCTTAGCCCCATGTGATGTTTTGAAAATGTAGGGGATCTAAATGGTTTTAAGCTAGACATCTGGTCTGTTACTCAGCTTTCCAGAGATAACTTCTGCTGCTTCCATTTATTATACAACAAAGCCTTTTGCTCATTTAAATTAGAGATGGAAGTTATTTGCAAAATTGGTAATGCTGTATACATAGGTCACACTTAGAAACAGTTCCTGCATTGGCGGCACATAGACCGAGCAGGGGAGTGCATCAGCTTGCCATTTTGAAGTTAATCATAGTTTCCCCCTCGATGAGGTGAAAACACTGAGACACAAAGGAATTAGGTGACATCACTGATGCAAAGCCACTACTAACTCAATATTTAGGTTATTTTTGTCCTGTTCTGCAACAGATAAGCAAGTAGGGTCATACCAATCAGTCAAGTGTGGTTTAGGAAACAGTAGCATGATTATTTCAAGCAGACCATATCAGGACCATGGAGGCATGAGCCTCTACTGAACTTTGCTACTTAGTGTAGACAACATAGGTTTGTTGTTTCAGCAAAGACCTGAAGCCTTATAAAGATAGAGAAGGTCTTATCTGCATTAAGCTAGAGGAGAGGGCATGCCCTGGGTACCTTGTTTTTTGCAAGAATGCCAAGTTTCACCAACTGGAGCCAGGTGCTAAACAGTGGCTAAAGAGGCAGAACTAATTACTTACTGAACCTTGCTGAACAGGTATAGTCTGCATCAGAAACATCAGGGTGTAGTGGATTTTGAACACTGGACATTGGACTATGACTCTAGATACCAGGGTTCAAATTTCTGCCCAGCCACATAACCCCCCTTGGTGACCTTGGGCATGTCACACTCTCTCAGCCTCAGAGGAAGGCAAAGGCAAACCCCCTCTGACTATATCTTCCCAAGAAAACTTCATGATAGGTTCACCATAGGGTTGCCATAAATCAGAAATAACTTAAAGGCACACAACAAGAACATAGTTTTCATAAACAAATACAAATCTACACCCAAGTTATTAGAGATCAAGGATTCTTTTTTTTTTTTTGGTCTAATTTCTTTTTATTTATGTAGAATAGTAAAATACATTGAACATATCCATTTTGTGGTTACAGGTCACCACAAAACGACATACAGAGATAACTTTTTACATATATTAGAAAAACAAAAATAGAACAAAAAAAAAGAGATCAAGGATTCTGATGGGAGTTAGCCTGGAATTTAGAGACCTGCTGATCTATTGCAAATTATGAATAAATCTATCTGTAGATCCAACTCTACTTTCTATCCACCCTGAGTTTTAAAGGGCTTTGTCTGGTTCTCTATCAACTTGTTTCCGTGGGATTGGGAACCTGGAGATGCTGCAGGGGATTCATCCTCCAACTCTGAGAATAGAGGTAGGAACATATGTTTGAGCTGGAAGTACATGGGAGAAGATACTGCATGTTCCTGCTCCTTCTCCAACAGAGCAGCTCGTTTTCTACTGAGTCTTCAACAAAGGCAGGGCCATGAGAAGTATGTGAAGAACTGGGCTCTGGCCCGCAAAAGCTTATCCCAGAACAAGACAGTTGCCATCTGTGCTGCAACACACTAACGCAGCTGTCTGGAATTTATTGCTGGGTACATATCTTGTCCCATGAATCAGGTTATGTATTTGAAAACTCCAGAGCAGATGCATCAAACATGATGCATAAAGGCTCAAGTGTCAAACTTCATTTGGAGAAAGCTGCTTTCATTTTTGCAGAATGTGTGTTAAGGTTCAAGAACAGCCCCTGCCTTGATCAAGTCTCTCACTCTAATGATAATGGAAAGAGTGAGGTATCCTGGAGCCAACCTCAGGTATTACCTTTAATTTGCCAGAGGTTTGGCTGCAGAACATAAAGCCTAAGCCAAATCTGTAGGCAAAAATTTGTTGTTTCCTTGCCATGGGAGGTTAAAAAGGACCTTCTTCACCACTGCCTCTGTTAAACTGGGTGCCAACTTTTGTAAACCTTTGAGACATGTTTATCCTAAATTCTGTATTGGAAGATAAACCATATTCTTCCATTCAGCTCCAGGTTTGCTGATCAATAGTGGGTTGAACAGAGACAATGGTTTCCTGGCATACTACACATATTATAACACTAGTCAACACCCTAGTCTCATGTTGGCACTCTTGGCCAGTTTATCACATCTTCTTTCTGGTTGCCAACCAGATCACACTACATTCCAAAACTCCTTCCACCATTTATGTGATCATCCACCTACCCTGGCCTTAGACAACATCTTTCCTCCTGCCTTTGTCCCTCAGCAACCACTGTTAAACTGAACTTGTTGCCTCATCACCACATCCACAACTTTGGCATTTCTATGGCGATTCAACAGCCTGCTTATAAGGTCTGTTTCTAGGCACCATTCACTCCATGCATCTGAGGAAGTAGACCAAGTTTACAAAAGCTTATGCTACAAAGTCTTTCGCTCAGTTAATTTCAAAGGTGCTACAAGATCCTCTTCCTTACTGGAGTAGGACAGGTTTCGCCTCTGGGCTTCTACTTGCCTATCCCTTAATGAGACCAAGACATAGAGGTTCAGGAAGTGCTGAACAACGCACTGGTTTAGGTCTCGATAGTTCTTATTTTTCGAAGTGGTCTCTTGGATGCAGGGAATGAGAGATGTCAAGAGATGAATACAGGAGCAGGAAGGGGAATACTAGACTATTCCATCTTATAACATCCCCTGCAAATCAGACACAATGGCACTACTATTAGTAATAATAATCCTGACAAATACATGTAGCCGAAGGCTTTCACAGATGGCATCCACAGATTTTCCTTGTTTTTTGTTTTTTTTTCTGGACTGTGAGGCCGTGTTCTGGAAGAGTTTACTTCTGACATTTCACCTGCATCTGTGGCTGGCATCTTCAGAAAATGGTTGGTAGAGCTGTGTGTGGAGTTTATATACTGTGAACCTCTGTTGGGGAGTATATTTAAATTTGTGTATTTGAATGGTTAGTTTCTGGATTTAGATATGCAAGGAGGGCTAGTGTCTGTTTGGCTAATGATTGGTTGATGGCCCATTATCTGCTGGAAATCCCCCTGTCCCTGGGTGGAATTCATTTCCAAGTGTTGAGTTTTGATTCTATTACTTGCAAACCCCACTACCTGGAGGACGAACTGAGGCACCTAAACTGGGCAATACAGGCTAATGGTTACTCCAGATCAAACATCACAAGACCAGCCAGACCCAGAAAAAAACACAGGAATGAAGAAGAAAAACAGCCACCCAAAGAGTAGCCACTCCTTTACCATACATCAAAGGAATCACAGACAGAATACAGAAACTGATGAGGAAACACAACCTCCAAACGATCTACAGATCAACCAAGAAAATCCAAGAAATGCTATGCTCAGCGAAGGGCAGAAGAGACCCTCTCACTGCCGCAGGAGTTTACTGCATACCATGCAGCTGTGGACAAGTTTACTTAGGGACCACTAAATGCAGTGTGCAAGGAACATAAGAGACACTGCAGACTGGGCCAGCCAGAAAAATCAGCAGTAGCAGAACATGTTATAAACCAACCTGGACACAAAATGTTATTTAAAAACACTGAAATTCTGGACCAGGCCAACAACTATCATGTCAGAATGCACAGAGAAGCTATTGCAATCCACAAACACCTGGACAACTTCAACAGGAAAGAAGAAACCTTAAAAGTAAATAAAATCTGGCTCCCAGTTTTGAAAAACAATACAATCAAAACTCAGTACTTGCAAATGAATTCCACCCAGGGACAGGGGGATTTCCAGCAGATAATGGCCCATCAACCAACCATTAGCCAAACAGACACTAATCCTCCTTGCATATCTAAACCCAGAAGCTAACCATTCAAATACACAAATTTACATATACTCCCCAACAGGGGTTCACAGTACATAAACTCTACACACACTCCTACCCAACCATTTTCTGAAGATGCCAACCACAGATGCAGGCAAAATGTCAGAAGTAAACTCTTCCAGAACTCAGCCTCACAGCCTGGAAAATAAACAAGGAAAATCAATACATGTAGCACCTTGTTCAGTAAAGTCCAAATATTGTGAGCTTTGTTAATCAGATCAATATCATTATCTCCATATATTGCATAAGCGGAAGCAAAGAGATAATGTCTTAACTTGGGCCAGTTAGTGAGATCACAGCAGATGCAACATTTGAGCTGGGAACTGCTTGGTTCACAACTCTGTGTTTTATATGAAGTTTGAGAGCAACAACCAGACTACATTTACTCAATTGGCAATTGCAGAAACAAAGTAAATTGTAAGCAGTATCTGGAAGGATGGGAGTAAGCAAGCTTTAACCCTTTTCCTCCTGCTGTGGGCCTAATAAAGAGTTGCCCCCCCCCCCGCAGCATGTTATTGCATTGGGGAGATACAAAAGCCTCAATGAGAGCTTTCCCCCACTGGAGACATGGAGGATTTGGAGCCAGAGAAAAAGTAAAGATCCACATCATTTGCCCCATTTACAAACATCCATGTTCTCATACTTAGTCCTAGTTAGCTCTTCTAAGGCAATCTGTTCCTCCTCAGGGAGGTTTGCTTTGACAACCAGGGAATCAGAAGGCAGGGTACAGGGCACTTGTGGCTGCCAGACCCTCAAGGAAGATGAATTATTTCCTTTCCAGTAGTACAGTGATTTTCCCAAGAAGGTTAAATTTTGCCTTCAGACATCAACACATTCTTTCACAGTGGGTCCTGCAAATTTCAAGAACACTGCCAGAAATATAACAAAAACAATTCTTTGTATACTGTTGTCTGGGGAAGATAGAAGTTGCTAAGTTTAATTATTAATCAATTCAGAAAGATTGCCGGGCATATTTCTGTGATAAAGCACTTGGCACATAAAGCATGGTTTTTAACTCTGCAATTTTATACCTAGGAGAAATGGAAGGAAAAAGAAGAACTCCCCCTCACCCCCATTTTAGCAATATAATATTCAAGGGGCTGGTTTGACTGTAATATCTGTGGTTCCATCAAGTTGATTGCAAAGCACTGGGAGACAATCTCAAGAAGGAATATTTCTGCCGCTGGCAGTCAATCCTGACAAGCAATCTTTTCAGTTCCTTAAAAATGGCTTGCAGCAAACTTCTTTCCCATTGACACACTCATGACTTTAAATTCCCAGAAATTATTAATTATTTCACACAGCCTAGCCTTGTACACACATGTAAAAAAAACCAAAAACCTCTAAAATGTTCTATCTGTATTTCTTCTCCTCCCCATTGCCTGTGGTGCTGTTCATATGAAAAGTAAAAGTAGCCTTGGTAATATGTTTTTAAACTGCACAGAGTTATTGGAAAGTCTAAAGGAATAAGAGAAATTCTAATACCCTATATTGTGGTTGCATAGGGTAAATCTATGCTCATGTGTTTGCATGGTGGTTGTGTTGCACCATCCTTCTGCTGAATGGTGGCATTGTGCAATTAGTTGTATGCATACAATTCCATTGTGCAATGGGGAGTGCACAGCAGCTTTTTCTGCAATTCCTGTGAATAAAGTGGTACACTGAAAGCACAGACAAATAGTTATGCACCATCCAAGAATGCACAATGCTTGGCTGGAATCCTGTTGGTTAGTTCCAACTAGAGGAAACCCATTGAATTAGTTGTTGCGAATGAGTCAATACATATGTAAATCCAGCTGATTCAATGGCTCTGCTCTAGTTAAAACTGATCATAGGGTTTAGGCCAATGTAAAATGGTTACACTTGACAACCATATGACAAGTTGTCACAACTATGAACTGAATACATCCATTGCACAACAACTGCTACAACCCTATGTGTAAGGGGACTTACATAGTATATGACACCAACAAGACTCCAGCCAGAGTATGTAAGAGAGGAGGGACCATAGCTCAATGGGAGACCACAGGTTATGTATACAGAAGGCTCCAATCTCCAACATCTCCAATTAGTTTCACAGCTGAAGGTCTCAGCCATGTCCCCCAGAAAGATAGCTAGTACAATTTTAGGATTCAAGGCCACTTTACCAACAGTTACCAATGGGACATGATAAAGCAGCAGCAGATGAGTAGAAGAATGGGTAGATGTATGCTAGTGTACTGCACAGCTTGCCTGAACTTACTTTTAAGATGCATGGGAAGGTTGTGATCTGCTGGATGTTGATGGACTCCATTTCAGTCACCCTTCATCATTGGCTATGTTGGCTAAGGCTGACAAAAAACTTTGCTTATAGTTGATCTCCATTGGGACTTGGTAGGTGGGACTACACCAGAAAGTAGTCTTACAAAGCTTGTTACAAATTCATTATGTGCTGCAAGGATTTCTGTTATGACTAATTAGAAAAAGTAATTATGCTGTGGTTTATTTTTCATGCTTATGACAATATCATTGTACTATACAACACAGACATGAGACTTTGTTTTCTTGTATATTAATAAAATCTTTATAAAAAAAGAAAAAAGTAAAAGAACTTTTACTCTGTTTGACAAAGTTACAGAAAGTAGCTGAGTCTTATTTTATTTCTATTCATTTACCTCACTAAATTTCTGTCTGATCTTTTCTCTAAGGAGCTAAAGGTAATGTATATGGTTCCTCACAACAACTCTGTGCAGTAAGTTGGGTTGAGAGAGAATGTCTGGAGTTTGCATCCAAGTGAAAATCTGAACACAGGTCTTTCTGGCCATTGTTCAGCACTCCCACCTTCCCCAATTAATGTTCTTCCAGAAGATAAGAGTTGTATAGTGTACCTGACCATGCTAACTGAGGGTGATGAGAGTTGTAATCAAGGAACTAGTTGGAGCAGTTTCACAGAAGAGCAAGAAGGATGATCAGAGGTATGGAGAACAAAATAAATGAGGCAAGGTTGAAGGAGGTGTGCATATTCTGGCTAGTGAAGAGAAGACTGAGGGGTGACATGATTACACTCGTTTAATATCTTAAGGACTGTCACAGAGAGCAGGGTGCAGTTTTGTTTTCTGCTTCCCCACAGGGTATGTGTGGGTATGTGCCTTCAAGTCACCTGTCAACTTCTGGTACCCCATGAATTTCATAGTTTTCTTAAGCAAGATATACACAGAGGAAGTTTTGCCAGTTCCTTCCTCTGAAATGTAACCCACAGCACCTATTATTTGTTAGCAGTCTCCCATTCAAGTACTAACCAGGGCTGACCCTGCTTAGCTTCCAAGATCAGACAGGATCTGGTGCTTTTAGGGTATTTAGGACACACTTTAAGTTACAGGAGGATAGACTTTGATTGAACATTAGAAGACGAACATTAGTTGGAAGCAATGGAACAAATGACCTAAAGAGGTCGTGGTGTCTCCTTCTCTGGGTGTCTTTTAAAAAAAAAGGCTGAATGCTCTAGCTGGATTTTCTCTACTGATGGTCTATGAGCCCCTTCAAATTCTATGCTCTAAGATTTTGTGATTCTTTATAGTTCTGTAATGGGTGGGGGAGCTATAGTCATGTGCCTAGTCAGGGAGAACTGCTTTCGCCACTACTCCACACTATCTCTTCATTACTGGAATTTCATGTATAACATCATTCTTTATATTATATGGCTTATTTTTTAAAAAAAATATTGAATGCATTTTGATTCAAAAGAGAATTGAACTTATTTCCAAGATATTATTGGAAGCAATTTGTTCTGTTTTATCTGTTTTATGTATACTGGACAACTGAAAAAACAAGTAAGGCAAATAAGAGCTCAGAAGCTTTCTTACATCATTCAGTGAATGTTAGCAAATCTGTGCTCAAGTCCGTTCAGCAGTTCACCTACCTGGGAAGCATCATCTCCTCAGATGCCAAGATTGACAAAGAGATCGATCACAGATTAGCAAAGGCATAAATTGCATTTGGAAGACTTCACAAAAGAGTCTGGAGCAATAAACACCTGAGGTAAAGCAAAAAATCAGTGTGTATAGAGCCATTGTACTGTCTATCCTCATTTATGGATCTGAAACATGGGTCACCTATCGCCACCACCTACGACTCCTCGAATGCTTTCATCAGCACTATCTACGCACAATCCTAAATATACACTGGACTGACTATGTGATGAATGTTGCTGTCCTTGAGCAAGCAGGGATCACCAGCATTG
The DNA here is from genome assembly GCA_030847615.1 of Gambelia wislizenii. NCBI lineage: Eukaryota > Metazoa > Chordata > Lepidosauria > Squamata > Crotaphytidae > Gambelia > Gambelia wislizenii. The sequence goes on from JAUMIR010000003.1 coordinate 340,530,050, forward strand.
AGGCCATGATATTGAGAACACAGCTGTGCTGGGCAGGGCACGTTTCTAGGATGGAGGACCATCGCCTCCCAAAAATACTACTCTATGGTGAACTCGCCACAGGTCAGTGTAAGAGGGGCGCCCCAAAAAAGCAATACAAAGACTCCCTGAAACAACATCACAGGCTCGGCCAAATTGATCACCAACAGTGGCACGCCCTGGCCTCACATCGGGAGGCATGGAGACGCACAATCCACAATGCTGCAGCCTTATTTGAGAACTCACGCTGAACAAGTCTTGAAGAGAAACGACAACGCAGAAAGAATCACAACCCAAAAGCATCACCCAAGGAGACCTTCTGCTGTGCTTTCTGCAACCGGACTTGTTTATCTCAGATTGGCCTTTTTAGTCATCAGCGTGCTTGCAGAAAGCACAGGATGAGTCCTTCCTGAATCTTCGTTTGCGAAGAAAAGCCATATATATATATATATATATATATATATATATATAAAGCTTTCTCATATTTTGAAGTTCTGCCTTCCTGATAGACTTTCCAGGGAGCCAAACAAAGCTGTTTTCCTTAGTTACAGGTCCAGAAGCTTTATCTGCCTGCCTGCCCATCTATCTTGTTCACTCCTTATTGGAGTAGACCTATTTAATCAATGGAAACTTACATAAGTTTCTTTGATTTGATGGGTCTGCTCTAGTTAGGACTAACAGCTGGTTTTAGGCCTTTATCAGTGGGACATATGTTCTGTTCTGAAAGCAGCTAATGTATTAATTCAATGACAGGAATTGCACAGCCCTCCAGATGTTGCCAGACTGCAAATCCCAGCAACTTTAGCTATCATAGCCAATCATGAGGAATGGTGAAAGTAGCAGTCCAAAAATATATGGAAATCCATACAGTTTCCACCACTGTTAATGTTAGGCCTGTTTCACCCAAAATGGTTGCTTTACTTTATAAAAGACTGCATTTGGAACTGATGAGAACCTACCTGCATCATATGCAATCATGTCACCATTTTTTCTTTATGAAACTGTTGGAGGAAGGTGGGGATGTTCAGTCTTTCCCTTCCATTCTGCAATCAGAAGGACATTCTTTCAGCCACATCTTGCCATATATACCCACATATGGAAGCATTTCACAAAGATCAAATATCTGTGCAATTTCTCCATACTGAACGGAGAACTCTGGCGAGAAGGAATTTAGAAAATCCTATATCTCATCCACCCCACCATAACCCCCTTCTCTTGATGTCCTTTTCTCCCTTCTTTATAATCTTTTTCTTCCTGCTTTGTTTAGTTTACTGGTCCTCAGATGGATTCCAGCAAAAGTTCCAGTTCTTGAGAGCTTTAAAATTCAGTTTTCTAGGATAGATGAGGAGCTTCTATATGGCATCTGGTACAGACCATAGAAGGACTATCTGGATACAGAAAATATACCATCTCTTCCTAAACTGTTCTTTCCACTTGTTGGTTTAGAATCTTTTAACCTTGAAATTAACTAAGTAATCCAGAGCTAAAGTAAGTGGTTTGGACCTTGTGGCCTGCAGGACCAGCAAGACCAGGAAGTAGTTTTGCACAAATTCAACTAGGAAGTTGGCTCTTTAACATTGCCTCTTATTTAATTAACAACATAATTAATAACTGATTTCTGGAAGTAATGCTAACATTACAAATTAAGTCAAACTGTTAAGTTAAAAAATAAAAGTAATTAATTGTTAGCTTTCCATCAGAAAATTTCCAATATAATAGATAATTTAATTGATTTTAACTAGTTAGTTCCTGTCCTATTGGATTCTCTACAAGGAGAAAGGCAAGAGCAGCAAAACTAACATCCCACAAGAAAGAGTTCCACAATGAGAATGAAACCACAATAAAAGGCCCAGTCATTCACCCCAGATATAATATCAGTCCATAACATTTCATAGCATCTCCCCATGCTGAACAACAACAATGAACAAATCTTTATTATGGTGATAGACCGGCACAGCCTCCATGCTGAGATGCAGAGACATACCTTTCTATCAGCCCTTTCAGCTATGAGTGGTATAACATAAGATGAGGTAATGCTATTGGTACTTTGGCACAAGCTCCAGTGGCTAATGCCCGTGTAATTGGTCTTGCCATGATTTGGAATCATGGTTTTCCAGAGTTCCAAATCAAGAGGAAAGCATTCTCAGATAGAGGAGACCGTCCTCTCCAGCAAGTCATCTGTTACATATGGCGAGTGACAAAAACAATGATAGAAAGGTGATGAATCTGGCATCCTCATCCCCACTCCCTTTCCTGCCATGTTTAATTTAACCCTTTTAAGAACATCTGACTTGGACTTATGCTTATCACACAAATGACAAAGCTGGGAGGAAAATAGACTAAGGGGTAGTCCAGATGGTGAAATAAATCCTCATGGAATCCATGGGGAATCCCATGTGTCCAAATGGGATCCCACAGCATTCCATCGTTTTTAGAGGAAGGAGGAGCAAAATTCAGAGAAAGGCCATGGCAAAAGCCTCCAGGAATTTTCCCGAGTTTTTTGACAACTGCGGGGCGAATGTGCACTCCTGCATGTTAGGACAACCAAATCGCATCGCAGCACATTGCTGAAGAGGATAGCTGATTAGTCGGATGTGCACAGGGGACGGAGCTTGCTAAGAAGGCAGATCCCAGAACTGCCATGTTGGATTGTAACTGTAGTGATCGTGCACTGAGGTGATGAAACAGCCTTTCTTTCCTTCTTTTTTTTCTTTCATTATTTAAGCAGAAGATCGCTCTTCTGTACCTTGGATTTAATTTTTTTTTTAAAAAAATACTATTTGGTGGGGGCAATTTGGGGAGTATAGAACTGCAAGTAATTCACTTGCGCCCCCCATCTTGATTCACTGGCATGTCTCTGTGTGAACAGTAAACACTGATAGCTTTGCTATCGGTGACCTTGGGAAAAAATTGTTGAGACAGATGAAAGCTGCTGCGAATTGGCATACATAGGCACCAATCCACATTTTATTCCTTCATCTAGACCAGCCCTCAGTCACAGTGAAGTTGAAGTACTGGCTGCAACTTCTCTTTAAATAGTACATTGATCACAGATTAATTGCTGGCATTATATTTGCAAAAGCTGGTGTTGGTGGTGATAAATAAAACCACCTTCTTTTCCTGAAATAGTTTTTTTAAAAAAAAAAAATTCTAGGACCATATGCTAGAGTTCATTGTCAGAGGCTGTTGTGCAATGAAGGGTGGCCGAGTCTTCTCTCTCTCAATCTCTCTCTGCCAGGCTGGAACGGGCAGGGGGTGCGGAGGTGCGGAGGTGAAAGGCTCAGGCAGCGGGATAGCGGTGCTGCCCGGCTGGGATTGGGCGGCACGGCTGGTGCTGTGCGCCCTGAGCTTGGGCTCTTGGCTTATGCCTTCCACGTGGAGACCTCAAAAGAGCAGGACGTCACCTACCAAGCTATGTGCAACATCAGTGCCGCCATCAGCTGCTCCCACATCTTCGTCTCCAAATGGGGTCGTGGTTTTGGCTTGGTAGCAGGCCTCTTGGACCCTCATAGTCTGTTCAACCAGCTGAATAGCATCTTTGGGATCGCTTTCTATCTTCTTCGGATCTTTCTGGGTTTCTCCACTACTGTCCTGGCAGCCATCACTCTGGTAGGCTCATGCTTAATTTTCATTGCTGGCTCAGTCTACCTGGCCTACATCCTCTTCTTTGTGCTCCATGACTTCTGCGTGATTTGTGTCAGTACCTACATCATTAATTTCACCCTGCTGTTTCTCAACTACAGACGCCTCGACTACCTCAACCAGGCCTGGCAACACCACCCAGCCAAGGCCAAGAAGCAGTGAACATGACTATACCTCAGTCTGGATAGTCTTGGAAGGGGGAACCTTCACATGGATCTCACCTCTAATTTTTCTAAAAGCATTACCCTTTTGTATAACATCCACTTGCTCATTCAGCTTAGAAACCTGTTACATCCTATTCCCTCAGATCAATGAGATCAGATTATTCAGCATCCCTCTTATCTAACCCTTTGGATTCCAATCAAACTAGGACCACGGACTCCATTTTGGAACTAAAATGAATGCCACCTTTGGTTACGCTGACCTGTAGAAATGTAAATCAAGAGTTTTTCTTAAAAAAAAAATCTACAGTTTATTTTTATAGGCTCTTTACATACTTCTTTGAAACGAAAACATTGTTTAAACATATCAGTTTGTGCAAATATAGCTATTATTGTCAGAGTTACTACTGTTGAAACCATCAGCACAGTTACTATTTCTGTGCTGTGCATCAGCACAGTTACCTTTCTCACTCTTTTCCAGCCTTTCCACCCTGACCTTCCACTCTACTTTCAGATGTCATTCTGAACAATTATTTCAACTAATGTGGTATGAGCAAAATTTACAAAACCAGAGGGCATATTTCTGACTTCAGGTCCTAAAGCAATCTGCTGATTGTTTGCTATGAGATACTTTTCTCTCACAAGAAACTCACAAATTTTCTACCCTGGAGGTTGAGGAAAGGATTTTTTAAAGAAATTAATTCAGTTAAATATTATATTTTTTAAAAACCCTAAAATGCTGTAAAATCACCTGTTGTGTGAAATGTTGCTTCCCCCCCCCATAACACAGAACCCTTGAGCTCTTTTTTGTTCAATAGTTTTTTGAAGTGTGTGTGTGTTCAGAACTTAAGAGAAGCTGTACTTTTGGACTACAACCCTCAGAATCTCCCAGCCATATTGCTGTAATCCAAAAAATAAATACTATAAATAACATTTTCTAGGTTCTGCTTATAGACAAACCATTGCTTCATCTTCCATATTACCATCTACAGAATGTTTATACCATGTTTCTTTCAGATGTTTTAGATTATAACTCCTACCAAGCTTAACCAGCTGATCAGGGGTTATGGAGGTTCAGTACCAGCCAAGATAGCCAATTGTATTATAAGAGCAGTAATCCAAAACTGCGGGGACGCATTATCTGACACCAACTTGCCCAGGTTTTAAGAACATTAAGGCAGATCCTCCTCTCCATCTCAGCACCATCAGAGGTGCATTTGATGGGGAATACCTTCTCATTGGACACCCCCAGGCTCTTTGACTCTTCTTCCAGGGAAGCTAGGCTTCCTCTTTCTCAGTTGTCCTTCTGTCACCAGACAAAGACAGTTCTATTCAGAGTAGCTTTCAGCACTGGCCTGCTGTTTAATGTTTGGGGGCTGGCGCTAGCTTTTATTGTCATATTTTTAATTGTATTTTTTAGCCTGTATTTATTATTGTATCTGGAATCTTCTGCATACAGAGCAAAAGTTCTACCAATAAGTTGCAGCCCTTCCCTGAATAACAGTGTTTATAATGCATTACTGTAAAGAAGAGGAGACACAGAACTGCTCCTTTTGATAGCTGTTACATATCTCTAGTAAAGTTTTGAAAAGTTAACCTTTTTTGATGATAACTCTGCGAATTGCCAAGCCAGGCTGGGGGATTCTGGAAACTGTAATCTACAAAAGTAATATTCTAAGATCAGGTCTCCAGGATCCTCTAGGCCCACTCTAAAGTCTGTTTATTGTCCAAATAAACACAGAGAAACCAAGACTACAGATCTGCGGATTCCCATGTCCTTAGAATATGCCACTAACACCATTTTTCAATCTGTGAGTGGTTTCTTTTTATGTTTCACAGGGGTGGGAGAAGCTAATCAATTTCCAAAAACATTCAAACAGATAATATTTAATAGTCAAACTTACCCTGTGTGGTGAAATGATTTCATGTGCATACAGTACACTGTGTATTTTGGCAAGTGAATTGCTTGGCCTGTTAGAGCCTTTTGGCTTTTGCCAACACTGTGTGTGTGTGTGTGTGAGTGTGTGTGTGTGCGTATGCGCATTGCATTTTCCCAGAAATGTATTAGAATGTTTTTCAAGTGGATGAGGTAAAGAGAAGTGCAGAAAAGAAACACATTTCATTGTAACTTATGGTCAAACTAGGCATTATATTAAATACAATATTATATTGTATTTATTTATAGAAAGTATTCATTAATCGCTTTTCACTGTCTCTCACACTTTCTCCACATACTCAACATACACAGATTATTGCTCAGTCTACACAGAATGTGGGTGGGCGGGCAGGGGTGGGTGGGTGTATATTGTGTGCATATTATTAAAAACAAATATAGAAGTCAGCTGTAAAAATTAAAGGTAATATGCACCAGCAGCTTGTGGCTCAAGCTAGGGAGGAACAACAAATAAAGATAGGTATTGTTGAGGAATCATAATAGAGAAAGCACTAGAAACCAAAAATAAGTGGGAATGTATGAATAGAATAATGTATTCAAAACATATACAATACATAGAATACTGTAATCAAAACTTATATGCAATACAATAACATCCATTTTGATCAAAATATTTACATCAGTCAGTTCTGAGAGCAAACCTTTATCTCACTAATATATGAACTTCCCATAACATTTAACAGGAGCAATATTCTCACCAGTAAGACTATTGCATAAAGAACACAATGACAGAATAACAAAAATACATATAAATAACACAATATCTAATTAATAAGAAAACACCTGCAAAATAAAAAGAGAGGAAAGGAGGGGGTAACAAAACATAAAAGTTATACTTCATAAATACAAATAATACAAAAAGGAGAACAATACTGATCAATAAGTAAAGACAGAGTCTAGAGTTAATTCTGTTTGCTTGCTCCTCTCTTGAGGAAGGCTTGTAACAAGGCTCTGCAGTCCATGGTTTAAATTATAATCTCTGACAAGCCCCCAAAAATGTAAATTACTTCATGTCCACAGGAATGATAGGTAGCTCTATACAGAAGCAACAACATCAGACTTTTCAATTTACAGGTTGCCCACGGTATCTACAGAACCAATATCTGCGGTTTCACTTATCCTGGGCTGAAAAAATAGGGACACATACCATAGAGTCATACTGGAAAATGCATAGGGAGGTTCCTCTCTAGGAATTGCTAGGTCCTCCAACACAACTCTATGGTATGTTTGTTCAAGAAGTCCTTTATTTTAATAGGGTTTATTATTATCCACGGTTTCACTTATAAATGGTAAGTCCAGGAACGTATTCTCCACAGATACAGGGGGCAACCTGTATTATATGGGTGCATCTTTGGTCATCTTATAACCAAAAAAGAGAAACCCTCCCACTTATGACTCCTTTCCATGGCATTCCATGGCAATAATAATAATAATAATAATAATAACAACAACACAATTACACCATCCATTAACCCTTCCCTCCGAAGCACTGGAGGCGAAGGGAAGACTTTTCTCCTGCTTCTTCCCACAACTTTGTGACAGGAGCATATTGAGTGGCAATGTGCAGGCCTAGCCAGCCAGCCTTTGCCTTGGCTCCTGTCACATGGTCAGTCTACTGCAGGGAGGAGGTGGGCCAAGCAGCCTTCAAGCCTTTGCAGAACCCCTGTGAGGACATCACAGTCCCCTGGGGATCCCGAGACCACAGGTTAAGAACCACTGACCTCGCAGACCACCTTAGAACTATTGCAGTTAGAAAAAAAAAAATCAATAGGAAATATCTCCCATCCTGGGGTGTGATCCCCAACTCCCCTTGGCCTTAGACAACCCTCAGCCATATAAAACAATACAGATTTGACTTCTCAACTGGAAGCACAACAAGGATGGAGTCAGGCAGACTTCCCTTTCGGAAGGAGTTCCACAGTCAGGAATCATGCTGTTACAAAGAAAGCCAAATCTTATGTACTCACCAGTTTATTTTCTCAGGGATGTTGGGGCCTCCATTGAAGATCTGAAATTCTGGGCAGGCTAATATTCAAACTACAGGAAAAGAGATTCCACTTAAATGTTAGGAAGAACTTCCTAATGGTAAGAGCTGTTTGACAGTGGAATACAATGCCTGGGAGTGTGGTGGCGTCTCCTTCTTTGGAGGTTTTTAGACAGAGGCTGGATGGCCATCTGTCAGGGGTGCTTTGATTGGGTATTCCTGGCAGGTGGTTGGACTGGATAGACCTTGTGGTCTATTCCAACTCTGTGATTCTATATCTGAGGAGGTGATCTTCCAAATACCTGAAGCAGTTTAATGTATACATTTTAAATCAGAAATTCCCCCACCTCCATAATCCTGGGAGATGAACACACATACACATACTCCTGATACTCAATTTATCCTCTCTCACTCTTATATATATATATAATACGTGGGAAGGGTGTTGAATTTAATCTTGAAGTATCAGTGGCTTATTTTTCTTATTGCCATGCCAATAGTAATAGGAGGACTAGCTGTCCATGCCTTTTTACAGAGTCTTGCTGACAGGATCGTGATCATTCAAGACTGTCTTGATTATTCAAGATAGGAATGATCATAGGGTTGTTGATATCATAGATCATTCAAGACACAGTTTACAAGCATGGAACAATTTGGGGGTGGAATGATGGAATAAAAATATAATAATGATAAGGAATAATTTACATAAAAGGATAATGGTATAGGTAACTGTTTAACCAACACATGTGTCTTGAATTTTGTTCTTCTGGGAGATTGACTGCACCTTGAAATGAATTTAAAACACAAAAAAGGTTTAACAACTTGCTAACTCTTGCTAACAACTTAATTTTTCTATTATGAGCTGTTGTTCCTAGCTTGGTGGGAGCTTGATATCTTACTCTGCATCCCAAATGTCCAAATCTGGTGGGTACTTTATGCTTCCTTTACAATGACCTTCCATTTATTTGATTATTTGGATTCTGCTTGGAACAGGATATAAACATATTTCATTCTGCTCCAGTATGCCAGATATTTTTACCCTAAGTCCCTAATATTTCTTTTTGCCAATCTAAAATCTAAGTAATTACATTCTTCCTGGGGAAGTTTATCATGTCAGTATGTAAGCAGAAGTGAGGGCCTGAATCCCAGCAACAAATATTACAGATACGTCTCTCAGCATAGCATTGTACAGTGGGCTAAATCCAATTATCAGTTCCAAAAAGAGTAGACATGTTGAATGAATGGAAACTTGGTAAGCCAACCCTTATGCAATTTCCATTGATTCAATGGGTCTCCTTTGATTAGAACTAACAATTGGATTCAGGCCAATGCCATTGCTGCCATCCGTGATCTCTGTGGGATACTGTAGCCCCCCCCCCGTATCCACTGATTCAGTTATCCACGGGACACAAAACAGCACACCTACCATAGAGTCATAGGTGTGGGATGGAGGGTTTTGGATGTATATTTTAAATGTTGTAAGCCAACCTGATTGCGTTTTGGATATAAATATTATTATTATTATTATTATTATTATAGTCTTCCTAGAAAATGTGTCCTCTCTAGCCATTTTCTAGGTCCTCCAAGGCATCTCTATGGTATTTTAAACCAGAGGTCCCATTATTTTCAATGGTGTTTGCTGTTATCCACGGTTTTCACTATCCACAGGGCCCCCCGGAACCAATCCCCAGTGGATTACGGCGGTCCTACTGTAATGTCTTTTCACTGAGGAAAGTATAAGAACTTGTTGCTGGTAGAGATGACTCTTTCTGTGGCCTTCATTATAGAGCTTTCCAAAAAGTCTGCCCTTCAGGTACACTAACTCCCATCCATGCAGAAGAGGAGCAGACAGCTTCTCTGGATTTGAAAACCAATTTTGCCCTTTCTGAAACCATGGAGAGCCACACACAACCCTCAGCTCCTGACACTCCATATCCTCCAACCTTTGACAGATGAAAACTGGGACACATATGGCCAAGAAAATCAGAGTGTGGTCAAGATGGCAAAAGTTAATTACGAGGAATATCACACAAGCTAGAAGAAGCTGCTGCAGTTTGTTTTTGCCTGAGCCTACAGGGAAGAGCAAGATTCTACCCTTTCCTCTCCTCTTCCCTCACTGAGTTAACCGAGTACAAACTTTTGGGTTGTTTGGCAGCAATTGAAGTAAGTTGAGGACGAAGTGGGAGTAGGAGAAAGGAGGAGAGAGAAACTAGGACATTTTAAAAGCAGCTGGAAAAGCTGAATGATAGAGACTATCCCTGCCATGCTGGGACAGTTGGAGGTTATGATGCCCCCCTCTAAACTGGCCCCTAAATGGCAAATGTTTCTGTCAGAAACATCTGCTGGGTATCATTCTCCATATTTCCCCCCTTGGACCCTGATTTTAAGCCAGAAACGGCCTTTCATTGAAACAGGAATTGATTGGCTCTTTACTATTTTTAAGGCCTTTTCTGGACTTAAAAGGTAGAGCTTAGGGTAGTAAAATTACATAAACATGGCAAATTGTGCACCCTAAAGATTACTGGAGGTAGGAGTACACAATTTGCCATCTTTTCCAGGAATCATGGGACTTGGGTTTCAGACCCTGTGAAAGTGAGAGGTGTAATCTGACACATCTGGAATACTTCAGTTAATGAGACAGAATTTGTTCCTGGGCATTATTTCTTTAACAGAAAATTTGGTGTAACAAGCAGAAATAACATGGAAAGAATAGGGGCAGGTTCCTACTCCACAAAAAAACAAGAGTAGACCAACATGGTTCGACATTGTTGAGCAAACTTTTTAATCAGAACTAACAATATGCACAGGTGAAATGGAACAACAAGGTCAAGTAAGTCCTGCATAAGTGGACCAAAACATTTTTTATTTTATTTTTTACTTTCTAGAGACCACTTGGAAAATGCATCCAGGGATTATTATTTTTTTTCACTTTTCACATTTCAGTGGCCAGATGTATAGATCTGGGGATAACTGCTGTGTTTTCCCAGCCCTTGTTCATCCTCCTTCCTGTACTTATGCTACTAAATGGACTTCCAGCTAGACATGGTACAAGGAGGAAAAGGGCAGCTGGGCAAGGATAAAAAGACTTTGTTAAAAGGAGCTTCTGTGTCACAATCTTTCTTAACTGAGTTGTGCCTATACTGAGCATGATGGAGGAATCGAATGACCCAACGTAAGGCAACTTTCTGTGTTCCTTGTGGGTATGAGTGGCAATCAGAGAATTATGAGATCACCACCAGTAGCTGACATACAATACATGTGCATGTCATTTGTTTAACACCCCCTCCCATACCACAGACTCCTTTTTTAATCATAGGGGCCCTCTTTCTCAATCACTTCTCTGCTTTTGGAGTTGCTACTTCTTTATTTGAACTGTAGCTAATCCACATTTGGGCAGTTGCCTAAAACTAACCACAATGCTAAAATATTTTCAGAAACCAAATACAAAGCCTGGATAATAATACACACGACACAGTGTAAAACATCCAGATTTCTTTCCTTTCCTTTTTTAAAAACCCTTGAATGTTATGCCTTTGCTATAATCCTTTCCTTCATCAGCAGAGAGCTTGCCTGTAAGATGTACCAGTATATATAATTCATGGCTTTAAAATGTCAGTACAAATGCTGTTCAGTTTTTAAAAGGGCTAGCAGATTATTTCAAGCCACATTAAAGCATAGCCTTCTCTTCATGCAAGTTGCTGGTCAATTATACACTGGAGAACACCGTATCATAAAATCATAGCTTGGAATGATTGCTGGCTTCAATTGAGGAGATGCCACAGACGCTCATTAGCATACATCTATCTATTACTAATGAAAGTCATTTTATACTCCTGAGAAGTATAGCAACAGCAACAATCATTACAGGAAAAAGACTAAAGTTGGCACTACCCAACTTTAGTGCCTTCCAGATATTTTGGATTACAACTCACATCACTACCCCAGGCAGAATTGCCATTTGGAACACTGAGTGGAAGACAGGCTGAGAAAGGCTGGCCTACACTGGCTGGCAGCAATTCCCCAGGGTTTCAGATGGAGCAATCTTTCCCATATCTATCTTAAGATGTCTAGAATTCAACCTAGGATTTGGATGAGGGGAGCATACCATGTTCTCTGTTACTAAATTGTGTCCTTCCCCTTTTAGCCTGAGAGGCAAAATGGCTTCTGCATGGAAGACACTTTCTGCCTGCACAAATCTCTGCTTATGATGCCCCAAAAAGGTGAGGTCTGTAGGAGTACCACATGTGGCAGGGTTTCAGAGTGGTGGCACTTCAGTGGTCAAACTCCCTTTGGGCAGAATTTTAGTGGTTCCCAACACTTTGCCTTTCAGGCACAAGTTTAAAAACAGGTCTCTTTTTTAAAGGTTTTTGGGGATTGTTTGATTATTTCTACTGATGTTTTGTAATATTAGCTGGACCCAGCATACCATACGCCATTAAAACACTCCTCCCAAAATGCCCAGGAAACTTCATGGCAACCCTTTGAGGTAGGCTGGTGGGCTTAAGTCGCCCCCTACTGCTCATCCTGCCCCCCCACTTGTCCTGCCCTCCACGCCACTCGTCCTGCCCCCCACACCATTTGTCCTGCTCCCCATGCTACCCTCTCTCCCTCTCCAGCCATGTTTGAGATCTACATGGTCCCACCCCCAGTGTGCTGATTGGCTGCTCAGCAGACCTGTGATTGGTTGGTCAGGACCCTAAGCAGCCAATCAGCACACTGGAAACAGCAACATACCCAAGAGAATTATATAGAGAGATTTTTATTGTAACAGGCATTTATAATTTGTGATTTTAGATGTTTGTGTTTTCAGATATTTGAAATGTGTGGTTTTAGCAATGTTTTCTTTATACAGAGTATTAGCTAACACTAGGGTATAAACTGAACTAATAACATCAACAGCACCTTCAAAGCCAATTCTATATAAACTATGAGAGTGTGGGTAAAAGCCAGAAAGTGCTATTTCTGCAGATGTTTTCTTTAAATTGCATCAAGCAAAGTGGCTTGTGCACATGTAATATCTGGAAAGCAAAGAGATTCTTAGGAGAGAATGATGAGACCATTTAAAGCTGAGGACAGGCAGGAGTTTTGAAGAGTGGCTGGGGAGATTTGGAGGTGCCATTGCTGCATTTAGTACAAATGTTGAGCTCTATTGTTTCTTTTAAAGGTGCAAAGTCAACAGGCAAACATGTCATAGCTCAGTGGCAGGGCCCATCTTTTTCATGAAGATGGTCCTATATTAAAGTATCAGGTAGCAAGCAGGGATGAAGAGATATGTTTATTTCAGTCAGTATTTATTTTGTACATCCTTCTTTCTGAGTCTTGGGACCTTGTCAGACCATTTTGTCCCATTTTGGAAGCAAGCGGAAACATAGCGGTAGCGTAGCAATAATTATCACAGCTCCGCTTCAATGTCAGTATGGTGCTGCACATTCCTTCCATACTGTCCATTTCCTCCCTGTTGTTGCCCTACATATATAGGGCATGCAGATCAGACCCATGGAGGTGGGGTGGGGAGAGATCAGGGTGGGAGGGCGAGTGAAGCGATTTCAGGCTGGGGGAGATGGGGGCAAAGAGAGATTAGGGCAGGGGGAGCAAGAAAAGCAAGGTCAGGCTGGGGGGAGAGAGATTAGGGTGGGGAGAGTGAAGGAAGCAAGATCAGGCTGGGGGAGAAATGTGGGGAGAAAGAGAGACATCAGGACAGGGGTTGCAAGGGAAGTGAGACTGGGCTGAGGGGGCTGGCGGGAAGAGAGAGATTTAGGGTGGGGAGGGCGAGGGAATCGAGATCGGGCCAGCAGATCAGAGCAGCAAAAACCAAAAAAGGAAGGCAGGGCTGGCCTGCTTGAGAAGAGCATGCATGAGGTGGAAGAGAGGGGAAGAGGAAGAAAAAAACCCATCCTTATGCCACATGACAGCTGTCTCTTCCATTTCTGAAGTGAATAGATTATTGCTTGAGGGGGGTTACTGTATAGCAGCATTATTGGGAGTCATTGACAGGCTTTCCCTGTCAGTGATAAGGTGCACTTCAGAAACAACTGAAGCACACGCTACCAATGGGATGAAGATGACATTGTGCAGTAAGTACCCCCAATAACACTACTATCCTGCTTTAGTCCCACAATAGAAGCCTCGTGTGGTAATGTCCATGCTCTGTTTCCTTATTAATTTGTGTGTGTGTGTGTGTGTGTGTGTTTTAATACACAAACAAATTAGTATTTCAGTATGTATTTCTTTTGAAGTATGTTTTCTCACAAAGGACAGATTTCTAAACATATGTTATCTCAAGGTACACATTTCCTTTAAAAAATGAAATCCTATTGACAATTGGCAAAGCAGAGCTCTGCTGGCATACTGACATGACATTTGTAAAGGCAGGCAGTTTGGTGACTGTTCAAGCAATACCAGCATCTGGCTGGAAGCTTTCTAGCACACTTGATGGCTAATCAGTGACCATCATGGTGACAGTAGGGCAGATTTGTGCCAAGGCATTGTTGAACCACTTTGGGACTGGTTGTATAAGCAGGTAGTGGTTGCCTCCTTAGGCATGCTTGTTAAAAGTAGAACTGTCAGCGTAACTGGGAATGGTGAAAACCTAGTGCCCCTATAAAATCTCAGCTATGTTTTAGCCTAAAATACACTTTTTAATATGACCATTGGTAGAGCATGGAAAAGTTACTTTTTGAACTTCACTTCCCAGGAGCCCAAATGGCCTGTGGGAGTTGTATTCCAGAGAAGGGATTTTTCCAGCTCTGCTACTGATACAGTTAAAGTGAAACTCCTGTCAGCCATCATATGTTTATTTGGACAATCAGTGGGACTTAGAATGAAGATTGGCCATACTGGCTGTGAGACTGCAGGATCCATAGTCCAAAAAGTATCTTTTCCAAGTTCTGTAAAATATATGTCTCAAGGAGTAGGGGGATTTGGAGAATCTTTTTTAAAAAATAGCTTTTCAAAGTTCTAGTACCTTCCCTAGTTCCATTATGACTGCCATCCAAGATGGAAAACAGGATTACAGAAGAGGTTAACTACAGCATGCTGTTGGGCACAGGAGTCAGTCGTTCCTGTTCTGATTACTCTTTTCTGAAAAATCAGAACGTTTCCGTTTTTGATTGTGTTACCGCATGACAGGCTGATATTCACATAAAAAACAAAAGAAACCCACAAACCACCAAACCTGTGTAAGGTCTTCTGTCTGCTTGAAGAGATTGCCTGCATTGTGATTTAGATCTTTGCAGAAATTACTGGAGTGGTTTAAATTAATGTCTCTGGATAGTACTGAGACACTAATGCTGGTTGTGCCTTCTTTATCACAAACACTTCAGATACACTTTTGTACAACAAAATGCTCAGGGCCAATTGACATGACCCTTGCTTTCAAGTTGTTTCTGACTTATGGCAACCCTACGTGCTTTAAAATCAGCTTCCTCTTCACATTCTGTAATTGTAAGCTCATTGTCAAATAGTTCTTCTTTGAAGAAATCTGTCATCCTTTAATCTCTTCTGTATTGTTCTCCAGTGTATTGCTTCCATTGTCTTTTTATTTTCTCTTGAGCATAGAATGTATTTCCGTGTTGCTCATTCAGCATCCCTACTCTTGGTTGAAATTTCCCTTTTATTTCTTCGATCTTGTGGAAGAGGTATCTTATTCTTTCCTTTTTGTAGTCTTCTGTTTCTTTCCACTAATTATTGTAATCTGTCCCTTTGTCCCTATGTACAACTACTTGCTGAACAATTGTATTCAGGAACTGGATTCTCTTTCTGTCACCTTTTTCTTTTGATTCTCATCTGTCCTTAACCACTTGAAGTCCTATGTAACTGCTGGCTTGCTGTATGTTGCCACAAGCTACTTTAAATGCAATACATAAGACATGTGAAATATTGCTAGAAGCACCTGTGTGTGTTTGCATGCACATGTGTATGTAGGAGGCAGTTTTAGGAGAGATGTATTCAACCAGCTCCAGATGAAAGAAAGCTAATCCATGTGGCATTTTGAAGAAGTCACAAACTATTTAAATGTTCAATGTGCAGACTTCCTGAAGCTCTATCATTCTAAGTCCTTGCCATGACAGATATCATTGGATGACACATTACAACCAACTTTCTCTCGATTTTGTTAGACTTATGAATGAGTCAGTGTCTGACCATGGCTAGCTTGACCACAGTTCAAAACACAGCCTTTTTGAAAAATCAGTCATTCCAAGGAAGCCAACAAAGGAAAACAACTAGTGCATTACAAAAAGAGTTCCAAGTGCATGGTTGTATTTTATAGTATGGTGAGCAATGGAGTTAAGCTCCTGTACTTAGGTGTAAGACAAGTTCCACCCCACTGAAATTTTGCAGGATTAAATTTGCTATACTTGGGCTAAACTGAGATGTGTTTTTGTTTGTTCTTCAGAGTAAGGGGAATTGAATCATTTGGCATGCTGATCTCAGTATCTAGATACAGGCTGTGGATACAGGAAGGACTCTAATCTTAGATGATTTCATATTGCTATAGCAAGCAGAGGTTGCAGCCTCTATCCAGCAGTCTTAACTTTATCCTAAGAACGATGCAGTTTGAACATGAATACAATTAGAGAAATCACGTGCTGTTTAGAAGGAAGGAAAGGGAAGATCTACAGCACCATTCATTTGTATATTGATTAATATGTATAACCCCTCCCTCATCTAGAGGCTTAGGGCAGTTAACAATAGCATCAATTAGGAAACAGATTTTATTCGACATGATTTCCCTGCCTTGGTCAACATAGTTCTGTACAGAGAGGTCTTCCAATATTTCAAACAGATTCTCAGGCTTTGGAGATTTTCACATGGGGCCAAAATGCCCTGTTACTGCCCCACCACCTCCTCTCCCATTCCTTCCACAGAATGGAGAAAAATGTTCTCACACTTACCTCTCTTCCATGACAGGAACATCCTCCCCGTCCCCAAGCTGGCTGGCTATAAATGCAGCCGTCGTAAGCGGGAACGCAAATCTCGGCCTTTCTCGCAAGAGAACTGTCGCGCGGCAAATTCAAAAATAAAAAAAAATGCAAACATCAAAACAAGAAACAAAATGCAAAAAGATTTTTTTAAAAAAATACAAGTAACCCAGGGAGGGGGGGAAAGGGTGCCACTTACCTGGGTGTCCCATTCCTGCCCGGAACTGTCCAGAACGGACCTTCCCCCCCCCCCGCAGCTCTCATTGTGGGACAGGAATGGGACGCCTTTCAGACCACCCTGATTCCATGATAGAAACGGAAGAGGGTGTTCATTAATGACTTTCCCCTATTATTGAAATATCATAGGGAGAAAACAGAATGGTAACGTTGAGAGCACAGAACTGGGTGAACATCATCTGAAAGAAAAATCTTTCAGCGACCCTGTTCTGTGTCTGCAACAGAACAAATAGGTGGTGTGAAAATCTCCTTTGACTTCACTGAATCTGTAGCAGGAGGACAGGGGAGGTATACTTGAGAGGCTCCCCCTCAGAAATGACGTGATTTAAATCTTAGCTTGAATAAGACTGCTGTGCAGATTGCATCATGGGTACAGTAATTCAGTGGGGGGGGGCAGGAGAGGGAGAAGCCAAGGTGGAGGGACATCCATATGCAAAGCTCTGCCAGGCTTGCTCTGGTGCAGCAGAACGTCAAAGAAAGTAACTTAGGAAAGTTTCTTTTGGACACAGTTTCCCTGTCAGCACACTAGAGAAGAGGAAACTATATATTTTTTCTTTATTGCCTGTGAGAGGTCAGGGTGTTTTCTTTTCTTCTCAGCCAGAGTTCTCCTGGTTGATGGGTAATTTTTTCAACAAATTGAGCAACTTTTTTTTTAACATTGTGGATGCTAACTGCTCCAACATCAGATGGAAGATTTGCATCTTTTTCATAAATCAGCCATTTTTTGTGTGCTTGCGCTCTGTCTCCTCTGTCTCTGTCTGTGTGTACTTTACTTCACTCAGGAAAAAAGTAGTACAGTCATCCCTTCACATTCGCGGGGGTTAGGTTCCCCAGACCCCCGCGAATGTGAAAAATCCACGAATAACAATTGCCCTCCCCCTCCCCCGCCAAAGCGACAACAGGGCCTCCGGAGGCCCTATAGTCGCTTTCCCCCGCCTCCCCAGGCCTTCATGGGGCCTCCGGAGCGTCTCCAGAGGCCCCATGATCACCTCCCCAGCCCTCACCACGCCCTCCCCAGGCCTTCATGGGGCCTCCGGAGCGTCTCCGGAGACCCCATGGAGGCCTCCCCGGCCCTCCCCAGCCCTCCCCTGGGCCTGCATGGGGCCTCCGGAGCGTCTCCGGAGGCCCCATAGAGGCCTCCCTGGCCCTCTCCAGCCCTCCCCCGGGCCTGCATGGGGCCTCCGGAGCGTCTCCGGAGGCCTCCCAAGCCCTCCCCACACCCTCCCCAGGCCTTCATGGGGCCTCCGGAGCGTCTCTGGAGGCCCCATGGAGGCCTCCCCAGCCCTCCCCAGGCCTGCATGGGGCCTCCGGAGACGCTCCGGAGGCCCCATGGAGGCCTCCCCGGCCCTCTCCAGCCCTTCCCCAGGCCTGCATGGGGCCTCCGGAGACGCTCCGGAGGCCCCATGGAGGCCTCTCCGGCCCTCCCCAGCCCTTCCCCAGGCCTGCATGGGGCCTCCGGAGCACCTCCGGAGGCCCCATGGAGGCCTCCCCAGCCCTCCCCATGCCCTCCCCAGGCCTTCATGGGGCCTCCGAAGCATCTCCGGAGGCCCCATGGAGGCCGCCCCGGCCCTCCCCAGCCCTCCCCCGGGCCTGCATGGGGCCTCCGGAGCGTCTCCGGAGGCCCCATGGAGGCCTCTCTGGCCTCCCCAGCCCTTCCCCAGGCCTGCATGGGGCCTCCGGAGCGTCTCCGGATGCCCCATGGAGGCCTCTCCGGCCCTCCCCCCTCCCTCCCAAGGCCTTCGCGGGGCCTCCGGAGGGTCTCCGAAGGCCCCGTGGAGGCCTCCCCGGCCCTCCCCGCTCCCTCCCAGGGCTTTCTCGGGGCCTCCGGAGGCCCTGTGTCGCGGTTTTGGGGGGGCCCAGGGGGCCCCCCCAAAACCGCGAATAATCAAAACCGCGAATGTCAAGTTCGTGACTGTGGAGGGACAACTGTAGTTTTATTCAGAGACATTCACAAATTAAGGAAATCTTGACCAGAACAAATGCACTTAGTGGCTGAAATCGTACATCAGGTTTGCATAGTGTAAATAAACACACACACACACACACAGAGTTATTTGGTGGTTGTACTATGTCACCTTTCTGCTAATACGAATGTTGTGCAATAAGCTATCTTCCAGTTGTTTTCTTGTGTGTCTTCAAGTACGTTCTGACTTATGGTGATTCTAAGGTGAATCTGTCATGGGGTTTTCTGGGCAAGGTTTGTTCAGAGGAGTTTTCCCATTGCCTTCCTCTTAGACTGAGAGTATATGACTTGCCCAAGGTCACCCAGTGGTTGAGCAGAGATTTGAACCCTGGTCTCCAAGTGTTATCTAGATGGTGAAAAAATATTCTTGGAATGCAAGGGGAATACATTTGTCCAGATGAGCTCCCACAGTGATTTGCCATATTCGAAAGGGGGTCAAAAACTCCAAGTACTTTGCGATAACAGCATTCACCGTTTATTGTTAACTTTTTTTAAAAAAAATCATGGAAATGTGCATTCCAGCCTGTTTGAATAACTGATTTGAATTGGGGCACTTCCCAAAAGTCAAAATGTCATTGGTCGGACGTGCATGGGGGTGGGCTTGCCAGCAATGAAGTATCTGGAGCCACCATTGTTGATTTTCATGGAAGTGATCATGTGCTATTTACAAGCAGCAGAGAAAAAAATATTTTTTAAAGCAGATGATCTCTCTTCCATATCTCTAATTTAACTAGGGGGGAGGGGGAAACAGAGGGAGCTTTGGGGGAATAATAACACAAATAATTCACTCATAGCCACCATCTTTACTCATGGGCATGTTCCGTGTGAACTTCAAACATTGATAGTTTCCCATGCCAGCAATCTTGCAAATATATCATGGAAACAAATGAATGCTGATGCATCATTATACACTAGCCAAGAATGTGCAACCACATGTAAAATGGTTATGCTTGCAGAACTTTCACTTACACAGCTGTGAACTTAAAATGTCTATTACACAACAGCCCCAAAAGTACAGCAACGTGCATAAGGAACTTTACACATGTATATGACACCAACTGGATTCATAGAATTGTAGAGTTGGAAGAGACCATGAGGGCCATCCAGTCCAACCCCCTGCCACGCAGGAAATTCCTGCCATTGTCTTGTTCTTGCACTGGAGAAAAGAACTTTTTCAGAGGCTAGTGCTTTCTCAACATTTTCCCCAATCTGTTGAGATGGCCTCTCTCATAAAACAATGAGACATTTTGCATGTTTTTTCATGTGGCTTGGAGCTTCTAGGAAGCTGCCTTTTTAAAAACAACAACAACAAATTGGAAAGCAATAGGGTAGTATTTATCTTTGTACCCCCTGATTTTGGTTGTTGTTTTGTTCTGTTGTTTTTCTTTTCAGATATTCCCTCCCACTGATCCCATTGTATATATATAGGGTAGGATTTAAGTTTCCAGCTGCAGTTCCCAGGTAGAGAACCCAGGTAGATGTCCCCTCTCACATTTTGAGGACATGTCCAAGGGACAGGAGGTTTGGGGATCTGAGGGATCCAAAGAGTCACCTAACCTGTCCCCATCATGCCCCCTGAATACTCTTTTTGTGCCCTTTCCCCCATCAATGAACTGCCTCCCTTTCCACCCATCACCCTCCCTTTCTGTGGGGCAAAGCGGGAGATAGGTTTGATCCTGTGATTGTTGCAGTGCTTCTCCAGGGACCATAGGAGTTCAACTTCAGAGAGCATCTGTGGCTGACATATGCAATTTTACCAAGATATTTCCCTGAGTGGGTGCATATAGTATCAATGTGGTTGTTCTAATTGTACTCTTTCTTGTATTCTCATGATAGCTAGTTAATAAGCCAAGAAAATCATTGGAACCCTAGGTGAATCGCAAGCAATTCTGTCATATTCTTAATCTCTCTTTTTTTAATTATTAAGAAGACTATACTCACATTATGAATCAAGGGATGTACTCTTTCAGCGAAGAGATTATATTAAGGCTACATGCTCTTGAGCAGGATAACATTCTCATATCAAGAAATTCATCTGTCACAAAGTGGATTTTAATCAGGATAGATGATTAACAAACTACTCATGAGATAAATAAACATGCTTTATTAGGGCAAGCTGCATATTCCCCTCCCTAAAAAGCTTCTTTGGCAAGCACATGGAAAATGTGTGTGTGTGTAAGGGCCATATTGTGACTTTAACACATTCTCTATACAGTAAAGGCATCTAGCCTGACTATAATTGGTGCCTGTGGCGGTTGTTGATACTCTGACTACATCAGCTTTCCATGCCCTTTAGCTGGATTGGGGGAAAATATTTCTAGTCCTCGTTAAGCTGTCTATTATCAAGACATCATAAATGCGTACATTTAGAAGAGACACTTCACTATCTTGGCACCTTAAAGCATTTAAATAAATTAGTTCCCACTATTTCAAGCATTAAATGTTCCATAATAATTAAGTGTAAAGCCTTCAATTGCAATTAAAATTGCTCACGAACTTGTACAAGTGAGGCCATACTCTGAGGGGGAGGAAGAGAGAGGAATTGAGAAGGGGAGAGAGAGAGAGAGAGATTCTTGACCTTCTTAAAATTCATTTTCTGGCAGGTATATAAGCAGTATGGTTCTGGAAATTGGTAACTGGCTATGATCCCTTCACCTTGAGGTCAGCCATTTGCATTTAGTTTGTGGCACTGTTTAAAAAAAAAAACCTGACACATTCTCTGTGAAGTGTCCTTTTGGACTTAAACTGTAAAGGACAAGGGCCCACATCTCATCAAAAACAGCAAAACAGATGGAGCCAGAGGTCACCTAGTTGGATTGCCTCTGCTGAGATAGCAGTAGAAATGTTCCTCGTTATTAGGCAGATTGAAGTGAGGAACCGGGCCTGTTCAGACAGACAGCCTGTTTGAGAAGGGGAGAGGCTCATGGTCCAGCATCCTCATGTGATCCAGTTCAGCTCCTTCTTCTCCTGAACTTTACATATGGAGCACAAAGGTCTAAAGTAATGATTTCCATTTGGGTGTGTTGGTTTTCTTATTCAAAGTATCTTTATTTTAATTTTCTAATTTCATATAGGAAAAAGACAGGGGGAAAAACCAGACAACAACAGATATACAACATACAATCACCCCTCCCCGACTTCCTGCTTTCTGCTGACTGCTTCTAAAAAGTATACTATCTCACCTCTACCACTTAATCATATATATTATACAACCTTCCTCATTTTAGAGAAAGGACAATACAGTTGTCCCTTCATATTCGCTGGGGTTTGATTCCAGGAACCCCCATGAATATCCAAATCCGTGAATACTCAAGTCCCATTATATGCAATTGCATAGCAAAATGGTGTCCCTTATATAAGATGGCAAAATCAAGGTTTGCTTTTTGGATTATTTTTTAAAGAATATTTTCAAGCCGTGAATACTTAAAACCATGAATGCCAAATCCATGAATGTGGAGGGACAACTGTACTTTAAATTACAAACATTTTATATTTAGTCTCCGATTTAATTCTTAATAAATTCCATAAATGGTTGCCAAATATCTAGGTGTATCTGTATAGGATTTTCTTTTAACATATTCGTTAATTTATCTGATTCCCTTAGTTCTTGTAATTTTCTTATCCATCCTTTTATAGCTGTGATCTTCCTTTGCTTCCAGTATTTGGCATAAACTATTCTTGCCACTGTAATCAAATAACAAAGTCAAACCTTATTTTCTCTCTCAATTCTATTTTCCATATCCAACAGACTTAACAGAAATAGTTCTGGTCTAAATTCTATGGTTCCTTTTAACATCTTTTGAATCTCTCTTTCTCTGGCTTTTCTTCTCAAACAAAGATTCAGGAAGGACTCGTCCTGCGCTTTCTGCAAGCACGCTGGTGACTAAAAAGGCCAATCTGAGATAAACAAGTCCGGTTGCAGAAAGCACGTCAGAAGGTCTCCTTGGGTGATGTTTCCGGGTTGTGATTCTTTCTGGGTTGTCGTTTCTCTTCAAGACTTGTTCGGTGTGAGTTCTCAAATAAGGCTGCAGCATTGTGGATAGTGCATCTCCATTAATTAATAACCAATATTTCCTTACTTTTTTGCAGGTCCACCAGAGATGATAAAAGGAACCTATATGATCTTTAATTTCCAACATTTTTTACTAATTTTAAACCCTTACACCATACTGATTCCCATTGATCTAATTATAATGTATGTCCAATATTCCTTGCCCATTTCACCATACATTCTTTAATTTGTTCCTCTTCTGTTTCCCATTTTAACAGCATCTTATACAATTTAGCAATTAATTGAGGATTTTCTGAGCATAAAGCTAATTCCTAAGGATTCAGGGAATTCAAGCCCAACAATATCTACAAAAGCTGAAAGCTGTGGTCTTAAAATCTTAAATGTGTTTGGCTAAGTAGCTTAGAAGTCTCTCTGCAATCTTTGTACAAGGCCCATCCTGCCTAAGCAATGTTCTGGATTTTCTACCAGATATTTTTATTGTGCTGGGTGGGTTTTTTTTATGGTTTATGTTTTTAGCCGGTTTTATTTTTTTTAGATAATTTAATCACTTATTAACTTAAATTTAAAAATTTAATACACTTTATTTTATTTATTTATTTATACCCCGCTCTTCAGCCAGAAGGCTATCAGAGCGGCTTAAAAAATTATTTTAAGCAACAGCAATTTACACATCTATGCTGCATTAAGCAGTTTCCAATGTGTGTTCACTAATTGGCCCCACAAGCTGGGTACTCATTTTACCGACCTACGAAAGGATAGAAGGCTGAGTGAACCTTGGAGCCCACTGGAATTGAACTTGCGACGTGGTGACTTGCAGTACTGGCATTTAACCACTGCACTACCAGGGCTCCTTTTACAACTTTTTACAACATCAATACTGGAAGCCAGGTGGAGAGCATCTGGATAAAAATTAAAGGGGAGGGAAACAACACGGATGTTATTGTGGGACTCTACTACAGACCCCCAAGTCAGACGGAGGAATTGGATGATGCCTTTCTAGAACAGATGAACACACACGCAGAAAAGAGAGATGTAGTAGTGATGGGTGACTTCAACTATCCTGATATTTGCCGGAAATCTAACTCAGCCAAAATTTCAAGGTCTAGCAAATTCCTGACTTGCCTGGAAGACAATTTCATGGTCCAAAAGGTGGAAGAGGCAACAAGGGGGTCAGCTATTTTAGATCTGATCCTAACCAACAGGGATGACCTGGTTAATGGGGTGCAAGTGGTGGGATCCTTAGGTGAGAGTGATCATGTTCTCCTGGAGTTTGTTATACAATGGAAAGGAGAAGCCAGGCATAGTCAGACACGCATTCTTGACTTTAGGAGAGCTGATTTCAATAAACTTAGGGAAATACTGGGGGTGATCCCATGGTCAGGAATACTAAAAGAGAAGAGACCTCAAGACGGATGGGACTTTCTCAAAAGGGAGATACTGAAGGCAGAATTTCAAACAGTACCATTGAGGAAGAAAAATGGGAGGTGTCTCAGAAACCAGGATGAATGACTAAAGAAATATCAACAGAGCTAAGTTTTAAACGGAACATGTATAAGAAATGAAAAAAGGGGGGAAATCACCAAAGAAGAATTCAAACAGATAGCGAACACATGTAGGAGTAAAGTTAGAAAAGCTAAAGCACAGAATGAGCTCAGGCTTGCTAGAGAGGTTAAGAACAATAAAAAGGGTTTTTTTGGGTATGTCTGCAGCAAAAGGAGGAAGAAGGAAATGGTAGGGCCACTATGCGGAGAAGATGGCAAAATGCTAACAGGGGACAGAGAAAAGGCAGAATTACTCAACACCTTCTTTGCCTCAGTGTTTTCAGAAAAGGTAAAGGGGGACCAACCTGAAGATAAAAGTACAGAAGACACAACAGGGGAAATCCAGCACAGAATAAGCAAAGAGGTAGTACAGGAATACCTTCTTAATCTAAATGAATTTAAATCTCCAGCACCAGATGAACTACATCCAAGAGTATTAAAAGAGCTGGCAAATATAATCTCAGAGCCATTGGCAATAATCTTTGAGAACTCCTGGAGAACAGGAGAAGTCCCAGCAGACTGGAGGAGGGCAAACGTTGTCCCCATCTTGAACATTTAGAAGACAGTGCCATAATCACAAAAAGTCAACATGGGTTTCAGAGTAACAAGTCATGCCAGACTAATCTGATCTCTTTTTTTGATAAAATTACCAGCTTGGTAGATGAAGGGAACGCTGTGGACATCGCATACCTTGATTTCAGTAAGGCCTTTGACAAGGTTCCCCATGACATTCTTGCAAACAAGCTTGTAAAATGTGGGCTAGACAAGTTAACAGTTCAATGGATTTGTAATTGGTTGACCGGCCGAACCCAAAGGGTGCTCAGAAATGGCTCCTCTTCATATTGGAAAGATGTGACCAGTGGGGTGCCACAGGGTTCTGTCCTGGGCCCAGTGCTATTCAACATCTTTATCAACGGCTGGACTTCCGGTGAAGATGGCGGCGTGAACGGACGTGTCGAGCAGGAGTGCTTAGACGCGACCGCGAACGGGGCTTAGAATCTACCGCTAAAACAATAGCGGTCAGAGCGAATTACCCCTTAGGAATAAGGGGTTCAGAGGCGCTCCGCGAAGACCGGTGCCAGCCTGTGAGCCACGGAAGAAAGGAGGGGAGCGGAGAGAGAGAGAGAGCAGGAGTGGCCGAGAAGAGGCTGAGGCGGTCGTGGAGCTAAGCACAGCCCCGTTCGGCAGCTGCCTAGCAAACAGCACGAGCGCTGCCGTCATCACTTTTAAATAAAGCAACGAAAGCAAGAGGTAAAATTCTGGGGGGTAAATCCTCGAAGAAGGAAAGATTCTACTACAGGGAAAACGTGGAGAGGGGGAAAAGGAGTTAGAACCCTCACGGTTAAAGGGTGGGGTAACGCCCAGGTTTGAAAGACGGAGGGAGAAGAGAAGACATACTAAACAAACAACGAGACATCATTCAGAAATAAAGTTTAATGATATTCTGAAATAATTAATTAACAAGTTTAAAGACAAGAAAGTTAAAGAAGAGGACAGTGTAAATTTTGAATCCTTGATTTCGTGAAGCAACGGAGGAGGAGGATTGTTGAACTGTGTTTGATGAATCGTATGGCTTGGCCAGCTGTTTGACTGTATTGGAAAAGCGAGAATAGCATTGAGGCGGTGGCCTTAAAGAGACATTGTGTAAGTAAACGCGGACTGACTACCAAAGAGTGGGGAGTGCTACAAAGTTATAGAATATCCGGCTGAAAAGAAGAAATAATAAACAGCGGAAGATAAGAGTGGAAAGACGAAACAAGAACAGCTGAGGAAAGGGAAAAAAAAACCCAAAGGACGTTGGAAAAGAAAAGAAAAGTGGCTTAGAAATAATAATTAGAAAATTAAGACTGACTGTAAGAGAAACTAACAGTAAAAGGGGGCGGATAAAAGCTGAGAAGAAACTACTTAAACAGGTGGGGTGACATCTATTTGACTAGATCCAGGTTGAGAACCTGTGAGAATTGTAAAGTAGTAAGCAAACACCTCAACTAGCCATCAATTAGTCTGGATTTTGGTTTAATTATTAATTATTAATGTTGAAATATCAGTATATATAAGAAGATTAATTTAAGGGTGTGATTTTCTGACATTATATAATCTGGGGAAATTGTGCAAATTGAAGAAAACAACTGAAGGAGGGTCAAAGTGCTTAAATTAAGGACAATCTGATTAAGTGTTCAGAAAGGGAATTGAATTAGAAACTAGAAAATCCAAGAAGGTTTATTTTTCTTTATTTTTTTTTGTTTGTTTGTTTCCTTGCTGAATTAAAAATTTGAAAATTGAAAATCTGGGAACAATGGGAATTCAAGGATATTAATGGTTATTGTGATATTAATGGAAGGTGTTATTGATTGACATCGTACTAACTAATATTGGTGATATTGACTGATTGTGAGATTGATTGATACTATATTGATTGATAAGACGGTATTGACATTAACATTGATTGACTGATTGATAA
The DNA here is from genome assembly GCA_030847615.1 of Gambelia wislizenii. Classification (NCBI taxonomy): domain Eukaryota; kingdom Metazoa; phylum Chordata; class Lepidosauria; order Squamata; family Crotaphytidae; genus Gambelia; species Gambelia wislizenii. The sequence continues at coordinate 340,556,944 of JAUMIR010000003.1, forward strand.
TGTCCTTACTATATTGATTGACATTGTAACTTTTTGATTGATTCTGATATTAGGGGAATAACCCCAGTAAGGGCAAACTGATAAGATCGGAGCTAATTAATGAAGTAAAATAGAATTTGGACTATCTAATGAAATAAAACAAAGGGGGGGTCGGGTGAAAGTGAATTATTTGAGTTAAGAGAAAATATTGAATAAATTAATTCTTTTTTAAGTTAAAAAGTTAAAACATGGCAACAGGAACAAGGAGACACGTTGCACAATTGCAAAGTCTAAGGAGACCATCGATAGAACTACAAACTAAAACGATAGATCCCAATGAAATATTATTAGAAGAAATGAGAAAAATGGGAAAAGAGATAAGGACGGAGATTAAGCACCAAATGAAAGAATTAAGAGAAGAATTAAGAGCAGACTTTAAAAAAGAATTAGATAAATTAGGGAAAAAAATTGAGGAAAATACAAAGACATTATCTCAGATGGAAGAGAAAATTAAGAATTTGGAGCAAAAAACGGAAAAGATAGAAACTAGAACTAAAGAATTAGAAGGGAAAAAACAGCAAGAGGAGATTAAGGATACGATAACAGAATTGAAAAGCAGATCCAAATGTGTAAAAATTAGAGGATTAGAAGAAAAAGAGGCTGAAGACTTATATGTAAGAGTAATACCGGACTTGGCCAAATTTATCGGTTGGCTGCCGGAACAACTAGATTTAGAGATAGATAAGATGTTCAGAATTGAATCATGGATAGCCAAAAAAAATAAAGCACCAAGAGATATTGTGATTTACTTCCTGAGAGAAAGAGTGAAGGACATAGTAATAAATAGAGCTTATGAGGAAACATTTAGGATAGAAGGGAGGGAAATTAAGATATTTAAAGATGTGCCTTCAACAATTCTAAAAAAGAGAAAAGAATACAATCCCCTGACTCAAGAACTAAGAAGAAAAGAAATACAGTACAGATGGGAAAAGATAGAGGGAGTATCATTCACTTATAAACTCAGGAGGTACAAAATAAATAATATAGAAAAAGCTAAAGATTTTCTCAAAAAATTGAGTAGAGAAGGAGAACAGACAGAGAAAAAGGCAGAGGATAAAGAAAGGAGTAGCAATAAGAAAGGAACAATAATAATAAGAAAATCTAAAGAACCACCGGATATAGAAGCTCAAGAAGGAGAGGAGAGAGAGGAGGATGGTGAATCTGAAAGAGAGGAAGAGAAAGAAGAGGAAGAAGAAGTAGAGGAAGGAGAGAGCAAGGAAGAAAGGGAAAGAGAGTTTGAGGAGGAGACAGAGACCAAAGCTAAGAACCGGGCAGAACAAGAGGAAGAAAAGGAGGGATAGAAAAAGAAGGGAAGATCTAATAGTAGGAGTTAAAATGATAAGGAAAATCTTGACATGGAATATACGAGGTATGAATACTCCGCAAAAAAGAAAAAAAATCTTTCATTATTTGGAAAAACAGAAGTTAGATATTACATGCTTACAGGAGACGCATATTAAAAATAAAGATCTTAAATTTCTGAAAAATCCAAAATTAGGTGATCTTTTTGCTGCAACAACTGAGAAGAAAAAAAATGGGGTGATAATATACATAAACAGAAAATTTGAAGCAAAAGAAGTACTTAAAGACCCTGAAGGTAGATTTATAGGGATAGAAATATGTTGGGAGAACACTAGGATTTTAGTGATTGGGTTATATGCAGCCCTAGACAATAAAGCTAAATTCTACTCAAAATTATGGAAAGAAATCTTAGAACTGGAATTTGATGAACTAATCATGATGGGGGACTGGAATGGAGTTCTAGACCCATCCCTGGATAGATCAAACAAAAAGAAAGGAAAGGAGAATAGGGGGAAGCTCCCAAGAGAATGTTTTGAGATGATGGAAAACTTAGCGCTAGTAGATATCTGGAGAGAGACATATGGGGAAAAAATAGAATATACATGCTTTTCGGACAGACACCAATCTTGGTCAAGAATTGACATGATCTGGATGTCCAAAAGCGTCAGCAAAAAAATACAAAAGATAGAAATAAAAAATAGACTATTCTCGGATCACTGCCCAATACTGCTATCCCTGAAAACGAATAAGAAAGAACTCTCATGGAGATTAAAAGATTATCTATTAAAGAATGAGGAAACAGTGAAAAAAGCAAAAGAGACATTAAGATACTTTTTTGAGGAAAACATGGAAAGAGGTACACCAATAGACATAGTCTGGGATGCCAGCAAGGCAGTGATCCGAGGTTTTTTCATCCAGAAAGAAACAGAGCAGAAAAGGAAAAGAAGAGAAAGAGTGAAACAACTAGAAGAGAATATAGCGACAAAAGAACAAGAATTGAAGAATAACCCTAAAAGGGTGGAATTAAACAATGAGATTAAGATTCTGCAGAATCAAATAAATCTGGAAATGACAAATGAGATAGAAAGAAAATTAAGATACACAAAACAGAAATATTTTGAAAACGCAAACAAACCAGGGAAATGGCTGTCCTTTGTGACAAGAAAAGAGAGAGAGAAAAAAATAATTGCTGAAATAAGAGTAGGCGGAGAATCATATAGACAACAAAAGGAAATTAAAAAACTGTTCTATAATTACTTCTCTGGATTATATAAAGAGCAAAAACAAACAGAAGGAAAAAGGGAAAAGATTAAGGAATATCTAAGGAAAGAGGAAATATCACAAATAACAGAAGAACAAAGAAAGGAGTTAAATAAAAAAATCTCAATGGAAGAAATTCAGACAGCTATAAGAAAACTAAAATTAGGGAAAGCGGCGGGACCAGATGGTCTTACAGCCCTATATTATAAAACATTGGGTGAAGAGTTGATAAAGCCTTTACATCAGATAATAAATAACGTCCAAGAAGGGAAAACACCAAAAACATGGGGAGAAGCGAATATAAGTTTGATCCCGAAAGAAGCAAAGGACCCTAAAGAAATAAAAAATTATAGACCAATCTCCTTGTTAAATTTGGACTATAAGATCTTCACATTCATAATAGCAGAAAGGCTAAAAGAAATACTGAAAAATTGGATACATGAAGACCAAAGCGGTTTTCTACCAAACAGATATCTAAGAAATAATATAAGAACGGTGATCAATATTCTGGAATATTTTGAAAAACAAAACCATAAGAAACTAAGTTTGGTTTTTATTGATGCTGAGAAAGCGTTTGATAATCTAAATTGGGGATTTATGTTTGAAGTACTGGAAGAGATGAGACTAGGGGAGAACTTTATTAATTGGATAAAATCAATATATAAAGATCAAACGGCAAAATTAATTGTTAACGGGGAAAAATCACCAATATGTAACATCTCGAAAGGAACAAGACAAGGATGCCCGCTCTCCCCATTGTTGTTTATTATGGTTCTGGAAATCCTGAATAGGAAAATAAGAATGGATGAAGAAATAAAAGGACTTAAGGTCCAGAATTATAAATATAAATTGAAAGCATATGCAGACGACTTAGTTATCTGTTTGGAGAACCCGATGGAAAGCATAAAGAAATTATTATTAATTTTGGAAGAATTTGGAGACCTGGCGGGATTTAAAATTAATATGGAAAAAACAGTAATGATAACAAAAAATATGACAACAAAGGAAGAAAAAGAACTAAAGGAAATGTCCAAATTTAACATAGAGAAAAAGGTAAGATATCTAGGAATAACACTAACAAAAACAAATACAGAACTATTTAAAAACAACTATATTAAAGGATGGAATGACATAAAAAAAGAGCTTCGACATTGGGAAAAATTAAAACTATCATTACTGGGAAGGATATTCCTAATAAAGATGAACATACTACCTAAAATGATGTTCTGGTTTCAGAACATACCGATTATAATGAATGACATTCCATTTAAAGAATGGAATAAAGAATTATCAAGATTCGTTTGGCAAGGCAAGAAGCCTAGGGTCAGGTGGAAAATACTACATGAAAGGAGAGAAAGAGGAGGACTCCAACTCCCAAATTTGAAATTATACTACTATGCGTGCTGCCTGTTGTGGATAGAAAAGTGGATAAATTTAGAAGACAAAAAATTGCTGTCATTAGAAGGCTTTAACAATAGATTCGGGTGGCACGCATATCTAGTATACAATAAGGTAGAAGTGCATAAGACGTTTAAACACCACTTTATAAGAAGAGCTTTACTAAGTGTGTGGCAGAAATGCAGGAGTAAAATCTCAAGGAAGATACCGTTATGGACATCGACACACGAGGCTTTTCACAAAAAAGAAAACTTAAACAAGGATAAGTGGTTGACTTATGAAGAGATCCTAAAAGTGAAGGGAGACCAGTGGAGTATAAAAACAAGGGAAGAATTGGAAGAAGAGCAGCTGCAATGCCACTGGTTCCTATACAGACAAATAAGGGAGAAATTTACACAGGATATGAAACTGACCGGGATTGAGAGGAAACATACAGAATTGGATCAAATATTGAGAACTGAGAAAGAAAAAATAATCTCTAAACTATACAGACTACTGCTAACAATTGATATGGAAGAAGAGACAGTGAAACATAACATGATTAAATGGGCACAAAATATGGGTTTCTCCCCAACGTTAGAACAATGGGAAAAGTCCTGGGACAAAAATTTAAAATTTACCAAAAGCCAAAACCTAAAAGAAAATTACTATAAGATGTTCTATAGGTGGCATCTAACACCATATAAGATAGCTAAAATGTATAAAACAAGTAATGACAGGTGTTGGAAATGTGGGGTGGAAAGAGGTACTTTTTACCATATTTGGTGGCAATGCCCTAAAGCAAGGAAATTTTGGAAAGAAGTTCATACAGTAATAGTGAAAATATTAGGAGTAGAGATGCCAATAAGACCAGAATTCTATTTATTAAACATGTTAGATATACTAGACATACAAATAAGGAAAAAATACTGGCGAATATTGTTGTATATAACAACTACAGCTAGGATGGTATATGCTAAGTATTGGAAAAATCCGGAAACACCAGGGATAGAGGAGTGGTTGGTCAAGTTACATGAAACAGCTGTAATGGACAAACTAACAATGCTACTGAATGATAAGAATGAAAAGGATTTCAAAAATGAATGGAATTGTTTAATTCCAATATGGGAAGAAAAATGGGGAATAGGAGCAACATTAAGCTTTAGATGAACGATATGAGAAATAGAGGAACACAGAAATAGGAAACCTCAGTCAACTAAGGAATAATAAGGTAACAAATTGATGTAGTAGAATTAAGGGGGGAAAAAAAGGTAATAGAAAAGAGAGAAGAAAAAAAAAAGGTCTAAATGTGAAGTAGACATAGGTAAAATCAAATGGTGTATTAAAGAGGTCGGACTCAAGTGGTAAAGAAAACGAAACACCAGAAGGAGAGATAATAGTAAGAGGAAGCAAGACAGAGAGGAGAGGGAAAAAGAACTACAAAAGAACCGAGAAGAAACAGAGGAAACTGGTAGAAAAAAAAGGGGGAAAGACAAATCTCTGTATATATATAGATTTCTGTATATTTCTGTATATTTCTGTATATTTCTGTATACTTGTATATCTCTTGGTTTCTCGGTTGGAGGAAAATAGAATGTATGAAAGATAAACTGAAGAATATATGTACGCAGATCGGAGATATTTTAATATGTTTTAAAATATCAATAAAAAAATATTGTAAAAAAAAAACATCTTTATCAACGACTTGGATGAGGGAATTAGGGGCATACTTACCAAATTTGCAGATGACAGCAAATTAGGAGGAGTAGCTAATACCCTAGAGGACAGGATCAAAATTCAAGATGACCTGGATAAACTGGAGAGCTGGGCCAAAGCTAACAAAATGAAATTCAATACGGAGAAATGTAAGGTACTGCATTTAGGGCGAAAAAATGAAATGCATCGATATAGGATGGGGGAGACCTGGGGGAGACGTGCAAAAGGGATTTAGGAGTCCTAGTAGACCACAAGTTGAACATGAGTCAACAGTGTGATGCGGCAGCTAAAAAGGCCAATGCAATTTTGGGCTGCATCAATAGAAGTATAGTGTCTAGATCAAGGGAAGTAATAGTGCCACTCTATTCTGCCTTGGTCAGACCTCACCTAGAATACTGTGTCCAGTTCTGGGCACCACAATTCAAAAAGGATATTGACAAATTGGAGCATGTCCAGAGGAGAGCGACTAAAATGGTGAAAGGTCTGGAAACCATGCCTTATGAGGAGAGACTTAGGGAGCTGGGTATGTTTAGCCTGGAAAAAAGACGGTTTAGAGGCGATATGATAGCCCTGTTTAAGTATTTGAAGGGATGTCACGCTGAGGATGGAGCAGGCTTGTTTTCTGCTGCTCCAGAGACTGGAACACGGAGCAATGGGTGCAAGCTCCAGGAACAGAGATTCCACCTCAACACTAGGAGGAATTTTTTGACAGTAAGAGCTGTTTGGCAGTGGAACACACTCCCTCGGAGGATGATGGGGTCTCCTTCCTTGGAGGTCTTTAAACAGAAGCTGGATTGCCATCTGTCGGGGATGCTTTGATCATGATTTCCTGCGTGGCAGGGAGTTGGACTGGATGGCCCTCGTGGTCTCTTCCAACTCTGCAATTCTATGATTCTATGAACTGTATTTTGTACATTTTAAACTATTTTTAAAATCTGTTTTAAGTCTCTTTGAGTCCCAAGCTGGGAAAAGGAGGGATATAAATGATGATGATGATAAAGATGATGATGCTAGAAGGCGGCATTTCTTCAATGCATGACATAATGTCAATTCAATTCTCTTTATTATGATCAACAGATCAGATAAAGTAAATAAAACTGAATAGATAAAATGAATATCAAAGTTACATAAAAATGGATATTATTAGTTACAAGTCAAAATTTCCTTATAAAAAAAAGAAATTTAAAAAGTTGATCATTACAAAATTTGATTATGTTATTTTTCACCAGTAAGCTAGTGCTGCATTACAAAAGCTGGCCACTTTGTTACCAATGGACTCTGATCTTCCAGCAAATAGCATGTATAGAACTCATCAGTTCTTCTAGGAATACCTTGAAGAATTGGATAAATAAAAGTATGTCAGAAGCTATTACAGAACAAACACTATAGCAATACATGTTCTGTTGTCTCCACTGAGCCCACTCCAAAAGACATAAGTGTACACCATAAGGGACATTGTTATGCCTCTCCTCTAAAAAGGCTGAAGGTAATACATTAAATTTTGTTAGGGTAAATTCTTTTCTATATTTTGGGAGGATTAAACTATTCAAATGGCTTGCTAACAAGAAAGTCTGACCACTGTCTCCGAATTCAGGATATCCAGTATCTGCACTTACATGATATTGCAACTCATTATCTATAATACATTGGTATATTGCCTTTTTTGCTTTCATATATCCCATAACATAATGTCAAGCAGAGATGGGCAACTTTATTCTTTGTTGAGGGCCACATTCCCTTAAGGATGATCTATGAGGGGCTGCATGATTGGGGTGGGGGGACATGAATCTAGAAGAGAATAGAGCTACAGCCAAAAGTATTTGAGTCTCTCCTTTCTCTCTTTCTTCCTCTCTCTTTTCTCTCCCTCTCTTCTCCACCACTTTTCCTCCCTTTCCATCCTCCTCCCCACCTTGAAGGCTACTTGTGAAAACCCAGCTCAGTCTTGCAGAGATATGAACTTCCACTGAGTATTTTAAATTAAATTGAGGGCTTCTTGAAATCAGGCCAAGGGCTGTGTGTGGCCCAAGGGCTGCAGGTTGCTACATCAGAATATAGAGACTGTCGCTTAACATGGGCAGAGTCTGCTTCCCTCACTGGTGAATACTATCAGTCTCCCAACTTCATAGATGTTTGTTGCTGTCATTGTTGTTTTATTAGAAGGTCAGGAATTCGAGGTCTAAAAATCATGCCTATGAGGCAAACCTGTGCATTGGCATATCTCTTAGAAATTCATCTTCAAAATGTACCCCTATGTTACAATAATGTACAGGTACAGATTAGGGTGTAAACACCAGGCTAGTGTTCTTGGGAAGAATTAAGGAATGCCAGTGCAATCCATAACATGCTTGTCTTCAAATTGCCTATTGACTTATGGCAAGCCCATATATTTCATAGAGTTTTCTTAGGCAAGGAATACTCAGAGGTGGTTTTCCATTGCCTTCCTCTGAAATATAGCCTACAGCACCTCATGGTCCATAGTACAGTTGCCCCTTCATATTCACTGGGGCTTGGTTCCAGGATCCCCCGTGGATACCAAAATCCATGAATACTCAAGTCCCATTATATGCAATGGCATAGCAAAATGGTGTCCCTTATATAAGATGGCAAAATCAAGGTTCGCTTTTTGGATTATTATTTTTTAAAGAATATTTTCAAGCCGTGAATACTTAGATCCTTGGATACCAAACCCATGGATATGGAAGGACAACTGTACTAACTTCCAAGTACGAACTAGGCTTGACCCTGCTTAGCTTCTGAGATCAGATGTGATCTGGTGCCTTCAGGGTATTTGGGCAGCTCCAAAACGCACTTGTTAGGAAATAAGTGAAGTCCCATTCAGCTCAATTGAACTTTGTTCCAAGTAATTACACTTAAGAAAAACTGTATATAAACACAGCACTTCCAAAATGTGTTTTTTAATTTGTTTTAAGAAATAGCAAAGCTAAAAAATAGAGTATTTCTCCCTCCATATGACCCTTCATCGTTTTACCTTTTGTCATTCCATATCCTCTGTTTCTCATGATATCACAGCTGATTTCATATCTTTGTTACACTATCTTTATCTCATAACAGTTGACCTATCAGCTTGGATTTCCAGCCTTACATTTGGGTTCTCTGGACTTTGAATTGGGCCCTCTAACATGAATATCATTACCTAGGGGAAGGGGGTAGCTGGATTATAAATCAGTAGGTCCATCATTCCTGGCAGGCAGGCAATAGTTAAAAAAAAAAGCAGAGGGCTTATATCCCAAATCAGAAAAGCCATTTAATAGCTCTGGATTCATTTGCTCATAGCAGTGCTGTAGCTGTGGGCTGCAATCCCCAGGAGCTTGGCAAGCAAAGCTAGACTTGGCAAGCTTTCCTAACAACTCACCAAGTCTGAGTCAACCACAGGCAGTCTATGCAGCCTGAAAGGTAGTCAGCATTTCTTATTAAGAGTAAGTCCTTGATGGGAGAAGGAAGGGTCTATTTGTTGTGTTGTATTGTATTACTTTATTTATAACCCACCTTTTCCCCTCAGTGGAGACAGCCTAAAAGATAAACAAGGGTGGGTGTTTCTTTGAGTAGAACATAGAGATGTGCATGAGGAATACAAAGAAAATTTGTAGTATCTAACATTTGTAATATATTTTTGTAACCCAAAAAGTGGGTTTCCCAACAGTCAGGAAGCTCTGTCAGGAAGCTCTGTCATAAAAGAGCAGCCTGAATTTTGCTCAGTTTTCTCCTAGAAACTGTGGCAGAGGGAATACACTGCAGCGAAAAACATGTAAGACAAGATCCAGCATTGTCATTGTAGCTACGGACTTCATCAGATGTGACAAATATGGTATCATAATGATGCCCAATGATGCCATGTTATGGCATTCTTATGTTGTGAATAAAGCATTCTTTTTTATCGACGGGCCAAGCCGTCGATTGAGCAGCCATGGTGTTTTTCCCCACATAATTGCAAGGGTCTGAAACCACACCCCATTCTGTTGGTGTGATTACAGCATCAATGGGCAGTCCCCACCAGAACACTTCCGGGAGAGAACGCAAAAACTAGGTACGGGATAGTCTTTTTATGAACCTCACTGTTTTGCAGGCAAGTTTTTAAGTGAGTTTCAGTGCTTGTGTGTTCGTTTTGTTTTTTAATGTAGCTAGTTTTTTTTTTTTTTACTTTCAAGTGCATTCGCATCTTGTCATGAGAACTGCCAAGATCACATGCACCCACCAATGCAGATGTGCAGGACTGCTCTTTCACACTATTACGACAATGTTTGATAAAAAGGGTTATTGTGCCAGGACACTTACACTTTAAAATATGGTGGGAAAGAGACATTTTTAGAGGCTCATCTGATAAAGTTCCAAGATGATGGAGTTACGTCATCATAGTTATGATACATGATGCCCTCCCAAACCTACCTTCACAGCCTGGCAGTGCCCCAACCAAAATATTTCTGAGGCATTGGAGATTAGAGTGCTGGGAAATGATGTCTACAGTGCTCTCCCACTGAGGTGCCTTGTGAACAGGGAGCTAGAGAAACCTCTGGGGCCCTGCCACAACTTCTTATTTATTATATTTCTTTATTTATAACCCACTTTCCCCCCCCCAAACAGCTCTCTCTTTTAAAAAACACACAATTAAAATATACAAATAGTGTATATTAAAACAGAATTGAATTAATTACATTATTAAAACAATGTCAAAATATTTTAAAAAATAAAATATACTTAGAAGTATCAGAAACTTTTTTTTAAGATAAAAATATTTTAAAAACAGTTTAGTAAAACTATACAGCACCTCCTAGCCTGTTCTTTAAAAACTGTCCGTTTTAAAAGCCTGCCTGAATAAAAACCTTTTGGTCTACTGCTGGAGGGACAACGGGTAGAAGTTCCAGAATCTAAGGGCAGCCACCAAAAAGGCTCTCTTGCCCATCCCCACCAACCATACTTGAGAAGGTGGTGGGACTGAGAGAAGGACTTCTCCTGCTTGTCTCAAGGCACCCTACAACCACACTCGAATTTCCAGAGCCTCAGAAAAACTTCAGTTTAGGTGCTTCCCAGCTGTGAATGTAGGCTTGGGGGATCACATTCAGTTGTTCATGACTGTATCCCCAATAATTAGGATATCATAAATCCATCTTACAATAAGTCCTCTTATATTATCCTGAACAGGATTCCAGCTATGAATTTTTTGGCATAAAAAAAACTGTTTTCTGTGCATAAAACTTTTTTTATTTTGCACACACAAAAACCATTCGTTTTTCTCTGCAGAATCATTTTTTGCAGTACTTTGAGACACTTGAATATGAGGTATGTACTACCAACAAGTATTCATTTTCTTCCGCAGTAAGGAGAAAACTATCGTAGTTATTGTCCTCCTCATGTGTAAGGATGCAGTAGTCAAGGATTTACACCCCTACCATCCACAAATAATCCAGGGCTAGACTACAGAGATTATCAGATGCTCTAAATATGGTGTGATCATGACGCCAGGAGATTGCTAAAGGGCTTGCATTTCAGACATCATTCCTATGTCGTCATGCTTCTGTTCAGATGTTGTTACGCCAACGCTTCTTTTTATTGATGGGCTAAGCCATCAATGAATCCCCTGTTCCGTTTCTGTAACGGAATGATCTGCAATTGAAATCATGCTCCATTATGCTGGTGCAATGCCAGCATCAATGGGAGGTCTGTGCCAGAACACTTCTGGGTGAGATCGGGACATCCAGGTAACTGACACACTTTTTTGTACCCTACCCAGGTTACTTGTTATGTTTTAATTGTGTTTTTGTGCTTGGTGTCACTTTTACTGTAGTGTTTTTGTTTTTGTTTTTGAATTTCCCGCGCTCTCATCTTCTCACGAGAGCAGATGGGATTTCAATCCAGGAAGTGAAAGGAGCTCCGTTCAAGCTCCATTCACTCCTGGGCTGCCCTGCCGAGGCAAGGAGCCATGTTTAAGGTAGGTTTGAAAACTTTTATTTGGGGGCGTTACAGGAACGGGAGAGGAGATTGCAAGACGGGGACACTTTGTTCGTTCCTGTCTGAAAATCTCCTACATGTCCAAATGGCCATGTTTGCTAGGAAATTCTGTGAGCTGTTCCAAAAAATTTTTAAAACATAATGTTATCAAACTCTGTAGCCAGCACTTTGCAAATTCTAAAGGACAGGATAAAGCTTATGCCAGTTTCAAAACAAAAATTCTGGTTTTGCCCTACTGGTGGAGTGGTGGAGGTGGTGGTCGGGGAGCTGTACTCCAAAATGGTAACTTTTCCAAGTTCTTTGGGAAGGTGCTTTTCTTTTTCACCAGGAACCAACTTTTCAATTTCCCCCCATTCTTCAGGCATTTCATTCTTTTTAAGATCCTAAAAAATTGAACACTAATTCTTTAGACTGATTGTTAGTTATTATTATTTTTAAAACAGGCATACCTACTGTTTGCTATAATACATCCGCAGTTGCCAAAACAATTTTTATGTGGGGAAAAGCACATCAACACAAGTATCATTTTGTAACTACTGGACATACAATGCATTTTCATTTTGCTTCATTCCCACCTGTATGAATTTTGCCAAAAAGTAATCCAAGTAAGATTTACATTTTGAAACACCAGTTGTTTTATTAAAGGAAAAACAAATCAAATCCTCATGTTTTTGTTGGTTTGGGTTCATCTAAATAGTAATTCCCTTGGAGCAAGTGGGTTTCATTACCCAGCAGAGGATTATTTCAATAAAAGATACTTTTTCCAAGGCTGGATGCGGTTTCAAAAAGATTTTGATTTTGCCCATAAAATTCCCAGCAGCACCTGCAAATGATAAACATGAGTTCAAGACGCTCCGTAATATGTTACAAGATACATTTGTATAGCAAAGCCCATGCATGATTATTATTTTTTTTATTATTCTAAGGGACGGTGATTTGGGAAGAGTCAGAAACATCTCCCAGCAACTTTTTTGTAGAGTGATCCAATGCTGTAACATAAATCTTTCAGCAGTTCTTTTAAAAATACTGAATAGGCCAGTATTGTGTAGGAAATATGTCTCCTAAAGCAGACAAAAGAATTATAAAGCAATCTCATAATACTATACAGAGATGATATGGGGTGAGAATGACAGGTTACAATCAACATTAAGAGCAGCAGAAAGTATAGCAAGAGTCAGCAATCTTTTGCCCTCTAGATTTTTTTGACTACAACTCCCAAAAGAACTAGCCAGAATGGCTATTGGTTAGGGATCGTGAGAGATGTAGTCCAAAACCTTGGGAGGTTCAAAGGTTCCTAACTTCTGGTCTGGAGGCTGGAGCCAAATTCAGTTGTACTTACAATAGATTCATTGTCCTTCCTAGAATCTCTTATTCGTGATTAATTTAAGTCCTCTTCAGGCTCATCTACACAGGCCAGGATATACTAGCTCCTTGCTGGCGTATCCTGCCTACGAATCAGGCTCATTCCTCCCCCATTACCTGCACAAAATGGAAAAAAGTCCATAGGGGCATGCTGACCCATTGCTTCAGCCACCACAGTCTCCCTCGCTCTCTCTGAAGCCAGGAAGCTGGCCCACAACATGTGACCAAGGCCCCCTACATGTGACCAGCCTTGGTCACGTGCTGCATGCCAGCTTCCTACTGTGGAAGAGCAATGGCAGAAGGCAGCTAAAGCGATGGGCCAGCATGCTGGAACAGGCTCCTGCAGTTACGAGGGCCCGATCCAGTTTTTGCCAGCAGGAGTGTTTTTTTCGTGGGTAATATTTTAAAACATTTTCTCAGTCTCTACTCTGTCTTCTCCCTGTCTTAGTCCTGTCTTTTCCCTGGGGATGATGAAGACTGCCCAGGGCCAAAATAGGGCAAAAGTCCTGTGTCATCTGGACTGCATGACTCCAAGGCAGGGGCAAGACAGGTTAAATTGCCCATGCAGACAAGCTCTTAATTTCTAAATAATCTTACGACTGTATCAGACCTAACCTCCATTAACATTTCTGTCCCACCAAAGCTAAAAGCGAACTTGTCCCAGCAAAAGACTCCCCCCCCCCATATGACCTACCTTAAGCAGCGTGAAAAGGCAGCCCCAGCAGTAACAGAGCATGAACAGAACTCTATTTACTTCTGGGTTCCAGATCCTGGCGATTCTTGCAAGAAGAGGTGAGTGCGGTAAATTTGAAAAATACAAAAAAACCACAAAGACACAAAAAGTACACACAAGCACAGAAATAATAATTATTATTATTATTATTATTATTATTATTATTTATACCCCGCCCCTCTGTTAAAACAATTGGGGTGGCTTACAAAAATTAAAATACCATACAGATAAAAATCCCTAAACACCCCCCACCCTCACCCTCACCCATAAAAAAATATTAAACAAATATAAATTAAAAAGCAACTGATCTAAAATCACATTTAAAAACAATAAATACAATAAATAGCCAGTGGACTAAAAGAGGCCAGGATCCCCTGAGGCCAGGATCTAATTAGGAAAGGCCTGCCGAAAGAGATCTGTCTTTAGTGCTTTTTTAAAGCTACTCAGGCTTGTCATCTGATGGATCTCATTCGGATCACACTTTACACACTTTACAACTTAAAAGTAAACCAAAGAGATTCATAAAAAGAGCGTCCCCTACCTGGCTGACGTGATCTCACCTGGATGTGTTCTGTCATTGATGCTGTATTCACATGAGCACAATGGTGCGAGGTTTAAAATGCCGCAATACTATAGGCTTTCCTTGTTTTTTTTCTGGGCTGTAAGGCCGTGTTCTGGAAGAGTTTATTTCTGACATTTCACCTGCATCTGTGGCTGGCATCTTCAGAAAATGGTTGGGTAGGAGTGTGTAGGAGCGTGTGGGGGTGCCAGCCACAGATGCAGGCGAAATGTCAGAAATAAACTCTTCCAGAACATGGCCTCACAGCCTGGGAAAAAAAACAAGGAAAACCTATGGATGCTGGCCGTGAAAGCCTTCAACTTCACGCCGGCAATACTGTCAAAAAATCACCACAGGAGAACAATTGACAGATTGGCCTGTCAATAAAAAAGAATAGCTTTTTGACAAGACATTATCACGAAAGGACAACATTGTTTGGTATGCGTTCATTAGGCGTCATTATGATGCCATATTTTCCACATCTGATAAAGTTCTAAGTCTGAAACCAACTTGCTGTTGACAAATAATAAACCCTACTAGTAAAATGTGTAGAAATATCCTAGCATCCTACCATTATGAGAGTGCAAAAAGTTCTGTTAACTTGATTTCCCTATAACTTTTTAATACAGTAGGAGTTTTATTGTGGGAAATGTGTTATAGCAATAGTTAATGTGGCAAGTCAAAGCTTAATTTTATTTCCTTAAAAATGGATCAGTAACAGTTAGGATTTAGTGAATGGGAAGTATTCCTCAAAGCTGAAGTTCAAACAAACTTTGAAACTTCTAAAATTCAATTCAGCCTTCTGATTTTTTTTAAAAAAACTGAATTTCTGCAAAATGTCATTTAGCGCTCTCTCTCTCTCTCTTTTTTTTTTTTTTTTTTGCCGTCATCAAAGTGACCTTTGAAGTATTCCAGATTTGAATTGTTCTGTATGATGGCTAGAGCATGCTAATTCATTATTATGCTGTATTTCTCAACCCTGATCTCTGCCACCAAAATCAGATTCTTGCAGAGTCCCAGATAAAATTAAGTATGATGTTTTGGCAACCAAATATATAAGTGACTTGTGCTTCCGCGTTCATGCCTTTAGGAATCATCAGATGGCGTAGCAATGGTCATGGGGGAAAAGGTTGGATGACTTCAGGACAAAACATTATCTTCTGAGTTTGAGACATGATACCTTAAATTACCATGCCCTTTGAGGATGCTCTCTGCTACAATGTCTACCTCAATTTTTTTCAACATGGCACCCTCTGGATATATTGAAAGACAATGCTAGCTGTCCCTACAGTGGTCATGTTGACTGGGGACAGGGGTGCAGTCATGGGGAGCGGGGAGAGATAAGGGCATATAATGTGAATTCTGACACACACACCCCATGAAATGTTCCTTTAGCCCCTGAATTTCTAGCATTGCATGGAGTGAAACTAATTGAAAATAATTTTATTTGTTCTGTTTACATTTCCTTGGTAAATTTGTCTGCCCCTTTCTCTGGATGCCTAACTGTATTTCTAAATGTTCATGTTTTAGGATTATTGCTGTGCAAGCAATTTAGGGACAGAAATTTTCCCAGTTTTGGGGAATTATCCCCCTCCTCCCCCTCCATAGCTGCATCCCTGAATAGGACATGTAATCCAGCATATCTGGAAGGTGCCACATTGGGCGGAGCTAGGCTAACCTAACATTTAGTACGAAGTGCAAACATCCCATTCCTTGGAATGTAATTCTTCATGTAACAAAACAAAGGTTTGGTGGTCCATAGACTCAAGGCACAATAACAGGTTCATGTGGCTCAAAAGGCTACATGTTGTCCACTCCTGCCCTAGCCATTTGCTAGAAGCCAGGCATGCTTTTGGGCTTGGATTTGCAATAGATTTGTGCAGGTGTTTTGAATGTTTACATTCTTAATATGTATAATGATCTCAAAACAATCACTTGTCCCATCTAAAGTAGACGAGGTGTTTTGTGAACTTAGGGAACTTAGTGAGTCAGCACTTCTGTAAGAACTTTATCATGGCAGGGGGTTGGACTGGATGGCCCTTGTGGTCTCTTCCAACTCTATGATTCTGTTCTGTTAGACAAGCCTCTAAAAATGTTTCTTTCCCACCATATTTTAAACTGTAATTCTTCTGGCAAAATAACCCTTTATATCAAACATTGCCATAATACCATGAAAAGCAGCCCCATTCTTCCTCGTTGGCGGGTGTGTTTGATCTTAGCGGTTCTCGTGAGAAGATGTGAACACACTTAAAAGTCTAAAAACAGATTAAAAACAAAATGAACACATAAACACTGAAACACACTTTAAAACTTGCCTGCAAAACAGGGAGGTTCATAAAAAGAGCATCCCATAGCTAATTTTTGTGTTCTCACCCAAAAGTGTTCTGGCGGGGACTGCCATTGAAGCTGAAATTGCACCAGCAGAACAGGGCACGGTTTCAAAC
Organism: Gambelia wislizenii; assembly: GCA_030847615.1. Lineage (NCBI taxonomy): Eukaryota > Metazoa > Chordata > Lepidosauria > Squamata > Crotaphytidae > Gambelia > Gambelia wislizenii. The sequence goes on from JAUMIR010000003.1 coordinate 340,573,700, forward strand.
ACCTGCAATTATGCAAAAAAAAAAAAAAAAGCCACAGCCAATCAATTGATGGCTTGGGCCATCAATAAAAAGAACACCTTTTTTACAGCATGAGAATGCAAAAGCATGACATTGTGCAAAATGGGCGCTGTTTCGTGTTCATTGGGTGTTGTTATGATGCCATATTTGCTGTGTCTGATAAAGCCCTAAATTCCATCAGTTCAGTCATTCTAATCTAGTTGGGCCTAGCAATTAGATCTAGGCTGAAGAATTTAATATATATATTATCAAGTTACTTTAATATGTGTTAATATAATAGAGTGGAAAGGAGGCAAAGAATAGTGAAAATAAGAGTATGAGTCAGAGAGTTCAATCCTCAGTAAGTGCCACTGGGTCTGATGGTGTTCTCTCCTTGGTTAAGTGAAGATAATGTTGGAGCTTTAGATTGCTGGTGGATTCTTATCAGCGGTCTGGTGAATCTCTTCCATATTTTAGTCAGAACTTTAAAGGAGCAAGCCAAGGTGCTGAATCTATCTTGGGGTACTATTCTACATCTAGGGTAGAGTTTGGAATAAAACCCAGAACAGATTCTCTGTCTCTCATGCACGTATACACACATGCGACATAGAGGCCAGTAGCCACCACTGCTCGTGGTTTTGCTGCATGCTGGTTCCCCAAGTTGCCTGGGAGTTTGCTTTAGTACTGTGGGCAGTTTCAAAAGTACTGTGATATGTTATGAGGGGTGAGAGTTAAAATTCAGCCAGCACTGGCTCCTTGTCTAAAGCAATTCTTTGAGACCAAGGTAATATTTTTCTTAGTGTGATCTTCTTTGCCGCATTTAAAAAATTGTGATCTATTTGTTTATTTGTGTGTATGTTAAACTGTCATCATATATTCCAAGTCCCAGAAGTGAGACAGAATTTTCAATGAATACACCATAGGCTGGAGTCCTCTCATGTGTTTTCTTGGATTATTCTGGTGTTTTGTGCATTGCATAGTATATGACCAAAACCAGATTAGCTTCTAGTAAAAAAGAATACACATTAAGAATTTGCTAGCATTGAGGGATCTTTGTACAGGTTTACAAGAGGTTTGTTTTTTTACTGTAATGATGCAAATTATACAGATTGGCCTATCGCTTCAGTAGTGTTGCTCTATTTAAAAAGGGAACAACTGTGAAGACATATTTTTAGAAGCTATCCAGCAGCTGCCTCCAGATGATGTCCACATTCCACACTCTTCTCTTCTTGAATGCATAAAACCTTTTCTGTTACATTGATCTAAAGCCTTGTGTATCTTTCTTCTGTTTCAGCTTTGGTTTGCATTCGTTAATGGATTTTCAGGGCAGATTTTATTTGAGCGCTGGTGCATTGGCCTCTACAATGTGGTAAGTGTCCCTTGTCTCAGCTTGATAACATGCAGAACCCAGATGGCATTCCTTTGGTGTTTATATCTCTGCATTTTATCTTGGCTGATCATCTGTATATGCATTGCAATGTGCATTTGGGGGCTATGGTTGCTTTGTCTTAATTTGAACAAGTAGGTCCTCTGTTACTCCAAATCTGGAGCAGTACCTCAAAAATATTAACCCACCACATTCTGTGGTCCACCAAGCCAAATGCAACCCAGACATCTTGCCAGGGATTTGCCAATAATACTTTTAGGCAAGCTTGCAAATTTTCTTTTTGGATGACAATTGTCAAAATCCCCAACTGCAGTCAGACTTGCTAAGGACTGAGGGAGTTATAATCCAAAAATAATGTTTCCAAGCTCTGCTTCTGGGAACAACAGAATAAGTGGGTGGTCATTTGTGTCTCACCAGAAAAAGAGGAAATGTATCATCCAGAAGAGGATGCTGGTTTGCATAGAATGTGCATATGTTAATTGCTATGTAGAGATACAAATTTTAAAATAATTCTTATAATTTAAATAGAAATACATTTCACTGTGGGAAGGGAAGCTCGTTGCAAATATAGAATATTCTGTAATATCATATTTATTTTCAACTTTGCAAGTAGAGAAAACAGCTTAAGCCTAGAAGACCCTGAAGGCACCAGATCCCATCTAATCCTGGAAGCTAAGCAGAGTCAGCCCTGGTTAGTACTTGGATGGGAAACATCAAAGAATACCAAGTGCTGTGGGCTATATTGCAGAGGAAGGCAATGGCAAAACACCTCGTCTAAGAAAATCCTATGATTTTCCTCACCTAAGAAAATCCTATGAAATTCATGGAGTCATCATAGGCTGACAGGTGACTTGAAGGCACATACACACAGAAGACAGCAAACCCACTATCTCACATTGGAGAGGCAGCAGTCGTCCCTATACTCACACACATACAAAATGTTTTCAGCCTTCTGTTAACTCTGCCATTCACTCTGTCTCACTCTGTGTTCCCATTCCCAGAATCTGAATTATTTTTTGGAGTACAATTCCCAGAATCTCCAGCCAATATGGTCACTGGTCATGACAGCTGAGCAATGCTAGGAATTGTAGTCCAAAACGGAACAGTTCCATGCTCTGTCCACTTCAACTTCAGTTTCTTTCACATGCACCTCTGACAGTGGTGGCTGATGGCTCCCAGGTCGGTGAGGTAGTTATTCTGCTCCATGTTTAAGTCTGAACTTTAAAGTAACTGTCCTAGGTGCTGAATTGTTTTGAAGATAGAGCCCAACACCTCAAACAGCTTCTTTAGCTTGAAGTTCACCTTTCTTTGGTGGAGTTGGAGAAGAACCTTCCACTGCCTTCTCTGTATAGTTCATAAACATTTCTACTTCTCAAACATTAGATCCCATATTAAGAGAAATTTATTTGGTCCTTCCTGACCATTAACTAATATGTAAGCCATGGCAGCACAACTTGGCCTAACCAGATCTCCTGACCTATTACCACTCTTTTGTCTGAATCCTAAACTCATTCCAAGCAAACTCACAACTGAGGAAGTAAATCTTTGCTTATTTCATTCTTGCACACAAGAATGAATTTTAAAAAAACAAAACACTTTTTCTCTGCTGAACAAAGTTATCAGACTTTTTGTGCATTTTTAGCACTTCTTTTGCCTTTCAGGACTTGTTTGTGACAATTTGTGCAAAAAGCACTATACTTTCTGGAAAATATGTTTTGTAAAGAAAATATATTGTGTGGCAATGGAACATGCTTTTGCAGGAAAAAAATTGTTTTCTACAAAATAGGATGTTCTTTATGCAAACAAAATTTTCAGGAAAAGTCAAGTCCCAAAATGCAAAATAATTGGGGGGAAACTTTGAAAAATGTGGAATAGTTGTTAGAATATGTTAAGACATCCTTTCTCATCACAATGAGAACATTTTGAAATATACTTCACATTTTAGTCACAGCATGCAATGAATTGCAATCTTCCCTACTCCACATACAAAAATTAACAGTACAAGAGGAGATTGTGTAGCTGTTGCACCACCATCTTCCCTGCTCCTTCTGCTCTCCTTCCTTCCTCCATTGCTTTTTCTCCTAAGCAGGTGAGGGAAGAGAGCAAGCTGATGTGCTGGGTGGGAGGCAAGTCAGTTGTGCAATGTCTTAGTGAATCATTAACATTAAAGATTAAGGGCCACTTCACACCTAATGGTCTTGGTCTAATAAACCAAGCACTAGTGTGGTGTCTGTTTGTTCCACCCTTTCCTCCCTTTGCTCATGCACTGGAATGGAAGACTTCCAACATTTATTATAATACAGTTTCTTTTTGTGTTGAAAGTGCGAAATGGTGATTTAATCTGTGTGGCAAACCAGGATACAAAGCCCTTCTTACCCTAGCTGGTAATGCTAGATGAAAGTGTAGTTTGCCAGTTCCTCTTGGTAGCATATATACAGATCTTGAAAAGTTTATTTTTCTGGACTACAACTTCCAGAATCCACTAGCTCACTGCTACACAAAGTGGTGGCCCTGCACGAGTGCTGGTCCCTGAGTCATTGGCTGCCCACCCCTGGTGAGTTTCTTCCCATGAAAGGAAGAAAAAGTTGTAACCAGTAGGCACAAATTTAGTGCCAGTCCTTGGCATGTTGGAAAACAATAATTGCCAGTCCCACACATCTGATAGCCTGATAAGCTATCATGCCCACTGGAGGATTCTCAAAGTTGGGATCCAAAAACAACTTTTTCAAACTCTATATGAGCAATCTGAAAAACTGTCTCTGGCTTTTCTTCGCAAACGAAGATTCAGGAAGGACTCATCCCACACTTTCTGCAAGCGCACTGATGACTAAAAAGGCCAATCCGAGGTAAACAAGTCCGGTTGCAGAAAGCATAGCAGAAGGTCTCCTTGGGTGATGTTTCTGGGTTGTGATTCTATCTGCGTTGTGGTTTCTCTTCAAGACTTGTTCATGTGCGTTCTCAAATAAGGCTGCAGCATTGTGGATAGTGCATCTCCATGCCTCCCGATGTGAGGCCAGGGCGGACCATTGTTGGTGATCAATTTGTAAAGCAAAATTGTAAAGCTTTGCCATTATTGTGTTTTACTTCACAATTATCTTGGGAGGTGGATCACATTTATATGATGTAACTTATAGAACAAAAGGTTGCCTCTCTCATCAGCAGAACCATACTGTTTCTCTGGTGTTCTGATTGAAAATACACACACATTTTGTTCTGTTTTGGGTCCCAGTACAGGTAAACTCCCGTATCCATAGGGGATATGTTTAAGACCCCTTGTGGATACCTGAAACCATGGATAATAGGGAACCGTATTATTTTCAGTGAGACAAATGCCAGACATTGACCATAGAATTGCATTGGAGGACCTAGAAATGCCTAGAGAGAACATTTTTTTCAGACATGGATAAGTGAAACTGCGGATACCGAATCTATGGATATGGAGGTCGACCTATATTGCAAAACAAATGGGATATAAAACAAATAATGTTACAAAGAAGGAGGTTTCTTTCCCTTATAGTCATTTACTGCTTCTAATGACCAAATCATACACCACTTGCACTGTACTTAATTCCAGAAGGGTAGCTGCGTTAGTCTGTTCCAGCAAGCATACAGACAACAAAAAAGCCCAGTAACACCTTAAAAGACTAACATATTTATTGTGGCACAAACCTCTTAGGAACTAGATGTACAGTATTCAAAGAAGGTGACTATAATTCACAAAACCTTCTCCCATAATAATTGTGCTATTCTTTAAGGTGTCGTGGGACTTCTTTGTGTATATGTGTATATACTACTTTACATCAGTCAGCCCTCCAAAATATTAAGAAGAGAACTTCATCACCCACTACTTATTCTGGTGTGGCACATACATGAGACAGATTAGGGTATCCCGAGGGTCTTGTTATACAAAGCTGCTTGTGGGAATAACAGTATCCCTTCTGTCCCAATGATTGCTCAACCAGCATCTGTAATTGGGGGCAATCTTCAGACAAGGAAATAGTGACTTGCTCCTTATGCATGCGGACATAGCCGAGAAAGTCAGTCATATGAGCTGCCCATTAGTCTTGGCTCTCATCTAATGCACAAGAATACCGAATGCTCTCCATGCAGCCATCTGGTGTGTTGCTTTGTGACTAATTCAAAGGAGATGGATGACATCATGGAGCTAGGAAATGTACTTGCTGTTACTGATCCCCAGGAATAGCTGGCCCTTTGTTGAAGCTGATCTTCACCTGCATTCTCCAGACTTCTTATACATTTCTGGAAGGGATCATTCTCCAAACTTTAAAAATGAAAGGATTTTTCCCATCCTTTTGTAAAGAAAATAAATAGAAATGGTCTATAATTACAGACAGCTGGTTGAATGTAAATACAATGCAGAGATAATAGGTTAGGTTAGAAATAGTACACACCTTCCAGAGTGGAAAGCAAATAGTATTTGGGAGAAACAGCAAAGGGGGGGGGGGGTTAAATTTGTTTGGTTTGCATTTTATTATGAATTGACCTTATTTGGGCTTCACAACCCTATGTGCAATCTGAAATACAATTGTCCTTTGGTTTTTGCACTTTTCTGAAAGTTGTGATGTCATTCACCAATGAAAAAAATGCATCCAAAATGCAGATATTACAGAAGATTACATACATTGGGGGAAATGAGGTACAAAACTATTTTGTTCAAAAAATGAGAGGAAAAATGCATATACTATATCAGGTGGAAATGATGTACAAAAAAGTATGAAATGTTTTGTTAGCATGAAGATAATACAAATGTTCATTTGGTTTGTGCTTGGGGGGAAATGTGAACAATATAGAAATCAGAACTAAGTGATCTGCCCATCCCTTGTGAGGAGTTTTGGATAGCTCTTGAATATTGTTCCAATACATGCTCAACATAATCTAGTGGCATTATGTATTTAATTCATTAATTCAAATTATGTATGTCCTGCCTTTCCTTAACCATTTTAGATGTCCATCAGTCATAAAACACAGTAAAACATCAAAACTAATAACAATAACACCAGAAAAACATCAGAAGCCAATCAAATAACATTCTGAGATTAAAATTAGGAGGGGTAGCTAATACCCCAGAGGACAGGATCAGAATTCAAAATTACCTTAACAGATTAGAAAGCTGGGCCAAAACTAACAAAATGAATTTCAACAGGGAGAAATGTAGGATACTACATTTGGGCAGTAAAAATGAAATGCACAAATATAGGATGGGTGACACCTGGCTTGATGGCAGTACATGCGAAAGGGATCTAGGAGTCTTAGTGGACCACAAGCTAAACATGAATGAGCAGTGTGGTGCGGCAGCTAAAAAACCCAATGTGATCCTAGGCTGCATCAATAGGAGTATAGTGTCTAGATCAAGGGAAGTAATAGTGCCACTCTATTCTGCTTTGGTCAGACCTCATCTGGAATACTGTGTCCAGTTCTGGGCACCACAATTCCAGAAGGATATGGACAAGCTGGAATGTGTCCAGAGGAGGGTGACCAGAATGGTGGGAGGTCTGGAAGCCATGCCCTATGAGGAGCAGCTTAGGGAGCTGGGTATGTATAGTCTGGGGAAGAGAAGGTTGAGAGAGGACATGATAGCCATGTTTAAATATTTGAAGGGATGTCATACTGAGGATGGAGCAAGCTTGTTTTTGGAGGCTCCAGAGACTAGGGAAATTATCAGACGAACCATCTGATAGCATCCCTGTCTCACCACCACCACCACCTGACCCACTCCTGTCCCTCTTCCATTTTTTTAAAAAAAATTCATACACCTACCTTATGCCACGATAAGAACTGCTTCCCCTCCCCTCGGCCCTCCAGGAATGAATGCAGCTGTTGTAAAGCTGCATTCACATCCCATAAAGCAAATCCCACCCATTCTCACGAGAGAACCATCACACGGGAAAATTCAAAATAAAAGTTAAAATAAACGTTTTTTATAAACCCAAGCCCCAAAACACACTTTCAAAAGAACAAGTAACCCGGGGAGGGGGTGAAAGAGTGCCACTTACCTCATCGTCCCGATCGCACCTGGAAGTGTCCAGCTGGGACCTCCCACCATGGCTGGCATAGCACCAGCATAATGGGGCACCTCTTCACATTATTCTGTTATAGCAATGGAACAGGCAGTCTATTGACGGATTAATCCATCAATAGAAGAGAATGCAACCAGAACGGAGGGGACACAGGAACAGAACTAGACAGGGATGACATCATCTGAAAAGAGAGCCTTTTGGAGCTCTCCTGTCGTCCCTGTTGTGGATTTAAAAGGTCGTCTGATAATCTCCTAGGGCATGTAGCAATGGGTTCAAACTACAGGAAAAGAGATTCCACCTAAACATTAGGAAGAACTTCCTGACAGTAAGAGCTGTTTGGAAGTGGAGTACACTGCCTCATAGTGTGGTGGAGTCTCCTTTTTTGGAGGTTTTTAAACAGAGGTTGGATGGCCATCTGTCAGGAATAATTTGATTGTGTGTTCCTGCATGGCAGGGGGTTAGACTTGATAGCCCTTGTGGTCTCTTCCAACTCTATGATTCTGTGATTCTATGAAAAAGCAACTTTATTGTGATGTCATTTTCTGAAAATCATATCTCAGTAAGAAAAATGTCATAAAATGTGGGGTTGGGGAGCAGCAACTACTATGCCCTATAGCCCAAAAGCCTTTCTAAAAAGAAAGTTCTTTGCTTTGCTATGGGAATCCATTGGATAGAGAGCATGGTGGATCTTCTTGTTTTCAAAGTCATTTAACAGCCACCATAAGAATCTTCTTCCAGGTCCTAACCAGATGTTCATTGATCAGATAACAGTAACTCACATAAGAGGCATTCACTGTTGACCTTAATGAGCTCATATGTTTAACCAGGTGTAAGTGAGGACTGCTTGCCAAAGTAGATATATTATACTTATGTCTACTGCATGCCTAATTTTTGAAGAATGGGCATATAGCTGTAAGCACAGGGGCACTTGAGGCTGGTGGCTTCCATGTCAGTGAGGTGGGTAATCCGCTCCAGGTTTTAGTCTGAGCTTTAATGGATCTTTCCAAAGCACTGAACTCCATCCCTAAAATAGGTTCAGCATCTCAGATAATTCATTTAAACTTTAAATATAAAAATGGAATAGGGTCAGTGCCCCTCACTAGGTACCATTGTGCAAGGAGTACCTGTCTCATGGATGATGGGCATGTGAGTCTACAAGTATTACTGGACTGCAACTCCCATTATTTATAGTTGTTTGATGTTGTTTTGAGATCTCAAGATAAAGGATGGGCTATAACTAGTATTAGTAGTAGTAGTCTAACTACTATAACTATAGTAGTAATATAACTATTATTATGAGTAGTAGTAGTATCATCATCATTATAAACAGAGTGTGGAAACTGCATAATGAAGACCTGCATAAGGAAGAAGATCAAGAACCTTCTTGCACTACTGGCTGAGAATGCTAAACGCCCCTACAGATACCTTGGACAGCTAAAAAGACAAATGAATGGGCCCTAGAGCAAATCAGACCTGCACTCTCCCTAGAAGCCAAGATGACTAAACTGATGCTATCATACTTTGGACAGATTGTAAGACAACATAATTCATTAGAAAAAAGTGATAATGCTTGGGAAAGTCAGTAGGAAAAGAGGAAGACCAGACTCAAGATGGATTGAAGGAAGCCACAGCCCTGCATTTGCAAGACCTGAGCAGGGTTCTTGATGATCTTTCATTCATAGAGTCACCATAAGTTGAAGTCAACTTGATGACAAATAGCAACAGGAACAAACCCTCACTTGTACAACCAATGGCTGATGGAAGTTACCGTTTTAACATCATCTGGAGAGTCACAGGTTTCCCAAGACATGTACTCCGTATGTTCATAACTACTAGCTGGACCCACCTTACCATACACCATTAAAAAACTCCCCCCAAAATGCCTGGTAGACCTCAAAACAAGCCTGTAAGTTAGGCCAGTGGGTTTAAATTCCTCATCCCCCTTCTCAGTGTTCCACACTTTTCCTGGAATTGTTGAGGGTAACTCGCTCTGTTACCCTGCTGCAGCCACCACCAGTTGACTGCCTGGTTTTGGCACAGTGGCGGCAGCAGCATCCTGCTGCCACCAACAGTTCACTGCCTGGATCTCATCACAGCCCGTGACTGATGAGTGGCTGAGGGAGGGAGAGGAGGGAAAAGGCCCTTGTGAGGTGGTGATGCAGATTGAGTGGATTGTGATGTGGAGAGAGAATTTGCATGTGGGAGGTGATTGGTTGGGTGTGTTTCCTGAGCAGCCAATCAGCACACTGGGAAAGGCAACATACCCAAGATAATTATATATATAAATAATATAGATAGAAGTATATCTCTTTCAAATGTTACAGTATGCATTCCTTCCAAGTACTTCACTATGTAGATATATGATGGATACACAGGACGTATGTCTGCTGTATCAAAACTGAAGCAATGTTGATTTATGAACCTAGGAATATATAAGTACATATGATGGTGGTAGTGCCAGCAGAAATGTCCTTCTCAAAAAATAATATGCAGACTCTATCCAAATGAGGATTATAAAAAACCGATGAGTTTCTTTAGGCCAGGGGCGAGCAACTGTGGCCATCTCAATGTGTTTGGACTGCAACTCCCATAATATCTCACCATCCACTCTACTGGCTGGGGCTTATGGGAGTTACTCATTCTGCTTCAAAAGAATTAAGGTTTCACTCCCTGGTGTCACTCCTAGATTGTATTCCTTTTGTGTCAGCCATGCCTCTGACACAGACACTGAGGTTGTTCACAAAGTGTTCATGAACATTCTGATGACTCAGGGAGACGGGAAAGTACCCATCGGTACTTCACTCACACACAAACACACATGTACCTAGCACATTGAAGAAGAGCAAGATTGTGCCGTGCACACACAACCAATGGATAGCTAACGGTGTGATGGCTGTCCATGCTCCTCAGTGGTTTCTTGTTTGGTCTGAGTAAGAAAAAGCCACATACATCTATGGATGTAAAATGTCCCATTCACCTGCTTAAATATCCTGCTAAATTATAGGCAAAGATGTGGGCACACAGATTAAAGTTCTACTTCTGAACATCACTCTGTACCCACCAGCTTCCCAAACTTTTGCATGTTGAATGGAAAAGTCTGTATCATGCTCTGTAGTTGCATTCAGTTGAATGCAGCTACAGGGCTCCAGATTAAATGGACTGTGTAAAGTTGTGCAATTGAGTAATATACAGACTGCTATACAGAGTGTAAAGGTCTAGAACACTGCCTGTTGCATAGCAATGTGGGGCATGGCTTACATGAGCATCCATGCCTGTACCTTTAGTTTAGCTGTGCATGTGAACAGCAAATCCTTGAATAGGACAAAAATGTAGCTGTTACATATGAATAGGGATCTTTGTTAACCCATGGAAACTCTTTAATGTGACAGAACTCAGTGGTTGGCATACTATTAGTAACATACACAGTTATAAGATGCATAATGCATGTAATACATCTTTCATGGACAATGCTAATGCTTGAATCCACCTGACAGCAGCAGAAGTGGAGTTGTACATGCAGAACCATTGCACATGCAGTTGCACATTAACATCAAGTCTCTCTCTGGCTTTTCTTCGCAAACGAAGATTCAGGAAGGACTCATCCCGCACTTTCTGCAAGTGCGCTGATGACTAAAAAGGCCAATCCGAGATAAACAAGTCCGGTTGCAGAAAGCACAGTAGAAGGTCTCCTTGGGTGATGTTTTTGGGTTGTGATTCTTTCTGCATTGTCGTTTCTCTTCAAGACTTGTTTGGCGTGAGTTCTCAAATAAGGCTACAGCATTGTGGATAGTGCGTCTCCATGCCTCCCGATGTGAGGCCAGGGTGGACCACTGTTGGTGATCAATTTGGCCGAGCCTGAGATGTTGTTTCAGGGAGTCTTTGTATCGCTTTTTTGGAGCGCCCCTCTTACGCTGACCCGTGGTGAGTTCACCATAGAGTAGTATTTTTGGGAGGCGATGGTCCTCCATCCTAGAAGAGTGCCCTGCCCAGCGCAGCTGCGTTCTCAATATCATGGCCTCAATGCTGGTGATCCCTGCTTGCTCAAGGACAGCAACATTCGTCACATAGGCAGTCCAGTGTATATTTAGGATTGTGCGTAGACAGCGCTGATGAAAGCGCTCGAGGAGTCATAGGTGGTGACGATAGGTGACCCATGCCCCGGTAGGGTCTCCCATGCCAGACAGGTCAAAACCGAAGGGTCTGACAAAGAGCGTCAAAGGGCAGGATGGGCTCTCTAGCCTTGTGGCAACTGTCCTAGGAGAAGGAAAACTCTAATCCCAAACCCAGGCAGGTGGTGCTCGTCCAACCCTGTAAGGTCAACCATCTAAGAGAAGGAAACTCTAATCAAACCTACAACCCATCTAGCATCAAGTAAGTTGTATGCAAATGCACATTGGACATACCAGAAAGAAACTCTTTATCTTTGGCCCATGGGGTGTTGTGATAACAGCCTGATTCATATGCGACCCATTAGCCATGCACATTGACCACTGATCCACACATATTGCACTCAGTACAGGGTTTCGGTAATGCAAGAGAAATGTCACTCCACCGGCAATTATTGACACTCCAGTGCAGTCATGTAGGATCATGGCCTGTATCTGTAGAGGCCATTCTCATTGAGGCTGAATGTGCAGCTTCTGAACAATGTGCCACATCAGCCTGGAGGTAGGTGAACCTGAATTTGTAGTGTGAAGTTGGGCACAAAACATTCAAAATCTGGATTCTTTAGGAAAGGGTACTTCTTAGTTTGTCCTTATGGTTTACACTGACCAACAACAGGAGAATTGTGGCAGGGGGAAAAGAGAGCTTGGGAAAGTTACTTATCTTGACTGCAATCTCAAGAATAGTGAGTGGGGAGTCTCAGGGTGTTATAGTCCAAAAATAACTTTTGCAAGCTCTGATATAATGTTTCCAGTTTTAAACTCAGAAGGGATGCCTGTTAACCCAGAAGGTAGAATTATCTCCCATCATTTTAGAATTATGATTATTTATGAGCCAAGAGGCAGTGGGAGTCAGATAGCTGCTAAATTTCACATGCTGATTTGAATTAGCTATCTATTTTATTGAACTGAAGGTATCTAGTAGCAGTAAATTGCTTTGAATGGCTCCTTCTGCTTCCATGCTTCTTATGTGGCTGGTTGACAGTTATCAGTAGTTAACAATCTGTACTCTTATAGTATTATCCATTAACTACCTAATACTCTGACTATATTTCACTCAGAAAATCAGCTAGGTTCTCAAAATATTTTTCCTCAAGTCTTTGCTCCTGAGCTTCCTTTTTAAACAACTGTGTGATATACAAATTCAGAATCAACTCCAAAATTCAATCAGTTTTACTCTTCAATTCTGCACACATTCCTTTGGAAGTTAAGTCCCATTGATAATTGGTGGAAATTAGTTCCAAGTGACAGTGTATATGATTGCAGCCCAGTTATAAGACATACTGTATCTGCTGATAGTAGACATATGATGAATCCTTCAGCATGGCAGGGATGTTCCACCGAAATGGACAAATAGGAAGCGGAGGTTATTTTTTATTTATAAACTTTGATATCCTGCCTTTAAGGTTACAAATGCTTCCAAGACAGCTTACAAGTAAAGCCAAAATAAAGTAGTAAAATTACAGTAAGCCTGTATCAAAACAAAAACTCCTCAGGAGCCTTCACTTAATGTGTCGCTGTGGTGGGAAAAGGAATAGTCTCGCTGGAGAAGGAAGCTTTGTTGGCTGGCCTCCTTATCTCCTTCAACAGGGCAGTAGGAAGTTGGTTTTCAGACCAAATTTGGTCTGCAGACTCCTTAAGCTGTTGTTTGTGTTCACTTAAAACAGAGATGGGAAACATAGGCCCTTCCAGATGTTGCTGCTTCACCTTTGGATGTGCTGGGTAGGAGATGCAACCCAGCAACATCTGTTGGGGGTTGAGATGCTGCAGCGGTGGCACTGGGGGTATGTGGAGAGGATAAACCCCACCAGGTGACACTGTCAGAGGGAGGGGGTGTTATCAACCTTAGTAATACCACAGTGATGCAGCAACAGTTAGAGGGCACCACATTTTCCATCCTTGGCTGAAAATAATATGTTAGCCACGCACCTTGGAAATCTTGTTAAAAGAGTGAGCATGTGTAATTAAATTAGTCAGTGAATTTGAAATAAATTGCAAAGGGCTTGCTTGAATTGAAACAGTGAAAATAGATGCCTGAAACCTCAGCCATTTTCAGCAGAACAGCTCCAGTTGCTTTACTTGCCTTTATTCCAAATAGGCACAAGTACCCCTAAGACCTCAAGTATATGATAGGTGTTTACCTATAGTGACTGCTGGTTGACCCCATGTTAGTGGGACAGTAAATCTTCCCTGGGTTTTGCCTAAAATTTAAAGGGGCTATCCAAGGTGCTCATCCTATTTTGTGGATAAGGTTCCACATCTTTGGTATCTCCTTTAAAATCTGGAATAGATTCACCACCATGATGATATGAAAGCCATCCATTGCCACTGCTCTGTCCACTCAGTATAGGCTCACAGAGAGGCACCTGGCACAGCCTGGGGAAAAACTAACCCAGGAGTTTCCAGACTGCAGAACTGCACAGCAGAAAGGGCACAAAAACAAAGGCTTCAGTTTCACAGCTCTGACCCACTTTCACACACAAACAGACTTACAGGCAGCAAGGTTCATCCAAAGATATCTGGAGGCTTTTATCTTCAGTTGCAGTATAAACAAACACAACAGCAATTTCCACCACCACTCCTCTTTCTCCATGACACCAACCCACACACAATCCTTCTTGTGGTTCAGCTATATAGGAGTGTTTGATAGTCATCCCTCTGCCTAGCCTCAGCTGTGAACAAACCCACTTCAGCTGTGCTAGCCTGTGGTCTGTTGCTCCAACGTGTTTCTTTTGGACTTGAAGCAATATTACCCTGACATGCTCATCTCTCTAAACCTCTATTTCATTTTCTGCCTCTGTTGCCAGCAGTGAAGAATCCCCACAGGTGCTCATGGGGGTCTCTTATTGTTCAGTCACAGCCTTTTGTTCTACTGCTCACAGCACTTCCCTGGTGAAAGCTTTTGTGCTTCAGATTGTACTATTTAGATTATGGACTTTACACCCCTGACTTCAGGAAAAGCTGCTGCTGTTGATTTAAGCAATGTCAGGGTTTTCTCCCAGGTATGAAGCATAACCTTCAACTTGTTTGTAAAGTTAATGGTGTGTTATTTTTAATTACTTCCTTTGTTTTCTCTAGATTTTCACAGCATTGCCTCCCTTCACCTTGGGAATCTTTGAACGATCATGCACTCAAGACAACATGCTTAGGTTTCCCCAGCTCTACAAAATTACACAAAATGCTGATGGGTTCAATAGCAGGGTAAGAGGCTATGTTTACTTTTAAGGGAGAAAGAAAACAATAAGGGTGAGCTTTTAGTTGAAAATTAAAATTTTAATTTACTGCTATAGTATGCCATCTTTATGCAACTGGAAAGATTAATTCACTTAATGTTCAAGAAAGAAATTCACTGACATTCTTCTAGCTGTCTTTATTTCTTTCAGATTTGTGTAGCTTTTCTATTCTGTAAAATGGACACAAAAAGACTGAGGCACTGCTGTGAGCCAGTGTTGGAAGTTCTGTCCTCAACAGCAGCATGGGGTGGGGCACAGGTGGAAAGCAGGGGCCTGTCTAAATAGTGAAAATACCCCTCATGGAATTCGCTCTGAATCCTACTTGTCTAAATGGGATCCAGTACCAATCCACACTATTTGGAAGGAGGGAGGTCCAAAATGGCGAGAACAGTGGGGTAAAAGCCTTTGCAGATTTCCCCATACTTTTTCAAAAACTGCAAGGGGGGAGCACATTTTTGCTCGTTTGGACTATTTAACAATAAAAAATTTGAAGGGAAGCACAAAGCTGATTGGCTGGGCAAGATCAGGGGTGGGGCTTGCTAGCAGAGCAAGCGCCTGTTGCCACCATGTTGGATTTTTGCCTTAGCGATCATTCGTTAAGGCAATAAAACAGGATGAATATTTTTTGTTTTGCTTTCCTATAAAATCGGAAAATTGCTCTATTGCACCAGCACACCTTGGGATGACTTTAAAAAAAACCTGTGGTGGTGAAGAACAACACTAGTAAATCACTCATGGCCACCATCCATAATGCAAGGCTTATAGGGGCTTCCAAGGCCAGAAAAACTGTTTAGACATGTTGCTGCTTCTGCAGGATGCCAGTACTATCAGGTGCTTGGATTTTTTCCTCTTGTGTAAATGGGCCCCAGGTATATTATTATGTTTCTATGCTGTTCTTCAGTGGGGGGGGGGGGAGTTCTCAAATGATTTACAAAGTGGACTGATTTGTTATGTAATGTCAACCCATAGTTTAGTGTTACACTGAACCCAGCAAGTTATGGGGTTGTAAACTTGTGTTCTCTCATAGGTGGCCCTATGAAGGAGTTTGAAAGCTGTCACTTATAGTTTATATTAACAGTAACTTGCCCTGTTGTTTGATCTAACAAACAGTGGTTAGTTATGGTTAATGGAAACCAATCAACTTCAAATAATGGTTTGTCAATCATAGAATCATAGAATTGCAGAGTTGGAAGAGACCACGAGGGCCATCCAGTCCAACCCCCCTGCCACGCAGGAAATCACAATCAAAGCATCCCCGACAGATGGCCATCCAGCCTCTGTTTAAAGACCTCCAAGGAAGGAGACCCCACCACGCTCCGAGGGAGTGCGTTCCACTGCCGAACAGCTCTTACTGTCAAAAAGTTCCTCCTCATGTTGAGGTGGAATCTCTGTTCCTGGAGCTTGCACCCATTGCTCCGTGTTCCAGTCTCTGGAGCAGCAGAAAACAAGCCTGCTCCATCCTCAGCGTGACATCCCTTCAAATACTTAAACAGGGCTATCATATCGCCTCTAAACCGTCTTTTTTCCAGGCTAAACATACCCAGCTCCCTAAGTCTCTCCTCATAAGGCATTGTTTCCAGACCTTTCACCATTTTAGTTGCCCTTCTCTGGACACGCTCCAATTTGTCAATATCCTTTCTGAATTGTGGTGCCCAGAACTGGACACAGTATTCTAAGTGAGGTCTGACCAAGGCAGAATAGAGTGGCACTATTACTTCCCTTGATCTAGACACTATACTTCTATTGATACAGCCCAAAATTGCATTTGCCTTTTTAGCTGCCGCATCACACTGTTGGCTCATGTTCAACTTGTGGTCTACTAGGACTCCTAGATCCCTTTCGCACGTAGTCTCATTCAGCCAGGTCTCTCCCATCCTATATTTATGCCTTTCATTTTTCCGCCCTAAATGCAGTACTTTACATTTCTCCGTATTGAATTTCATTTTGTTAGCTTTGGCCCAGCTCTCCAGTCTATCCAGGTCATTCTGAATTTTGATCCTGTCCTCTAGGGTATTAGCTACTCCTCCCAATTTGGTGTCATCTGCAAATTTGATAAGTATGCCCCTAATTCCCTCATCTAAGTCATTGATAAAGATGTTGAATAGCACCGGGCCCAGGACAGAACCCTGTGGCACCCCACTGGTCACATCTTTCCAAGACGAAGAGGAGCCACTGCTGAGCACCCTTTGGGTTCGGCCGGTCAACCAATTACAAATCCATTGAACAGTTAACTTGTCTAGCCCACATTCTACAAGCTTGTTTGCAAGAATGTCATGGGGAACCTTGTCAAAGTCCTTACTGAAATCAAGGTATGCAATGTCCACAGCATTCCCTTCATCTACCAAGCTGGTAACTTTATCAAAAAAAGAGATCAGATTAGTCTGGCATGACTTGTTTCTCTGAAACCCATGCTGACTTTTTGTGATTATGGCATTGCCTTCTAAATGTTCACAGACTCTCTGTTTAATGATCTGTTCTAGAATCTTCCCTGGTATTGATGTCAGACTAACTGGACGATAGTTGTTGGGATCCTCTTTTTTCCCCTTTTTGAAGATGGGAACAACGTTTGCCCTCCTCCAGTCTGCTGGGACTTCTCCTGTTCTCCAGGAGTTCTCAAATATTATTGCCAATGGCTCTGAGATTATATTTGCCAGCTCTTTTAATACTCTTGGATGTAGTTCATCTGGTCCTGGAGATTTAAATTCATTTAGATTAAGAAGGTATTCCTGTACTACCTCTTTACTTATTTTGAGCTGGATTTCCCCTATTGTGTCCTCTGTTCCATTCTCCTCAGGTTGGTCCTCCTTTTCCTTTTCTGAAAACACTGAGGCAAAGAAGGTGTTGAGTAATTCTGCCTTTTCTCTGTCCCCTGTTAGCATTTTGCCATCTTCTCCACGTAGCGGCCCTATCATTTCCTTCTTCCTCCTTTTGCTGCGGACATACCCAAAAAAACCCTTTTTATTGTTCTTAACCTCCCTAGCAAGCCTGAACTCATTCTGCGCTTTAGCTTTTCTGACTTTACTCCTACACGTGTTCGCTATCTGTTTGAATTCTTCTTTGGTGATTTCCCCCCTTTTCCATTTCCTATACATGTTCCGTTTAAAACTTAGCTCCATTGAAAGTTCTTTAGTCATCCATCCTGGTTTCTTGAGACACCTCCCATTTTTCTTCCTCAGTGGTACTGTTTGAAATTGTGCCTTCAGTATCTCCCTTTTGAGAAAGTCCCATCCGTCTTGAGGTCCCTTCTCTTTTAGTATTCTTGACCATGGGATCATCCCCAGTATTTCCCTGAGTTTATTGAAATCAGCTCTCCTAAAGTCAAGAATGCGTGTCTGACTATGCCTGGCTTCTCCTTTCCATTGTATAACAAACTCCAGGAGAACATGATCACTCTCACCTAAGGATCCCACCACTTGCACCCCATTAAAACTGCCTTGTTTCTCTTAACTGTATTTAAAATTAACCACATTTTATGGATTGATTGAGATACTAAACTTTAGCTGAGGAGAATCCTGCATGAATCTGAGTCAGGCTGTATTTCATTTGTGTAACTCTAAACTATGGTTTAGTTTTATGTCCAAGCCAACCATAAGAAATACACATAAAAAGTACAAATAGAACAAATCATAAAAACCCAAGTACTGAAAGGTTGCAAAATCATATAATTCACATTTTAAAAGGCAGGATTGCCCTTGCACCTAAAAGCACTGGGAAATTTGAAAAGGTCTTTGGTGCCAAAAGAACAGCAGGAAGACCTCTCTGGGAAGAATGTTCTGGAGTATCCCTACTGAGATTCTCCTCTCCATAATAGCTACCTGCCTTACCTCATCTCCAGAAGGTCTTAAGATGTGGATAGGTGCAGATAAAACAAACATATAGCCTGGTCCTAGACTATGAAATAGGTATTGGATTTGGCAACTACTCCAGGCTACCAGTGGCCCCTCACTGAGGGGATCAACTCTCCTTCAGAGAACTTTGCACTGAGCAAGACTGTGAAGCTAGGTATTCCATTTCAGCATTCAATGTGTTACTTCCTTGGTCACTGACTACTTTCATTTGTAACATGAGTAATACTAAAACTCAAGTTTCCATGGTGGTCTACGGACTTTTTCGGACAATGTAAAAATAACGGAAGCAGCGTCACCAGGTTGCGACGCTGCAGCGCAAGAGGGCATTAGTTTCATACGACGCTCCTTCCCAGCGGTACTGTTGCAGTACCGCTGGGATATTTGAACGTGATATTTTTGCTTTTACAGTCATATTTTACTCACGATGGAGCGTCGTACGAAACTGACGCCCTCTAGCGCTGCAGCGTCGCAACCTGGCGACGCTGCTTCCGTTATTTTTACATTGTCCGAAAAAATCCTACATCTGTGAAGATGAGATATGCTTCAAAATTAAGAAAACATAATCTATACATACATACATCTTGCGTGTACTTCAATTCTTCTTTACTTGAAGAAGTAACTATTACTTTGCAACTAATACACTAAGAATTTGTTCAGATGGGTTAATTTAAGCACTGAACATTGGATTTGAAGTACTGGTTCCCATTACCTTTTGAGACTGTGGCAGCCAGACTATTTGTCAAGCTCATAGATTGTCTTTTGGCACCCAGGTGTGATCAAGTGCCAGAAGCTGATCTCCCACTGTATTCAGTGTGTCAAAATTGACACACATCTGGTTGGCTAAGTTCTTTGGTAGTTTGGGTAGAAGTCAACATGGCCAGAATTAAAGCTACACATGCCATGAGTTCAAAGAGTCAT
Source organism: Gambelia wislizenii (assembly GCA_030847615.1). Lineage (NCBI taxonomy): Eukaryota > Metazoa > Chordata > Lepidosauria > Squamata > Crotaphytidae > Gambelia > Gambelia wislizenii. The sequence continues at coordinate 340,593,284 of JAUMIR010000003.1, forward strand.
GTGTAGTGCTCCACATAAGAATCACGGTGATAGGACTCATGTTCTCAAGAGAACTCTATATATCTGCATATAAATAAATGAACCTCACAGCATGCACCCTTTGTGGCACCTTCAATGGAACTGGACAAGCTGCAACTGATTTTGTGTTTTGTAATGAAATGTTCCCACACTTTCACGTTACGTCCATTTTTAACCACCCCCAATGCAACTAGTGCCCCAAGAGATTCTGTGAAAATATTGAGATGGCTTTATTGTTCCTCTCAGGGTGTGGGTTGAAAAAGATGTTTCAGGGAGATATGCAGGTAAAGTTACACTGATGTATTTTCTTTTCATATTTTGAAGAATTTCCTCCACTCTCAACTCTCTTGTTTTATTAACCTATTCATGCTAACAAAGCTTCAGCTCTCTGAGTTTTACAGTTCAAGGAAAGAAGAGTTCTGGGGTGGTACTTGTCTGAGGAGGCTAAGATTTCAAAGGACGGATGTGAAGCACAAAAAACTCAATCTTTCCATTACAAGAAAACATAGGGGTGGGAATTTTGTTTATTTTTTCCCCTTAATACATGTATTTTTGTGTGTAACTTTCTTTTCTGAGCTGTGAAGCTCTTTGCAATATTCAGAGTCTATTTGTTGGTTGTTTAGATTTCTGCTCCTCTTTTCTCCCAAAATCTGGAACTCAAGATAGCTAACAGTAAAACAGTGCTATCAGAACATAAGACAAATTAGCTAAAGTAAATTAGCTTAAAAGCAATTAAACACATTTTTAAGACAGCATCTGCCTGGATTAAAACCCATTTTATAGCAACTCAGACCTACTGCAAGAGGTCTGTCTGAGCAAGAACAAGGGGGGAAAGGCAGAAGGAAAAGCTAAAAGGAGGCCAACCTAGCCTTCCTTAGCTCCAAAGGCAGGACGCAACCACTGAGAAAGAATTGTGCAAGCCAAGGATCACGGGGTTCTGACCCACATTCAAGTCTGGGAAGCACAAATTTGTCAGTTCACTTGAAAATGTGAAGTGAATGAAATCTTTCTATCATCTGTATATGTCATTCCACAGTGTAATCCATAATAGTTCTCAGCAGAGATGGGGAAATCTGCCAGTTTCACTTACTTCCATATTTGAATATTTTAAATATCAAGTTCTGCCCACTTCACAGCTGAAGATTCTTGCAAATTTTGCAAAGCAGTTGAAATGAAATTCATTTCTATCCCTCGCCTTTGGGTCTCCGCTCAGAAAAAAACAGAAAAATCCAAAATGTGTGGAGTATTCTTATTTTGCTGTTATTGCATAAAACATTAAAAATTACAATAAGTTTGGGAGAGAGTTTCAATTTCTGTCTTTGTATTTAATTCTAAATGTTTATAGTATGAGTTGGTTTGAACACCTCTTAATAAAAATTAAGAAATAATGCAACAAATCATTTGATGATAGTTAAACAGGCTTCAGGAGTTTGGTCTGCCTCCTGACTTTCTTATTTGGTTTTCTCTTAGGTGTTCTGGGGTCACTGCATCAATGCCTTGATCCACTCCATCATTCTCTTTTGGTTTCCTCTGAAAGCACTGGAACATGGTAAATAAATGCTTCATTCTTTCCCACATGTCAGCCAAGTGGTCTTCAGCCTTTCTAAGCCAGCTCCAATGTGTTTATGGGTCATAACAGGTTGGCAGGAAATTAATCACAACAGACAGGCCAACAGCTTTCTAAGCTCAAGCAGTTATCAGCAGTGACCTTCCAAATCCTCCCTTTTTTGCCTGCACTCTTCAATAGATAGCATTTTCCATCCTTCAGTAATTATAAGTGGAACCATGCATGAAGCTGCATTTATTTAGTGACTTATACAAACTTATGAAACTTTGAACTTTATCACACAAGGCTGATATTTTGCAATGACAGTAAGATATGAGCGTATTTGAACTGTACTTATCACCAGTTCTGTAGTACACCTTTTCATTGATGGGGGACATCTGTCAATGACTTCCAGTATCACTGCTATTCCATTAGTTCCCATAGTGCAATAGGTCCCTTCTCCTGCAGTAACAATATGACTTTTGTCACATGGCATGAGGCAACATGATTCTCCCGCCCCCTCCCCTCTCTCTCACTATTCCCAAGCTCTGCCTTTTTTTAAAAAAATGTTATTATTGCTGTGATTGCATAATTATGGTGAAATAAAAACATTTTTATCGTTTCCCCATAATTATGGATTCATGGGAAAAAAGTAAAAAAGGCACATATGGGCTGAGGAGGGCATATAGTGGAGTTAAGGAGTCAGTGCAGAAGGGACCATGGATTGCCAAAACAGCACACTCATGCAATTGCAGAGAAGTGTGATACTGCATGTTTTCAAACCAGTATGTTCCCGTTTGCTTCACTAGCACGATTGCTGTGAGAAAAAAGGCTAGTGTGATAAAGTCCTTAGTCTTATGAAGCTTCCATTGTGTGTTGGCTTTTTGTTAGAAACAGTGATCCAAACAAAAATAATGAAACACAGTAATTTGAACGAAAATGGTTTTGTGACAAACACCCCACTCAGTTTATCTCAGGTACGTATCATACAACCCTCCAGATTTTGTTAGAATGAAGTTCCCAGTATTCTTGTTCAACAGCTATGGTTGCTGGAGTTGCAGTCCAAGAATATCTAGAGGGCTGTACAGTTTCCATTCCTAATTTATCTGAATTAGTCCAGTTCTTCAGCATATGCATTGGGGAGTAAGACCTAGTGAACTAAGCAGCCATTCCTTCTCATTCAGCAGGTTTGAGATAGTCTCTGATCTACACACATGCAAAGAGAGAGAGATCAACAACAAAATCAAAAACAAGCATGGAATCTTGTTTTTAAGATATTTCGGTCTGTTTTCCTATGAAGCATATAGGGGTGGGGGGGGGAGACCACCCTTTTTTAAAGAAAAAGAAAGAAAGACATCTAAACATGAAAAACATTTTGGTAGTAGTTCATGCTTTAAAATTTCATATTTCAAAAGCTTTGACTTTGGCTTTTTGAACAAGCCAGCTTCACACACCACACTTTCTGAATAAAATTAGTTGCTGAAGGAATGATCCACCCACTCTCTAAAAGTGTGTTGTTTTCTGTAGATTTCCAGCTGCTGTCCATAAGGGTGACCTCCCTTCCCACCCACCCTGAGTAACAAAGGAAGGAGTAATTTTTTATGCTGGCAGCCATTTTGAATTTCCTAAAATTAAAAGAGCACCTCAGAACAGAGCCTTCAGGGGAAAACAAAATGCTAGCTATTTTAATTCTGTTCCTTTCATAAGAATTGTACCCCACCCACAAAACACAGATGAATCAAAACAGCTGATTTCAAAGTTGCTGAAACTGCCTTTCTTTCTGTATATTATTCTACTTATGTGAAGTAATGACTGTCAGTAGAAGAAATGTGATAAGAAAAGCTTGTCACCATGCAAATAAAGCTCCATAAAAATGACTGGGAACCTTTTCATACCACAGAGATTACAGTATTTTAAATTTTAACTTTAGTGCCTCACCAAACTATAAACCCTTGGATTCTACAGAATGCAGCCTTGGCAATTAGAGTTCTCTGGCTGAGAATTCTAAACTGCAAATCCCAGGATTCCATAGGATAGAACAATGATGCTTAAAATTGAATCATAGTTCTATAATCGTGTAATGAGAAAGCGGGGCAGCTATGGAAGAACTAGACAAGATCCTAAAGTGCAAAGATGTAAAACTGAACAGTAAAGTTAGGATCATCCAAGCCATCATCTTTCCCTTCATCATATACGGATGTGAGAGCTGGACAGTAAAGAAAGCTGATCGAAAGAAAATCAACTCATTTGATACGTGGTGCTGAAAAAGAGTGCTGAGGATATAGTGGACAGTCAAAAAGACAAACAAATGGGTCCTAGAACAGATCAAGTCTGAACTCTCCTTGGAAGCCAAGATGACTAAATTGGGCTGTTGTAGGAATGGCCATATCATAAGAAGGCATGATTCACTAGAAAAGACAATAATGTTAGGAAAGGTGGAGGGCAGTTCATAGAAAGGGCGGAAGGATGCATACCAAATAAATAGACTCAATCAAGGAGACCATGGCCCTGAGCCTGGAGGACCTGAACAGGGGGACTGAGGACAGGGACACCATGAGTCAAAATCAACTCAAGGGCAGTTAACAACAGCAACAAACGGAACTCCTTTAAAGTTATGTAGACATAACTTATGTACATTTTAAAAAATGAAAAAAGCATTTATCCTTGTGTCAATTCTTTCATTTAAGACTGTGTTTTACATATTTATGAATCAACTTCCATAATAGCCATCAAACTAAAGATTAAATCAAATCTTACTAATTTTAGAATTATATCCTTAGAAGAGATTTAAATTTGGAATTGATAATAAATATTTTTAAACACTAATATGCATTTCCAGCAGGGGGGGGAAGCTTGGTTGCTTTTGCTATTAAAGGAGAAAGAGGGATATAGAATTTCTGTCTCTCTTTGTATTTGAGAGTACACTTTTAACAATCTCAGATGAAAAGAAATGTGTCATTCACACTGGTATGTCCTTTAACCTCTCAAGTTCTTTGAATACAGTGTGCCTGTGTGCAATGAATGGGCACTTGGGTTGCCTTGCAAATAAGTGTTCACAGCACATCCTGACAACCTCTGTCAATCATATACAGAAACCTTTCTAGGATCCTGGGATTCTAAAAGAGCAAGGGCATGTTATTACAAAGTACAGCACCAAGACTAAAGTATGACATTGAAATTCTCTAAAAAGTATCTGGACTTAACCAGATTTCTCCATGACATTTTAAAAACTCAGAACTTGGAAAAGTTACTTTTTGGTAAGGATTGCAATTACAGAGCCTCAGTGAAGAACTGAATTGGAATGAGTAAGGATTGTAGATGACAACTTTTAGCTATCAATCATCTTTACATCTAATCTCATTTAGAATCAATAAGGGCCCTGTAAAGTGGGTTATTTTCCAAGTGGCAATGGTCACTAATAGTAAGTGCTCAAGGCTATTAATTACATGTAAGAAGATTGTGATAAAGTAAATAAACAGCTGACTGAATTCGCAGACAAGGTTGTAAAACTGTTCCTATACTCTACACTGCAGCTTGAAATGGTTCAAATTGTTAAATGCTTCCCTTGTGACATTCTAAAGACTAGTAGATTTATTCTGGCATAGTTTTATTATTTTATTTTTATTATTATTATTACCGGTAGGCATTTATACCCCGCTCTTCAGCCACAAGGCTATCAGAGCGGCTTACAAACTGTTTTAAGCAATAGCAATTTGCACATCTACACTGCATTAAGCAGTTTCCAATGTGTGTTTTGATTGGCGCCACTGATCTAGAAGCTACATGAGAGTGTTTATCTGTGTATGATGTTTGGAGCCGCATTAAGTTATGTGATTTCCTCCACACAGTCTCTGGTAGTATAATCCAGGATGTTCTACCACTCTGGCAACTACTATATGAACAAGGCCCTACATTTGCTACATTTGGCTGTGATGCTAAACCATAGTTTAATGCTATGCAAACATGCTTTTGCTTAATCCAACAAACTGGTTAATGTTCACTCTGGTTGGATCCACACTAGAAAAAAAAAACTGTACCCACCTTGATGCTGGTCCTTTTTGAACACATGATGTACGACTGTTTTCAAAGTAAATCCATATTGTGTAGGCATTCATGCATTTTTTTAAAAATCCCTGTTTACTCCAGACTTTCCTGGGAAAACTGGTTTTCCTAGGTTTTTTTGTGCAAAGTGTGTTCTTCCAGACTGGTGTGGCTTCGGAAGATGGGGTAGTTTGGGGGCGGACAAACTGGCTGTTTTAGGAGCTATGGAAATGTTGCAGCTGTAGCTATTTGTTGGCAACTCTCTCCACTCTGCTGCAGGCTGGTTATACACATGCATGGACACCCTGCTCCCCCTCAACCTATTCCTTGACCCCTTCTTTGGAGGTCTGCTTCAACAAATGTCCCTCTCCTCACCACCACCACCACTGTACCTCTCTTGTATGGGGTGGGCTCTTTGGGGGCTTTGCAGGTGCCTGGTTGGAGGCTGCATTTTGGTGCCTTTCTCACTCTCCATCTTCGGAGCCTGTAAAATTGTCTATCTTCATTTTTATTTTATTTGTTCTTTCAGTTCTGGGCTAGGCTTTGCATACACTAGAGAGGCAGGTGGTACCTGCAAGAAAGAATCACACACACAACACTTTCACTGCCTTTTCACACCCCTCTAATCCCATTTGTACACCTGAAAGGAGTACCTTCATGGGACTTCATGGCATTTCGAAGCTGTGGCAAGAAGAGAGGTAGGGGATTGGAAGGGGGAGCCATCCAATTAGAGGACAAAGTTGGGTGGTAAGATTAGCAAGCAAAGAAGCAAGCTCTGGAGGGGGAGTGGCAATGCACATTTGATGCAGATTATGACTTTTAAATGTGACTATACAGGAAATCAAACTGATGCAGGGTGGAACTGATTTATTTGGATAGTGTGGATCCAACCTCTGTTGGTTTGAAACAAGCTGATCTCAAAGCAGAACTGTCTTATTGAAACTAGTCCTAAATGTTGACTATAGTTTCTTGTTTGGAAGAAACAACAAGTTAATTATTGGGAGAAATGGAACTTTTCACACTTCTCTTTGTCATGATGGGGAAACTGTAAACCTGGGAGAAGGTAGGCTTGTTCACATAATTCTGAACTATGTTTTGGCATTATGTCTAAATGCAGCCACTGAGTTTGACCACTGGTCCATCTAACACAGTTTTGTTGAGAGGTTGTGCCAGTGTCATTGAATAATGTCTCAAATGCAGGTTTCAGTCTGCAGATGAAGAAACATATCCTAACCATAAAAATATTAGGTGTCATAATTTTGTTGTATTTACCTTGAGATTTGTTATTTTCTATCTGTTTATCCTATTGTGGAAGATTCCACATTAACTTCCATGAATAATAGCTAGGCCTTTTTCAGAGAAACTTTGGCTCCATTCCTTAAGGACACAACTTTCTTAATGGAGACTCCAAGATTTCCCAAGGCCTGCTTGGCTCTTGTCTGTGCAGTGGAAACACAGACTCATTTCAGGAGAGGGGTGTGTTTTTTTGTTTTGTGTTTTGTTTTGTTTTTTTGCTGTTTTAGTTCACCACATGATTCCAAGAACCAAGAACTAATTCAGATTACCTTTTCTTTGGGGGGCATAGTTAGGACCTGATGATCCAGCAGCTTCAGGTCCTTACCATCTCCACTTCCCAGCACCTCTGATAGACCTCTTTTCCCCCTTCTCTGAGATTAGAATTCTGACTTTGGCAGGTGCAGTCTTTGTGGAAGCCGCTGTGATGACCGGGAGGATCAGAAAGGTGAACTGGAGATTGATTCTCCCTTTCTGAAGTTGGAGCTTCATCTTGGATTGAGTGGGACAGCACTATCCTTCCTGAAAACACAACTCACACTGCAAACAGGACATGGCTAGTACTCCACTTCCAGTTTTGTAAAACCCTTCTTAAGGGAGTGGGTAAGACATGGCACAGGGAGGACTGCCCTTCATTTAAAGGCATAGTTTTGTACTACAAAAACTTGCTTAGGTGAGCCACAACTTCACAAGCTTCTTCTTCACTTCCCCCAATGTAGCTGTGAGGTGACATCTGGAAGCTTTCACCTCCATTTTAGATTAACTTCAGCTGGCCCTATCATCCAAACACACATAAAGTATATGGTCAATCTTTGTTTAATCATAGTATATTAAGCTGATTTATTCTCACTAACTATAGTTAGGATTAATTGCAGGTTAGTGTTTAAAAAACATGGGTACAGTGAGCCCTTGGTATCCACTGGGGGTTGGTTTTATCACACAGACACACACACACATGGATACCAAAACCAGTGGATGCTCAAGTCCCATTATATACAATGGCATAGTAAAATGGTGTCCCCTTATATAAAATGGCAAGATCAAGGTTTGCTTTTTTAAAATTTATTTTTGGGGAACATTTTCTAGCTGTGGACGATGGAATACATTGATACTAAATCTGTGAATACAGAGGTCCAACTGTAATTTTAAAAAGAAACAGAAGTTTCCAGTGTTCATAACAAGAACAAGAAGGAGTACATGTGTTTGTAATGCTAAACCACAAGCAAACAGGGACCTTGGATGGCTGAGAGATGTATGCCTGATTAAATTTCACTCCTGCCAGGATCTCACTAGGTGGCCTGTCTCCACACCCCACCTTACTTCCCCTTATTTGCAACATGGGAACACTAAAACTGGCCTCATCAGAGTTTGGTGAAATTCATCAGGGCCCAACAACTAGTTGTTGTTGTGTGCCTTCAAGTTGTTTCTGATTTATGGTGACCCTAAGTTGAACTTATCATGAGCATTTCTCAGCTAGAGTTATTTAGAGGAGGTTTGCCTTTGCTTCCATCTGAGGCTGAGAGAGTGTGGTTTCCATGGCTGAGTGGGGGTTCAACCCCTGGTCTCCAGAGCCATAGTCCAATGCTCAAACCACTAAACATCATTGGCTTTCTCAACAACTAGTCATGATTTTTGAAAAAGCAGCCCTTTGCCTTCTTATTTCTCAGAAATAGTTAAATAGTTTTGAATAGCTTCTAGTACAAAACACACTTTTTTGTCCACCTTCGCACCCACAGCTTAGCAGGAGTTATACCACAAACCACTCTTTAACCGTATTCTGCTTCAACCATTTAATGAAGCCACACTGCTGTTAGTAGAAAAGTAACTGAAAGGTTATACTTAACTGCAAAAGGAGTGAAATTATCAATCAACTAGTTGCAATCATAATGTAGTGCAATTTTGCTGTTGTTGTTTGCAATCAAGACAACTTCAACTTATGTCATACCAATGAATGACAGGTTTCCAAGTGTGCCAGTCATCAACTGCCCTAAGTCCTGTAAACTCAAGGCCATGGTTTCCTTTGCTGAGTTAATCCACCTGTAGGGTGGTCTTCCTCTTTCCCCACTGTCTTCCACATTACCAAACATTATTATCTTTTCCAGTGAGTCACATCATCTCGTGATATGTCCAAAGTACAACCTCTTCAATTTAGTCATCTTCACTTCTAGTGAGAATTCAGGCTTGATTTGCTCCAGGACCCATTTATTTATCTTTTTAGCTGTCCATGATATCCATAGAACTTTTCTCCATTACTACATTTCAAATGAGTTGATTTTCTTCCTTTCAGCTTTCTTCTCTGTCCAGCTTCCACAGTCATACATAGAAATTGGAAATACCATGGCCTGGACAATTCTGACTTTGGTGTTTAATGATATGTATTTACATCTTATCTAGTTTCTTCATGGCTGCCTTTCCAAGTCTTAGTCCTCTTTTGATTTCTTGACAGATTTCTTGACTGAATTCTCCATTTTGATGACTGAGCCAAGATATAGAAAATCTTTTAACTATTTTAATATTCAACTGTAACTGTGCTTTTGTAGTCTCTTCCTTAACGTTCATCAGTAGTTCTTCCAAGTCTGCAAGTAATATAGGGTCTGCAAGTAATTTTCTGCAAGTAATATGGGGTCATCTACATATATTAAGTGATTGGTGTTCCTCCAATTTTCATGCCTACTTCCTCTGAATCTAATCTTCAGTTATTGTGGGAAGGAATTAATTATAAATAACTAGTTATTTATAACTAGCTTGTTCCAGCTCTGGGCCTCATACAATTTATTTTTCAGTTTATTTAAGATTGCAAACAGTGTGTGTAAAAGATTTTGAATACACTAGCTATCTGTATAAATGCTACAGTTTTAAAATCCTGTTATGTAATTTAAATACTATTTAGAAACCCCTGTTGGACCATATTAAACATTTAAGTAAGTTGTGATAGTTACTCTCTCCCACAGGGTCCTTTCATTAAAGTAAGAGCATAATTTACTCCTTCAGGCAACAAGTGACTTGGAGAAGCTGGCTCCAGGTTTCTGTTTTAAATCTGCCTCACCTACACTGACGTATATGTCTTTGGCTGCCATGTTGAAACCTTCTCAGACTTGATGGTTGTGTCATTCTTCTGGGTTACAGCCCTTTTGGATTAATTTGGGAATTCATACTGCTGCCATGTGTTCCCTTTTTCATGGGTGGGGGAGGATTATTTTCTAACTCAGCAGGAGCTAAGCAGAAATAAAGGGCTACTTGGAAGTACTGCCAAGTTTGGCACTTTCATATGTTAAATTAACACGTATTCACCTTTTTGTATACTTACAGAGATGGAAAAGGGTGTTGGAACATAAGATGCCAGGCACTTTGGCCATTAACACCCACCAAGAACCTTTAAGATAGCAGCTGTATGTGCTAGAGAGATGATTGCACTTTGTGCTTGCATTTGACCGTAATAAAGATTCTACCCTATTCTATTGCACTTCTTTTGAAATAATGTTTGGATAAAAATATCCTCAGACTTCAGGGGGAAGTCAAATAAAAGCAAACAAAGCAAGAATGTCTATATGCAGTATAGTGGCACAAAGAAAGTGTGGCAACTAGACTACTTCATCTTATTGCGATAACTTGGATTATAAGTTCTTGCCAGAAATTCCCTTTTTATTCAGCTCTTAATGGCAAAGTGAGTATGTCTATGTACTATTTTAGAATATTTAATGGGTCTGGCATTGGCTAACACATTGTACTATTTGCTTCCAGTGTGCTGCTTTTGAAAGAGCAGCACACTTTGAGAAGCCCAGTGTGTAAAATCAATCATCTCCACAAAGAGAAATCCAGGAGATATGTTTCAAAAGCATATGAGGGAATTAAAGCAGATTCAGATTTGTTCTGAATATTTCCTAGTCACTTGGTTATTTTTCATTGTTGTTGTTGTTGTTGTGTGCCTTCAAGTTATTTCTTTTTGTACAAAATAATAGTATTCAAAATATACAACCAGTAATATCTAAACTGTATTTATATCAGCCTTCCCCAAACAGTTACTCTCCAGATATGTTGGAGAATAGTGCATCATCCCTAACCAAGATGGCAAGGGTTGATAGGTGGTGTTCGGATGATTAATTTATATATTTTTCATCTCATTTTAACTTTTATTTTGTCTGTTTCTTAACGTCTTATTTTAAAACTTGACTTCCTATTTGTGAACCAAGAACCATTTTAAGACTGCAGGCTTCTGTCCATTTACCTAGAATGAAACCTTGTTGAAATCCATGAGACTTAATGTGAGAAGACAAGTGTTGGGTTGGCCTACTCCTTGGCTTTTTTTAATTCAATCATCTGTACAGTTAGAAAATCTTAAAATAAAAAGCTTTTTACAATTAGAAAATCTCCTTTGGTGAGAATGATACTTAACTTCCATTATGTTTTTCAGATGCAGTATTTACCAACGGCCAGAGTGTAGACTATCTGTTTGTTGGAAACATAGTTTATACGGTAAGTTATCATATAATCAGAAAGTTCAGCCACAAAGTTCAGATTCTGCTTATTCTGTTCTCCAGAGCCATCCATTTTGGTGGCTTGAGATCACACAGGGCATCTTTGCATAAGGCAGTAAACCAAAATTTTTGAGAATTCTTAAGAATCCTGGCTTATTTTGAACAAACCATATTCTGTCCATGGTTATCATGACCATTTGAACTAGCCACTTGGCTTGTCTCTTCCCCAACAAGCCACAGAAATAAATCAAGAGCAAACCATCTCTGGCTTTTCAAGTAAGAGACAAGCCAGACTGCCAGATCCAGATGTCATGATAAATAAAACAAACTTGGAAGTCCATGATTTCTTTAGCTGTTCTGACTGCCATGCCTGCTTTCTTCACAGGAAGCCAATATTGGCAAGAATGCTGGTTTATCATGACATGTGAACCCAGCTAGTATCTTTACATGGCCAACCTTCCAAACACACCTTATAACATTTCACAGATGAAAATAGGGTATTATAGTGCCAAGCAACATCAGAGTGTGGTCAAGATGGCAAAAGTTATTAATGAAGAAGAACACAAAGCTAGGAGAAGCTACAGCAGTTTGCTTTTGCCTGGGTCTACTTTTACTTTTAAATTATTTTTAATTAGTTACTTACCAGGAGCAGCTAGAATTGCTCTAATATTCTTGGTCTAGGAATTACTTATTAGTTCTTGTAAGAAATTAACCATGCCAGTTTCAATCACTTCTGCAGTTCCAGTACAGCTTCATCAAGGACTTTATCAGATTATCATCTAAAAATGCTGTAATTCCGCAAATGAGGAAAGCGGAAACATAGTGGCATTATTATACTTATTATCACACATTGCTGTTTTTGCATGAAAGAACTGCCATGGAATTATTGCATGACCACCACTAGTGCTTTTAGAATGGGACTTCACTTCTGTGCTTTAGCATGGGTGAGATTTCAGCAGTTCTCATGAGAAGACGCAAGCACGCTTAAAAACACTCAAAAAAACCCTTAATTTGCAAAGAAAACGAACACACAAACACTTAAACAAACCTAAAAATGTGCAAACAAACCAGGACAGTCATAAAAAGAGCATCCTATGGATAGTTTTCACATTCTCACCCATATGTTTTCCCATTGGGAATGGGGAGGGGGGAAAGAATGTTTCTTGCGATTACAGTGGAACATATTTTCGCACACTCTTCAATCCAGTAAAAAAAGTTATATTGAAAGCTATTGATGACTTGTCCTTCAATTAAAAGCAATGCCTTATTTGCGGCTGGAGCACAGTTTGACCACACGAATATGACAACATTGTGCAATAGCGAAAACCATTCTTGCTACCATGATGTCATGATAATGCAATGTTTGCAACATCTGATAGAAGTCCCAAGTCTAAGCATACTCAACATGCCCTGTTTAGCAAAACTCCACATACTGTCCTTAATTCTTTGAAAGATGAAAAAAAGATGTCAGGGAGAGAAACAGACAGATAGAGACAGAAAGCATACCTTTTAACATTTTACAGATGAAAACCAGGTACATGTGGCTGAGCAACGTGATCAGGATAAGGAAAAACAAACTAGGAGGGGTTGCAGCCATTTTCTTTTGCCTGAGTCTACAGGGAAAGTCAAGAGTCCACTCCCTCCTCTCTCCCCAGCTCCTGAGTTGAGTGCAAACTACTTTTGCACTTCAAATGCAGTTTGCAGCGATTGAAGTAAGTTGAGGTCAAAAGGGGAAAGCAGGAAGAGGGGAAAGACAGCTGAAAAGCATCTGAAAAGTGGGGCAGCATAGGATTAATTGGGACTGACCTTGCCAAATTGGGATAATTGTAGGGTATTCTTCCAGTGATAAGCATTTCCCATATCTCATTTACAGCACTGAACCAGGATTGATAGACACAGCCATTAGGACAGGTGTTTGGACATTACAGGATGATGATGATGGTAATGATGATAATTTTAAAAAGAAGGACATTTAATTTCTACATTTTAAAACCACAATGTCTCTGTGAACAGGCACTTCATTTAAATATTGCTTTATTGCTTGTCTTTTTGAAAACACAAAGAGGAAAGCCACGGTGGGGAAGGAAGTATGCTAGGATTCAGTCATTTTTCAAATAGATTTTTAATGAGGTGTGCTATGTTTTTGAAGTGTTATTAACTGTTCTAACTTAATTGGATTAGTTGTTTCATGTTTTTAACGTTTGTGTGATATATTGCTTTTGCTATATTTTGTTTTAACTTATATTATAACCCACTTTGGGTCCCATATTGGAAGAAAAGTGAGATATTAAATAAGTAAATAAATAAATAAATGATAAAGAAATGGCATTTCTTTGTTTCTGCAGTATGTTGTAGTGACGGTCTGTTTGAAAGCTGGTTTAGAAACCACTGCATGGACAAAAGTAAGTGTTCAATTTTTTAAAATCCTAACATCCCCCACCCCCATCTAGTTTTATAGCACTACTCAGCAAAGAAAAGGAAATAATGTGGTTTGGAGTCCGTTCTTTCATTTTTGGTGCTGAATCACAACTTTTTTTTCCCAAGGGAGAAGTTTATAATGGGGGAGGGATCCTTTGTTGGTTTGTTTCCTTTTGATTTCTGACTTAAAATTATCTGGGGATGTGGTGGCTAATAGCTTTCATGTCAGTGGGATGGTGAATTTTCTCTGGGTTTTATTCTGAACTTTACAGGAGCTGTCCAAGGTACTGGGTCTCATTCTGGGAGAAAGGCGGCATATAAATCAAATAAATAAATAAATAATACTGAACCTTTCTCCAGAATAGATTCCACAAAACACTTTTAAAGCTTGGATGAAAACACAGTCTCGCTGACATAGAAGTCAGCAGCCACCACTGACTGGGAACAATGAGAAGGTGTTTCCTGATGTTGTGTCTGGAGGCCTGAATTCTCAGAATTAAGACTATAGACTTCTCAGGGCTTGTCTACATTGGCAAAAAAAAAGTAGACTCACCCTGAATCTGGTGCAGGTAGTCCAGATGATGAACAACTATTTCTGGGGAGAATGCATACTTTTTAGTCCTCAACCTAGCTTTGCTCTGAGCTAAGCAAAGTTGGGGAAACCCTGAGTTTTCCTGGAAACTCCGGAGTGACCTCAGGTTCTTTTGCTGTCTGGACAGCCAGATCAGGTCTGATTCAGCCCAATCCAGTTGTCCACATGCAAATGCAGCACCACCTCTGTGCGATCAACAAGGAAGGGAGAGCGCAGCCCCCTCCTTGTTATCACATGTCCGTGCACCTATTCTGACCTCAGCAGAAGTGACGGCACACTGGGTAGCCTTTCCACGGAGCTCCTTGGCCAGCAAAGAAACGGCTGCTCCAAAAATGGGATGGGCCAGCAGGGTCAATGCGGTGCTGGCCTTACTGGCCCATGTGAATAATTACAGTCATCACACCAGATTTGACCTGGTGCGATTAGCTGCCATCGTGATTGGTTCGGGGCCAGTCTGGAGCATAATGCTCCAGACTGGCCCCAGATTTAAGTGACCAGTGTAGACAAGCTGTCAGATAATTAAAAGCTGCAGGCTTTATAGTTCTGTAGTTCCTTCCTATGCAAGGCCACAGGCCAACTGTTCTAGCCTTTCCAAACACACAGCAAAAAAGCTGAACTATCTGTACATTCTCCAGGACATTCTGATAACCTGGCCTGGATCAAGGAATGGATCTGCTACAAACATTACCCTTCAAGACAGTAGAGTTGTGCAGTCACCTAGGTCTCATAGGTATTTGAGGGTTTCCATGAACCCAAGATCCATTATCTCTACCACAGCACCCTGAACATGCATGAGCTTTTCTGTTTTGAGAAACTAAGCCAGTTTGGGCCTGATTAGCACTTGGATGACACACCAAAACTACCTCATATTGGGGCAGGTCTTCAAGTGAGCTGTAGAGGACAGGCAGAAGGCCTAAGATTCAGTCTGACTCAGCAGAAAGCAACTTCCTATATTCCTAAATCAACTATGTATCCAGTTATGTCTACCTACAACTATATAGATATGCACTTATGGGTGAAATAAGCATTTATGGGTAAAATAGTTTCAATTAGTAATTGAGGTGTGAAACCAGATAGTTGTATTCATTTTATTGTATATATTTTATTGTACTTGGGGAGAGGAGAACAAATAGGTAATATTTTTGGTGTTGCCTAACTGAATCACTGTCTTCCCTTTCTGCAAGAACAACAAAAAACAACTATCAAGAAGAATTAAAAGAGTTTTCCTCCACACTTCTTTGTACATTGCTTTAAAATGTAGGTTTTCAACATCATTGCTCTGACTGCAGAAATTAATATGCATGCAAATTGTATGGCTGAGGCATATAGTGTCTGCTAAATTGTATTAAACTTTGACTATTTTAAAGCTTCTCTGTCTAACAGACTTCTCTCCCATGACTGAAGCTACGCCAATTACTGACCTGCTATTTGACCTGTGCCAAAAGAGTGAAAAATAATTCACAAAAGCTAGTCAAGTCTTCTTCTCTCCTCCCCCCCCCCCCACCTTCACTATAATTCCAGGGAAGAGCTATATCTGTTTTTAAGCCTGGTCATGTTTCTTTGTTTACCTTCATTCATAAATGCATATTCTCTATAAAAGCAAACAAGGCAGAATTGCATTTCCTTCTGAGCTCACTCATAGCTGACAAGTCTTATTGTTTCAGCTGGGGGTAACTCTCTGTAAGAGACCTCCTTCAAGTAGTGGAGAAGTCTTGGGTGTGTGCAATTTTCTTAAACCTCGTCTCCATCATCAGGTGGATTGGTTACATGGAGTTGAGTCTCAAGAGTGAGAAAGCCCTGTTGCTGAATGAGAGGGCATGATAGGTGGAAGTGAAAGGCTTGAATAAATAAATTGGGGGGGGGTGCTTGGTAGTGGTCACTCAACAGGCAGAAGGAAAGCTTCTGATTGTTTGCCTGTTCTTTGACATGCTGAAAGGACAACTATTTTTTTCTTATTATGGCACAATGCAGACTTATTTGCTGCTGCATGTTATGCTAAGTCATGTGATCTGGCAAAGACTATTGGTCTTTCAGCAAAACTGAATTTTCAGAACCAAGAATTCACCATGCTCTGCAAATGTACATGTTTGCTGTGTGAAGACTTGTTTTCTTCACACATTTCTTACTCAGGAGATTTTCAGACAGGAACAAAAAAAGCGTTCCCGTCTCGCAATCTCCTCTCCTGCCCCTCTGTCGTCCCTGTAATGAAAAAAAAAAAGGAAAAGGAAAAGTTTTCAGACCTACCTTAACTATGCATTGTTCCCTCAGCAGGGCAGCCCAGGAGTGAATGGAGCTTGAACTGAGCTCCTTTCACTTCCTGGATTGAAATCCCAGCTGCTCCCGTAAGAAGACGAGAGCGTGAGAAATTCAAAAGGAAAAAGAAAAATACTACAGTAAAAGTAACACTAAGCACCTAAACACACTTAAAACGTTGCAAGTAACCCACAGAAGGTACAAAAAAAGTGTGTCACTTACCTCAATGTCCCGATCTCACCCAGAAGTGTTCTGGCATGGAGCTCCAATTGATGCTGGCATTGCGCCAACCTAATGGTGCACCTTTTCACTTGTAAGACATTCTGTTACAGAAACGGAATGGCAGATTCATTGGCGGTTTAACCTGTCAATAAAAAAAAGTGCCGGCATAACAACAGCTGAATGGGAGCATGACAACACAGGAACAATGTCATCTGAAATGCAAGCCCTCCATTGTTATCACGCCATATTTAGAGCATCTGATAATCTCCTAAGTCTCTGGAATTGTAGATTTCATCTAGTAGGGATAACAATCCTGTTATTATTTTCATATGATGCCTGTTGGAAAAGAAAGAAGCCTATCAGAGTGTCACTGTCTAATCTTCAATCATTTGGAGTGACGAGGCCTTTTCACATTATGTAGTTATAACGCTGTGATTCTACTTTACCTGCCATGGTTCCATTATGTGGAATCCTGGGATTTGCAGTTTAGGGGGGGCATTTAGAAATCTCACCCAGAGAGCTGTAGTACCTCCCTGGACTACAAAGGATTCCATAGAACCTGTAACATTACTAAGGCCTCTCTACACCCCCCTATTGCCACCACTGCATAGAAAGCAGCTTTAGCAATTAGTGGAATAATAGCACTGTAATTGTAAAGTGTGAAAGGGCCCTGGCTAAAGAATTTTAGTGCATTCAAAAGTGGTTAGGGCATTTTCCCTTTTGTGCTTGATTGTATTATGATATGTGACTGAACTGTTGTTAGTGAAGTCATCAGGCATTTCAAAAAATGTGTCCAACTCAGGGATGGCCAGGAGGCAGATTTATGTGATCACCTCAGTGGCATGTGCTGGGAGACAGAAGCTGGAAAAGTTAGTTATGTTCTTAGAGCAGAAGTACTAAACAAATTCAGGCACATAGCATATTTTTGGAACCAAAGATTCAACTCCACCACCCTTCTGTGGTTCATTTTCAGGCTATAGAAAACATGATATATAAATAAATGCTAAGAATCTATTTTCTCTTTTTGGGGGATAGACGCGGGTGTAAGTCTGTGAGATGCTGGCTGAGAGAAAGCAATGGCATTGGCTCACAGGAAAAAAAAAAGGATTTAACAGGAGAGCAGTTTAATCAATCTTACTACTGGCTTAAAATCAAGTGTTAGACAGCCCTGAGTGAAACTGGCAGAAGCATAGATGGAATGAGAACAGAGAGAAATAAAATAATACCTGAGAATCAAGACTGCGCCATTGAGGGCAGAGGGAGAGACTGGATGCATTGTGCTGTGTCTTGATCATTTTGTTTCTTTTCCCCTACAGTTCAGCCACTTAGCTGTTTGGGGAAGCATGCTGCTTTGGCTGGTTTTCTTTGGAGTTTATTCTACCATCTGGCCCATCATTCCTATTGCACCAGACATGCTTGGACAGGTCAGTCCTTTCAAGAGCATTTTTCTTCACAGTGGCAAAGATACTTCCAAAGGGAGTATTTGAGTCCAGTCTTTAACTTATGCACTTTGGTAAACTCTTAGATTTTGTTCTGGCTGTTTTTAAGAAACAACCTGTTATGGGGTTACTTACCTCCACTTTGTGTGACATATCCGATTGTGGAATGGGAAAAGCCCTAACATGCATTTCCTTTGTTTTGTTTTAATTTCAACTTGTTACATGAAGTCTAAATCTTGCAGCTTCAGTCGAATTCAAACTGGCCTTATCTTTTCACCAACCTGACTGAAAAAAAGCATTGTTACCATCAATACTGTATTGCAGGGTGAGCATTCTCTGGGACTGGGAGGGCCACACCGTACTATTCCAAGTTTCTTTGGGGAGCTGCATGACCACCGTTTTCGATGAACATAAATGACTTTGCATCATTCCTAGTTCTGGCGGGGGGGCGGGGCTCTGGTGTTTTGTGCAAGGTGCTGTTTTTGTGTCACCTACCTCTCCAAAAAATATTAATTAGCAAAATCTCCTCTAGATGAGATTTGGGGAAGTTAGCCAAAAAAAGTGTTGGTGAGCGCCAAGAGTTTGGGAGTTCAGTGGGGGATTCCAAGGGCTGAACTGACTGAGCGCAGCCCGTGTGCCCCTTGACTTCTACCCCTACTTTGCTCTTCTATATTGGTCAATCTTCTTGGTAATCAGTATTAATCAAATGTACAGTTGTCCCTTCACGTTCGCTAGGGTTTGGTTCCATGACACACACCCCTGTGAATACCCAAATCCGTGAATACTCAAGTCCCATTATATGCAATGGCATAGCAAAATGGTGTCCCTTATATAAGATGGCAAAATCAAGGTTTGCTTTTTGGATTATTATTTTTTAAAATATATTTTCAAACCGTGAATACTTAAAACCGTGAATGCCAAATCCGTGAATGTGGAGGGACAACTGTATATTGAACAAAATCAAATCTGCATTGGAGAGGTCCATTACACTCACTAGGCTAAAGACATTTTAATTACTCAAATGCAGTTTGACTGATCAATTAATTTAATTTGGAACCGAATGAATTTGGAACAAGTAATTTTGGAGGGGAAAAGCATACAATTGTCCCTTCATATTTGCTGAGGTTTGGTTCCAGGATCCCCCGTGGATAACAAAATCTGTGAATACTCAAGTCCCATTTTATGCAATGGCATAGCAAAATGGTGTCCCTTATATAAGATGGCAAAACTGAGGTTTGCTTTTTGGATTAATTTTTTTTTAAGAATATGTTCAAGCCATGAATACTTAAATCCGTGAATACCAAATCTGTGGATATGGAGGGACAACTGTACTTTTAATTCAGGGTGGGAAGCATGTGAGATTCCATGTGTTGTTGGGTTGCAACTCCTGTTAGCTCTGACCAATGCTGCCAGTGATAAAGGATCATGGGAGTTTGGGTTCAACAGTATCATTCCTGATCCTGGCACATGTAGGTCCATCTTAGAAGAGAGGCATTTCCTCTTGTCTGACAGTAAATGAGAAATTCTGCTTGAAATGGGATCTGCTTTATACTATTTGTAGTAAGACCTGATTTTCCCCCCAACATAATCAATGTTTCATAATCAATGGAGATGTTGTTTTAGTCAATTCAAAATTTGCAATGGGTTAATTAGCTAATCAGTCCATTAATGGTTGTAGCCATGGTCATCATAGTACAAATGTAACCCCTTACAATGGTAACAAAGGCAATTAAAAAATAACCAAAGGCTATTAAACTGAAATTTATCTAGCATGTGATCTGGGGTAGGAAGAGGATTCCTTAGCATAACCCTCATTGCATATCTGTGACCAGCATTCAGCCATATATTGATACTCTCCACATGAGATTTCTTAGTTGGTGGTTTCTTTTAGAGAATATAATTTGCAAACTAAACAGTTTTGAAGGTCATGTATATCTCCCCTGATTAAGTACCCATTTTCCTTGTATTCTTTTTCTTTAACTTGTGGAAAGGAAAGGAATTATACCTGCAAAATAAATTATTGAGAGACCATAGCCAAGAGGGAGCTGTGTATGTCACTAGTAGTTACACTTAAAATGTTGTGAGGTTTTGGATGTGTTCCTTCAACATATATTGAGTTCCAGGTGGTGAAATTTTCCCCTTCAGTGTCATGAATTCAGCCCTTGGAGAATAGAGAAAAATAATGAGCCTGTCAAAACCACTCAAGAGCCCAATGGGAATGTGAAAAATAGGAAAAACCCAGGAACAAAAAAAGGGAGGGGTTAAAAAATATATGTTAAATACCATAGGGAGCCAACTCCAATGAAAAATGTGTAATTGTAGTGCATTGAGACTACGGCAACCTTCACATCAAAAGAAGTGCACTATAAATTTATTATGCATTCAAAATCAGTGGCCATCATAATATAACCAGATCAAGAGAAATTTGTAATTTATAGGATTTCTCTGTTTTCCTCTTTCATAGAAGAGTGTTACTATCATATTTTTTCTCTCTTAATAAAGTAGTAGAGCAGATCTGTGGCTTGTGTACAGAAGTTAGCAAAATGGCAAGCACATGCTTTACATGTAGAAGGTCCATGTTCAATTGCCAGCCTCCTCCATATGGGGTTGAGAAAGACTCAGAGAGCTGCTGGTGGCAAGTGGAGACAATACTCCACCAATAGCCTGAGTCAGTATAAGGCAACTTCCTGTGTTGAGTGGCTGTTTCTTCAACATCCTATACAAATATGCTGGAGGACAAAGACTGAAACCACAGAGAAGTGAAAGCAGCAGAGCCTGGAAAAGTTAGACTACAATTCCCAGAATTACTGAATGGCCATGTTGGCTGGGGCATGCTGGGATGTATAGTTCAAAAAAGTAGATCTTTCCAAGCTCTAGGAAGCAGCAAAGAAGGGGGGAAATGCCCCAAGAAAGAACAGTCCTAACAATGAAACTAAGCATATTACTTATTATTTTTATTAGAGAAGAGAAGCACCCTAGAAGCAAAAGACTGTGTGTATGTGTGTGTATTTTTGTGTTAATTCCAGTAAACCAATCTAATAAACCAATATAATCTAGCAAACCAAGGGAAAATCAGCCACTATCCCCTTGTCATGTCTGGTTGTGGTTTAATGAATATTTCATTGTGTTGTGATATAAAGTATGGGATAAGTGAGGTTACAGCAGATTGCCATAGACAGCTTTCTAGGATGAGGAGAAAAGAGTGACAGCTGACAAGACAGGATCTTCCAGCATGCACATGACTGACAGAGACAAACCCAAATTCCATAGGTAATTTTCCATGGCGCCCTCAGTATGCTTCATTGTGTCATTTGCATCACCAATTCTAATTCAAATTTCCATAAATTAGGCTGAAATTTGGTCAGGAGCATCATGCAGAACTATGAAACATTTTTCACAGCCCAAGTGGTGAGTTCATAATGCCACTGGTAATATGGCAGCATTTTAAATATAGTTTGATTCTATATCCATATTAGGAGATCAGATCAGATAAAAAGATAGATAGGTGGAGAGAGATTATAAATATTAAGACTAGATTACAGATTTTTAAAAGGAATTTAACTTTTACTGCTTTGCTAAACATTCTGCAATGTACAGATCAATAAAATACAGTATATCTCCATTTTTATTGCAATAACGCTACTTTTTTCTAGTCTGTTCAGAGCTATTCCCCCTAGCTTCTGATATTTTCTGCTTCTTAAGTGATCCCAGCCAACCAGGGATCATGGAGAGTACATGATACCATGATACTATATACCAGTCAGATTTGGTTCAATGATTATATCTCTAAGGCTGCATCTCTAAGGCTGCATCTGCACTGCAGAAATAATCTAGTTTGACACTGCTTTAACTGCCATGGCTCAATGCTATGGAATCCTGGGATTTGTAGTTCATTGTGGCACCAGAGCTCTCTTACAGAGAAACCTAAATATCTCACAAAACTATAAATCCCAGAATTCCATAGGGTTGAGAGCCATGGCAGTTAAAGCAGTGTCAAATTGGATTATTTCTGTAGTACAGATGCAGCCTAAAAATACTTTTAATTTTAATGGTCCTTGTGATCTCTTCTAACTCTATGATTCTATGAACTAGAACTGAACCAGAATATTTAATGCTTTTACTCCCTCCATGTTTCCTGTACAAGTAATGTTGGGGGGATCCTAACCAATCAGAGACCACTTAGTAAGCGGGATGGTATCATAACACCACATAACTTAACAGCTTTGCTTATGTGGTGATGGCAGTGAAGGCAGTTGTGGTCAGTTAAGAGTGAGAGATAGTGTCATCTTAATCATACGTTGGAATTATGTTACCCTGCATATTTTGTGGGGGGGGGGGGTTCAACTCTTAGCTGTCTTCACAATTGGCTGTGCTGGCCAGGGCTGCTGGCACTTGCAGTTCAGCAACATCTGGAGGGCCGATTGATTTCTCCACTGATCTAAATGAATAGGCAATCATTTCTTAAGAAGTGACAAAAGTTGTCTCCAAAGTGAAACTTTTTTCAACAATGTCAAAAAATGGTTGTGAAAATCTGTGAGTAATTTAAGCTGACCCTTAATTTTATTGCTTCTAACTGGAAAAAATATCTGTGTCACAGTTGTGGTTAAACATCTGCTCCAACACAACACAGGTCCCAGAGAAAAGAATACAGTGTTAAATAGCATTGGGTTTCTGTGTGTATATTTTGACAAAATGTTTTTCTACTTAAAGTGTGTTATTTAATACTCATTGGATTTCCCGAAACAAATGATGGCTTGAGATACAGCATTAATGCCTCACTGGAGCTAAGACAGTACTGCAGATTATTTTCATACAGATTGCAACACCGACACTGTGCATGATTGAATTTGGTCATTAATGTTGCACAGTATTGTTACATTGTGTTCTTATACAAGTAATCAATTACCAAACAGATTAAGATACCATTCATCATCGAAATGAGAGTAAAGAAGATACTTGGGGTGGGGGAGGAGTTCAGCCCCAAAATATACAGTACTTCTAGCAACATCAAGATTTGGTTCCCAGGACTAAAAACTAAATGAAGTAGAGTTTAAAATATCAGCCCTTTCTCCCTCCTGTGGAAGAAGGAAGGCTTGGAAAAGTTAGGTGGAGGAAATATTTTGTCTAGAACGTTCATCAACTTTCAAGAAGATAAAATCTATTTCTAATGCATAATACCAACTGCACTTGAGTCATACTAGTCCTACAGATAAGAAAGAAAGTAGCTTCCCTTGATCTGAATCTAAACATTCATTTGCCTCTAGTTGTTAGTCCCAAGTAGAACAGAACCATTAAATCAGTGGAAGTTACATAAGTATTCACTTATCTAGGCCCCATTGATTCAATGGATCTACTGTTACTGGTATTAACTGTAGAATATAGACTACTGTGTTGTGTCTGTGTGTGGGAGAGACAATTTGGTACCACCCAAATGTTAGAGAGTGCAAATCCCATCATCCCTTACCATTGAACATGCTGGGTGGGTCTTGTGGGAAAAGTAGTGCAACACATCTGGCGGTCAACCAGTTGCCTTCTTCTGGTGTAGTGCTATTCAAAGGGGAAAGATAGAAAGCTTCATTGGATATATGTAGTTCAAGTATCCTCCCCAAAGGATTTACACAGAGCAGGCATGTTGACCAAAGTTGATGACAGAACTATAGTACAAAACTAGTACAAAAGGATGTCAGGTTGGGGGAGGCTGACCTAAAGGAACACCCAGAATCATAATCAGTGAGTTTAACTGTACAGGTTTGGTTTGGTTTGGTTTGGTTTTGGAATTTTAGAACTGTGGGGAAAGAGTCTAATTATAAAAGAGAACCTAAATGTAATAGAACTAGTTAGAGCTAGGATACTAAAATGCATACAAGGGTCATAGGCCTCAGGTTTCAGGTCTTAAAGATATTCCCAGCTGAGGTCAAGATCTATTCACCTGTCTTATCCTCCTCCTCTCATGTACTGTTAATGCTGTTGAGATAGGTCTTACATGGGAGCTTTATGCTTTCTTCAAAGCATGTGGCATAAACCATAGTTGAAGACAGGATACAAAATGTGTTGGACCATTGATATGTTATGGTTTAGTAATTCCCTTCTCCTCTTATTAGCACAAGATTCTCATGTTTGTACAGATTAATTTATTTTGTTCTTGAGACACAAAGGTGATTAACATTGTATACAAAACTCAGTATTTTTTTTTATTGTAATGTTTCCTTTAAGTAGAGATATTTTAAAGTTTCACAAACTGTGTTGTGGTTAACTTATAATATGAAGTATTTATTGTTTTTGAGGGATTTCTTTGCCACGGAGTGACATATTATAAAGTCTTGTCTAAGAAAGGATTATGTTTATTCAGTTATTCTTTTGATCACAGATCACTCATATATTCCACCATTAAGCCAGTGGTTAGAGATTTGTGTTTGACCACTACTTTCTAGACATTTTTGTTAAGTTATATATCCAGTTTTCCATGATGTTCCTGAGAAGGGGGAAGGAGCAGAAGCTCAGAAAGAGAACTGGGAACCAAATCAACATATGTTTTTTTCCAAAGCAGTTTTTTTGGAATGCCTTCTAAATGAGAGAGTGCTACTCTGTTGCCAGGTACTCACTAAAGGTGGCATTTAGAGAAGATATTGTTTCAGACTATATGTGATAGTTCTTCAGAAGGACCAAGTTGCTGATTCTACAATAGCTGCTATATTTTTAGAGAACTCCTAGTATCCCCTGAATCACCGTGGTCAAAGATGAGGGCTAGATGAGGGGTTCTGGGAGTTATTGCCCAAAAGCAACTTTTCCAAGCTCTGGGTTCTACACACATTTGACAACTGTTATGGAAAACAAAGGGTCCTTTATTCCAGATATGCATCCCAATGACACAAATCTTTATAAATCTACTGTAGGGAAGCTACTGACTTCACCAAGTACTAGGAATGGGAGAATTATTCCATAGTGGAGCAGTTGCCATTGCAGTATGTCCCAAATTCAGTCGCTGATATCTCCATGTAGGTCTGAAAAAGAAAGCTGTCTGAAACCCTTGGGAACCACTACCTATCAGTCTAGAGCAAGAGCACTTCTATTTCTATACTACTTATCAGTGCCGAAGCACTCCCTAAGCAATTTACATGTTAGCTAATTAATTGCCCCCAACAAGCTGGGTACTCATTTTACCAACCTACAGAAGGATGGAAGGCTGAGTGAACCTTGGAGCCCTCTAGGATCAAACTTGCAATGTTGTGGCTGCAGTAGTGGCATTTAACCACTGTGCCATCAGGGTTCTCTGCCATAACTGGTGTCTTCTGGATAAAGAAAACCAAAAGTGGAAGACACCATTTTGGTTGCTCGTCACAGCCACAGGCACCCTAATTAAAACCACTTGGGTCTTCTGGAATATAGATAAAAGCATACTTATTCATTAATATACTTTGCAAAGAGATTACCATAATCTCTGATCACTGAAGCAGACTTCTCAAAGAGAGAAACTGGTAGCAAATATATCATGTGCAACTCTGGTAGTGGTCCTATATGGATCACAATGGGCAAAGTTATTTTCCTTCACTTTCTGTCTGGTCTATTTAACTGGAGAAGTCAGACACTGTGCTTTCAGCATGATACTATGAGCTCTACCATTGAACTATGGCCTTTCTTGATTATCACAGTATATCACAGATTTGTTCAGCGTGAGTTCTCAAATAAGGCTGCAGCATTGTGGATAGTGCGTCTCCATGCCTCCCGATGTGAGGCCAGGGCGGACCACTGTTGGTGATCAATTTGGCCAAGCCTGAGATGTTGTTTCAGGGAGTCTTTGTATCGCTTTTTTGGAGCGCCCCTCTTACGCTGACCCGTGGCGAGTTCACCGTAGAGTAGTATTTTTGGGAGGCGATGGTCAATTTTGCAACCGGACTTGTTTATCTCAGATTGGCCTTTTTAGTCATCAGCGCGCTTGCAGAAAGCGCGGGATGAGTCCTTCCTGAATCTTCGTTTGCGAAGAAAAGCCAGAGAGAGAGAGAGACAAAGTGCATGCATGACTGTAGGATTGTAATGCAAAGAATACTCCATTAGGGAGTAAATTTCATTTCATTCAGTAGAACTTGTTTTCACATAAATATGTATATAAGGTTGTACCGTTAACATCTCTCATGCACTATAATTATTTTTTTTTACTTTTTTGAAAAGTTACATTGTTGGGCCACCTTAGAAGAAATCACAGATACAAGGCACCTTGTATAGAGAAGAATGCAGTGTCCTCTTTCATGACTTGCTCTGTCTTGACAGTCATGAGGACACATGTGTTAAGACCACTTGATAGCCCACTGTGAACAACTTGCCTGGCACTTTGCAAACAAAATTGCTCAGATCCATTCTGACTTGATGCTATAATTGATACAGAACCAGTGGATATAACCTTGGTCCATGCTTATCCAGTGTTAAAGGATACTTTTCAATTTGTACAATCCAGAATGTGGGCAGGATTCTTGGAGAGGTGAGAACCACAACATTTGTTTTAGAGCCTTGCCCCCTGGCTTATCAAAAAACCATAGAAAGACTGGCTGAATGGCTAGAAGGAGTGGTCAGTGACTCTCTAAAACAAGGCAGAGTTCTGTCATGCCTACAGGAGGCAGTTATAAAGCCATTGAAAAGCAAAGCCCTCCTTGAATCCTACCAAATAGGACAAGTATCAGCCAGTTTCCAACATTCCATTTTTGGCAAGGTATTGGAATGTGTAGTGGCCTCCAAGATCCAGGGGTTCCTGGATGAGATGGATTATGTAGATCCATTTCTATCTAGTTTCAGGCCTGCCTATGGAACAGAAACAGCTTCGGTCACCTACACCAAGAACTGTATAGGGTGAGTGTGTTAGTTCTGCTGGACCTCTTGATGGCTTTTAATACCTTTGACCTAGATTTCCAAGGTTGGTTTACAACTCAAGTAAGCCTTCAGTCAGCTTACAACTGGAAAAAAGGTGAGATATAAAGCAATATTGTTGTTTTTATTGGATGATAATCATAAGAAAACCCTGCTGGATCAGAACAAAGCCTTCTAGTCCAGCATTTGTGATGTACCAAGCACACACGCTCACATTCAATCAATACATTTCTTTATTGGCAAGGATTTGTGTGTCAGGAACATAGAACAAAGCCGAAACTGAATACAGCTAGAGCAAACCCCCAGATAACCCCCCCCCCCAGCATGAGAAAGGCATTCAGGGAGGAAAGATGCCTCCCTCACAGGGCGGCTTGCACCTGGATGACTTGACCTTGAGCCGCTGTGTAGCTCAAGCGTTCCCAGGCCAACAAGGTGGGCTGGCCTCTCTCCAAAACTCCAGAGGCCTAGGCAAGGGAAGCAGCCTCATGTCAGGGTCCTCCATGAACCCCGCTCCAATTCCCAGAATTCAGGGATGAGCCTGACATACCGCCCACCCGAAGAAAAATCCCCCCCCTTTTCAGCCCGGCTTATCAGGAAAGCGGGCATGGAACTTGCGTAATAAGCGCGGAGCATTCACATGTTCACAGCTAACCCACTCAGCATGCCCTAACGGCAAATGTTTCCATTGTAATAAGTATTGTAAGCCCCCCCCCCGTGAACCTTAGAGTCCAACACGTCAGAAATTTCAAAATGCTGGTGGTCGTCGATCAGGATAGGACAGGGTGCGGGTCCCGGGTCTGGATGATGATGGTCTGGAGGGCACGCCGGCTTGAGTAAGCTAAAATGAAACACATGGTGAACATTACGGTACAGTTTGGGTAGCATCAGTTCAAAAGCCACCGGGTTTATCACCTGAGCAATAGGAAAAGGGCCTATGTACTTGGGCCCCAGCTTCTTTGAAGGTTGGGGACTTTTAAGAAACTTGGTGGACAAAAATACTAAGTCCCCTACAGTATACTCTGGGGTGGGGTCCCTTTTTTGGTCAGCATGATGCTTGTATCGTGCTTTTGCAAAATCTAAGGCCGAAACAACTTTTGGCCAGGCACCTCTAATTTTTTTACTCCACTGAGTCACTGAGACCGGGTCCTTGGAGGTCCCCTCCCCTAGTGGTAGAGGATTAAAGTCTTGCCCTGAAACAATCTTAAAAGGGGAGAAGCCAGTGCTCTGGTGAGTGGCGTTGTTATAGGCGACCTCCGCAAAAGGCAAGAGGTCCACCCAGTCAGATTGTTGGAAGTTCACATAACACCTCAAATACTGTTCAAGAACCTGATTAGTACGTTCATACTTCCCATCACTCTGGGGATAATGGGAACTGCTGAGCCCCAATTCGACTCCCAGAAGGTTTGTGAATGCCTTCCAGAACTGGGAAGTGAACTGAGCCACCCGGTCAGACACGATCTTAACAGGAATCCCATGTAGTCTGTAAATGTGTTGAATAAACAACCTGGCTAACTGGGAGGCTGTTGGGAGTTTCTTGCAGGCCACAAAATGCGCTTGTTTCAAAAACATGTCAGTCACCACCCAAATAACAGTCTTTTTCCTACTTTCTAGCAACTCCACTATAAAATCCATACTGATGAATTCCCAAGGCTTGGATGGGGCAGGCAAAGGCTGTAACAGGTCTTTTGGCTTTCCTGTCCCCATTTTTGCCATTGCACACGTGGAACACCCTTTTACATACTCCTCCACCTCCTTTCGCATCTTTGGCCACCAAAACTGTCTCTGAGCCAAGTGCAAGGTTTTTACATACCCAGAGTACCCAGCACTTTTAACATCATGGCATTGCTTGAGAATGGACGATCTCATGGCCTCTGGGACATATAGGCGCTCCCCCTTCCAAGCCAGGCTCTCCCGAAGGGTCACCTCCCCGGGGTGAGCCAAAAAACGCCATTTGGGATTGCCATCCACCCCCATCACCCCAGGAGGAGGGGGACAGAGGAGCCAGCTCCAATGTGGCCGGCGCCTCACCGGGACCAGCGTCTACAGTTGGTGGAACGGCAACGTCGGTTGCCTTAGGACCAGGCCCTGGCCCCAAAGAGGGGCTGGCTTGGGCCTCCTGACGCTTGGCCTTGTTGCATGTTAGGACTGCCAGTCCCAAGTGGGAGGGGGAGAAGACTGTGTCAATGACCTCTTTTCGTTTGCTGTCATGTTGGGGAAGTCTGGACAAAGCGTCAGCTAGGAAATTCTTTTTTTCCAGGATAAATTTCAGGGTGAAGTTGAACCGGTAGAAGAAACTGGCCCACCTAACCTGCTTGGGGCTCAACCGCCTTGGGGTGGCTAAAACTTCCAAATTGTTGTGATCTGTCCAAACTTCAAAGGGTGTCCAAACCTCCAACAGGTGGCGCCAAGTTTCTAAGGCCAGTTTGATTGCACCCGCCTCCTTTTCCCACACAGGCCAATTTCACTCAGTCTCATTGAATTTCTTAGACAGGTATGCACACGGCCTGAGCTCTCCCTCCTCCCCCCTTTGCAACAGCACCTGACCCATCACTACATCTGAAGCGTCAACTTGGACTACAAAAGGTTGGGAGGGGTCGGGGTGTTTGAGAATTGGTTCAGATGTGAGGAGTTTCTTCAACTTATCAAAAGCCTGTTGGCATTGGTCAGTCCACACTATTTTTGGGGGAGGTTTCTCCGCCTTCCCCATTCCCTTTCGGGTTTTCTTCCCCACATCTTTGGTTTTTAATAGATCAGTCAGAGGGAGGGCTACCGTTGCAAAGTCAGGGATGAAGGACTGATAAAAGTTAGCAAATCCCAGGAAGCTCTGCAGCTGCTTCCTGGTTCTAGGGGCCTCCCATGCCAATACCCCTTTGACTTTTTCCAGGTCCATTTCTATCCCCTTAGTTGAGATGCGGTACCCCAAGTAGTCCAAGCGGCTTTGGTGGAATTCACACTTTGACATCTTAGCATACAGATGGTTCTCCCCCAGTCTAGCAAGCACATTTTTCACCAGTTTCACATGGGACGTATAGTCCTCAGAATAAATCAATACATCATCCAAATGCACCAAGACCCCCTTGTACAGAAATTCTCTCAATACATCATTGATCAAGTTCTGAAAAATGCCTGAAGCTCCACTTAACCCGAAAGACATTACTAGGAATTCGAAAGCCCCCAGGGAGCAATTGAAAGCAGTTTTCCATTCATCCCCCTCCTTGATTTGTACCCTATAATAAGCCTCCCTCAGGTCCAGTTTGGTAAATATCTTCCCCTTGGACAAATGGGCTAGTATGTCCTTCATCAAGGGCAGGGGGTACTGCTTTGAAACGCTGATTGAATTCAACGGTAGTCTTGGATTACACGAAGACCCCCATCTGACTTATGCCTGAACATCACTGTGGCCCCCACAGGTGAGGTCGAGGGCCTGATGAACCCCCGAGCCAAGTTTTTCTCTATGAACTCCCGGAGAGCATCCATCTCAGCCAGCGTCATGGAATAAATCCTGGGTTTGGGTGGTTTAGTCTCAGAAAGTATCTCAATGGCACAGTCAAAGGGTCTGTGGGGTGGCAAAATGTTGCACTCCCTCTCCTCAAATACATATTGCCATGCCTTGTATTCCACCGGCAATCCTTTCAGCTCCCCTTGGACTAGAGCAGTTGTGCAGTTCCGTGAATTGACCTCTAGAGAGACTCCTCCACCTGGGGAAGCTTCCCCCACCCCGTGCTCCTGCACACACACAGGATCTGCAAAAGTCATTGTCTCTTTTACCCTGTCTATTAAGGGGTTGTGGAACTTTAGCCAGTTTAATCCCACCACTGCAGTGGAAACTAAACCTGGGGCTATCACAAATTAAAGCTCCTCCTGATGATTCCCCATTCTCATGCATATTGGACCAGTCATTTGCCTGGCAGCCCCCCCCCCTTCATCATTCCCCCATCCATCTGTGACAGCCACACTGGCTTGTCCAGCTTAATAGTGCTAATGTCCAGTTCACTGACTAGGGAGGGATGCATTAGGACTTGGGTACATCTGCAATCAACCATTAACATTACTTTTTGGGTCCCCCCCCCCTTTTCCAACCCCTAACTTGGCTTTTATGAAGAAAGGGCCTTTCACCCCACTCACCACAGCATCCGGGTGCCCTTCGGGGTTAGCCCGCCCTTGGGCGCTTAGTACGGCAGGCTGGAGCCGTTTCCCGCTGGCTCTGCGTCGGAAGAGTAAGATCTGCTGTCATCTGGGTCTTCCGAAGACTCCCCCGCCACGTGGCCTGGTATCAAGGCCTGTACTGCTGCTTTAGGCTTGGGCTTGAGTGGGGTCCTTGACGTCAATGATCTCCCTTTGCTCCGCTGGGGCTTCTCGGCTGCAGCTGGTTCTCGAGGGCTCCGCTCCGGGCATTCAGCTATGCGATGGCCTCCTTTTCCACAGTGCACACACAAGCCTTTTCTCATCCTTCGCTCCTTCTCCGACTCTCCTGTCGAGGTTCCACCTGGGCGGGCCGCTTTACCTTTCTTTCTGGTAGACCCAGTGGCCTTCCCCTCAGATCCTTGCTGGCGCCGAGCCAGCTTGACGCACCGTCTCAGTGTCTCCACTTCTCTGGCAAGCCGTACCCACTCCAAGAGGGTTTCGGGGTTCCCCTGGCACAACACCCATTCGAGGATGTCTGCATTCAGGCCATCCTGGAAAAACTGCACCTTTATGGCCTCCGACCAGTCGGGCACCTGACTGGCCAGGCAGTGGAATTCAGTGGCATACTCTCCCACGGTCTTTGAACCTTGCTTCAGTTGTCGGAGATCCGCCCGGGCCCTTCTTACTCTCAGGGGGTCTTCAAATTGGGCCCGCAAAGCTAGCAGGAACTCATGGAAGTTTCCTAGTTCTGGGGCTCCCATATCATATAGCCCCACCAACCACTGCGCTGCCTCTCCCTCTAGCTGGTTAGACACATACTGCACCTTCTCAGCCTCCGTCTGGAACTCCTCATCCCACTGGGACATAAACCCCACCACCTGGGTCAGGAAGTATGGAAGCTTCACCGCATCTCCATCAAAGGTCGCCTTTAAGTCTCGGTGCTTTAGGCCCCAGGGTCTTTCCCGCAGCTCGACCGGTCCATCCCCTCCAGGGGGGGCTGGTCCAGGAGCCTGCGCGCCAGGGACCTCAGCAGGCATGGCAGGGTCCCCTGCCCCGGGTGCCGTGGTGGCAGCTGGTTGAACTTGGGGAGGCTGGGCCCCTCTAGGAGCGGGTGGTGGCGGTGGCAACCTCTGCAGGATCTCTAGGAGGCTCATTTGCATCACCCCCATTTGCTGCTTCAACTGCTGGACCTCGGCTCCTACTTCTGCCAGCAAAAACCGCACCCCCGGCTTGCGGTACCCCTCGGCCAGGGGCCTGTCCCAAGGATGGGACTGGCGTTCCTCCCAGCTTTGGTCGCCTGGCCAGTGCCAGCTGGCTCCCAGGGCCATTCCAGCTCCTCACTCTGGAGTGCCGGAGAGGGGCAGGCTGCCCCTCCCCAGGGTTTGATTGGCTCCCAGCTCCATCAGGTCGAAGGGATGAATAAGCCTCCCAGCCCTCTGGTGGGTCTGGCTTGCGTCTTCTTCAGAAACTCCTGCAACATCCCCCGATGCACCGGCTCCCTCCCCCGGGACACTGGCTCCCTGGTCACCGCTTGCAGCCAGGTCTTTCTCCATCTGGGTTCCAGCCTCCGCGTCTTCCAACATTGCAGGTAGAACCTCTCAAAAGGATTAAGTGTTGTAGAGGAGTTTCGGTTTACAGTGATGTACCAAGCACACACGCTCACATTCAATCAATACATTTCTTTATTGGCAAGGATTTGTGTGTCAGGAACATAGAACAAAGCCGAAACTTGAATACAGCTAGAGCAAACCCCCAGATAACCCCCCCCCAGCATGAGAAAGGCATTCAGGGAGGAAAGATGCCTCCCTCGCAGGGCGGCTTGCACCTGGACGACTTGACCTTGAGCCGCTGTGGAGCTCAAGCGTTCCCAGGCCAACAAGACGGGCTGGCCTCTCTCCAAAACTCCAGAGGCCTAGGCAAGGGAAGCAGCCTCATGTCAGGGTCCTCCATGAACTCCACTCCAAATCCCAGAATTCAGGGATGAGCCTGACAGCATTCTCTTCTCACAGTAACCAACAAGATGCCTATGGGAAATGCCGAATATGAGGGCAATAGGATTCACAGCTGATATTCAAAGACATGCTTCCACGGATCTAGGACTTTATCAGATGCATAAAATATGGCATCATAATGATGCCACATAACCGCAAAAGGGCGCACGTATCTGACGAATTGCCCTTTCGCGGTTATGTCCCTGCCAAAACCCATACTTTTTAATTGACAGCTTAAACTGTCAATTGATCCCCCCTGCCATTTTTGCCAGCATAGCCAGCATGTGAAATCTTGTGTCCTTTCCCCCGCCACATACTTACCCTGTCAGTGGCCGGTCTGGCACGAACACTTCTGGGTGAGAGCACGACATCCAGGTAAGTGATGCACTTTTTATGACCCTCCCTGGGTTACTTATAAATTTTAAAGTGTGTTTTTGTTAAAGTCCAAAGTGGAATTATATGGTCATTATGATGACTAATAACTCATAGCCTTATTCTACATGAACTTATCTAAATTCCTATTAAAGGCATCCAGGTTGGTAACCATCACTACAAGTGTAACTGTGTGCTGTGTGAGGAAGCACTGTCTGTTGTCTGTCCTAAATCTCCCATCATTCAGCCTCATTGACTGGGTTCATCCTTTCTCTGCATGATGCATAATGTTATATTTCTAAGTCTTGGCACCCCCTAATGTCTTCATGATTCTTGAGATTTTACTGATTTAGAGTAGACAAGGGTAGAAAGAAACAAACAAAGCAAGCTCTTCATTGGACGAATGGTGAGAAACTTCACTGATGATGTAAATAAATTGTGTGTGCATTGTGTTCAGTTATTTATTCTTTGTTCATCTCGATATTTGTAGCCTGCTATGGCCAAAATCTAATTGCTAGTCCTAACTACAGTAGACCCATTCAGGGACTTACTAAGGTCTTGTTGATTCAATGGGCCTACTCTAGTTAGAACTACAATTTGATTTAGGCCTATGTGATTTCTCATGTTTCTCCCAGGACGATTACTTTTTCACTTCTCAACACAAGTCCCCCCAACCCGATGTTTTTCCTGGTAGTTATAGCCCTCCTGATTTCTCATGTTTCGACAATATTTGGCACTGATTGAAGAACTGGTCATTCCATCTGTGGTTTGTTTGTGTATGATTGCTCACATTTTACACTGCAGCACAGACATTTCAGCCCATGGAAACTGTTCATTCACGTATCAAGTCAGAAATCAGATTTCTGTCCACAGGTGTAGACTTGCCAATGACTGAACTTGTTTTGTTCTCATTGTTAATGGTCTCTAATCTGTTTGATGTGGCTTTCAAACTTTTCCTTGGTCTGTGTTCCAGACAGACAGATCAGCACAGCATAATGCAATGTGTGTGCCTCTGTAAAGATGTATAAAAGGGATTTCAATGGTTCTCAAGTTATGAGTTTGTATTACTCAAGGAGATTAAGGCAGATCTTTGTGGAAGGAAACTGCTGGGGAAGATGTGGGCTCTTTCCTTGCTTGTCCCAACACAAGTTGTCAATGTTTTCTTTTATTTTCAGTGTTTATTTTTCCTTTTGTGTTTTGCTCCATTTAACACCCTTTAGTTTGATGAATTTATTTTATGATGATTTGTTGATTTCAGTTAAGAAAATGATCAAGCAGTGGTGTAAATTGAATTTCTCATTGTTGGCTGGAGTTGGCACTGGGCATGTTTTGAATTGGCCGACAGGTAGAATACTGACTTGTAGGCTACACTGGTTCTTAATAAATACTCTGCAGAATCCTGTAGGCAGCTTGTGAAGACTCAGCTAGGAAAGATCTGATTATTTTTATTTTCTTCACGTAATGAAGTGGGAGGGAAGGACCATGTCATCTTGTACTGGTGCTAACCAGGTGGCATATCCCAAAGGAACTTGGTTGTTGCTCTTGGCAAAAAGTAAACAGAACACGGCTTTAGACTTATATAGGAATCTCATATTCCTATATGAGGACCTTCTTTTCTAGTTCTCAGAGTATGGGTGAGGAATCTTAGGGCGAGAGCACTGCCTTGATAAATCTGTGCATATATACCTTCCTCGTTTGTTACAGTTGGTGTTTTTATTTGAATGGCATACTCTGTGCAGCTGTGGTTGATGCCTCCTGTACCTTGCTTAATGACATCACCAGGGGTTCCCCTTGTAACATCATTCTTGTAACATTACTGAGCCCAACCCTATGACATCACAAGGGATCATCCCTGGGTCATAGAATCATAGAGTTGGAAGAGACCACAAGGGCCATCCAGTCCAACCCCCTGCCATGAAGGAAAACACAATCAAATCACTCCCAACAGATAGTCATCCAGCCTCTGCTTAAAAACCTCCAAAGAAGGAGTCTCCACCACACTACGAGGCAGTGCATTCCACTTCTGTACAGCTCTTACTGTCAGGAAGTTCTTCCTAATATTTAGGTAGTATCTCTTTTCCTGTAATTTGAACCCATTGATCTGTATCCTAGTCTCTAGAGCGGCAGAAAACAAGCTTGCTCCATCCTCAGTATGAATCCCTTCACATATTTAAACATGGCTATCATGTCACCTCTCAACCTTCTTTTCCCCAGACTAAACATGCCCAGCTCCCTAAGCCGCTCCTCATAGGCCATGGCTTCCAGACTTCCCATCATCCTGGTCACTCTCCTCTGGGCACGTTCTAGCTTCTCAATATCTTTCCTGAATTGTGGTGCCCAGAACTAGACACAGTATTCCAGGTGAGATCTGACCAAAGCAGGATAGAGCGGCACTATTACTTCCCTTGATCTAGACACTATACTCCTATTAATGCAGCCTAGAATCACATTGGCTTTTTTAGCTGCTGCATCACACTGCTAACTCATGTTCAGCTTGTGGTCCACTAAGACTTCTAGATCCCTTTCACATGTATTGCCATTAAGCCAGGTGTCACCCATCCTATATCTATACATTTCATTTTTACTGCCCAAGTGTAGTATCCTACATATCTCCCTGTTGAAATTCATTGTGTTAATTTTGCCCCAGCATTCTAATCTGTGCAGGTCATTTTGGATTCTGATCCTGTCCTCTGGGGTATTAGCTACCCCTCCTAATTTGGTATCATCTGCAAAAATGATAAGCATACCCTCTATTCCATCATCCAAGTCATTGATAAAGATGTTGAATAGCACTCAACCCAGGACAGAACCCTGTGGCACCCCACTAGTCACTTCTCTCCAGGATGAAGAGGAGCCACTGGTGACTACCCTTTGGGCTTGGTCAGTCAAACCATTACAAATCTACCTAACAGTTGCCTTGTCTTGCCCACATGTTACTAACTTTTTTGCAAGAATATCATGGGGGACCTTGTCAAAAACCTTACTGAAATCAAGATACACTACATCCACAGCATTCCCTTCATCTATCAAGTTTGTCTCAAGTTTTGGCACTGAAATCTCAGGGCTTTGAATAGTCTTGGTCTGGCAACCTGGTCACTGAACCAGGGATAGTCCACAGTGCCAGCTGAAGAGGAAGTGGGATCTGGAGCAAATAGGATGTTGTAAGCCGTGCCACTCCATAGACCCCTGTGCAATGGGGGGGGGGCATGCAGTGAATGAACAGTATGACAAGGCCCAGGCAGGACCAGTGGCACACATGGAACTGAGGAAGGAAGGTCTTTCTTTGGGAAGAGGGCAGGCACAAATCACCCCATTTTCCCTTCCCCTGGACAGCCCTGTGTGGAATCACACTCAGATTTCTTGGAATGGTACATCTTTATTCTTTCTGTGCCAAGAAGGACAGGAATACAGTGCTGTGTAGGGCTGCTTATGTCAGCATTCTCCATCCCTCTTGTCTGAATTACTACCTAAATGGATGCAGAGCTTGTGATATTTCTGTTCTCCTGGGTAGGAGCTGATCATAGATGCTTGCAGACCCCTAGATGCCAAGTGAGCACATTCATTTTTTACCAAATTCCCTGTATAGGCACAGTATTTTTGTAATTTACCATGATAAAGCAAGTACTTACCACCACACAGTTGTCTGGAGATTAAATGGTACACAAATAGAGGCTTACTAGCGCAGACAAAAAAACCTGTCTACATCAGCATCCTGTATCTCTCAGTGGCAAACCAGATGCCTGTGGGAAGCCAATACTCTCCAACTGTCACAATTTGGCAAAAACAATCCTGATTAATCCTCTGCTATCCCATTTTTCAGATGCATTTAAAATGTCCCAGTTTTTCTCTCTTTCTCCTCAGCTTTCTAGAGTTGCTGCAAACTGTGTTCAGAGAACAAAAGTAATTTGCATTCAATTAACTCAGCAGGGAGGAAAGGAGAGGAGGAGACAGGATCTGACCCTTTCCCAGTAAGCTTAGGCAAAAGCAAATGGCAGCAGCCTTTCCTAGACTATGTGTTTTTCCTCATTTAATAACTTGTCATCTTGACAACACTCTGATATTGCTTGCCACACATGTCCCAGTTTGCACATGTGGGACTTTTTCGGATGAAGAAAAATAACGCAAGCAGCCTCTCCAGCTTGCGAGGCTGCTGCGCTGCAAAGCGCCCCTTTCGTATGACGCTCGCCCCTGCTGGTACTGTTGCGGTACCGCAGAGAGAGCTGCGCGTCATATTTCATTGATTTTTACTCTCGATCAACTTTCATGAGTAAAAAATCAACGAAATATGACGCTCAGCTCTCCCTGCGGTACTGCAACAGTACCAGCAGGGGCGAGCGTCATACGAAAGGGGCGCTTTGCAGCGCAGCAGCCTCGCAAGCTGGAGAGGCTGCTTGTGTTATTTTTCTTCGTCCAAAAAAGTCCGTGAAATGTTGAAGGATATGGAATCCCACATGAAGGACAAGAGCACAGTAGCACCTCCTGTTCATACTTCTCAGCTAATAGTATCATACTGCCTTCCCTTTGATACTGGAAGTAATTAATAGGCATCATGACTACTGGTTATTGATCATTTTTGTCCTCTGTGAATTTGTCTGACCTACAAGGGGGTGGACTTGTCTGTTTCACTCTCCATAACAGTCTCAGTTTTTTCCTAACACAAGTTTATTCTGTACCATTTTGTATCAGTTTGTGCTTGTCTGTTCCCATATCTCTGCAACTGTCATTCATTGTTCATTCTGTTTTTACAGAGAATTCAGGTGACAAATCTACTGGCATTCCACGTTTTTATGATATCCTGTATTCTGTGTACCATGTCTGCATCAATTTGTGCACATCTGTTTCCATACTACCCCTTTAATTAAAAGCTTGTTTGCTGGTTCTTCCTGTTCATTGTTTATGTTAATTGAGGCAGTGGGGTTACTAATGAATAAACTGATAACTGCATCATAAGTTACTTTTCTCATAATAATTCTTTTTTTTTTCCCTGTTTCGGTGTGTGGGGGGGACGTTTTTTTATACAGAATTTCTTTTCATTTTTTTTCCCTCTTCATTTTTATACAACAAAATTGTGCTCTTCTTAACTATTTAATTCACATTGGAAAGGAACTTTGCTGGATGGGACCAGAGCAATGATTATAGAAAGGTAAAGATTATAGGAGGGTTCTGGGATCTGAGCATCATCCCAACACGCCTCGTGTAAGTATCATGGTGAAGATTATAGAAGGGTTCTGGGATCCAGAACATCATCCCAAATGCTGTTTATTTAAGGATCATGGTCATTATATCCGTTCTTACTAAAAATAATTTTTCAAACTCTTGCTCTGATCCATTGGAGCCTCTCACTGACACAACATGACACCGATTTTCATCTATTTCTACTGTAGCTGCCAGAAACACCTCCTATGCTGAGCTGGATAGTCCCCCAACTGTCAAGGGCAGATCTGGGATGAGGGTACAGAAGGAATCAGTAGCACCTATTGGGTCTAAGCCATAATGTCATAGTGGACACTCTTAAAAGCTACACCTGGGTTTCTTGCTTAATTTTATTTATTTATTTATTTATTTAGGTATTTATACCCCGCTCTTCAGCCACAAAGGCTCTCAGAGCGGCTTACAAATTGTTAAGCAATAGCACTTTACACATCTATAGCGCATTAAGCGGTTTCCAATGTGTGTTAGCTAATTGCCCTCACAAGCCAGGTACTCATTTTACTGACCTAGGAAGGGATGGAAGGCTGAGTGAACCTTAGAGCCCTTGGGATCAAACTTGCAACATTGTGGCTGCAGTACTGGCATTTAACCACTGCACCACCAGGGCTCCTTAGTAACTGAAATGTATCTGCTTCTGTATCAGACAATATTTGAGCCTAAATACTCTGAAGGCACCAGGTCTCATCTGATCTTGGAAGCTAAGCAGCATCAGCTCTGGTTAGTACTTAGATGGGAGACTGCCAACTAATACCAGGTGCTATGGGCTATATTTCAGAGGAAGGAACTGGCAAAACCACCTCTGAGTATTTATTGCCCAAGAAAACCCTATGAAATTCTTGGTGTTGCTGTTAGTTGACAGATGACTTGAAGGCACACATACACACACACTGTTCCTGTATCACCAGCTAAAGAAAAGCAGATTTGATCATCTCCTTTAAATGCTAATATTTGTAACAGAAACAAATATATTTGTACAGATATTAAGGCAGCTTGACATAAAAAAGGACACCTGATCATTTTCTTTGTGAGTCTTTCCTCACTTCTTATGATTTTAACACCTCCCTGGAACATTCTTTCTCCATACCTCATGCTATCAGCTCTGTGAAATATGTTTCAGTTACTGAGTTTTTCAATGCAGTGCAGTCCCTTTATCTACTTTATTTCCACATGGAATACACAACATGTCAGCAGGAATATATAGCTAAATACTGTGGGTTGTTGTGCCATATGCTTGTTTGGTTGTGTTGCAAACTAGCATAGAAGCTTTATTTTCTGAGTAGTTTCACATGTCGGTGTCTCAGCACTACAGAGACACACTGTACATCACTTTGGGAGCTTAATCAGCTGAAACCACAGAGGGATTTTTCATCTTCCCCTTCTGGGCAACATACATAAGAATCTCACAAGATCAAGAACTGTCTGGATCAGTTGTTATGTTGTTGCTTGCCATCTAGTTACCTTGGACTTATGGTGACCCTATGAATGAGAGTCCTCCGAGTCACCCTGTTATTTACCACCCTATTAAGATCTTGCAGACTCAGGGCTGGCTGTGGCTTCCTTAGCCAAGTCTATCTATCTGTAATGCAGACTGCCTCTTTTCCTACTGCCTCCCACTCTACCAAGCATTATCATCTTTCCCAGTGAATTGTGTTGTCTCATGAGATGGCCAAAGCCCAATAACCGTAGTTTGGTCATTTTGGCTTCTAGAGAGATTTCAGGCTTGATTTGCTTTAGAACCTATTTATTGGCCATTTTGGCAGTCCACAGTATGTGTAGAACTCTCCTCTAGCACCACATTCCAAATGAGTT
The DNA here is from genome assembly GCA_030847615.1 of Gambelia wislizenii. NCBI lineage: Eukaryota > Metazoa > Chordata > Lepidosauria > Squamata > Crotaphytidae > Gambelia > Gambelia wislizenii. The sequence goes on from JAUMIR010000003.1 coordinate 340,633,945, forward strand.
GATTCTCCTCCTATCAGCTTTCTTCACTGTCCAGCTTTCACAACCATACATAGGTATCTCTCAGTGTACAGCAAAATCCTACACATAAAAACAATTATGCATTCAGGGGTAGCCTTGTTGTCTATGCATCAAAACAAAATACAAAATCCACCAAAAAAAAGTGACACCTTTATTAGCCAACAAATGCAACACATGATGCAAGCTTCCAAACTCTACTGGCTTCTTCATCAGGCAAAAGCTGTTAAAAAAGAAAGAAAGAAAAAAGAAAAGTGATGATGTTGGAGTCACAGGCCTAAATGCTGCTACAGATGTTACTTGTGCTGTTCAGGTGAGGGGTCTCATGCATGCAGAGGTCATTCCTACTTCCTGTCTATGTCTAGTTGAGACAAAAGACAGTAAATCCTTTTGCAGCAGTGAGGAACTGCTCTGGCAGTCAGCATGTCTCTATCCTTTTGTGAAGCAAAGAGCTCCTTTGTTTAGGCAAAGATCATGCATGGAAGTCTTTGGCATGCACAGGTTTCTCAGAGTCCTAATCCTTCCCAGGCATTAATTTAATTTTATATAATTGTTCTTAGAACATTCTATCTAAATTTATAGATGCACAAAAGAGGAAGACAAGGCAGAGGCAATGTAAGTAAGGATGTGTGCAGCAAAAAGGAATGGGTGGTAGCTTGGGTACCTGATTGGTGGCTTAGGACTAGTGGATTCAAGTCACAGGGTTTGTCTAGATAGTGAAAATACCCATCATAGAATTTGAGAATACCTTTTATCCCAATGAGATCCCATGATGATTCCCATTATTCAGAAGGAGGGGGCCCCAAACCTCCAAATACCACAGGGGGAAAGCCTTTGCAGCTTTTCCTGAAGTTTTTTTTTTTTTTTTAATGTGCGGAAATGCACATTACCATTCATTAGGACATCCGATTCAAATCGCAGTGCATTCTTGGTGAGGACAGAACTGGAAATCTGATTGGCTGGATGTGGGTGAGAGGTGAGCTTGCCAGCTAGGAAGTGTCCAGAAGTGCTATTTTGGAGTTTTGCGGTGTCAGTTGTGCACTTTTTTTGCTGCGCTGAGGCAACCAAACAGCTTGTTTTAAGCAGAAGGTCGCACTTGCGCACCTTTAATTTACAGTTCTTTTAAAAACTACTGTGCAGCAGCAGCAACTTGTGGAGAATAATAATGTGAGGCATGACTGCGTGTGAACTTCAAACATGGATAGCTTTGCATACCAGCGATTTTGCCAAAAGACCATGAGACAAATGAACGCTGCTGCGAATTTGCGTTAATATGCAGCAACCCACCTCGTCTAGACATGCCCCCAGTTAACAACTTTTATTTGTTGCATTTTGACTCACCTTTTCTCCAGTATGTAAAAGTTGATCTACATAATTCTTGCTGTCCGGGCTTCATCCTCACAAAAACCCTATAAGCTACTTCAGGCTGAGAGAGAGTGATTAGCCCAAACAATGGAGATTATCAGACCGGGATTATATAGCGCATCCGTCCCCTCCCTTCAGTAGCCCAGGATTGAATGGAGCTCGAACAGAGCTGCATTCACTTCCTGGTTTGAAATCCATGGCCATTCTCAGAAGAGGACGAGCGTGCGAGAAATTCAAAAATAAAAAGTAAATGAAAGATCCAAAAGTGACAGCAAGCACAAAAATACACTTTAAAAAATACAGGTAACCCAGGGAGGGTACAAAAAAGTGTGTCACTCCTGATCACACCTAGAAGTGTTTGGCACAGACCTCCCACTGATGCTGGCATTGTGCCAGCATAACGGGGCACCTTTTCACTCACCCGTTGTTCCATTACAGAACTGGAACAGGCAATCTATTCACGGCTTAGCCCATAAATAAAAAGGAGCACTGGCGGAATGGAAGTAGCATGGGACCATGATGACTCAGGGACGACAACGTCTGAAAGGAAAGCCCTTTTGTGATCTCCTGGCATCGTTGTCACGCCATATTTAGCCCATCTGATAATCTCCAATGAGTTGCATGTGTGAGTGAGACCTTGAACTCAGATCATCTAAACCCCAGTCCAGCTTTCTAACTTAGAGGTTGGCACAGTTTGGAGCCCAGAGGGATTCTCAGCTTCAGAAATGTCTGCTGTCAGATTTCAAATTGGTACATACAGGCCCTAGGCAGTGTACAAAATGTACAAAGATTAAAATGAACATTCTTATGTTTTTATACTATATTATATATCTGTTATCATATTTACAGTATATTCATGTTTTTATGTAGCCCCTGAAGATGGCAATAAGGCAGCCATCTATCAAGCACTTTGAGACTTGTGAAGTCAAAGGCTTTCATGGCTGGCATCCATAGATTTTCCTTGGGTTTATTCACAGACCAGTAAAAAACAAGGAAAAACTTTGACACTTGTCTCCTGTTGATTGGGTGCTCTCTGGTTTTTGTCACTTGAGAACAATTTAAAACAGTTCAGATAAAATTTTGTTTTGCATAAGTTAAAAAGCAATTAAACAAACAATTCTGTTTAGAAAGCACATTTAAATGGACTCAAACTACAGGAAAAGAGATTCCACCTGAAATTTAGAAAGAATTTCCTGACAGTAAGAGCTGTCAGACAGTGGCATGCACTGCCTCGTAGTGTGGTGGAGTCTCCTTCTTTGGGGGGTTTTAAGCAGAGGCTGGATGGCCATCTGTGGGGAATGCTTTGATGGTGTATTTCTGCATGGCAGGGGGTTCATAGAATCATAGAATTGCAGAGTTGGAAGAGACCACGAGGGCCATCCAGTCCAACCCCCCTGCCACGCAGGAAATCACAATCAAAGCATCCCCGACAGATGGCCATCCAGCCTCTGTTTAAAGACCTCCAAGGAAGGAGACCCCACCACGCTCCGAGGGAGTGTGTTCCACTGCCGAACAGCTCTTACTGTCAAAAAGTTCCTCCTCATGTTGAGGTGGAATCTCTGTTCCTGGAGCTTGCACCCATTGCTCCGTGTTCCAGTCTCTGGAGCAGCAGAAAACAAGCCTGCTCCATCCTCAGCGTGACATCCCTTCAAATACTTAAACAGGGCTATCATATCGCCTCTAAACCGTCTTTTTTCCAGGCTAAACATACCCAGCTCCCTAAGTCTCTCCTCATAAGGCATGGTTTCCAGACCTTTCACCATTTTAGTTGCCCTTCTCTGGACATGCTCCAATTTGTCAATATCCTTTCTGAATTGTGGTGCCCAGAACTGGACACAGTATTCTAAGTGAGGTCTGACCAAGGCAGAATAGAGTGGCACTATTACTTCCCTTGATCTAGACACTATACTTCTATTGATACAGCCCAAAATTGCATTGGCCTTTTTAGCTGCCGCATCACACTGTTGGCTCATGTTCAACTTGTGGTCTACTAGGACTCCTAGATCCCTTTCGCACGTAGTCTCATTCAGCCAGGTCTCTCCCATCCTATATTTATGCATTTCATTTTTCCGCCCTAAATGCAGTACTTTACATTTCTCCGTATTGAATTTCATTTTGTTAGCTTTGGCCCAGCTCTCCAGTCTATCCAGGTCATTCTGAATTTTGATCCTGTCCTCTAGGGTATTAGCTACTCCTCCTAATTTGGTGTCATCTGCAAATTTGATAAGTATGCCCCTAATTCCCTCATCTAAGTCATTGATAAAGATGTTGAATAGCACTGGGCCCAGGACAGAACCCTGTGGCACCCCACTGGTCACATCTTTCCAAGACGAAGAGGAGCCACTGCTGAGCACCCTTTGGGTTCGGCCGGTCAACCAATTACAAATCCATTGAACAGTTAACTTGTCTAGCCCACTGGATGGATGGCCCTTGTAGTCTCTTCCAACTCTGTTTCTATGAATCTATGAAGTTATGATTAAAGCATAATTTAAAAATATAAAAGCATACCATAGCATACTACATTTGAAACAACCTTCTGTCACATGAATTATGACCCAAAGGCATGCATAAATAAAAAGTCTTTTGCCTGCCAGCAGAAAAAGAGCAGGTGGGGGCAACCAAACTTCCCACAGGAGAGAGTTTCACAGCCTGGGGGCAACCACTGAGAAGGCTCTCTCCCATGTCCTCACCAAACCTGTCTGTGATGGTGATGGGACTGAGAAGAAAGCCCTTCCCCAAAGATCTTAAAATGCAGACAGGCTTGTATAGGGAGTTACAGTCAGTCAGCTAAAGGCTGAGATGGCTGCACAGAAGCCAATACAAGCCTCAAGGACTGCACATTTCCCATCTCTGCTGTAGCTTAACACCACAACACCATTTACTTTTTGACTGTGAGCCATAATGAAAATGCCATACAAAGGGCAATGGTTTTAAGTCTATCAAGTGTCAGTCTGTTAAGATATCTGGATAGATAGACTTCCATCCAATTGTTAGCCCCAAACAGAGTAGACCCATGGAACTCACATAACTGTTGACTCATCATGTTCCATTGATTCAGTGGGTCTAATGTAGTTGGGACTAATTGGATTGACACAGCAGCATGTATCTCTATAATTTTGCTAGGAGTTCAGGAATGTAGTGGTCTTTCTGTTGAAGAACAAGAAAAATAGCTGGCTCGGGTTCCCAGGATTGGTTGCGGTTTGAATTCCAAGCAAAGAGTGTAATTAGCTACAGTTTGCTGGGAAATAATGGTGTGAGGCAAAGCCTTTCTAGGTGGAATAAAAGCCTGCTGCGTCAACATAGCCAAACATGTTTTACTCACCCCTCTCCAAAAGCTGATTTCTTTAGTGGTGATCAACTTTTGGGAGATTTGGGAGGAGGGGATAAGTGTTGTTTGGGTATTCTCAGCCATGATATTCTGAGGCCAAAAAATATTTGACATCAGCCTGCACAGTCTCTTGTTCATGTGTACAATAGCTTTCTTTTCTCTCTTTCTCTCTTTCTTCCTGCGGGCTCGTTGAAAGCTCATCGGCTTTTTTCCAAAAATTGCAACCCAAAGGTACATAAAACATTATAATACACAGGAGATCTGTTGATTTCATTGTACAAACTTCAGAGGAGCATTTCATGTACTCTGCCTTTGACATCAGATGCAGGAAATTCTTCATTGGTCTGTTCAGTGCAATAAACAGACCTCCTGTTTGTAGCCATCTCCTGGAGGGAATCTCCCTTAGGTTTTTGTGTGCATAAAGTTAAGACCCCTTAGAACCGGAATGGAGAAATTCAACTTCCTCCAAGAGAATCTCACAAGAGAGAGAGAAAAATTTCTGAATACTCTGCATCTTGAGCTGTGTGTAATACTTTAGGATGACCATACATGCCATATACAGCAGTGTAGTAAAAACCAAGGCTTGCAGGATCATACATAACCCTTGGATTTTGGATGAGCAGGGAGGAAACAGATATTCTCAGCAACAGCGTGCTGTTCTGAACTATTCCTGTTATAACCCAAAGAGGGTTGCAGGGGGTGGGGTGGGCGGTGGCGGCTTGATCTTGAATTTGCAATGCAGAGTCTATAGGTTTACAAAAGACCTGGTCCTGGTGGAGATATTTATTTATTTGTTTGTGTATTAGAGTATTTATACTTATTTATATATTTTATAATATTTAAATATATTTAAAATATATTTAATATATATTTAAAATATGTTTAAATATTTAAATATATTTAAATAGTTATTTGTTTGTTTGTTTGTTTGTTTATGGTATTTATACCCTGCTCTTCAGCCACAAAGGCTCTCAGAACAGCTTGCAAATTGTTTAGCAATAGCACTTACGCATCTACACTGCTTTATAGCCCTAGGCACTCTCTAAGCAGTTTACAGTCCGTTAGCTAATTACCCCCACGAGCTGGGTACTCATTTTACCAGCCTAGGAAAGGATGGAAGGCTGAGTCAATCTTGGAACCCTGCAGGATTGAACTCACAAGGTTGTGGCTGCATTACTGGCATTTAACCACTGCACCACCAGGGCATCCTGAGATGAAAACTCTAAAATGTGTTTGCTGATTTGGGTCAATCCAGCTGTCTTCAATTGTCTCCTAGGTGGTGTCGCTATAGGAACTGTCATGATGAGGGCTTGTGCTTCAGAATTTATATTTACACCACGACTGTGTTATAGGGCACATAAGTATGGGGGAGAGGTCAACATGATCAGATTCTAGGAGGTGCAATTCAAGGAAGTACTTTTTCCAAGCTCTGGATCAGACAGAGCAAGTTAAATACATTCTTGATGTTTGTTGAAGCATTTTCTGCAAGTACTTCCCTAGGAGCAAGACACAGTGAAGTAGGATTTACTTCTGATTAGACACATCTAGGACTGCACAGATAGGAAAACATACTTTAATCAGATCTGCATGGAATCTCAGGGATGCAGGTCACAAGACCTGAATGGACTTGTGAAGTGCTGTACCCATTGCAGCATATTACACTGGACACGCTTTAGACTCCTTTATGATGACAAGAACATTTGCGTGCACCAGAAGAGAAATGTCAAATGGAGCAAAGAGAAACAAGAGCCATGGAGGACATTGCCTGAGTTAAATTATGCTCATTAATTCGATTTGAGCCAGGAATGTGTGTAAATAAACCCTGGCAGCTGTAGGAGCTCTCATTTCTACAGGGCTTTGGCAGGAATGCAGGGGCCAGTGGACATGAAAACCTGGCTCTTGTTGAGAAATTGCAGGCAAACAGCTACTCAATGACAATAGCAGAGATAGCAGCTGGAAAAAAAAGATAGAGGAATGCATTTTAACAGTTTGTGAAAATCAAGGCTGAGAGCCAGAGAGGTAGACAATGGCAGGTTATTAGCATCTGCTCATACAAGGTGGGGAAGCATTAATTAGTCCACTTGATTGATTAACCAACTGATTTGCAAATCTCAGACTGTGTATTTTAGAAAGACATTTTAAATCGCTTATCGTTTAAGCAAAGAGTAGCTGGTTCTGCTGGAGTATCTACTGGTCTTGCAGGATGAAACTGGGATTAGCTGTGACGGTGAACGAAACAATGGCAACCCACTGACAAGTTATCCCTCTTCATTATAATGTGTAGTTGTAGAAAGAGAGAGGATATGATGTCATTATTATGTGTGTTTCTGTGCCACTACTATTGGTTGTTGCTAAATGGAGCCAAAGATATGATAACAGTACATCATGCTTGTCTAAGAGATAAGAGAAAGTGTGGGACTCCTGCCCTGAGCAAGGGGATTGATTTAGTTCAGTGCTACTTAAAGTTGTGGTCCCTGGACCAGTACTAGCCCCTGAACCATTGGATGCAGCTCCCTGGCCAGTTTCCAGGAAAGAAAGAAACCATTGTATCCAATGGACACAAATTTGATGCTGGTCCCTGGCACACTAGACGAGTGGAGGGGGGAATAATTGCTAGTTCCCCATGTCAAATAGCCTGAGAAGCACTGGACCAGATAACCTCTAAGACCCAATACACATTTATAATTCTATTATAAACATTAATTCTGTGATTCTATGCATGTGGTCCCCATTCATTTATGTAGCCTCCTAGTCCAGATTCCCTCTCTTTGGCAGATAAATTTGTCCAGAAAAGGAGAATTGCAGCTCCTGGATAGCTCTGGAAATGTGGATTTCCCTTTCAGACAAAGTATAGTGCCCCCAAACTGTGTTTAACCACAACTCACATCCACCTCCCGCAAGCCTGAAGTGGACTTCCCATTTCATTGGGGATTAGAGTTCTCCCAGGACAGAAAATGGTCCCTGATGCTTCAGAGTCTGCCCACTTCTCCACTTTTCCCACCTTACTATTTTCCTTTTCAAAAAAAGTGTCCCAAAATGTTTCTTTTAAATGATCAAAGTAATTTAAGAGTGGGATTTCTTCTGTAGAGAGTATGGGGAAATTATTTCAGTTATGGAATACCAGTAGAAAAATACTGTTACTGAAGTTTGTTAATTCTTGTGGTATACATTTTCATTATTGGAAGCCATGTTTACCATTTAAAGTAGATCTCCATTTCATTCATTCTCTCTCTCCCATCCTCACTCTCCACATTATCAAGCTTTTATGGATTCTGCCTTTTCTCTGGAATTTTTGTTATTGTGGTAAATGACAATTCAGCCAGGAGCCAGGGAACAGCAGAAGACTGTGAGGTCCCTAGCAGCAACTGATTGAATTTCATAAGGCTACTGAGCTGCTCTGCTCAAAATTCAGTAATTGCTCACATTTTATTCTCTCATTGTCCAGTAGGAATAGAACAGCAGCTGCAATAAAGCTTCTTCTGGCTCACAGATACTTCATCATCACTGCTCAAGGTTTTAGATGTTAATATGCATTGGTTCCATCCAGATTGGGTCTACACTGTGCCTCCTGGGATGGACTGAATACCATGCGTATGCACAAAAAAAGGGGGTGGGCAAGAAGCTAATAAGTGAAAATGCCTAAAGAGTTGTGCAGAACAAAGCCTTCCGCACATAGGTTGACCAGCCCTCAGCTGGCATCTTGACATGTTAAAATGTTTATTGTTTAGTGAGTCCACACTGGAGTCTGTCTTCTGAGGGCTTTTGTGGACATAGGCTGCCGCTATGCTTCTGGCCTGGAGGAGCCTCAAAAGATCTTATACATATTATGCTGAATAAACGTTAGATGTCATTATTATTTTTATTATTTACTTATTCATTAATTACTAGTTGCAGTTTCATCCCACCTTTCCTCCAGTGAGCTCAAAGAAGCCTACATGGCTGCCCTCTTCCTCACTTTATCCTCACAAAAAAACCTGTATGGTATGGCTTCATGAAAATAATTTTAAAAACACATTAATAACATGTTACATGTTAAAATAGCACATCCTTCTACCCCAACCAGATGGTTGAAGGCCTGTTTAAATAGGAAGGTATTTGTGTGCCGGTGATAAGAGAGCATAGCGGGGGGCCAAGCAAGCTTCCCTCAGGAAGGAGTTCCATAGCCTAGGAGCAGCCACTGAGAAGGCTCCCTCCTGTGTCCTCACCAGACAAGCCTGAGAGGGTGGTGGATGAAGAGAAAGCCCTCTCCCAAAGATCATAAGACCATTATAAATAAGTAAATGAGAAAATTGGCAGAGATTTATTTGCTAATGAACTGGTCCTTTGTGGTCCTTTATTTTGGGACTGATACAGGCATTCAAGGCCTGTCCAAATTGCTGGGGGAAAAAACTGAGATCTCTCACAACAGAAAGCCTCATTTATTACTGGTTGGGACTTCCTGGGAAAGCATTTTCAATTCACATGGACCTCTCCAGCCAGAGGTGAAGGGAAGGGGGATGAAGGAAGGTGAGTAGGCAATTTGGCCAACAAACATTCAGATTTCATAATGCTATATACAATTGGCCAATCATAGATCTCTCTGTGTCTTTGCTTACTGTTGGCTCTGGAGAGCTGGACAGGCATGCGTTCTTTTTTTAAAGGTACAGTATTCCAAAAATCTTACTGTTCTAGCATAAAAGCCCCTGTACTTCCCCTCCCATTCAGCAAAGAGCCCTTTAATTGAATCTAAACAATCACACATCCTTTTCAGAGGGTTCTTTTACTGCAGTATATCCTGGAATTAAAAAAAACAAACACTAGCCACTAGGTAGGAATAAAATGTTTCTGTTTGTGCTAGGAATTGCCTCTGGTTGTTCTATGAAAAAGGGAACTTCGTGCGGATGTTTTTAAAAAATGAGTACTTTAGCAACAGATAGAGGAACATTTTCTCCACCTGTTTTGCTGCTCAGATAGGATGTCTGGAAGTTCTCTTAAAGAGAAACTCATGTTTCTGTGAAAATATCAACTGCCAACTATAACTATAAATATGTGACTGTTTCTTAGCAAAGCTACAGTTTCAAATTCTCCCATTAAATCTTCATAGTATTAAATAGAGATATGCGTGAGTAAATGTATTCATACTTAGGGTGAATGCTGGTGTTTTCATGAAGAACCCATACTTCAGGTAGGGACTTTGTTGGGTGATCCACACTGCTCTATTTTCCATAATTTCAGTTTAAATGAGAAAACATGTGGGCTGAACAGCAAAGAATTGCTTTAAGCAAACAAAAATGCACACTGTGAGATATGTTAGATTATTTTGCTATGAACTATAAAACCCGCTGCTGAATCACAATCTGCTTTTGAATAACCTTGGCAGCTTGAAAAGTGATTTGCCATGTGGTATAGTGGGGTTCTACCTAAGAAATACCTGTACAGGCCTGCAGATCTAGCAGAAAAATTCTTGTAATCCCATCCACAGATCACAATCCACAGCATACTCTAGTATATATTGATATCTCTGTCTCTCTCATACCTTCCAACTGTCCCAATTTGACAGGGACAGTCCAGAGAAATCCTCTGTTGTCCCACTTTTCTCAGCTGCTTTTAAAATGCTCCAGTTTATCTCTCCTCTTACCACTTTCTCCTTCTGTACTCAGCTTACTTCAGTTGCTGCAAACTGAATTCCAAGTGCAAAAGTAGTTTGCACTCAGTTAATTGGGCAGGGGGGAGAGGAAGGGGCAGAATCATACCCTTCCCTCTAGACTCAGACAAAAGCAAACCCCTGCAGCCTCTGCTCTCCATGGTGGCTGCAGATTCTAGGAGTTAGTTCAGTAACTTTTCTAAGCTAAGATACTTCCTTCGCATTTTAAAAAAACAGTTAGTTAGGTGGCAGTCAGCTGGGCATATACACAGTTAAAGGTGCCTGTTTTACTATTTTTTACTTGTACAAGATACCTATACTCTACAATAAAATTGTACTTCCTCCCAACTAAAGTTAGCATCAAGGCAGCAAAGCAAACTCCATTTTATTCCTATAGTCATAGTTGTGTCATCAAACCCAGGGTGGTACATCTATGCCTTACTTCACATCCACACACAAAGACACACACTCCCCCTCTCCCTGAACAAATTCCTGCAGATATTTGAAAATTCATCTCACATTCATCTCCTTGGAAGGCTCATTCCACGCCTTCTCCCTGGCTTTTGCCAGTTAGCAGAAGGTAGGGCATAGAATGGCTTGCAGACCTATAGTGTAGTGATCTTTCTATTTCCCTCATGGGCTTTGTGTAGAACAGGTGATTAAATCTCTAAATTCCTACCAACAGGCTATGTGTGCCAAAGCAGATAATTGAACAACCTCAGGTCTAGAATGGGAGGGGAGGGCAGCAGAGGAGAGGGGGAGAGGATCAGCGTTCTGCAGCCCTACACTGTTTAACACTTACCCTAGCAGGCCCTTCAAAGAAATTAGAGAGGGCTCATGGGGGCAAATTCTATGCAAAGTCCTCCAGCCAAAGAAAGGAACTGAAGGGCATTTTCCAAAATGCCCTTCATTAATGAGCGCATGTGCAGTTAAGGAGAGTTCCTGTACCCCAGGTGAAGCTTTGACCTAAAGCCAACACTACAGGGATCTTCCTCCCAAAACAATGAAGTATAGCCCTTTCTGTCCTTTATATTCAGCATTTTTCATTTCCTACCAAAGGGACTCTACTAGGACAAGAGTCACGGCCTCACTGAAAAGAATTTTATCAGAGTGGAATATATTACTGAATACCAGTCATTAAAAAAAAAAAAAAGATTTCTCCCTCTCTCTTCTACTTATCATTTGTCCTCTGCATTTCTTGCTGCAGACAGTTAGACTTCTAAATATTTATTTGCATAGGATTAACTCTATGCATATTAAATATTAAATAGATGTTTGATTTTGAAAGTCCACACAGATACTCGCAGAATACTTAAGGTGCCAGTTTACTCACTGCCAAACCAAAAAAGAAAAACACCACCAAAATAAATAAATAAAAATAAATGACAAAAGATACACTTTTGTCACTTGGATAGGAAAGGGCCTTTCCTGATCTCAGGGCCCAGACAGGATCAGCATGTTGACATACGTGTGTGTGTATGTGTATGTGCAGGTTAATATACCCTCTAACATACTTCAGCGTTTTAAACTCAGTTTGCAGCAACTAAAGTAAGTCAAGGACAAAGGGGAAAAGTGAGAGGTGGAAAGAGAAACAGGGATATTTTAAAAGCAGGTGAAAGTAATGGGTTGACAGAGGATTAATCTGGACTGTCCCTGCCAAATTAGGACAGTTGGAGGGTGTGCATTTAGAAATAATGAAGATAATAATAATAATAATAATAATAATAATAATAATAATATTTATTTATTTATACCCCGCCCCTCTGTTAAAACAATCGGGGCATCAAGTGCAGGGTATATGAAGGTGTGGACTAGATTTTTCCTGTTGCCCTTTGTGAGCTACATGACAAGAGGAGGTGTGTCTCTGACTTCAAAGGTTTGTGGCTCACTCAGTTAGGAACTGGCTGTGCTGTTCCTTTCCTAGTGTGTGTGGATGCAGTAAGGAAGAGGCCCCAAACTGAGCCATGCAGTTGAAAGAATGCCTCTTCAGCCACGTGGTGGGAATATGGCAGTCTCAACAGCATTGAGATCATTGAAGACAATGGGAAATTACTTTTAAAATGAATGTACCTGTTGCCCCTCCACATTTGCTGGGGTTGGAGGTGCAGGACCAGTGCAAAATCTCTAGGCCTCCCAACCCATATTTAACACAGAAAAAGGTATGATCCATGGATTCAACCCACAGTGGATGCCTTCAAGGTGGCAAGGTTCCTTTTCAAGGCAGAAGCAAGTGGCTGGTGGGGCTTGACACTGCCTCCACTGCTGCCCTATGCCATTTTTATTAGGGATTTACAACTTTTGCCATGCTTTGCAGTCTCAGTCTCACAAGGCTTGTAGTCCTCATTAAAAATGGTATCAGGCAGCAGTGGATGTAGTAGCAAATAATTGTGAATAATCAAACCTGCAAAAGCTAAACCCACAAATATGGAGGACTGGCTGTATATTGTAAAGCACCCCGAAAGTACATTTTTAGGATTGATGATACCACAAATGTTATATGGTTTGTTATGTTTACCTGTTACATTGCTTGTTGATTTTCTTCACTTTTTAAAAACAAAAATACCCCCCCCCCCGCTTGGGATTAATAGAAAATGGGATAAAAGTTTAAAATCTCTGCTCGGACTTCCTCTAAAACATTCTTTTAAAGTAACTTTTAAGGATAACGAAGAAAACAGTACACATTAAATCTGTTTTTTAAACTTAATTTCCATTCATTCTGTTACTTTGTTGCAGCCACAAAGACCTAGGCTGGCGACCACCTCCCAGAGGGCTTTCTCGGCTGTCGCCCCCAAATTGTGGAACGGCCTGCCAGATGAGATCTGCCTATTGACATCATTAGACAGCTTTAAAAAGGCTGTCAAGACGGATCTCTTCAGGCAGGCTTTTCCGGAATAGCTAACCCCGGCCTCAGGAACCCCCTCTGGAGGTTGCTTCTGGACCTCCAAACTGATGCTGCTTGCTCGAAAGGGTTTTTAATAAATTGTATTATATACTGATTTTAATTTGTATTAATTTAATAATGTTTTAAGGGGGGGAAGGGATTTTGAGTTGTTTTATACTTTGTACTATTTTATTGTTGTAAGCCGCCCCAATTGCTCGCAGAGGGGCGGGATATAAATAAATTTTATTATTATCATTATTATTATTATTATTATTACTTTGAAAATGTAATTTTGCTACAACCTTGTTCTTACCCTAAGAGGTGGGGGTGCTTTAGTGCCCCACTCGTGATGCCAAAACTATATTAATATTTGCAGGAATTATTATTATTAGCTCAAATGGAAGGCTGTGAGAGGCAGGTAACTTTGCGATCTTTTAACCTATGTATACCAGTACTAACTGCAGAGAACTCTAGATTAAAGTGAAATAAAATGTTTTTATTGGAAATAAACTGAAAAAGTATTCACAGACACACAACACATGTTCCTAAGAACCATACAAGGCTATTGGAAAGTAAGGCAGGAAGGCTAGATAAAGAGAAGTCCAGGAAGAGAGAGCTTTTGTTACCAGTCCTGAAGAGCAATGTTCCGTGCAGTAAAGATATTCAGACTGGCAACTGAGGGTGGCACAGAATATCCGGCAGAGTGTTGGTGTCCATCTATGGCACACTTAGCTGGCATCTAGGGTCTAGTATTTATATCCTATTTCATATCTTGAAGGGGTGGATTTACTAATAAGAAAGCCTTGGTGATTCTTCCAAGGAGTAGACAAAGGAGACCGAAACTCAACTGATTGCCTTAATGGCTGGGAGATAGGAATTGATTGGTTTGTGACAACCTTGCAGTAGTTGACAGGTAGGGGTATAGGAGAGGTTTTTTCTGAGTGGAGTTGGGAATGGCCAATTAATTGTTTGGTTGGATGATTCATTGCTGAGGTGCCCAAGAAGAAATTAGCACATACCTCTTTAATGGCTTTGTTTACCAGGGGCTTCTGCACAATTCTAGTTTGGGCTTGTTTGCTAAAATATTTCTAAGACACCTTCCCAGGTCCTTGTGACCTCCACCTGACCTCTTTTTGGATCACTGCAGTCAACTTGGCCCCTTCAAAGTGTCCAGTGTTTGGATACTTTGTCCAATTGTGAAATATTATAAGGAAGTCTAGTTGGGCATGCTAACACTTTTGTCCAAGAAAGTAATGAGAGTTGGAGACAGGTATGTTATTTGTAATTTATTTCCTAGTTCTCTTGGGATAAGAGGATTGCTGTTATCTTGGCGACTGCTATCTACTGCTATCTTGGAGACATTGAAATAAGGGGATGGAGTGTTATGGCAGAATGTTTCACCACCCTCATCTTCCAAGGGCAAGGAAGAAGTTTTTTGCACTCACCCCACCCCCTGGTCTTGAGAGAGATTGCTGTCTTAGCTCTAATAAGCGGGTGGAATTTTCCACACCAGAGCAGCCAAGGGCCACATGCAGCTCGCAGACCACTGACTCCTGTGTGATAGAAGAAATTAACAGTTTTTGCAGGGAAGTTTTTCCACCACACTGATCTTTTTATTGTAGGAGCCCTGATAAGTTCCAAAGAACCCCAGGATGCCTAGGAATGCAGTTTGAAGAACCTATGATTTAATGGGTTACATATCTTCCAACTGTCTCAATTTTGCAGGGACAGTCCGGGTTAATCCTCTGTTGCCTCTGTTGGGGGCAGATACGACTTTCCCAGTAGGCTCCTGCAAAACCAAACTGTGGCAGCTTCTCTTTGCTTATGTGTTCTTTCTCATTAATATCTTTTGCCTTCTTGTCCACTGCCTGATGTTTCTTGGTGATACGGGTCCCAGTTTTCATCTATGGAATGTTAGAGGATATGGGGTTAGACAGGTATTCCTCTTTCCTGCTCAGCTTGATATGGCACTTGTTATGTGCCTTCTTGTCAACTCTGATTTACTACCATATCATAGAGTTTTCTTGGCAAGATTTATTCAGGGAGGTTTTCCATTGCCATTCTCTTGGACCGAGAGAGTGCAGCTTGCCAAAGGTCACCGGTGGGGTGTGTGTGTGTTGGGGTTCCATTGGCTGAGTTGGGATTCAAACCCTGGTCTTCCAGAGTCATTAGTCCAATGTTCAAAACATTTCACCACACTAGTTCAGCATTTAGTAGTATGTTAACACAAACTTCATGATTCCTGTGAGCCAGAATCCCACAGATACACACATGTGCGCACACACACACATACACTCTACAGTGAAGAGAGCAGCTCACATAATTTACTGTCAAATAATCTATGCATGCCATGGAAGAAAACTACATCAAAAGGGTTAAGAATCCATAAAAGAGATTATGGATCAAATGGCTACAGGGAGGGAAGGGGAACTCAAGACTGGATAATGCCTTGAGCTTTCCTGGAATGGAATGTGGCCAGCTGCTCTTATAATCCCATCATTTTTAAACAACTGCCCACTAGGGCCAAGGCTCTCATCTCTCCAAAATCAATATTAAATGAACTACTCTTCTAAGTGGCAAACAGCGTTATGTCATCTTCAAAACTGAGAGGCCTGCAGTATGCATCTGTACACATCTGTAACTACTCAGGAATGCCCAGAGAGTTGTTCTGATGCTTAGTAACCACAGCAGCACACAAAAAAAAAGGGGCGGTGATTTTTATTTTATTTTATTTTTGCATCCAGAGATGGGAAGCTTGTATTGAAGGTAAGAGTATTTTGCTTTCCAATTATGCAGTATTTATGAGCTATTTCTCTTTGTGCCATTAGCTGCCCCCTTTATAGTTCTTCTGTAGGCTGCACATCTCATCATGTCTGTCACAAGTGGGATGTTGTCTTCAGCAAAGAAGAGTGCAGTGCCTGCTAGACAGCCTTCTGAGGCCCTCTTTCTTAGCACAAAAAACACCAGGATGGGAAATAAAAGCAAGAAAAGCAACAAGGTAGACAGAATGCCCATTAGCTTCAATTCATAGGGACCAGAGTATAGCTTTAACAACTGGGACCCATGATATGTAGTGAGTTCTCTAACAGGCAGTTGTGTAGTGGTTGGTCCTGAAGTACAGGCGTTCATCATGAGTGTCCCTGTAGCCACGCTCTTTGCAAGACAGCTTGTTGATCGGCATCAGTCAATCAGATCTAGCCATCTTCACCTTTACCAAGAGCAGGTCTTTGTAAAGATAATGTTTTTTAATTGCCATGCCTATTTCCATGTTTGGGTTGGATTGCCAAAGAACTTTATCACATGAGGCTGAAACAGTAGAATTACGATGGTATAGTAGCACAAATAGCTTCCTGTTATCACATGATGTCATCCTCCTCCTGTGGTCCTTCCATGCTCCAGCTGTTAATTGCGCGTAACTTTTCATTCACAGAAAAAAGCTATGAATAGTTGTCAATAGCGCTCTTTTCACAGTATTGGTGAGTGTACAATAATTACATCCCACTGTACTCCCAATATTACAGTGTTAGTGGGCCCCTTCCCATTCCCAACGAGAATACATAATTAAACTTCCATTGGAGAGCATGGAGATGACCTCCAGAATACTCTTTTAATGAACTGTTGCCTCTTCTCAGAACAAGTTTTTTTTTGTTTAATTGTAAAGTTGTTAATTTGTTTGTTTTCGGTGTGTTTAATTGAAGTCGCGTCCTCTCACGAGAACAGCCAAAATGTAGCCCATGTAAAATCACAGAAGTAGCAGAATTTTTTTTTTAAAAGGCACATGCACGGGCCATCTCAAAGTGTTAATATTCTGTCATTATTACCCAATGCAAAAATTAGTGTTACTAATAGTGTGAGCCTGAATCCTGTTCTTAAAACACTAGTAGGTGGTTGTGCGATCTTCCGTTAGCGGTATTGTTGCATGATTACAGCAACATGTGATAATTAATGTATTAAAGCCACTATACAGTAATTCCACTTTCCTCAATTATAGAATTACAGCATTTTTAGACACTTGTGTGATAGTCCTAAATCCCAAAGTAATTAATTTGTTTTTCTCCTTAGAAGGAGATGGCAATCTACATGGGAGACAATAAAGAAGCGTGTGGAGAGATCTCATAGAAGTAAAAGTTACACCTGCCCTCTCCGCTCATATAAACACCTGGAATGTAGATGATGTTTCTGGGAGACTTGATGCATCCTCACTCTTTGCCTAGGTAGATACCAATGCCTGTGCAATGACAGTGCAAGGAAGCAATGGTCTGTGGAGATAATTCTGCTCCAACAGTGACAGTGTGGTGGATGCACCTATTTTTGTGCCTTTGGTTGTCAGGGCATACTTCAAGTTCATGACACAAACCTGGCCCAAGATATTTTGCTATTGCAAATGACATGATGTTGCTCCCCATTCTGATTCCAATAACTAATTAGACTGGCAGTGGAATGTTCCTTTGACACTGTTGACGGCACGCACACTTCAGTAGCATAGCTTTGCAAGCATAGGGCATTCTTCAACATCTCTCAAGTCTCTCTCCAACCCCTGGTGCCTGCTTCCTGGGGGAGATGCCTCACTCTACCTAATGGTATGGCCAGCTGAGTTTCACCTGTATCCTGCTCTACCAGTGGTTGTAAAGCTAATGGTGTTAAACTCACCATAACTTTAGCCTTTGATCTCAAAGGAGGCATCTTGCATTTCAAGTCAGTATGGGACAGAATTGGACCTCCAAGAACAATTGAATGTCACCTGTACTTTCTTATTATCACACATTTTTGCTAGTTGTTCTTTGTTAATGCCTAGTCTACACGAAGGAAAAAAAAACGGACTGCTCCACAGTAATAGCAAGTTGCAGCAGCTGCAACGTGTTTTAATGGTTTTACGGCCCCTATAAATTTTACATGCTTGTAGCTAAAACACAGCCTTCAGGTTTTTTGTCAACCTTTTTTAAAAAAACCTATTTCTATGGTGAGCACAAGTGATATTTCACCTTTCCCTAAAAAAGATAGAGAAAAAAAAGATAGCACAAACCTCCTTTTTTATTGCCTTAGCGATCACTCGCTAAATCGAAAATCCAACATGGTGGCAGCAGGCGCTTGCTTTGTAACCCAGCCCGCCCCCTGTGCTCATCCAGCCAATCAGGCTTGCACTTTGTCCTGCATGGGGAAGTGATTCATGTTGAAAATGTGCATATCTCTGGAGGGTTTTTTTTTGTTTTGTTTTTAAGTAGAGAAAAGCTGCAAAGGCTTTTCTGGCATAGTTTTTCCTCGTTTTGCCCCCCCCTCCTTCACAATATGACGAGACAATGTAAGATCCCATTAAGACTGCTTGTTTTCTGAGCGAATTCTTTGCAGGGTATTTTCACCATGTGGACAAACCCTGAGAGAAAGAAGCTGTAGGAAAACCTTTGTAGACTTGGTCTATGTAGACTTAGTCTAAGTCTATAAAAGCTTATGCTTCTTTCTCTCGGTTAGTCTCAAAGGTGCTAAAAGGTCCCCTTTCTCTTTGTTAGCATCTAACATAAAAAAAAAAAATTAACCAGTGATTTCCACAGAGTTCATTGAAATTATTCTAGCAAAAATCCTATGCACATTTAGGGCTTGTCTATACAGCAAAAATACTCCTCATAGAATTTGATGTCCAAATGAGATCCCACATCATTTTGCCATATTTGGAAGGAGGGGGTGAAAAATCCAAATATTCCATGAGAAAAGCCTTCGTGGCTTTTCCCAACTTAAAAAAAAAAAAACCCTCCAAAGGAAATGTGCATTCTCGCTTGTTGGGACAACCAATTCACTTTTCTGCACTTTCCCGATAAGAGTGGAAGTGGAAAGCTGATTGGCCGGATGTGAGCAGGTGGCAGAGCTTGCCAACAAGGCAAGCACCTGGAACTGCTGTGTTGAATTTTCACCGTAGTGATTGTGTGCCTTGTCGACAAAACTGTCTCTCTTTTTTGGTCCTGTTTATTTAAGCAGAAGATCACACTTCCATACCTTGGATTTGTTTTTTTTAAAAAAAAAACCTGTTCCACGGCAGCAAATGGTGACAAGAAAAACACAAGTAATTTACTTACACTCACCATCTTGATTCTCAGGCATGCCTGAAAAAAAAAATGTGGAGACAAATGAAAGCTGCTGCAAATTGGCGTTACTGCACACCAATCCACATTTTATTGCCTCGTATAGACAAGCCCTTAGCCAGACACAGCAGAACTTACTCACAAGTAAAGATAAACACCATCAGGCTACTTTTTTTTTTTTTTTAGTTGTAGGTTATTGGGTTGTTTTAATTATTACATTTCCTGGATATCTTTTGCTATATTTAAAAAATATACCTTTAGCTTTCCATATAAGGCATAACAGAGATGTTTGCTTCTGTTTGTATGAAGCTCTAACTCAGGAGGAAGCAAATTTTTCAATTAGCTTTGTCCCCTTTTTTTTTATTAATTTCAAAAGCCTGCGAATATTTTTCAAGTGTACTTAGAAATGATCATACTTCTATGAGCTTTAAAAAAGTCTCAGGGCCTTATTTCTCTGTGTTGTGACCACAGGCAAACTATAATTAAAGTCATCTAAAGAGTATTGTTATAAATATCCCCCATATAAATGCAAAGAGCTGAGAATGAAAGGATTTAAATGGTATATTGTAAAAGGACACAGGCCTATTGATTTCAAAGCTGCTAACCCTTTTGGCTCCACAGTACATACCTTGTTATCTAACTTTCCAGAGGCCCCTTCAATTGTCTAGTAGGTCATACACTTCCAAAGCATTCAGAGAAATCTTAAGAAATAGAAATAAAATCCTGTTCAAATCCAAATCTGAACCTCATCATGCACACTTATGTACATACTTTATAGGTAAATAACTGCATAGGTATTTTACTTAATTATCACATTGTGTGTTTTATACCATAAATAATCAAAAGAATATACAGTGTGTATACACACACACACACATACAGAGAGAGGGAGAGGGAGAGAGAGAGAGAGAGATGAAATCTAGTACAGTACAAATGGTAGTGACTTAAAATGCAGAGGGACTGTTCAGAATAAATGACATTTCTGTACTGCTTGTGCCTGTGATATTATGTATAAATTAGAATTCAATTCACATTAACATATGAGTGTGTGTATTTAAAAGAATCTGAATTTAGCTGGAGGGAAGAGCTGGTTTACATATGTGTATGACTGTATTTATACCACCAGGTAAGAATAGTGTTATGTGTGAAGTACAGTAGTTATTTCCTGTATATAATTTGAGATGTAGGAATGTCATATTTTTGCTTTTGTTTTATCTGCTTTTATTATACTCCCATCTGGTGCTTCTAAGCATTTTGTGGGCCAAAATTGTCAGCACCAGTCCACCTCCCTCCCCATTTGCAAGTAGCACATTCAAGGGAATTCTTTCAATGTTGTTTCCAAGGACACAATTTGAACTGTGAAATAGTGTCCATGTTACAGTCATTCCCAGAATGTCTTTGGAAAGGGCAGGTGATGGGTGGTAAGGAAAGCTCCTTCCACTGAGATGTGAAGGTGGGGGGAAAAAGGAGAAGAATCTGGATATGAATATAGTGTGGCTACCAAGCATGTGATCTGGGAGTCTATAGGTCAGATCTTACTTCAGTTATGCACAGATTGGGTAGCTGTGAACAAGCCATTATTCCATCACACACACCTTGACCCATCAGTAATATGGCAATAATAGTAATAATTTTCCTCCTAGGGCTCTTATAAGAGTTACTGCAGTAATATGTCAATTATTTCATTGTGAAAATGTCTGAAATGTCTGTAGACCTCTCAAGCCAGTCACATTTCCAAGAAGCCAGACAGGAACGGAAAGCAATTTCATCATATTTGTCACATTCAAGGTTCTAATCATTAGGCCCAGGTTTTATATGTCAGTGGCTGTTGGGTGTCCAAATATTGTATCCTATTCTTTAAAATTATGTTCTTCTTATTAGCAGTGCTTAGAAGAAACTAGTTTACAGGTAACTATTACTTTTAATTTCTGTATTTCCTTTTTTTTTTCCAGTAATAAAGATATAACTAAGTTATATTGTGATAGTAACTTAATGGGTGATAATACTGTTTCTGTAACTTTGTAATTATTTTTACATACCCTCCAACTGTCCCAGTTTGGCAGGGACATTCCCAGTTAATCCTCTGTCATCTCCCTTTTTCAGATACTTCTAAATTGTTCCAGTTTCTCTCGCATCTTCCCACTTTCACTCCTTGTTTTGAGTATACTTCTATTGCTGCAAACTGAATTCAAAATACAAAAGTAGTTTGCACTTAATTAACTCAGTGGAGGAGAGAAGAGAGTTGGGGTTGGAATCTTGTACTTCCCAGCAGGCTCAGCAAGAGCAAACTGCTGTACGCTCTCCTTCATTACCTTTGTCATCTTGACCACGCTCTGATGTTGCTTGGCCACATGAGTTCTGGTTTTCATCTGTGAAATGTTGGGCGGGGGGAGTTATGCCTTTATTGCTATGGCTGTGTGACCTGACTAGATAGTGAAGAAGGAATATTACATGTGCTGGTTCATTCTCCATGTGGGAATGACAGTAATATGGACACTACTTCACAGTTCTGTTGTGCAGTGTTGAAGTTACAAGTTGGATGGGAAGAGTGTGTGTTTTGTACCATAGAAGAGTGATTTGTGGCATTTTGAAATTTTCTCATTAAGAGCAACAACACAGGAGCCATTTGGGTTTTGAGGAATGTTAAAGCAAAAAAAAATCCGTTTAAATAACCCTCTACCTATAAGGCTAATTACTTTTGGAACTTGGGACTATAGTTGTAACTTCTTTTTAAAATGTAATTTTTCAAGCTCTGGTTATTGATGTTGCCATCAGCAGCATCAAAGTACATAAACTTCTGAAGAGTGTAGTCACATTCGGCATTCTTATCCTGCCCTCCTCCATTACAAAAAGGGATTTTTGAGTTCTTCTGTTTTTATTCTCTAAAGAAATGTGTACAGGTCTTTGTTCTCCTCATGCCCTGGTCTTCTTGAGTCTGTGTCATTGTCACTGAGTGTGGTGCTGAAAGGGTTAACTGAAAGTACTCCCTCAGGGAACAACTGCCTAGACATTTTCAGAATTACAAGAAGTAATTATTGGGATGCCAAAGAAAATAACTTCTCACTTGTGTGTATGTGGTGGTGGTGGTGGGAATAGGTTTGCAATAAAACTAATTGAGTCCCATGGCAAATTTCAACTGTGTGGCCAGGATTGTTCAATTTTGATCTTTAAATCCATTTCCATTTCTAGCTCCCAAGTGTCTGATCTAGAAACCAGAGAGAGAAAACTGCTAAAAGAAGAAGGGCACAAAGAACCAAAATTGGGACAAGCAAAACAAAAATGGATGGTCTGAATACTTATAAAACACTTCAGAGCTTCCATTTGAAAGTGTTCATGCTATGTTTCTTCTGGAATAAAGACAGGGAAAAGAAAAAATCGAAAATGCATGGGTATAATGCAAAGGTATTATTTTGTTCAAAGTATTTCCCCAAAAAATTTCATTTTATGAAATGGGATATTAAGATTTCTTCTTCTCCCCCCCCCGCAAAAAAAAATTGTTAATGCATTTTTTGTGTGTGTGGTCAAAAAAATCCTCTCCAAAGCACATGTACTTAATTGCAATGCTATTAATGAATAATGCACCTAGCTGGACTTTAAAGGAAAGGGATCTGTAATTCTCTGACCTAACTCAGAAGTTGAGTACTGCTTTCACTAGAGCTAGATTTGAGCAATTGAATTCCATGGTAAGAATAGGGTGCCATTTACATGATGAAAATGTAGTGGGAAGAATTTGTATCGAACCCTGGTTGTTTACACGTACATCGTGACAGTCCCGAGCTTTGGGGAAGGGGGCCACCTTTTATCCCTCAACTAGCGGGACTTTCCATCCCACAGTTTCTAATGATTTTTTTAAAAGTTACGGGAGGATTCGGAAAATCGGAGATGTAAACAGTCAGGGGTAAGATATCTCGGTACTAGGTGATGACTGGAAATGGTGACCAGGGGCGGGCTCAGCGAAAGAGGGCTCAGTCACCCGTTCAATAGATTCAGCCTCACCAGCTGAAAACAAAGGCTTCCCTTCCAGCTGCACAAAGGTTTGTGTGTGTGCCTGTCTGTGCACTAAGTCAGCCTGTTCAATGGATTTTTACACCGCAAAGCCTTCAGCTTCAACCTGTCCCTCCCCTGCATGGTGTGTTTAAATTTTAAAGGCAGTCACAATGCAAGCCTGTGTGCTCCTGATCACCTCATTCAATCCCTCCCTGCCCCATCCCCTACGCTCGGCTTCCTAGCTGAGAGCATACTTGGCTCAGGGCTTGTGTGTGTGTGTGCGCGCGCGGGCCGGGGCTCCACTTGGCTCTGCTTTTGACTTCTCTCACTGTCCCCAGCACCAACCGAGGTTTGTCTTTTAAAATGGCTTGTGTGCCTGTACTGGCATTCTCCTTTTACATAGAGTTTAACATTTTTGGGGCAGAGGTTTTTTTTAATCAAATTGTGCAGAATGGGGTTGCCTTCGCCCTCCTTCTCTTACCAATGCAGAAGCTTGAACAAACATTTGTGCCAGCCAATAGCATCGCTCATGGCGGGAAACTCTAAAGGAAGTGCATCACTGAGGTTGTGAAAAAACGAGTAATCGCATCCTTGATTGACAGCAAAAATAATAATAATCCCGGGACCATAAATGCGTGTAAACAAAAACAAAAAAACATGGGATAGTATATAGTGGGAGAAGAGACATATCACGGGACATGATACCGTGTAAACAATGATCCCGGGATCTCCCGGGATATCCCAAAGAGAGACAAAAGTCGTGTAAACAGTGAGGGACAAATATGGGATCAAGAAGTCCCGGACACCCCACGACAATAACTAGTGTCTAACCGGCACCTAGGACGGTTTCAAAAAATACTCTTTCACAAAAGAACATGTATTTGTGGTGCTCCCGCTGTAGAGGATATTACACATATCTTGTTCCATTGTTGTATTTATGATAACAAGAGGTCCCATTTTTTACAACCATTTTTGGTTAGAATGAACAACTGGGAACTCGCTGTTAAATTGTCCCATTTCCTTTTTGGAGGGAATCTACAACTAGTGCTATGTACTGCAAAATTTATCATAAAAACTACCCACCTAAGAGATCAGTTTGTAACACAAAATGGGGTTCCGTGGTATGGTGACAAGTTTATTTAAATCTTCCTATAGAGCTCCTTTAACCCCCTTGTTTTAGCTTGTTCTGTTTCACATGACATGTTATTTTATCTTGTACTTTATTTTTTCTAATTTATTTTATCTAACTTTTATGTGTTTCTTCATATCCCCAATTATAGGGTTTAATTTCCTAGTTAATTTTATATATGAGTTTTAGATGTGATCTAATTCATTTTTGTATGTACTTTGATATTCAGATATTTTGTATTCTATTGTATTCTACTGTTGATAGGGTCAGTTGACTAATCAATAAATTTATTGTTGTTTTTATTGTTGTAATTCTCTGCTAAATAAGCTCCAGTTTCTACTACTGGGAAACTCACATTTCTTGGTTGTAAATATGAAAACAGTGTATATGTGTGTTAGTAAGTGTGGTCTGTTTATGATACACAATTTATTTGATGGAGATATGCCCACACACCCACATGCACTTACATTGTTAGAGCATGCTAGGAAGTAGCAACTTCCTTCTTGTGGTAGTGTTTATGAACTTTCCAAGGCACTAGACTGGCCTTTGGAGTGACCACAGCTTTTAAAAAAAATGTTGTGCTTGTTATTTAAGATCATATCCAGATTTTCTGCTCACCAACAGTAGCTTATTGCAAAAGAATGGGAAGACAAAGTTTAGCTCAGTTCCTTAGTAGGCTTTGTTCCCTAGTATGTTCTTCGATGCCAAGTTCAAAGCAAGGGCCGGACATCTTCATTTACAAGGATTTGTGGGAAGTGACCTTTGGCCGAGATGCTAGCAAGATAGTCCCTGTCCCAACAGACAGCACTAGGGCAGAGCTTGAAAAAGTTACCTTTTGAATATGCTGGCTTGGGGGTCCTGGGGCTTGTGGTCCAAAAAAGTAAATCTTACCAATTCTGTTGTTTGTTTGTGCCTTCAAGTTGTTTACAACTTATGGCAACCCTAAGGCGAACCTATCACAGGGTTTTCTGGGAAATACTGTATTTGTTCAGAAGGGGGTTTCTATTACCCTCCTCTGAGCTGAGCGAGTGTGACTTGTCCATAGTCATTCACTGGGTTTCCATGGCTGAGTAAGGGTTTGAACCCTGGTCTCTCAGAGTCCTACTACACCATGCTGGCTGTCCAAACTCTGTACTGGAGTAGATATAGCCCAAGGTAGCTTCATATGCTGGAAACGAGCACTGGGCTAGCTCATGGAATAGTCCTTTGTCCTGTTTTACAGATGCTGGTTTCCATCTACTGAGGAGATACACTGAGCAGAAAAGTTACAATTTGGTCTACAACTTCCAAAAACCCCTAGGCAGCATGCTGGCTGGTGATTCTGGGAGTTCTAATCCTAAAACGTAACTTTTCCAAACTCTGATTTCATGCACTGGTATCTCATTATGCCAATTAGTCATACTGTAAGGAATGAGTATATCTCCTTGGCTTCAAATCCAGCTCAAAACATGACTTTATGAGTGAATCAAAATGGTAATTAATTTTGCTTTACGTAGATCACCAATTGCATACTCCAGGGGGCTGCTCTATTTAATCATCCTTACATAAAGGATTTGAGCATGTACCAAAGCTGGTCCTACGTAATAGCAAATGCTTCAGACTCAGGCAACTAAGTTCAGGAGGATTTTAGGTCTTTAAGAGACCAGGTAATTAAATGGGAAGTGCAGTTTAATGCAAACAGATGTCAAACGGTGAGTCTAGTGGCAGCCACGTGAGACAGAGAGTATATCATAAATGGAACAGCCATAAATTTAAATGACTAGAAAGGATATTGAGATCTATTGTACAAATATGTTTGAAAATGTCTGCCAACTTCTTAAATCGGCAGCCAAAAAAAGAAACTAGAAATATAATACCAGGAAACTTCAACAGAGGGATAGAATGCTGTCTTATCAAAAAACAGTATTTTTTTTTTTATTGAAGAATTCACTGTAGGAACAGAGAACAGGAAGAACAAAGATAGCAGTGGGGGTCCAAGTGAACAAGTCTATGGGGATTACAGAAGCTCCAGTTCATTTTGGAGTTGACGTGGTCACTGGAAACAAATCTTAGTTCTTTGTACTTATTTATTTACGTGCATAACATACCCAATTCTAAAGGCTTTGAGAAGGCAATAATAAAGGAGGCGATTCAATTTCAATGCATTGGAACATCAGGGTTCTGCACATACAGCCAATTGTAGTTGCAGAAGTACATCTCAATCAGAGCCTGGAAAAGTTGCTTTTTTGTACTATAGAACCCAGAATCCACAGCCAGTATGTCAGGGAGATTTTGGAAGTTATAGTCTAAAAAAGCAACTTTACCAGGCTCTGAACTGAATGTGCATATATACTGCAGGTCTTATTTGGGTCTCAGTGAAGATACTGGATGTTTTTTGTTTGATGCAGGTAGGTATATGTGTTTGATGTCACTAGTTGTGCAAAATTAGACAACCATTACTTTCTACTGACTTAAAGCAACATCTGGCTGTTTAACATATCTGTTAGGTAGCTACCTTAGAATGCCTATACTCAGCAATTGCTAGTTTTCATTTCTTGTTATTTCATGTTTCTTGCATCAGTCAGCCTACTGTTATTCTGAGTTTGTTCACTCTCTCTATATATCTATAAACAGGTGTGTCAGTATATTTAATTAATCCAGCATAACTATTACTACAAAGAGCTAACTTCTGTCTGTTCAGACCACCATAAATATAGAGTTGGACCCCCGTATCCTCAAAACCAATATCTGCAGTTTCAGTTATCCGTGGGACATAAAACAGCATACGTATCAATAGAGTTTTCCTAGAAAATACCTAGAAAGGCAACTCTATGGTATTTGTAACCAGAAGTCCCATTATTTCAATAGTGTTTGCCGTTATCCATGATTTCCAGTAACCATGGTAAGTCTGGCAACCAAATCCTTGTTGATACAGCGGTCTGACTATATTGTTCTCACCCACTCTGGGGATTGCATGCAAGCATTCAGCCTTATACCTTCTTCATGGTCATACACACCACACTTTTTGGCACATTTGGAGACCAGCCCTGTTTTGCTGGCTTTTCTCTCTTTTATAGAACTCACAGTAGTGTGCCTGAAGAGGTAAAATATCAGAAACCACTGGCTCATAAATTCTAGTTCTCTTTTTAGGTTTCTTTATTTGATAACCCTTCATTCTTTTACAGTGTGGTTATACCTTCCTAGCTGTACTGAATCTGTCTTAATTGTCACATTATCTTTTTGTTTTCCTGACAGCTGGCTAGCAGTACACGTTAATCTCTTTTTATGCAGACAATATCTTATTAAACTTAGACTGCATTAGTTCTTAACCAGAGTGCAGTCACTTCCATTTTAACACTATTCCCCATTTCAGGTCATGAAATTGCCAAAATATATATGAAATACAGCAGTGGCTCTTAATTTTGTCTTTACCAGGGACCCCCTTTAAATATATTTTATTGCTGAAGAACCCCAAGACTTAACTCAAGATTTAAAACCCTAATACAGTTGTCCCTCCGTATCCACGGATTTGGTATCCACAGATTTAAGTATTCACTGCTTGAAAATATTCTTTAAAAAATAATAATCCAAAAAGCAAACCTTGATTTTGCCATCTTATATAAGGGACACCATTTTGCTATGCCATTGCATATAATGGGACTTGAGTATTCATGGATTTTGGTATCCACGGGGGGTCCTGGAACCAAACCCCAGCAAATATGAAGGGACAACTGTAATAATACCTGTTAATAATAATAATAATAAATCACACCATCCATTAAACTTTCCCTCCGAGGCACTGGAGGGGTAGGGAAGACTTTTCTCCTGTTTCTTCCTGCAAGTTTGTGGCTGAAGCGGACTGAATGGCAATGCGCAGGCCGAGCCAGCCAGCTTTTGCCTTGGCTCCTGTCACGTGGCCACTCCACTGCAGGGAGAAGATGGACCAAGCAGCCTTCAAGCCTTTGCAGACCCCCTATGAGGATGTGTAGTCGAAGGCCTATGAGGACATTGTGGCCCCCTGTGGGTCCCCAGACCACAGGTTAAGTGCCACTGAAATGCAGCATCCAGGCTATAGCACTTCTCTCTTCATTACAAACATTCTCTAGAACAGAATTCACGCTACAGAATATCAGTGCTATGATTCTACTTTAACTGTTATAGTTCCCAGCTATGGAATCCTGGGACTGGCAATTTATGTAGTGGCACTTAGAGATCTCAGCCAGAGTGTTCTAGTGCCTCATCAAACTACAAACCTCATGATTCCATAGGACAGAACCATGGCAGTTGAAGTGGAATAATAGTGCTATAATAATACCATGAAGGCACCAGATGCTGTCTGATCTTGGAAGCTAAACAAGGTCAGCCCTGGTTAATACTTGGATAGGAGACCGCCACTGAATACCAGGTGTTATAGGCTACATTTCAGAGGAAGGAACTGGCAAAACCACCTCTGAGGACTTGTCTACACAGGCTAAATGCCCTAGCTTGCCCCATTCTCAGAGCCCTGCAGTCCGTATGGTGCAGGGTATTTGCCGCATTCTTTCCCCAGGCAGTCCTTACGACTCCCCCAGGTCAGATATGGGGCTGAGACTGGGGCAAACCAGGGTAGGGCCTGATAAACCGTATCCAAATAATACCCAGTTTAATCCATTACCACTGGCAAAAACTGGATCCCATCCAGCACACTAGCCCTCACTGTTGCCACCATTTTCCTGGCTGTCCCAGAAGCCAGACAGGACGTCCTCAGCATGTGACCAAGGCTGGTCATGTGCAGGGGGCCTTCAGTGACATGTTCAAGGCCCCCTTCCTGGCTTCCAAGTCAGCAGAGAAAATGGTGGTGGTGGCTGCAGAGATGGGCTGGCATTCCTGTTTGGACTCCGACCCGTTTCGTTAAGGTAATGGGGAAAATGGGCCAGCTCCACAGCCAGAATACACCAACAGGGAACTGGTGTATCCTGGCTTGTGTAGACGAGTCCTGAGTATTCCTTACCCAAAAAAACCCTGTGAAATTAATGGGATCACCATATGTCAACTGGCGACTTGATGGTGTGTGCGTGCACACACACAGTTCTGTAGTGTGAATGCACTCTAGATGGTATCTGATACCACTGAAGGTCAGCTTGATCTATTATAGCTCAGAACAGTACAGAAGGAAGCTGAGGAACTTTCCAGCATATGTAGTGAGTATACTTTAAGCAGCAAAAATTTAGGGAGGCAGTAATGAAGTTACTGAAAGAGATATGAAAGGTGAAAATGTATCAGTTTCCCCAGGTGAATCTTTTGGGATCCCACAGGGACTTTAGGAAGCTTCCACACCACCAGATGCCATTGGACTTTTCTGAAAACTTGTGCCATAAGCAAAAACCTATTATGGGCCATGGAAAACTTGGAGGGTTTCTCAAGATTTCACTTTCTTGTGATTTCTCTTCTAAACAGTAACCCTGAGTGAAAACCAGAGAGAGAGAGAGAGAGATTTATTTAAAAGGATTTGTTTAAAAACAAAAAAAGGATAAAAAACTGTCAGGTGGGGAAAGTTTTATGCTTTACGGTAATTACTTTATTCAAAATTATTGCAGGTTATTTCTATTCTCAACCTTGAAGTTGCTATACTACAGTTCCCATCATCCCAGCAGCATTGCAGACACCCATCAGCCCCATAGACAGTCAGTGGTGAGGGAGTTGGAAATTGTAATCCAAAGCATATGGAGTTATCCAGTTGAGAAAAAAATGTTCTGTTTGATTCCCCACCCACACACCAGCTATGGATACCAATTCATTTTTTTTCTTATGCAATGTGGAATGTGTTCTCTGTGTTTGTATATACAGTTGTTCCTCTGTACCCATGGATTGGGCATCCACAAATTCCACCATTCTTGGCTTGAAAATATTCCACAAAAAATAAATTCTAAGAAGCAAACCTTGATTTTGCCATTTTATAAAAGGGACACCATTTTACTACACCATTGTATATAATGGGACTTGAGCATCCACAAATGTTGGTATCCATGGAGATTCCTGGAACCAAACCCCAGCAGATACAAAAGACTCACTGTACAAGTTCTTTTAATTTGTACAGTGTTGCTGATAGGATACTGCATTTCTCATTGGACTGCAATAACTTTGTGTTTTGGTTTGGTTTAAATGCGTTAATGAACCTCATTTTTTAAAAGACTGAAACCTTTCCACTGGTTCTCACTTTACTAAGCAAAGTTCTATGGAGACACCCATTTCATTGCTACCATTGGAAGAGGCATAGCAACAAAAACTGTTCATACCAAGTTACAGATAAGGGTGCAACTGTATTCAGTTATTCCCTTAGAGGTGTCTTATAACATCCTTTCACAACAGCTGTTCCTTTTTAAGGATGAGTGCACACAACAAATTCCAGACATCCCATGGCTGGTGCAGTTGCTGAATGGCACATTTAGGCTTCACTTGGTAGAGGCCCCAGGAAAACTGATGGGCTTGTCATGTCTTATTCTTCAGGCTACCAACCCTTAATAAAGAAAACATTTCAACAGACATGCCCTTGGTTAGACAAAACAAAACAAACTTTGTGTGTGATGGAACCACCAGTCAGTTTGACCCTGTATCTTTCACTTTTAAAGCAGCAACAAGGGGACAGTCTGCCCAAACAATATAAGGGGCCTGTGTTTTTTTCACAGGGGAACAAAAGGAACTTGGAAAGTCTGTTATATTTGTCAGTTAATGGAGCCTACACTCCATGTGACAAGGTGCTGAACCCTTTCTCGAGTAGTCAGTCACCGTACTTCTTAGTGACTTGTACTTATGCAGCTAATACCATATGGTTGTGTGATAATCTGGGACCAAAATCTATGGGATACTGTACTTCTGGAGAAGTGTGAAGACAACAAGGAAGGAAAAGAAGTTCAGAAAGGCAGTGCTTCTCAATTTTGGATCACCAGAGGTTGTTGGACATATTGGCTGGGATAATGGATATTGTAGTCCCACAAAATCTTGGGAACCACTCTGAATAAGCGCATCATTAGGAAAGTGCTTCAACAGGACAAGCAGATGTTGAAAGCACCTTCCAGATTCCAGAAGGAACAAAAGGCAAGAAGTGGCAGGGGGATTTGGGGGATTGTAGTCCAAGAATCTAAGCCCTATGAAAGGTTGGAGAGGGAGAATCACATCAATGAGGCATGAGATTTCCGATCTAGCCAATCAAGCAAATGAGGATGTAAAAACTTGGACCAAAGTGCACACCTGTAGGGGTTACATTGCATATTTTTCCCATCTAGAAAAGAAGATGTCAAGATAAAACTTTTTAGAGTAACTTTCCCTAGAACAGGCTCAGTTTCTACTAGGTGCCAGGCTCCCTGCCAGCATATCCTGCCCATGAATCAGGCCCGTTTCTCCCCCATTACCTGTACAGAACAGGCTGGGGTCCAGACAAGTTTGCTGGCCAGTCCCTGCACAGCCAGTCACTGCAGCTGCCACCACCGCCACCTGCATCCCACTCTCTGGATCCAGTCAGGAGGTCCACAGCACGTGAGCAAGGCCATAGCATGTGACCAGCCTGGTCACATGCTGTGCCCGCCCCTTCCTGGATCCAGAAGAGTGAGGCAGCCAGCAGTTACAGCAAGGGACCAACATTCTGGAATGGGCTCCTGCAGTTGTGTGGGGCCTGATCTGGTTTAGTTTGGTTGGAATGCATTTTGCCATGCATTTTGCGCATTTTCTTACAATGTTTTATTGGGCCCTATCCCATCTTCTCCCTGTCTTTGCCCCGGGGGTCACGAGAACTAAAGGGCTCCAAGATGGGGTAAATTGCCTATGTAGATAAGCCCCTGGTTATATCTTGCTTGGATTACTGTAATGCTGTAATGCTCTGTATATAGATGTTTGTAGTGAAATACCCACTCAATTGATGCCTTAGGACTTTATCAGATGCAGCAAATATGGTGTCATAAGGACGCCTAATGATCGTGAAAAGGTACACATACCAAACAACATCGTCCTTTTGCGATCATATCTTGTTGATGTTCCTTCCTTCAATTTTCATGCCTCTTTCCTTCCAATATAATCCAGGTTTAGGTATGTACAATCAGCATACAAGTTAAACAAACAGGGTGATAAAATGCAGCTTTGCCTGACCCCCTTGCCAATTGGAAACCATTCTGTTTCTCCATATTCTGTCTTGATGGTAGCCTCTAGTCCTGAGTACAGATTATTCATCAGGATAACTCTATGTGATTATCAGAGCTTGAAGAAATTTTTTTAACTTCTAGAATCCTCCAGTGAGCAGACTCCCAGTGGTGGTGCTGGCTAGGAGATTCTGGGCATTCCAATCCAAAAACAAACTTTCCCAAACCCTTGTCATATATATAGGATTTTTATCTCTTCATAGATGATGTAGCTATAGGGACAGGTTTCGTTATTAAAACTAGGGTGTCATCAAAGGCGTATTTCCACCAAAATGTTGGAGAGTCCTCTAATAACTAAGCCTGCATTCATTGAGCCAATAATATTAATAATAGGAACCAATTTGACCTGTGGAATCATTTGAAACCATCTACTTTGTGTCGGATTTTGGCTGTTTCAAAAGTGCTAATTTGTGTTAAGTCTGCATGAGAGACTTGTTTAATGAGCAGATTAAAAGGATGATTATATGTCCTTTTAAAAGTGCTTACTTTCTGGAGGGGTGGAGAAGAGATGATGCCACTTTGCACCCCTTCCCTCTCCCTTTTTTTTTTTTTTTTTTTTTTTTGGCACCACAACATAGAGCACATCTCTTTTAATTAACTCAACAGGGTCATGGGGACCCAGGCTGTTTGCTTCATTAAACCCTGATGGCGCCTTTGGAGCAAGTCCCTCTAAACTGCACTGTCACAATTGTATCTAAATTAGCATCTGAGCTGACCCTCTTTTCACTCCCTTTCCAAACCTCAGCTGACAGCGATTGGCAGAAGATGCTAATTGGGGAGGCTTGACTGCGAACAATGGACTTGCCAAGATAACAAAAGGACTAATGTTTCTTTCAATATGCATCCAGATTCACATTAAGTACCTCCTTTAATTACCAAGAATTATTGTAATGCCCAGTCAATGGAATAATTGACCCTGGACAGCAAGGGCTTATTATGTAATAAGTAATGGCACAGGCCTTGTCAAAGTAGCAGGTACTGCCTCGTTGGTTTTGTTCAGCTGAAAAGAGATTTTCTCAGCCAGAGTCCTGTGATGTATCAAGGCAGCCCAGTCGGAGTCCAGCAGAAGGGACTAATTTGAGTTGAACAGAGAGAGGAAATGCGCTGAAAGTGGGTTTTAGGCTTATCCACAGGATGACAAAAGAGGGAAATAAAAAGGATTGGGTTGGTAGTTTGGCAGCTTGCAAATAAGAATGATGGGCTAATCATTCTTACAACAGGCAGTTGCTCAGACAGTTTTTGGTACTGCTAATTGCAGAGGGCAATTCTCCCCCCAATACAGATTAAATATTTTTATTACACCTGGTAAAGATCATGCAAATGTTACACACTAAAGTTTTTTTAAAAAAAAACTGGTGTCATCTTCACAGGTTGTTGTTATATTTATATCCCACCTTTTCCTCAGTCTGGGACTCAAGGAAGCTTGCAGAAGTTCAAAGACACACAGCTATAATAATAATAATAATAATAATAATAATAAAAATTTATTTCTATCCCGCCCCTCTGCAACGCAATCGGGGCGGCTTACAATATAAAAATTCCATAGTCCCAGTACCCTAACCCACCCACCCCTTAAAATAATATTAAATTATAGAAGATTAAAAACATACAACAATTTAAAATATATAAATTAAAAAGACAAAAATTAAAACATACAATGGTTAAAAAATCTAGTTGCCGCTTAGAAAGGACAGCCGAGTCTTGGGCCGGGATAGTTATTCAGGAAAAGCCTGCCGGAAAAGATCCGTCTTGACAGCTTTTTTAAAGCTGTCTAAGGTGTTAATAAGACGGATCTCGTCCGGCAGGCCATTCCATAATCTGGGAGCAGCAGCGGAGAAGGCCCTCTGGGACGTCACCGACAGCCTTGTTTTCATAGGCTGTAACAGATTCCTCCCAGAGGACCGAAGTGCGCGGGGAGGGTTGTACGGAAGGAGGCGGTCCCGGAGATAAGTTGGACCCAAACCATGCAGGGCTTTAAAGGTTATAATCAACATCTTGTACTGTGCCCGGAAATGAATAGGCAGCCAGTGGAGAGCTTTTAGCACAGGTGTTATATGCTCTCTTCTGGAAACACCAGAAATCAACCTGGCTGCCATGTTCTGAACTAGTTGAAGTTTCCGAGTTAAGCACAAGGGTAGCCCCATGTAGAGTGCATTACAGAAATCCAGACGGGAGGTTACCAGTGCATGTACCACAGTTTCGAGGTCCCTAGTTTCCAGGAAAGGGCGCAGCTGGCGTATCATTGGCTAAAAATATGCCAAATACAAAAATTAAAAATATAATTAAACTATCCATAAAATTAAAACATAGCTATTAAAAACAAATAAACATGATACAGATAGATAGTACAACACAGTTTGACAAGGCCCAATCCCCTTTATTACATCTTATCAGTATATTTATATAGCAGTAATATCTGCCAGTTTTTTTATTTATCATTTGTGTTTTGAAACTATGTGTCATTGATGCTTTATGGACTATGGCAGGGCTAGACAGCTTGTGGCTCTCCAAATGCTGTTGGACTGCAACTTCCAACAGTCCATGGCAGGACAGCTGAGAGAGTATGACTTGCCGAAGAGCATCTAGTGGGTTTTTTCATGGCCGTGCTGGGTTTCAAACCCTGGTCTAATAGTCCAGCACTCAAACCACTAAACCATGCTAGCTCTCTGTAAATTACCTGCCAGCACTTATTTCTAAAGGCCTTCCCTTTTAGAATTGAGATGTGATGGCAAGGTATGGCTCCCTGTCACTTCTCTGCCCCATACATAGGTGCACGCCGTGTCTGTTGAAAATTGTTCATAGTATTTAACAATCCCTTTTTTCTACTATAGCTAGAGTCTTCTGCATGCTTACTTGTTAGCAAGCCCTCTGATGCTTACGTCTGAATTTACTGCATCTATTATGTTATTTTACCAAAGTGTCAAGTTTGTACAGGGTTGTATTTTTTAAAAAAAAAAACTAGGATAAAAAATTAACCTCAGATGTTCTCCAGTGGTAAATTCAGTTCTGTGAAACACACAAATTGGACCATTATTATTTTCACTGATAGAAAATGTAGAGCAGATAGAGAAAGCTAATAATAATAATAATAATAATAATGCAAGCAAGGCTCTGGGGAGAATCACTATTAGCAAGTATATATGGAAAGTATATACAGGCATGGGAAATCCCTTCTTCCTCACTGCAGTTTGATCATGCAAACAGCCATGCAGTGCTTCCCATGGGAAATGTGCTTGCAGCCTCATTTATAATGAAGATCTAATCTCAGTAGGCCTGGATATTGCAGGTTTCTGCTGAAGTGCATTGAGCCAGCTGTTGGGGGAAGTTGGCAGGGCATAAGCCTCAACCATTCTTGGATCTCTAAATGAGATCTTATGAAGCCTCCACCTTTAATGTTCACTAAGGTCAAGCCACCCCCCAAAAAGTGACTAGCTATAGGCTCTTACATTTCTATCTATGGCTTCATAGTACTAGAAACCAAAATTAGGTAGAGTCTGGAAACCTCTCTCTCTCTCTCTTCTTAAGCACACTTATGTAAGAACTAAGAACAGCAGTATATAGTCAGTTTACTACCATGTGTATGTACAGTACATTTGTCTTCAAACATACTTACAGATGGTTGGGAATTCTGGAGTGTATACTTAGTAGATTTTCACACTACACTATTATAGTGTTACTATTCCACTTTATTTGCTATGGCTGCCTCTTGTGGAATCCTGGGATTTGCAGTTTAGGGAGGGGCATTTACAACTCTCAGCCAGAGAGCTCTTAGGCCTCACTAAACTACAAACCCCAGAATTCCACGGGAGGCAGCCAGAGCAGTTAAAGTGGAATGGTAACACTATAACAGTGTAGTGTGAAAATCTCTTTAGTTATTTAAAACCATGTGCACAGCATGATACTTGCATTTTATGCAATTCTGTTTATGCCCTTCATTTGAGAAACAGTGGTGTCCCACTCAAAGCATAAACAGAGATCAGGTTCATACATAGTTCGCAGTTCAAAAAATCCTAAGATTTTCTAGAGCAGAAATGTGCAACAAAGTTCAGCACTATAGTTTTCCTTGGTTGTTCCCCCCCGCCAGGCTGTGTTCTGGAAGAGTTTATTCCTGACATTTTGCCTGCATCTGTGGCTGGCATCTTCAGAGAATGGTTGGGTAGGAGTGTGCATGGAATTTATACACTGTGAACCCCTGTTGGCCATCCAGTCCATCCCCCTGCCACGCAGGAATCACGATCAAAGCATCCTTGAAGGGGACATGGAGTTTATATGCTGTGAACCCCTGTTGGGGAGTATATGTAAATTTGTGTAGTTGAATGGCTAGTTTCTGGGTAGAGATATGCAAGGAGGATTAGTGTCTGTTTGGTTAATGGTTGGTTGATGGTCCATTATCTGCTGGAAATCACCTGTCCCTGGGTAGAGTTCATTTGCAAGTGCTGAGTTTTGATTTTAGTGTTTTTCAGGACTGGAAGCCAGATTTTGTTTATTTTTAAGGTTTCTTCTTTCCTGTTGAAGTTGTCCAGGTGTTTGTGGATTTCAATAGCTTCTCTGTACATTCTGACATGATAGTTGTTGGCCTGCTCCAGAATTTCTGTGTTTTTAAATAACATTTTGTGTCCAGGTTGGTTTATAACAGTGTTTCCCAAACTCTGGTCTTCCAAGTGTTTTGGACTTCAGCTCACAGAATCCCTGATCCTTGGCCAAGATGGCTGAGGCTTCTGGGAGTTGATGTCCAGAACATCTGGAGGATCAGAGTTTGGGAATCACTGGTTTATAACATGTTCTGCTACTGCTGATTTTTCTGGCTGGCCCAGTCTGCAGTGTCTCTCATGTTCCTTGATTCATGTTTGCACACTGTGTTTAGTGGTCCCGATGTAAACTTGTCCACAGCTACATGGTATGTGGTAAACTCTCTTCTTCAGCTTTACCTTTCAGTCTCCCCTTGCATACAGATTTGGTGAAAACATATTTTGTGAAACCATATGTACAAGGGGAAACTTTGATATAAGTGCTCCACTTAAGCCAGGATTGCAAAACAGGATTACACTGTGGTTTACAGTCTTGTTTCTATGAAATATTTACACAAACTAAACACACTTCTCTGAAGCTTAGTGCATGAAAGATTTTTTTTAAGTAATCAACCTTTTAGGATGTATATGGTATGATATTTGATATGAATACATAACAGACCCAGTCTATTAATGGTTTGTTACAGTAGTTGGTCATTGGCCTCATTTAGCTATTTTGTGAAACATGATTACTCTGTGCCAAGAATGTGCTTTGACTCAGAGGGTTCATCTACATGGCCAGGATATGCTGGCTCCCCACTGGCATATCCTGTTTGGAGATCAGGCCCATTCCTCCCCCATTACCTGCACAGAACAAGAAGAAGTCCAGGTGGGCACACCAGCCCATTGCTGCCGCTGCCACCATCTCCCTCACTTTCTCTGAAGCCAGATATTGCTGGCCCACAATATCTGACCAAGGCCCCCTGCATGTGACCAGCTTTGGTCACATGCTGCGAGCCAGCTTCCTGTTGTGGAAAAGCAACAACAGAGGGCAGCTGAAGTGATGGGCCGGCGTGTCAGAATGGGCTCCTACGGTTTTGCGGAGCATTTTATTGGGCCTTCCCCCATCCTAGCCCCATCTTTTCCTTGGGTGCCGTGAGGACTGCCCTGGGGCAAAACAGGGCAAAAACCCTACATCATCTGGACTGCAAGGCTCCAAGACAGGGTAAATTGCCCATGAAGACAAGCTCAGAGTCTCCCTTTCCTTTAAAAAAAATTTTTTTTTGCAAAAAGGTTAAAGCTTCAGTCTGAGATTTTGAACAAAGCACAGTTTCCTGTTAAGTCCAGATTTATAACAAATATAAATCCATGGTTTTAGATCCTGGTTTCCTAATTACATTTGATTTGAACAAACCACAGTTTCCTTTGTTCAGATATAATGAGGAAATGGTTTGCTTCAAATTCTGAAACTGATGTTTAAAAATTTTGGCCCACATGTAGGAAGGAAGAAGAAAGGGGAGAGGAGAAGCCAACAAGTGTGTACAGCAGGCAAGTTGGGGAAGCATATTATGTCTTCCAAGGAAGTAATAAATATGTGGTCTAAAACATAGAGAGCTGTACTGATTCCTCAGCCCTGCCTTACATTATACTGTCATATTTGCTTATGCTCATAATGATATTATCTTCATTCTCTCTTCTTTACAAAACTTTACTGGTCCTTGTTTTCTTTATACAAAGTTGTAGCACGCCTGCCCCCACATATATTTTAATTATTTCTGTCTTTGCAAGCCTTTTAATAAAAACTGCAGAGCCATCCACTGAGAGATTTCAAGAAGCAAGAGAAATATTTCAGCCAAACACTGATGATAAGCACAATATTAACAGGGAGAAAATGTTATAGATTAATTACACTTAATTCATACTAAGCTCCTTCCATTTTAAATTAGTTCTAGATTCAGTTCTTCAGATCTCTTCTGAATATGCATCCACCCCTCTGAGAGGTAGCCTGAATTGTTCATGTTTATAGCAAGAGCACAGCAGTGGGGAGAAGAAGAAAGCATCAGAATTCAGAAATATTACTTTTTAAACTACCTCTCCCAGAGTCCCCAACCAATCTATCCAGTGGCCATGCAGGTGGGTGGATTTGGGGATTGTGATCCAAAACAGTAACACTTTCTGAGCTCTAGAAAGTACCCAGTGTTGGAGGTGAATTCTGTCTGGTCAGTCCGCTCCTTTTCTTAAAAGCCTTCTTTGTTTCTACTCAGTGGAGAAGTTCATGTGAAGAGATCTTTTGCCAGGCTCTCACAGCATTAGGCTTTATTCATGGCATCACCTGTGCAATTGTCTCCTTAACCTGTGAATCACTGTTTCCATCCTGCTTTTAAAATGTCAGTTGATTCCAGACAAACCATAAAATAAAGTGACTGTTACAGGTAATACCAGATCTACCTCAAGCCTAAACAGATGGCCTTGGTGGGTGGGAACATTGTGGCAATACTGTAGTTGAGGATGTAGCCTGCCTTACTTTCTGTCTTGTGTTGACAGAGAAATTCAGATATGGGATGCAGTTAAAAAGGGGGAGAATCTAAAACGTTCAGATTTGGGCCAAATTAGATGGAACAATTTTCATACAATTAGAAGTTGTGTG
This sequence comes from Gambelia wislizenii, assembly GCA_030847615.1. Classification (NCBI taxonomy): domain Eukaryota; kingdom Metazoa; phylum Chordata; class Lepidosauria; order Squamata; family Crotaphytidae; genus Gambelia; species Gambelia wislizenii. The sequence continues at coordinate 340,673,646 of JAUMIR010000003.1, forward strand.
AATGGGTCCCACCACCAGCCTTACATGGTCCCAGTTTAGCTGCACAAAAATATTCTCTCTATTCTAGGAAAGGGCTTTAGACTGGCACCAGGTCAACAATTCCAGCAGTTCAGAATGTTGCTTAAGATTGCTCTAACAGGGATTCTGATTGGCTCTAGCAAATCCACAAGATCTGAACTAGAGATGCAGAGAGATATGGAAGTGTGTTTCTATAAATATCCTTAGCCATTATCGTATTTTTCTTCATAGGAAACTCCATGTTTCACTGAAGTGTACCCTTTTTCCCACCACTTGCAGGAAATGAACTGTGTGTTCACCCAATTCTAGATGTATCCCATAATCCTGAAAGTAGACACTTGGGTGAATGGTAGATAGTTTGTGAATGGTGTGGAGAAAGCCACAGGTGTCTACAATAGTGGCTGCTCAGCATTTCACTCACCCTATTGTGCCAGGAGATACAAAGGAAGTGTGGGGTGAGAACAGGACAGGATGGTGACTGCGAGGGCAGCAAGCACCTGGGAGCAGAGGCTGGAAATATTAGTTTTATTTTTTTAATTGTTATTAACCATAATCCATGCTGGATGGTAGTTTCTGATAGTCGCTGTTCAAAAAAAGTAACTTTTCCAAGCTTTTCCCTGGAGGGACCTTACTTACAGAAGCAACAAGGGGCAGGACAACCAATCCAAATGGTTGACCAGCTTTAGGACTAAGGGCCAAGTCTGCCAAGATCTTTCCAGAAAACAGGAAAGGGTGAACCAGCTACAAGTAGTAGCAGTAATAGTAGTAGTAGTGTACCTTCTAGTCATTTCTGACTTATGGCAACCCAAAGGTGAACCTATCACAGGGTTTTCTGAGGCTGAGAGTATGTGACTTGCCTTAGATGGCTTTTGATGGCTGAGCAGGAATTTGAACTCTGGTCTCCAGAGTCGTAGTCCAGCACTCAAATCACTATTCCATGCTAGCGCCTAAAAAAGACACTGCAGTCTGGGCCAGCCAGAAAAATCAGCAGTAGCAGAACACATTATAAACCAACCTGGACACAAAATGTTATTTAAAACAAAACAAAACAAAACAAAAAAAACTGAAATTCTTGACCAGGCCAACAACTATCATGTCAGAATGCACAGAGAATCTATTGAAATCCACAAACACCTGGACAACTTTAACAGGAAAGAAGAAACCCTTAAAGTAAACAAAGTTTGGCTACCAGTCCTGAAAAACATCAAAATCAAAACTCAACACATGCAAATAAACTTCACCCTGGGACAGGTGGATTTCCAGCATTAGCCAAACAAACACTAATCCTCCTTGCATAGCCTCCCACCCTAGGAACTAGCTATTCAAATACACAAATTTACATATCCTCTCCAACAGGGACTCACAGTATATAAACCCCACATGCCCCTACGCCACCATTCTCTGAAGATGCCAGCCACAGATGCAGGCGAAACGTCAGGAATAAACTCTTCCAGAACACGGCCTCACAACCCGGAAAAAAACCCACAAAAAAACCTATTTCATCCCCTCACTCCCTTGCTTTGCTTAGCTTTCCTTTCTCTGTGTGCAATTTATTATTTTCTACCAGTTGCATTTTCTTATGACTACATGTACACTTAAGGGGGAGTGTACATGGTTCCCCTCCTCTCCACTTTATCCTCACAATAACCTTGTGAGGTAGTTCAAGTTGGGAGAGAGTAATTTGCCCAAGGTCACCTTTTGAGTTTCATGACTGAGTTGGGACTTGTATCTCGTAGATCTTCCAATTCCCAGACCAATGCTGTAATCATACTGGCTCAAAATACATTGACTTATTAATATAACATTCTTCAATAGATATTTTACAAGGCAGGTCACATCAACCACTTCAAACATAACTCCAAAAGTTCACCATGTACTGTGCTTCTACAGAAGTATCCTGCATGCTGCTTGGAGCAGGGCCACACAATTCCATTTCTCAACCTCAACAGTTTTCTATAAAACACTAAACCTAGTATTGTTACAAAATGGGGATATCTGTTGACCTTGGCTTAGACAATAGATGTGAATTCCAGCTATATGAGGGATACTTGGCATGCTCAGTGAGGCAGCAGGAGGCTATTTAGTAACCTCTGATATGGGATTAACCCTTTTGTTAGAACACATGCATGATGCTTTGATAAAACATTTCCCTCCTCTTTCAAGGCTGACAGGACTGGAGTACTGCTATCCTTTGATTTTATTTAGCTGGCAGTGGAGTGGCTTCTCTCTCTCTCTCTCTGCCAATCAATGTGCAGCCCCTTTTTAAAGCAACATGCTACTGAATGATTTGCCAGAGCTTCATAAACAATTCTTTAAAATGTACTTTGTCATATACGGTAACTTGTTACATAGCCCTGCCAAATGTCAATGGATACTGTTAGTCTCTCTCTGTCTCTAGCTTTTCTTTGCAAACGAAGATTCAGGAAGGACTCATCCCACGCTTTCTGCAAGCGTGATGACTGAAAAGGCCAATCTGAGATATACAAGTCTGGTTGCAGAAAGCACAGCAGAGGGTCTCCTTGGGTGATGTTTCCGGGTTGTGATTCTTTCTGCGTTGTCGTTTCTCTTCAAGACTTGTTCAGCGTGAGTTCTCAAATAAAGCTGCAGCATTGTGGATAGTGTGTCTCCATGCCTCCCGATGTGAAGCCAGGGTGGACTATTGTTGATGATCAATTTGGCCAAGCCTGAGATGCTGTTTTAGGGAATCCTTGTATCGCTTTTTTGGAGTGCCCCTCTTACGCTGACCCGTGGCGAATTCACCATAGAGAACTTTTTTGGGAGGCGATGGTCCTTCATCTAAGAATCGTGCCCTGCCCAGCGCAGCTGTGTTCTCAATATCATGACCTCAATGCTGGTGATCCCTGCTTGCTCAAGGACAGCAACATTCGTCACATAGTCAGGCCAGTATATATTTAGGATTGTACGTATACAGCGCTGATTAAAACGTTCAAGGAGTCGTAAGTGTTGGTGATGGGTGACCCATGTTTCAGACCCATAAAGGAGAATAGACAGTACAATGGCTCTATACACACTGATTTTTGTGCTTCGCCTCAGGTGTTTGTTACTCCAGACTCTTTTGTAAAGTCTTCCAAATGCACTATAATGCCTTTGCTAATCTGTGACCAATCTCTTTGTCAATCTTGGCATCTGAGGAGATGATGCTTCCCAGGTAGGTGAACTGCTGAACGGACTTAAGCACAGATTTGCCTACGGCAATGTGGGGGTGGTGGTGTTTGTCCTGTGGTGCAGGCTGGTAGAGAACTTCAGTAAACAATTTTAAATCATGTTATATTGCCTGTTATATTGCTCATTGCTTTTTCATTACTTCTGGAGGGGTGGGAGAGCCTTTGCTGTTGTTATGTGGCTTCAGATCACCTTCAACTTATGGCAGCACTTTATTGTTGCTAACTGCCTTTTAGTCAACTTTGAGTCATGGTGACCCCGTGAATGAGACACCCCCAAGACCCCCTGTCCTCAAGTGCTCTGCTGAGGTTCTGCAGGTTCAGGGCTGTGGCCTCCTTGATTGAGTCTATGCACCTGGTATGCAGCCTACCTCTCTGCTGTCCTTCACCTTACCTAGCATTGTCTTTCTAGTGAATCATGCTTTCTCATGATGTTGCCAAAGTACAGCCGTCTCAATTTAGTCATCTTGGCTTCCAGGGAGAGTTCATGTTTGTTAGAGTTTGTTCTAAGGACCCGTTTATTGGTCTTTGAGGCAGTCCAAGGTATTTGTAGAACTCTTCTATCTTTCTTTCAATCAGCTTTCTTCACTGTCCAGTTCTCGTTTCTGTACGTGGTGATGGGAAATACGATGGCTTGGACAATCCTAACTTTAGTACCCAGTTTTATATCTTTGCACTTTAGGATCTTCTTTCATAGCTGCCCTTCCCAGTCCTAGTCTTTTTCTGATTTCTTGACTGCAATCTCCGTTCTGATCAATGATTGGTCCAAGGTATAGGAAATCTTTAACTATTTCCATTTCCTCATTGTCTAGATTGAATTTATGTAGATCCTCCATGGTAATTATTTTTGTTTTCTTAATGTTCAACAGTAAGCCTGCCTTAGCACTTTCTTCTTTGACTATCTTTAGTAGCTGTTACAAGTCTTTGTTGTTTTCTGCTAGTAGTATGGTGTCATCTGCATCTCTTAGATTGTTAAAATCCTTCATCCAGTCTTCACTCCTTCTACCTCTGAGTCTAAATCTGCTCTGTGTATGATATTTTCTGCATACAGTTGAGCAAATAGGGTGACAGACTGCAGACTTGTCAAACCCCCTTTCCAATTGGGAACCATTCTGTTTCTCCACATTCTGTTCTAAAGGTAGCCACATTCTGTTCTAAAGGTATGCATCAGGACAATCAAATGTCATGGTACACCCATATCTTTAAGAGCAATCCATAGCTTTTCATGATGTGGGCAGTCAAACGTTTTGCTATAGTCTATAAAGCTGATTTTCTTCTGGAATTCCCAGGGGTGCTCAATTATCCAGCAAAAGTTTGCAATGTGGTCCCTAGTGTCTCTTCCTTTTCTGAACCGAGCTTGCACCTCTGGAATTTCTCACTACATCTATGGAAAGAGTCTTTGCTGCAGAATTTTGAGCATGAGTTTGCTTTCACGGGAAATTAATGCAATGATCCTGTAGTTACTGCAATATTTTGTCTCTCCTTTTGGGAGAGTGGGGATGTCTGTGGGCCATTGCTTTGTTCTCCATATTTGTTGGCAGATTTTAGTTAGAACTAACGTTTATTCTGTCTCTGTAGATTGCAGCAGTTCTATTGGTATGTCATCTGTTCATGGTGATTTATTCTTCCAAATTGGTTTGAGTACAGCTTTCACTTCGCTGTCCAAAATTTGGGGTTCATCTTCGCAGGTTTCTTCTTCCCATGTAGCATTCATCTTTTCATCTGTTTTATACAGCTCTTCTGTGTATAGCTTCCACTGTCTTTTTTATTTCAGGTTTGCAGTTACCTTCCTCTAAGGCTAAGGGAGTGTGACTTGCTCAGGGTCACCCAGAGGGTTTCCATAGCTGAGCAGGGATTCATACCCTGGTCTCCTGTAATCCTAGTTCAACTCTGAAACCATTATACTACATTGACCCTCTTTGGAAGGATCTTATCATTGACAGAACTCAACAACCTCCACTCAGATTGCCTCTAAAAATGCCCAGAGGAAGTAATTTTTAAAAGGAAGTTTTAAAAAGCATTATTTCTTCCTTTTAAAAAGTAATTGTTCAAAACTGTCTTATTACTCTTGAAATACAACATCATTGTGTCACCTGTTACATGCACACAAAACTCTTGTTTCAAGTTATTTGTAACTTTGAAGCTCTGCTACTCCCATACCAACAGATGGCCATGCTTGATAAGGTCTGAAATGGACAATCAATGGTTGTCAGTATGCTGTCATATTGAAACATTCATATGACCACTCAACCAATGGTTTCTATTGGCTTCTATGTGCAGTGGTGAATCGCCTCTGGTTTTCAGTCTGAATTTTAAAAGAGCTACACAAGGTGATTAACCCTACCCCGCTCCTCCTGGATAGAACTTTTCAAATTCAGACTAAAACCTGGTGCAGGTTCAGTTCCCCCTTGATCTGGAAACCACCAACTCTCACTGCACCGCAACACAACATCTTATTGCAGCTTCTACTTTCTGTTTCTCCATCTCCTATTCGATCTCTTCTATTCTTCTGTCTTCAGGCACTGTCACACCACCAGGGGTCAAGTCCTTGATCCTCCTGTGGTTTCTTCCATTCACCTTTTCAAGTGGGCAGTTCCAAGATCATAGAATGAACCAAACAGACTAGGATGCCTGCTCATAAACAGACCTGCCAGCTGGATGGCAGGCTACAACTTTCCAAACCAGTCGATCTGCTGAGGCCCTTCATGGAGAACAAGTCTCTATCTAGTATAAAACACTATTACACTTCAGTTCTTTTTTAAAGAATAAGAGAAGAAAGAATATGGCTAGTTACCTTAGATTATATTAACCTCTTAATATATTATAGTTTAATAACTAATGTGGCAATCCTTTAGGCCACAGTAAATCAAGTCAGTCCATACATTTGCTTAAAGAAGAAGTTTTGAACAAAATGTAGATGAGCTTAAAAGATGCAGAAACAGAATAAAGCAATGGATTTGTGGGGGGGGGGGGGAGAGATGAGGAGGTGGGGTGGCATGCTACTCCCAGTCCAAGTTAAGACCCTGAAAGAACATATGTTAAGAAGCCTATTTTATTGGAGAACTCACCAGAAAGGTGAGAAATTCCACAAGTGTTTCCATGGTTCTTGTCTATGTGCCTATCTAATGAGACAAGCATGGCTCTGGAGCCTCTTGGTTCTAAGCACATGTGGTCAGAACAGGATTATAGGGATTCATCTCTCTCTAACAAGAGGTTTGTGTTTTTGTTTTTTTCTTAAGAAGACATTGTGCCCTCCCTAAAAAAAATGGTATGAATGGACAGGTAGTTCAGCGCATTTCCAGTCTGTGTCATTTTCATATATGTTTATTCAGTGTGTCTGTTCAGCCCCATTTTGTTTCATTTATCTGCAATTTTTAAAGAAAACAGCAAAAATTGCTTTATTTTTTGTATCCTAAAACACACATTTATTTATGGGTTTTATTCTAAAATGCACACTTCTGTATGTATTTTAGAGTCTTTTCAGCTGAGAACTACTGCAATATTTGGAGAGGTATGTAACTGAAGATATAAAAATGTTAAGAGCAGTGCAGTGGGTTTACTGGTTTGGGGAATAAGCTCTTCCAGGCACTTACTCTCTGCAGGACCTTACAGGCTAAAGGTTTTAAAAATGGACAATTAACCAGAGTGACTCTAAGTAAAATTGAGATAGAAGGGAAGAAATCAGGTTGAGGACAAGCTGATTTTGCAGCAAAAACAATTATTTCTTTATTAAAAAGATAGCAGTGGAAACCAACAGAACAGTCTATATTCAATACAAGTTATTAATAGCAGTTTCTCAAAGGAAAAGGAGGGAAATGATGGCAAGGATGCTAAAAACCCTACTCCTGACCCATCTAAGGGGGCTGGAGGGATTCGGCTAAGCCTAAGGGACTACAGACTAAGACACATACAGATTTTCTCACCCTTTGATAAGAGGAAGCTGGGTGGCTGAAGATCTGCAAGGAGACCATGCGGAGGTTTCAAAATGAAGGAGATCCTCTGAATGCAACATCTGGAAAGGGGAGTGGAGAGAGAAACTCACTCTCTCTCTGGCCTTTTGTAACTTGGAGGCTGTTCCCTGGAGTGAGGGGACACCTGTGGGCAGGGAATGTTAGTCTATGGAGAGTTCGAAAGGCCCCATGTGCTTAGAGTGATGAGTGCAAAGGGGTTTTTTTGTCTGTGTGCAAAGGGCAGATATGAATATGACCTTTGCCTTTCACTCTCTGGGCACTGGGAATGCATCTTAGATGGTCTGGGGGGACAAACAGTGGAGCTGCACACCTGGGACAATGCCAATCAAGTATAGAAATTTGCCCTGTTTCAAATCCAAATAGGGTTGCCCAACATCTCTGGAAACTGTACAATACCTTACAGTGGGGGGTGGGCTGTACCAGTCTCAGCCAGTTTGGCAGGTCTTCTTTCAATGGAAGTAAGCACAATAGTTAAGCATTGATTACTCTCAATGAGACCTTTTTTTTTTGTCAGCAGGAAGAAGGGAAATTCCAGTTTGTACTTTAAAATGAGGCTTGACTTCTCCAAGATGGAAGAGATCCAAGACTTGTCACTACCCTACCCTTCCAATATGCCTCTTCACAGTGTGTGCAGACCTTGGCAAGAGGCAGCTCCCTACCATAGGCCTCAAAGTCTACTTGCAATTCATATTTATTGAGCATAACTCATAACAACTGTGTCTTCTTTCATGTATTAGTCCATGGAATGGAGATTGTTGGAGATGCTGTATTGTCAGATGTAGCTACAATGATGGGCTCTGTCACCATTCCTACTTCTGCAATGCCACACCCCACAAACCTGTCTCTTAAACAAGGCAGGACCACAACTGAAGGATTTCCAGTGCACTGTAGACCAGAGTCTTGGGAAATTACTTCTGCAACACTCTTCCAGTTATCAGGTGCATTAAGACAGGCAGTTGGAGAAGCCCCTCAGGGTCCTGCTGCAGCTGCTTGTCTCAATGTACTAGTGACTAGGAGAATGCTGCAGTCATCATTTCTCACTGCCCCAGTCTGCAGTGCCTTGGAAACTCTTCAGTTGGGGCAATACCTGGATTAAAAGATAGGTTTGTGGGGTCACATTCAGTCATTAACCATTGTAATTGTCAACCCCAAAAATTACATGATCATAAGTCTGGCTTAAGATCTCATAAATATTTAATAGAATGCCAGCCTTAAAAAGAAATCAGTGTTTCTAAATTAACATAAAAATGTGAGCCAGACAAAATCCTCAAGCATTCCAGATAGTAAGTCTTTAGGGTGGCCAGCTGGCCAAGAAATCCCATTGTGGCATGCTCCCTTCCTTCTTTATGTAGGTTAATGAGGTTTCCATTTTTTAAAAATTGCCTCTCTGAAGGCCAATGGGTTTTTTTAAGGGTTTCCACTTCTTTTTTATATACATATAGACAGGAGTTTTAAATGGTTTTTAGTGGCTACATAACCAGCAGAAATGAACAAATGAAGTTTTTTGTTTTTGTTTTTTTAACCATCTCAGTGTATCTGGCATAGGGAAAATATATTGGTTTATTTTCTGTCAGTCATTGAGCTTTTCAAGGCATAGGAACTCTGTCCATGTAACCCTGTATTCCTCCAACTACAAATCCTTTTACAGGTGACCCCCACACACACCATATTTGTTCTTTAGCATGGGTATCTTTGTGCACTGTAAGTACCAATCTAAAATGATGATGATGGTGGTGATATTTATTTATATCCTGCCTCTCCGATGAGGATCGGGATATAATACATAATATAAGCTAGGACATGATGGTATGATAATGATATATTTATTAGAGATGTTGCTTTTCTTTTTATTATCCTGGCTTAGCTATTATGCTTTTACACTGTTGATAAATTTTGCCACACAGCCCATGGTGGGATAGCCATAGGTTCTAGCCAATGGAGTCCTGTACTTGAAGACACCATCTATTTGAAGGGCTGTCCTCTCCAAGTGGACAGTTTAAAGATTTAGAACATTATCAGATGCATCAAAAACGACATTATAACGATGCCATGAGATCACACAAGGGCTTCCTTATCAGACGACGTCATGCCCCAGTGTTCTGCAAATATTCTGCTGCTGTTACAAGGGAGTTCTTTTCTATTGTTGGGGAGAAACCAAAAATTGATCTCCCATAGTGTTTGTGTTCCGGATTTTCATGTGTGCGAGAAGATGCCCCATTCTGCTGGCGTGATTCCAGCATCAGTGGACGGTCCCACCAGAACACTTCTGGGTGCGAATGGGAAAACTAGGTATCGTACACTCTTTTATGAACCCCCCTGTCTTGCTTGCAAGTTTCTAAATTGGTATCTGTGCTTTTCTAACCATTTTCTTTTTTTACTTTTGGTGTTCGTGGGCTTTTTAGTGCACTTGCATCTTCTCACAAGACGCGCTGAAATCTCATTCATGGAGAAACACAGAAGTAAGCGGCATGAGCGCTTGCATTGCCTGATTCTTGGGGCAATTTTGTATCATTATCACGGCAGCGTGCGAAAACATGTGTCATTGTGCCAGAACAAAAACGCTGTAAAATATAGTGCCATAATAACATTTTTAGGCACCCATCTGATAATCTCCTAAGACCTGTAAAAAGGGAGAACAGAGGCCTTGAAGTTATAAAGTCACTCTGAGCATTGAACAGCAGACTGAGCAGCACCCAGTTTGCCCAGTTACAATAATACACAGACTTACTTCAGAAATATTTCTATTTACATTAGAACAATTTATTGCCAGATTTACATTGATTAGTAAGAATTAGCAGTGCACTTTTTTGTTGCATACCTTTATGTTCTTTTTTGTGACAGAAGAGTTTAAAAGACCATAAAGTATATCTGGAATCCTATTGGCTACTTCCAATTAGAGGTAATCTATATAATAAATGTTTGAATGTTGAGTCGCCAAATATGCAAATTCCATTTATTCATGGATCTGCTCTAGATGGGACTAGCACTAAGAGCTGGGCCTGTGTTGTTGTTGTTTTTCTTTACTGGCAGATTGATAAATAAAATATATGACATGAAGCTTTGTTCATATAGAAAATCTCTACTGTATATGTCAAGTAGCAGTTGAAGGCAGAGAAAGAGGGCTGGTAAAAATTAAAAGTGGCAACTTAATTTACAAGGTAGTTCTGTACAACATGTATCATCTATATGCTTACTCAAAAACAAGCCCCATTATATTTACTCCCAGAGAAGTACGTATAAAGAATTGCAGCCTAAATATAAATTTCCTTTTCTCAAAAGTCTTTCAGCAAAGCTACTGCCCATGTGTGTTTATGTTCACAAGAGAAATATGAACTGAGAGCAAGTTAAACTATCCACAGAAAATAATTTGCCTACCTCCTCTAGAAGCCAAGCAGTGCTGTGAAGGGCTGAGTCCCAGAAGCTGGCTTCCTTGGCTTTTTGATTGATTAAGTGATGTACTTCTAAGCATGAGAAATATGTGCTATATTTATAGTGTGGAAAATATTTATTTCATAGCTTATTTGAGCAGATGTGAGCAAGTGTGAGATGTATGTTAATATATGGAAACACATACCTTTTTCAAGTCTAAATGTTTCCACAGTTTGTAACATCACCGAGAAGAGATTAAATTTCCACTTAAAACAGCCCAGCAAGTGCTCTTTTGCTGCAACATCCTCTGCAAAATCACAGTAACTGCAGAATATACGATAAAGGAAAGCACATTCCAGATTCATTCCTGATCAGAGCTTGGAAAAGTGACTTTTTGGCGGGGGTGGGGGGCGCTACAGGTCTCAAAATCTCCCAGTCAGTAAGGCCGCTTTTCCAAGATCTCTCATAATAAGTTACAGAACAGACCTGTAGGATCTGTGCAGCCCTTTTACTCTGGAGTAATTCAGTCACAAACAATTGAAGCAGGGACAAATGTGACCATACAGATTAACCTTTTTCCTATCTTCCATTCATTAATCCTCATTTTAGTAAGCCCATGCTGATTTGCAGAGCGATCCCAAGACATTTTATCACCCAAGGCAAAATAGCAAATTCTGGGCCTACCCAGCCAAGTCAAGGTGTATATAATACCCAAGCTAGCCAAGTCATTATGGCACTTTGTTATTGTTGTGTGTCTTCAAGCAATTTCTGACTTATGGCAAGCCTAAGGCAAACATATCATAGTGTTTACTTGGCCAGATTTGTTCAGAGGGGGTTTGTCATTGCCTTCCTCTAAGGCTAAGAGTGTGTGACTTGCCCAAGGTTATTCAGTAGGTTTCCATTGCCCAATGGGGATTCAGACCCTGGTCCCTGGAGTCCTAGTCCACTCCTCAAACTACTATACCACACTGGCTCTCACTGTGGTAATAGAAATCAGGAAGTCCTCTGCTATAAATTCACTAATTGACTTCACACAGACTACTGTACAGTGTTTATCTCTCAGAGTCAGTTCCTGCCTCCCATATCTGCAATATGGAAGATAATAATACTAAATTAACAGGGTTGTTGTAACAATTGAGAAGTTTTTGCAAGAAATTCAGATGAAGTATGTTGAATACTACAAGTGTTCAGTATTGTTGTTACAAATAACCACTACCTGGTTTTATATTATGGACACATTATGTTACTCCTGTATGTCAGGGAGTTTATATCTATAGAATTTGTACTTCGTACTAAAGTATACTTTCCAGATGTTATTTATTTATAACAATTTGTATTCCGCCCAAGGATTTTGATTGAGGAGTTCATTTGCTGCAACAGTTTTTGGTTGTCATGGTGTGTTTATATGTTTCAGTGGTGGGCTGCTTTTAACTCAGCCTTGTGGATATGTCCACAGAAGTTACTAGCTTTCAGTTGATTGGGTTTTTTTAAAAAAAAAAACTAATGTGCTTTTCACTGCATTTCTGTGTTCATTAGAATGGAAATAAATACCTTCTTCTTTGTGGCAAGCAAACAAATGCAAGTCACCAGTATTTTAGCAGGCTGATTTTTAAATATGGCCTTCTACCACATAGGCTTAAGAAGAACTATGCCAGTCCCTCCCTCCTTCACCAGTCTGCCACATTCCCCAAGCTCTTTGTGAATAAAGGAGGAGTTTGGAAACATTAGTATTAGCATGCAGAAGGATCTTGTATGTAGCACTTTTGAGGCTAACTGAGAGAAAGAAGTTGGTAGCATAAGCATCTCATGAAGTAGACTTTCTACCAATTTCTTACTCTAGTTAGTCTCAAAGGTGCTACAAGATCCCTTTTTCATACTGATCCAGACAAATACAGCTATGTCTTAGAATTAGTATTAGCAGTAATGCATGAACTGAGGATTATCAAAGGAAATTTATTTGCTAGCATGAAGACAATAACGACATTGTGATAGTGTGAACAGGTCCCGCTATTGCATGACATTCTCATGCTCATGTATTTAATCTGTGTTCCAGCCGCGAATAAGGCACCGCTTTCTATTAATGGGAGAAGCCGTCAATAGCTCTCAATATCGCTTTTTTGTGGTATTGAAGAGTGTGTGAAAACACGTCCTGCTGTAATCACGAGATTACAGTGTGAATAGGTGGTCCTCTTTGCCCTGTCCCCATTGCCGGTGAGAAAACTTCAGGATGGCAGTGTGAAAATTATGCACAGGACAATTTTTTAAAATGAACTCTCTAGGTTTGTTTCTATGTTTTTAGGTTTGTTTAAGTGTTTATCTGTTCATTTACTTTGTAAATTAAGGGGGGTTTGCTGTTTTTAAGCACGCTTGCATCTTCTCGCAAGAACCGCCAAAATCTTGCCCATGCTAAATGATAGAAGTAAACTCCTGTTCTTAAAGTGTTAGTGGTGGTCATGTGATAATTCCATGGTGGTTCTTTGGCGAGATTACAGCAATGTGTGATAATACATTCACAAAGTCAATCATTGCTGAAAAAATACTTAGAGTTTATCAGATTCTAAAATCAGGTTAAAAATTAAACAAGTTCATGATAACAAATTAATTTTAAACAAATTGATTCCAGTTTCTGGAGAGAGGAGGTTCCCTTTGTCTGCAGCAGGTCAGAAACCATGGGAGCTGGCAGAGAAAGGATGGAGTGATGTTTGTTTCTTTCTTTCTTTCTTTCCTTCCTTCTTCTCCAGCCAGATCATTCCACTGCATGAAGGCCTTGTTCATTATGTCAGCCAGGTGACTCATTAAATGGAAGCATCATTAAATTGTGTTGTTGTTGCTGTTGTCACTTTCACATCAGCTGAAAAATCATATATATTAATCCTAAAGACAGAGCAAGCCTCCTATCTTGTATAAAATGGGGGTGGGTGGGATGAATGAGTTTTCTTCCAGATGCCCAGGAAACAGAATGGTATTATAGCCCTTTCTGAGTATCCCCAAATCTAGCTAGCAGGAGTAGAGAAGTAGAGCAAAGTTGATCACACTATCACATTATAGAATTGCAGCCATGTGCAAAAGCTGTCAGAAGGCAGCATATGTTTCTGGTCATTGCCATTATGTGTTTAGCTGCCTCGCTAACCACCTATCTTCCTACCCAAGCAAAAAGAGTGACCTTGCTTTAGAACTCAAAAAGTCAGTTTATAAGTACATATGCATTTCTATCTGTATCATGTATACAAGATGGCCAGCATATAACAGCGCTTGGAAAAGTTACTTGTTTGGACTCTGGTTCCAAACCACCACCACCCAGCCAGCATGGGTATTGAACATACTATCTGAGGGACTCTGGAAGAACTGGTTGTTGTTTTCTGAACAATCAAGTAACTATATGTTGAATCTGTAAATACTGAAACAGAGATATTTTTTCATCATAAATTGGATATTGTTAAACCTGTTTTCATTAGGAAATAACATTATTTAATAGTCCTGGGTGTGCTTCTATGTTGTTATCTATAACAGTTTAAGAGGACAACCTGGACTGAATTTGTTTCTGTTTGCTAGTTTTTAGAACTGTTGTAAGTGCAGAAATACTTTCTAATTAACTGTAAATTTTTCATACTGTAATACCATAGAGCATTTTAAATTTTATGGATAAATTTTCTTGCTCTAAATTGGCCAGATTATCAGTGTAGAGTGACAGGTGTCCCCTAGGACCTGTTGGAGGTCCTCTGGAGGTTCTGGAGGATGATGACATTGCTGTGCATCCTGTCCATTCAGTATAGGCTCACTGAGAGACACCTGGCACAGCCTGGGGACAAACTAATCCAGGAGTAGCCAAACAGCAGAACTGTGCAGCAGAAAGGGCAGAAAAACAAAGGCTTCAGCTAGCAGCTGTTTCACCGCTCTGGCCCACTTTCACACACAATAAGAGACTTACAGGCAGTGAGGTTCATCCAAAGATATCTTGAGGTCTTTATCTTCAGTTTCAGTATAAACAAACACAGTATATACACAGCAAACCTTGTTAACGAACTCAACAGCAATTTCTCCAACATCCACCAACACTCCTCTTTCTCCATGACACCAACCCACACACAATGCATTCTGTGGTTCAGCTATATAGGAGTGTTTGCTTGTCAGCCCTCTGCCTAGCCACTACTGTGAACAACCCCACTTTTGCTAAGCTAGTCTGTGGTCTGTTGCTCCAACATTTTTCCTTTTTGCACTTAAAGCAATATTACCCTGACACACCCTGCTGTAGGAACATAGCTAGATGCTGCTCTGTCATGATGACCACCACCCAACTCTGCACAGGCCATTAAATGTCCATGTTGGGAAGGATGGGTTGCAGAAGATTAAAAGGTTGATTTTTGAAAGGAGTTTGTTTGTTGTAGAGAACTTGTCTACAGAGAATTCCAATCTCTGCAACAATAACAAAGTGAGTTACGCAGGTATAATTGGATTTCAGCCTTTGTAAGTCACTAACAGGATGCTAGCCAACTTATCATTGCTGTACTTCTTCACATACTCCATAGCCCAATTCCCTAATATCTTGGTGTCTCTCCAAGAAATTCCATAAAAACTTGCAACATTCATATTTTAATGTCATTTATTCAGATTTCATAATATTAATAATCATACAAACTTAAATCTTGCAGAATTGTTGTAATAAATTCAGGTCTTCCCCAAATGATCTTTTGGGATCCTTCTGAATAAAACTGTTATCATGTGCATGATTATTTATTTTAAAATGAGATGGCTGTATACCTTTGGATGCAGTTACACTGTTACTTTTGCCCAAGGTTCTATTGCTGAGGCATATTCTGGAACTGATAGAGCTTGGAAAAGTTATTTTACTATGACTTCCAGAATCCTCCAGTCAGAACAGATCAACATCCATGCTGCCTAGGTGATTCTGGGAACTTTGGCCCAAAAATAATTCTGACATTTGGGTTTCTGTGGGACTTAGAGTATGTGTAGAGACCTGGGGCTTCATCTACATGAGCCATGATCGTTGGCTCCTTGTTGGCATATCCTAGCAGTGGAGCTGGCCCATTCTTCCCCCAGGCCTCCTCTGCCGCCACTGCCTGCCCACGTAGAAGAAGGGGAGGGGAAAACAGAAGCAGAGCGCATGCCACCTGCCAGCAGCAAGTTTGTGAGCCAGACAGTGGGGGGGACAGGCAGCTAGAGCCATGCAGTAGAGGCCGGCAGCAGCACGTAAGGTGATGGCAGTATGGAGGAAGAAACACCCCCGACTCCTGTTGTCCTTATCTGCCACTGCCAGGCTCCACTGTGCAGCTGTGGCTGGCTGGCTGTCTCCCTCACTGGCTGGCTGCCTGATGTGCGCTTGCTCCTCCGGGTGTTTCCTCCCCTTCTTCCACTCAGCTGCTGTCATGCTGCAGAGGCCTCCTAGGCTATGCCGCCACCTGCTCATGTGGAAGAAGGGGAGGAGGAACCAGAAGCGGAGCACGTACCACCCGCCTGGAGCAAGTGAGTGAGCGCGCACGCAAGCCAGCCAGCTAGGGAGGCAGGCAGCCACAGCTGCACAGAGCCCAGTGGCAGCAGGTAAGGATGAGGGGGTAAGGGGGAGGAGAAGGAACCCCTCCTACCCCCATTGTCCTTACCTGCCACCACAGCTGCTAGTCTACCTCCACTGGCTGGCTGGCTGGCTGGCTGGCTGGCTCCATTTCTGGTTCCTCCTCCGCTTCTTCCACACGGCTGCTATCATGCTGCAGAGGCCTCACAGGCCTCCACCGTTACATCCACGAACCCCACCAGAGCAATATTCCACCGCCACTGTCACGGTGACAATAGAATCAGCGGATGGTGAATCAGCAGATAGCAGAGCAGTACTTTTTCTCAGAACATCAGGCCTTCTGGATGCATTAGTGTTTATTCACATGATCCTCACATGGAAAAGCTCAACATAGAATCATAGAGTTGGAAGAGACCACAAGGGCCGTACAATCCAACCCCCTACCATGCAAGAATAAACAAAGCATTCCTGAGAGATGTCCATCCAGCCTCTGCTTAAAAACCTCCAAAGAAGGAGAGTCCACTACACTCTGAGGCACTGCATTCCACTGCCAAACAGATCTTACCATCAGGAAGTTCCTTCTAATGTTTAGGTGACATCTCTTTTCCTGTAGTTTGAATCCATTACTCTTTGTCCTTGTCTCTGGAGCAGCAGAAAACAAGCTTGCTCCATCCTCAGTATGACATCCCTTCAAATATTTAAACATGGCTATCATATCACTTCTTAACATTCTGTTCTCCATGCTAAACATACCCAGCTCCCTAAGCCGCTCCTCAGAGGGCCAGACCTCCCACCACTTTGGTCGCCCTCCTCTGGACACGTTTCAGCTGGTCAATATCCTCCTGGAATTGTGGTACCCGGAACTAGATAGTATTCTAGGTGAGGTCTGACCAAAGCAGAATAGAGTGGCACTATTACTTTCCTTGATCTAGACACTATACTCCTATTGATGCAGCCTAGAATCTCATTGGCTTTTTTAGCTGCCACATCACACTGCTGACTTATTCAGCTTGTAGTCCACTAAGACTCCTAGATCCCTTTTGCATGTACTACCATCAAGCCAGGTGTAACCCATCCTATATCTTTGCTTTTCATTTTTACTGCCCAAGTGTAGTATCCTATATTTCTCCCTGTTGAAATTCATTTTGTTAATTTTGCCCTAGCTTTCTAATCTGTTAAGGTCATTTTGAATTCTAATCCTGTCCTCTGGGGTATTAGCTACCCCTGCTACTTTGGTGTCATCTGCAAACTTGATAAGCATGCCCTCTATTCCCTCTTCCAAGTCATTGATAAAGATGTTGAATAGCACTAGGCCCAGGACAGAACCCTGTGACAACCCACTAGTCACTTCTCTCCATGATGAAGGGGAGCCATTGGTGACTACCTTTTGGGTTTGGTCAGTCACCCAATTGTAAATCCTCCTAACAGTTGCATTGTTTAGCCCACGTTACTAACTTTTTTGCAAGAATATCACAGGGGACCTTGTCAAGGACCTTACTAAAATGAAGATACACTATATCCACAGCATTGTCTTCATCTACCAAGTTTGTAACACTATAAAAAAAAAAATAAGATTAGTCTCGCATGACTTGTTTTTGAGAAACCCATGTTGACTTTTAGTGATCATGGCATTCCTTTCTAAGTGTCTACAGATTGTCTGTTTAATGATCTGCTCTAGAATCGTTCCTGGTATTGATGTCAGGCTAACTGGACGATAATTATTTTGGTCTTCTGCCCCCGCCTTTTTGTTTTTTAAAGATGGGGACAACATTTGCCCTCCTCCAGTCTGCTGGGACCTTTCCTGTTCTCCAGGAATTCTCAAAGATTATTGACAGTGGTTCTGAGATTACTACTGTCAGTTCTTTTAATACCCTTGGATGTAGTTCATCTGGCCCTGGAGACTTGAACTCACTTATACTGGCCAGGTATTCCTGAACTATCTCTTTATCTATTCTGCTGCATTTCCCCTACTGCATCATCTGCTCCATTTTCCCCAAGCTGAGCACTGTTCCCCCTTTGAGAGAAGGCTGAAGCAAAGAAAGTGTTACGTCATTCTGCCTTTGTGAAGTCGAAGGCTTTCATTCTGCCTTTTCTCTGTCCCGTTAGCATTTCACCATCTTCTCCATGCAATAGCCCTACCATTTCTTTGTTCTTCCTTTTGCTATGGACGTAATAAAAAAAAGCCCTGTTTATTGTTTTTAACTTCTCTAGGAAGCCTGAGTTCCATCTGTGCTTTAGCTTTTCAGACTTTCCCCCTACATCAGGTGGCTATTTGTTTGCATTCTTTTTTGGTGATTTCCCTCCTTTTCCCATTTCTTGTACATGTTCCTTTTAAATCTTAGCTCAATTGAAAGTTCTTTAAACATCCATCCTGGTTTCTTTAGACACCTCCCATTTTTCCTCCTCATTGGAACTGTTTGAAGTTGTGCCTTCCATATCTCACTTTTAAGAACTCCCTTCTCTTTTAGTATTCCTGACCATGAGATCACCCCCAGTAATTCCCTAGGTTTTCTGAAATCAGCTTTCTTAAAGTGTAGAATGCTTGTCTGACTACACTTGGCTTCCCTTTTTCTCCATATAACAAACTCCAGAACATGGTTACTGCCCTCTAAGGATCCCACCACTTCCACCCCATTAACCAGATCTTCTCTGTTTCTTAGGATCAGATCTAAAATAGCTGATCCCCTAGTTACCTCTTCCACCTTTTAGACAATGAAATTGTCTGCAAGACAAGTGTGGAATTTGTTGGACCTTAAATTTTTGGCAGAGTTGGACTTCCAATAAATATCAGGATAGCTGAAATCCCCCATTACTACTACATACCTTCTTTCTGAATGTGTGGTCATCTGTTCCAGGAAGGCATCATCCAAGTCCTCAGTTTGGCTTGGAGATCTGTAGTAGACCCCCACAACAACATCCCTGCTGTTTCTGTCCCCCTTGATTTTTACCTAGATGCTCTCAATCTGGCTCCCAGGATTTAAGTCATGGACCTGTTCACAGGTGTACACATCCTTAACGTATAATACTACTCCACCTCCTTTTCTCTTAAAGGAACAGTACACCATAACTGCGTTTTTTTCCAGCTCTTTCTACAAACAAAATGTGTTGGCTGTTGTCCATGAGTACAATTGACTTTCTAATTCTAAGGAGTCACAGCCAAGAAACCATCAGGTGTGCCTGTCATGCCAATTGGGAAATCCCATCATTGTCACTGTAGTAAAAGGTGAGCAAATGATGGGAAACGCTATGCTTGGCTGCCAAAAGATTAACCATTTTAAATATTTATAGGGGCTTATCTTTGCTGACGATTGGTTATTAATTCTTTGAATTGAGACAGGGCTGGGTGAATCCCTAGAGCTTTAGAATCCTATCCCTTTGGAATTAGTCTGAACCATTAATGGAGAATTGGCACTTTAAATCTTCCTCCAGCTATTTTTGCACTCTTGTGCCCTTGAATCCTCATCTTCTTCTCCCAGCCCCCTCTCTTTCTCTGTGTCCTGGAACTTAGAAGAGTCAGCTTCTTAGAATATGATGAAGTTTGGAATCTTTATTTTTACTAGAAACAAGAAGAATGCACCTCTGCTTCCCCTCCATCCCACATTGTGCTTTAAAGATACTGTATTTTCTTGACCTTTGGATGAAACAGCAGCATAACTCTCTTGTGTTATCATCCAAATGTTGTTCTGCTATCACCCACCTTTCTGCTGCAGTGTGCTTAAATTCCAGATTATTATTTTATTTTAATTTTGGTCTAGCTCCTTCTTTTCTAGGAGTTTGGCAAAAACAGACAAAAACAATATTTAGCATAACTCCAAGTGTACATGTTTGCCCAAGAGTTGCCGGATACTTACAGCCTTGCAACTGTAATGAAAATTTTGATAATACTCCAGCTGCCTATAGACAATGTTTTTGTTGTTGTTTTGTTTTGTTTTTCTTTTTTTGCTGCACAATCCAGAGGAAGGGAGAAAATGAATGCATAATCTGAAGAAGAAACTAGCCAGCCAATTGTATAGATCACATGGGAAGAAAGACTGTTCTCTCCATTAATTTTGGGATTGCAATCAGTACTTCATGTTTTTCATGGCCAAAATTTTCCAGCTCTGCAGAAAGATAGGGAAAATTTTCATACTGTCTATAAACCTATGCTGACTTTATTTCCATATTGCCTGTAAGTCTATGGTAAACAATAATAGCAAAGAAATAAAGCTTAGGGCAAACTGAAAAGACTAAGCTCATGTGGGAAAACTCATCAGTAGGAGTTACGTTACTTTAAAAAAATGAGTTTCCAAAAATATGATATCTTTGCAAGCCGAAGGCAAGTCTAATTAAAGTTAAAAGGCAAAGAAAGAAGGCATCTGAAATACTGTTTTAGGTCTCATGAAAGTGGAGAAGTAAGAAATCTGAATTATCCAATTAACCAGTGGTTGTAGGGTTGGTGTTGTGGGTCCAGTTCCTTACAATTTGTATCTGTTGGACATGGAATGGAGAGGCAGGAGGGGAGGGGGGAGGAAGAGGCTTTAGGCTAGTGCTCAGCCCTTGCTCTCGTCTTCCAGCAGTTTTGTGCGCTTTGCGACTTGAATGAAGGAAACAAAAACTGCCTCACAAGAAGAAAGTGATGCAGTGAGATTAGCCTCAATCTTTCCACAGGCAGTTGCGCTATATAACTTTGCCAACTCCAGTGTTTAGTTGAAATGAAACTTTTTCCTCCATTGGATCTTATTTTTCCCCTTCTAAAATCTTCCAAATTTAAGAGAAGAATCTTGTTATGTTGCAAGATAGATGGCAGAGACAGTAGTAGTGGAAAGCACAAAGTCTGAATTTAATGTGCAGTCAAAGGCTTTCACGGCTGGCATCCATAGGTTTTCTGTGGGTTTTTTTTTCTGGGCTGTGAGGCCGTGTTCTGGAAGAGTTTATTTCTGACGTTTCGCCTGCATCTGTGGCTGGTGGAAAATCTATGAATTTAGTTGGAGAGTCAGGTGCCAGAAAACCACAGAAAATCTGTGAATTTAGTTGCAGAGTCGGGTGCCAGAATTTGCCCCTGTGAGTTTTCATTTGTTTGTTTCATTATTGGATTTATACCCTGCCTTTCTCTGGGAATAGGATCCAAGGTGCCTTTCAAAAGCTCAAACAAGTTTAAATTAAAATCTTATTTTAGAAAAGTTTTTAAAAATGGAAATATAGGTCAACCCCCATATTTATTTTATTTTAGAGTATTTATACCCCACAAAGGCTCTCAGAGCTGCTTATTGTTAGCAATATCACTTACACCTCTGCACAGCTTTGCTAGACACTCCCTAAGTGGTTTACCATGTGTTAGCTAATTCCCCTCACAAGCTGGATACTCATTTTATTGACCTATGGAATGATGGAAGGCTGAGTCAACCTTGGAGCCCTGTAGGATCAAAGTACTGGCATTTAACCACTGCACCACCAGGGCTTCAGTATCCACAATTTTACTTATCCAGGTCCAAAAAGGTATGTCCACTCTAGGCATTTCTAGGTCCTCAGCGCAATTCTATGGTACGGTATGTTTCCACTGGAAGTTGGACTGGAAGTCATTTGTGTCAATAGGGTTCACTATTATCCACGGTTTCACATATCCATGGTAAATTGGGGAACATGTCCCCTGTGGAGACAGGCGGGGTAACCTGTATATTAAAAATCATGATTGAAACAGCTCAAAATACATTTAAAACATAATTACAGTAACAGATTAAAATTAAATAAAATACAGCACACAATTTCAAACATATTACTGCTATATAATTTACAACTCAAAGGAGTGCCTGAATATAAAAGTCATCATCTGTTGACGAAAAGATAGCAGGGAGTGGACCAACCAGCTTCCTGTGGAAAGGTGTTCCACCATCTGGAAGCAGCCACAGAGAAGGCTCTCTCCCATGTCCTCACCAAATGTGCCTGTGAAGGTTGTGTGACTGAGAGAAAGCCCTCCCCTGCAGATCTTATATCTTGCACGGGCTTGTAGGAGGAGATTCAGTCTTTCATATAGTCCCCCCACCCCGGTCAAGCTTGTAAAAGTCAGGGGTTGTCTATACGGTGAAAAGACTCCTCACAAAATTCACTTGGAAAATGAGCTGTTTTAATGGGACCCTGCGTTGTCTCACTGTATTGTGAAGTAGGGGGGCCAAAAAGAGCAAAAGTATGCAAGAAAAGCATTTGCAGCTTTTACCGGCTTCTTTAAAATCCCCATGTGGTATGCACATTCTCGCTCATTAAGACAAGCAATTCAACATGTATCACTTCCCCATACAAGAGGAAGCACAAACTTGACTGGCCGAATAAGCACAGGGGGCGGGGCAGGGCTACAGGGCAAGTGCCTGCTGCCACCATATTGGATTTTCACCTTTCTCTTTTTTTGGAAGGGTGAAATATTGCTTGTGCACACCAGAGAAATTGTTTTTTAAAAAAGTTCAGTGGGCAGATTTTAAAATGCAACAAATCTACTTGCGGCCACCATCTTGGCTACAGGCATGTGAGGTTTATGTAAACCCATTAAGACAGGTTGCAGCTACTGCAACTTGCTATTACTGTGGAGCAATCCTTTTTTTTCCCCTTTATGTAGACAAACCCTCAATTTTTTGAAGTACAGTTTCTGGAATCCTCCATCCAGCATGGACAGTGGCAGTTCTCAGAACTAGCATTTCCAAGCTCTTGATTTTGCTTTAGCAATGGGCTGGTTGTTTTTGAAGGGGGCTTTTGCAGACATCTTCCCTTTTAGGCCTCTATCAAAATGCAGATTGCTTTCCGTTTGCTTTACTTTAGCTGTCTTGCAAGGTGAAACTAAGAGGTTTGAAGCTCACCTCGTCTGGACTGCAGTGGCAATGAGAGAGAGAGAGCTGCCCAGCCTTGCTGAGCACATTAAGAAATTCAAATCCCAGTTTCTTGCCCTGCACTGTCTTAAAGCTTTGCCAAGTTTTCTAGGGCAGGTAGGAATAAAAGAAACTTCATCCCTTAAATTAACATGGCTGAGAGCACTCAGTTATACCAGCATGCAAATATATGTGCAGAATGTATTTGTGTTTACCAATTATTGGCAACAAATCACAGCAGGATTAAAAGAATTTGGGAAGATTTCCTCTCTTTTTTTGAACTATACCTTCCAGAATTCTCCACCATTCTGGGGAGTTGTAATCCAAAAAACAAATGAACAAAAAACTTTTTCCAACCTTATCCTGTGGTTTTCTAGGGCAAGATTTATTCAGAAGTTTGCCATTGCATTCCTCTTAGATTGAGAGTATAACTTGCCCAAGGTCATCCAGTGGATTTCTAATCCTGAGCAGGGATTCAAACCCTGGTGTTCTGGAGTCCTAGTCCAACACGCAAACTACTACCCTACACTTGACTCTCAGAAAGGAGATACACAAGATCAGATAGAATAGGGGTGAGTGGAAAACAGATTCATATCTCCTGGTAGATCTCTGGGTGCCTTCTAGTAAATCAGCAAGAGTTGCTGACTTCCAGTATTTAAAGAAAGGAAAGTAAAACTGCCAAGTAAAACAAAAAACAAAAAACATGTCATGATTGTCTTTGAGCTAATTGCTTTTTTTTCCTTTTTTTTAGCCTCAGTATTCCTCATCTCTAAACTAGGAACGCAAATTGATTGCTGTTGCTTAGGTCTTCTGACCAGTTTTAGAGTTTTGTATTGCATTTCCTGATCTAGTTATCAGTCAGAGTTGTCTGTCAGGCAAAGGCACCCAGAATAAAATTTAAAATACTGTGTGATGCTAAGGAAAGAAGTGGATTGGGTTCCTAATATCAAATTGTATCACAAGGCCTGTTGTATTGTGTGGCTGAAGGAATGGATATTGCTCAAAGATGTGAGATTCTTAGGACTTGAAGATCACAATTTAAGATTTGGGTGCTATGTTTATCTTTGGTATGATGAAGTTAAAGCACATGCTGACTTTTTAAATCATTGTACGGTATTAGAAAAGCTCTCCTATAAAGTTTGGTGTAAGTATAAGCAGAAACATTTTCCTAATAATATTAGCCACCTCACCACAGGAAGCCTTTTTTTTTTTTTAGGAAAGAATGGGTTAGAATGGGAAAGAATGGAGATTGTTCCCTTATGGTGATCTTTTGTATTTTGAACAAGACAGCTGGAAGTTTAAACAAAGAGAAATTATTCTTAAGGAAGACAAAGATCGTAACTGGTTTGCTTATATGCAACTTAAGGACAGATTTAATCAAGAGAAGAGAAATGGAGCCATAGAGGTTAAAGAAAATGAATTTTATTCAGAGTTGTGTAAAGATGACCATGACATTGCCTTTTGAAACCAGAGACAGAAGATCAACCTGTAAAAGAGTACATAAGGCAGGCCCAAAATTTTGGGCATATTGTCCATATGGTTGTATGGCGGGAAATGTAGTCCATATATAAAATTTACTTTGTGCAGTAATTTAAAAGAAAACTTTTATAAGATCATGTATAGATTAGTATCTAACCCCAATTAAACTGTAGAAAATGTCCTAGAATGTTTCAAACCAATGCTGAGGAAGTCAAGAAAAGGAGGGCTCCTTGTTTCATATTTCATAGACTTGTAAGAAGGGGGAAAGTTACTGGTATAAGATTTATATGTTAATCAAAAAAAAAAGTAAAGATAGATTTTGTAGTATTACCAGACATGTTTTTGGGGCATTAGGAATAAAGAACTGGGTAGTAAATATGGCTTACATCTTCAGTATATGACAACAGCAGCAAGAATTTAGTTTGTTCAAACTTGGAAACAGACTGAAGCACCAATGATGGAGAAATGGATTGTTAAGGTTGCCAGGTTGGCCCAAATTGCCAAATTAACGTGGGTTCTAAAAGATAAACCATTTGAAGATTTATTTATTTATTTATTTATTTATTTATGAAAGATTGGAAACTGTTTCTGGAGCAATAAGAAATCTAATGACGTAATAATCTGTGGTTACTAGCTGGACCCAGCGTACCATACCCTGTTTAAAAAAACTCCCCCGAAAAGCCCGGTAGGCTTCATGACAACCCTGTAAAGTAAACCGGTGGATTAAATTCCTCCTCCCCTTTCTCAGCATTCTACACTTTTCCTGGAATGGCTGAGGGTGACTCACTCTGTTGTCCTGCCATGGCTGCGACTGCCGCCAGTTGACTGCCTGGGTCCTGTCACAGCCTGTGATTGGTGAGTGTCTGAGGGAGTGAGAGGAGGGCAGGGCCCTTGTTAGGTGGTGATACAGATTGAGGAGATTGTGAGGTGGAGAGGGAATTTGCATATGGGCGGTAATTGGTTGGGTGTGTTTCCTGAGCAACCAGTCAGCACACTGGGAAAGGCAACATACCCAAAGAATATATATATAGTTTTTAATTATTAGTAGGCTTATTTAGTTGGTAGAAAAAAATTATTACTTTTTATTACAGTCAGGACTGGGGAGTCAGAGCGCTACTGTGTTTTAGTTATGTGTCTTTCTTTTTCTCTCTCTCTCTTCTCTCCCCCCCCTTTTTTTTTTCTTCCTTCAGTTTCATTATTTTATGATTGTATATTATTTGATTTTATATTTGGTTGTTAGTGTTAAAAATAAATCAGTAAATAAATTGGAATCTGTTAATTTCTACTCCTATACAAAGTACAAGGTATAGGTGCATTAGGGAATTGTTCCACCACCACCTCGTAGACACCATTTTGCACCTGTTGCCAGTTAATAGATCTGAGTGTATGGTTAGTGTAATTATAGAGTATCGTTTGGTTAGAAGGAAGCAGTGGACATATCTGGGTAGAGTCAAAAATTTACGACCACTGTTTAATTTTTGATAGAGCAAAAACATATCAGCCTCCAGCTACTGTACAAAGAAGAAATAAAGCACCCAGATCATATTTATTGAGAGTGTTTGGGAGCCATAATATTTGAATGTTGTCTGTTCTTAGATTAAACCTCAGTTTAATCCAACTCACATGGATCTACTGCCACGTCAATGGGGGATGTGTAGATATTGTTAAATTCCAACTGACATTATCCATCACCATTGGCTGTGATGTCTAGAACTGATGGAAGTTACAGACTATCAACATATAGAGGTCCACATGTACTCTAGCTCTGATATAAACAGTGGCCTACATGTAAGAGCCTTACAATGTAATCCTATATATGTATACTCAACAGTGTGTTCTGTTGAATTCAGTGGCACTTACTCCCAGGGTATCAAATTGCAGCTTTTAATACGTAGTTGAATTGGGCTTCATTTGTGTTACAGCTACCACTTGACAAACAGCTTACCTAGAGTGTAGTGCTGAACATGTAGATCAGCTATAGTTCAGAACGTATCATATATGATGCTCTTCCTGAGTTTTGCACTTGTAAAGCTCCAGCCCTAGATAACAGATGTGTGTAGTGTTGAGACAGAAAAGGAAAGGAACCTGGTTATGTTATTAACAGAACTCAGTAATAATGGTTTTGACTCATGCTTTTGTCGTACTTTGAATCAGTGCTGTCAATCAAACTATTGCTTTTCCGTTTTGAAAGAATCATGGAAAATTTATTTTGGACCCTATCTGAACAGGTGCTTCCTTTACATTGTGAATGGTTTAAATGAGAAACTTGCTTATGTCCCGAGTTCTCAGCTGAAACTACAGGTCAGCTGAAATCACAGAGCTCTCTAACATAGGCTCTTGTATGTTTACTCATCTGCACTAATGCTGACAGCAGATTCCCACAGTTGGCCTGGATTGGACACAGAACAGATGTTGGGGATTATGAGGAAGGCTTCAAAAAGGCTTTGGGCCTGTGTGTTTGCGGAAGTAATTCATTGTAGAGATGCAGGCAGGGCCCAAAGAACTTCCACAGTGGAGTTCCTGAAAACAGACTGCAATAGAGTTCCCATTAAATACCCCAAACCAAATGTTTTTTCTGGTAATGTTAATTAGCAGGGAAACATAAATCAGTGCCATAAAGTGTACTGAACCTTAGAGCTATCAAATTTCCTTCCCCTCCTTTTCCTCCTTAAAACAGAATGAAATTATTCATTACTTAGATTCACAGTTGCACCCTGTATCAAAAAATACAGTTTCTTGGCCTAAAGTTTGGCGAATTTTAAGGGCTCAGTCATTTTTATGGAGCTGTGGACAAATGTAAGCAACTGAATTGGATTGTCCTCAGGAGTCCTCTGACAAGCAACAATAGATTCTGGAGTTTGACCTGTTGAAAGAGTCTTACTTGCTGAAACATGGTAGCAGTAGAAAACATCCTGTAATGGCCTTCAGACAATCCGTATTACTTGGAATAAAAGTCATTCTACAAAGAAGAGAAGTCATGGGCATAGGCAAATGCAATACAACACCCAGAAAACTGTGTTTAACCCTCCTATCTAGAAGGAAAAATGTAGTCCTCCACAAATCATTCATGCGAACTGGTTCTATTGATCTCTTGGTCTCTTTTCTGCTAGTTGTCACTTGCTGAAAAACATTCAATCTATTATATTAAGTTTGGTGGATCATTGTGACATCAGTAAAGTGTTGGAAAGTGTCACAAAGTCTAGTGTCAATTGTAGACACCAAGAAACAAAGCATGTTAACATATTTTATGTTCAAAGCAGTGACATGAAAGTGTGGAATTGTGATTTAATTGTTATTGCTTATAATTTAGAATGAGCTTCTGCAGATATGGTGCTGTGAAAATAGTTGATCATAGTGTGTATCTGCTATAATTCGAGTGGTGTATCCATAAATCTAAACAATATGTTGAGAAATGTGGCAGGGTTGTAATTTTTCTATTATACAATAAAAGCCAGGGACTACTCTGGAGCTAAGCAGTATAATGCAGGGGTGCACATCGCATGGCCCATGTTCATGTATCCCCATCCACTCTTGCAAACACCAGGGGTCCTCACTATTGCTGAATTTGCTACAACAAAAAAGGGCAGCATTTCTTTTAAAACAAGTTCTGTGATCCCCGTACACCTTGTTTATGCATAGAATCAAATTACTGAAAGCCTCCTGAATGCACAGTTCTTATTGTAAACAAGCTGCATGTGGAGTTCATGCCTTCTGTAAAGGCAAAAAACACATCTTTTCACTGCTTTGGCGTGGGATGCCAATGTGATCTCCCTAAGCCCTGGAAGTTGTCCATCCCTGCTATAATGAAAAGAGTAATTAAGGTGAGAGAACCATGCATGAAATAGTATAGAGAGAGACAAGTTCATTTCTGCTATGCAAAACCCCTTTCCTTTGAATTTATGAGACATGAAGGGTCTTTTCACTGATCAGGCATGTTTGTATAAAACATTCTAATTTTTTCCTCATCCAGTCTCAGAGGTGAGGTGACAGAACTTCCAGCGGCAAATATACTTTCCTCATTATTGTTGCCACAGTCTAGACGTTGGATTGACAACCTTTAACTACAGCTCCCATAATCCCTTTGCTCAGACCCATAATTGATTTGGGCTTCTGGTTCAGTGCTTGACAAATGCAGAGGGCAGTCAGACTGTGGCCAGAATGGAAGAGAAGTGCACACCCTCTCACTGCAGGTTGTGGTGTTCCTCTTTGTTCAGGTCACAAGCTAAAGGATGGCTTGAGATTTCCATGTTGGGGATGCAATGAATCCAGTCTCGGTTTTATTACAGATTTTCAATGATCTTTCCAAGGTTCTGAACAGATTTGAGGGAAAGGGATCAGTATCATGGACAGGTCCTTTACAGTGCAGAATAAAAACCCAGTGAGGATTTGCCACACTCCTGACATGGAATCCCTGGCTACTCCCACAGGCAGCCAGTAATGCAGAAAATGGGATAAAGTTCTGGCTTCTATAAACCTCTGCATCAGTACATTTGTATACTCAGGGTAACTACAGTGGTAACTACAGTGTCTCATCCTCCCCCTCAGCACCTTGTCTAAAAGTTCTTAGAAGGCAGAAGATCAGTACAATTCCCTTCACCTGATCTCTTATTAGTATAACATACAGACAGGAGAACATTTCTGTATTATTATTCACTCAGTGCTCTTAATTTGGCCCATTGGTACATTGATATAGCATTTTGTATTACTGTACTAGATATCTTCATTGGGAATCCTTGGTTTCTGTTCAATATAATTACTCCCTGTGAGCCTTTCATTCAAAAGTGGGTTTCTCTAAAATTTAATTATTTTTCCCCTGCAGCGTAGATGATAAAGGCATAACTGTTATATATAAAACTAACTACTATGTAAGGTTTGGCTACTTGTAAAAGCTGTTGTAGGAGAAGAGATCCAGCTACCAATGTTAAAATGATGATAAACTGAAGGTGGCATTTGAATGTCATAAATTATATGCATAGACTGACACAACACATCAAAAGAGTTATTATTCATGCAACTTTGCCCCACTGCCTGTTTCAAACAACTTATGTTTTCCCAATTTGTGCTCTATATCTCTCTGTCTATAGCTTCATTGTGGACAATAATATGTTTGTTACCTTTTCAAATATGTGTCAAGACTTACAATTAAATCAGTAAAAATGACCATAACCTGTCAGACACACACACACATCTACTCTAGTTGGGACTAACTAAGAGGATTCCAGCCATTTACTCAGGGCTTGTCTAGATGTGATGGTATACTGTGAGTGGGTGCACATTTTCACCCATTCGGAGTGACGCTGTTTTGTCTCCACCATTTTTTTGCCTATTGTATCTATTTGCCTTTATTTGAATGGAGCGGCCACATGCTCTGATAAAGGACAATAGAGTGAAAATACACAGCAATGCAAATTTGGACATCCACTCATGCAAAAATATGCATCTATGCTAATTTTCTGGGGTACTTCAGAGGAAAACCACAAATCCTTTTACTGCACAGTTTATGGGGGTTTTAGTCCCCCTCCTTCCAAATACCACAAATCTCATTCACATTGGGACACATTGTATTCTCTGTGAATTCTATGAGGAGTACTGTCATCATCTGGACAACCCCTCAATTTCTGTTTTTTAAACCAAAGGAAATCCATTGGGGAAAAAGATTGAAGAGGCTGCACCATGCCTTTTAGTGGTGAGCAGTCAGAGACCTCTGCATAGAAGCACCCTAATCAACACACATTCCTGTCATGGGAAATGGGGCTGGAAATTAGCCCCAAAATCCAAATCTGGCCCCCATCTGATAAACATCAAGCAGAAGTCTCACTGCCTGTATAAGAAATCTGTTATTCAGAAGCTCATCCTTGTCACCCCAACATCTTGATTTCAGATCTCCATTTTGTATTGGAACACTTAACAGTTCAATAGCTTAGAGACAGATAAGACAAGAAACATTTGTGTATACCATAAATAAATGTTTGTTTGGGGATGGGGGAGGGAGTAAAAACTGCAGGTTGGGTGTGCTGATTAATCACCGTCTACCTGTCTTTGAAGCAGAGAATGGGAGTTGGCACCACATCCCACTTTGAAAGATGATCCTCCCTACCCCCCACCCCCATTGCTCAGACCATGAGCTGCCAATGAGTTTAACTACATTGGCAAGTAGCTGGGACTCTCCACCAGATAGACAGACAGACAGACAGACAGACAGATATACACATACACTACTGAGTCCTCTCAAAGTTGCAAATGTCTTTTTTCATTACCCAAGTTATGTACCTAATCAACCCACCCATGCCATGTTCTGAATTGGCTGATTCAAGATCCAGATGATCAGAAAATTCATGTCTGAGCCACATCAGAACCCTTCAAAATTAGAGAGCTTGACCAAAATGTGCACACAGAATCATGAAGTTGAAGGCTTTCACGGCCGGCATCCATAGATTTTCCTTGGTTTTTTTTCCAGGCTGTGAGGCTGTGTTCTATAATAGTTTCTTTCTGACGTTTCGCCTGCATCTGTGGCTGGCATCTTCAGAGAATCAATCATAGAATCATAGAGTTGTAGAGTTGGAAGAGACCACAAGGGCCACCCAGTCCAACCCCCTGCCACGCAGGAATCACGATCAAACATCCTTGAAGGGGACGTGGAGTTTATATGCTGTGAACCCCTGTTGGGGAGGATATGTAAATTTGTGTAATTGAATGGTTAGTTTCTGGGTATAGAAATGTAAGGCTTGTTAGTGTCTGTTTGGCTAATGGTTGGTTGATGGGCCATTATCTGCTGGAAATCCCCCTGTCCCTGGGTGGAATTCCATTGTAAGTGTTGAGTTTTGATTCTATTGTTTTTCAAAACTGGGAGCCAGATTTTGTTTACTTTTAGGGTTTCTTCTTTCCTGTTGAAGTTGTCCAGGTGTTTGTGGATTTCAGTAGCTTCTCTGTGCATTCTGACATGATAGTTGTTGGCCTGGTCCAGAATTTCTGTGTTTTTAAATACCATATATTCCAGCGTATAAGACGACTGGGCATATAAGACGACCCCCCCATTTCCAACCAAAAATCTAGGCTTAGGCATATATTCTCCGTATAAGACCACCACCACCCCCAATTTGGCTGGCTGGCTGGCTGGCTGACTGGTTGGGGAAGCCTTGCCAGCTGATCCTTTTTGTTTCCCAACTCACGAGGATCTCCTTGTGAGTTGGGAAAGTGAACAGGATCCGCTGGTAGGGCTCTCCCAGCCAGCCAGCCAGCTGCAACATTCGCCCCTCTCTTCAATCTTCCAGTCAAACTTGACTCGAAGGTGGAGGAAAGGGTTGAAAATGCCCAGTTTGCCTCAGCCGTCCCCTTCCCTCCATCTTGGCTCTTCCAGAGGGGACCAAGGCGGGGGAAGCGGGGGCGGCCGCGGCCAACCCCTAGATTCGCCCCCTCTCCCCACCTTCAAGGAAGGTGGGGAGAAGGAGCGAAGATGCCCCGTTTGACTCTGCAGCCCCGATGCCTCCTTCTGGACTCCCTTGCGAAGGGATCGGGGCTGTGGAGCCAAACCGCTAGATTTGCTCCCTCTCCCCACCTACAAGGAAGGTGGGGAGAAGGAGCGAAGATGCCCCGTTTGGCTCTGCAGCCCCATCCGTCTTTCTGGGCTCCCTTGAAGGTGGGGAGAGGGAGCGAATCTAGCAGTTTGGCTCAGCGGCCTCACTTGCCCTTCCTCGGCTCCCTTCGGAAGGGAGCCCAGAAGGAGGGATCGTTCAGGTTGGTTTATCACATTTTCTGCTACTGCTGATTTTTCTGGCTGGCCCAGTCTGCAGTCTCTCTCATGTTCCTTGATTCGTGTTTGCACACTGCGTTTAGTGGTCCCTATGTAAACTTGTCCACAGCTGCATGGTATGCAGTAAATTCCTGCAGCTGTGAGAGGGTCTCTTTTGTCCTTCGCTGAGCATAGCATTTCTTGGATTTTCTTGGTTGGTCTGTAGATTGTTTGGAGGTTGTGTTTCCTCATCAGTTTCCCTATTCTGTCTGTGACTCCTTTGATGTATGGTAAAAATACCTTCCCTTTGGGTGTCTGTTTTTCTTCTTCATTCCTGTGTTTTTTTTTCTGGGTCTGGCTGCTCTTGTGATGTCTGATCTGGAATAACCATTAGCCTGTAGTAAACAAAATCTGGCTCCCAGTTTTGAAGAACAATAGAATCAAAACTCAACACTTACAAAGGAATTCCACACAGGGACAGGGGGAGTTCCAGCAGATAATGGCCCATCAACCAACCATTAGCCAAACAGACACTAATGAGATTTGCATTTCTATACCCAGAAACTAACCATTCAATTACACAAATTTACATATACTCCCCAACAGGGGTTCACAGCATATAAACTCCACACACACTCCTACCCAACCATTCTCTGAAGATGCTGGCCACAGATGCAGGCAAAACGTCAGAAGTAAACTATTCCAGAACATGGCCTCACAGCCCAGAAAAAAACCAAGGAAAATCTATGCACACAGAATCCTTTGTGCACTATATGCATACTTTGCTTTTTAGTCACTTTAATCCTCACCCAAATAGACAGAAGGACATCGTAAGCTTACCAGAGTCACATTTTCTTGCAGAATTCATACAAAACTAGATTTACATTGTCACCTGAAGAACTGTAAACAGTGTCTCTTAATTTCAGCCACCTGCCATGTGCATTTTTAAGACATAAAAGGGCTAGGGCAAAAATTGTCCCTATGGCTCTTATTGCAGTTGTGCTGCTTATATTGTTTGCAAACAAGGAGAACAGAGAGCTACTCAAAAGAAACACTTCATCTCATGTGAGTGTGTGTTTTCTAGTGCTGGGTGTTTGAGTATGGTGACGTACCCTTGATTCTGCACCCACGAACACTCCTGTAGACATGGAGCATGTAATGCTCAAAAGTGAGGTGTACTGTGGAAGCCTCACAATACAGTATAGAAAGAATATTGCAGGGGGCTTTCTACTTAATTGTGGAATGCCCTCCTCTTGGAGTCTCAGTTGGCACTGACACTGGTTCCACAAATTAACTTGGTTATCCACTTGAGTATGTATGCATTGCAGCCATGTTCTGAAAAAAATACAGCCCCCACCCATGTCTTTGGGCACCTTGTGGAACAGATTTGGGGAGCAGGAAGGAGAAGACAGGAAAGAACCATTGTATAACTGGATGTCCATTCACACAACACTGGATGTATCCCATTTGTACAATAGGCTTTACTGAGGTCTACATGGACAATAAAACCTGTACTCACCCCATATTCGTGGCACAGTTGACACATGACATTTTCAATGCAAATTTTTGCTGAGATTCTGCAGGAAACCCCGGATCTGTAAGACTGGATATCCATCTGTCAGGAGTGCTTTGATTGGGTATTCCTGCATGGCGAGGGTTGGACAAGATGGTCCTTGTGGCCTCTTCCAACTCTATGATTCTATGATGCGCAGTTTGCTCCAGATTTGAAAGGAATTTGTGGTGATTGAGGATTTGTTTCTGGGCAAAGTTGGGCCGGGAACTCCAGTGGATGAGATTACATTCTGGTGCTCTTTTTTAAATTTAAATTTTCAATTGTGCACATATCTGGATAAGCATACCTCTGCTTATCCAGTAAAACAGTACTCTGGGACCAGAGCAGCCCTGGCCGTGTGGCTGGAAATAGTACGGCGTATAGGACACATGATCAGTGTAGGCCTGCCCTTTTACTCCAATGCAACTAACAGTGTGGTGAGATACTCTGATCTACAATCGGAGAAGCCCGGTGAGTGTGGCCTTTACAGGGCTGCAGAAGATCAAAGAAATCCACCACAGCTACAAGGTAGGTGTGTGGTTTCCCACCTGTCTAGTCAGGCCCTGAGTCTCAGAGGAATCAAATACTACCTTTAGAGATTATGTTGGACTTAACTCACTATTAAACATCAGAACACTTGTTTAAAGAAACAACACTAGATTGAAAGAGCAATAGGAAGGAAAATAATTGCTATATGAACAACTATATGTGCTGTTCCCTTGCTTTCATTTGTAGAAGCAGATTTTTTTTTATTCCTTTAACTTTCTCTTGTATTGCTACTTACCAGTGTCAGTGGGAAATGTTTTCTATATGCAAAGCAGCATCTTTGGATCTACATTTACATATTGATCCCTATATCTTTTTGACCTTTTCAAGATTTCAGGTCTCGTCTCTAATACAGATCTTAGTTAAATAGGCAGCATACACATGTGTGTTTTCAGAACAAATTCTAATGTGTCATGCAGTCAGCAAACCTACTGCACACAAACAAAAGAGTAACAAGAGTTCCACAGGCATCCTTAAACATCCTATATGTTTTTACTGTTTTTAAGTTTCAGTATATCTGACTGTTATGAATGAACAGAAAGTCAATCTGTTGTAAGTTTGTCTCCATTGGCTAGAAAAACTGAAGGGTTATACTCCTTGTTTCCTATTCAGCTTTCTAAAATGGAGACTATAACCCACACCTGTGTGGGAAAGAGGTCTTTGGGACAACTGAAAGGGCTAGTAAGGGAAATAAAATTAATCCCTATTGGATTTTGTCTTTCTTTATAATTGCCAAAGCCAAAGAATTAAAAAGAGGAAAGAAAACTTTGAGATATTACTTTATGTCCCTCATGGGTGGGTTTTTATAGCAAGCTTGTTCTTTCCTGTGTAATAATATATAAAAACAGATGTCCTGACAATGTGGTCATTGGTTACAGAATGAAACTCTAAGCCTTTGAGGAACTTATTAAGAAGTGACACATCTTTGTTTTAGGTTCACTAGAACTCCTTCCAGGAGTTCTCATCTCCTTTTCTAGCATGCCTGTGGACAATCTATTCCTACAAAGCTACTTTAGCTTTTTCCTTCAATGAAGGAGTCTTTTGTGATACATATTCTGTGCTTTTATTATGTGAGGGGGTGGGTGGGTGGGTTAATGGTTATTTTACAAGCTTTTTCAAGCTGGTACACTACAAACTGATATATGTGTGTGTGTGTGTATACACACAGACACATATACACGCATACACACACACACACACACATATACATATACATATCTTGGGTATGCACAATGGCCTTAGGTATGTTGCCTCTTTCAGTGTGCTGATTGGCCACTCAGGTCACTCCCTCAGCCAGTCACCACCCACATACAAATCACCACTCACATGCAAATTCCCTCTCCACCTCACAATCCACTCCTGCCACTCACGGCCATATTTGCATACTGGGAGCGACCAAACAATGTGCTACAGTTTTGGCTATAGTTGCTTATGATTATGATTTAAGTCTACACAATAATATCATTTCTTTTCCCTCTGCATCGGGACCCAGGCCATCAACTGGCGGCGGTGGCAGGAATAGAAATGATATTACTGTGTAGACTGAAATCATAAGTGGGAATTTTGCAGCCCTGAGACACTAGTGAACTGGAAAGGTCTGCAGCCTTAGTAACTGCCACTGCGATGGGACCTAGGTAGTCAACTGGCGGTGGTGGCAGGATGCTGCTGCTGCTGTGATGGGACCCAGGCAACCAGGCATGAGGTCTACCAGGTGTTTTTGGAGGAGTTTTTTTTTAACAACATATGATACGCTGGGTCCAGCTAGTTTCTATTATAAAATGTGAATTTCTAACTGACAATCACGGAGAAAGCCCCCCCCCCCCCGGCAGCTCTTCTCTCCCAACCCTGCCGCTGCTGCTGTGTCTGGGGCGGGGGCTTTCTCTGTGACTGACCAGCAGCTCTTCCCTCCCAGCCCCGCCGCTGCTGCTGTGTCTGGGAGGGAGGCTTTCTCCATGACTGTCAGTCACGGAGGAAGCACCCTAGGCCGCCCGAGCTCCAGCGGCACTGAGCTCCTGAGGGCTAGGTCCCTCTGTGGAAGAAGGCACCGCAGCCAGGGAGGCGGGAGAAAGGGCTGGCTAGGGGAGGGGAGGGAGGTCTTGGCCACTTGGCCCAGGCTTTGGAGGCAGCGGATGACTCTGTGCAGGGCCATAGGAAAATGGTGGATCAAGAGTTGCAAAGCTTATCTTGCAAGCCTGCCCCCTCCAAAGTCTGACCAATCAGAATTCATCCCCTTTCCTGGGATGGTTCCTAATTGTTCAAACAACCAATAGTGTGGGTTTTCCTGGACTTTTCAAAAAAGTCAGTGGAGAATAGATGGGTAGAAAGTCACGGGTTTACTGAGTTTTTTTGCTACCCCTCCTTCTGCATAGCTCTGGTCTGCCCTGATGACTGTGTGAACCAATAGGGTTCAACACGAATTCTTCCCAGTATTATTTTGTCTTGTAAACAGCCCCAAAGAACTACACTTACAGGTAAGCGGCCAGTTCATTCAACTAGCTGAATTAGTCAAGTACTAATTAGTTATTCACTTTCCTCAGTGAGGCTTAACAAGTTAATTTATTGTTTAACAACACACTTTATCAGAGCTTGGAAATAATTTAACCAGTTATGTGCTAATTTTCCTCCTTCCCCTACAGAGGATTAACAGTACTCACTGTTTTTGGTGTGCAATAAATAAGAGTTTTTCCTCATTATTCCTTGCAGAAGGTGGTCTCTGGAGACAGGGGAAGATCACATAGTTAAATGCTGGCTTGTTGTGTCTAGACAATGAAGGAGGCCCTATTTTTCCTTCCTTCTGGTAGAAAGAGTACAAAATGCTGGAGAGACTAGAGGACTGAAACTGGAGTGTGTGAGAGAGACTGAAGGAACTACAGGCAGCTATTGATTTATGTCAGGGTTATGTTCTTAGGCTTGCAGTGTAAATTGAGACTGATATAAATGAGAGGAGCCAGTTCCATAGGGACCCATTGGAGACGGGTGGATATGTTCTAATAGAGATGAAGTAGCCACAAAGTTTGTAATTTTATGCAATCCACCACCAGGTTTAAAGCATAAAATATCAAAGCTTACCTTTTCCAGGCTTCAAAAATGTGCGGATACGCCCCAGAAGGACCAGAAGAGAAAGTATGTAACTGCTGATCCTAAAGGAGCTTGGCTGTGGTGAGCCAGCTTGCCATTAGGTAGAGTCATAGAATCATAGAGTTAAAAGAGACCACAAGGGCCATCCAGTCCAACCCCCTGCCATGCAGGAATACACAATCAAATCATTTAAACAGATGGCAATCCAGCATCTGTTTAAAAACCTCCAAAGAAGGAGACTCCACCACACTACGAGGCAGTGCATTACACTGCCAAACAACTCTTACTGTCAGGAAGTTATTCCTAATGTTTAGGTGGAATCTCTTTTCCATTAGTTTGAGTCCATTGCTCTGTGTCCTAGTCTAGAGCAGCAGAAAACAAGCTTGCTCCATCCTCAGTATGACATCCCTTCAAATATTTAAACATAGCTATCATGTCCCTCTCAACCTTCTCTTCTCCAGACTAAACATGCCCAGCTCCCTAAGCTGATCCTCATAGGGCATGGCTTCCAGACCTCCCACCATTTTGGTTGCCCTTCTCTGGACACATTCCAGCTTCAGAGAAGCACACAAACAAAGAGGAACTATTTAGTACAACAAAATCCAAGATCCACAAAACAGTGATACCTTTATTGGCCCAGATAAAAAGCACAAAATATTTTGAAGCTTTTGAAGCTTCACTGGCTTCTTCATCAGGCAAAAATGTTAAAAATCAAGCAGGAGAAGAAAAGTGATGGTGTTAGGACTTTATCAGATGGGACTGAAATAGTGGAATTACAATGTGATAATATCACAAACGGGTTCCCATTATAACACGACGTCGTCATCCTCCCATGGTCCATGTGTGCTCCAGCAGTTAATTAGGCGTAACTTTTAATTGTCAAGCAAAGCCATCAATAGACCTCAATATCACTCTTTTCACAGTATTGACAAGCATGTGATAATCACATCCCGCTGGTCCTCTTCTCCCCCTGCCCTTTCCCAACAAGAAAACATATTTAAACCTCCGAGGGAGAACATGAAGAGGTCCTACAGGACACTCTTTTAAACAGCCGTTGCCTTTTCTTGGTACCTTTTTATGTTTAAGTGTTTATTTGTGAATTTATTTGGTTATTTTATTTGTTTATAGCATTTTAGAGCGAAGTCTCATGTCTTCACACGAGAACAGCTGAAATTTCACCCAAAATTGCAGAAGTAAGAGAAAAAATTCTTAAAGGCACATTTGTCGGCCAGCAGGAAGCATTACTACTCTGTATTAGGAGGCAATGAGAAGACA
Organism: Gambelia wislizenii; assembly: GCA_030847615.1. Taxonomy (NCBI): domain Eukaryota; kingdom Metazoa; phylum Chordata; class Lepidosauria; order Squamata; family Crotaphytidae; genus Gambelia; species Gambelia wislizenii. Next base: position 340,712,202 of record JAUMIR010000003.1, read on the forward strand.
CATGTTACGATAGTGCAAACTGAAATCCCGTTTTTAAACCACTAGTGGTGGTTTTGCAATAATTCTGTGGTAATAGTATCGTGCAATTACGGCAACATACAATTATTATTGTAATCATACCACTATGTTTCCGCTTTCCTCAATCATGGAATTACAGCGTTTTAGATGCTAAAGTCCTTAGAGTCATGGGCCTGCATTTTTTTCTCAGATACTATTACTGTTGTCAGCTAAGATGGCGTGGAGGGTTTTCAGTGCAGACAGAGGCCACTCACCTTCTTGGCCATGTGGCAACAAGGGACAAAGGGAAGTAAAGGACAGGTAATGAAATAGCAATTCCATCAGCAGTAGCAAAATAACTTCCCTTGAGATCCAGGCTATCTCTGTCCTGTGTGAGGCTACACACCCTTTCTTACAGCTTAGCATTCTCAGCATTAACTAAGAGTTCTTAGATTACCTAAAAGCTCTCACCTAAAAGCTCTCACCATGGACACTGAGGGGACTGCAGCAGTCACTTGCAACACTTGTGCGATGATTGTCTTCTTGTCTACAGACGTGGGGAACTTCACATGCACCAAGTGCAAGCTGGTAGCCCTCTTGGAGGAGAAAGTACAGCATCTGGAGACACGGGTAGCTACACTTCAACAGATTCGCGAGCAAGAGGTTTTCCTGGACAGAACAGAACGAACAGTCTTGGATGGGGACCGCACAGAGGAAGTGGCTGCGGAGGAGAGGGTCACTTCACAGACACAGGAAGTAGACAGCTGGAGGAATGTCACACACAGAACAAGAAAATCCAGGGATTCTTCGAGCAGCTTGCAGCTACAGAATCGATTCGAAGCCCTTTCCCTTATCAAGGACAACGAGGAAGAACAGCATGGACAGACTTCAGGGGTAGAGCAGGGGACCTTGAGAGGACCACCGCAAGGAACAGCAGTTGCGAAGCCTCAGCGGAGGCGTGTAGTGGTGGTGGGGGACTCCTTGCTGCGCGGTACAGAAGCAGTGGTATGTGGCCCTGACAAGATGATTCAGGAGGTGTGTCTCCCTGGGGCAAAGATCTGTGATGTGACCGAGAGGCTGACAAGACTCGTCAAGCCTACGGATCATTACCCCTTCCTTTTGGTCCATGTGGGAACCAATGATACTGCAAGGCACAGCTTTCCCAAGATCAGAAGAGATTATGAGGCCCTGGGGAGGAAGCTGAAAGAAATGGACACACAGGTGGTCATTTCGTCTCTTCTGCCAGTTGAAGGGCATGGTCCAAGAAGGGAGAGGAAAATAGCCAACGTAAACAACTGGCTCTGTAGATGGTGTCGCCAAGAACAAATTGGATTCTTGGATCATGGACTGCGCTTCCATGCGGGGGGACTTCTGGCAAGAGATGGGGTGCATCTTACAAAAGTTGGAAGAAACATTTTTGCCAACAGTCTCAAAAATTTGATCAGGAGGGCTTTAAACTGAGTCAAATGGGGGAGGGAGACAGTATTCTGGAAGGCAAAAGGGCTGGAGAAAATAGTCAAACTGTCATAGAGGGAACAAGGCAAACAGCGCAAGGACCCAACAGTGGGAGGCAAAAAAACTTGCACAGGAAGCAAGTAAAGGGAACACATGGTCTTAGATGTCTCTACACTAATGCACAGAGCATGGGAAATAAGCAAGATGAACTTGAACTCCTCGCACTACAAAACAAATATGATATAATAGGCATTACTGAAACCTGGTGGGACGAGTCTCATGATTGGAATGTAGGAATAGAGGGGTATAACCTTTATAGGAGAAACAGGCCAAACAGGAAAGGAGGAGAAATAGCATTATATGTCAGGGATATTTACACCAGTGAAGTGATCCACGACATCAATACTGGAAGCCAGGTGGAGAGCGTCTGGATATAAATTAAAGGGGAGGGAAACAACAGGGATGTTATTGTGGGACTCTACTACAGACCCCCAAATCAGACGGAGGAATTGGATGTTGCCTTTCTAGAACAGATGAACACACATGCAGAAAGGAGAGATGTAGTAGTGATGGGTGACTTCAACTATCCTGATATTTGCTGGCAATCTAACTCAGCCAAAACTACAAGGTCTAGCAAATTCCTTACATGCCTGGAAGACAATTTCATGGTCCAAAAGGTGGAAGAGGCAACAAGGGGGTCAGCTATTTTAGATCTGATCCTAACCAACAGAGATGACCTGGTTAATGGGGTGCAAGTGGTGGGATCCTTAGGTGAGAGTGATCATGTTCTCCTGGAGTTTGTTATACAATGGAAAGGAGAAGCCAGGCATAGTCAGACACGCATTCTTGACTTTAGGAGAGCTGATTTCAATAAACTCAGGGAAATACTGGGGGTGATCCCATGGTCAGGAATACTAAAAGAGAAGAGACCTCAAGACGGATGGGACTTTCTCAAAAAGGAGATACTGAAGGCAGAATTTCAAACAGTACCATTGAAGAAGAAAAATGGGAGGTGTCTCAAGAAACCAGGATGGATGACTAAAGAACTTTCAATGGAGCTAAGTTTTAAACGGAACATGTATAGGAAATGGAAAGGGGGGGGAAATCACCAAAGAAGAATTCAAACAGATAGCGAACACGTGTAGGAGTAAAGTCAGAAAAGCTAAAGTGCAGAATGAGCTCAGGCTTGCTAGGGAGGTTAAGAACAATAAAAAGGGTTTTTTTGGGTATGTCCGCAGCAAAAGGAGGAAGAAGGAAATGATAGGGCCGCTATGTAGAGAAGATGGCAAAATGCTAACAGGGGACAGAGAAAAGGCAGAATTACTCAACACCTTCTTTGCCTCAGTGTTTTCAGAAAAGGAAAAGGAGGACCAACCTGAGGAGAATGGAACAGAGGACACAATAGGGGAAATCCAGCTTAAAATAAGTAAAGAGGTAGTACAGGAATACCTTCTTAATCTAAATGAATTTAAATCTCCAGGACCAGATGAACTACATCCAAGAGTATTAAAAGAGCTGGCAAATATAATCTCAGAGCCATTGGCAATAATCTTTGAGAACTCCTGGAGAACAGGAGAAGTCCCAGCAGACGGGAGGAGAGCAAACGTTGTTCCCATCTTCAAAAAGGGGAAAAAAGAGGATCCCAACAATTATCGTCCAGTTAGTCTGACATCAATACCAGGGAAGATTCTAGAGAAGATCATTAAACAGAGAGTCTGTGAACATTTAGAAGGCAATGCCATAATCACAAAAAGTCAACATGGGTTTCAGAGAAACAAGTCATGCCAGACTAATCTGATCTCTTTTTTTGATAAAGTTACCAGCTTGGTAGATGAAGGGAATGCTGAGGACATCGCATACCTTGATTTCAGTAAGGCCTTTGACAAGGTTCCCCATGACATTCTTGCAAGCAAGCTTGTAAAATGTGGGCTAGACAAGTTAACCGTTCAATGGATTTGTAATTGGTTGACCGGCCGAACTCAAAGGGTGCTCAGCAGTGGCTCCTTTTCGTCTTGGAAAGATGTGACCAGTGGGGTGCCACAGGGTTCTGTCCTGGGCCCAGTGCTATTCAACATCTTTATCAATGACTTGGATGAGGGAATTAGGGGCATACTTATTAAATTTGCAGATGACACCAAATTGGGAGGAGTAGCTAATACCCTAAAGGACAGGATCAAAATTCAGAATGACCTGGATAGACTGGAGAGCTGGGCCAAAGCTAACAAAATGAAATTCAATACGGAGAAATGCAAAGTACTGCATTTAGGGCGGAAAAATGAAATGCATAAATATAGGATGGGAGAGACCTGGCTGAATGAGACTACGTGCGAAAGGGATCTAGGAGTCCTAGTAGACCACAAGTTGAACATGAGCCAACAGTGTGATGCAGCAGCTAAAAAGGCCAATGCGATTTTGGGCTGTATCAATAGAAGTATAGTGTCTAGATCAAGGGAAGTAATAGTGCCACTCTATTCTGCCTTGGTCAGACCTCACTTAGAATACTGTGTCCAGTTCTGGGCACCACAATTCAAAAAGGATATTGACAAATTGGAGCGTGTCCAGAGAAGGGCAACTAAAATGGTGAAAGGTCTGGAAACGATGCCTTATGAGGAGAGACTTAGGGAGCTGGGTATGTTTAGCCTGGAAAAAAGACAGTTAAGAGGCGATATGATGGCCCTGTTTAAGTATTTGAAGGGATGTCACGCTGAGGATGGAGCAAGCTTGTTTTCTGCTGCTCCAGAGACTGGAACACGGAGCAATGAGTGCAAGCTCCAGGAACAGAGATTCCACCTCAACATGAGGAGGAACTTTTTGACAGTAAGAGCTGTTCGGCAGTGGAACACACTCCCTCGGAGCGTGGTGGGGTCTCCTTCCTTGGAGGTCTTTAAACAGGCTAGATGGCCATCTGTCGGGGATGCTTTGATTGTGATTTCCTGCGTGGCAGGGGGGTTGGACTGGATGGCCCTCGTGGTCTCTTCCAACTCTGCAATTCTATGATTCTATGATTCTATGATTAGAGCAGTGTTCTTCTGCTGTGTCTTCTCCAGTACGCTTCCCAGGTGGAGAAAGCATAGCAGGCAAAAGTGAGGCAGCATGTCTGATCCTGTGTCTTCGGAAGCAAGTGCAAAGAGCACAACAGGATAAAAAGCTACACATCCCCTGTGTATCCTCTTTACCAGGCTTGCCAAGGGAAGAGAGCTGTATACCTCCCACCTAAGCAAACAGAGGATGCTCCTTCCAGCCCACCAAAACTCCAAGATTCCATTTTCTTCCTCCCCTTTACACCGCTTTCTAAGCAGGCAATTTCTAAGCAGGGGCAATTAGCTAACACACATTGGGAACTGTTTAATGCAGTGTAGATGTGTAAATAGCTATTGCTTAAAACAATTTGTAAGCCGCTCTGATAGCCTTGTGGCTAAAGAGCGGGGTATAAATAACTAAATAAAAAATTTTAAAAAGGCAAGGGAAATCCCTTCCTCCAAATGATGGTAAGATTCAAGTTTCTTCCTTCCCCTCATACTTCCCCTTCTACGCAGGCCTCCCATCAATTGAAAGAATGCATTTGCTTTCTCCCCTTCCTTTCTATTCCAACCCAGACAGAAAAATACTGCAGTCACTTTTTCTCACTGTTAAAAACTTCAAACAGCCTTGCTCTTTCACCTCACCCTCCTTGTTTTCTCGCCTGGCTCTTCTTTGCTCTCCAACCTCACTCAACTGCATGGGTGCACTGGAAGAGCTGTGCATTGTGGGTGATACATTTATTTATTTATTTATTTATTTATTAGCAATGTTGTAAATGTCGGAAACATTATAAATTTAGGCAATGCAAGTTGAGGGGTTGTCTACACCAGTGAAAAAATTAAGCTTCAAATTGTATTTTCCAACCCACAATGACCCCTCTAATGCCACACACGTCATTTTTTTATGCTAAGTGAGAGCAGCTTTACCAGCCACACATTTTCCCCAGGTGAACTCACTTCGATGTAAAAGGGTGGTCCTGCTATTATCACATATCCCATACTTCTCATTATCCATTTTTACCCCTCCAGTCTTGCTTGCAAAAGGGCATAGGCCATCCTGTTGAGCAAAGTAGCACATCAAGTTTAAATGCCAATAGGTGGAGGTGCACTAATACTGATATACAAATGGACCTTCAAAAAATAATGGTGCGTGCACACCAGGAAAATGTAAATACAAACAGGGGAAGTACCCTTTCCTGGTGGGAATGAATAGGGGACCTCCTGGTCCAGGTAATCTCCCAGCAACCTATACTACCCACCAAAAGCTCCCACACAGACCCCAACTCCACAGTAAAGTCAACTCGGACTGCAGGGCACACACACAATAAACCACTTTTTCCAGGAAAGTAAGGGGTAAAAGTTGTTTTTTAAAAAATTGGATTTAAGACCCTAGGCATGAAAAAAAACTGTATTAAATTCGAATCCTCAATAATGTTGTGTGTTCTACCAGCACTGGGTACAAAAGTATGATTTTTTTTTCACCAGTGTAGAAAACAGTTAAGACTCACCTATATTCTCCCTCTCACCCTCTCTCTCCTCTCATACCTAAAGTTTATTAGCTGAAAGGCATTCAAGAGACCCATAACTCCTATCCTATTATGTGTGACCAAGCAACATTAGAATGTGGTCAATATGGCAAAAAGCTGTTATTGAGGAAGAACACACAACCTAGGAGGGGCTGCAACAGTTTGCTTTTGCCTGAGTCTACAGGGAAGGGCAAGGTTCCAACCCCTCCCCTCCCTCAAGTTAGTTGAATGCAAATTACTTTAGTTTGCTGAACTCAGTTTGCAGCAACTGAAGTAAGGTGAGGAGAAGGGGAGAAAGGCAGGGAGGAGAGAGATTTTAAAAGCAGCCGAAAAAGTGGGAAAACAGAGGATTAATCAGGACTATCCCTGCAAATTAGGACAGTTGGAGGGTATGATATGAGGAAGCCTTGTATGGTCCTTTATGTCTCCCAGCAAGTAAGATATATACACCTTGATCATCAGTGTACCAGAAAATAAATTAGAATCATCCTAGTCTATAAAGCAACCCATTAAAAATTGGGCCATCCCTGAGAGCAAATTTAAGCATTACAGACAAGGAAAACACTTGTGTAAGCAAGCAGATACTGCCTTGATTAAATGTTCTTATTAAATATTCCAACCCATACGTATGCAATGCTGACACATTTTCTAAGGCCAGGGATCATTGGTATACAAATTATATACATGTATGGTGCATGTAATGAGTATTTCTATTAGACATAAGCAGCTAATGGTAGAGGAAGAATTCATTCAGTGTGTTTAGAAATGTGAATCAGTCTAATTTGCATCTCTCAAATCAGTACACATTAAAATGCGGGTATGTGTCAGTTTGCACTGTTGACTAATTAAAAATGCATGCCACATACATAAAGTGAGAGGAAAGTGCATTTCAAAATATATAATAGTTGCTGTAGTGGTTGTTTTGTGCCCTCAAGTGGATTTTAAGTTATGGTAATCCTATGAATGAGAGATCTCCAAGGGACACAGTTATTAACACCTTGTTCCAGTCTTGCAAACTTAGAGCCTTATCACACTACACTGCTATAGCACTATTATTCCAGTTTAACTGCTCTGGCTTCCTCCTGTGGAATTCTGGGGTTTGTAATTTAGTGAGGTCTAAGAGCTCTCTGGCTGAGAATGCTAAATGCCCCTCCCTAAACTGCAAATCCCAGGATTCCACATGAGACAGCCATAGCAGTTAAAGTGGAATAATAGTGCTATAACACTATAGTGTGATAAGGCTGTTAGTAGCCTCCTTGATTGAGTCTATTTACCTGTAAAGCAGTCTTCTTCTTTTCCTACTACCTTTAATTTCATCGGGCATCTTTTTTCCATTGAGTCGTGTTGTCTTGTGATATATATAAGTATGATAACCTCAGTTTTGTCATTTTGGCTTCTCGTAAGAGTTCAGACTTAATTTGTGTTTGGACCTATTTATTTTCTTTTTGGCAATTGATGGTATCTCTAGAACTCTTCTTCACACCACACCTCAAATGAGTTGATCTTCTTGTTGAGAACTGGAAATTCATGGCATGGATATTCCTAACTCTGTTATTCAATGATATATCTTTACTCTTCAGGATCTTATCTAGTTCCTTCATAGCTGCCCTTTCAAGTCTTTGTCTTCTTCTGATTTCTTGACTACAGTCTCTGTACACAGTATATATAATTGCAAAGAAAGTCTACATTACAAAATGCAGTACGAACTGTATACAAAGATTGGCAGAAGTTCACACAAAAGTAGAACAAACAAATAAACAAACAGGATGAAAGCAACTTCAGTTTAGTTCAATTGGTCATATTGGCTGGGAGATTCTGGGTGCAGTTGTCCAAAAAGTCCATTTTCCAGGTTCTGGGCTAAATGTATGCCATGTGAGCCATACTGTTAATGTTGCTAGCAAGGTTGGAATTTGTATACTTCTTCCAGTGGGTCTCGACCTATTGATAAATCACTTATCTTCAGTTGCTGTAGAAGATTACCACTCCTTCAGCATTCCATTAATAGTGTGAAGGACTTAACATCAAAGAACTGACCAGTGTGTTGGAAAACCACCTGTTTAGCACTTGTGCTGCTATGACAGCTTTGTTGCTAAATACAGTTGAATTGTAAAGAGGCTACCAGCAAAACACCTAGGATAGAGCTGGCATTCCATAGATGTGTCAAACACAGCAGCTCAAGCACACATTTAAAATCTATTCTGACTTTAACAGCCTGTATCTCACCAGATGATCAAGACTCATCAGCTGTCTGTTCAATTAATGAACTTAGTTCAATGCCATATACTTGAAGAAGCTAAAAAAAAAACACTGCTGAGGAAGTTTGGTGGAGAAAGAGGTGTCTGTTGTTGACAGTGTGCGATGGGCTTATTTCTTCCCTGAAGAAATATCAAGCAACTTCTATAACCTAGCAAAGGGTGACTTTCCTCCTAAAGTTCTAAAACCTATGTTTGGAGAACTGCGGCTCATCAATCACACAGTGTCATTAAATAATCCAAAGGTATGCACCATAGTCATGATGGGGTAATTCATGGTCATGGTGGCATACTGTGAATGTGGCACATGCTCTGAGACAGCTATTCTGTTTTGTAATTACCATAAGCAATTCTGAAGGTACTTGGAATTGCAGGATGGGCTATATATTGGTAGAGAGCAATGCTGCTGTTAGGACCAGGGACATCCAAAGGCAGAGAAACCATCTTGTCTAAAAGTCATGCTGGGCTCACATCAGTCAGGAGGAAGGGAAGCAGGAATGGTTCCTCTCTTCCTTCCTTTTTCATTGTTCCCACTTGTTTAACCAATTTCCTGGCCATTGATTGGCGGGTGGTGGCATGTAATGAACTATGCCAGCTCTAGGGTTGATATAATTCACTTCCTGTTCCAGGGGCATGTTAGGGTTAGGGGCCTTTCCTCATATGCCCTTGGAATGCATCTTTTTTTCCCCTTTTCTTCCCCCCCCCCATCCATTGTCTGATATCACAGCTCCAACACTGGATTAACGTTGACTGTGAACCTCTCCATAGCCTCACAAGAGCAGTTTGAGAGTATGGATGTCCCTCTGTGGAGACATCTTTGCAGCCTTGGAGGGAAGATCCAGAAATCCTGTGGCATTTACTCAGAGACTCCCTTCTGGGAACCATAGAACTGGAGCCTTAATCTATATCTGCTGCTGGTGCTACTGTTATTACAATGACTAATCAGTGATGATAAGGAACAGGAAGGGGAGCAGCAGAGCCAGGCCCCAGAGAATGTGCATGAGACCTTGGAAGATTCAGCAGACAGATTGGCCTCTGCTAATCCTTGAAGGGGGCGTGTGGTGGTGGTAGGGGACTCCCTGCTGAGGGGTACATAATCAGTAGTTTGCTGGCCTGATAAGATGTCTCAAGAGGTGTGCTGTCTCTCTGGGGAGAAAATCTGCAATGTAATGGAGAGGCTGACAAGACTTGTCAAGCCCACTGAGCATTATCCCTTCCTTTTGGTCCACGTGGGAACCAATGATACTGCAAAGCATAGCCTTCAGAATATCAAAAGGGATTATGAGGCTCTGGGTAAGAAGCTGAAGGATTTGGATGCACAAGTAGTCATTTTGTCTATTTTTCCAGTGGATAGTCATTTTGTCTATCCTTCCAGCGGATAGGCATGGCTCAGAAAGGAAGAGAAAGATAGTGATGATGAACAACTGCCTATGTAGATGGTGCTTCCAGGAACAGTTTGGCTTCCTGGACCATGGAAGTTTCAGGGAGGTGGACTTCTGACAAGGAATGGGTTGCATCTCACCGCAGTTGGCAGGATTTTTTTTTTTATTTTTATTTTTTGCTACGAGTCTGAAAGATCTGATCAAGAGGGCTTTAAACTGAATTGGGGGGGGGGAAGGGAGACAGTATTCTTGAGGACAGGAGTTCATCAAGTGCTAGAGATAATAGCCCAAAAATGATACAGAGGATAAGGCAAATAGGGAGCCCTGGTGGTGCAGTGGTTAAATGCCAGTATTGCAAGTCACCACGTTGCAAGTTCAATTCCAGAGGCCACCAAGGTTCACTCAGCCTTCCATCCTTTCGTAGGTAGGTAAAATGAGTACCCAGCTTGTGGGGGCAATTAGCTAACACATATTGGAAACTGCTTAATGCAGTGCAGATGTGTAAATTGCTGTTGCTTAAAACAAATTGTAAGCCACTCTGATAGCCTTTGTGGCTGAAGAGTGGGGTATAAATATCTAATTTAAAAAAAATTAAAAAATAGTACAAGAACCCAACAGTGGGAGGAATAAAACCTTTAAAGGCAGATAGGGGAAATGCCCAATGGTTTTAGATGTCTCTATACTAAAGCACAGAGCACGGGAAATGAACAGGATGAACTTGAACTCTTAGCACAGCAAAGCAAATATGATATAATACCACTGAAACCTGGCCGGAAGAGTGTCATAATTGGAATGTAGTAATAGGGAGATATAGCCTATTTCAGAGAAATAGACCAAACAGGAAGGAAGCTGGAGTAGCATTGTACATTAAGCATTTATATACAACTATGAACAGATCAATGACTTAAATTCAGGGAGCCACGTGGGGAGCATCTGGTAAAAATTAAAGGAGAGAGAAACAGCAGGGATGTCATTGTGGGAGGACTACTACAGACCTCCAAGCCAAACTGAGGACTTGGGTGATGCCTTACTGGAACAGATGACCGCAAAAACAGAAAGAAGAGATGTAATAGTAACGGGGGATTCAGTTCTCCTGATATTTGTTGGAAATCCAACTCTGACAAAAATGTAAGGTCCAACAAATTCCTCACCTGCCTTGCAGACAATTTCATTGTCCAGAAGGTGGAAGAGGTAACTAGGGGATGAGTATTGGGAGTGTTTAAATGCAGGGTTTCAATATCCCTGTTTAAACATAAGAGCATATAGCAAATGCTCCCCCACTGCACCTCACTCTCTGGAGATACAGCCAATTTAGCAGAGTACACACACGCAGCAGTGTTAGCGTAACAATTTCAGCATACACAAAAAACACAGCTTAGAGATAACCAAACACCCTTATCCTATCCCAAGTTACTTGTTTAACAAAATAAGCACTCAAAACTCATAAAAGTAGTTTAAAAGTACAAAGCTTCATTACTCACAGTTTCAGAGCTTTATACGTGGCAGAAATTCGGTACAACTTCAAAGTAGACTAAAACTACTTAAAAATGACTAAAAACTACATGATAACAAAAGAATATGCAGGATTCCCTTAGAGGGAGGTCCTCTTATTTTCAAAACATTGCGAAGAGTGGGGAGGGAACAAAGCCCTCATGGCTGGCTTCTGAGACAAAAAGAGCATTTAGACACACACCTTTCCTTAGAAGCCCAGTCAGAATCCAATAGGAAGTTACATCAGACATTCTGTTTGCTTCTATCAGTTAACCCTTCAATAGCAAATATTTCCACTTATTGGATTGCAAACTATATATTACAACAATCTGCTCTTCTAGCTCTGATCCTAATGAACAGAGAAGATCCGGTTAATGGGGTGGAAGTGACAGGATCCGTAGAGGGAAATGACCATGTTCTTCTGGAGTTTGTTATACAGAGGAAAGGGGAAGACAAGCATAGTCAGACATGCATTCTAGACTTTAAGAAAGCTGATTTCAGAAAACTTAAGAGAATTACTGGGGGTGATCCCATGGTTAGGAATACTAAAAGAGAAGGGAGTTTATGATGGATGAAAGTTTCTTAAAAGTGAGATATTGAAGGCACAACTTCAAAAAGTTCCAATGATGAGGAAAAATAGCAGGTGTCTAAAGAAACCAAGATGGACATCTAAAGAACTTTTCAATTGAGCTAAGATTTAAAAGGAACATGTACAAGAAATGGGAAAAGGAGGGAAATCACCAAAAAAGAATGCAAACTAATAGCCACCTCATGTAGGGGGAAAGTCAGAAAAGCTAAAGCACAGATGGAGCTCAGGCTTGCTAGAGAGGTTAAAAACAATAAAAAGGGTTTTTTTGGTTACGTCCATAGCAAAAGGAAGAACAAGGAAATGGTAGAGCCATTGCATGACGAAGGTGGTGAAACGCTAACAGGACAGGGAAAAGGCAGAACTACTCAATACCTTCTTTCCCTCGGTCTTCTCCCAAAAGGAGAACAGTGCTCAACTTGGGGAAAATGGAGCAGATGATACAGTAGGGGAAATGCAGCAGAATAGATGAAGAGGTAGTTCAGGAATACAGTACCTGGCCAGTTAAAGTGAGTTCAAGTCTCCAGGGCCAGATGAACTACATCCAAGGGTATTAAAAGAACTGACAGTAGTAATCTCAGAACCACTGTCAATAATCTTTGAGAATTCTTAGAGAACAGGAGAGGTCCCAGCAGACTGGAGGAGGGCAAGTGTTATCCCCATCTTTAAAAAAAAAGGCGGTGGGAGAGAAGACCAAAATAATTATCGTCCAGTCAGCCTGACATCAATACCAGGAAAGATTCTAGAGCAAATCATTAAACAGACAATCTCTAGGCACTTAGAAAGGAATGCCATGATCGCTAAAAGTCAACATGGGTTTCTCAAAAACAAGTCATGCCAGACTAATCTTATCTCTTTTTTTGATAGTGTTACAAACTTGGTAGATAAAGGGAATGCTGTGAATATAGTGTATCTTCATTTTAGTAAGGTCCTTGACAAGGTCCCCTGTAATATTCTTGCAAAAAAGTTAGTAACATGTGGGCTAAACAATGTGACTGTTAGGTGGATTTACAATTGGGTGACTGACCAAACCCAAAAGGTAGTCACCAATGGCTCCCCTTCATCATGGAGAGAAGTGACTAGTGGGTTGTCACAGGGTTCTGTCCTGGGCCCAGTGCTATTCAACATCTTTATCAATGACTTCAATGAGGGAATAGAGGGTATGCTTATCAAGTTTGCAGATGACACCAAATTAGAAGGGGTAGCTAATACCCCAGAGGACAGGATTAGAATTCAAAATGACCTTAACAGATTAGAAAACTGGGTCAAAATTAACAAAATGAATTTCAACAGGGAGAAATATAGGATACTACAATTGGGCAGTAAAAATGAAAAGCACAGATATAGGATGGGTTACACCTGGCTTGATGGCAGTACATGCGAAAGGGATCTAGGAGTCTTAGTGGACCACAAGCTGAACATGAGTCAGCAGTGTGATGTGGCAGCTAAAAAAGCCAATGTGATTATAGGCTGCATCAATATGAGTATAGTGTCTAGATCAAGGGAAGTAATAGTGCCATTCTATTCTGCTTTGGTCAGATCTCACAAGGAATACTGTGTCCAGTTCTGGGCACCACAGTTCAAGAAGGATATTGACAAGCTGGAACGTGTCCAGAGAAGAGCGACCAAAATGGTGGGAACTCTGGAAGCCATGCTCTATGAGGGGTGGCTTTGGGCACTGGGTATATTTAGCCTGGAGAAGAGAAATTAAGAGGTGATATGATAGCCATGTTTACATATTTGAAGGGATGTCATACTGAGGATAGAGCAAGCTTGTTTTTTGTGGCTCCAGAGACTAGGGACTTCAGCAGACCAGGCAAATATGGTGTCATAAATATGTCTAATGATCACAAAAGATTTTCCTTTGTGCTTTTTTCGGGCTGTGAGGATGGCATCCTCAGTGGATGCCAGCCACAGATGCAGGCAAAACGTCAGAAAGAAACTATTCCAGAACATGGCCTCACAGCCTGAAAAAAACCAAAGGAAAATCTATGGATGCCAAACGTGAAAGCCTTTGTCTTCAGATCGCAAAAGAGCATGCATACCAGACGATGCTGTCCTTTTACAATCATGTCAAGTCCAAAAGCCATTCTATTTTATTGATGGCCCAAGCTGTCAATAAGTCTGCTCTGGTGCTTTGTTGCTAGCATTGCCAGCATTTGAATCCTCATGCCATTGTGCTCACGTAATTACAGTGTCAATGGGCAAACACTTCCGGTTGAGATCGTGACAGCCAAGTAGGGGACACTCTTTTTATGACACACACACACACACCCATGTACTTGGGACTTTTAAAGTGTGTTTCTGTGTTTGTGTCTACATTTTGTGTGTTTATTTTGCTTTAATTTTTAAATTTCCCGCTCTCGTGCCTTCTTGTGGGAATCTGTGAGATCTCAACCCCGGAAGTAAATAGAGTTCCGTTCATGCTCTGTTACTACTGGGGATGCTTTTTTGTGCTGCTAAAGGTAGGTCTGGTGTGTGTGCGGGGGGCAGGGGTCTTTTCCCAGCATAAAAATGCTTCAAAATATGCTGGCAAAAGAACTTTTATGGAAGATGTTCTGATAAAGTCCTAGGACATGGAGCAGTGGACTCAAACTACAGGAAAAGAGATTCCACCTGAACATTAGGAAGAACTTCCTGACAGTAAGAGGTGTTCCGCAGTGGAATGCACTGCCTCAGAGTGTGGTGGGGTCTCCTTCTTTGGAGGTTTTTAAACAAAGGCTGGATGACCATCTGTTGTGGGTACTTTGATTGTGTATTCCTGTATAGCAGGGGGTTGGACTTGATGGCTCTTGTGGTCTCTTCCAACTCTATGATTCTGTGATTACTTACTGTATGATAGACTGACCCCTTAATCTGGCAGATTTTCAGCATCTACCTGACTACTTTAAGGAAATAATTTTCAATAGACATGCGGTATTACCTTTATTTCTTTTTTATTGAATTGTTTTAAATTGTATTAAAATCCTAAGTGTTTTAACATTATAGTTACTATTACTGTATTTTAACAATGATTATCTGCTGTATGTTTTTATCTGTAATCCTTTTTAATTTATAGTAGTTGTAGTTGTAGTATTACAAGCTGCCTTGCGTTCAGTGCTGGCAAAAAAAGTGGATTATAAATAAAATGAAATAAAAATTATTAATGTAATTTTCCTTTTAAATTAAATTACTAGATCAATATGTTACATGTTCCTTTACAGTATTGTCTCATTCTCCCTTTTTTTTTTTTTTTGGCAGTGCTGACATCATTCCCTTCCCTTTCAGATATCTTTATTGCAAATTGTAATATGATAATAATTAATGCCATATTTATTTCTGTTTCTTTACAGGCAGGGATGGTCTTGAGATGTGGATACTTCTGGCTCGGTTTATTGCTGGTGCCTACAGCATGCCTAGTTAAAGATGTGGCATGGAGAGCGTAAGTTGGGAGAACTGAATATTGTGCCTCATCTAACAACTAATATTCATTAAAAAAAAAAAAAAGAACAAAACACTCTGAAAGTGAATGTGAAAACACACACTAGCTGTAATCTCAGCATTACTGAGATGTATAAATTACTGTAGATGTATATTGGCAAGAAGGTATTGATTAGCATCCCTATCACAAGCAATAAAATGGTTCTTTGCCGAGTTGTCAAAGCTCCTGTGTACATAAATGGCACTCCCTTATTCTTAATCAACACAGCACTGTAAAAACCTTGATGCAGGTAACACTTCCATTAATAGGGCTATAAAAGTCCCACTACCTCTACAACAATACTTCATGATAATGAATATTTATTACTTTTATTGCATGAGAAGAGGGGTATTCACATGGAGACCCAAATGTAAAGCTTTGTTTAGTTTGTTGGTTTGTTTCACTATACGGTTTGTATCTTCACCTTTCTTTTGAGTTAAGCATAATACCTTTGAAGCCCGATGGATTTAAGCACTATGGCTTTTGCTGATTCTGCTTGAAGGACTAGGTCAAGATGCATTTTGGTAGACAGACCAACAGGTACTGCAATTGTTCCACTGGAATGAGCTGGCTGAGCATAAAAAGATTGTAGTCTGTGTGTCATGAAACCCAACCCATCATGTTGTCATCTCATGGTGAAATACGCATTTAGTGAAATCTTTACGAATGGATACTTTATTGATTAGGTTTTCCACAACCCTTGCCAGTGAAATCCGTTTTGGGTATTAGTGGATGAGTGGGGAAAACTCCAGTTATGTTTTGCTCTGCATCTTGGAGGTGAGCTTCCAAAAGAAGGGGCAGCATGTCACAAGGAAGAAACAAGCTCCTTTGTGATCTCTTCCATTGGCCCACATTTGGCATGTGTGTGTTGACTGGAGGTGACAGTGGATTATTCTGACTGTTACTGCTAATTGAGGGCTGATGATGGTGGGCTTCTGAAGAAGGCAATAAAAGCTCAGAGAAACAAAAGCTGTTCATTACATACCATAAACAAAAATAACTGCCATTATGAGAGGATGGAAACACTTTTGTGCTGCAAATACCTTGGCCAGTACAGTCGGACCCATGTGTCCATGGGGGGTGCAGTCCTGGACGTACCACAGATACCAAAAACCGTGGTTAAGAGCAAACACTATTAAAATAAAAGACTTCCAGTAAACCTACCATAGAGTTGTGTTGGAGGATCTAGAAGATGCCTGGGGAGGATGCCACTCTAGGCATTTTCCACCATGACTCCATGGTATGCGTCCCTATTTTGTGTCCCACAGATAACTGAAACTGTAGTTATTGGTTCTGCAGATACAGGGGTCTGACTATACACAACAGAAGCATTCGGCTACAGTGCTGTACGGATGTTGTTGTTGTTATGTGCCTTCAAGTCATTTCTGACTTATGGTGACACTAAGGCAAACCTATCACAGAGTTTTCTGAGGCTTAGTGTGTGACTTGCCCAAGGTCACCCAGTGGGTTTATATGGCTGAGTGGGGGATTCGAACCCTAGCCTCCAGAGTTGTAGTCCAACACTCAGACCACTACATCAAGCTGGCTCTCTACTCACTATTGGAAAAGGAATGGAGAGATGAAGTACAAGCTGGATTTCTCTACTAAAAGTAACGTTCTGAAACTGCACTCCTATTATACATGCTTGCTGTAAAGTCCCATCAACTTCATGAATCTTTACTTCCAAGTAAAATATATAGAATGGGGCCACACATTTTTTAAAGATCCAAACTTTTAACTACTTTCTACTCTAATAAAGATCATCTCTTTTAAAGCAGAAGAGTTCAAGGTCAATATTCTTATCTATTTAGTCAGATTAAGTGGAATGTGAAAGCAAAGTGAATAGAAAAGATTACTGAGGGAATAGCCCAAAGCTTGAAGTAGGTTTTATCTATCAGAAAAAGAAAGTTTGTAAAGTTTCAGTTCTTAAAAAGAAAGCTGAGCTTAATAATTAGCCTAAGAAGTTTCTGTAACTTAAATCTAATTAAGTTTTGGGGGGGGTTTTTGCGATTCTAGGTGATTTCCTATTCTTCAAAGCATTCACATTTGAGACTAGCTCTGCTGCTTTTCCACTTCTTGCAAATGTATATATATAATCTCCATTCAGTTTCACAATTCATATTTTCAAAAGCACAGGAACTTCCTAGTCACCAGATAGGGATAACAATGTACATATCTGAGCAGAGTTTGGACTGCTACATTTTAAAAATAATTCATTTTGTTACCTTTTAAAAATCTACTAATTTTCTTGATTTGGGGTGATACATGTTTTGCACCATGTTACATTGTTTGTCATTTTTTTTCTTTTTTTCCCTTTTATTAATGAAATACTGAAAAAGAAAGAAATAACATAAAACAACATACTCAATACACAAACACAAACCACACAAGCAACATGTAACACAGACATGTACCAAAAGAGAAAAAAGAGAGAGAAAGAAGCAATCTTTACATATAACAAAGGAGAAAAGAAATTTTAAAAGGAAAAAGCAAAATACATACCGTAGTATAGACCCTTATACCCCCACCCGAATGTGAAAAATACTTCCTGACTGTCTGTACTGCTGTTCCATATTTACAATCTTCACACTCCTCACCACAAATAAATCTTCTTCATAAATTAATCACTCCTTTCCTATTAAAAGGAAAAGAGTTCTTATTACATCTTAAATCCCAATACAGCTAGGTCCCCTTTTAGCAACTTAACATATTCTATAAAAGGTTCCCACAC
Organism: Gambelia wislizenii; assembly: GCA_030847615.1. Lineage (NCBI taxonomy): Eukaryota > Metazoa > Chordata > Lepidosauria > Squamata > Crotaphytidae > Gambelia > Gambelia wislizenii. The sequence continues at coordinate 340,730,102 of JAUMIR010000003.1, forward strand.
CTTCAAATAATATCCCAGCCCATTACTTTTAACTAAATTATTTAACATGTAAAGCCACTAGGAAATTTTGGCTACAGATTATTGCAGCAATGCAAATAATCTTGGGGGGAGAATGAGCCTTTAGACCAGAATTGTTCTTATTGAATATGATCAGTTTGGAGGATAAAGGGGAAAAGAATGCACAAAATCTTAATTTGGCTATGGCTATGACAGGGTAACAGAGTGAGTCACCCTCAGCAATTCCAGGAAAAGTGTGGAACACTGAGAAGGGAGAGGAATAATTTAAATCCCCAGCCTATCTTACAGAGTTGTTGTGAGGTCTACCAGGAGTTTTTTGGGGGAGTTTTTTTTAACAGCATATGTTACACTGGGTCCAGCTAGTTATCTTTAAATTCTACAGGGTTGTTCTTCATGTTGTCTTTTGGCATGAAGCTTGGTTTAGTTTTCTTCTTTAACTTTCCTATATTTTTTATATTAGCAGTTTACGGTCTGTGCCACAATCTGCTCCTGGTCTTGTTTTTGCAGAACGAATGAAGCTTCTCAATCGTCTACTTCCAATTATGTAATATATTTGATCTCTATATTGGCCATCATATAACTAATATCTTTTCCATTTTCTAAAATATCAGAATTTGGGTAGTGGGTATTTTAGCATAATTTAAAATATTTGTGGCAATACCTTGGTTAGTTAATAACTTTGACTGCATTTTGAAAGATATATCACAGAAGCCTAGCCGAGTTATTTTCCCCTAAAATAACTGTTTACTGAATGGCACCTACATCCTTATATCTAAGCATTTTTCACATGTGAGGTTTAAACAGACACTACATTCACACATAACACTAAACCATGATTTGCTATTATGTGTATGAGCAGGAATGAAACTCAGCCAGCCTCAAGCTTGTATTTACTCCCTCTCCTAGCTCCATTGAGAAGAGGCCGAGAAGCTTATACTTTCTTTTGACCACTCTTTGTTGTGTTGGGTAGAAGGTCCAAAACTCATATAAGCTCATTCTTATTTTTGTTCTCCATGTTACTAAATGACTGTTTAAGCAAGGTGTATAAATATAACAGTTTCTTATCAGCTGCAGTAATCCTTGCTTCTCTTTCAGTTTCTGTCCTATATTGACAATCATCATAACCTGTGTGTACACAAAAACAGTTGCAGAAGAATGGGGATTTATTTTTAGATATGAGGCCTGAAAATGTCTACATTCTTTTGCTCACCACAGTAAATGATAGCCTAATATGTAATGCTGAACTGAAAGAAAATATATGATCTCCTTATTAAATATGTTGGTTACCATTTGGTTTTTTTAAGTATTATGTGGACACATACAAATCCAAGTTATTAAATCACAGCTTACTTGAGATTATCTTTTTAGCAACGTAAAAAGAAACTGCACAGAGGAGAAAGATAATGGAGCTGTAGCTAAATAAACTAGTGCATTATGCCCTCGGGGCTACCAGTCACTCTAAAGATGCAAATGTTTTCACATATAAATTGTCTTACAGCTTTTATTACAGATTCTGTGTTCTCTATACATGGAAACAAGGGCTTCTGGATGCAGGTGTTTGTGTGTGTGTGTGTGTGTGTGTGTGTCTGGGTGGCTGGCTGGCTGTTTCACTGAAAGTGACATGTTATGAAAGGAGAGGAAACCACCTGTAGAAGGCAATGGTTTAATACCAAAAGATTTTAGTGGTCATAGTCATGGACGTGTCTCTCATCAGATTTTCTGTTTGCTGGAGACCATTGCTAAAGAGGACATAATGGAATGTTGCTCTGCTTCTGTGAATATATGATGAATTCTTTTTCCCTTAGTTGAATGATCAACTGTTGAGCAGGCCCATGATAGCAGCACCACGTACCAACAGTGCATTCCGTCTAGCAGTTGGATAGTGGATTTTCCAAAGAATTTCTAAGTACAGGAAGAGTGCTCAATTAAACCAAATTCTTTTGCTTTCTCTTTGTGTATGCTGTGCCAGGTATTACTGTCAAAGGTGGACTCCTGTGTTTGCTTTCTATATTACTGCACTCTCTTGATTTGTCTAGATCTTCCAAAGGTCACAGCTAGCCCAAGTGCACATACAACATGGGGGGGGGGGATGAGGGATGTGTAAATTGTTGTTTTACTCTTACTAAGAACATCATATAAAATCAAATTCATGGCTTAGACCCCACATCCTCTGCAGTGTTGCAAAAGATCCCGGAGTAACTCAAAATGCATTGGGCCAGCTCTGCCTAAGCAACGTCTTTCTGTCTCGCTCTGCATGGAAAAATTCAGTCTTTTACAACCAATGAAAGCTGATGTGTTGGTTTGTTTTGTGTCTTTTTCTCCTGTGATATAGGGCCAAGCATACCTACCATAAAACTTTGCTGGAGCAGGTTCAAGAGTTGGAAGCTAAGTCCAAAGAACTGAGAAAATCTATGCTGCGTGATAGTAATGGAAAGAGGTGGGGGCAATTCCATCTTAACTGGAAGCATGCCAAACCAATATCCCCCCCCCATCATTATTGTTTCTCCATGCATTGCTACCTGATGGAATCCTCCAGATTCCTCAGCAACCTCACCCATCCATCTGCTTTATTATTCTTTTAAAGCTTCCATCTTTCACTGCTCCATCCATCATATGTTGCTACAAAAGACCAGGTCTAGAGCTCCATATAGTGCTTCTTATATGACGCTGGGTAATGTTTCTGTTGGGCAATACTGCCCCACCAAAGTCTGGTTTTGGTTGGTTTCTCTCAAACCCCCACCAATGTGTTAGCTTCCCTGATCTCATTGATTTTGCCTCCCAGATGAAGCTTAGAAATTATTTAAGGTTTTGTGTGTTTGTTTGTTTGTTTTTTGCTATTCATCCATTAGTTTTCCACGATGAATTTTAAGGTTCATTATTTTAATTATTAAATGTGAATGCTATTGTGTTATTTTAATTTATACTTATGCTAATAAAAAGAAAGATATGGGCATTTGGGGCTATTTTTAGAAATTTAAAATGATTTTTTAAATGTAATGATTTCATAGTTCTTATTAATGATTAATGTAAAACATTAATTTTATAATTTTTCTGAAAGTTTAAACCTGAAAAAAAATCAATTTTCTTTCAAAATTCAATGTTAATGTGCTAGTGCTAACATTTCCAACCTCTCCTTCAAACCAAACAATATCAAGATCATGTAAACAATAAGGACAGAAAACAGAAAGCAAGAGGTAACAGCCAGAATCCTTTTGGCAACATTTGCCAGTGTAACATTCAGTTGCATCAGCATATGTGCTTTGAATGATGTGTGCAAGAAGATACCCTGTACCTCATGGTGCAGCATTGGCACTTCCAGAGCTGAAGTGCAACCAGCAGGTTTCCTGCCATTAGTTGGGGCTGAAGCCCAATTGTTCCACTTTCCCTCAAGCACCTAGCGAAGGAGAAGCCTTACTCTGGAAGCAGAGACTGTTTCTTCTCTGTGCGGAAGAACAGCAGGAATGAGCCTGGGCCCTGTGCCTGATAAATGACTGGCAGGATGAAACCATACCTGAAGGCTCCCTGGTTGTTTTTGTGGAAGTGGTGAGAAGCATGCCATTTCAGCTCCCTCTGATGGTAAAAGTGTGCTGACACAGATCTGTGTACTACCAGCATGCTTGCTAGATCTAGTTTTGTGTCTACCCACAATATTTTGCTCCTAAGCTGCCTTGAAATATATTAGAGCTGTGTAAGAAAAGTGTATCAATCTCTATAACAGAGATTGGGAGACACCTGGCTTGATAACTGTATACATGAAAAGGATCTAAGTAGGATAATAGACCACAAGGTAAACATGAGTCAACAGCATGATGCAGGTGGTGGGGGGGGGAAAACAATGCAATTCTAGGCCGCATCAACAGGAGTATGGTGTCCAGATCAAGGGAAGATGTGGTACCATTATATTCTGCTTTGAGGCTTGATTACACTATTGAAAAAACCTGACACTCACACCCCAAATCTGGTGTGATAAGGCCATACACCATACAGCCCTATCCACACCCAACTCAGGGTATACCACCTTAATCTGGGTTTTAAAAGCTAGCAGCTTTCTCCAGAATTTGCTTGAAACTCTGGATAAAACTGTAGTGTGAACAATGCATCTTCCCTGAATTCAGGGGGTGGGGAGGTAGGACAAGCGCTGCCTGACTGGTGCCACCATTTTTCCCCCTCCTCAGTGCCACTTCCTCATTCCAATATTGGCCAGGAAGGCCAAGCCCTGGTGCATAGTTGCTCTCTCTGAAGTCAGAACGAGGCAGCCAGCCATGCAGTTGCATGGCTGGGCACCTCATTCTGATCTCAGAGAGAGTGACTGCATGCCAGTGGTGGCGGCACTGAGGGGGGGGGGGAATGGTGCTGCAAATGTGCCTTGAGGTAAATATCTGGATGATTTATTGTGTAGACAACAATGAGTGGTGCAGATTCTGGCTTTGGCCAGGTAATGTGGTGCTCAAATGGAGGCCAGAGTTGTCAGAATTTCATACGGCGCAGCTCTGGGCCAATGTAGTCTGAATTTCAATTGGATTTTTACCCCCACTGTAGACTTGCCCTTGGTCAAACCTCACTTGGACTACTGTGTCCATTTCTGGGCACCACACTTCAAGAAAGATATTGACAAGTTGGAACATGTCCAGAGAAGAGCGATCAAGATGATCAAAGGTCAGGAAGCCATGTCCTACGAGCAACAGCTTAGGGAGACGGGTATATTTAGGTTGGAAAAGAGAAGATTGATATGATAGCCATATTTAAATACCCGAAGGGCTGTCATATAGAAGATGGAATGAGCTTGTTTTCAGTTGCTTTGTAGACTAGAACACAACCCAGGGGATTAAAATTACAAGAAAGGAGATACCGAAACATCAGGAAGAACTTCTTGACTGTATGAGTTGTTCAGCAGTGGAACTGATTCCCTCTAAGGTGGTGGAATCTCATCTTTGGGGATCTTTAAACAGAATTTGGGTGGGCACCCTTCAGGAGTGTGTCAGTTGTGTATATCTGCATGACAGGGGGTTAGACTAAATGGTCCTTGAGATTCCTTTAGATTTATACCAGAGAATTTCTCAGTTCTCAGCAAATTCACAAGCACAAATTGTATTTATGCTATGATTCAATCCTCAGTCAGAGGACCAGGGCAGAGTGCCCATTCCTGGGAACAGTGAGTTGTAGTGATCAGACTGTTTGAACTAAGACTTGAAAAAGCCAGGTTGTAGTCCCCACTTACCCATGAAGCTCATTTTGTGCCAATTGTAGCTGATGTTTCTGGGAGTTTTAGCCCAAATGTAACTTTTCCAGGCTCTGACTGCTAACAAACAGCATCCTAGTTTCACTGTGCAGCCTGCTAGACTTTTAGCTTTAAGCTGCATAATTAACCAAACTCTGGTTAATTGTCAACTGGACAATAACTTGAATGTTTCTCCATTGTGACTACACCATATGGAACCTACTGCTATTATTACACTCTTCATTGTACAGGAGTGTACGTGCTATGGTGGGGGGGGGGTGATGTGAAAGACACTAAATTGGAGAATTCTAGTGATGCTTTTTCTCTCCCCACCCCTTAAAAAGGTTTCATTTAGCTCCTTTTAGAATGCAATTGTGCTTCCGCAAATGAGAAATCTCCACAGGTTCTAAAAGGTTTTATAACTAACACTTGTCTTCTTCAAACAATATGGTACTGTGTGACCCGCCAGGGAACTTCACAATAATTAAGCAGGATTTCAACAAACCTTCTAAACTACCAACCTGAGCGGAATGGAACTTCAGAGGCAGATTCCATTCTGCTGGGGCAGGGTCAACCTTTGAGTCTTTTACATCTATTCTGAAGTAAGTTAATTGCCATATTGTAGCTGAAGCAAGTGGAAGGCTAAACCTGCACCTCCATTTCCTTCAATAATGCCTACAGTAAACCATATGAGGCAGTAAACCATGTGTCATAGTAAAGCATGTGGCAATGATGATGCTAGTAACAGTAAACTCCTGGGTTGTATTTTAGCCTATTTGTATAATGTCACTCAGTGGCCTAGATGTCTAATGACTTATGTGTTGCCTAACTAATGAGTTCTGAAATTCATGGCACAGAATGGCTCCTTCTCCCCTTTTTCTTCTCACAAATTCCTGGTGGTGTTACTGATTATATAGTTTTCCACCTGTTGAAAACACTGGTATATTTGCACAGTAAAAATCACATTACTGTGGGGTTGTATTTTTTTTCTTTCCTTTTTACTACTGAATAACATATTGGTATAATTTCAAAATAACACATTATGTGTTCATAGCACTTCCAGAAGCAGAGTTCCATATCTGTGCACTACAACATGGAAATTTTACGTTGAAGAATGAATGTTAAAACACTCTGTAGCCACCCATAACTTAAGCATCATAGGATGATGAGATTGGACCCAGAGCATCATCCCACCACTCCTCAGTTATAGATTTCTTCAGCATGCCATTATATTACAGTCAGCCCTCTGTAATGGATTTCGTATCCATTGATTCTACCATCCATGGCTTGAAAATATTCCCCCCCCCCAAAAAAAATTCCAAGACGCAAACCTTGATTTTGCCATTTTATATAAGGGACACCATTTTACTATACCATTGTATATAATGGGACACAAGCATCCATGGATTTTGGTATCCACAGGAGGGTCAGGGGTCCTAGAACCAAACCCCAGCAGATACCAAGGGTCCACTGTAGTTTGTCTTCAAGGTAACTTTCCAAGTTCTGCTATGAATATCATTTTGTCTGTGTAGTTCCAATCCTCAGTCCAGCTCCCAGTGCTGTGCACATGGACTCCTTTATAAAAAGCTGAAAGCCCTCTAATCAGCTGTCAAGGAGGGGGTTAAATTCAGTTCCCCTCCTCCCCGTCTCCATCCAAGGGATCTCTGCTATTTAAAAGCAACTCTGAGTGTACAGCTCCAGCTGTTCTTTATGCACTTTTTTGGAACAGAGCCTTTGTTTATAAAGCCTTCTTGATCATTGTCACCTGGAAAGTGCTGTGTGTGTATTCTTCTCTTTTCTCTGTGTGTAACACAGTGTGTGAAACTTGACTCAGTGCATGTGATCATCGCCCAGCCATGTTTACTTACTGATTTGGCATTCCTCAAATGTAACAGCCATGCCATGACTCATTCCTAGATTGTATGTTTCCATAGCCGTTTATTTCATTACATTCTCTTTCCAAGCTCTTTCATCCGTGCTTCTTTTCTTCATTGGCTTCCATCGTTCCCTGGCTTGCAAGCAGACAATGTCAGGAATCCTTGCCAGTCCTTTGGCCCTTGTGCCTTCCCTCAAGGATTTCCCACCTCCCTTCCTCCACCCCACATTTGTTTTTTCTCCTTCCTAATTGCACCCATGTTTTCTGGGTGGTCCATCTGCAAACTAGATAATAGTGGAGTGTCTCAGCCTGCCTGAAGTTGATGTGTCATGCTTATGCCTAGGCCTCTCCAGCCCCTTCTAAGAACTGTTCTGTCTTTTATCGCCTTGTTTGTGTCCCAGCTCTTTCACACCTGCTTGAAAACATGTGCTTGTCTTTTTTTTTCTTTTTTTTTTTGAAGGGAAGTGGTTGAAGAAAGCAATAAACTGCATTTTTTCTGTTTGTACAATCTGCCTACTTTGGATGCAATACACAAAATGAAGTGTGGTATTGTTATTTTGATACTTCTGACTCTCCTCTTGCTTGCTGACAGTCTGCACTGATAGCCATGCTATTTCTATGTACTATGAAATAATCCAGGAAGGGTACATGTAAGCTAAGATGACCACTTGTGCACTGCTTAAAAAAAGAGAGCACAAGTGGACAGTGGTTTGCAAAATACTTGCATGTGCTAATTTATATGTATCAAGGCAAATTTATAAATAACAGTCGAATCCTGTTGGCTGGTATAACTATGCTGAAGTATCTACACTACTGTAAGCAGGGGCACAGCAGCAGGGGATAAATGGCTGCAAGTGCTGTGTGACAATGGCAGAAGAAGGCATCTTTGCCAGGAGAGGAAGCTGCCATGCCAGCTCCAAGCTGCTTTCTCTCCTGACCAGTGACAACTTTGTCTCCTGTCTGCTTGCTGCTGATACATACCCTCTAAAATGGAATTGGGAAACTGTTGGTGATTGGGGGGCCACATTACCCCAAGAGACTTTGGAGGGATGCACACACACCCAACTGCATGCACATGCACACATATACACACAGAGAGACAGAGAGAGAAAAAACATTTAAAAATTCATTTTGCCTGCAGTTGTACCCCGATGTGCCTCAGGAAGCAGGAGAAATTTCACCATTTTTTTGCTCCCTCTGGGCCATTTTAGCCCCAGAAGAAGCCTTTTTCCCCACAACAGGGAGCCAACTTCCAGGTCACTTTCTATTGAAAAGGGTCTTGCAAAAATGCCTTGTTGCTCTATGGCTTGCATTGCTTTCCTGAGACAGGCTTACATTGGTCTCTTTTTCATGCACATTTTAGTGTTGATTGTTTTTGTACTATAGGCTTGAGCTAGTGTGCCTTCCCCTGTCACCTGGAGAACCTTTTCTCTGGATCAGGGCCTTATGTTTAACTGTCTTCACATGTAGCTTCAACTTTGTAGATCTTCTTCCTAGTTTCATATGGTTGGGGTCTACTTGCAATAGAGTCTAATTCTTAGGTATTATGCACAATGCTGCAAGCCACATGGGATTGATAGTCACTTCTGCAGCTCACCACACATACTTCTTCCACAGAGTGAAGATTAAACAGCAGAAGTACATGATGTAGCAGTTTTGCTGAAGCTATGCAGCTCTAGGCCTAATTAATTCCTTGATAGGATACCAGCAGGAAACACATAACACCTTGAGTTCCATACTAGGATATAAATGAAACCTTGAGTGGGCAAATGCCACTGAGGTACATCCCTTTCATAAACCCACAAGGGATTATATCCAACCTTACTGACCCTGTGACACCAAATTTGCCATGATGACAACAATACAAATTCTCACAATTTCCATTTAAAACAAGGCATATGGAGAGCATAATTTAAAGCCAACTCATGCTTCAGAGAGGGTTCCATGAGCATGGTTTGGTTGGAAAACAATTTGTGTGCACTCTTTGGCCAGCAACTTTGTCAGTGACATATGCAAGTGTAGATCTACCTTACACTTGTATACGGTATGTGTTGTTGTTGTTGTTGTTGTCATCATTTCAGGGGTTTGTTTCCCTTCTTTACTTCCTTCTTTTAGTAAAATGACCAAAGCCTGCACAGGACTCACTGTGTTGCTCCAATAGCTACATACACACACAGTCATTCCATTGCGGTAGAGAGCAGAGATTGGAAAAGTGTCTGGCTATCTTCCCATAGCCAGATGCAAACAGATGATATAATCTGCTGAGACCTCTAGAGGAACCTGGTGGATCTTGACAGAAGATGCCAGATATCTGATCCCCTCCCCTCAACACACACATACACACACACTCCATTGGCCATGAAGTGGCAGTTGGAAGGGGGATATCAGTGATCCAGTGAGTCCTGGGGGTAGTGACAGGGGAGGCATAATAGAGTTCCACATGCAGAACTTTTACACTATATATGACTATATAAGATCTTGGCCTTTGGGTGCCTTGTTTTAAAGAGAAATAGCTTCTTTATGCACTGCCAATGCCACAATAAATGTGGCAGGGAAGGGCAAAGACCCCAGAAATAACAGAGGAAGTTCATGCAATCTATTTGTTGTGTGTTACTTGTCCCTGCTCTAAACAAACTAACTCTGGGCTGGGTGTGAATTGTCTCTCAAAATAGCCATGATTATCCCCTTTGTGAATGTTTCTCCCTTCTGTGATAGGAAGATATTTGGATAAAAATAAACCTCAGCATGTATGTTTGAATCTGCTCTAAGTTTATTTGCTTCCTATAACTAAAATTATCTTTAGATTTACAATCCAAAAGTTCTGCCTTTCAAGCTGGTTCTTTTTATTTAAATTGTGCACAACAAACTTGATATTTCTTCTTTCACAATTTAAAATTTAAGAGTTTTCCCTGGCTGGCCAGTCAAGAGCAACACTGTGGCAGGGGTACCTTTTCATCTAAGTGCTTCTCATTGTATAACCAGCCTTGCAAAAGCTATCTGTATTTATCCTCTTTTCAGTTTTTTCTTGGTGCCTGAATATTGATGTCTATCTGCTCAATGAGCTAGCAGTGAAACACCTTCTTCTTACACATAACACTATCTTACATGGGAGCCTCATGAACACACATAAGTGCCAGCTTTGGAAAAAGTTCCTTGTTTGGACTACCAGAATCCCCCTGACTGCATGGCCAGTGGCAGGTTCAAGAAAGGAACTTTTCTGTGCTCTGGTAAATACTCTAGAAGATTCTTTTGTTCAGGTAACCCCAGTGACGCTAAAGAGAAGAAACATGAGACACATAGAAATGACACATTTACCTCAGTGTTGTGGTCCAGTGGTGGGAAACCTTTCCATTCAGAAAGGAATACTCAAATTATTAAGAGAGTTATTTACCTTAGACACATTAACTTTAAAAAGCATCTCTTGTCCTCTGCAAGAGAACAGAGGTGGAAATACTGGAAGTGTCCAGTGCAGAGATGTGAAAATCTCTTTTGTCTTAATTGTCTTGCATTTCTCCAAATCTCACCTACATTTCGGATCCCATCCTATGTTGATATCAGGTTGTGAAACTGTTTTTCCTCCCACAAGGACACCCTTGTGTGCATTTGTTTGTGCATATTTTTCAACTGAATGCATTTGTAGCCATTCACATTTTTCAAATGTCCATGTGCTTTTATGTATATGTCATTTCTCTAAGACACACAGAAATGCGTGGCTTTTACTCACAACTCCTTAGAAGTGGTAAATGAATTTTAGGTTATTCAATTCTTACATCCTTTTATTTTCCTTAAACATTTATTAGAGATACAAGCCTGTACTTGGTTACTTGAGAGCAAGGGCATTTGAAAACAGTAAGATATACTTCTTGAGTAGACATGTCTAAGACTACACAGCTAGTTGGCATTCAAAGGGAACAGAAGTAGTTCATTACTTAGTTTAATTCTGAAAGCTGTCACTTTACCAAAAATATAAATTAAAATCCAGCCCATTATCACATATGTTAGCAAATGGAAACCTTTTTACGGTTATTATTAATTATATTTTTGGAAAAGAACTAGAGGCCTGCGATAAAGTTAAAGTAGGCTGTGTGTTGGCCTGTATTTCACAGTGAAAATGTGCTTATTTCACAGAACAATTTGCATATTTAATGGGGAAAATTGCTTATTTCATGGCACAGCATTAATAAATACAGAAAAGCCTGATAGCATTTTCGGTTAACTTTGCCAGCTACATGAGAACCTCCTTCTCTCATCTCCAGTGCTAAATATCTTTATCCCTTTTCCAGCTGGGTTCCAAGATGCTGCTGCTGGCCACTCGTTTCCTCAATGCTAAACACATTTTACTTGGAAGTGAGCCCCATGAAAATGAAGACGAGATAAGAAATTAGAAGCATATTCTAAAAAGCAGCAGTGATTTTGCCCATTTCCACAGGGCTAGAATAGCGGAAATCACTGGAGTTTTCTATGCAAGAAGATATAATGCTGATTGCTGCAGATTAATGCAAAATCGCAACAGTGTTCATTTGTCTCCACAGTCCTTTGGTGGCAAAATCGCTGGTATGTGAAGCTATCCTTGTTTGAAGTTGACATGCAGCCATGCCTGCAAATGAAGATGGTGGCCAGGAGTGAATTCTCTCTCTGGCTTTTCTTCGCAAACGAAGATTCAGGAAGGACTCATCCCGCTCTTTCTGCAAGTGCGCTGATGACTGAAAAGGCCAATCTGAGATAAACAAGTCCGGTTGCAGAAAGCACAGCAGAGGTTCTCCTTGGGTGATGTTTCTGGGTTGTGATTCTTTCTGCGTTGTCATTTCTCTTCAAGACTTGTTCGGCGTGAGTTCTCAAATAAAGCTGCAGCATTGTGGATAGTGCGTCTCCATGCCTCCCAATGTGAAGCCAGGGAGGACCATTGATGGTGATCAATTTGGCCAAGACTGAGATCTTGTTTCAGGGAATTACTCTCCACAAGTTGTTGTCTGTGGACAGTATTAACTGAAAATCAAAGGTGTTTGAGTGTATCCTTCTGCTTTAAAAAGCTGTTTGGTCACCTCAGCGCAGCAGAAAAGCACACAATCAGCAGTGTGAAACTCCAAAATGGCACTTTCGGCCACTACATTGCCAGCAAGCCTGCCCCCCACACTCATCTGAACAATCAGCGTTCCACTTTCTCCCTCACCAAGAAAGTGCTGCGATGTGAATCAGTTGTCCAAAAGAATGATAATGTTCATTTCCACACATTAAAAAAAAAAAAATCAGGAAAAGCTGCAAAGGCTTTCCCCCCATAGTTTTTGTCACCTCCTTCTAAATAAGACAAAGCACTGCAGGATCTCATTGGAACAAAAGGTATTCCCTACAAATTATATTAGGATTGTTTTCAGTGTCTAGACAACCCCACTGTTATCTCTGTTTCTTAAAAAATCACCACTAATATTCTTGTAGCATTGCGAGAGCAAATGGCCATGCTGGGTGTGGGTTTCTGGGAGCTGTAGCAACTCTTGACTACTGCTTGCAAATCATGTCAAAGCCCAGATTCTAAGTTGCAGCTCTTGTTAGGGGATACAACTCTGTGTGTGTGTGTGTGTGTGTGTGTGTACACAGATGCATGTCATTTCCCAGGCTCTCCCTGCTATATAAGCAGGACACCTGCATCCCTTCCACTTTAGCCTCCCCTTCTGTCTGTGCTCTGCTTTTGCCATCAGCCAATTAGTGAACTCTGGAGGACATTCTGGGTCAAGCTGCAGCAAGTGCCTGGAATCCTCATTAACGCTAATTAGTGCTTGGTAGGTTAATTGGTGGTGAAGCTCATCTTTTTTTAATTACTTCAGCGAGTAAGCCTCTGGGACCCTGTGGTCAGCTTTGAATTATTCTGTTTGTTTTGATGCTCTTCATCTGAATGTGTAAAGACAGATGTTTCTTGCCCAGGCTTAGGGACTGCTTGGCTTTCGGGGAAGGGAGGAGAAGAAGGACTGCAAGACAAAGAGTCTTTTTACAACTGTTAATTGGGGGCTTAGCTGATGCCCTGAACAATTATCACCACCCCACCCTACTTCTTCTTGTGAAATGGAAAAATGCATCATTCTGGGCGTAAAACAGGAAATCTCCTTATTAGAAATTAGAAATTAACATCCTGATTCCCCCCCCCCCGCCGCCGCTGCCACCCCTTTGGGGGGCTCAAGAAGCAATAATATTAGCCAGGGACAATAAGGGGGTGTTTTGGAAACTAGCAGTGAAATGATTGGCCCTGCAGCTGCATGTCAAAAGTTGCTGCTGATTTTCAGAAACCTTTTCATACAAAAGAAGAAAGAGTAGAAGAAAGAGAAAAGGAATGCTCCCACACACATCTTCCTTTTAAAAGTCTTCTGGCACCAGGGGTTTCTCCTGTATCTCTTGTAGAAATCATCAATCTGTGATACTCATCTTTTCTCCATATGTACTTTGAGTCTGAAGCTCATTTAGGGTTTCAGCTGCCATCTCAGTAATGTGACATTGCTGCAACTTCATTGGGTTGCCTTTAGGCACATTTCACAGGCAGCCAAAGCAGAGTGATAAATGGGGATACAGTGATGTTGCTGGAATATCATTATGTTGCTTTAAGATGTCATGTCTTGATTTTATTAGGGCATTGGTAGTAATTGTCCACAGGCCGTTCTGTCCCTTGCACTGCATCTATCATTGTCCATGCTACATAAGAGGATATTGCTCTGCTGGGGCAGTGGGATGATGATGATGATGATGATGATGATGATTTCTTACCCGCCTCTCTGTATGGATTGAAGTAGGGAACAACAGATTAAAATACAGCAACAAATGGACACATAACAAAGTTAAAAACATGAAACCAGTTTAAAATACACAATCGGTTAAAAGAGCATAATGTCAGCTAAAAAACATACATATTAAAAACAATTCATAATTTAAAACCTCATAATTTAAAAACCTTCTTGATGGACCTACTGGAAGAGATTGGTCCTTAATACTGTTATAAGTGCAAACAGTGTATCTAGCTATCAGATCTCTTCCAGCAGGTCATTCAACAATTTGGGGGTGGCTTATGCGTAATATGCAAACTCACAGATCACTATGGTAGTGTCAGATTCCTGCATACAGTTTTTGTACCCACTTGGCTTGTACAGGTGCAGCAAATAACATAGGAATATACAGACCAGTTCTTCTGGATGGAGGTTTTTGTTTCACTTGTGGGAAAGAGCAGCCACAGTTTGCATAATATCCTGAGAAGGAATCAGTGTATTGGTGTTGGCTTGTCTTCTGAAAGCCAAATGCCAAGATTTAGGGCACTGTAATGGTCCTGGCATGAGTTGCTAAAAATACTTCTGTATTGTGTTTACTGTTCTTTTCAGGAGGAAAGGAAATTAGATAGTTTAGCCACTTAGTGAACCTGAGACCAGAAGAAAAGCCATGCTGGATCAGACCAAATGCTTGTCTAGTCCCACAGTCTCTTCCCACAGTGGTTCACAAAAAATGCCTATGAGAAGCCCATAAACAGGATATGAGTACAATGGCATCCTGCCAGCAACTGGCATTCACATGTGCATACTGTCTCTTAATACTAGAGATAATTTATAGCCATCAGGGTGGCCATTTGAAAACGTTATCTTACCATTATTTGTTGCTCCCATTCCCACTTCAGATCATTCTGTTACTCACTGGGATGGAGGGAGAAAGTATTACTCATTGGAGAGGGCTGTTGCTTGTTAGCATTATTGTGGGTCAGGAAAATGACACTCTAGGCACTCTTCAGGAAGTCTGGCTGGCAGCTACCTCATTTCTTGAATCATTTCATTCTGCTGTTGATCAGTCTGGACTGCAAGCAGTAGCGTTCTGTGCAGCAGGACCTATTTAAAAGTTTAAAGGTAGGGGGGGGGAGGGTATTAAATGGCCATATCATGTAACCTGAAGGTATAAAACATGGCTGAAGCACTTCCCTCATCCATGAGAAGATGTAACAACCACATAGAATCCAGTGTTGTTGCCCCTCATTGTCACCCAAAAGTAACTTCTTATGTATAATAGTCATTAATCTAATGAGTTACCTCCAAGCTATGATGACTAGTTGCCAGTGCTAACTGTGTGCATGTGTGCCTTCAAATCACCCATCTATATTTGATGACCCCATTAATTTCATAGGGTTTTCTTAGACAGGGAATACTCACAGATGCTTTGCCATTGCCCTCCTCTGAATACAAAAGCCTACAGTACCCGGTACAACTTGGCAGTCCCCCATTCAAGTGAGAACCAGGGCTGACCCTGCTTAAATTCCAAGATCAGATGAGATCTAGTAACTTCAGGGTTTACCCTCCATTAATTTGTTTTCCCCCCTTTTAAAGCCCTCTAGGTTGGTAGCTTGCATCATGGTCTCGGGAACATCTCGGAGAGATCATATAACTCCAGTATTAAAATCTCTCCACTGGCTGCCTATCAGTTTCCAGGCCCAGTATAAGGTGTTGGTTATTACCTTTAAAGCCCTAAATGGCTTGGGTCCAACTTATCTCCGGAACCGCCTCCTCCCATACAATCCTCCCCGTGCACTCCGGTCCTCTAGGAGGAATTTGCTTCAGCCACAAAAATCTAGACTGTCTGCAACCTCCCAGAGGGCCTTTTCGGTAATCGCCCCCAATTTATGGAATGGCCTGCCGAACGAGATCCGTCAGATGACAAGCTTGAGTAGCTTAAAAAAAAGCATTGAAGATGGATCTCTTTCGCCAGGCCTTTCCTGATTAGATCCTGGCCTCAGGAGCTGCGTCTCCTGGCTTTTTTAAATCATGTATATATTTGTTTTTAATTCGTTTTTAGTTAGAAGGTTTTAATTGTATAGTGTTTAATGTCTTTTTATGGGGGAGGGTGGGGGTGAGTGGTGTTTTTAATCATTATTATAATGTTTTAATTGTTGAAAGCTGCCCCGATTGTTTTTAGCAGAGGGGTGGGGTATAAATAATAATAATAATTATTATTATTATTATTATTATTATCTTGAAGCAGCAAATTCCACAATTTGACTAATGCTTTGTGAAGACATTTATCCTTTCTACATACTGGATCTCCTAGGATTTTTATTTCATTGGTTGATCCCAGATTCTAATATTGTGAGAGAGGAAGAAAACTTCTTTCTGGCCATTCCATGCTTTGTTTCACCAGCCTCTACCATGTCTTTCCTTAGCCTGGTCTTTTTAAACAATATAGCCCCAGTAAGGAATTTCAGCCTTCTTTTATAGGATGATGATGATGATGATGATGATGATATAGGCCACCTGATGATGTTGGTTCCCCTTTTCTAGTGGTGTAATGTTCTTTTTGAGTTGATGTTGTTCAGGAATGCCAGCCTCACAAAGGTTTGCAAAATTACACCAGGCTCCATGTGGTTTCTCTCTGATAAAAGTGGCATTTGATTTGCAAGCATAATTTTATTTTTAAATGTTTGTATGCATTTTAAATGATTTTATACCATTTATACTGTTTAATGTTGGGATTTTTAATTGTTTTTAAATTGTTATTGTTAAGGTTTTAAATTGACTTTCTTTGGGAGCCGCCTTGGGTCCTACTCTGGGAGAAAGGTAGCATACAAATGAAATCAATAATAAATGAAATAAAATAAAGTAAGCTGCAGAAAACTGACTGGAGCTGGTACCTGGTCCTACAAAGGTATTGCAGAACATAAGAATAGCCTTGTTGAATCAAACCAAAGGCCTATCTAGTTCAGTGTTCTCATTCTCATAGTGGCCAACCAGAATGTCCATGGGAAGCTCACTAGTAGGATATGGGCTTAATAGTAACCTCCCATGCATGTGCCCCAGCAACTGGGATTGCAAAGCCTACTGCCTCTGAAACTGGAAGCAGTCTACAACCAGGATGATCAGTACTTTTGATCACTTGATGAGCTGGAATCCTGTTAGTGACTTATCCAGGCATAAGTCCAACCTAAGCCGACATAAGTCCTTTTGTCAATCATTGTGGAAGTTGGAATTCTCTACTGATATCACACAATGACTAAACTCCCCCCCCCAAGCTTCTGACCAATGGAAAGGGTGGTGGTGGCAGCAGAAGAGTGTCCATCTGTGTTCTTATTGCTGGATGCACAGCACTGATAACCTCCAGAACACTTGGAAGACTCCCAGGAGCTCCAAGAAGATGTCTTATTGCTGTGTGTCTAGCTATACAAACATAGCTGGATGCTTCTCAGTTCCTCCCTTGTACTCCACTGGCCAGTAAATTGGCTTGCGGGGCTGCCACCGCTAAAAAGTAGTTTTGGGGATGGTGAGCAGGGAGAGGTTTTGTAGTTCCACCTGTGCAGGAATTTTATGAAACATCTAGAGATCCAACCATGAAGTTGCCAATCTGGGGAGTCAGTTGGTGGAGAATTGATGGTGTGGCCATGCATAAAATGAGACAATGGACATTATCAGACGGGGACATCCCCTCCTGCCCCATTCCCATCCCTGTAGTAGTTTAACAACAACAAAAAATTCAGACATACCTTGTTCCCAGAATAGAAACTGCCTCCCCTTCCCTCCGGCATCCCAGGAGTGAATGGAACTGTCGCCGAGCCCCAGTCACTTCCTGGAAAGAAAATCCTGGCCATTCTTGCAAGAGAATGATCACGCAAGAAATTTTAAAATAAAATGAAACATAAAAAGTTAAAAAGTACACCAAGCACAAAAACACATTAAAAAAAACCCAAGTAACCCAGGGGTGGGGGAAGTGTGTCACTTACCTCAATGTCCCGATCATGATGGGAAGTGTTCAGCAGGGACCTCCCACTATGGCTGGCGCCAACAAAACAAGGCACCTTTTTGCTCGCCCGTCATTTCATGACAGGAACAGAACGGGTGATCTATTCACAGCTCAAGCCATGAATAAAAAGGAGTGAGGGGGGAATGGAAGGGTCATGGGGGCATAACACCACAGGGACGACGTTGTTTGAAAAGTTGGCCCTTTGGCGATCTTCTGTTGTCCCTGTGGTGAGATATATAGTGCATCTGATAATCTCCAATGTTTCAAGTATATGATCTCGCTGCTTTTACATATAGCTTAGTAGAAAACAAAAACATATTTGGACATATTTCAGTGTATTGGAATGGGACTGCATGCAAACATTACTAAAGACCATATTTTACATAACTTAATGTTGCCTTTTCTATTTATAGCTGTTTTGGTAACAAATAAATGTGCATGCCATGCAATTAAAGTTCATATAACATTTCTGCTCTTTAGGAATTTTTTTGTTGCTCAGAACCCATGTGTCCAAACACCTAAGACCATATTATAATTGACTGAGTGCTGTTATATTCTAGAATGGTATTAGAAGGCATACAGATCTAGCACTATCACCATTGTCCTCATGTTATTTATGGGGTTTTTTTCCTTGAAGAGTAATTATTCTCATCTTGAGATTCACTTGGTGTGATCTTGTTCTTACAGCATGAACGAACGTGACCACTTGTTAAAAAGACTTGGCAGAAAAACCCCTCCCAGTCTTTTCCGTGCTCATTCTGTCCAGCAAGGAGTTTCACGTAAGTAATAGATCATGTGTGAATGCATACCCTCCAACATTTCACAGATGAAAACCAAGACACATTCGGAGTATGGTCAAGACAGCAAAAGTTATCAATGAGGAAAAACATACAATCTAGGAGAGGCTGCAGCACTTCTCTTTTGTCTGAGCCTACTGGGAAGGACAACATTCTATCCCCTACAATATTCCACACCCAATGATGTTGGTTAAGCTGGGGAAGGGGAGTAGAGTAACCATCCCTCTACTCATTCCACTGGGTTAATTGAGTGCAGACTACTTTTGCCTTTTCAACTCAGTGTGCAGCAGTTGAAATAAGCTGAGGACAAAGAGGAAAAGTGGGAGGAGAAGAGAGAAACTGGGACATTTTAAAAGCAGCTGAAAAATGGGATGACCGAGGATTAATCAGAACTGTCCCTGCCAAATTGGGACATTAGGAGGGTATGTGAATGTTTCTCAGGTTTCAAATGCCACAGGAATAAAAAGTAGGCACTCATGCACAAATCTTGGGGAAATGAAGGGAACAGTGGCAAAAGCATTGAGGGGTACACTGTGTACAAACTGATACTTGTACTACAGTGAGCCCTTGGAGTTGCTTGGGTTTGGTTCCAGGAGCCCCCATGGATACCAAAATCCGTTAATGCTCAGGTCCCATTATATGCAATGGTGTAGTAAAATGGTGCCCCTTATATAAAGTGACAAAATCAAGGCTTGCTTTTTGGAATTTTAAAAAAATATTTTCTAGCCGCAGATGCAGAATCTGTGGATGCAGAGGGCCGATTGTATTTTGCAAAACAAAAGCTCGATAAAGGTATTGAGACACAAAGGTTGATCAGCCAACAATAACACATTTATTTGGAAATGGAATGAGTATGTGTTTATGCAAATATGGCTACATACACACCAAGATTTCAAGTAGCCTCAAAATACTTGAAAAACTTTTAGCTCTCCCCCGCATGAACCATCTGCCTGCAATAAGCATTCATTAGAAGAAACATTGCAGTCAAGCTATTGTTTTAAAACATCACTGTATTTTTTAAAAGATTCCAAATAAAGGTGCAAAATGATATTTAAATACTGTCAGTGAGGGGCAGAGACACAAAGGTTTTGGTCTGGTCAGATGTGTTGGTCTGGTCAGATGTGAATAACCCATTGTTCAACTGATCATGTGGCAGTTTCATTGCAAATCAAAATGTGGCAGAGACACCCCAGTTGCTCTCTCAATGGACCCATCATAAGGAAATGAGGTGTACAGTAGCACCCCTGTATCTGGTGATTACCAAACACAGATTCAATTATCCATGGTTGGAGATGGTGGGGAGGAGGGAGGGGGAGGAGGGATCTGTCACCATCGCGGTGATCGCGGAAGTGAAGGGAGAAGGGAGGGAGAGGAGCAATCTCACCTCTTCCCCTTCCCCCTTTGCCCCTGCAATTGCCGCCATGGCAGGGCCATGGTGGGGGGTGAAGGGGGAAGGGAGGGGGAGGAGCAATCTCACCTCCTCTTTCCCCTGGGATGGCATTCACTATTATCCATGGAATTCAGCATCTTGCAGGCGGCCCAGAACCTATCCCCCATGGATACAGGGGTGCTACTGTATAGGAAAATTGCACCACAAACAGGTCTTCCATGCTATGATCAGTAACATTTCCAAGCTCCAGATTTTATCCAAAATAAGACATCCCTGGAGGCTGTGCCGCTGTGCTGCTTAGTGTGGGTGGGGACTTATAAGTGGAGGACTGTGGGAAAATCAGCAGGGCAGCTGATTCCACTTGAAGATGGGATTTCTTCTTGACCTTAATGTGGAGATAGGTTTAGTGTCTTCCAACTTGGTGAACTCCAGGTGTGCTGAACTACAGCTCCTGCTGCTGCACGACAACATGGCCAGTGATGAGAGCTATAATCCAATATACCTGGAGGTTGCCAAGATGGAGAAAGCTAAGCTATGAAAGCATTCCAAACAAATGCTCCAGAGTTGTTAACAATGAATTCTGCAAAAGAGCTTCAACTATCCTCCTCCTCCCAACTTCATGTTGGTAATTTATTTCCCATCTTTCCTCCAAGGATTTCAGGGCAGTGCATGTAAGCACGCCCCCCATAGGAGTGCATGTAAACATTCCCCTCTGACACACATAATTTTGTCCTCACAAGAACCATATGAAGTCGTTTAGGCTGGGGGGTAGACTAACTAACTCAAGGTCACTCAGTCCAGAATTCCAGTGAGTACAGATCTTTCACTCTGTCCACAATGCAGTGCTCCTTCTGGGTATCTTAGGGCTGGTCTAAACGAGGGAATAAAATGTGAATTGGGGCGCAAAAATGCCAATTTGCAGCAGCTATCATCTGTCTCAATGAGTTTTTGGCAAAATCGCAGGTGTGCGAAGCTCCCCATGTTTTCTGTTCACACAGAGGCATGCGACTAACTCCAAGGTGCAGAAAAGCGATCTGCTTAAATAATAAAAAAAGAAAGAGCACTTCAGCACACGATCGCTATGACAACAATCCAACATGGTGGTTCCATGATCTGCCGTCTTACCAAGTTCCGCCCCCTGTGGACATCCAACCAATCAGCTGTCCTCTTCAGCAATGTGAAGGACTCAGTTGTCCTAACAGGCGAGGATGTGCATTTCCATCATGGTTTTTTAAAAACTCAGGAAAAGTCGCAGAGGCTTCTGCCACGGACTTTCCCTGACTTTTGCTCCCCCTCCCTCCCAAAAGGACAGAATGCTGCAGGATCCCATTTGGACACAAGAGACTCCCCACGGATTGTAAGAGGGTTTTTTTCCTCCACCATCTGGACTACCCCTTGATTATGGTAAAAATCCAGGTTACCATCTCCTACAGAAAGAGAAATTTTCTCTGCTTTTAGATTTCCTTCTGAAAACATTATTTGAAGAATGCAGTAAAAGTAGTGACATACTGCACCCATCTGCTGCAACCAATTAAGTGCCAAAATCTTGTTTGAATGGAAAAAAGAAACTTGCAGTTGCAGGTGGAGAGCAGAGAGAGGGCCAGCCTAGCCTCCCACGGGAGATAGTCCCCTAGTTTGGGAGCAGGCACCAAGTGTGACTGTGAAAGTGGTGGGCGTGAGGGAAGGGCCACCACCAAAGATCTCAAAACTCCTCTGGGCTCATGTGGAGGAATAGTGACCAAGATCCTAAATCCAACAGGTGAAGTGTAACACTTGCCGCATGCATTTCGGTGTCCTCCGCCTGCCCCAGCAGCTGTCAAGCTCCTGGATGGCCAATGGCTGATTTGTACCCATGGGGGATGATGGAGGAGGGAGGCTATTTAGATGATGAAAATATGGCTGCTCTTTACTCTGGGGGGGGGAACATGAGGGTGTGCTCACAGATGGAGGACACCTTCCTTTCCCTTCGCCCTGGAGCCCAGAGCAGCCACCTCTGTATCATCTCTATTGTGTCCTCCCTCCCTCCCACCAGTAAGCAGCAGCAGATAATCTGGACCCAAATCGCATAATTTCACAACAACAGAGATCTCCCACCTCCATCAACTGTTGCAGGCTCCCCAATTGGCTGGTGAAGTAAGATGTTCTGTAGGTAACACTCCACACAGGTTTTGGGGTACTTTGGAGAAAACACTGCAGATGTGTATCACTGTGCAAAAATAGCTACTGCAGGTGGAGTCCCCTGATGGAAATGGGCCCTGCCATGAGATAGAGCATGCTTGTGGGCCTCACATAATAGTGGCAAGGGCCTGGAAGACACAGCTGTGTTTGCTACGCAGCATGCTGTGCGTCCCATAAGCTTGTCTGCTACCCACAGGTGCAGGGAAGGATCCAGCTGGATTAAGATTCAACTGCCGATTCGAACAGAAGGAGTGCCATTTGGGAGGGAGGAGCCCAGCAGACAGCAAAATGTTTGGGGTACTCACTGACTATACAGACTGCTGGTCTTACCATGGGAGATTGTCTTTATTAACACATCTTTGAACAGACCAGGCCAGCCCCAAGACATTTTAGTGCCTAAGGCAAAGAACAAGATGGTGTCCTCCCCATTCTATGTACAAAACCATCACAACCAGCATTAGAATCTTACTTCAGCACTGGTGATGGGACATTGTTCTTCATTTCAGAACTAGCAGCAGGATAGCTTAGGAGGGTTGCAGGGAAGGTAGTTGCTTTTCAACTACAATCCTCAGAATCCCCCAGCTAGCATGGCCACAGCTCCAACCCACACCTCTAGGAGCTGCTACCTGAGGTTGCTGCTTCACTTGATCTCAAGATAGGGCCAGGTTTAATCTCCATCCATCCTGCTAGGAGGATACCAGATCAAAGGTTATTTACATGGAATCATTCATGTATGGTAAGGTTATGCAGTTTACACGAATGTAAGTGCTCCTTACCACCTTGGACCTTCAACCTCAGGCACTGGATTGGTTCCAGATTTACATCCTTTAAGAAGTTTCTTCAGACATGCTCCACCCTTACAGGACAGAATCTGAGCACTTATATAACTGCCAGAACAAAAGTGTGGGGTGCAGGAAAAATGTAGGGGAGCACAATTGTCAGGGATGGCAAAGAACACTTGTGATCTGTGAGGTTGCACACTTTGTTGAAGGCATCCACATTGGAAACTGCTTAATGCAATGTAGATGTGTACATTGCTATTACAAAACAATTTGTAAACCACTCTGATAGCCTTGTGGCTGAAGAGCGGGGTATAAAATAAATAAATAAATAAATAAAATAAAATAAAATAAATCCCTCAGGCTTTTAATGAGTTGATAATCCACAAGAAAGAAGAAGGCGGCATCAAAATATAGTTCAGCTCTGTTCACCTTTTACCTCATTTAAATGATCCAGTCCAGTCAGGATTAGCTGCAGTCATCTGCCTGTTTTTCTCATGAGCATAAATTTCCATTGTATTTTTAAGACTAAAAAAGGCAGCGGAGGGATGTTGTGGCCAATCCATAATCCTCTACAACTTCTGTCATCTCTTGTCAAATGATATTGCTTAATGAACACAAGGGAAAGTAAAGGTGGAAAACACTTAGGCCCCCTAAAATAAACTGTAGCCCAACAAAGAAATATATCTGTATTAAAATTTTACAGAAACAGTTTGTTATCAAATAGATAGATAAAATTATTGCATATCTAGGAGGGAGAAACCAATGGGATCTTATGCTCCTCTTTGGAATACAGTATTAATTAGCTTCACCACTTAAAAGTTTATTTAGTTTTTTGCATGTAATAATAGGTTGTTTTGTATCATACCTATTTCTTTGTTGTATGAATTGATCTTCCATTTACCATAAAGAGATATGATTTGGATTTATTTATTTATTGCTTGAGAGATTTAGAGAGCTGTCATTGAAAAAGTACCTTTTACAAGTTCTGACCTGTATTGGCTAACATTCTCACATACTTCATAGAATCATAGAATCATAGAATCATAGAATCATAGAATTGCAGAGTTGGAAGAGACCACGAGGGCCATCCAGTCCAACCCCCCTGCCACGCAGGAAATCACAATCAAAGCATCCCCGACAGATGGCCATCCAGCCTCTGTTTAAAGACCTCCAAGGAAGGAGACCCCACCACGCTCCGAGGGAGTGTGTTCCACTGCCGAACAGCTCTTACTGTCAAAAAGTTCCTCCTCATGTTGAGGTGGAATCTCTGTTCCTGGAGCTTGCACCCATTGCTCCGTGTTCCAGTCTCTGGAGCAGCAGAAAACAAGCCTGCTCCATCCTCAGCGTGACATCCCTTCAAATACTTAAACAGGGCTATCATATCGCCTCTAAACCGTCTTTTTTCCAGGCTAAACATACCCAGCTCCCTAAGTCTCTCCTCATAAGGCATTGTTTCCAGACCTTTCACCATTTTAGTTGCCCTTCTCTGGACACGCTCCAATTTGTCAATATCCTTTCTGAATTGTGGTGCCCAGAACTGGACACAGTATTCTAAGTGAGGTCTGACCAAGGCAGAATAGAGTGGCACTATTACTTCCCTTGATCTAGACACTATACTTCTATTGATACAGCCCAAAATCGCATTGGCCTTTTTAGCTGCCGCATCACACTGTTGGCTCATGTTCAACTTGTGGTCTACTAGGACTCCTAGATCCCTTTCGCACGTAGTCTCCTTCAGCCAGGTCTCTCCCATCCTATATTTATGCATTTCATTTTTCCGCCCTAAATGCAGTACTTTACATTTCTCCGTATTGAATTTCATTTTGTTAGCTTTGGCCCAGCTCTCCAGTCTATCCAGGTCATTCTGAATTTTGATCCTGTCCTCTAGGGTATTAGCTACTCCTCCCAATTTGGTGTCATCTGCAAATTTGATAAGTATGCCCCTAATTCCCTCATCTAAGTCATTGATAAAGATGTTGAATAGCACTGGGCCCAGGACAGAACCCTGTGGCACCCCACTGGTCACATCTTTCCAAGACGAAGAGGAGCCACTGCTGAGCACCCTTTGGGTTCGGCCGGTCAACCAATTACAAATCCATTGAACAGTTAACTTGTCTAGCCCACATTTTACAAGCTTGTTTGCAAGAATGTCATGGGGAACCTTGTCAAAGGCCTTACTGAAATCAAGGTATGCAATGTCCACGGCATTCCCTTCATCTACCAAGCTGGTAACTTTATCAAAAAAAGAGATCAGATTAGTCTGGCATGACTTGTTTCTCTGAAACCCATGTTGACTTTTTGTGATTATGGCATTGCCTTCTAAATGTTCACAGACTCTCTGTTTAATGATCTGCTCTAGAATCTTCCCTGGTATTGATGTCAGACTAACTGGACGATAATTGTTGGGATCCTCTTTTTTCCCCTTTTTGAAGATGGGAACAATGTTTGCCCTCCTCCAGTCTGCTGGGACTTCTCCTGTTCTCCAGGAGTTCTCAAATATTATTGCCAATGGCTCTGAGATAATATTTGCCAGCTCTTTTAATACTCTTGGATGTAGTTCATCTGGTCCTGGAGATTTAAATTCATTTAGATTAAGAAGGTATTCCTGTACTACCTCTTTACTTATTTTGAGCTGGATTTCCCCTATTGTGTCCTCTGTTCCATTATCCTCAGGTTGGTCCTCCTTTTCCTTTTCTGAAAACACTGAGGCAAAGAAGGTGTTGAGTAATTCTGCCTTTTCTCTGTCCCCTGTTAGCATTTTGCCATCTTCTCCACGTAGCGGCCCTATCATTTCCTTCTTCCTCCTTTTGCTGCGGACATAACCAAAAAAACCCTTTTTATTGTTCTTAACCTCCCTAGCAAGCCTGAGCTCATTCTGCGCTTTAGCTTTTCTGACTTTACTCCTACACGTGTTCGCTATCTGTTTGAATTCTTCTTTGGTGATTTCCCCCCTTTTCCATTTCCTATACATGTTCCGTTTAAAACTTAGCTCCATTGAAAGTTCTTTAGTCATCCATCCTGGTTTCTTGAGACACCTCCCATTTTTCTTCCTCAATGGTACTGTTTGAAATTGTGCCTTCAGTATCTCCCTTTTGAGAAAGTCCCATCCGTCTTGAGGTCCCTTCTCTTTTAGTATTCTTGACCATGGGATCATCCCCAGTATTTCCCTGAGTTTATTGAAATCAGCTCTCCTAAAGTCAAGAATGCGTGTCTGACTATGCCTGGCTTCTCCTTTCCATTGTATAACAAACTCCAGGAGAACATGATCACTCTCACCTAATGATCCCAGCACTTGCACCCCATTAACCAGGTCGTCTCTGTTGGTTAGGATCAGATCTAAAATAGCTGACCCCCTTGTTGCCTCTTATATGTGTTCCAGTTTGGTATGACAACCATGCTCTGAAAGTTACAAATTTTGGACTTCTGTAGTTTCCTAAAAGATTTCTTAACATTAAATAAGCTTTTGCTTTCTTTCACCCACCTTTCTTTACTTATCTTCAGATTTTGTTCTTGTTCAGGGAAAGCATTTTAATGCCTTTCCTCAGTGTTTAATATTTCTGAAATCCTAAATATTCTAATGGAAATAGACAGCGGTAAGGCCTTGAGATAGAGGGTGGTTTCTGCCCTGGCACCTGTTTGAAATCAGTACTGGTAGCAGGTTTTGCTGTTAAGTCCCATTATATGGATTTTTCATTCTCAGCTGTTCTCTGAATAAGAAAAACACAAACCAAAGGCCATGGTTTCCTGTATACTGTATGCGAAAGCTTTCAAAACACACTTGAAGGGCCTCCAAGATTCATTGCAGAACCAAACTATGTGCAACTGGGAATGGAGGCCACAAATCACCACCACCTCCCATACAGAGCTTTGTGCATGTGTGTGTGCATGCGTATACATTCCTATACACACACACTCCCAGCACCTGGGCCAGTGCTAAACATTTAAACCTTCTCTTCCCATCCCCCACAGTACCTCTCAGCATTAAGATGTACCCAGGGCTTGAGCTGCTGCTACTCTCTTCCTGTGCTTTCCTGCTCCTCTCAAGTTGAGCTGATTGGAGCCTATCAAATCTGGTGCTGATGTGTGCACAGATGCTGCCAAGTGGGCAACCATGATGTGTCATGCATAAAACACTTCTTAGAACTGGTAGGTGCTGGAGAGTGGTCAAAAGTGGGGTGACAAGGGGAACGGTTGCCTCATTGACAAGAAAGGAGGTGGGTATACAGGGGAGGCAGGCAGGCAGGCAACAGAGGGAAGGAAGAGGTTCCCTGTCCAAGCTCAGCAGAAGGTTGAGGGATGTTCTTCAGTACACACAGCAAGCCAGGCCAGAGGCCATCTCCTGATCTGCCTTGGTGCCCTGCTCCTCCAGCACCATTCAGCTCTATGAAATGTTGGTTTGATTACTTCTCTTCAAGTTTTGTATATCACCCTCCAAAAAGCTCAGTACACAAACCATCACCACTGTCTCTCATGTGGCACATGCATGCTGACACCACCATCACTCCCACTTTACTCAGCTTGGCCTAGACATGGCACTGGTGGATGGCAGCAACAGCTCACGCAACAGCTCACACACTGAGCAGTTGTTTAGTTCTGAGAAGTTGGGGGAGGTGGGGAGGAAGAAGTGTCAGCTTGAGTTTGTAGCTCTTTCTGAACTTGGGGATGCAAGGGTGGTTTGGGGCTCATCACCAAATGCAGCCACACATTGCCAGTTTTGGATTGGCTTCCAAGGCCATTCAGCGATTGTGGGCTGACTGACATGGGAGAACTGTGATTAGATCTTTCAGGTTTTTTTCTTCCTAGGGCTCTTCCAGATTAGTCTAAAGAAGTGTGAGTTCTCGCAATATACTTAATTGGGTTTTTCTGGCTGTTATTGCTTCTGCATCTCCAGATACTTTTTCCTCTCTTTTGTGGGGGAAGTTTGTAGCCCTTTTTGCACTAGGGCTCTTCCAGAGGTGTGGGGGGTGTTTTTGTTTTTGTTTTGCTGAGGTGGGCCTGTTGTTAGAAAGGCAAATTTTCTCCTCTGAATTTTTTAAGTTGTGTGTGAGTGTGTTACAGAGTTAGAGTGCAAATGTACTATTTCATTGATGCACTATAGTACTTTAACTCTAAAAGATTTTTTTTTTAAAGAAAGGAGAAAAGAAGGGTACACATTGTCCTTGAATGAATCTATCACCCTTACATCTCTTTTACTGTATATATTGTATTGTCTCCACTTTCTTTTTATTTCTACTTGGTTATGTAATGTGTTCCCCTGCTGGTCGCAGAGCATCCCCACTCTTGGTTTAAAATTCCTTTTGATTTCTCAGATCTTGTGGAAGAGGTCTCTTGTTCTTCCTTGTCCCTGCACACAAATTGTTCTTCCTTGTCCCTGCACACAAATTGAACAGTTCCATTCAGTGTTCTGACCCTATTTTTTGTCATCTTTTATTTTTTGCTTCTCATCTGTCCTTAACTGCATGTTACAGTAGTCCAAACAGGAGGTAGCTAATGCATACATCACTGTGGCCCAATCAGACATCTCCAGGATATTTATGTCTGCATGACCTATGAGACTTCCTAAAAAGATATATCAAGGTGGAAATATGATGTGGCTACAATTTGCCATTTACACCACGCCCAGCTAAGATACTAAACAGTTTGTTGTACTGAGGAGGTTACCATTAATACATGACTGTAGCCATAGTGGGGAGAGAGATTTTACTTGTAATCCTTCTCACAGAAGGGTTATCAAGATTAACAGCAAGCTAGCCTTTTTTCCCTTCTACTGCTAGCCTGATAGCATCCTGAAACCGGGAAACCTTATATTTTGAGGATATTACAAACCTCAATTCCCACTCCAAAAGCCACAAAGCCATCAGACAGCATGTAAATTCTCCTTAGAAGCCTGGAGGTGATCAGAGAGGCTAAGAATTCAAGACTTGCATTTCTGTGACACTCTGCCCTTGCACTTTGGGGCAGCTATAAGTGCTCTAAACAATGAAGGGCTTGTTCTACAGAAAAGAATAATAGGTGCAGCCTTTGAAAAGGCAGAGGGTAGGAGTTAGGAAGATGCTCAAGTTTTCAGAGGCTTCCATTGTAAATGTGAGGTAGAGCCTTTATTTGGTTTTTAAAGACAATGAGAATGTGCAGCTACTCTGTTTTGGGGTCATATATGAGGGCAGGAGAGGCTTCTATCTGATGAGGGAGGAGCGAGGTCTTTACAATTGTAGGGAAAGCAGAGTTGAATTAACTCTTGTTGTTACCTTGTTACCCAAATAGGTGGGGGTGCTTTAGGACCCCACTTGCGATGTCAGAACTATATTAATATTTGGGGGGATTATGATTAGCTCAAATGGAATGCTACAAGAGGCAGGTAACTTCGGGACCTTTTCACCTATGTATACCAGTACTAGCTGCAGAGAACTTCAGGTTAAAATGAAATAAATGGTTTTTATTGGAAAATAACACAGAAAGCACTCACACAAACAACACACGCTCACAAGAACCACACAAGTATCAAAGAGTTTAAGGGAGAAAGGTTGGACAGAGGAATAGATTTGGAAGATAGAGCAATAGTTACCAGGCTTGTGAAATAGCGAAGAACTCAGACAGAAGGCTGAGGGTGGCACTGGAAGCATTGATCCGGAGGGGGGTCAAAGAGAGAGTGTGATTATGTAATGTGTTCCCCTGCTGGTCACAGAACATCCCCACTCTTGGTTTATAATTCCTTTTGATTTCTCAGATCTTATGGAAGAGGTCTCTTGTTCTTCCTTGTCCCTGCACACAAATTGTTGAACAGTTCCATTCAGGGTTCTGACCCTATTTTTTGTCATCCTTTATTTATTTATTTTTTGCTTCTCATCTGTCCTTAACTGCATGTTACAATAATCCAAACAGGAGGTAGCTAATGCATACATCACTGTATCACTGTAACACATTACAGAGAGCGGCCAGGTCTCATCCACAGTGGCACACTTCACTATTGTTTGGGGCTAATATTTATACTGTATTTCATGTCCTGAAGGCGTATTTGAGTTTAGAACAAAGCTTTGATGGGTTTCCCATCAAATAAACAAAGGAGATTGCTGATTGCTGTTAATTGCTGGGAGACAGGAATTGATGGGTTTATGACAACCTCGTATTGTAGGACAGGAAGGGGTGCCAGATATTTCCTGGGAATAAGAGTTGTTTAGGTCACTTGTTTGTTTATGATGTGTAGCTCATCACCAAGGGGGCTCAAAAGGGGATTAGTATATACCTCCATAATGGTTGTTTACTAGGGGCTTCACTTAATCCTGTCTTGGGTGTGTTTGCTAGAATATTTCCAAGACACCTTCCCAGGTCCTTGTGATTGCCATCTGACCTTCTTTTTGATCCATCCCAGTCTACTAATTGGCTAATATTGCCAATTATGAGATATTATAGGAAGGGGGTATAGAGCATTGTAACAGTGTGCCTTCAAGTTGTTTCTGACTTATAGCAACCCAATAGCAAATGTATTGCAGGGTTTTCTTAGCAAGATTTGTTCAAAGGGGGGTTGTCCTTGCCTTCCTGAGAAGCTGAGAGAGTGTGATTTGCACAAAATCACCACATGGAGATGGGAACCCAGATTTCACTTATTCCAGTCCACAACCCGTGCTACCCAAAGTGGTGGTTCATGGACTGGTACTAGCCCACAAGCACTCAGCTGCTGGTCCCTGGAGAGGTTATAGCAAAGAAAGGAATAATTGTAACCAGTGGGCACAAGTATGGATTCAGCCCTTAGTTGCTTGTCTTCCCCATCAGATAGCTTAAGAAATATTGCACTAGACTATTCCAGACAGTTAGGAAAAAAGTTACTTTGGACTACAATTCCCAGAATTCTCTAGACTTGTCGTCCCAATAAACTAACGTTTCCTAGTTCTTATTCTAAACCTTGCACCACATTGTCTGTTTCCTTCATCTTCTTTATGAAGCAAACCATGCTCCTTGATTGGTTCTAAGTCTCTCTTTCTGCTCTCTGCTTTTTCAGATGGGTATGCATTTTCTCAAGAAGAACACGGGGTCGTGTCCCAGTCTCAAGTCGTTCGATCCTATGACACTACAAAACAGAGACCTGGAGTAGAGTAACATGGTCTTTTTGCCTGATTGGTGGCTGGAGTGATAAGATCAATGCATCCACTGTTAATACATCTTTGAGTAAGGTTGGCAACAGCAGCATAAACACTGGAAAACCCTTTACTGTGGCCTTAGCCAACGAGTTTGCTATGTATGCTTCTTGCAGACCTTGAGTGCACATTGAGGCTGGGGTATCATCATTTCCAATCAGCCGTTGTGCTCTACCTATTAACATTTGTTTACGTCATTTATGAAACATTTGGCTGTGCTACACAAGGTGTAAAGTTGAACACATTTTGGGTTTGCTTGCCATTTGGGAAAAAAGTGTGGGGGAGGGAGATCTGTAGACACAGAAAAGTAAAGAGGTGGTATGTTCATGAGTGGCCTGCCTTTGCTTTAATTCAGATAGGAGTGCTGGCATTTCCTGTTTTGTCATGGCCAGATTCAAGCGTGAAAAGCTGCATATATGAAACTTTGCTTGTACTAGCTGTTTATTTGACCAAAATGTTCATGGAAAGGCAAAGGGGGGAGAAAAATAAACATAATCATGGAGAATATAGCAGGGCAAGAATAAGGCCACAAGACCGAACATTGCTAGCTTGTTCCAGAAAAACAAAGTATTGTAAAATACCAAATACATCACAACAATGTTAGCTGATTACATACACAGGTACACACATATACGGACATTACCTTCTGGCACAGTATCTATCCATGACCCTAGTCAGCTGCATGGCAGGGCAATGGGTGCTGTTTGCATGGTGTTCTGCTCAGCTGTGCATCATGAAACGATTGCAGTGCAGCCCTTTATTAATTGCTGGAGTGCATCTGAATGCAGGCTTCTTTGTATTTGAGCAATTATTCTAGTCTAGTCACTAGTCACTCTAGTCACTCACTGTTCATTTGCCATCATCCACAGAAAAATTATCAGATCATATGTGAATAATGCAAAGGAGATCTCAGGCTTCCAAGGAGATCACATGGACTTAGGCATTCTGGCCCTTTTTTGCTCAGATTCTTCATATTGATCTTTCTTAAAACGTTCCCGAAAAATAGCTGGTGCCTTAACAGTCTCCACATGTGCAAATTATGAAAAGTTTTTTTGAGAGTCTGCTTTGGACTATCCTGTCCTTGAGGTGGATGATTTTTCTCTACAAGATCAGTAAATAATGCAAATCCTAAATTCAGTAGGTGGGGTGGAAAGGGTGAAGAGAAGGACCTTTTTTCAAAGAGACAAAATGTAGAATTAAGCCTCTTCCCTGAGAAAATGTACAAGAGGCCAGGGAAATTAAACAAGCATAAATGTGATGCTGATTCAAAGCATCACTGTTTCTGTTCACCACACTGAGAAATGGCTCATGAAGATTGCAGACTTGTTTGTTTTTTAATCAGCTTACAGATTCTGGAATAGCCACTTCATGGAAATGATTCCTATGAGATAGGATTTCATAAATATGCAGAGATTATGTCCTTTAAAATGGGATTAACATTCAGGTTGCCAGCTTGCTACTGAAAGAGCTTTATGACAAGGAGAAGTTCCCTCAGATGAAGCTTTTTCCCTTCGCATTGATGTAGTAATGCAAGGTGGTTGGGCTTCACTTGCTAGATTCCTGCCTGTCATGTAGCAATTAAGCACACAAAAGCCCAGCCAGGGGGAAAAATTGGCATGCACGGCTAGTGCTGCAATCAGCCCTTATTCACTGCTCCAAAGAAAGTTCACAACATACGGTAGTTTTGTTCAATGTGAAGTTGAAGGCTTTCATGGCCGGCATCCATATTTTTGTTCACTTAAGGATTCATCATTTTAGTTTCCAGATGCGTTTTTGAAATCACAAAAAATTGAGAGAATTGTCACTGGATTGATATGGCAAACTTTCTAATTGAAGTGGACATACCATGGACTATACCTCAGAATTATGCATGAGCCTCAGGAAAGCAAGAGATGAATAGAGCCCCTACAGTCACCTAGTGCTGTTCTTCACATAAGTTCTATTACTTCTAGTAGCCAGACCACATAGAATCACAGAATCATAGAACTGCAGAGTTGTAAGAGACCACGAGGGCCATCCAGTCCAACCCCCTGCCATGCAGGAAATCACAATCAAAGCATCCCCGACAGATGGCCATCCAGCCTCTGTTTAATGACCTCCAAGGAAGGAGACCCCACCACGCTCTGAGGGAGTGTGTTCCACTGCCGAACAGCTCTTACTGTCAAAAAGTTCCTCCTAATGTTGAGGTGGAATCCCTGTTCCTGGAGCTTGCATCCATTGCTCCATGTTCCAGTCTCTGGAGCAGCAGAAAACAAGCCTGCTCCATCCTCAGCATGACATCCCTTCAAATACTTAAACAGGGCTATCATATCACCTCTTAACCATCTTTTTTCCAGGCTAAACATACCCAGCTCCCTAAGTCTCTCCTCATAAGGCATCATTTCCAGACCTTTCACCATTTTAGTTGCCCTCCTCTGGACACGGTCCAATTTGTCCATATCCTTTTTGAATTGTGGTGCCCAGAACTGGACACAGTATTCTAGGTGAGATCAAGGCAGAATAGAGTGGCACTAGTACTTCCCTTGATCTGGACACTATGCTTCTATTGATGCAGCCCAAAATCGCATTGGCCTTTTTAGCTGCCGCATCACACTGATGACTCATGTTCCACTTGTGGTCTACTAGGACTCCTAGATCCCATGTCTAAATGACGGTACTGCACAGGAATTTTTGAAATGTTGCTGGGTTTTGCCCTTTCACTGACCACGCTCTGGAACACATATTGATTTAAATGTATCCAAAAAGCTACTGACATGTGAACATTTATGCTTATCAAGCCAAAGGAAAATAGCCATCTGAATCCCTTCCCAGCCTCATCCTTCTAGGGGGTTTGAAATGAATCCCAGTGGTTGTGTGCCATGATTCCTTTCTTACTTGTGCCACCTTTAAGACTCCAAATTCCTCTTCTGTGTGGAACACAAAGATTCCTGATCCTTTGGCGTTTGTCAAAGATTTTCTTGAACCATAACTGGGGAAGGGAGAAAATACCTCCGTCCCCTAAATTTGTGTTGCAAATGGCAATAGAGCAAAAAGAGAAACTGGGAAGCAATTTGCCAACAAGCCTGGAAGTCAAGGGGCCAAATTTGTGGTGTGTGTGTGTTTTGATGACAGTATGACAAAGGCAATGAACAAAATGAAAAATCCCAAGAAAAGTGACAAGGTCAAGGTAAAAATTGAGGCTGCAGGTCCAAGTGCATTTACCGGGAATTAAATTCTGAACTCAGCTTACTTCACACTGCTAATCTATTAATACCAATAACAACAACAACAAAACACACCCTCTTGTTTTTCTCCCTTTCTCAAACTGGGGCATGATCCAACTATCCTTAAGCATTTTTATGGCCCATTGGTTTTGATGAGAAAGTGAAATCCATGCTTCATTTTTATTTTATTTAGTTTCAGTTTGGTACAGTTTAAATATCCAGAAGAGAGTGACCAAAATTGAGGGAGATCAGGAAGCCATGCCCTATAAGGAGCGGCTTAGGGTGCTGGGTATGTTTAGCCTGGAAAAGAGAAGGTTAAGAGGTGTAATGATAGCTCCGTTTAAATACTTGAAAGGATGTCATATTAAAGAGCGATGAAGCTTGTTTTCTGCTGCTCCAGAGACTAGGACATGGAGCAATGGACTCAAACTACAGGAAAAGAGATTTCACCTAAACATCAGGAAGAACTTCCTCACATTAAGAGCTGTTCCACAGTGCAATACACTGCCTCGGAGTGTGGTGGAGTCTCCAAACCTTCTTTGGAGGTTTTTAAACAGAGGCTGGATGGCCATCTGTCAGGAATGCTTTGATTGGGTATTACTGCAGGGCAGAGGGTTAGCCTAGGTGGCCCTTGTGGTCTCTTCCAATTCTATGATTCTATGAAATGTATTCAGCTTTGGCTGAATCAGGCAACACATCTGCGTGGAGAATGCAGGTCTCATGTCACCAGGCCTACCACCATCTCCTTTCCACCAATCGCTCCACTGCCTCAGTCACTAGAAACCCAAATAACTAAGCTGAGGCTAACACCAAGTCTATACTTTTTTTTTTTTTTGATGAACCAACACTTGCTTGATTTTGTGATTACTAAACCACAGTAGGATAGGTTATAGTTAAATAAAATGAAATCAGGGGTCGGGGGAGGTGGATATTCAGTTTAATCCTATTGTTAGACCCAACTAGAACAAAGCTATCTAAGCAGTTCGTTTTACCTGTGTGTTCGCTCAGCATTCAATAGTTAATTCAATCTAGCTGGGACCCACTAACAGGATTCCAGCCAGTGAACAATGGAAACTCCTTTATTCAGGCTGGACTGCTAAGGAGAGATGAAAATAAAGTAGGGCCTGGCAAACAGGATTTGTAGGTGTTTGTATTATTTTTTTTCATAATCTGCAACAATGCCAGTCTTATTTTGTATGATGCTTTTGGATGTTCAGAGCATTTCACATATACTGTCATTGTTTTTACAACAACCCTTCAAGGAAAGACTGTAACTCAGTGGTAGAGCATACAGTATGTTTTGCATGCAAAAAGCCCCGTTTTAATTCCCTGGCATCTGGACAACCTGAAACCCTGGAAAGTCACTGAGAGATTGCATGGATGGTGTTGAGCTGGATGGGCAAATGGTCTGACTCAGTTTAAGGCCATTAAAAAAACAACAACAAGGAAAGCCAGTATTTTTATGCCCCTACTCCAGGAGAGAAAGGTGAGGAGATGGAATGATGTACCTGTGGTCCACCTAATGAACTTATGGTAAAGCAGCTATGGGGAGTCACAGTCCTTAAGGCTGGATTTGATCCTGCTTGAGACCCCAGTCTAACTCTGGCTTTCCCTAGAGGACCATGCACCATCACCAGCTTTTGTCAGTGTTCCTCCATGCTAAAAAGGTTCACATGCTTCTTAGTTTCTGGCACAAAGAGCTTTAAGCAAAAAAATGCAGGTCCTTTTGGTACCACCCTGTTCTGTTTGGCAGCCCACCACCATCACCACCATTGAAATGTGGTCCCCAAGAACCTCTCTGAAATTAAATTTGGCCCTTGGGGTGAAGGAGGCCACCTGGTCTTGTTACAGATGCAAATGAGGGCATTATTGATTCATACCTCAGTGCTATTGATATTAACTATGCCAGCAAAACTTGTTTTGACAAATGCAGGAAAGCAAATATATTTGCTGCATGTGCACCATCTGGGATGATGTTTGTATGTGCTCACTTTCTTTCTTCTCTCCTTCTCTCTCATACTGTTTCCCAATCTCTTCAAAATGACTTTTTCCCTCCAGACTCAGTTATTTGCTTGATACAGCAGAATGAGCAGTGTTGGGAGAGAGTGGCTGTGGATTGACAGGATTTATTTTACTTGCAAAGGCTATGGGGGTTGTGTCATTTTGACCTATCTTGAAATTGAAGTCACTCAGTGTCCAGTTCAAGCTTTCCCCAGAGTGACTAGGTGGTGTGAACTGAGATACATATGTTAAGTATCAGCTCAACAGAAATTACACATGGGGTTTGTTGCACAACTATATAGTATGTGACATTAGGACTGGTGGGTCAAACTTTGGTTAGCCCTGGAAGACTTTAATCTGGATCTAGGTTAATCCTAAAGAACACACCCAGGTCAAGGCCTGACATTCTTCATGTCCTCTGGAGACATTATCAAACGAGCATCTATAATAGCATTGAATACCTTAACTCCTCATCTTCATGAGCCAAGCCAGTAGCAAATATGAAGGCATATCCCAGCCGTGTTAGCAACCAAAGTGAAAATGGCCCTTGTGTAAACATGCTCAACATCCATTTGCTGAAATGCATAGAGCGGCAAGAGTCACCTTTGAAAATGTCGTGCGGAAAGGTTATCAACTCGACAGGGTACTGGAGCAGAATAAGCTAAAGATTTCTGCTTGACAGTCTGGATTAACAATTCCATGCTGATCAAAAAATTTAAAAAGCTGAAGTGGGGGGAAGGGAAGAAAGGGAGAAGACTCTGGCAACCTTCTGCATTGACTGCCCTGCCAGGTTTTCTGGAACATTCTGGGGAGAAGTCGATGTTTGTGTTCCCTTGTTAAAAAACAGATACGACTTCTTCCTTTGGATCAATATGTTGTGCTGCTTTGACTTGGTGTACAAAAGATGCCATTTCTTTAACAACTGTCTTGTCACAAATTAGAAAACATGGAGCAGGGCCTGAGTCAAGTTCTGCTGAGAAATCTCTTAATGCTTTCTGTTCCTTGACAGGGCTTCAGGTCTTGCTGTAGGGAGCTACGGGCGGAAGTAAATAATAACTTGTCAAAAAAAAAAAAAACCAGTGAATTGCTAATAAAACTATTGGCATCAAGGCCATGGCTAATGCACCTAAAAGGAATTTTCAAAAAAAAAACAACAACCTGAGTGTGGAGCAAACATGAAGTATGTGGGCTGTAAATTAAGATAACAGTCTAGACTTGGTAGTCTGTCCTCTGCTAGACCACACACTTTTTAATGGATGCCAAAAAAAGAAAAGAAATCTATAGTTTCTCTTGAGTTCACAGCCAACAGTTTTAAACAGCAGATGCCGGAGTTTCCAGTTACCACAGTCATAGAATCATAGAATCATAGAATCATAGAATTGTAGAGTCACATTATTTTTAGAACAAGCAAAACTGTGTTTACTAGGAGACAATTGGTTGTTATCCTAAATAATTAAAACCAAACTATGGGTTGACAAAATTGTGTGGTTCATCTTGAGTTATGTGTGGTTCCTCACTTCACGCACTAGTCTCCCCTCTGCACAAGCAGCATGACTCAGATGCTCCACAGAGAAATGCCCTTATTATATGTATGCACTAGTAATGTGCTTTGTTTGGGTGTATTTATCTAGAAGAACAGGCAATCAGTCAACAAAACAACCATGTGAACAGCCTCTCTAAAATGCAGAATTCAACACGCAGTAAATAGCAGCTACATTTATACACGCTACAACACTTCAGTTGCCCTCTCATTCACACTGACCTGAAGCAAGCCTGAGCAAATTCAGTGGTACTTACATTAAAGTAGTCACCTAGAGGACTGCAGGAATACTAAACTATTTAAAAACAGATAGTTGGTTCTCTCATAAACAATGAGAGTTAGGAAACTGGGAAACCAAAAGCTTCAATTCCCAGTCTTTTCAAGAGAAATCATTATACTGGTTTTAGACCTCAGGCCTGAACAAATTTGGGTACATTTTGATTAAGCAACTCTTTACTGGTGAATTCAACACTGGATTTTGGCTTGTATCTCAAAGACATAGCTATGTAACTAGTAGTATTTTATTTTACTTAAGGTGAAGAAGAACTGAAATCTTCATCACCTTTCTGTGTTCAGAACATATTTTGACTCAGCTGAATAATGTCATGTGGTAAACCACTTTGATATTTAAAACAATGATCAAATGGCATAAATTGTTCTTGAATAATGATAAGAAAATTTCTGAATATTTCAACTTTTCTCAGGACAAATAAAAATGGTTTGGTATTGTCATGAATAAATCCACCTCAGAGCTTGGAAAAGTAACTTTTTTGGACTACAGCTTCCAGGATCCCTCAGCTAGCATGGCCACCTTCTGACAGAGAGCTCTCCATTTCCCAGGTGTTTGCTTTGTTTTGGAAGAAGCCATGGAAGACATGTTTGTACTATTGGTAGATGATGCTCAGTTTTCTTCACATCTACTACATTATATTTAACCTGTTAGCTATGTGGACTCAAAACAGTGCCAGGTCGAGAGACCCCTCCCTTCCTGAGTATCGTCCTGCTCAGATAGGCAACAGTGCCATGCCAATAGCAGTAGAAAACAAATCCACCTCTCCTTGAACACTCAATTTTCCCACCTATGTCTTTTGTCAGCTTCAGCCTACTTACTGTGACCCCCGTCATTAACTAGAACATAAACTCGCTCTGTATAACTCATTTGATTCCACATTCTTCTTTAATCCTCTTTTTTTTTAATTCCATGTTTACATATATTCAGAATGTACAATCTTCTTTTTATTGCACATTCCTTGCTATTCCTCTTTTAATTCCACATTCACATATGGTCTAGTCTAGCATAAGAGGAGAAAAGTGTGGCATTTTGTGGGGGGTGGGGAGGGGGAACATGTGAAAATGGATCAAGTTGCAATTGGGGAGACAGAAACAAGTGAGCCAGTATGGAAAACACCTGAAATACTCTGCTTTTATGTATTCTTTCACAAACTGTAATAATTTATAATGTTTTTGTGCAAAAGAGCAAAACCCTAACTGTATAATTTCCATATGGACTTGGCTTTATTATACTTTGCATTGATGTAAATAAAAAGCCTTACCTTTATTTTGAAACAAAAAAATGAGAAATTGTTGTCTTCTCTTTTAGTTTGAAATTCAAGTATCTAAATTTGAAGTGTACATTAAGTGTACAGCGGTAGTTACCTCCTGCTCAGTGCCTGAGCACTGCCATCAACAACCTACGGAAATGCTGAGGCTGAAATTTTCCAAAGATGCCCAAGAAATTCACCAAGAACTTTCTTTTTGGGTCTTCTTGCAAACTCTTGAAGAATTTCAGCCCCCATTACTTCATCTCCCCTTGAAAATATTCAGTAAAATGGCCCTTGCTTTTCTCCACCCACTGAGAGCAGGTAGAATTTTAGGTACAACTGTGGATCCAGCTCAGTATATTTTAATATTATTGGACCAAGCAGTGGGCCTGTCAATTTCTCCTGTCCTAGCTGACAGTTTCCTTCATTGACTAGTACAAACTAACATTAAGGCTGAGATTCTATACACCTTTAGCATAGCATAAATTTACTCCAGCATAGTTATGCTGGATCCCACAGTTCTCTCTCTCTCTCTCTCTCTCTCTCTCTCTGGCTTTTCTTTGCAAACGAAGATTCAGGAAGGACTCATCCCACACTTTCTGCAAGCCCGCTGATGACTAAAAAGGCCAATCTGAGATAAACAAGTCCAGTTGCAGAAAGCACAGCAGAAGGTCTCCTAGGGTGATGTTTCCGGGTTGTGATTCTTTCTGCGTTGTCATTTTTCTTCAAGGCTTGTTCGGCGTGAGTTCTCAAATAAGGTTGCAGCATTGTGGATAGTGCATCTCCATGCCTCCCGATGTGAGGCCACGGCGGACCATTGTTGGTGATCAATTTGGCCAAGCCTGAGATGTTGCTTCAGGGAGTCTATGTATCACTTTTTTGGAGCGCCCCTCTTATGCTGACCCATGGTGAGTTTACCGTAGAGTACTATTTTTGGGAGGCGATGGTCCTCCATCCTAGAAACGTGCCCTGTCCAGCGCAGCTGTGTTCTCAGTATAATGGCCTCAATGCTGGTGATCCCTGCTTGCTCAAGGACAGCAACATTCGTCACATAGCAATTGTGCAATGACGTCGCGATATTGAGCTCACTCATTGTGAACCAGATAACTTGTTCCTAGGGATGGAGAGAATATTCAAAAGTATTCAAATAATAGAGGAAAAGTGAGTTTTCTTAGTGTCAGGAATAATCCTGGACAGATGACAATCTTCACAGTTCAGGAATGATCCTGTATAAAAGATGCATGTGGATTTTGCACAGAAAATGATGGCTGGAATTCTATATTGCAGGTTCAGATTCATAGCCTGGAGTTACATATCTGTAACTGCTCCGTATTAGTAAGACTATGTAGTCTTACTACAAGATTAAATAAGTGACTCTCAACCCACCTTAATAGCCAGCTGCCACATTGGATGAAGGAGGTATGTTCAGCTGCTGGTCGAGAGGCAAGGAGAATGACGTTTCCAGCCCCCTCCCACCAGTGAGTGAAGCTGTGATGAGGAATTGCGACAGGGGTCCTGCTTCTGATTGTCACCGTTTCACTCACTGGTGGGAGAGGGCTGGAAGCGTCATCCTCCTTGGATGGCCTCTGAACAGACCTCTTTTGCCTAATATAGCTGCTGGCTATTAAAATGAACTTAGGAGGTCAGGCCAGGAGACTACTTTGTCATGAATATGTAACTAAGGAGATTATCAGACGAGTCAAAAGTGGTGTTACAGCAATGCCAGGAGATCGCAAAAGAGCTCCCTTACCAGATGACATCATCCCCCATTGTTATGCACCCATTCTGCTCCCATTCTGCCGGCACTGCTTTTTATTGACGGGGAAAGCCATGAATAGATCCCCTATTCTGTTTCTGTTTGGACTTGTCTGTGTGTAGCAAAGGGCCCCATTTCGCTGGCAAGATTGCAGCGCCAATGGGAGGCCCCTGCCAGAACACTTCCAGGTGAGATCGGGACATCCAGATGAGTGACACACTTTTTATGACCCTCCCCAGGTTACTTTAACTTTTTAAAGTGTGTTTTTGTAACAACAAGATGTTATCTTTAGAAGGGCACAATCTATGATTCAGATGGTATGCCTAGCTATGGTAAGGCAAAATAAAGGAAAATAAAGAGTTCGATAATCACTTTGTTAGAAGAGCTCTACTGAAAGTATGGACAAATCAAAAGAAATTTTTAAATGATAAAATTACCGTTTTGGATTTCAACAAAGAAGCCTTTTTTGGAAAAACAAAAATGGACATGGAAAACTGGCTAAAATATCAAGATATTCTAACAAAAGAAGCACAAGGTACAGTTATAATCAAAGCAAGAGAACAACTAGAAAATCTAGGCTTCAAAATGAATGGGTTCTTATATAAACAAATTTATAAAAAATATAAAATGGACCTCAGACTGGATAATTTCAACTTAGAGACAAATGAAATAGATAACATAATCTTTGACAAAGAAAAACATCATGCAGCTAAACATTATAGAATCTTCCTAGATAGAGAACTTGAGCAAGAATAATGATAAATGATAAAATGGGCCCAGGATATAGGATATAATATCGAACTGGAAAGATGGGAGAAGGCATGGAGAAATACCCATAAATTCACATTATTGCAAAATCTGAAAGAGACTATCTAAAAATGTTTTACAGATGGTATTTCACACCCATTAAACTAGACAAAGGAGATTATCAGACACTGTAAATATGGCATGACAATGACGCCAGGAGATCACGAAAGGGCTTTCCTTTCAGATGATGTCATCTCCGAGTCGTCATGGTCCCATGCTGGTCCCATTCCACCATCGTTCCTTTTAATTCATGGGCTAAACCGTGAATAGATCACCTGTTCTGTTCCTGTAACGGAATGATGGGTGAGTGAAAAGGTGTCCTGTTATGCTGGGGCAATGCCAGCCTCAGTGGGAGGGCCGTTCCAGAACACTTCTGGGTGCGATTGGGACATCCAGGTAAGTGACACCCTTTTTTGTACCTCCCTGGGTTACTTGGTATTTTTTAACTGTGTTTTTGTGCTTGCTGTCATTTTTAAACTTGTATTTGACTTTTTATTTTTGAATTTCCTGTGCACTCGTCCTCTCGTGAGAATGGCCTGGATTTTGAAACCAGGAAATGAATGCAGCTCCAGAGAACAGTTTGTGCCCAGCTTGTGGGGGCAATTAGCTAATACACATTGGAAACTGCTTAATGCAGTGTAGATGTGTAAATAGCTATTGCTTAAAACAATTTTTGTAAGCCACACTGATAGCCTTGTGGCTGAAGAGCGGGGTATGTATAAATAAATAAATAAATAAATAAATAAATAAATAAATGCTGCATTCACTCCTGGGCTGCCAAGGGTGAGGGAGCGTTGCATGATCAAGGTAGGTATAAAACGGTCCATTATTGTGCCGGGACGGGGGCGGGAGGGGGGCGGGAGAGGAGATAGAGAGACGATGACACTATTTTTGTCCCCGTCTGAAAATCTCCAAAATGTATAAAACAGGGGAAAGAAGCTGTTGGAAGTGTGAAGAAGCAAACAGAACATTATTTCATATTTGGTGGAGATGTCCTACTGCAAAAACTTTTTTGAAAAAAATACATATTCAGATGAAAAAATCCATTAAACCCAGAAATATACCTTTTCAATATGATTGATAAACTTGAGAAAGAGATTGCTAAGAAGTACTGGAGAATTCTACTTTATATGATAACATGTGCCAGAGTGCTATATGCTCAAAGATGGAAAGAGAAGGAACCCCCTACAGTAGAAGATTGGCTAATGAAACTTAGAGATATGATAGACACAGACAAACTTAGGGCTTTATTGAAAGATAGACCTTCAAACTGAGTAGAAAAAGAGTGGGATCCAATTAAAAGACACTGGAGAGATAGATGGAAACATTTGAATAATCTAGTCCTCTGAAGCAGAGATATAGGGTCAGTAATGGCTGGGAACATAGTAAATAAACAATTAAAACATATTAAGTTCTTCTGAGATTAGAAGAAATAGGACGAAGAAGTGTTTAAACAGAAAAGCAAATATTAAGGAAGAAAGCAAATCCCAAGAATTTAGGAGGGAATGAAGAAACATTTAGAGGGATGACTAAGATGATTGTTATATATGACATAGGTCATATATGTGATATTATACAGTTGTCCCTTCATATTCGCTAGGGTTTGGTTCCAGGACACACATACACACCCCATGGATACCAACATCCGTGAATACTCAAGTCCCATTATATGCAATGGCATAACAAAATGGTGTCCCTTATATAAGATGGCAAAATCAAGGTTTGCTTTCTGGATTATTATTTATTATTAAAGAATATTTTCAAGCTATGAATACTTAAATCCGTGGATACCAAGTCCATGGATACAGAGGGACAATTGTATATGGGTATGATTTGTATTAGAATCCTTCTACATGTTTGTCTGTTTATTTTTTTTTTAAGAGAAGAAAAAAGTTACCTCTGATAAGAAGAGAGTTATGTAATTGTATGGTTTATATTTCCAAGTATGGTAAC
Organism: Gambelia wislizenii; assembly: GCA_030847615.1. Lineage (NCBI taxonomy): Eukaryota > Metazoa > Chordata > Lepidosauria > Squamata > Crotaphytidae > Gambelia > Gambelia wislizenii. The sequence goes on from JAUMIR010000003.1 coordinate 340,774,031, forward strand.
ATAATAAAAATATTATTTAAAAAAATAGAAACAAAGTGTGTTTTTGTGCTTGGTGTCACTTCTTCATGTATATTTTTCTTTTTCTTTTTGAATTTCCCATATTCTCGTCTTCTCGCGAGAATCCACGGGATTTCGATCCAGGAAGTGAATGGAGCTCTGTTAGAGATCTGTTCACTCCTGGGCTGCCAGAATGACAGGAGAGGAGGTAAGTGTGGTAAGGAGGGTGATTATTCTGGAACAGGAACGGAACAGGGGCGGGAGTGGAGATTGTGGGACAGGACCGCTTTTTGTGTTCCTGTCTGACAATCTCCTAAGTAGCTGGTGTAGAATATTGGCAGATGTTTTCTGTGCAATTTCTGTTTTCAAGTTTTTCGCACAGAAAATGGCAGCTGGTATCTTTTTCAGTAGTTACAAGGCTGTAAGCCAGATTTACAGTCTTATAAATTTTGGGATCCATGGTCATTTATGATTAAAACATGACCCACCAAACTTACATTTTATGTCAGACAATGCCCCAACCGAAGGGTTTCTGAGGTGCTGTGACTTGGGGCACTGGGAAATGCCAGCTATGGTGCTCGCCCCGTTGTGGGGTATGTTGAGACACACAGCTGGAGCAGGGCCCCAAGGGGTCTCTCAGTGAGCCCCATAACATAACAAGGACAGCACTGTAGACATCATTTGCCCATGTCCTAAGCTGCAGTTCCTTCAGTTGTGCTGACAGGCTGAACAGGTAGGTTTGATTGCTAGATAGAGCTATGATGACAGAGCTGTGTTGTCATAGTTAACTCTGATGATGCAAGATCTTGGCCTACGTTTTTTGTTCAAAAAACACATACATGTATGTATGTATGTTTGTTTGTTTGTTTTAACAGAATGCACCCTGAATTATAAGCAGTTCCTCCAAAACTGCAATTTTTGAGGACTTTCTCACAGCTAGGGGGAAATGGTAACATTATTCATTCTTGCCCATAAAAATGAAATTTATAGAGTTTTTACATCCCTCATGCAAATGCAAAAGAGAAAGGACTCTGTCTATGCTTAAGCACAGAATTCCTGGCTACACTAAGTACAGCACTTAACGCAACCTCTGAGAATGTGCAACTCTACCTGTGAAAGGATTTTTCTCAATTTGTCTCAGTATTAAGTGATCAAACATTCCCTCTGCCCCCCTGAAAAAAAACCTGATGAGAAATATTCTGAGAATTAACCTTTCTGCATATACGCACTAGAACACTGGTGGTAAGGGCAAAAGGCAGAGAGGGGTCTTTGGGGGCAGGTTGGTTCTAAAGCAGGAGTGGGCAAAGAGTGGTGCACAGGCCATATGGGGGCCCCAGGGCTGTTTCTGTGGCCCCCTGGGGGGGTCAAAAATATTTTCCCCAAAATGATCTCTAGGGGATATCGAGGGTATTTCCACATGTTTAGAGCCCCCCCCCCCGCATCTTCACCCAGGGGTCAAAACAAAATTGTGAAATATTTCCCCCAAAATTGCCTCAAAATGTCCAAAAAATTGCCCCACAAGTCCAGGAAAGCCCCAAAACATGTTTGGGTGTTTGGGGGCAAAAAAAGGGGGAGTTTTTTTTTTTTTCAGGAGTAGGGCAGCCGTCCAGGGTCTCCCAGAGGGCTAATGCATCCTTCCACAGTTGCCCACCCCATCCCTGGTCTAAAGCAACCTCTGTTTTTCATACATCAACCTAGCATTGTGTGTGGAGGAAAAGCTATTTCTCTGCTAGTCTTGGAGCTGCCATCACCATTTTCTCTCCCATTTAAGCCAATGAGTGGAATCATAAATAGAAGTGGGAAGTAACAATTCCAAGGGAAACTGGGATGTTGGGCTACCAAATGGTCATTTATTTTAGTTTCTTTATACAAAAATGGTGGCTCTGGGGGTACAATTTCCTGGTTTGGGGGAAATTTAGGGGGTTCAGGGGCTGGGGGATTCCTGAGGGCTAGGAGGCTACACTAGAAGCCCACACTTTGCCCCTCTCTCTGAACTATCAGGTCACTGAGTGTCCATGACAATTTTATTATTTCACAGGTTTTGATATTAATAAGTTTTTTAAAAAAGAGAGAGAAATGGATTAGTCAACTTGGGCAATATTGGATGAAAAAGTTGTACTCTGGATATATATTGACTAAAATAAACACTTGTCAATCTTTAAAGGAATTATTGTAAGCTACCCTGAAATCTGGAGTCCTCAGCCATCCCATTACCAGGGACATGATCAACTTAAAAAGAAAAAAATAAAAGTTAACTGGAGAAGACTTATAAGATTTGGCTTCCACAGATTCCTAAAGAATTCAGCTCTTGGGCTCTTAAGAAGGAAAAAAAATGAGGAAGGTAGAAGAGGTTCTTCTAACCCCATGGTAATGACCTTTTTTTGGCAGGAATGCCACCAGGCCAGTCCAAGTATAACATGGAACATACTACGGAATATGTGCAGCTCATATTTGTCTCTAAGTTTACCAGGCTGGGGAACAGGAAGTCATGCTATGCTAGAAAGGCAAACAGAAGTATAGGCCTGAGAGTATTTCACAGCAATGCCTGGAAACTCGCCTGCTCCTGGAAGCCCTGCCTCAACTTAGTCGCTCATGGGCAAACTTATATAATCCAGTAAAAGCAAGAAATAAGTAGTGAACTGGGACTGACCTTGTGCTGTTCAAGGAGTAAGTGGAGACTTTATGAGGGGAACAGAATACTGTCTTTTGATAAACAGTAAAACCCTGAAGTCACCTGCTCTCAAAATCTAAGCAAGGTCAGGCCTGGTTAGTACTTGGAAGGGAGATGGCCATGGAATACCACGTGCTCTAGGTTATATTCAGAGAAAGGGAATGGCAAACCAGCTCTGTGTATGTCTTGCCTAAGAAAACCCTTTGAAGTTAATGGGGTCACCATAAGTCAATAGGTGTTTGAAGACATGTACACAAATATGCACAATGCATCTATAACACTTTCCCGAATTGTATTACACCTATTATTCTAATGATTTCATTGCTTTCTTTGGGGTAGATGTGAAGGAACAGTAGTTCATAAAGACAATAGTCTCTCTCTCTCTCTCTCTCTCTCTCTCTCACACACACACACACACACACACACAGCTACTTCATTTTGATGCAGCCATACCCTCCACAATCAAATACACTGTAGGTCATGCTCCAGTGGCAGGAAACCTCCAGCTGTTCTGGCTACAACTCCCATCAGCCCCCACACCCATATTTGGCCAATAGTGAAGGATCATGGAAGTTGCTGTTTAAAACAATGCTACTCAAAGTGGTGGTCCCTGAACCAGTGCCAGTCCCTGAGCCACTGGCTGCCAGTCTTTGGAAAGCTTTCAGGGAAGAAAGAAAAAACAATTGCCAGTCCTGCCATGTCAGATAGCCAGAGAAGAAGTAATCTAACATGTCTAGAAAGTCAACAGCTCCTTATCCATTCTGTCCTGTGACACAACTTTGCTATTGGGCTGGGATGTACAGGGAACTGAACTGAAAAAAGCCTCAAATAGATGGAAACCTCTTGGCAACTTAGGTCTTTTTCACACCCCTGGTGCTTTGATTCCACTTTAACTGCCATGGATGCATCTTGTGGAATCCTGGGATTTGCAGTTTGGTGAGGCTTTAGAGCTGTCTGAGAATTCTAAATACCCCTCCATAGACTGCAAATCTCAGGAGTTCATAGGATGGAACCTTGACAGTTAAAGCAAAATCATAGTGCTACAATTGTGTAGTGTGAAATTCATGTTTGGAAACAGAAGTCTCACCTCTGCTAGAGTCCTTTTCCAATCAAGATGTAATGGTAGCATAGGAATGGGAATTAAAATCATCATCTCCCCCTTTCCTTCATTGTACCACCACCACTGCCTCTTTTACTGGTGTACTTATGCTGGTAGACACGATTGTGGCCATTATTGAGTTGGAAAGGCTTAGAGGGAGGGAAATATCACTCCCATTAAGAACTGGAACCAGTTGTTTCATGGCCTCACAAACATACTGGGTGGTTTCACTGGAAGATCTTCCAGATGTAAGTTTGGCATTCATGAATCCTTTCAGAAAACATCTGCAGGGTTGCTCAGGGAGAAGTGAACAACTGTTGTGTTCACCACCCTGACTTCCCTCTTTGACCTTCTTCAGAAAATGGACTGAGATCTTGATACTCTCTCCACTGAATGACTTTCAGACTTTAGATGCCATCCAAACTTCTCCTTGTTCATTTCCCAGTCAAAATTTAAAAAATTAAACCACTCAAGATTTACACACAGGCAGTAGTGCTGGAAGAGGAAGAACAGCCTCACGTCTAGTTCAAAAATATATCCCAGGATCCCACAAATGTAGCTCAGAATTTGCAGCGCTCAAAAAAGAACTAATTGGAGTTGCAGGAGTGTTCTCTTTCTCCTTTCTTTCCTCCCTTCCTCCCTCTCATCTTACTGAAAAGTAAAGATATGAGACAAGTGGACATATATCAAATTGCTTACATTGTGTACTTCCGGGGTTTTATGATGGCTATGAAGATAATGGCATTAGAAAAATAATCCTGCTCTGGGGGGAAATTTTAATTCCTCCCGCCCCCAACTATTTGATGCAATTCCACTTCTCTAAGGACTTTAGCAGATGAGCCCCTGTATACATTCTTTTGCTGGCTTAAAAATAAAATCAATTTTTAAGCCAGCAAAAGAACTCCCTCCCACCACGCTTACCTTGATTTCCCGGCAAAACCTTCCTGGCAATGAAAGAGGAAGTGAACGGAGCCCCATTCACTTCCTTGTTTAAAATCCCATGGATTCTTGCAAGAATACACTCACATGGGAAATTTTAAAAAAACCAAACGAAAATAAGACAGAAAAAGTTTTTAAAAGCACAGGAACACACTTTAGAAGTCCCAAGTAACCCAGGGAGGGTCATAAAAAGTGTGTCACTTACCTGCATGTCGTGCTCTCACCCGGAGGTGTTTGCACCAGACCAGCCATTCTCGCTGCATTCATGTGAGTACAATGGCACGAGATATCACACACCGGCAATGCTGGCACTAAAGCACCATGAGGGAATCAATTGACAGCTTCAGCCATCAATTAAAAAGTACAGGTTTTGGCCAGGACATAAATGTGAAAGGGTGACGTCATGTGGCAAGCATGCCCTTTCGCGTTTATGTGGTGTCATTATTGTGGGAAATGTAACATTCTTCTTGCACCCCTGCTTAGTAAGTTTAGGAAATTCCTTGCATGCTTAAGTTCCTAACCCCCCCCCCCCTTCTCATCTCAGACTATCTTAGCCATTTGGAGCTATGGGGTGACCATTGAGTCATTCACCACATGGCCTCCTAATTTAAATGTTTTATGATGCTTTGTCCCTTCTAAGGGTATTTTGCAGCTTCCCCACGAGGCTTCTTCATTCCTACCTTCTCTTTTCTCCCTTTTCTACCATGCATCTAACCTACATTCACGAAGAAGAGAGATGAGCTCTCTCTTACCTACAAACACCTGTTTTTCTGAGGAAATATGGATGTTACTGCCTTAAATACTTAGAAACTTCTGATTTGATTATCCTAACCTGAACCTCCCAGATTGGGTGAGTTTACTATCCTGAAATGTAATCCTCTTAATTAGTTAAGGACTAGATATGTTTTGAATATGTAGATTAAGATTGCTATACCTTCAGTAAACTTTGATATGAAGTTTTAAGCAAACATCTTCATTGTACTTGATTTGTCTGCTTGACTTCAATGCTGGGTGATTCAGAACACATACAAGTGCAAATTGAGCTTGGTCAGTCTTCCCTAGTTTAACTCTGCTGACTTTAAAAGAAAGTTTTCTTAAGAAGATATTCCTAAAGGGCTTGCTCCCTGGAATCTTTAATAATTTTTTATACTCATACACCCCAATACAATTATGATGCCGTATTTAGTGTATCTCAGAAAGTTGTAAGTGTTCCCTTTAGAGAATGCCTTCTGAAAATGTAAATGCAGCACTGTGTTAAAGCTGGGATTCTTTCCCTCCTAAGGGTCATTTGACTTCTAGTTTGAGACTTTTAAAAAAGTTTTATTTATTCAGTTAAAAAGAAAAAACAAACAGAACAGACTAACAAACTAAAATACATGAACACAAAACAAACACATCCACACCCTCCCACACAGACGTACACAATACTTCTAAACAATCTATTATTGATATTCATAATCTTCATTATACATTTTCTATCTAGCACCTTCCTATAGTGTGAAACATTTTAAAAAAATAGAAAATCACTAGCTTTCAACAAGGGCTTGTCTACATGGGGAATAAAACCCATACACACCCTGTATTTACGGCACAGTTGACACATTGCATTTTTGACAATACATGTATTCATCGTGGTTTCCCCAGAAACCCCGGATCTGTAAGATTCGCAGTTTGCTCCAGATTTGAGGGAAAGACCCGGATTTTTGGCTGTGTGGTGGCTGAGGATTGGCTTCAGAGCAAAGATTGGAAGGACTTCCAGTGGATGAGACACTATTCTGGTGCTTTCAAAAAAAATTAAGTTTTTTTTTCTATTGTGCACATATCTGAATAAGTGTGTCTCTGTTTATCCAGTAATACATTACTCTAGGACCACATATATCCATCTACTTGCATGCACAAGCGAACAGAAAAACAAACACTGGAGCAGCCCCAGCTATGTGACCAGAAATAATACAATGTATAGGGCACATCATCAGCATAGGCCTGCCCTTTTACTACGATGCAACTAACAGTGTGGCAGGATATGCCAGTCTACAATCAGAGAAGCCCAGCGAGTGTGGCATTTATGGAACCACTGTGGATCAAAGAAATCTACTGTGGGGATGAGGTAGGTGTGAGGTTTCCCACCTGTGGGCCTAAGCCCCAAGTGTACTTATTGGAGATCATGTGCCCTAACATTATTTCCAATCAATAATTTTCAATGATATTGCTAGAGCCCATGAAAATGTCTTCCAAATATACCTTACTAATCTTTAAGATGCCACAAGACTCTTTGTTGGTTTAGGTGCTCTAGACTAAGGACTTTTTCAAATGAACCTCAAATCCGGAAGGAGCCGTTGGGAGAGGAATGCAGCTGCTCTGCGGCAGGGGGCAGTTTCTGACGACACTGTCCCTCTCATGTTACCCTCCGTGTTCCTTCCGTGTTGCATGGAAGGAAAAAGTGCCACTTTTTATTCACTTAGAACTTCCATGAGTAAAAAAAAAAAAAAAGTGGCGCCTTTTCCTTCCATGCAACACGGAAGGAACACAGAGGGTAATGTGAGAGGGACGGTGTCGTCAGAAACTGCCCCCTGCCGCAGAGCAGCTGTGCTCCTCTCCCGACAGCTCCTTCTGGATTTAAGGTTCGTCTGAAAAAGTCCTCAGCTACCCATCTGGAAGACTGATGCATTCTGGGAGTTGTCCCCAAAAGTAACTTCTTCCAAGCTCTGACAAGAAACACTGCCAGACCCACATCCTAGTCTGGTTTAAGTAGAAAGATTAACACTAAAAGGCTATGGTTTGATCAGAGGTCCTTTTCACCTTTAACTCTAAGCTTTCTGAACTGCAATTGAACAAACTGCACTTTTAAAACAGAGCCTTTGATTTGGAAAGAACATAGGAACTGTATGTGATGCTGCTGACCACCAACCAGCAATTCTAATGCAAAGCCAACATCAGTTTATAAATGAAGGCTGACTGAATGGGTTCCAGAGATTGCTGTTGTTTTGAGTAAAATAAAAACAATTCATTGGTTCTGATAAATTCTGCAGTGCTAACTGTTCTTCCTTGCCTTGCCCAATGTGGAAAACAGCAGTTACTTCAAATCTTTTATGAAGAGTATGAAGGCAGCAGGAAAAAAGGGAACATATATATAGGGTGGGTGGGTGTGTAAAGGATTTACAGTTTGAGGGGGAAACACTCTGTGCTAATCTTGAAACGGAAGAACACCTCCAAGCAAATTAATTAAGTATTTTAGCTGAGGAAAAAATTAATGCAATCCTGTTTCTCAATTAATTTAGACATAAAGACCACTCACTATCAGACTGTAGCTGATAAGCAGAGCTGAAGGAATGCTCCAAATTCTCCTGAAGAACCAACAATAAAGGACTTTTAGCTTTCTTTTTAAAATACTGTATTGCCTTTAAATCCCCACCTTCACTCCCCCTCCAACAAAAATTCAGAATAGAATTTGAGGGGTTGCCTCCCCACTCAAATATGAACTGCTTATATTCAGAAGAAAAGAACAATATATGGTGCCTCCCTACCCTGCATAAACCATTCCCTTATAGTGTCTTCATAAGCTCTACTTAAAATAGGAAAATTTATATTTTATTGGGATTTTCATTTTTACCAAAAGCACAGAATAGATATTTTAAAATACACAGTCAAGACCCTTAACTACCTCCTTTGAAAATAATTCAATTAAAGAATTCATAGGTTCATCCCTTGGCCCCAAGTGATTCCTGAATGACAAAGACCTTCAGTCAATTTAAGAAGTTACTACTTCCCCCGTCTTGTTGCTTGCATTACTTCATCTGGTCCAGTGCTCATCTCACGCATTCTACTGGGAAAGAAGCATAAATTTTACTTTGGATGAGACAAAGTCAATGTAAGAAACAAAAGTTGAAGAAAAAACTGTAGCGTCCACCAGATTTGTTGCAATAAAGAGATGGGAGCAGGAGAAAAAAAATGTGCAGTACCAAAGAAGTGGGTTTATACCCATGAAAGCTCATGCTAAACTAAAAACCAGTTAGTCTTAAAGGTGCTGCCATGTTCCTTTCTTTTTTCCTTCCTCCTTTTTATGCTGCAAGAGAGTAAGGACTTTTTCGGATGTCTTAAATGTAACGGAAGCAGCCTCGCCACGTTGCGAGGCTGCTGCGCTGCAGGGCGTCCCTTTCACATGATGCCCATCCCTGCCAGTACTGTTGTGGTACCACAGGGACATTTGAGTGTTATATTTCAGCGATTTTTACTCACAATCAACTTTCGTGAGTAAAAATAGCCGAAATATAACACTCAAATGTCCTGCGGTACCGCAACAGTACCAGCAGGGATGGGTGTCTTGCGAAAGGGACGCCCTGCAGTGCAGCAGCCTCGCAACATGGCGAGGCTGCTTCCGTTACATTTAAGACGCCCGAAAAAGTCCTAACACAGCTACTTCTCTGAAAACCACAAATTTGTTGGGGCCCTCTTGGAGGGCAGCAAAAAGAGGAAGGTTGAAACTCTGACCTGAGTCATCATGGCTCTAATAACAGCTTGGAAAAGTTGGGGGTTGGACTACAAGTCCCAGAATCCCCTAGTCAGCTTGGTTAGCGTCTGTACTGGCTATAGGATTGTGAGCATTGCAATTCCCAAATGTAACTTTTGTCAAGCTGTTTCTGGGTCGCATTGCATCAGATTGCAGGTGATGGACTCACAAAATAGAATGTCTCCCCACAAAGTGATATGACCCCTACACATAGAAAACAAGGATGTCAGGAGAATCTTTCTCCTAAACAGCTAGTTCTCTGCATGCAGCGATTCTGCTGTTAATGTGGAGGTGCATTCAAGCATATTAATTGTCACCTGCAAACCTCAATAGTTCAATTTGGTCTGAGTGTACCACCTACAATTGCCAGATCAGGACTATCCCAGGCTCTGAGATTTCAAGGCCAAAACCTGAGACTTAGGGAAGACTCCTTGTGATGTCAGAGGGTCAGGGCCTGGTGATGCTGCAATGGTAATGTCACAATGGAAAGCCTCAGTGGTGTAAGTAAGCACGACACTTCAAGCATCAGAGTATGTCATTCAAATAAAAAACACCAAGGCTACAATCCAATATCCCTTCAGAACAATGTAAATATCTACATGTAAAATCCAATATCCCCTCAGAACAGTGTAAATATCTACATGTAAAGATATGCTGCACCAGCATTACACAATTCCCATACAGTATGGCAACATTGTGCAACACACATCAATGACTGGGTGCTGTTGTGTTATGCACAAAGAGCAATGCACAATACACAACTGCAATGCACAATGGCACTGTGCAATGGTAATGCACAATGTGGAATGGCAATGTGCAGTATGTAACCACAACATGCAACATTACTGTATGCACAGCTCAACTTCTGGTGCCATCAGCAGAATATGTTGTGCTATGGCAAATAATTCACCCTACATGCATAGCACAACTTACACATGTGTATATCACTAACAGAATGCCAGCACAAGTCTAACAAATGAGAAAAATGCATATGCACACACACTTTTCAAGGCAATCTGAATCTCAATCTGAAATTCTTCCCTTTGCCTCAATCTGAAATTCTTCCCTTTGCCTTGAAGACCTCAAGAAGAGGGTCCAGGCTATGTGATCTGGGAACCCTACCCAAGCCCCATTAAAGCCCTTCCCCAGAGGCCTCGGAATGCACAGTATAACCTGCAACTAATTTATATATCAATATATTTGTAATTTTCAAGGCAATGTTCTCACTCTGAGATTCTTCTCCCTCTCCCTGAAAACCCAGGCCCTGAGATCTGGGAATCCTAGTGCTGCCTCATCTCCTGTTTATGAGAATGAGTCCATGGTAATGAGATGTTGAAGGCTTTCACGGCCGGCATCCATAGCTTTTTCATGGTTTCTTTTCCAGGCTGTGAGGCCGTGTTCTGGAAGAGTTTATTTCAATAGCTTCTCTGTGCATTCTGACATGATAGGTGTTGCACAAAGAAGCTATTGAAATCCACAAACACCTGGACAACTTCAACAGGAAAGAAGAAACCCTTAAAGTAAACAAAGTTTGGCTACCGATCCGGAAAAGCACCAAAATCAACACTCAACACATGCAAATGAACTTCACCCAGGTACAGAGGGATTTCCAGCAGACAATGGACCATTAGCCAAACAGACACTAATCCTCTTTGCATATCCTCCCACTCTAGGAACTAGCTATTAAAATACACAAATTTACATATCCTCTCCAGCAGGGACCTCTGCACCCCTACGCCACCATTCTCTGAAGATGCCAGCCATAGATGCAGGCGAAACGTCAGAAATAAACTCTTCCAGAACACGGTCTCACAGCCTGGAAAAAAACCACAAAAAACCTAAGGCCATGGTAAATTTCCCCTTCCAAGTGCATCCCATTGGCAGTCACTGTTTTGTTTGGAAAACCATGAAACACACTGTGAGCACTGCTAAATATGACATCTAGAAATGGGGGAAATGTTATCTTTCAGCCAACTGTATCATTTTAGCTCTGCGGGTTCTACTCAGATCTGCAGAGAACTTCAAAAGCATGCAGACAAACTGTCCTTGTAGCTTCCAATTGCCTATTATGGTCTTTCTCCCCACAATGCTGTCAGAGAAGCATGGCCAGGATGACAAAATGTTTACAGCAATCTAGCGAGGAAGAGGAAAAGCAGGAGGAGGTCATAAACATAAAGGATGGAAGAGATTCATGTCCCTGGAGAACCCAAAGAAAGCAACACAAAAAGAATCTACACACAGGGTGTGGAAAGCTTCTCTGATACAAAGGACAGGTTGAGCCAGAAAATAAGACTGATTTCTATTTTTGCTATCAAACTGCTAGACCGCCCAGTGCTTGGAACACTGTAGGTTGGGAGTAACACTTTACTAATCCAGGAAGTACCAAATCCAGCAACAGCCACAGACGTCTGGGCTTGTGGCTTCCTTTGGATTAAGTACTGGCTTAGATCAAGAGCCATTAATGTGACACCATACAGTAGGAATGGTTGGCGACTGGAGAAACGGGGCCAGCTCTTCTGACAAAGGTGTGTAAATCTGACCTCAAACTCAGCACCCACAATGTAGAATTTAGAAAGTCTACTTTTTTAGATGACAAGCCCAAGAATGCCCCAGCCAACACAGCCACCTTGAGTTCTGAAGTTCTGGCCCAAAAAATAATTTTTGCAAGCTTGGCTGCTTTTTCATACACTCACATACCTCAGACTTGGACTTATCTATGTGTTGACTCACAATTCAACAATTATCTTTAATCCAGATTTGGGATGAACAATCCTTCATCGGAGAGCTACTTGCTGTAAAGTAAAACACATGACCACCCTACATTGTTGTTTCTACTGGGAAGGAGAAATTGTGAACAATCTTGATGGACTTTTTCGGACGGGGTTTTGTAATGGAAGCAGCCTCGTCCCCGTTGCGAGGCTGCTGCGCTGCAGGGGGTCTGTTTCGGATGACGCTGTGCCCGCACCGATACTGTTGCAGAAGTGCTGGGAGGCTGCAGTGCTATATTTGGTGATTTCCTAATCATGATCAACTTTTGTGATTAGAAAATAGCCAAATATGGTGCTGCAGCCTCCCAGCACTTCCGCAACAGTATTGGCAGGGGAGAGTGTCATCCGAAACGGATCCCCTGCCGAGCAGCAGTCTTGCAACAGGGACAGGGCTGCTTCCATTACAAAACCCCATCCGAAAAAGTCTGATGTCAACGCCTGCTTCTGTGAGAGTGAATCAATTAGTTAGTTAATTAACTTTATCACACTATACTGTTATAGTGCTATTATTCCACTTTAACTGCTCTGGCTGCCTCCTGTGGAATTTGGGGTTTGTAGTTTAGGGAGGCCTAAGAGTCTCTGGCTGAGAGTTTTAAATGCCACTCTCTAAGCTGCAAATCCCAGGATTCCATAGGAGGCAGCCAGAGCAGTTAAAGTGGAATAATATCACTATAAGAGTGTAGTATGATAAAGTCATCACTGATCCTTAAATTGATCCTTGTTCAACTGAAAACATTTCAACAGCTGTTGAAAGCAAGTTGCCATATGGGGCTAAACATACTGAGAGCCAACAATAAAGGTCTGAAGCCATCTGTTCCTTCTGTAGTAATGCCTTGTGCTACTGTTACAACCTTGGATGGCCAGCCACAATGGACTTAACTGAGATCTGCAAACGGTGGGATACACTGGGAACTCAGAGTGGGAGTGCTTGGCGCAAGTACACAGTTGAGATAACAATGTAGGCTATCACAAGCACCAGTATATAAGAACTGGTCTAGCTATTGTGTATTTCTAGTCTGAGGATGACTTCTACAGAATGTCCATGTAAGGGTATCTATGATCGTGGAATGAATGCATCCATGCATGCATGTCATCATATTTTTTGATGAACCATGAATTTTAGACAGCGTGTCAAGTTTTATAAGGCTGTCAGTTGTACATATTCCATCTTTTCATGGATAAGAGTGAACCCCTGGCTTGAAAAATATGAGTTTGTCATTTCCAATAACAAGATGAGGTTGTACATATGGTGTCATGGAAAAAGCAAGAAACGAGTCCTTCCCTATCCAAGCTTCATAGTGTCAAGTCTAGAACACTGCATACCGTCCTGCCAGACTGCTGAGAGGAGAAGTGAAAAGGAATTAACTAAGGAGCCATTTAGCTGTTTATTTGTACAAACAACGGATTAAGACTCTGGTGGTGTTGAAACTATGACTTAAGGGAGCCATAAATCTGATGGGTGTAAACACCATGGGAAAAAGAGAAAATGTTTAGGGTGGTCCAAGAGTCCAGTACTGAGTAATGGGAATGAAATGAAGCAGACATAAAAGTCGGCTGCCCTCCATTTCCTAAACAGTGAGTCACTGATGGTGGAATAGCTCAAGTTCAGGATGTAGGGAGAGGTCCCACACTAGCAAGGGAATGGATGTGATGACCTCTGAGGCCTGACACACATTGTATGGCATATGCACAACATACACAGAGATAGACATACACATCTGTAGTCATAGGACTTTACAAGACCACCCCCCCAAACCCATTATTTTGCCAGCATAACTTCTGCTGTTATTATGCCGGCAAAATACCTTGCATCTCGGCAAAAGGCTTCCCCAGCAATGAATGAGGAAGTGAATGGAGCTCTGTTTACTTCCTCGTCTGAAATCCCGCGGATTCTCATGAGAATACCCAGTGCGGGAAATTCAAAAAACAAAAGAACACTCAAAAAGTTTCAAAAAGCACACAAACACACTTAAAAACTTCCAAGTAAACGGGGGGGGGGTGGTCATCAAAAGTGTGTCACCTACCTCAATGTTGCAATCTCACCCAGAAGTGTTCTGGATGGACTGGCCATTTACACTGCAATCACGTGAGTACAATGGCGTAAGGATTCAAATGCCTGCAATGCCGGCACAAAAGCACTAGGGGAGATCTGTTGACTGCTTGGGCCTTCAATAAAAAAGTACAGTTTTTAAACTGGACATGGTTGCAAAAGGGCGATGTCATCTGGCGATGTCATCATAATCATTAGGCGTCCTTATGATGCCTTATCTGCACTATCTGATAAAGTCCATAGAATCATGCAGATATTTTGAGCAGTTCTTGGAAAAATTAGGCTGAGATCCTATATTGAAGAGATGAAGAACTCTATTAGACCAGGCAAATATGATGTCATAAGGATGCCTAATTATTGCGAAAGGGCGCACATACCAGACAACATTGTCCTTTCACAATCATGTAGTGTAAATGAGGCATACTTTTTAAATGATGGCCCAAGCCATCAATAGATCTCCCATTCCACTTTTCTGCCAGCATTGCCAGTGTTTGAATCCTTGCACCATTGTATGCATGTGAATGCAGCATCAATGGGCAAACACTTCCGGGTGAGATTGCAACAGCCAGGTAGGGGATGCTGTTTTTATGACTCTCCCCGCCTCATGTACTTGGAACTGTTAAAGTGTGTTTTAGTGATTTGTTGTACTTTTTGGGTCTTTATTTTGTTTTTATGTCTGAATTTCCTGCACTAGCGTCTTCTTGCGAGAATTGGTGAGATTTCAACCCAAGAAGTAAGTGGAGCTCTGTTTTCATTCTGTTACTGCCGGTGAAGCCTCATTGACTGGAAAAGGGAGCTCTGGTTGGGGGGCGGGTCTTTTGCCGCCATAAAAATGACACAATTTTTGCCAGCAAAAGAACATTAAGAGGGTGTGACCTGATAAAGTTCATAGTGTAATTTCACATTCATGGAGTAATGGCTCAGTTGCACTATGCCACACTGTTACAGAATTGCAATTTTGCACAACCAAATGCATATCATGATGATGTGCAACTGTATGCAAACATCCAACCAACGCACAATGTGTAATGACATTCCATGTGAAATGCACACGAATGTGCAATGGCACCAAGTGCATAACTCTGATTTTGTAACCTTCAACTTTACTTATTGGCAAAAACAATGACAACCTTGTGTATTCAAGGGAACTTACGCATATGTCAGACACCAACAGGATGTCAGCTTTACTCCTGGACAACAGCTCTCAGAAACCTTCAGTCATACTAGTATAGGTATTCAGCAAGCTGTAGTCCAAAAAAGCAACTTTTCCAAGCTCTGAATCCTACTTGAATGGCTTTAAATTGTTGGCATGATCTAGAACATACAATAAACTTCCAAGTGAGCCATTTTTCAAAATGAGGAAGAAGTCAACAAAGCTACTATAAAGCTGAAATAAGGAAACAATAGCCAGTTATTCATAATATTTGGAAGACTGTTGCTTCAGCTTTAAGCATATGTAATTAAAAGAACAAATATTCTTTTTTGTTTACACAAGCCTTCCTTTTTCTTCCCTTCCTCTATTGTTTCCCCTGTGTCACAAATCACAAATCATTGTAAGCCCCTTGGGTAGAAAACTGACTTCTTCTACTTTGTAAAAGACCAATATCCATTGCACATCATTTTGCTTCTGCTTATTATTAATCAGTAGTCATTGTATTAGTAGTACTATTACTACTAGTAGTAATACTAGGAATTCACATATACTCTTAGTTACTAGTAATAGTAGGAAAAATAAGGCAGTATCATATCAACAGTCATAATAGCAGAAAAACCTTTCCTGTGCCCCAATTCCATCAAAATTTGCTCCTGCCACAGGAAGGACTTTATCAGACAGACAAAATATGGCATAACAATGCCACATAACCACAAAAGGGCGCACAAATCAGATGATGTCACCCTTTCGTGGTTATGTCCTGGCCAAAACCCATACCCTTTAATTGACGGCTTAATGCCACTTTTGTGCCAGCATTGCTGGCATGTGAAACCTCAAGCCATTTAATTCTCTTCACCGCAACGAGAGTGGCCGGTCCGGCACAAACACTTCCAGGTGAGATTGGGACATCCAAGTAAGTTTCACTCTTTTTATGACCTTCCCCATGTTACTTGGAACTTTTAAAGTGTGCCTAGGTGCTTGGTGTTACTTTTAAGGTTTTATTTGTATTTTTAAATTTCCCACACAACAAAGTCTTGTGGGATTATGAATGAGGAAGTGAATGGGGCTCCGTTCATTTTCTCTTTATTGTCAGGGAGTCTTTGCCGGGAGAGGAAGTTCAGTGCGGAGGGAGGGGGAAACGTTATTTTGCCGGCATAGAAATGGGTTTTTTAATACTGGTAAAAGAACATTTTAAAAGGGGTCATCTAATAAAGTCCGAAGTCCAATGTGCCTTCAGGGCTCTCCGGTCCTGCAAAGGTTGCCTATTGACTTGAACAGAGAGAGAAACTCTGCAAATGACACCGTAGTGGGTGAGCTTTAAAAAGATACCACTTTCCCCTTGAGCTCCATGGGAACTGAGTAACAAGAAGGCAAATCATAAATATGAGCATTCACGTGCACAATTTCTAATATAGTGACATCTATCAGGCTATTGTGTAGAGCCATTTAGCTGTCAAGGAAGTAACTTACCTAAAATCTTGACAGTTTGATGCTTTCCACACTCCCTTCAACTATATATAAAGAGAAGCAGGTCCACTGCTGGGCACTGGAATAGCACAGCAATTACAGACATAATTTTGAGGTCCCCCCCCCCCCCAGACTCTGGTTGCAATCTCATCTCAGCATGAAAACAGCCACATGGCCTCAGCTGTGGTGCTATTTCTCAGGTTCAACACTGTCAGGCTTTCATATCAGGATAATTGTAATGGGGCTTGCCCTGGGTTGTATTGAAAAACAGCTGTCCCCAACTTGGAGCCCTCTTGATGATGTGTTGGATTCCAATTCTTTGCTGGGCGGGTATGATGGGAGTTGTAGTCCAAAACATCTGGCATGTACCAGGGTGGAGATAGCTGCTGTAAGGCATACTGTGACCATTTACATGCATAGATTTGAAAAAGTGTGTGTGTGTCAACAACACCAAGTAGCATAACATGATTCTAACCAATAAGGATGAACTGGTTAATGGTGTGGAAGTGGCAGGATCCTTAGGGGGGAGTGACCATGTTCTTCTCCTGGAGTTTGTTATACAGAGGAAAGGGGAAGCCAAGCATAGTCAGATATGCATTCTAGACTTTAAGAAAGCTGATTTCAGAAAACTTAGGGAATTACTGGGGGTGATCCCATGGTCAGGAATACTAAAAGAGAAGGGAGTTCATGAGGGATGGGAGTTTCTTAAAAGTGAGATATTAAAGGCACAACTTCAAACAGTTCCAACAAGCAGGAAAAATGGCAGGTGTCTAAAGAAACCAGGATGGATGTCGAAAGAACTCTCAACTGAGCTAAAACTTTAAAAGGACATGTACAAGAAATGGAAAAAAGGAGAAATCATCAAAGAAGAATTAAAACAAATAGCCAGCTCATGTAGGGGGAAAGTCAGAAAAGCTAAAGCACAGATGGAGCTCAGACTTACTAGAGAGGTTAAAAACAATAAAAAAGGGGGGTTTGGTTATGTCTGTAGCAAAAGGAAGAATAAGGAAATGGTAGGGCTGCTGCGTGAAGAAGATTGTGAAAGGCTAATAGGGGACAAAGAAAAGGCAGAACTACTTAACACCTTCTTTGCTTCAGTCTTTCCCAAAGGGGGAACAGTGCTCAACATAGGGGAAATGGAGCTGATGATGCAGTAGGGGAAATACAGCACAGAATTGGTAAAGAAGTAGTTCAGGAATACCTGGCCAGTATAAATGAGTTCAAGTCTCCAGGGACAAATGAACTTCATCCAAGAGTACTAAAAGAACTGGCAGAAGTAATCTCAGAACCACTGTCAATAATCTTTGAGAATTCCTGGAGAACAGGAGAGGTCCCAGCAGACTGGAAGAGGGCAAATGTTGTCCCCATCTTTAAATGGGGGCGGGGAAAGAAGACCCAAATAATTACCACCCAGTCAGCCTGACATCAATACTAGAAAAGATTCTAGAGCAGATCATTAAGGTTTAAGCAGTCAATTAAAAAAAATGCAGACGGAATGGAGGGGACACGGGAGCACAAGATGGGGACATCTCATGTGATTATTTGTCATCTTTTTAAACATTTTAAACATTCATTGTAACATTGGTGAATATAAAACAAAACAGTAATGATATTCAGAATTTGAAATCCCATGTGTCCTACTCACCAGTGCTGCAGAATTCCATCCATTCATGGGTATATGGATAGCTGAATTTTAAGGAGGGTTTTGGGAGCCGGATCATAGCCCTGACATCATGGCTATGCATCTAATGCAGGATCTCGGCCAGTGTTTTCTATCCGAATGGCATACATTAGGCAACTGTGGTTGATACTTACAGTATCATGCTTAATGGCATCACTAGGGCCTGCCCTTTGCAACACCAAAAGAGACCATTTCTAGTTCTCAGATTTTGGTGTTGAAACCTCACAGCCTGGGATATTCCTGACCTGACAACCCTATTTAGGATGAGTACTTGCATGTGAAACTTACCATATTTTCTCTGCCAGAATCTAATCTGTGGGAAAGCTTACCCTCCAAGGTACTTTGCCTCTTCTGTGTTTCCCCAATATTTTTTTTTCTGGAAGAAATTGTAGGAGAGAGCTACGTTTTTAACATGCTGTAGTTTCAGAAATTGCTAGACATCAGTGTGTGTTAAACTATATGTGTACCAAACGCCATCTCTTTTTGTCTGGAAATAGCCTGAGAATGTTTATTCTAGTGAGTGAGTGAGCCCCAAGTGTCTTTATGAAGAGAGAGTATTAATGTTCAAACTTGCACCCTGAAGTATATGTTACTTGGAACATTACATCACATGGAGCTCAGCAGAGCTTGTTTGCACATAATGTATTTACAGTCAGAATGAAAATACATCAGTTCTCACTTCAACCACTGACCCATATAGTCACCCTGCTATGTTTACTTATTCTGTTTTTTCCCCCTGGTCTATATTGACTTTCAAAACAAAATCCCTAACCAAGGCTAAATACCTCACAAAACTACAAATCCCAGAATTCCACAGCATTGAGCCATGGCAGTTAAAGCGGCACCAAACTCCATTATTTCTGCAGTTCAGATGCAGCCTAAATGACAAAGCATTTTGCTTACAAGGCAAATTACCTTAAAAAGAAAATAGCACCTGAAGCAGTAATTGGTGACATGAGCAGGGCCAGCCTTCCATAAAGCAAAGTGAGGCAGCTGATTTTGGATATTATGAAAGAGCAGCAAATTGTTAGCTGTTTTGTTATTTTATTGCCAGGGAGAGGGAGAGGTGTTTGTGGGACTTTTTTTTTTTTAACCTCATGTGTCAAAATAACTTGACAGGCTTTAAGCACTATACACCTTGATTTGGTGCTTTGGGGGTGCCATTTGCTGCTTCACCTCAGACAGCAAAATGTTTCGAGTCTCCCTGCACACATGACTATGGAAAGAGCTGCTGCTGTTCAAACATGATTTTGTGCAGCCAGGGCTGGTTTAAGGCACCAGCAGCGTCAGCATCCGCAGGGGGCCCCATCATTGGGAGGGGGGGTGCCGTGGTAACCCTCCTCCTGCAAAGACATTATTACTAATAATCTGAATATCCTGTACTGTGAATAGCTTAGGTTGAGTTAGGTTACACTGACCTGAGATAAACAAATGGGGCCCCCAAAATAAAGCATTGCAGGGGCCCCCAAAATTCCTTAAACCGGTCCTGTGTGCAGCATCAGTTACACCAATATCCTGTATTTTTCAAACAAGAGAGTATCTCCCCTCTCTTCTGGACTTCCCATGAAAACACCACTGGCAGGTTCGTTAAAACAATTTGTAAGCTGCTCTGATAGCCTTGTGGCTGAAGAATGGAATATAAATAAATAAATAAAGTGAGGCACTTATTGTACATTTCACAGAAAGATCAATGCACATGCCCAGCACAAATACGCACATGTCTCCTGAGCTTCTATCAAAGTCTGTGATTGATGCAGGCCAAAAAAAGAATATGTAAGCTCAAAACCTAAGGATCAGGAGGGAACCTGTCAGAGAAAGCCAGGCTGCCTTCTGGGGGAGCAATTTACCTTGGACCACTGTGCTCACAGGTGTAGATGTTGGCAGATTCAGGAAATGTACATAATGGAAAATTATAGCCGCTAAGGAAAAAGATTGAAAGGTGACTTGAAGCACATATGTCTGGACATACATCATGTAACTGCAATTCTGCAGGGATGTCCACTCTCTCCTTTAATATTCAATTTGGGCTTGGAATTCTTAGCATGTGCTATTAGACAAAATTCTGGATTAATGGATTTTTGCATGTCACTTTAGAATTTAAAAACATTCTTTTTGCAGATGATCTTTTGTTCTTCATTCAAAGCCCCTGCAGTCTGTCCCTGTTTTGATGTAGCTGATTAATAATTTTGGTAAAGTATCTGGGTATTCAGTTGACTGAGTCAAGTCAGAAATACTGCCAGTGGGAAACAAGATGGACTCCAGAGTACTTAAAGCTTGCCAGTTCTGATATTGCCCAAATTCTATTACTTATTTGGGTATAATTATCCCTAGGAACTTCTCTCAGATGATTGATTAATCTTAATATAAGTAAGCTGATAAAAGATATTGCACAAGATTTAGAGATTGGTGGGCTTAAAGATGATTTCAAACAAATTAAAACATATTAAACAATTTAACAAGCTAAGAGATGTTAAAAGGTTAAAACAGTTTAAAACCGTATGGCCCCATCTCTTTTAAGCTTCTGGTGGGCAGTCAAAACAGTGCTGTTCTGCATGGTATTCAACATTTGAAATTGCTGCTTTAACTGTTTTAAAATGGGATTCTAGAATTGTTTTTAGACCGCGTTTAGGCGGTTTTTAAAAGCTTTATGTTTTCCAAACATATAACATTAAAGGCGTTTTTAAAAGTATTTTGATGTGTTTTTTAAAATGTTTTTTTAATCTCTGTATTGTTTTAATTAGGGTTTTTTTTGTTGTTGTTCATTGCTTTGGAAGCTCTTGTGGGCTGGGAGGCAATACAAAAATACTATAAATAAATAAATACAAACATATATTTTGGAAAAAAATCAATTACACACCAAGGCCAGAATCCTATATGGAAGTTATGTCTTCATAAGTGGACTTATGAATTAGAATTGGGCAGTTTCATAGTGTCTGTATCCAGTAGAGGGCTGGTGTTACATTACTATGGAGCAAGGCTGACAAAATGGCCATTGCACAATGGCACTGATGCACAACCAGACCGATGTGCTTTGGGCGCTCTTGATATTGTCCCATTGCACATCTTTGCCATTCATTAACAGGGTTTGTCAGTACCTCTGCTACTTAGGTAAGTATATGTAATGGTACGTTAAGTGAAAGGTGATATAGGATTCTGGCAAATAGGTTTTAATTAAAAGTCATGTTGGTGATGGAATGGAACCAACAACAACTGGGTCTCCTAAGGAAAGGCATTCAACCAATGGAGTGTTACAGCTGAGAAGGTTCTCCACTGTGGAGGGAGCATGCCTCTTATATATCTGCTGCACAAACAAATGAGGGAGTCCATATCAAACACAGTGCATTTCTCTTTCATTCTTTCTGTAATCCCAGAAATGAACCGATGCAACATGCATTCCTACTACTAAAAAGGAGAGGCTGGTCCTCTATATCAGTGCTTCTCGGGCTGTCTGGGGGGGGGGAGCATTTTTTCCCCAAATGTGCCAGGGACTGGTACCATATTTTTGTCCATTTGCTGAAAGTGTTTCTTTTTCCCCTAGAAATTCTCTGTGGACCGGCAGCCTATGCCTCACAATCCAACACACTAGATCATAAACCACCACTTTGAGTAGCTCCACACTATTCTATATATTTTGGACTACAAAGGCTGTTTGTTGTTGTTGTTGTTCTTGTTACTATGGATATGTTACCCACCTGTCACCTCAAAGCCCAAGTAGGGCATCCTGGGTCATGTGCAGCCACCTTCCAGTAGCCAACACCCCTGTCATGAATCCCCTTGCTGAGGATTCAGAGGAGGAGGAGGAGGAAGTAGAGAATGTGGATAGAGAAAGCCTGGTTCACCGTGAAGAGACTGCCCTAACTCCCTCTGAGAGGGTAGCTAAAGCAGATAGAGAAAACATACCTCACCCTGAAGAACAGTCTGCTAGCCAGTGATGGTTGATCTAGACTACATGCTGCTTTTCTTCTCTGACCATAGTAGGGAGAAATTCCACACCTATCATCATTTAAATACTAAACTCTCACCTGATTACTCTTTGATGAGGCTCAGCTGGTCTTGAAGGATCTGGCTATAAATCCCAGCTCTTCTACTCCCAGGTTCAGTGCTGACAACTGCTTATCCTAACTGTTTGCATTCTTCTTGTGTTCCTGCTCTGCCTTGGCTTCAGATTAACTTCTGGACTGTTGCAGAACAGTCCTGCAACAGTCCTGGCTGATCTAGTACTGGGACCTCAGACCTGACTCTATTGATCTCTGGACTGGCTATTGACTTTCCTGGCATCTGGTATGGACAAATGGTGATCAACCTTGGGACTGACTATTGACATCTTTTGCATTTAGTATGGATCATTGGTGACAGACCAGGACTGCATCCCTTAATCTGTTGATCCTGCATCCCTACCTTGTTGCTCCTGAGGCATTTGCTATTGGGAGTTTAGGACAAACCCATTCTTGTGAAGTTGAAGGCTTTCACGGCTGGCATCCACAGATTTTCCTTGGTTTTTTTCTGGGCTGTGAGGCCATGTTCTGGAAGAGTTTATTTCTGACGTTTCGCCTGCATCTGTGGCTGGCATCTTCAGAAAATAGTTGGGTAGGAGTGTGTGTGGGGTTTATATACTGTGAACCCCTGTTGGAGAGGATATGTAAATTTGTGTATTTGAATGGCTAGTTTCTGGGTGGAGATATGCAAGGACAATGAGTGTCTGTTTAGCTAACGGTTGGTTAATGGTCCATTATCTGCTGGAAATCCCCCTGTCCCTGGGTGGATGTCATTTGCAGGTGTTGAGTTCTGATTTTAGTGTTTTTCAGGACTGGTAGCCAGATTATGTTTACTTCTAGGGTTTCTTCTTTCCTGTTGAAGTTGTCCAGGTATTTGTGGATTTCAATAGCTTCTCTGTGTATTCTGACATGATAGTTGTTGGCCTGTCCAGAATTTCAGTGTTTTTAGATAACGTTTTGAGTCTAGGTTGGTTTATAACATGTTCTGCTATTGCTGATTTTTTTGGCTGGCCCAGTCTGCAGTGTCTCTCATGTTCCTTGATTCGTGTTTGCACACCGCGTTTAGTGGTTCCTATGTAAACTTGTCCACAGCTGCATGGTATGAGGAAAGGAGTTTACCACATACCATGCAGCTGTGGACAAGTTTACATAGAGACCGCTAAATACAGTGTACAATAAACTTCAAGAATAAACTCTTCTAGAACACGGCCTCACAGCCTGGAAAAAAAAAACAAGGAAAACCCCATTCTCCTTCTTCTGCAGCTGAGTTTGTGCATGATATGAAGCTGCACTATCCCGTTGCCTTCCTTCCCTTTGTTTGCCACTCATGGTGAGTTCCTTGCTTGCCACTTCCACCGCTGTATTATTGCTGCGTCCTTTTTCCACCATCGGTCCCATGATGTGCTCTCAAAGCTTGCCTCAGGCTGACAAAAGCTTCCTCACAGAAGGAAGGAATTCTGCTCCCGTGGGCAAGATTGGAAGGAAGATTTCCAAGATCTTATCTGCAGGCCAAGACTTCCCTCTGGTTATCCAACTACCATTCAGATTAGCTGGCTGGCCAGGAAGGGAAAGGGATCAAGTACAAACTATGCCAATTGTTCCTACTAGTGTGTATGAAGGACCTAGAGTCATTGAGCAAACTCCTGGGGTGCAAATTAGGGGCTCCAGGTAATCTGGAACCCTGTTTAGTGTGCTTGCTATAAGCCAAAAACATCTTGGCATTTTCTGCCTCTGTGCCTTTGGCTCACTGGGTATCATTCTCACATACTGTCCCTTGCACTATGGCACTGGAATTTTCTCATTGGCTGGCGCAGCCTCATTGATAGTGGTGGCAGCTGTTCAGGCATAGGAGACCTTTATCAATGCTGGAGATACAAGTTGTGATCAAGCATCAAGTTTATTCTCCACTAAGCATACCTCGACTTCCTCCTCCAAGTCATGAACAGCCAAACTGGAAGCTGCTAGAAAGCTTCCCCCATGGCTACTTAATGGCCTAGGGAGAGGGGGGCACCCAGGTAGCATTCAGCTGTGTTTTTACACCTGGAAACACAAAGATGACATCATCTTCTGGATTTCCTGGAGGTCTAGGAGGATTACATCCTCCTCATGCTCCTGCCTGAAGAAACATAGCTGGATGCTTGTCTGGGTGCCCCTCACTTTCTTCTGCTACTAAATGGCCCTGGAGGGTGCTTTCTGGCAACTGACAGGTCAGCTGAGCATGTGGTGGGGTAATTGTACAAGGAAGTATTAGTCATCTCCTCCTGCAACAGCCTCCTGTCCAATCTTGTGAGGTTGTCGCAAATCCATCAATTCCTATCTCCCAGCCATAAATGCAATCAGTTGAGTTTTGGTTTCCTTTATCTATCTTGTGGGAAAGCCATCCAGGCTTTGTCCTAACCAGAATACCCCTTTGGGATATGAAATAGGGTTATAAATATTAGTCCCCTGACAATAGAACGGTGTGCCATGTTGGACCAACCCAGCCACTCTCTTTTTCAGCACACCCCAGATTAGAACCTCCTGTGCCACCCTCACAACCTGCCTGAGTATCTTTGCTGCGCGAAATTCTACTCTTCAAGACTGTTAACTATTGCCCTATATTCCCGAATCTCTCTCTCTGTCTAATCCTTCTGCCTCACTCTGCTTTAGCCTTGTATGGTTCTTAGGAATGTGTGTTGCATGTGACTTCACTTTGTGTTATTTCAAATAAAAATACTTTATTTCACTTTAAACTGGATTGCTCTCTACAGTTAGTACTGGTATACATAGGTCAAAGGATACTGAAACTATCCACCTCCACAGGCTTGTTTAAACTAATAATTTCCCCAAATAATAATATAAATTTTGGCATCACAGATGGGTCTCTAAAGAACCCCCCTCTTAGGGTATCATCGAGACCAACTCCTGCCAATGCAAGTGTCCACAGCCAAAGCACCCCCTAGAAGTGACCATCTAGCCTCTCTTTAAAAACCTCTAAGGCAGGAGAGTCCACAACTTCTACAAGTGTTGGATATATAGGCTGAGTGCAATGGACATGTATTGGTAACATTGCTGTTTCATTCCCAAGGTAGCTTGATTATGAAAAATGGCCAGAACTTGGAAAAGTCACTTGTTATATTTCCCAGAATCCCCCCGACTGCTTAGCCAGGGGCCATGCTGATAGGAAAGATTCTGAGAGTTGTAATCCAAAAACAAACAAATAAAATAATGATGGCATTCGCCCCAGTGATAATATTCCAAATGTGATAAAGGAAGTTCTTGTACTATGGCAAGCAGGACAGGACTCACAATTATTTCCATGCTTGATGTGAGCTTTCCCTCTCATTGAATATATCGGTTACACACTGGGAAAAGAGCCTTCTCCATCTGTGACTACTGACATGAAATCCAAGTTTCCAACAGTCTGGCTATCCTGTTACTTGCTGCAGTCCTCATGAGAAAAATGCAGCATTGTGAATATTCATGGAGTCCCTCTTTAATGGAAACATACATTTTCTTTGCACTCTTTAAAGTAATTATCTTGACACATTACTGTGGAAATTAGTACTAAAATCAGCTTTGCTCTCTCTTTCTCTTTTTCTCTCTTGCACCCTTCCCGAGGCCAAAAAAATGCCTTGAATTTAAGAATACAGATTTAACAGTCTGGCAACTATTCAGCAAGCGATATCATTTTATACCACCTTTTTCCCTGCTGAGAGGAAAAACTGTACGTGCTTCGGCTCCAGTTGCAGTCAATGGCAAAATGCCCACAAGACTTCAATAGGAGCAGGATTTGGTACTTTATGTGATACTGCCAGGTGCAGGCTGTAATGTGAAAGATCATAAATGATTTGGATGCAGTTGGGAGCTACAACACAGCAGCTTTCCATGAGAAACAGTTTAGACATTAATTCAGCAAGGAGACTAGCGCCACTGTAATCAGGGCTTAATTGTGTGCTTCCAGTTAAATGCATGCCGGTATGCTTGAATACCTTGGCAAAACCAAGCCCAGAGCACAAGCACTTCCTTTCTCAAAGAAATCTCATGCCCCAAAAGGTGTATTGTTTCTTGCTTAGCATAGGATTTATAAAATGTATTCTTAAAGACTACAGTAAACACAGAATATATTTGTTCATACCTCATATAACACAGTATAAATTATAAAGGGGGGTTGCTGGAAAGTCAGTAAAATGAATTTTGACATAACTACTGGCTTCCCATTTTTTCATATATCCAAGCTTGCTAAAGAATACAACTGACTAAATAAACAGTTTTCAGCTCAGTTTCCACACACACACGTATCTCTCTTTTGTAGCTTTAATCATGTCACAGGCCAGACTTTGAAAACTTAAATTACACTTGTTGAAATAGCTTCTTCTATACCAGTGGATTTCAACCTTTGGTCCTTGAGGTGTTTTGGACTTGAATTGCCCAACATTTGCCATGTTCACTAGGACTTCTAGGAGTTGTAAGATGACTCCATTTGAAGTACCAAAAGTTGTAAACCATTGTTTTATACAACCTTTAATGTTACAAAACAAAGTTGGGGAATTTGTGGTCCTCCAGATGTTGGATTATAACTCCCATCAACATGAGCTAACATGTGAGGGATTATGAGAACTGCAGTCAAAATCTATCTGAAGAGTCACAGTTGCCTACCCTGCCCTCCTTTATGTTGAACAAGGGTTCCTTTATCATGCATTGTCTAATCTAAACCATCTTGTTGGCAAAGATCATCTTACCTATATGAGGCTATATGCATCTCATGAACACTAACTTTTACTTTTGACCAGACCTGTAGCTCTTAATTAATATATGCATCCTTTTTTAAAAAAAAAAAAAATTGGGCATGATGGAAGCAAATTTTAAAATATCCATCTATTTCAAAGGATAACTTAGGCAAATCTTTACATCACTCCCATTAAAATCAATGGGATTTATTTGTGCTTAACTTTGGCTTCCTTCTGTCCTACCTAAAACACACAAAAACCAAAACAAATGAGAAGTGAGTAAAAAAAAACTCAGAGAAAAAGATCACACCATAAAATATTTATTATGAAACAAAAGATCTTTTTTTCATCACTTGTAAGAATCACTCAAGTGCCCTTTAAGAAATTTTAAAAAATTATACCAAACATTAACATTGGTTTTACATTATTGTACATGACATATAAAACACCACATGTCACAAACTCTTTTTATTAAAACTCAAAGCATTCCCCCCATTTCCTGTAAATTAATTTTCTACATACTTCCAATTTAACTTATTTATTTAAAAAAACAAATTCACCTGATTTCCATAAAAGTAAAAGGCATGTGCAATGAATACAGTGAATTCTAGGAAAGACAGAAGAGTGCAATCCTAGGCATGTCAACTCAAAAATAAGTCCTGCTGAATTCCACTGGATTTACTCCTAGGTAATTGTGTATAAGGTTGCAACCCAAAAGCACTTGCTTTATTTTCAGATGGAAAAAGCTAGCAGCAGTTCCTGAACGCATCTCCTAGCAGAAAAATAGTGGGCCCAGTCCAGTGAGCAGCTCAGCACCATCAGTTTCTTTCCAAGTTGTAACCGCATATTGATCTGTTCTTCTGCAAGATGTTTGAAGCAGCACCACTCAAGACCTAGACATTACTAATCAAACAAAACAAGGTGACTGCAAAGAAACCCCTTTGACAAATGATCTAGAGGTTCTGTAGCACTTTGAAGATGATGAGCAACAGAAGCAGTCAGGTGCCCTAATCCAATGAATTATTATGGGTGTGAAAGCTCTTACACACACATGAAAGAGCTAACCGGAGATATTAAAGAGTACATGAAGATCTTTAGCTCAGAATACTGGTGGTAATCTCTGCAGCTGCATTCCTGTTTCACTCTTCAAGGGTATTCATTTTCTGTATATTTATGATTTGTGCATGGCAGATTTTGAGAGGGAAAACACAGCATCTGCACAAGTGTTAACGTACAAGTGTCAAGCTTCAGTAAACAAACAGATTGGATTTATTGCTGGATATAGATAATTTTTTAATGAGAAAGTAAATCCCAGAGTGCTGCATTTTTGAACCACGTAATGCATTAGTGATTAACACAGACCTTCTGCTTCTTTTAAAAGAATTACTGGGAACATAGCCAATGATTGAAGGAATCAATTGGGTACAGAGAAATATCATCCTTGCTAAAGTTAAGAAGTCAAGATCTTCATGGCCACTCCCTTGAAGATCTTAACTTCCCCCAAGACCTCTATATCCTATGTGGGACTTCTTGCTAACCAAGTAATTTTTTTTACCCAGAGAGAGGAATCCACGAAGACACCGAGGCTCTATTGTTTTAAATTGCCTATGGAGTTCCTGCTCTAAATTTCTAAGTCTTTCCATGTTTAAAGGTTTGGACTAAAAAATATTATTTGCAATGAATGAATCCCATTTTCTTGGTCCAAATCCGGGCCTTTTTTTTTTTTTAACTTTTGGATTTAACTGAGGCATGAACAACTGTGGTGGGCCTGAGGAAAAATGTTCTGCCTCAGGACTTGCTCAGGACTTGCCAAAATGCCCCCAAAATGAAAGAACAAAACAAAACCACAAATGGCCAGAAGTCCACTGCTGGTTTTGGAAAACAGCTGTTGTTGTTTTAAGTAGGTGGAGCTTTCTATTCAGAGGCAATTCACCCCCCTCTCTTTTTTGCAAAAAAAAAAAAAAGGGCAGTCCAATGTATCCAAAGGGCTTCAAAAACAGCCAAGGCTTGCATACAGACCCAGGGTCATACTCTACCTATGCCATATTAAACTGGAAGTTGGGCTATGAAGTCACTGTAAAAAAAAACAAACCCTCAGCTTAAGTCAACAAATTTCATATACACTGTTGTCCAAATGCTAAGGTTTAGAATTCTAAATTCTAAGCTTTAGAGTCTGGCAATAGTTTTTGTGAGCAAACACAATCCAGTGTAAAACTTACCATACAAAACAGGTGTTTCAGCTTTTAGGAACACGGTTGAAATAAAAACAGTACATTCAGTTTGATCTGAAGACTGCTGAGGTAAAGGGCTTGTCTGTAAGGCAAAAATACTCCCCATAGAATTTCAGGAGAATATGTTTTGTCTAAATGTGATCCCACATCAGTCCAAAATACTCCGAATACTCCATGAGAAAAGCCTTTGCAGCTTTTCCCATATTGTTTTAAATAATGCATGGGAATGGACACTATTGCTAGTTAGGACAATCAATTTGCATTGCTGCACATTCTCAGAGTGGACAGCTGATTGGTCAGACATGCGCAGGGGGCAGAGCTTGCCAGCAAGGCAGCGCCAAAACCACCATGTTGGATTTTCGTCATAGCGATTGTGCGCTGAGGCTATGAAGCAGCTGTTTCCTCCCTTTTTTTCTGTTTATCTAAGTGGAAGATCACACTTCTGCACCTTGGATTAGCTTTTTTTTAAAAAAATACTGTTCAATGGTGGCAACTAGCAACAATAAAAACATGATTCACTCATGTCTGCCATCTTGATTCACAGGCATACACGTTTGAACAACAGAAGTGTATGGCTTTGCATGCCTGCAATCTTGAAATAAAAACTATGGAGAGAAATGAAAGCTGCTACGAATTGGCGTTACTGTGCATCAATCCACATTTTATTGCCTCGTATAGACAAGTCCTAGGATTTAGAACTTGGAGACACTTCTCTTGTTTGGTCTATAGCTCCTCAATATCATCAGCCATCACTGAACCTGGGACCTTCTTTATGCTAAACCTATACTCTGTCTTGAAGATATGTTTGTTCCCTTCCTGTAGTTTTAGATTCCTAGGACTATATAAATAATAAGGATTGTACTGTTCAGCCTTCAGTCATCAGTCTGATTGTCAGTACAGCAATGTGAAGTGTAGTTAGGCTCAGGGCAAAAAGGTAAGAAAAGACAATTCTAAAATATTACCTTGTACCATGTTACAGAAATGTTCTCTATTAAAAGGCAAATACCATTGACTGTGAAGCACCTGAAGGGCACTTAATGGCTCAGGCATTTAATCACTCTCTCACACACGTCTAACTGAAATGTAGATGCCTCTTCTGTATAATCCATTGCCTCTGTAAATCATGCATTGGAATGGAAGCATTATCTGGAAACGTTAATTCTAAGATATTGTCTTACAGTTTTTTGGCAACTGAACCCAAGGAAATGAAAACCGTTTATAAATACTGTCTGACATGAGCCTTCCAGAATTATTTACAAATTATGCTCAGCAAACTCCCCCCCACCCGAAGCATTTCTCCTCCTCTGCTCACAGTCTTTTGGGGCAATGTTTTTTGCTCATGTGTCTGTGTGGTTGCCTTGCCCTTCCCATCACTCCAGCTCTTCTTCAAAAGCTAGACAGTTACTGCAGGATACATCTTCTGTTCACTATTGCTATGGGGGTAAGGAGACTGAATTGGCCTGTATCCACTTTGCAGACCATCCAGAAAATTTGGCACAGGGGCCATGGGCATAGAGTCATGCTGGACAGCATATCCCACATACTGTGGATGCAAATACTGGCCTTGGTGAGGGACTATCTGTGTAGCCTGCTGGCAGTTCAGTACTGAAAAATTAGTAGGCATGTTGACATACACGTTATTCATGGTCCCTTCTGGTAGACAGCAATTGGTTTGTGATCTGGTAGGAGGGCCACGGGCACCTGAGTTAGCACTCGAACTGGAGCTGGCAGCAGTGCTTGACTGACGAGAGGAGGATCCTCGGGAGGTGCTGGCACTTGAAATCATGGGAATGGTCTCCATTATCCGATTACCTCCAGGAGCTCGGCTCTGTTGTGGCTCTTGCTTGGGTCGCAAGCATCGGCAGCAACATGCTGCTACGAGGGATCCCAAGATGATGAAGGCAACGAAAACAGATCCAACGATAAGGAATGGCACATAAATAGGCACTGCCGATAGAAAAAGAAAAACTCTTTTCAAGGAGATGCTACCGATGCAAAACCATGTCATTAAAAAGGAACAAAAGACAAGCCAACTACTTTCCTCTGCCTTTAATAAAATAACAGGATAGGTCACTGTAAAAGCCTTAGGGCTGAAGCACAGGTTCAGTGGGACAAGACATTATCCGAACTACAGGGTTGTCATAAAAAAATGGCACCACTATCTATAGTCCCTCCCCCTGCATTATGCACAATATTATGTTCTCAACATGCTATTTTCTGCACTAACATTTCACATCATTTGAGCAGATTAGAGCAATTTAAATGTACGTATAGATAATGCACACTAATAACACAGGCAGCATTAATGTGGATACTGTAATTACAGAATCCACAAAACATTACTGGTCATAATACTAAGACAATAAGGCAAGAACACATTTCCTAAGATTACGGCCGCAATCTGTACATACTTATGGGGAATAAGTTCCACTAAATTCAATGGAGATTACTTCTGAGCTGACATGTACAGAATTGCACAGTTAGAAGACAGTTTACAAAAGGTGACTCAATATGATCATGAACTAAGAAAGAAAAGGGCTTTGAAATGAAGTATCTTTTCAATTTAAAAAAAAATGTAATCCCAGAAGTATTACTGTTGTAAAATCTCAGTTATGGTGCTTGTACTCTTATCTCCCCACCCCCACCACACACACACACACCTCGTGGAAATTAATTCATACTTTCCAGGAGTGAACCAACCTTAATTATAATATAACTTCAGGCTAGCTCTGATAGGTTTTGAACAGCAGAAAAAGTGCTGGAAAGCAACCAAAGCTTTCCCAAACAGAAGTCAAAATGCTGATGTTCACTTTTGAAATCAAGTCACATAAATGCATGATTAGAAAGTTGTGCTATTTATTCATTGGTAATACAACAAGTAGGTTAGCATATCATACAAACTGTCATGTAACTGGATATTTTTCATTAGTAAGAAACACCTTTTTCTTTCATGGATGTTTCCTGGCCTTTTAAAATTGGAAGCAAAAGCAATATTATTAGAATGCTAGCGTGTCTGATCTGAGACACAACGTGCCTGAGATGTCCTGGGAAATGCTGCCATCTACAATACTAAGGCTAATATATTTGCACTTCCCATCACAATAGAAGAAAAGGAAAAAGCAGAATTATATCATTTATAAACATGAATGAACGGCGAAGTAAAATTACAGGGGTGCACTTAGACACTAGGGCCTGCCCTTGTCTACTTATCTCAGTTTCAGAAGCTACCGAAGAAAGAAAAATTAAAGCATGTCTTCATTTGTTCAGAAAACCTTTTTTTCAATACCATGTTATTCCTTCTATCTTAATCAAAGGACAATCTATACTAGCCTTCTTCAACCTTTTGCCTTCCAAATGACTTGGGACTACAGTTCCCACCCACCCCAGCCAGGATCATCAATGTAAATGTTGCCTATGAGATGATGGGAGTTGAGTCCAACACTACAACTGCTGCCAGGTTGGAAAAGCTGGTTTGTATTTCTAGGAGCTGAAAAAGCATCCCTGTTCATTTTCGTTTAATCTTAAAGCTATACTGGAAGACTAGTAACATCAGGTCACAACTCTATGTAGTGGTTCCAGATAAAGGAGATTTTTACATGGGCTATATATCTCGTGGCAGGAACAGAACAGGGTCGGGAAAGGTCTTCCCTTTCGGAAGACGTTGACCCTGTTCCGTTCCCTAATTGTCATCATTCTGTTTTCTCCCCGTGATATAGTATTCACGGGGAGAAGTCGTTATTAAGCACCCGGTTCCGTTTCTGTAACGGAACACAGCTGTGCAAATTGGATCCCATCCCTGTTGTGGAATGACAGGGACCGGGGAGGAGCTCCGTGGTGAGTACTTCCTACAAAGATTGGGACATCCAGGTAAGTGTCACCCTTCCCACCCCCCTCTCCGGGTTACTTGTATTTAAATAATTTTTTTTTTAATTTTTATTCTTTTATTTGACAGCTGGAGGGGGGGTTGAATTTGAATTTCCCTCCCTCTCATTCTCTCAGGAGAACAGATGCTGGTGAAACATCAGAAAGAAACTATTCCAGAACACAGCCTCACAGCCCAGAAAAAAACCAAGGAAAATCTCAGGTATATTGGCAGTTACAGCCAGCCCTCTGTGTCCATGGGTTCTGCATCCACAGATTCAACCAACCACAGCTCCAAAATATTCAGAGGGGGAATTCCAAAAAGCAAGCCTTGATTTTGCCATTTTATATAAGGGATGCTATTTTACTACATCACTGTATTTAACGGGACTTGCGCATCCACAGATTTTGGCATCCATGGTGGTGGTGGGGGACCTGGAACCAAACACCAGTGATACCAATACCCTACAGAAGATGCTGTGGAAGTGAGATCAGAACATAATAGGACAGAGAAAGATGAATGATGCTTTTCAATAATGACAAACATTTTTTTAAAAAAATGCTGCAACTATAATGGTAACTAAGTTCCCATGTTCTAATTAGGGACTTTTTCAGATGCCCTAAAACCCGTCAGGGGAGAGGTACACGGCTATCCTGCGGCAGGGGGGTCGTTTTCGGACACCGCCGTCCCTGTCCCGTCATTCTCCGCATTACTTCCGTGTTCGATCTATTGCAAATTTTTACTCACGGACGTTTTTCGTGAGTAAAAAGTGGTGTGTCTGCAATAGATTGAACATGGAAGTAACACAAACAACAATGGGAGGGGGACGGTGGCATCCGAAACTGACCCCCTGCTGCGGGACAGCCATGTACCTCTCCTGCCCTACCCTGACAGGTTTTAGGGTGTCTGAAGAAGTCCTTAGTTTTTAAAATAACATCAAGCTTGACCCTGGTGGGGTGGGACTGACAATTGGAGCTGAGTGTTCTTCTAGCAGGGCGGGGCAGCATACTCCTTGTAACAATCCCTTGAATGGCCACTCTCTAGGGCCAGCAATCTCCTCCCTTTGCCTGTTCTTTCTAGGAGACAGGGGGTACAGCCTTGCCCCCCCCCCCCAGCCAATAGCACAGGCCAGATTGTCCTTCAGGAAGTTCCAGTTCGAGGCTCAGCTCTGCCCTAATATCAACAAGGTAAGTAGCCTTAAACAACAGCACAAACCCTTAGTTTCAGTATTCATCCCTTACATAGAAATATGGGAATAATGATGCTGTTCTATCAGCTAGGACTAGGATAATATATGTGAAGTGTTTTCTTCATTCTAAAGGAGTCTGATGTCAACATAACCACCTAATATCATTAGATAAATGGAGAGCCCTCTTCTTACAGAGTCAAATATCGGTTCAAAACATTGGACTGGGATATGAGAAATCCAAGTTCAAGTCTCCATTCAGCTGTGAAGGTCACTAGGTAGGTGACCTTGGTCTGGTTACCCTCTCTCTGTCTGGCCTACCTCACCGGATAGCTGTGATGATCAAGTAGGGTGGGTTAAAACCATGTATGCTACCTTGAGCTTATAGAATGCAACGGCAGTCATAAATCCAACTAATAAGTAAATTATCTCTATTCCCCTGCCACACCCACACCCACTTGGGGGTGGAATTTTAGGATTTGGAAGCCTTGCTTGGTAGGGTGTGACTACCTGAGATTCTCTAAGCTCTGAGAGACAATGGGCTAAATGGTTTCCAGAACTATTATTTGGTTTTTCTTTCTTCCCTAGCCCAGTCTACAGAGTTGTAAAGAAACACTCTGCTATCGAATATAATACAGATTGGGAAGAATAAAAACTAAAGACGGGGTTAGGTATTAAAACATGTTGTTGTTTCCAACTTAAGGCAACCTAAGGTGAACCTATCACAGTGTTTTCTTAACAAGATTTGTTCTGAGGGGGGGTTGCCTTTGCCTTTGCCTTCCTCTGAGGCTGAGAGACTGTGACTTACACCATGCCAGCTCTCTCACAGACTATATATATATATATATATATGTATATATTTCAGACCCTCTCTCATGTAACAAGAATAGCATCCCACAATAAGCTGATCAAACATGTAGAGCATGATGGGATTCTCTATTCTCTCTTACTGGAAGCACTGTAAATTCTTCTACTGGTGTTGTTCTATTTGACTGTCACTCAGGAGAGGCTGTGCAGAAGTGCAAGGAAGCTATTTCTCTTTATCTGCAAGAAGTTTCTGGCTCACAGCAAAGCCAGCCTCTGAGACATTCTGCTTCTGGAAGCAAAAGACAGGATGGCATCCACACCTCCCCTCCCTTTCTATGTACAGAAGGTGGCTGAATGTCCCTCTGTAAGTTTAGTGGACCTGGGACAATACATGTTGCAAAAGGACCAGCTGAGAAGTCTAAGCAGAACAGCTAGGAGTCTGCCACAGAAGCATTTGCCACCTAAGATACCGTATTTGCCTCAGTCTGCTTAACAGAAGAGCTGGAATGGCTCAGAGTTTATATGTGGTTCCTTTTAGATCTCACAGACCTTGAGAGTTCTCCCTCAAAAGTCTCTGGTAGAGTTCTCCTATCACAAGGGCTGCATCTCAAGAGGGTATTTCCTTATTGGCTCATAGATATGTCTGCACTCACATTACACTGTTAAGAGTGCTATTATTCCATGTTAACTGCTGTGGTTGCATCCTAAGAAATTGTGGGGTTTGTAGTTTAGTGAGGCCTAAGAGCTCTCTGGCTGAGAGTTCTAAATGCCCCTCCCTAAACTAAAAATCCCAGGATTCCACAGGAGGCAGCCATAGCAGTTAGAGTGGAATAATAGCACTATAACAGTATAGTGTAATAAGCTCCATTACAGAACTATATTCCACTCACAGGATGCTATGTCTGCATTCTATGGAACCTTGGGGTTTGCAGTTTGGTTGAGCACTAGAGCTCTCTGGCAGAGAATTTTAAATACCCCTCCCTAAACTGCAAGTCCCAGGATTCCATAGGATATTGCCATGGCAGCTAAAGTGGAATCATAGCACTATATGTGTAGTGTGAAAGGGCCTGGAGTCTAGTTGACACCAGATTTCTATGGCTTCTTCCTCCCAACAGTTATTGCACTAATCACCATCACCACAAGTAGAAGCATCTCAAGACAGATGGGAGGATACATCCTCATCTGCAATCACAGCCTAGTTTGCATTGAGCATCTGAACCAGCAGAATCTGGGGCAGAGGTTCTGGGTACCACTCAGCAGAATGAGGAGCTGGGCCCGCAAAGTTGCAAAGATCTGTTAGTCAAATTCTGAAATGAGTGAAATCATTTCAGAGCATTAAGACCATAAAGAATGGAGTCTAAAATTACCCCAACTGCACCACTATTGTTATATCTGGACATGTAGTTACATCAGGAGTGGGCAAAGAGCAGCTTCCAAGTGCGGAAGTTCACCTTTTGAATAGGTTGCAGGACTCTCTTGCATTGTTTGGGGTTTTTTAAAAGTGGATTTCAAAACCAGAAGTGGACTTCTGGCCATTTTGGTATTTTTTAAAACAAATTTGGTAGTATATGGTGGTCCCTGGAGGAGCAATAAATTGGCCTGAACTCACCACAGTTGCCCACCCCTGTGTTAGATCATTTGTATTTACAGCACCTTTGGCATATGCAGGGCCCAGGTTAGCCAAGTGATGTAATTCACTGAAGGGATTGACACAATTGCTTTATGTGATGCATTTGATTAAGTTGGACTTATCCAGAAATAAAAGACCCAGGTCAAATCTCTTATTTGCTATAGAAGTCAAGAAGTCACTTTCCCCCTATCATACACTGTCACAAAAGTATCATGAAGACATGCTATTCTGTCATCCACTTACAGAAATCTTAGCCATTTCTCTAAGAAATCTTAGTTTTAAGCTGATTAGTCAGTTAATGGCTTAACGTCCTATAGCCCTGTTTCAGATCTGGCCCAAAGCACTTTGCTGCCTAAGGTAGAGGATGGTGCCCTCTCTCAGATAAACCCCTCTGGACTGGCAAGTGAATCTTCCTTCAATTCTGGCAATGGGACAGCATCCTTCCTGATGCCTGAAAAAAACATGCTAGCTTGCTTTAATGCTAGGTTCTCTTCTCCAAATCTTTTCTGTCACCTCCTGACATCTTCTGCCTGAGGCAAACATCTCAATTTGCCTAATGGTAGGGCCATTCCTGCAATCTTGGACTGCAGCCAAGATCAGAATTTTATTTCTCAAATATACTGCCTATCTATACTACCTGTTTTGACATTTTCGCATAGTCATTAATGTCAAAGTGACTCCACAGGAAGACAGATTGCAAAACTCTAATCCAGGATCTTTTCCACTTTGAAATTCTTATGGGGGCTGTCACAGCCCATTAAAATAATTTGATCATTAATAAATAAAATGAAGACCCCATACAGCCATTGCCTTGATTTCAGGTGGAAAGTTCAGCAGGTGCTCAAATGTCCTGCTTATTTCTTTTGCTCTGAAATCAGTGGGGTTTCTAATTCAGCTCAATTTATATGAAATTTATATGAAAGTCAGTTAATTTAAATGACACACAATCTCAGCCAAGTATTGTGTATGTATAGTATTACAACCAAAACATGTTTCACTTTGGCTGTATCATGCCCTTAATAAATAATTTAGCACTGACCATACCCCAGATAATTTGAAAACCTTTTAGGGCAGGGGTTGTTTTGTTGTTGTGTGCCTTCAACTTGTTTCCAATTTATGGCGATCCTATCTTTCTTGACAATATTTGTTCTCAGGAGCGTTTCCATTGCCCTCCTCTGAGGCTAAGAGA
The DNA here is from genome assembly GCA_030847615.1 of Gambelia wislizenii. Lineage (NCBI taxonomy): Eukaryota > Metazoa > Chordata > Lepidosauria > Squamata > Crotaphytidae > Gambelia > Gambelia wislizenii. Next base: position 340,811,972 of record JAUMIR010000003.1, read on the forward strand.
GTGTGACTTGCCCGAGGTCATGCAGTGGGTTTTCACTGCCAAGCAGGAATGGGTCTCCAGAGTCGTAGTCCCAACACTCAAACCCCTACACCATGCTGGGCAGGGGTTGACTACCATTATAAAGATACTCTTCTCTTTGTTATCTCCACTTTCTCCTTCTAGCCCCTGAATTCTCTTAACAGATGCCAAATGTTGAGTTATGGTGGATTTCCAAACGCTGACCTTGGTGACCCAAAATCACATGAATTTAACTGTAGTCCACAAAACATCCCAGAGCAGCCCTGCTGAAGTGAACAGGGCTGCCAAAGAAAGTGACTTGTGATGACAAATCCAGATTGTGCCTCTCAAATTATTTGGGTCACAAACGTTAAGGAATGGAAGGATAATGAGGCCACTGGAACAACAAAGCAGTAAATGGAGCTTTGCTCACAGATGAGAGAAACTTTCATGGGTGGTGGGAATTGCTTGCTAGGCTGCATTGGAAACAAGTGAGGGAAGACTTTCCCGGAAGTTTATACTAGAAAAGACTCCTGGTTACAATACAAAAAAAAAAAAAAACACACACACAAAAACCCAGTCTACCCAGATCAGCCACAAGTGGGTGAAGTATAACTTCATACTCTAAAAAAGTGTATTCCTTATAAACATGCACATAAGGAGCAATTTGGAATAACTGATCAATACTCCCAAGCAGGGAAAGCCAACATACTCTCTGGCAGCAGCAGCCAAGCTTTCTCAATGTGGACATGATCCATGATTTAATGATATGACATGATTTAATACCACCCTCTTCTTCATTTTCCCTCCACTCAGTTGAGAAATGAAAAGTTTTCCAGCTGTAGGATAAGGGATATTGAATAGACTTACTGTATTTGCTTCATGGACTGAAAAAAAAATACACCCAACAATAATGAATGTGCAGAGGAACACTGACTCATAGCTATATATGCACAACCCTTCCGGATGTTTCCCATATTGTAATTTCCTCACCCCAGTATGTGGTGCCAAATTTGGATTCACAATTATTGTTTATTTTCTGAACTAATATATAATTTGTATTGTAGGCAGTAAACTGTTTGAGGGAAAGATATCCACCTAAGGTGCAGAATATCATATCATCAAATGGTTTTGAAGACTTTGCAGGTACCCTATTGTTAATCCTTTGGCTCTGAACATATGATGCATTTTAAAAACAGTGTCATCGAACTCAAAAGAATGACTCAGGTTTTAATTCTGAACACATTTGACAATTGGTTGTAATCATTGATGGGTGTGGGAAGGATTCCTTTGGGGAAGAAGTGCAGTAAAGGTATTTTTAAATGGAAATGCTTTCCATTCTGTATCAACAGTATCTGTGTGTACAGCAAAGAAAATCTACAATATGCTTGTTTGTGTCATGTCTGTACCTGTCCTTTGGCTGCTGCACATGCATTTTTCACATATGACATTTCAGTGGCCTCCAATAGCTACTATTTGCAAATTCCATTAAAAAATATCCCCATGCCACAACAGTGACATCCATAATTAGAGCCATACTGGATCAGACCACATGTCTATCTAGTCCAAGATGCTGTTCATACAGTGGCCAACCTCTTGCCTGATGAGGAAGCCCATCAACAGGACTTGAGTGCAACTCTGAAACTCGCAAGCATTAGGCATCAGACAGACCCTTTGGGAAAACACTAAAACTCTATAGTCAGGTGTTCCTGGTGCTGTCTCAGCTAAACTTGTTTTCTGCTGCTCCAGAGACTGGAACACGGAGCAATGGGTGCAAGCTCCAGGAACAGAGATTCCACCTCAACATGAGGAGGAACTTTTTGACAGTAAGAGCTGTTCGGCAGTGGAACACACTCCCTCGGAGCGTGGTGGGGTCTCCTTCCTTGGAGGTCTTTAAACAGAGGCTGGATTGCCATCTGTCGGGGATGCTTTGATTGTGATTTCCTGCGTGGCAGGGGGTTGGACTGGATGGCCCTCGTGGTCTCTTCCAACTCTGCAATTCTATGATTCTATGAAACAGGTAGGTAACCTTACAGAGTAAGTTCCACCAAAATCATTAGGATTTTTTTTTTCCTGAGTGGGCCCATATAAGATTGCAGTCTCTGTAAGGAAACTTCAGCTTTCAGTACAAATCCAATGTGCAGAATTTCAGCATGAATTTCAGGATGTAGGCATGGCAATGGCAGGTGGAAGAGTGTCATGAGACCTATTGTGTGCCCTGCGAAACAAGAACAGTACTACAGAGCTGCTGTATGGAGAACTTGTGTAGCTCTGCATTAAGTGTGCCTGGTACGAACGGGGCTTGTTAAAGTTCCTTTTTGTTACACTACAACTCCCAGAATCATCCAGCCAGCAGAGCCACTGACCATCCTGGATGGAAAAGTTCTGAGTTGCAGTCCAAAAAGCTTCCTAAATTCGGAGCATGAGGAGCTCATCTTTGGAGCCTGGGACACGGTGGGGTAAATAACTAGATCAGTGGTTCTTAACCTGTGGTCTGGGGACCCCCAGGGGGCTGTGATGTCCTCACAGAGGGTCTTGCAAAGGCTTGAAGGCTGCTTGGCCCACCTCCTCCCTACAGTGGAGTGGCCACGTAACAGGCGCCAAGGCAAAGGCAGGCTGGCCTGGCCTGCACATTGCCGTTCAATCTACTCCAGCCACAAACTTGCAGGAAGAAACAGGAGAAAAGTCTCCCTTCCCCCTCCAATGCCTCTGAGGGAAGGGTTCATGGATGGCGTAATCGTATTATTGTTGTGGTTGTGGTTTTAAATCCTGAGTGGAGGGCCACGGCAACAAAAGATATCGAAAGGGGGTCCCTGGTCAAGAAAAGGTTAAGAGCCACTGGACTAGATTCCAAGGGGGGCGAGAGGAAACAATGGCAAGGAACGTGGGAGGGGAGGCGGCGCCCACCCCGCCCGTGGCCCCTTCCTACCTGCCGCGCCGTCGGGCCCCTCCTTGTCCGGCCGCCCGTGCTCGGCCCCCCCGTGCTGCCGGTCGTTGTCGCACACGCCCTGGTCGAGGCGGGCCTCCGGGCGGGCGCAGCAGTAGCGAAGGGCGCAGGTGCCGCAGCAGATGGTGGCGTCGCCGTCGTCGAAGTGCTCGGGGCACTGGAAGCCCTCCCGCCAGGCCGCGCCGTCCTGCCAGCCGTGGCAATACTCGCCGCTGCCCCGCGCCCCCTCGGCCGCCAGCCCCAGCAGCACCAGCCCCAGCAGCCAAGGCCGCCTCGCCAGCCGCCCCAGAGCGCAGCCCACCCTCCACATGGCACAGCCCCAGCCCTCGGGCACCCCGGCGCTCGCAGGCAGCGCACTCCCTTCGCCTTGCCTCGGGGCTGAGGCACACGCCGGACCCAGTCGTGGCGCGTGGGCGGCGTGCGTGACACGAGTCTCACAAGCCCGTCAACCAAGGGTGGGCTTTAGAGCCCCCTCCCTCCGTGCGCCCTCAGCGGCACCCAAGGGGCATGGTGGGCATCACCTGCCCGCCCCCGCCCTTGGTAATGGTGATGGCTAGGATTGGACGCGCAGCCCCTCCGCAGACAAGGCGCCAAGTCGCCCTCCCTCAGGTGCGGGATAGACGGAGCCCGGCGAGCCTGAAGCCAAGCAGCTGCCGCCGCCGCCGCCAACTTGCCAAGTGTGCGGGGAACAACCAAGAAGGTCTCGCGGTTTTGGCGGCCCCGGAAAAGGAGCCAGGCGGGCTGAGGAGGCTTCAAAAGAGAGCCCCAAGTCCACAGAGCGGCCTCTCAAGTCCTACAGTCCAAGGCGGGCAAACTGGCCACGCACCCCCGACGGCGAGAAAGGCTTTTTCGGCTGAGAAGAAGTCCAAGCTGAGTCTCCTCAAGGGAGAGGGAGGAGGCGGAGGCGGCCCTCCACGGCGGAGACGTCCGGTGCCTCCAGTGGCGCCTTCCCGGTTCCGGGCAGCTCCGCCAACAGTCGCCGGCTGTTTTTGGAGGCGTTTGAGAAAGCCGCGCAGGAGGGACTCCCTGCTCATTAGTCCGAGGCGAGCAGCCGCAGAGGCAGGACGGAGAAGCTGCCGCCCCGGGAGACGAAGCGGCGAAGCCCACAAACTCCCTCAGCCAAGAGAGCGGGAGAGGCGGGTCTGGGGCGAGGGGGAGGGAGGCACCACACGCCCCCCACCACACGCCCGCCTGGCTCTCGGTCTTGGGGGCTCCTCCGTCTCTCGCCCCCCTCTGCGTCGCCAAGCCGGCCAACGGGAGCTGGACGGGGAGGCTGGGAGGCGCCACTCCCGCGTCTTCGCCGGCGCTTCGCCTCCCTTTCAACCCGCCGTCCCCAGTCCGGGGGGCATCGTGGCTTCGGCTTCTTCCCGCCCGGTCCTCGGCTCCAGTTACCGCCTCCCTCGCGCGACGGCCCAGAGGCGAGGAAAGGAAAGGGTCCCTTTTCCGAGACTTCGGCTGTTCCCGAGGCGGCCCCCCGAAGTTACTGGCGCCCACTGAGGAAGTGCCTCAGCACCTCCGTCCGGCTTTCGGGGCAGTGGTGCTGGAGAACGCGCAGCCGCCTCCTCCTCCGCCGAGTTGTTCCTCTCTGCCTCCTCCGCTCCTCCCTCTTCTGGAGAGGCCAGCAGGAGCCGTCCGGGCTCAGGGCGAGCTCTTTCCCCTCTCCTGTCAGGAGCTGGAGTGGGCAACACCGCCGTATTGCCTACAGCCCGCCAGCCCTTTGGGGAAGGCGACCGGCCACTGCAAAACTCCCCCCTCCGTCCTCTCTCTCGCTCTCCCTCTGATGGAGGGGATGGCCGGAGCTCCTGCCGTCCGCGGGCTCCCACCGCGATGCCTCGGCTCGCTTGCTCCCTCCGTTGTTATTATAGGCACCCAACACGCTCCGACCGCGCACGCGCCCCGAGCCCCGCCGCGCCCCCTCCCGCCCCCTCCCCTTCCCCCCCTGCACGGAGCGCGTGGGGGGCGTCCTCTGCCTTCACTCCCCTCTGCGCACCGGGAGCCGTGGCGGGGGGGGGGGCGGGGAGGTGGAGGAGGAGGAGGGGAGAGGCTGCTTCAGTTATGCCAAAAAGGACGGGGGGGGGGAGGTTGGGGAGAGAGAGGAGGAATTCACGAGATTGGAAAACCAGCGACAGTCCGGTAAACACACACACGCGGCTGTGGACGGACCCTCCGGCCTTTCTCACAAGGAACTAAGGGGCTCTGGGGTGAGGACTTCTCCCCCGGCCCCCCTCCGGAGTCACAGAAGGTGGGGAAAGCAACAGCCAGGAAGCACCCCCCCTCAAACAAGCATCCGGCGGTGGGACTGTGGGGGGGGGGCTGCAAAGCCAGCGGGAAAAGGCAGCTGCTGGTTACTTTCCCCCCCCCCCGTCCTCTCTGGAGCCTGTGGCAAGGAGGACTGGGGCCCCGGGCTGCCTGGAGAGAACTTGAGAGCAGTTGCTTCTGGCCCACCGCTCGCCCTCCCCTGTCCTCTCCCCCACCTCTCTTTCCTTCTATCCCGCCCTGCCATCTGCTCCTTGCTCACCTGAGTTCTCCCTCTGGGTGGTGCCACAGTGCCCTTGTAGCCGAGCTGTCTCCCAAATCATCCCTGCCATCCCACTGCCAGGCAGAGAGAAAGGGAGGAGGGAGATGAGTGAGAAGGCCACCAGGAGAGTAGAAATGGGAACTGCTTTCCTGCCTTGCCCACTCACTTTGAGTTGGTAGGGTTGCCAGACTGAAAACTGGAGGGGGCTCCTGTACCTTTAATGGTTGTGCATATTGAGGGGATTTGAAGAGGTATTGCTTCTCACACAACTAGGTAACAGACAACACCTACTGAAAATCCCTCTTCTACATGACCATTAAAAGTACAGGAGCCTTCTCTGTAGGAACACAGAGTTGGAGTTTTACTCAGGCATCCCTACTGTGTGGTGAGACTTCCTTCTGCCCTGTGCCACCCGTAAGAGGTGTAGCTGGGCAAAATAAGAGCATTGCCCTCCAAATAAAATTTCTCTCCTACCCCACCCATGAAATTTTACTTCAATCCTCAAATTTCTAGCACTGCAGAGAATGAGACACTGAAACATTTTCACACCATAGAACTCTTATATTTGTGGCGTTCACCTTAACCAGCTAACTTTGCCTGCCCCTTTTCTTGGGATGCCTGAGCTGTATTTCTAAATGTTGGGCTGTAGTTTTCAGTTACCAGAAATGCCAGGTATTTGGGGAGTGAAGAAAAATTTAATGTGGAGGGCAGAGTTCATATTTGGGGAGGCAGTGGCTGCATTTTGCACCCCATGCCATAGCTACACCTCTGGTACAAATGAGTGAGTGAATGGATGAGAAAAACTACCACATTTATTATAGGGCTGAATCATGTTGGGACAATATAACTAGGATAGGTGGTGACAGCCAGATTCAAGAAGATGTGAATAGTGGGTGAAGTGTGAAGAAGGAACTAACTTCGGCTGCTTTTTTTATGGACTGCAGTCTACTTCATCAGACCTATGTCATGTTGTCAGAGGAGAATTAGTACTTTCTGCATTTATTTTACAGCGAATAAAGATCTACCAGTTGGAAGACCTTGGTGTTTCTAGAAAAACACAAAATAGATTCTACTGACTTAAAATGTCTCCTCTCCTTCCCTGATCAGGTTCACAAGAGAGGCCCTGTTGTACCCCAAGGTCGTAGAATCATTGAGTTTGAAGAGACTGCAAGGCCATCCAGTCTAAGGGCCATCCAGTGCCTAGAATACACCATCAAAGCACTCCCAACAAATGGCCATCCAGCCTCTGTTTAAAAATTTTCAAAGAAGGATACTCCACCACATTCTTAGGCAGTGCATTCCACTGCTGAACAGTTTTACTGTCAGGAAGTTATTCCTAATGTTTCGATGGAATCTCTTTTCTTGTAGATGGCTCCCCTTCAGCCCGATCACAGTTCTCCACTCCACTCTTTCCTTGCCTCTCCTCCAGAAACTTCCCACTGCCCTGATTCTGACTTGTCATCTCCCAAGTACACGCTCAAAGACCCATCCCTGCAGCTTAACTGACCCATTCAAAGAGACATACAGAGTCATTATGAAACATTAAGGTTCTTTTGACAAACTTGGGGCTCCTTTTTTGAGTCACATAAGGAGCACCAAAGTGACCAATTCACAGTAATTGGTGAGGAAATTTATAACACCACAGGCTTCAGAGTAGTCTGCCAAAGCCTTTCCTCAAGCCAGGACTGAAAATAGTATCCTGCAAAACAAATTTCCTACATAAGTATTATATTTTCCTTATTGTATTTATACTTTGCCTTTCTTCCAAGGATCACAAGATGATCCACATACACACACTATTTCCCCCCCTCATGACAGCCATGTGAGGTGGGTTAGACTGAGAGTGACACTATATACTAGAGTTCCACAGACAACTTGTGCTTAAGAACGCCCCCTTGTCGTGGGAGAGAGGCTTGCGTACTCTAATGATGCTTTGAGCTATGCTGGCGGTGGCATAATAGCCACCGGTAGGGTCTCCCATGCCAGACAGGTCAAAACCGAAGGGTCTGACAAAGAGCGTCAAAGGGCAGGATGGGCTCTCTAGCCTTGTGGCAACCGTCCTAGGAGAAGGAAAACTCCAATCCCAAACCCGGGCAGATGGTGCTCGTCCAACCCTGTAAGGTCAACCATCTAAGAGAAGGAAACTCTAATCAAACCTACGGCCCGAGGACCTCGCTGCCACGTCCATGCTTGCAAGGCCACGGCAGATGAATCTCTGGTTTAAAGGGTGAGGCCAGTTCTGTGCACGCTGCGCTCCACCAGAAAAATCCATTGCACAGGCTCGAAGGACAAATCCATTTCCAAAAAAGCCCTGTAGCGGCTGTGCTTTTTGCAACCGGACTTGTTTATCTCAGATTGGCCTTTTTAGTCATCAGCGCGCTTGCAGAAAGCACGGGATGAGTCCTTCCTGAATCTTCATTTGCGAAGAAAAGCCAGAGAGAGAGAGAGAGAAGTTGTTTGCATGATGGAAACTAGCATAACTTTGTTGCAGTATGGTACAAATATATTGTATTTGCACAAGAAGAATCATCCCCATGATGTTCACAACAAAACCAGATGAAGATTGGGAGAACCCGTTTTAATGGACATGCAGTTGTTGATAATATTCACTTTGGAGCCAAACAAAATTCATCAAAATGCAGATTCTATAGCAAAGACATAAGGGGATGAAAGGAAAAAGACAAGAAACAGACAACAAAATGTATTAAAGGCCAATGCCATTGAAAGTTTTTTGTATTAAGAACTTATCAACCTACGTAAGTCCTGGTGCATAGCCTTTTCTCCATTGTTACTAAAATTTTGAAAATAAAACTTTTTTTAAAAACAACTCTTGTGTTATCGCTGCCAGCTCAAAACCAGAAAATACTGGCAGAAGCGAGGTGAACTGCCATCTTCAGGCAGTGGATGTTTAGGCACAAACCTGCTACCAGTGGACCACAAGCAAAGGGGATTCCTTCTCTGAGGATGTAGTGAGAGCCAGTGCCATCCATTTTGTTTGTATGTATGTGCCTTCAAGTTGCCTGTTGGCTTCGGGCAACCCCATGAATTTCATCAGGCTTTCTTTGTTGTTGTGTGTCTCCAAGCCATTTCCAACATGGCGATCCTAAACCAACCCTATCACAGGGTTTTCTAGGCAAGATTTGTTCAGATGAGGTTTGCCTTTGCCTTCCTCTGAGGCTGAGAGAATGTGACTTGCCCAAGGTCACCCAGTGGGTTTCATGGCTGAGCAGGGATTTGAACCCTGGTCTCCAGAGTCATAGTCCAACACTCAAACCACTACACCATGCTGGCTCTTAGGCTATCATGCCCTGTGAGTTGGATGACAGTTTAGAATCAGAGGAGGAGGAGGACATGGCAGGGACCCTGGCATAGGTTTATTTACACCTGTGCCAGCAGGGGACCCTGCCAACCTGGAGGCTCAAGCAGAGGAACAGCCTGGCCCTAGTGGGTTGGCACCAGTTCCAGCAGAGGGTCCTGCCAATTCAGATAAGGATGATGAAGAAGAGATGGACTTACCTCCACTGAATCTGAATTGGATAATACATCCAGCAGTATGCTCGAAAGGAAGCTCGAAGGAAATCTCTGAGACTTTATGAGAAAAACCTGCTTGTCAAGAAGTACCTGACAATCCTTGATTACTATATATATGCTTGGGAAGCAATGGAGGCTTTGTCAGAGATCAACTGGTCTTCCTGATGAAAGCATCCTGCTGACTTTGTTGCCTTGATCCTTGCTGCCTCGATTCGTGCCTTGACCTCTGACTGTTCTTGATTATTCTGCTGCCTTGACCTTGGATTGTTCCTGATTACTCTGCTGTCTATTTCCTATTGACTCACAGACTTGTTTAGACCCACACTGCCTGCTGTAAGCCCTTGACTTTCTGGACTGTGTTACTGACTAAATCTTTGCTTGACTGTGTTTGCATTCTGGTGTGTTCATCAACAGCTGGCCACCTTCCCAGACTTTCCTGCCAAAGCACTTTCTCGGATATAGGCAAGGAAAGCCCAGAGGTGGTTTTGCTAGTTCCTTCCTCTGAAATGTAACCTACACCACCTGGTATTTGTTGGCAGTCTCCCATCCAAGTTCTAACCTGCTTAGATCAGCTTCCAAGATCAGACAGGATCTAATGCCTTCAGGATATTTAGGCCCTCCATCTTTACTTCTCCATCCACTTTACTTCTTAATAATCACCCTTGGAGTGATTGTATATTGTGGGAAACTTTGTGGTTGTTTTCTTTTTCTGCATTTTGGTAGATGTGTGTAGCTTTTCTTTGTCAAAGGTGCATTATATGGCTTGTTTATCCTATTCTCTGGAAGATAGGGAATTTGAATTTGGGGGCTGCGGGGGGAACAAAGCGATGATAAATATGGGGGTCACTATTCAGAGCATTTGAAGGAGATGAAGAAGTTGCAATGTTTGTCTGATGAACCAGTTAAGGGACAGAAGAAGGCTGAGGCACCTGAAGGCTAATAATCTGGCCTTATGAGGCCTTCAGGTTTGCCGTTCCAGTTCCTCAAAGGGTCTTAACATCTTGGTTTTTACTGCCAGCAGTGTGAAAAGTAAATCAATTTTTATTCTGGATCTTATTCTGGGTAGATGCTTGCGTATATGCACACACACGTGTGTGTGTATGCACATGCACGTGCAGGGGTTATATACATATTTTAAGGTTCACATATGTCTGTTTCCCTGTGGTGGGAAGCCTTCCTAGTTAGCCATGTGTTCTTGCTATGTGTGCATGGCAAAATACACAAATGTGCACTCATTAACATGTACATGATGGAGTGCTACATTTACAATTTGATGCATGTTAGGAATCCTTTATTATGAATGGTTCTGGGCATATTGTCATTCAAAACATTTAGCTTGATCAATAACAATAATATAACATATTATAAGAACAAGTAGAAGAAAAGTAGAAGAGAGAGAACCATATTTTTGTTTCAAGAGCCATTTTCCCTTCTAGGGAAACTTCTGAGGTATGTGCCCCCACCCACTTAAAAAAATAGGTTGAGGCTAAAGTAGGTGTGGCCACCTCCACTGCCTCTCTCTCTCTCTCTCTCTCTCTCTCTCTCTCTCTCTCTCTCTCTCGCTCGCTCTCTCTCTCTCGCTCTCGCTCTCGCTCTCGCTCTCTCTCATACACACATATTCATACACATCTACACACAGCACATCTGTAGCTTTTCACACCATAGCAAAAATGGAACACACACTTATTCTCACACACAGCACAGTCTCCCCTTCTCACACATAACACAGAGAGAGACAGATTCCCACCCTGCTCTGTGCTGCCATTAAGCTTGGAAAAATGGCTTCATGCCTAATTGCAGCATGCCTAATTGCAGATTTGGCCAGTGAAGGGGTGTCACAGCATGCAGGTAAAAGAGAGTTAATCCTTTCCTCTCCAGCTGAAATGTCCCCAAATCACTTCTCCCCATGTAGTAATTTGCATTTGAGAAACACTGCCCATTGGTGGTAATGGGAGGCTTTTTAAAAGATTTATTGCTCAAGGAGGCATGGAGGGGGGAACCATATGGGGAGGTTCCATGGGTCATATCTGGTCTATGAGCTAGAGGTTTCCCATGAACTGCTTCCTATAAAGTTGAGAACAAGGTTGGCTTTTATAGACAGCTGGACACATTCTCTAGTCACTTTCTCTAACCTCCAAGCAACCATACAGGTGGAAGAGCATATGTCTGTGTTGTGAAGCTCTTTGCCTTTCCTAGCATTTCATGTGTCTTTCCATACTATAGCATTTTCCCATCTTAAGTCAGAAGCATTATTCGTTCATAATGCCAGACATCCACATCAGTCAGAATGAGGTGTGACAACAATGTCAGAAAAATTAGACAAGAGTTCATGCCAGATAATTAGCCTTAGGGCAGAACTGGGGGAGGCAAATCTATGTACCTGCAGTATTTAAAGTGATTATTATGTTTCCTGAAAAGCATCTAAGACTGGAACTGATGAGAATTCTCTGGATGCCACGTTTTCCTTCTTAGGAATCACAGACAGCAAGTTCTGTTCAACATGTACAAAAAAAGTTTTAGCTGCATGTTGAAAAAGGACAACACCAACACCTCAGCAGTTTCTGGGTTTTGTTTTCAGCTTTTTGCTCCCAATGCACAAAAAGCCACGGAGTTAGTACATGCTAAGGAGATCCTTCTCACCAGTCCACCCACCATTATGTGTTATTTTACATGGCCATGCATAGTGCATTCATAGTGCTCCACCCTCAGAAGCAGAGGAAATATGGGTTTTTCTCTCTGTAGCATGTATGAGCAAGGTCATGAGAATCACTAGTGACAGCAGTGTGTGTAGAAGGGTGATTCCAGCAGTCATCCATACATGTGCTACTCTCAGAAAAGCCCTGATTTCGTTTCTGGGATACAAGAGTACAGAGTGGGCTGTGTTGTGTACAGCCAGACCAAATAATGCACAATGCTGAACTGGAAGTGGGAGGAGTGGAAAACTGTAAAAGAGGGGGGAAAAATTAAAATGCTTCCAAAAAAAGTTAAGAGACCGACAAGAATCAGGAGGGGAAGGTAAGAAAAATATTGTTTTCCTTTCAGTCTGTTTGTTTCTTTGATACATTTATATCCTGCCTTTTTCCCATGGTGGGAGAAAAAAGCTTCCCTGCTTAGATGTTAAAAACCTGCTTGAATAAAACATCTTTGCCTGCCAGCAAAAGGAAAGAAGGGAGGGGCCCAGCCTAGCCTCCTGAGGAAGGCAGTTCCAGAAGGTAGGAGCAGACACCAAGAAGGCTCTCTCTTGTGTCTTTACCAAGCCAGACTGTGATGGTGGCAGGACTAAGAGAAAGCCTTCTGATTATCTTAAAGTTCTGTCAGGTTCATATCAGGAGATACAGTGTTTCAAATAGTCTGGATTCAAGCTGTATGGTGCTTTATAGGTCATGACCAGCACTTTGAATTGTGCCCTGGAATGAACTGGCAGCCAGTGGAGCTGTTTTAACAGGGAGCTCAATTGCACATTGATGTTACTGGACTATTTTATTGGATATTAGCAAATAAAACTACAACCAATAAAATCTAACAATGTCATTGGGGACAAACAAAAGCAACTGAGAGAGGGCAAGTTAAATGACTATGTAAATATCTGCAACAACAAGAAGTATCCTCACTCCTCCAGTGATCAAACTATTTTGTTGTTGTTGTGTGCCTTCAAGTTCTTTCTGACTTATGGTGACCCTGAGGCAACCTATCTCTGGGTTTTCTTGGCAAAATTTGTTCCCAGAGGTTTTGCCTTTGACTTCCTCTAAAGTTGAGAGGGTATGACTTGCCCAAAGCCATTCAGTAGGTTTCCATGGCTGAACAGGGATTTGAGCCCTGGTCTCCAGAGTCATAGTCCAATGCTCAAACCACTATAGCACATTGAACTGCAAACCATGCTATGAAGAGAACAGTTCTTGTGTTGCACAAGAATTAAGCAGCAAGGACAAAGATGCATCAGTAAGACTTGTAGGACATTTCTAGCTAACAGAAAATTGGTATCTGGAGAAGTACATAGCACTCTGCTGCTCCCCGTTTCTCAGGTTAACTTGTTTGGATTTTTACTATGATGATCAATTATACTCAAACTTTTGAAAGTTACTTTTAAAAAAGTAATTAAGTATATAACTCATTACAAAGCCATACACCTTTTGTAATTGTGTTTATATTAACATAGAGAAACTATTTAGTAATTAATTACAATGCTCATTGCTTTTTTGTTACTTTTAATATATATATATATATATATATATATATACCTAGAGAGAGAGAATTGCATGAAAATGAAAAATCCCACTAAAATGCCTTAAAATGCTCCTTTAAAGTAACTAAAAAGTAAGTAGGAAATGGTACTTGTTATATCAAAAGAAAGCTGGGCAACATCATTCCTACCCACAACATAATTTTTCAAATCTAAATTCATTTCTCCTCCCATTGCTGCCACTACCATCACCAAAGTAACACATTCTGGGAAACAGTGTTACTTGTAACTTCTTGTTTTCCAAGCTGTGGTTATTCTCAAAACATCTATACAGTTGTCCCTCCACATTCGCGAACTTGACATTCGCGGTTTCGGTTATTCGCGGTTTTGGGAGGGCCCCCCCGGGGCCCCCCCAAAACCGCGACACGGGGGCCTCCAGAGGCCCCATGAAAGACCTGGGGAGGGGTGGGGAGGCCTTCGCGGGACGCCCGGAGGCCCTCCGGAGACCCCGCGAAGGCCTGGGGAGGGAGGGAGGGAGGGCCGGGGAGGCCTCCGCGGGGCCTAGGAAGGCCCCGCGAAGGCCTGGGGAGGGAGGGAGGGAGGGCCGGGGAGACCTCCGCGGGGCCTAGGAAGGCCCCGCGAAGGCCTGGGGAGGGTGGGAGGGAGGGCCGGTGAGGCCTCCGCGGGGCCTAGGAAGGCCCCGCGAAGGCCTGGGGAGGGTGGGAGGGAGGGCCAGTGAGGCCTCCGCAGGGCCTAGGAAGGCCCCGCGAAGGCCTGGGGAGGGTGGGAGGGAGAGCCGGTGAGGCCTCCGCGGGGCCTAGGATGGCCCCGCGAAGGCCCGGGGAGGGAGGGAGGGAGGGCCGGTGAGGCCTCCGTGGGGCCTAGGAAGGCCCCGCGAAGGCCCGGGGAGGGTGGGAGGGAGAGCCGGTGAGGCCTCCGCGGGGCTTAGGAAGGCCCCGCGAAGGCCCGGGGAGGGTGGGAGGGAGAGCCGGTGAGGCCTCCGCGGGGCTTAGGAAGGCCCCGCGAAGGCCCGGGGAGGGTGGGAGGGAGGGCCGGTGAGGCCTCCGCGGGGCCTAAGAAGGCCCCGCGAAGGCCCGGGGAGGGTGGGAGGGAGGGCCGGTGAGGCCTCCGCGGGGCCTAGGAAGGCCCCACGAAGGCCCGGGGAGGGTGGGAGGGAGGGCCGGTGAGGCCTCCGCGGGGCCTAGGAAGGCCCCGCGAAGGCCCGGGGAGGGCCGGTGAGGCCTCCGCGGGGCCTAAGAAGGCCCCGCGAAGGCCCGGGGAGGGTGGGAGGGAGGGCCGGTGAGGCCTCCGCGGGGCCTAGGAAGGCCCCGCGAAGGCCTGGGGAGGGAGGGGGAGGGGTGTAGTTATTCGCGGATTTTTCACATTCGCGGGGGTCCGCGGAACGGAACCCCCGTGAATGTGAAGGGACGACTGTATATATAATTGTCTTGGGTATGTTGCCATTTTCAGTGTGCTCACTAAGTGCTTAGGTGTCAGGACCTGCCTCTCCTCACAGTACTAGGCCCTGGTTGCAGCAGCCAACACAGCCTCTTTGCAGACTCAGGACCTGGCTGTAGAAGCCCCATCGACACCTTCCTCCGCCTCCCACCCTCCCCAAAGCGGCGATCCGCAAATATGCGGAACCACGAATATTAAAGCCGCAAATGTGGAGGGACAACTGTAGTTGGTTTGAAAGGTTCTATATTAATGTATCAAATGATTGTACTCTTGACATGTTTCCTAAGTGACCAATTAGCAGAGTGGGAACGGAAACATACCAAAGCATTTTATATATGTAGATAACAGTGTATGTTATACCGGACGTAGCTAGTACAAGGTAAAACAAGATGCTAAAGAAGCATCAGAGAGAATTTTGCTATATCACTTTCAGGACTGAGAAGAAAAACAGGAATTGCAGTTATCTCAGTGACAGTAAACATGCCATGAGACTTAACACTAGCTGTGTTAAATGTGACAGACAGGCAATTTACACTTAAGAAACATGAAATGGTGTGTGAACCAGGTATGCTATCAAAATAATAGGCTCCATAATAATCCCAGGCACATTTCTATCCAGATTGATAAAGATGGCTGCATAGAACCAAAGGACAGAACCCCTCCAGAGGCTAGCTTTTCAATATTTACAGTGAGCCCAGTGCATGCTGGGAAAGGCTTCAGGAGTTCAGATAGTATTGTGCGAATTCTCATGGAGGCTGTGCAGTGCAGACATAATCAATAAACCTCATAGTTAAGCGTCTCAATGTAGAGTCTCAGTCCATTGATGTAGGGAGCTCCTGGGAGGGTATGACACAAAAGACTTGAGATAGGGTAAGAAACATGAGGCTGAAAGCCCCTCTGAAATAATTGTTTTCCTTAGGGAGCACTAACAATTTCATAATAAACTGATGGATCCTGCTACATCACACATGGAAGTATTTGGCTTTAAAATAGCAAGTTGTTTTATTAGAAGCAACACATAATTCTAAAGATGAATACAATGAAGTGTAGGGTTTTTTCCCCCTTTCTTTGTTAGCCTTAAGCTAAAAGTTACCAGGTAGATGTGTCTGGATTTATGATTCTTTCCAAAGTTGTAATCCATTTACCCAGCTCCCCTCTACAGAAGTACCCTGCTTTAAGGCAATTCACTTTAGAGTTCTTTGCTAATATGACACGTTTAAATTGTATAGTACAGCGCCATTTTGTTACCTGTGCTCAGCCTATTTACAGCATTTGTGTGCTTTGGGTCTCATTAAATATATTATTTTTACTTTTGCATCTTTTTTAGGCGAGTGCTATTGTGCACTTAATAAATGATAGTGTGAACATGTTTTTATGCTTTTATATGCACTGACAAGTGAAAAAAAAGACTGTGATTCACTTTAAGGTAGCATTGGCTTTATGGTGGTACGCTGAACCTAACCCACAGTATTAGCAAGATAGACCTGTATTCAGTAGGACAATGGTCATGTTTAACATAATTAATTGATCTGAAGTTCTACTGTATTTGCTTTTATAAATTCACTGAAGGGGTTTACTAGTATATTCAGTAAGGACGGATGTGAAGTGCTAGGTACCCTCCAACTGTCCTGGCAAGGATAGTCCTGATTAATCCTCTGTCATCCCATTTTACAGTTGCTTTTATAATGTCCCAGTTTCATACTTCTCCTCCAACTTTTCCTTTTGTCCTCACCCTATTGCAAAAGTAGTTTGCACCCAATTAACTTAGCAGTGGGGAGAGGAGATGATGGAACTTGCCCTTCCCAGCAGGCTCAGGCAAAAGCAAACTGCTGCAGCCTCTTGTAGCTTTTATGTTCTTCTTCATTAATAACGTCCACTGTCTTGACCACACCTTGATGCTACTTGGTCACACTTGTCTCAGTTTCCATCAGAGAAATGCTGGAGGTTACTGGCGCCTTCTATAACAGACCTCCTGCAGTAGAGGAACCCCTCTTCACCAGCAGAGACATCCCTCTGTCCCACTCAAACCCTTTCTAGCCAGCAGATCTGTTGGTTAGAATTGCATTGTGCAACAGCTCCTTAGTACATAGGAATTAGCCGTTTTAGTTTTTAATGGCATAGAACAGGAATGGAAACTGTGTCACCCATAGACCACGTGCAACCTTTGGGGTGTCTTGTATAGTCCTTGGGAACCCCATCAACCCCAAAAGGCCCTGGCATCTCCCCCCCCCCGCCACAATTCTTCCATAAAACAACTCAAAGCAACATTCAGAGAAAATGATTAAAAGGTAAAAGGCTTTGCCTTCTTGATCACACTCTGATGTTGCTAGGCCACATGACTCCCTGTTATCATCCATGAAATGTTGGAGGGTATGGAGGTACTTTTTGGCTGCTAAGCCAGACTCCACTTGGGACTGGGTTGTTAAATAATCTGCTGAATTCAATTTACAGTTAGCTTGCCGTATCAGCAGGCTAGCCATCTGTAAGATTGGAGCATCCGCAGATGACCACGCCCCATATTATACCATGGCGGCAGGTGCATGCAGGTGCCTCAGTGCGCACCCATGTGGACATGCTGCCACTGATCAATGGATTGAGCATCTGTGTTTTTTCCTCATCCACCAGCAGGTGGGCAGGGGGAGAACTGAACCATCATGGATGGGAATGGCCCACTGTACTATAAGACCCCATTCGTGAACCTTAAAAAAAATCACCTTCAGAAGGAGGAAAATAAGGTATCAGAAAGTACTATATAGCACATTCATTTTATAAAACAAATATAAGCTCCATTTCAGTTGCATGCAGGAATGGGGTGTGCTGTTTTGTTATATTATTTTAAGTTGATTATGACTTATGGTGACCCTATCCTAGGGCTTTCTTGTCAGAGGGGGTTTGACATTATTGTCTTCTTAGACTAAGACAGTGCAACTTTCCAAAGTCCCTAGTGGATTTGCATTGCTGATCTCTAGTCTTCCAGAGTCCTAGTCCAACACCCAAACCACTACACCATGCTGCACCCTATACTATACCCTAAAAACTCTTGATTTTCTTTTTTACCTTCTTCAAAGCAATTATGGACTTCCACAGTTAGAAATTAAATATTGCTTGGGTTGAACTTTCACTCCTGTTTTTCTTCTTTGCAGACAAGTTTGCAAGGCTCCATCTTTGCTGTCATTTATACTGTTCTCCTAGGATTTTAAGGTCACAGTGGAAGATCATATCAACAAACAATGTGGTACATGAGCTGGTGTAGCATAGAGTTATACATGGTGTAGCATAGAGTTATACATTAGGAAGTCCCAGTTTGAATTTCACCTCTGCCACAAAGCTTCCTATGGTGACAGGCAGTGTGGTATAGTGGTTTGAGTGTTTGACGAGGAATCTGGGAGACCAAAGTTTGATTCCCCACCAAGCCATGGAAACCTTGGGCAGATCACACACTCTCAACTTTAAAATGGCCAACTTCCTCTGAATAACTCTTGCAAAGAAGACCCTAGGTTAGGGTTGTTGTAAGTTGGAGCTAACTTGGAGGTGCACAACAACAGCAACAAGAACACAATCTTTAGAAGAGGCCTTTTTTTGGCAAGCCACTTCAGTCTTCTCACCCTCTGCCCTGCAAGTGTAATATGGGAAAAAATACTTTCCAATGTTGTTTAAGGATTACAAGAAAATAATGTCCATGGAGTGCTCTGAAGCCTTGAAAGCGCTATGTTCAGTGTTATAATTTATTAGCAGTACTGTTAGTGATATTTAGCATTACACATTAACAGAAAATTTGGCACAAGAGGCAGAAATAACATGGAAAGAATAGAAATAGATTCCTGCATCACAAAAATTAATAGTTCGACATGTTTCACTTAAACATTTTACCCAAAACTAACAAGATGTACATGTAAAATAAAACAACCAGGTCAGAAGCTTTGCATAAGTAAATTAAAACATTTTGAATCTTCTAAAGGCCACTTGGAAGCTTCTTTCAAAATACATTTTTTATTTATTTAGTTTATACCCCGCTCTTCAGCCACAAGGCTATCAGAGCGGCTTACAAATTGTTTTAAGCAATAGCTATTTACACATCTACACTGCATTAAACAGTTTCCAATGTGTGTTAGCTAATTGCCCCCCACAAGCTGGGTACTCAATTTACTGACCTACAAAAGGATGGAAGGCTGAGTGAACCTTGGAGCCCGCTGGAATCGAACTTGCAACGTGGTGGCTTGCAGTACTGGCATTTAACCACTGCGCCACCAGGGCTCCATGGATGATTCCCCCTCTCCTTTTATAATTCCCATTTTGGTGGCTAAACTTACAGATCTATGCTTCTTCCACATGCTGGGATGAGGTGGTGAGACAAGTGTGTCTGCTTTCCCCCTTTCTGTTTTGTTGTTCACACATAGTGAGTAAGGGATTCTGAAAGCAGCTGTTTGCCTTGCCTGTTAATAGGTAAGGGTGTCAGGCTTAGCTCTCAGGGCCAGATCTTGACAGGGAAATGGAAGGGCAGAGTGATGTGTTCATGCAAGAGACAAACAGGGTTACTCCCCAGCAGCCACAAAACACAGATAGAAACCAGACAAACAGGGATACTCCTCAGCAACCATAAGCCACAGATACAATCCAGACAATACCTACAGCTATTCAACATAGACAGGAAAGGGAGGGCTTGTATCACTCAGAGCATATTTATAGTAAATGTGCATTAATTAGGTAACAACGGAGGGAGGATTCCAGACCATAAATATCCCAGCTTTGCTCTCAGCAGGTTGTTGCTGACAACAAATCTTTCCTGAAGGTGCAACATACTTTGCTCTGGACTCTTGGCTTGTGTGATTCCAAATTTTAAAACCCTGCTTCGTGGCCTGACTTTGCTACTGACACCCCTTTGGATTTGACACCTTGACTACTTGCTTTCTCCTGTGGACTCAGACTGGCTTTGTTATTGAAAACTCTAAAACACTTGGCTGGAAGCTCTGGTAAGACAGCTATTATACTCTGCTGAACTCTTCCCTGGCTGGCTGCTAAGAGGGAGGCAAGGGAGGGAAAGGAAGGGAGGGTAAGAAGTGTGTAGAATCATAGAGTTGGAAGGAGCCCCATGGGCCATCAGGTTCAACCCCCGGCTCAATGCAGGATCTCCAGCCAGAGTATCCCCAGCAGGTAGCTGACCAGCCTCCTTTTGAAGACATTCAAAGAAGGAGACCCCACCACTGCTCTAGGCAATTGATTCCATTGCCAAATCACTTTCACTGTCAAGGAGTTCCTTCTAATGTTCAATTGAAATCTATCCTCCTGTAACTTATAACCATTAGATCTGGTCCTTCCCTCTGGGGCAGCAGAGGATAAACCTGCACTGTCCTCTCTGCAGTATTTAAAGAGTGCAAGTAACAAGGTTCAAGGGACAAGAGAGGTAGGCAGATGAGGAGCAAGGTGCAACATAGGGAGATGAGGTCTCACCAGGGAAGAGGGCAGGAGATGGAGCAGCAGAGTGAAAAGAACAAGAGAGAGGGCACAGATGAGACTACACTGAGTCCAGAGAAGGGGAAGACGGGGGAGGAATTTAAGTGAAGGAGACAAGGCAGCAGCAGCAGCAGCAGAGATCCTCCAGAGGGATGAGAATAATGCAATTCATTGTTCCAGTGCTCTGCTCCTTGTGGCAGCCACCACATGATGCTATTCTGAGGAAAGCTAGGGAAAGGCAAGAGTAAGGGGGAAATTGAAGCGTATTAAGATACAGACTTAATGTGATTTTTTTTTGATTTTGGAAAAATTGACCCAAGAATGATAAAAAAAGATAAAGTCTTTTTTGATGGTCTAACTCTACATGTACGTATTTGTCTTGGGGATAAGGTATGAGCATTCTAACTGTTTACTCACACATATCTCCCACAAAGTTGAACAACCATAAGTAATTTGTATACTTCTCTTTATTGGGAATACCATTTACCTCCGCAGTCTAAGCTTTGTCAGGGAAATAAATTAGCATCTGCTAGGGTGAGGATGTAGAAATTATTTCTATTGAGGAAAAGTACAAGGATGGTATTGGAGGGAAGGGGACCATCTGCCACATTGGACTGACAGTTGCTTTGAAAAGTTTTTTCTTACACAAAGGACTATCTGCCAAAGTTTTCAGCACGATAGCTGCATTAATCTGTTGCAGCAAAAACAACAGGATCTAGCATCTACCCTTATGTACCCAGCAGTATTTACCTTTAAAGACTAAAAAGCTTTATTTGGCATATGTGTCTGTGGACTACAGCCCAGTTCATCAGATACATGGAGAGTTGGCTCAGTTGCAGATATTTATACTCATGGTTGGGGTAGGAGGATGTCGTTAGTGAGTTGAGAGGGAATGTAAATGTTAAAAGTACATTATCTTAATAATTAGTGAGGTGAGAGGAAATGTAAACGTAAAGTACATTATCTTAATAATTGGGTAGGAAAACTGACAGCCTAGCATAGATGAGCTGCTTAGCATGTACTTTGTGACGAAAAGTTGTAAAAGTCAAAGTAAGTTAAATTGGACTGTTTTGTAGGTATCTCTCTCTCTGGCTTTTCTTCGCAAACGAAGATTCAGGAAGGACTCGTCCCGCGCTTTCTGCAAGCGCGCTGATGGCTAAAAAGGCCAATCCGAGATAAACAGGTCCGGTTGCAAAAAGCACAGCAGAAGGTCTCCTTGGGTGATGTTTTTGGGTTGTGATTCTTTCTGCGTTGTCGTTTCTCTTCAAGACTTGTTCGTCGTGAGTTCTCAAATAAGGCTGCAGCATTGTGGATAGTGCGTCTCCATGCCTCCCGATGTGAGGCCAGGGCGGACCACTGTTGGTGATCAATTTGGCCAAGCCTGAGATGTTGTTTCAGGGAGTCTTTGTATCGCTTTTTTGGAGCGCCCCTCTTACGCTGACCCGTGGCGAGTTCACCGTAGAGTAGTATTTTTGGGAGGCGATGGTCCTCCATCCTAGAAACGTGCCCTGCCCAGCGCAACTGTGTTCTCAATATCATGGCCTCAATGCTGGTGATCCCTGCTTGCTCAAGGACAGCAACATTCGTCACATAGTCACTCCAGTGTATATTTAGGATTGTGCGTAGACAGCGCTGATGAAAGCGCTCGAGGAGTCGTAGGTGGTGGCGATAGGTGACCCATGTTTCAGATCCATAAAGGAGGATAGACAGTACGATGGCTCTATACACACTGATTTTTGTGCTTTGCCTCAGGTGTTTATTGCTCCAGACTCTTTTGTGAAGTCTTCCAAATGCACTATATGCCTTTGCTAATCTGTGATCGATCTCTTTGTCAATCTTGGCATCTGAGGAGATGATGCTTCCCAGGTAGGTGAACTGCTGAACGGACTTGAGCACAGATTTGCCGACGGCAATGTGGGGATGGTGGTGTTCGTCCTGTGGTGCAGGCTGGTAAAGAACTTCTGTTTTCTTCAGGTTGACTTCTAGCCCAAACAACTCTGCAGCTGTTGCAAAGCAGGATGTTAGGCACTGCAGAGCTGCTTCTGTGTGGGCAACAAGGGCAGCATCATCGGCAAAAAGCAGCTCACGGACTAGATAGTTAAGAGTCTTAGTGTGAGCCCTCAGACGGCTTAAGTTAAACAAGCTACCATCAGTACGGTAGCGTATATAGATGCCGTCGTCTTCTTCAAGCTCTGCCATAGCCCTTTGGAGCATCGTGCTAAAGAAGATTGTAAATAAAGTTGGTGCAAGAACACAACCTTGCTTCACTCCATTAGTTATTAGAAAGGGCTCTGAAAGAGCATCGCCATATCTGACTTGACCACGCTGTCCCTCGTGTAGCAAGATAATCATTTTAAGGAATCTGGGGGGACATCCTAGTCTTTCCAGGATCTGCCACAGACCTTTTCTACTTACAGTGTCAAAGGCTTTGGTGAGGTCGACAAATGTTACATAGAGACCCTTGTTCTGCTCCCTACATTTTTCTTGCAGTTGCCTAAGGGCAAATACCATGTCTGTAGTACTCCTATTGGCTCTGAAGCCACATTGGCTTTCAGGGAGAAGTTCTTCTGCAATAGCAGGAACTAATCTGTTCAGGAGTATCCTTGCAAGGATTTTTCCAGCAATAGAGAGCAGTGTTATGCCTCGATAGTTTGAGCAATCGGATTTTGCTCCTTTTTTCTTGTACAGGGTGATGATGACTGCATCTCGGAGGTCTGATGGCAGTTCCCCTTTTTCCCAGCAATTCACAAGGAATTCGTGGAATTTTTCGTGGAGTGCATGACCTCCGTGTTTCCAAACTTCAGGTGGGATTCCATCAATCCCAGCTGCCTTGCCGTTTTTCATCTGCTGTATGGCCTTAAGGGTCTCTTCCAAAGTGGGAGCTATGTCCAATTCATTTTTCATTGGTTTTTGTATCATATATTGGAAAGCTGAGGCTTGGACTACTCGGTTGGCGCTAAAGAGACTTTGAAAATGTTCAGCCCAACGTTTTAGGATGGAGGCTTTATCAGTAATTAATGTTTGACCATCTGTACTGTATAAGGAGCTTTGGACCTGATAAGTAGGTCCAAACACTGCTTTAAGAGCTTCATAAAATCCTCTATGATCACCCAGATCTGCACAGCGTTGTGTCTTTTCTGCTATATTGATCCACCACTTGTTCTGCATGTCTCGGAGTTTTTGTTGTAGTTTGCTACATGTGAGGCGGAAAGCTGCTTTTCTTACATGACAGGTTGGCTGGGCGAGGTATGCCTGGTGAGCAGCTCTCTTCCTTGCCAACAGCTCCTGGATCTCTTGGTTGTTTTCATCAAACCAGTCTTGATTTTTCTTGTGGGAGAACCCGAGGGATTCTTCTGCAGACTGGAGGATACTGTTTTTGATATGTTGCCAAAGCACTGTAGGAGAAGGATCTGTAGGATGGTCTTCAAGTTTTGTTTGTAGATTTGCCTGGAAGTTGTCTCTCATGGTAGCTTGTTGAAGATTGTTGACTTGGAGTCTCTTCTTTAAGATGCCACCCCTCTTAGGTTTGAACTTAAGATGAAGATTTAGTTTACATCTGACGAGGCGATAATCTGTTTGGCATTCTGCACTGGGCATCACTCGGGTATGACGGACATCACGAATGTCTCTCTGACGGACTAGAACGTAGTCAATGAGGTGCCAATGTTTGGATCTGGGATGCATCCAGGTTGTCTTCAAGCTATCTTTCTGCTGAAAGATTGTGTTTGTAATAGTCAGCTGTTGTTCTGCACAGAACTCTAGCAGGAGGCGTCCGTTATCATTGCAATTTCCAACACCATGCTTGCCTAAGACACCTTTCCAGGCTTCGGAGTTCTTTCCTACTCTGGCATTGAAGTCACCAAGGATAATAATTTTATCTTCTACAGGGACTTTTTGTATGAGTTGGCGTAGGTCTGTGTAGAATTTGTCTTTCTCTACAGGGTCGGCTTGCATAGTTGGGGCATATATACTAAAGAGAACAACATGTGGGAGGCGTAAGGAAATAATGTGATCAGAGTGTCCTGTTGGCAAGGTTTCGAGTTTGGAGGCAATGGAGTTTTTAATCATAAAGCCTACTCCTGAAAGATGTTTTTCAGTTTTGGGTTTGCCAGACCAGTAAAGTGTGTAGCCGGCGCCATGTTCTTTAAGGCTGCCTTCCTCATGGAAGCGAACTTCACTAAGAGCAGCGATGTCAATATTAAGCCGTGATAGTTCAAGGGCTATTAGGGCAGAACGACGCTCAGGCCGTCCACTATCTTCAGAGTCTTGCATGGTTCTGATGTTCCAGCATGCAAGTGTCAGTTTATTTACACCTTTGGAGGCCGGTGTGTGCCTTTGTTTCTTTGCCTTGGTTTGACCGCATCAGAAGATTCCCGTTGGCCGCGGCTAACCAACCAGGTAGTTGGGGATGAGCTTTCGTTAGGCCACCTTTTCTAGGCCCCTCTCCATATGGAGCAAGCAGTGCTCTCCTTAAAAAAGGCTGCTTGGTCGTTCAGGATGCTGCCGAACAAGACTGTCATCTCCCGGGTCAGGCTTGAGCGACCAATGTCCTGAACCGCCTGCATGCAGGGTTGGGGCTGCGGCTTCCAGTGCATCTTTACACCTGCCGGTTTCGTCCCTCGCCAGTCGCTACAGGGCTTTTTTGGAAATGGATTTGTCCTTCGAGCCTGTGCAATGGATTTTTCTGGTGGAGCGCAGCGTGCACAGAACTGGCCTCACCCTTTAAACCAGAGATTCATCTGCCGTGGCCTTGCAAGCATGGACGTGGCAGTGAGGTCCTCGGGCCGTAGGTTTGATTAGAGTTTCCTTCTCTTAGATGGTTGACCTTACAGGGTTGGACGAGCACCATCTGCCCGGGTTTGGGATTAGAGTTTTCCTTCTCCTAGGACGGTTGCCACAAGGCTAGAGAGCCCATCCTGCCCTTTGACGCTCTTTGTCAGACCCTTCGGTTTTGACCTGTCTGGCATGGGAGACCCTACCAGTGGCTATTATGCCACTGCCAGCATAGCTCAAACCATCATTAGGGTACGCAAGCCTCTCTCCCGCGACAAGGGGGCGTCAATGGAGAGGTGTAGGTATAATAAAATATTTAATACACATCTGTGAAGGAAATTACACCATGCTTGTTTCCCTTCAATTACTGCTTTTTGTTCTTACTTTCCTCAGCATCTTGTCCTGTGAATTAGATGGCGGTCACTCTCAGGGACTTCCTACTGTATTTGCATGGATCTGTAGCTTTTTGCCATCACTGAAACCTGGGGCAAGGGGACAAGAGTCTGTTTCACTCCTTTCCATAATCCAAACACTAACTTGGAGGTGAGAGAAAGGCACTGTGTTCATGTTGTTGTTGTTGTTAGGATTCTGCCTTTCCATATATGAACTCAGGGCAGTTAAGTATCTTATATTAAAACATACCAGTAAAATCACAACTTGCTTAAAATACCTAAAACTATATATCTAAACATCACAGAATAATATGTCTAAAATTACAATCTTACATTGCAAATATTTGCTAAAATTCCATGAAGACAATACAAACAGCAGCAGTTATGGACAAATTAATCCCTTGCCCAGTTCTCTGAAAGCTTGTGACAAATATATGTGTTTTAACTGGCTCATAAAATACAGTTGTCCCTCCACATTCGCGAACTTGACATTCGCGGTTTCAGTTATTCGCGGTTTTGGGAGGGCCCCCCCGGGCCCCCCCAAAACCGCGACACGGGGCCTCCAGAGGTCCCGTGAAAGACCTGGGGAGGGGTGGGGAGGCCTTCGCGGGACGCCCGGAGGCCCTCCGGAGGCCCCGCGAAGGCCTGGGGAGGGAGGGAGGGAGGGCCAGGGAGGCCTCCGCGGGGCCTAGGAAGGCCCCGTGAAGGCCTGGGGAGGGAGGGAGGGAGGGCCGGGGAGACCTCCGCGGGGCCTAGGAAGGCCCCGCGAAGGCCTGGGGAGGGAGGGAGGGCCGGGGAGGCCTCTGCGGGGCCTAGGAAGGCCCCGCGAAGGCCTGGGGAGGGAGGGAGGGAGGGCCGGGGAGGCCTCCGCGGGGCCTAGGAAGGCCCCGCGAAGGCCTGGGGAGGGTGGGAGGGAGAGCCGGGGAGGCCTCCGCGGGGCCTAGGAAGGCCCCGCGAAGGCCCGGGGAGGGTGGGAGGGAGGGCCGGTGAGGCCTCCGCGGGGCCTAGGAAGGCCCCGCGAAGGCCCGGGGAGGGTGGGAGGGAGGGCCGGTGAGGCCTCCGCGGGACCTAGGAAGGCCTCGCGAAGGCCCGGGGAGGG
The DNA here is from genome assembly GCA_030847615.1 of Gambelia wislizenii. Taxonomy (NCBI): domain Eukaryota; kingdom Metazoa; phylum Chordata; class Lepidosauria; order Squamata; family Crotaphytidae; genus Gambelia; species Gambelia wislizenii. The sequence goes on from JAUMIR010000003.1 coordinate 340,838,318, forward strand.
TGGGAGGGAGGGCCGGTGAGGCCTCCGCGGGGCCTAGGAAGGCCCCGCAAAGGCCTGCGGAGGGAGGGGGAGGGGTGTAGTTATTCGCGGATTTTTCACATTCGCGGGGGTCCGTGGAACGGAACCCCCGCGAATGTGAAGGGACGACTGTACAAGAATGTGAGGGAGAACTAGATCTCTAATGACATAGAATTGATATTACAGTACTTACAGATTTAAAGAAGGAATGCAGCCACTGGCAGTCATTGGTCTGAGCTGGGGTGAACAGCCTCATCCTGTCACTGTGGGAAGAGGCACCCCCAACCAACGTAGACAGTTGGACTGCTAGAAAACAGAGCTCAAGGCCAAGGATTGGTCAACACATTTTCCGGTCCAAAACAGAAGAGTAAACTGTCCTCCCAACAAGTAATCCAAATCAGGAAGCATAGTTTGGGTTAGATGCCTGAGACCAAAAATCTCCTGTGTACATATCCCCTCCACCTCATAGTAAAACACACAATCATTTTAAAAAGCTAATATTTGCTGCCTTTCCACAACAGTCAAAATCTCCTGCCTGAGGTAGCTGCCTAGTTCTGCCTAATGGTAGTGCTGGCCTTGATAAAGGAAAAGAACTACAGGTTTCCTGCCATATCCATGGGGGATACATTCTCAGACTTACTGCAAATACTTGAAACTGCATGTAACAGCGAACCCCATAGAATTGTGCTGGAGGACTTGGGAAATGCCTAGAGAGGCCACCTCTTTAGGCATCTCCACAGTGTGCCTCTGTGGTAACTTTGAGTAGAAGTTACTATAGGGTCATGCTGGAGGACCTAGGAAATGCCCAGAGAGGATGCCTCTCTAGGCAGCTCCAGTGCAACTCTATGGTTACTTCTGCTGGAACATACCATAGAGTTGTATTGGAGGATCTAGGAAATGCTTGGAGACTATATTTTTCAGATGACGGATAATTGAAACCGTGGGTACTGGTCCTATGAATATAGTGGGTGATCTATATACTGTAAATCCAAGCAAATACTCTGCAGAACAGAAATTAAACCCAAGAACCTGATGCAACTCTCACCAAAGTGTGATATATACAGTACACTTTTACCTAATCAACTCACTGTAGTACTGTAACCCAATGTAAGCCCCAAATTTCTTTCAATAATACTTTTGAGGCTCCCCCGCCCCCGTACACCCCTGGTGTGCTATTGTCACTTGTTTGGCTTATCAACCATGACAGGAGAAAATGCTTGTGTTTAAAAACATAGATGATTATGTATTCCACAGTGAGGTCTGGAGGACCAAGAAATAGATAGGATAATGTCTTGCTTTGTTCCTTGAGCTTAATGGATGGGTGAGGCAGATGTTACACACAGTTGTCTGCTTAAATGCCTGGAAGTCTGCTGTAACAGGCATAACAGATGTTTAGAACAGCAGTAGCAACAGTAATATTTGACAGTGGCTCTATAAAATATTTACTGTATATTCCACTTATTCCCCCACTCCACCCCCTTCCTTAGTCAGCAGCAAACAAAGATGGGCAAATATGCAACCAACAGCAAGGGATTTTCTTCCTTTGCTGTAGAATTGACTAATACGTAGTGCTAAAATGTAATTTGCATCTCAATAAAATGCATATTCTTTCCCACTTCTTATCTCTCAATATTCCCTAGGAGGACTAAGAAGTGAAGGCTGGAATCCATACTCACCTAGAAGTAAGTCCCATTAAAGTGAATGAGTCTTATTTTTGAAGTAGTCCTGCTAGGGTTGTACTGTAAGGCTGCAATCATGTACAAGCTTATCTGGGGATTAAGCCCTGGTGAGTGTGTTAGAATGCATTTCTGAATAAATGGGTTTAGGATTACTCTGTCAAATTATGAACAGTCTATCCTCATATAGACATTTTAAAATCTCACTTTTCTCTAAATATTTCCAGTGCCCTTTTGCACTGCTTTTAAATTTGTTTTTGCTTTTTTAAAAATTATTTTTATTGCGGTTACATTTGATGACCTTAACCGGGACATAAAAAGTAAATATATTTTCTTATATTTTCTCATAATACATGTAGCCTTATTATTACATTACTAAAAAAAAATAAAAAATAAAGAATTTTAATCAGAGAATTACTATATCTTCTCACATTTCATTACCTATTTTCACTCCACATTTTTTCTCATCGTCATTACAGCAATCCATTAGGTAATTACAATTGTCTCTTTTCCCTATTTTCCAACTTCCATATAGTCCCCCCTTGGAATTAACAGGGATACATTTCCATGTTCTTATATTCATGCATATATACTTATATATGAATATATAAATATATATGTTCAAGAATCCTTATTTACTTGTCCTTCAATGTATCTTCTAAACTTCTTGTACAATCCAAGTTAATTTGAACTATATTTGATGTTTTTCTATCTGGATAGAAAAATCTGTCTAAGTTTGTATACATACATCTACATATCCAGTTTATATAATTCCCAGTTCAGAAGTCCAAATTATTCATATTAATCCAATTTCATTTCCATTCATTTCCAAAACAAATTTGTTTTTGCTTTTATGTGCTTTCAAGTAGACTTCAACTTGTGATGACCCTCCCCTTCCTTTTCTTGACAAAATTTATTCTGAGAAGGTTTTTGTTGCCTTCTCTAAGGCTGACAGCGTGTGACTTGTCCAAGGGCTCACCATGGCTTTCCATGACTAAGTGGGGATTTGAACCCTAGTCTCTCACAGTCTTAGTCCAACGCTCACACCACTATACCATACTGCATTTCCACAGTGTGCCTCTGGCTGTGCTTTTAAATTACATACCTCCAAAGACTGGTATGTTCAGCCATGACAGAATGAATAATCTAGTAACTCATGTAGGTTGTCACCCAATATTAACTTTTCATATTGGTTTGTGATAGTGGTATAGAACATTACCCAGAGAAATGCCTATGTTAGTTTATTGCAGCAAAAACAAACACCTCAAAGACTAACACATTTATTATGGTACATGCTGTTGCCCACATCAGCTGATTCCTGTAGTATTATGCTAAGTTGCTGGTATATATTTAACACACAAGAACTGGAGATATCTCAGGTTTGTTAAATTACAGTTTCCTGTTACATATGAAAATGGGTTTGCGAAAAAAATGGTTTAGTGTCATCTGCCAACCAGAATATGAAACAGGCATCAAATCCTTGCTTCATATTCTTGTTTAAAATTTAAAATTAAACCAAAACTTCCTGGTTCAGATGCAACAGAAAAGATGTTTAAGAAAGCCTGTCAACCTTCATTTCTGATATGTTAATTTAGTGAAGGGTGGAAGAAGTACTTGAGCAGTCTTCCTCAGTGGCCTACAAGCATTCAAAATGTATAAATGTATAAACAACTCCTCAGCTCACACAATGTGACTCTGCTCAATTCAAAAGCAACAATGTCCTCTGCTCAATTCAAAAGCAACAATGCAAAGTACTTGAGCATACAATGCTTATTCTCAGTTAAAGAATCTATGGTTTATTAAATCAAGACATCTGTATTTTCTCCTCCTCCAGAAACAGCCCCCCAGTAATACCACTCTGGTCTCATGGTTCTAACTTTTTGGTTTGGTTATGTTATAAATTCTATGCTGGTTTGAAAATGATTTTTGTTAGGTGAAATTTGATTCTCTTATCCACCTAGGATCATTTTTTTGTGTGTGGCAGAATGGCAGGATATGACTATTATTAATTAACTAAGGATAACAGCATGCTACCACCGTGTGGTGAAGTGAAGAAGCTGGACAAGAGAGGGATCATAAAGCAGGCTGCATGTTACAAATGCTACATGGTGGTTAGCAACATTTGCCAGAAAGAGCTTAGCAACAGGTGGACTGTTAAATAACCTTTAAAAAGACATCATCTAGCCTCACAATAGTTATGCTCCTATACAAAGTTGGGGAAAAAATAATTTTGCCAAAGTGCAGAACACTGCTTTAAATATAAATTTTTTAATTAATTTTCCTATTTCTTCTTTCAGCTTCTTTAAGAAATTTTAATTGTGCCAATTAATTTTGCCTATATACCCTAAAAGCAGAAGATCCTGTCTGATCTTTGAAGCTATGCAGGGTCAGCCTTCGTTAGTAATTGGATGGGAGACCGCAATGAATACCAGGTGCTGTAGGTATATTTCAGAAGACAGACTTGTCAAAACCACAACCGAGTATTCCTTGCCTAAGAAAATGCCACAAAATTCATGGGGTTGCCATAAGTCAACAGGCGACTTGAAGGTACACACACACACACACACACACACACATTTAATTCTTAGAGCCAATAAGCTAGATTTTACAGTCACCGTATAGTGTGTACGGCATATACTATATAATATATATGGCGTATACAATATCTTGTTTTGTTTGGTCCTAATAAATATATTTCCATACTGTAAATTTTATATATAAAATATTAATTTAATTTCAAGGGCAAGTGGGGTTTTGTGGGATTAGGCAGAGTTGGTATTTGTGAGGAGGAGGGGAGATCAGAGCGAAGACCTGGGTTTTGTGTTATTAAGCAATCATAGCACTGTAAAATTGAGGGCACTTCAAAATGAAGTCATCTGTTTATCCATGGAATAGATGCAGGATGGGCCTTGAGTTAAACTAACATAAATCCAGCTGCAATTCAAAATTAATTTCAACAGTGCCTTAATGCTTGAAATTAACACCACCGAAATTTAATCTCACCGTTAGCTAATTTAAAGACTTCATGTCAGATGCAATCATTAAAATAAAGCAAAGGGTTAAAAAACACAAACATTCCAGAAAGAAAAGTCATAGATCTTTAATTCTGCTTCATTATAGATAGGAGCTGAGATTCAAAGTGTGGCAGGCGGGGGTTGCATGCCTGTGAGGGAAAGAAACTCCCTTGATCTTTTGCTATAGCAGAACTATATACTCACCAAATGACCAGATTTGGCAGGGACATCCCTGATTAAGTCTCTTTTGGTCTACTTTTCCAGTTACTTTTAAAATGTCCCAGTTTTTCTCTTCTTCTCCCACACTCTCCCTTTGTCTTCAGCTTACTTTAATTGTGGCAAATTAAATCTAAGTGTAAAAGTAGTTTGCACCCAATTAATTCAGCAGTGGGGAGAGAAGAGGACAGGGTGGAATCTTGCCCTTCCTAGTAGGCTCAAGCAAAGGCAAACTGCTGCAGCCTCTTGTAGCTTTTATGTTCTTCTTCACTAAAAATGTCCACCGTCTTGACCACACCTTGATATTACTTGGTCACACTTGTCCCAGTTTCCATCTGAGAAATGTCGGAGGTTACTGGCGCCTTCTATAACAGACCTCCTGCAGTAGAGGAACCCCTCTTCACCAGCAGAGACATTCCTGTCCCACTCAAACCCTTTCTAGCCAGCAGATTTGTTGGTTAGAACTGCACTGTGCAACAGGTCCTCAGTACATAAGGATTAGCAGTTTTAGTTTTTAATGGCATAGAGCAGGAGATGAAGAGTAACCCACAGGTAGCCTGTAACCTTTGGGTGTCTTGGGAACCCCACCAGCTGCAAAGGGCCCTGAAACTCCCCCCTTCAAATTATTCTGCCTAAACAACTCATAAAACCAAAACAACAGGTTCACCTACACGATGAAAAAGATCCGGCAGAAATGCGGGAAGAGTGCCTGGTATTTAGATGTGCTCCTGCTGGGATCTGCCATATCAAGAAGAAGGGGGGCTGAAAACTCCATATACATCACGGTAGCAGCTTTTGCTGTTTCCTGGAATCTTTTTTAAAAATTGTGTGCAAAATGCACATGATAGCGGTCTGTACAACCATTTCGAAAAGGGGATGAAATCTGATTGGTCGTTCCTTGGAGGAGGTGGGCTTGCAAGGGAGTGCTGGCAATGCCAGACCCACCATTGTTGTTGTTTTTTTTGCCAGCACGATTGTTCCAGCAGCAGAGGGAAAGTATAGCAAAGGTTACTTTAGGTGGAAAATAGCTGTTCCGGATCCAATTTTTAAAAAGTAGGGGAGGTTTTAGGGACACAACTGATTCGCAGCCAATTTTTTCCCCCATGGTGCTCTGTGTGAACTTGCAAAATCACAAAGTTCCCCTTCCAGCAAGTTTGCAGATGAGTCGTGGGCACAAATGGACTCTGCAGCAAAAGGGAGGTACGTTGCTATTTTTCGCAACAAATTCTGTCTGAGCACAACATTTCTCTCTCTCTGGCTTTTCTTTGCAAACGAAGATTCAGGAAGGACTCATCCCGCACTTTCTGCAAGCGCGCTGATGACTAAAAAGGCCAATCTGAGATAAACAAGTCCGGTTGCAAAAAGCACAGCAGAAGGTCTCCTTGGGTGATGTTTCCAGGTTGCGATTCTTTCTGCGTTGTTGTTTCTCTTCAAGACTTGTTCAGCGTGAGTTCTCAAATAAGGCTGCAGCATTGTGGATAGTGCGTCTCCATGCCTCCTGATGTGATGCCAGGGCGTGCCACTGTTGGTGATCAATTTGGCCGAGCCTGAGATGTTGTTTCAGCGAGTCCTTGTTTCGCTTTTTTGGAGCGCCCCTCTTACACTGACCTGTGGCGAGTTCACCGTAGAGTAGTATTTTTGGGAGGCAATGGTCCTCCATCCTAGAAACGTGCCCTGCCCAGCGCAGCTGTGTTCTCAATATCATGGCCTCAATGCTGGTGATTCCTGCTTGCTCAAGGACAGCAACATTCGTCACATAGTCAGTCCAGTGTATATTTAGGATTGTGCGTAGACAGCACTGATGAAATCATTTGAGGAGTCGTAGGTGGTGGCGATAGGTGACCCATGTTTCAGATCCATAAAGGAGAACAGACAGTACAATGGCTCTATACACACTGATTTTTGTGCTTCGCCTCAGGTGTTTATTACTCCAGACTCTTTTGTGATGTCTTCCAAATGCGCTATATGCCTTTGCTAATCTGTGATCGATCTCCTTGTCAATCTTGGCATCTGAGGAGATGATGCTTCCCAGATAGGTGAACTGCTGAACGGACTTGAGCACAGATTTGCTGACGGCAATGTGGGGGGGGGGTGTTCGTCCTGTGGTGCAGGCTGGTAAAGAACTTGTGTTTTCTTCAGGTTGACTTCTAGCCCAAACAGCTCTGCAGCTGTTGTGAAGCAGAATGTTAGACACTGCAGAGCTGCTTCTGTGTGGGCAACAAGGGCAGCATCATCGGCGAAGAGCAGCTCACGGACTAGATAGTTTAGAGTCTTAGTGTGAGCCCTCAGATAGTTTAAGTTAAACAAGCTACCATCAGTACGGTAACGTATATAGATGCCGTCATCTTCTTCAAGCTCTGCCGTAGCCCTTTGGAGCATCATGCTGAAGAAGATTGTAAATAAAGTTGGTGCAAGAACACAACCTCGCTTCACTCCATTAGTTATTACAAACGGCTCTGAAAGAGCATCGCCATATCTGACTTGACCACGCTGGCCCTCGTGTAGCAAGATAATCATTTTAAGGAATTTGGGGGGACATCCTAGTCTTTCCAGGATCTGCCACAGACCTTTTCTACTCACAGTGTCGAAAGCTTTGGTGAGGTTGACAAATGTTACATAGAGACCCTTGTTCTGCTCTCTACATTTTTCTTGCAGTTGTCTAAGGGCAAATACCATATCTGTAGTACTGCTATTGGCTCTGAAGCCACATTGGCTTTCAGAAGAAGTTCTTCTGCAATAGCCGGAACTAATCTGTTCAGGAGTATCCTTGCAAGGATTTTTCCAGCAATAGAGAGCAGTGTTATGCCTCGATAGTTTGAGCAGTCGGATTTTGCTCCTTTTTTCTTGTACAGGGTGATGATGACTGCATCTCAGAGGTCTGATGGCAGTTCCCCTTTTTCCCAGCAATTCACAAGAAATTTGTGGAATTTTTCATGGAGTACATGACCTCTGTGTTTCCAAACTTCAGGTGGGATTCCATCAATCCCAGTGCTTTGCTGTTTTTCATCTGCTGTAAGGCCTTAAGGGTCTCTTCCAAAGTGGGGGCTATGTCCAATTCATTGTTCAGCAGTTTTTGTATCATATGTTGGATAGCTGAGCCTTGGACTACTCAGTTGGCACTAAAGAGACTTTGAAAATGTTCAGCCTGAATGTCCATCAATTCAGGATGGAGGCTTTATCACTAATTAATCCGTACTGTATAAGGAGCTTTGGACCAGATAAGTAGGTCCAAACACTGCTTTAAGAGCTTCATAAAATCCTCTATGATCACCCAGATCTGCACAGCGTTGCATTTTTTCTGCTATATTGGTCCACCACTTGTTCTGCATGTCTCGGAGTTTTTGTTGAAATTTACTATATGTGAGGTGGAAAACTGTTTTTCTTACATGGCAAGTTGGCTGGGCGAGGTATGCCTGGTGAGCAGTTCTCTTCTTTGCCAACAGCTCCTGGATCTCTTGGTTGTTTTCATCAAACCAGTCTTGTTTTTTCTTGTGGGAGAACCCGAGGGATTCTTCCACAGACTGGAGGATACTGTTTTTGATATGTTGCCAAAGCACTGTGGGAGAAGGATCTGTAGGATGGTCTTCAAGTTTTGTTTGCAGATTTGCCTGGAAGTTGTCTCTCATGGTAGCTTGTTGAAGATTGTTGACTTGGAGTCTCTTCTTTAAGATGCCACCCCTCTTAGGTTTGAACTTAAGATGAAGATTTAGTTTACATCTTACGAGGTGATGATCTGTTTGGCATTCTGCACTTGGCATCACTCGAGTATGACGGACATTGCGAATGTTTCTCTGGTGGACTAGAACATAGTCAATGAGGTGCCAATGTTTGGATCAGGGATGCATCCAGGTTGTCTTCAAACTATCTTTCTGCTGAAAGATTGTGTTTGTAATAGTCTGGCATTGAAGTCACCAAGGATAATAATTTTATCTTCTACAGGGACTTTTTGTATGAGTTGGCGTAGGTCTGTATAAAATTTGTCTTTCTCTACAGGGTTGGCTTGCATAGTTGGGGCATATACACTAAAGAGAACAACATTTACACTTCCTATAAAATCCTGTGTCAGGGAGCTGCCAACCGTGAAACTGCTCCAAAAGCCCCTAGAATGGCCTCACACACTAGCAGGACTGGCGTAATGAGGGTGGGAGGGGGCAGAGGTGGTCCTCCCCACCCGGCAGGGGTTTTTGGGGGGTGGCACTCCTTCCTGCCTCACTCCCCTGCCCTCCTGCTTCCTTCCTTCTGCACCCACACATTCTGCCTGCTCACTTGCTTCCCGCACGGAGTTGCAGTGAGTCTTTGGGTGCTCTCCTTGTTGGTATAGGGGAGATAAGAGAGCTCCTCCCACCCCCGCAGGTGCTCTGTCCCAGTTTTGTAGCAGAGAATTAAGGCAACCCTAGGCACAGCACCACTTCCAGCCACTCAAAATAGCTGTAACAACATGATGTGGCCCTCCAGTTATGCTGCAGTAAAACATAGGGTTGGGGAGCCACTCAGCTCCAGAGTGTGCTACCCCTGGCACAGAGAGAGGTATGAACTGCCTAATAATTGCTGCACATCAACACACCAGAGTGTTAAAGCCCACCAGAGTGGGGCAGGGTGCTGTTGGCATGGAGCAGGGTGGGTGGGTGATGACTTGGCATTCTAGTACAATCTGAACTTTATTAAATAGGTATTCACATATCCATAATCCTAGCTAATATCTGTAATAAACTAAAAGAAAAAGAATAGATACCAAAACTAGTGTTGCTACTACACAATGCTGTATTCAAACTGAGGTGGTAGCGGTGAGATGGTTCATTTCTTGCACAGGATTGCAGTAGTTCAGTAGTCACCCTTAGAATTTGGATACCATCTCACTGTTTTCTAGGATGGTGCTAAGTCTTACATGTGCAGGTGAACGTCGCTTAGTGATGCCTGGTTGAAAGAGAAAAAGAATGATTTAGAGGAGTTCTGGTAAATGCAGAGAAAGACTAGCAAATCTTTCCCCACCCCATGACAGAGTGCCTTTGTCTAACAGCTGCAAGGTAGTATTTCTATGTCAGGATTACTACATGTCATAGAATACCCTTCTCTGACACCCCCTCTAGATGTGCAGGGTTGCAACTCATACCCAGACTGGATAGCCTGCAGGCTTCAATATAACCTATCCCCTCCAACAGTCCTAATTTGGCAGAGACAGTCACTTTTCAGTTGCTTTTTATATGTCACAGTTTCTCTTCCCTCCTTCCACTTTCCCCCTTTTTTCTCACCTTACTTCGTTTGCTGCCAGTTGAGTTCAAAGTGCAAAAGTAGTTTGCATTGCATTAACTCAGTGAGCAGAAAGGATAGAAGGAAGCATTATCTTGCCCTTTCCAGTAGAGTCAGACAAAAGCAAACTGCTGCAGCTCGTGTGTTCCTCCTCATTAGCAACTTTTGTCATTTTGACCACACCTTGATGTTGATTAGCCTGGTTTTTCTGTGAAATGTTGGAGGGTATGTACTGAGTTGACTCTACTGACATGGGGCCTCTGTTTATCATGTCACAGTAATGTATATTAACCAATGTGTATAATAATTACCATTCAATGGCAAAAACCTCCTGTTCTGCTAAAGAGAGAGAGTGGTGGCAACAGAGCTCACTGTATTCTTGGAGAACATCATTACCAGGACACATTTATGAACCAATTTTGACCAAATCTTAAATTTACACTTTAGGAGCCTGTCTATACAAGGGAATAAAATGTGGATTGGTGCACAGTAATGCCAATTCGCAGCAGGTGTCATTTGTTTCCATTTTTTTTTTCAAGATTGCTGGTGTGCGAAGCTATCTGTGTTTGTTGTTTGAATGGACATACCAGCAAATCAAGATGGTGGGCGTTTGAATGGACATACCAGCAAATCAAGATTGCTCACAGTTTTATTTTCCCCAAGTTGCTGCCACCAAAACAGTTTTTAAAAAAGTAAACTAAATCTAAGGTGCGGAAGAATGATCTTCTACTTAAATAAAAAAAGAAAGGCCATTTTGTTGCATCAGCACACAATCACAATGGCAAAAAAACAACATGACAGTTCCAGGTGCTGCCTTGTTAGCAAGCCTTTATCACAACTGGTATGATTTTCGACATATAACGAGGTGTGTGTTGTGTGTAAGTAAGAAAGAGAGAGTGTTCAACAGTGCAATTCCCACTCTGAAATAGGGTTTTGCTAAGTAGAAGTATGATTTGTGTTGGCACATAAAGTAGATAGAGCCCTGGCTCTTTTAAAATAAAATCTACACATGTCTGTGTGTAGGTCATATGAATGGAGAAGTAGTAGGTGTGTGTGTTGAGTGTTTGTTCCATTTCTGTCTGAGGTGGTTGCACTATAAAAGCTCTGTACACAGCTTTCACCTTGTCAGGATTCATTTGAATTGAAAGATTCAGATGAATCCTGTATGGGACAGTTTGGAGTAGAGACAAGCAAGGACAGGAGGGTTAAGCACCCCTCACCCATGCCATTTCCTCACTAAAAATCCTCTCTCAGTATAGTACAGTGGTTAAAATGTTGGATGATGACTGAAGAGACCTAGGTTCCAATGCCCACTAGTCTATAAAACTCAACAGGGCCACCTTCTATCAGTCAAACCTACTTCACAATCAAGATAAAAAGAGAGGGGACTCTCATGTATATTACCTTGAGCTACTAGAAGCAGAAGAGGAAGGAAGGAAGGAAGGAAGGAAGGAAGGAAGGAAGGAAGGAAGGAAGATAGTTAGTACTGGGATTCTATTACATATGTAGCTAACCTTGTTACCCAAATTGCTGGGTGCACTCATCCAGCCAATCAGGTTTCCACTGATTCATGTTGAATCGCTTGTCTTAACGAGCAAGAACGCACATACCACACTGAGGTTTTTTAAAAGTCGGGAAAAGCCTCAAATGCTTTTCTCACTTAGTTTTTGCTCTTTTTGGTCCCCCTCCTTCACAATAGGTGAGAGAATGCAGGATCCCATTAAAACAGCTTGAATTCCCCGCAAAATCTGTGAGGAGTATTTTTGCCATATAGACAACCCCTTGGATACAGGAGACAGAGTCGGGAAAATGGGCTATCGTTACCTGCCCGAAGAGCAGAGGGTCATGCAGCAAAGAAAGACTCAGACTTGAATCTGAGGGTGATACAGCAGTCTGGCAGAATGGTGGTGTCCAACTGTAGCACCACACTTGGCTATTATTTGAGGGTAATATTTATACCCAATATCGTACCCTTAAGGGGAGTGTAAAACAATGTTTAGATGAGTTTCCCACAGTTAAACAATACAAACTTTTGCTTTGCTGATTGCTGCTTATAGCTAAGATATTAAGGTTGATGGGTTTATGGCAGCCTTCGTATTGTGGAGAGGAAAAGGTACGAAGGAAGACATTTTAAGAATAACGGGTGTTCCGGTCACTATTTGTTTTTTGAGTATGACTCACTGCCAGGTGCACCTAGGGAAGATTAGTACATTCCACCTTAACTACTCTGACTAAGGGGCTTCATTTAATCCTGTCCTGGGCATGTTTATTAGGGAATTTTCAAGGCAACTTTGTTAGCCCTTTGGAAGACCTTCACTTCAACCTAATTTTGATTTGCCCTTGTCTACCTTAGACCTCATGAGCTGTTCAATATTGTCGAATTATGAATGGAGGGAGTGGGTGTAAGGCTGGGTAACAGTCTCTCACTCAAACACAGCCTATGTCACTTGCACAATCTTTGGCTTCAATCCATACAACTAATAATAGGAGCGTAAGGAGATTTTCATTATGTTGTTCTCAGAACCCAGCTACATCTTATGTGAGAGTTCCAGAATCAGATCTAATCAACTTTCACTTTAAAGCAACAGTGGCTTTCCTAAATTGGAGCTGAGTAACACTTGTGAAAATGCTTGATAAAGTGAAAGGCAGTAGGAAAGAGATAGGGTTTGTCTATACAAAGCAATAAAATGTGGATTGATGCACAATAATGCCAATTCACAGCAATTCACAGCATTCACAACAGGGTTTTTTGAAGATTGCAAAGCTATCTGCATTCACTTTTCCAACGGGCATGCCTGTGAATCAAGATGGCAGGTGTGAGTGAATTACTCTCATTTTTGTTTACCTCGAGTTGCTGCTGCCAAACAGGTTTTTTAAAGCCATATCCAGGGTGTGAAAGGAGGACCTTCTGCTTTAACAAAGAAGCAAACAAAAGAAGGCTATTTTCTCGCCATAGCGCACAATCACTACGGGGAAAATCCAAAATGGTGGTTCCAGGTGCTTCCCTTGTCAGCAAGCTCCACCCCCCACGCACATCTGACCAATCAATCTTCCCACTTCTGCTTGTATTGGGAAAACACATCAATTCATGTCACTTGTCTCAACAAGCAGGAATACACATTTCATATGCTGTTTTTTTAAAAACTTTGAGGAAAACTGCAAAGGCTTTCCCCATGGAGTATATAGCGTTTTTCCCCCTCCCCCTTCACAATATGGTGAAATGATGCGGGATCCCATTGAGACAAAAGGGAAGACCACATTACAGATGGATTTGTTCAATGAAGGAAGCCACAGTCCTGAGTTTGCAAGGCCTGAACTGGGCTATTGATGACTGGGTCTCTCATTCATAAGGTCGCCATGAGTCAAAGTTGACTTCACAGCAACTTAGAATTCTTAGCCAGAGATCTCTAGTACTCACCAGACTACCAGTATTCCGTAGGATACTGTCGTGGCAATTGAAGTGGAACCACAGTACTGTAATTGTGTAGCATAAAGGGCCTCAGAGTTCTTTTTTTGGTATGTGTGTATGCGACACACACACACACACACAGAGATTGGGATTAAATATCAGTTCTGTTGATTCCATTAAGACACACAAACATCCTATCTCAAAATGAAAATAAAAAATTTATGTTTGAGGGTGAAACTACACATGAAGTAAGGAATATAGTAGGTCCAATCCAAGATTCCCTGTTGAATGTGCAGTTTCACAGGCAGTCAACAGCCCTGTTGTGAGGAGGTCCTCATGGTGAATTAAAGTACTTTAGTGTAGTCACTCACATATTACAAAACTGTGTATTACTTTTGTGTTATTAGTGTGGACAATTGTATGAAAACGGAAGTGAGAAAGGCTAGTTGCAATTCAATATTATGCCAAGCAAGTAAGTCCATATGACTTGGCAGGCACTGATATCAGAGCGGTGGAGAGAAACAATACCAGTCACAACCTGACATCTAGTGGTTATGGTGAGGCATGACAGTATTAATGCATGAGACCAGAACAGTTCGAAGATTTACACATTATTATTTTTTTTAAAAAAAAGATTTACCCAAAATTACTCACTGTTTTAATTCTGTGTTTTTTAAAGTACACACAGAATGCATTTTGGTTAAAACAGGCTGCTTCATTTTGTCACCAAGCACCTGCTGCTATGAATCAAGATGTTATTTTGGCTCTGCTATGCCTGGGGCTAGATCCTTTCCCACTATTATGGGGAAAAACAGGAAGCTGTCCCCAAATTAGCTTGAAAACTTCCAGAAGGACATTAATATTGTTCCAGACCTGTTGTGTTGTTATTGTGTGCCTTCAAATTCTTTCTGACCTATGGCAACCTGAAGGCAAATCTATCACGGGGCTTTCTTGCCATTCCTTTCCTCTGAGGCTGAGAGAATGTGATTTGCCAAAGGCTACCCAGAAGGCTTCCACAGCCAAGCAGGGATTTGAAACCTAGTCTCCCAGAGGCCTAGTCCAATACTCAAACCACTACAGCACCCTGGCTCTCTCCAGACAAATACACTTCCTGAAGAATGTGAAACTTGCAATAAAAACAAGAATGCCAGATATGAAGGTTCCTTGTACTGAGCTGGGTATGTTTAGCCTGGAGAAGAGAAGCTTAACAGATGACATGATAGCCATGTTTAAATATTTGAAGGGATGTCCTACTGAGGATAGAGCAAGCTTGTTTTCTGCTGCTCCTGAGACTAGAACACTGAACAATGGACACATACTACAGGAAAAGAGAGTCCACCTCAACATTAGGAAGAACTTCCTGACAGTGAGAGCTGTTCAGAAGTGGAATACACTGCCTCAGAGTGTGCTGGAGTCTCCTTCTTTGTAGGTTTTTAAAGAGAGGCTGGATGGCTATCTGTCAGTAATGATTTGATTGTGTATTCCTGCATGGCAGGTTGGACTGGATGGCCCTTGTGGTCTCTCCCAACTCTATGATTCTATGAGACACATCATTGGTCCATCTAGCTCAGTCTTTACTAGCACTGATTTTTTAAAGGTCTCAAAAAAAAAAAAAAGTCTCAGCTTCACCTGGAGGGGCCAGAAATGGATCTGAGGCTTTTTGCAGTCAATGTGTATAGTCTGTCACTTATGGCTCATCCAGGCTGGGCAAAAGCCTCAGGATTTTGTGGGAGTTGTACTTGTATTTATTGGAGACACTAAAGCAAACTTATCACAGGGTTTTCTTGGCAAGATTTGTTTAGAGGGGGGTTGCCTTTGCCTTCCTCTGAGGCTGAAAGAGTGTTACTTGCTCAAGGTCACCCAGTGGGTTTCCATGGCTGAAAGTGGATTCAAACCCTGGTCTCCAGAATTGTAGTGCCTTCAAGTCACCTGTCAACTTACCGAGACCTCATGAATTTCATAGGGTTTTTTTTAAAGACAAGGAGTACTCAGAGGTGGCTTTGTCAATTCCTTCCTCTGAAATATAGCCTATAGGATCTGATTTTTGTTGGTGGTCTCCCATCCACATTCTAACCAGGGGTGATCCTGCTTAGCTTCCAAGACCAGATAGGATCTGGGGCCTTTAGGGTATTTAGTGTCAGGTTAGTGCGCTGAACCTCTGAGCATATCAAGAGGGTCAGGCAGCAAAGGAGTTTGTAGCAGAGTTTTGTTCCATTAGGCAGAAGAATAGACAGACACAGATTTGTGCCTCTAAACTACTTCTCTTTACTAGAGCATAATAAAAATATCTACAATATTACAGCATTCAACAGAAAAATGCCTTCTCAATACAGAGATTCAAAACACCACTAAAACACATTCATATAGGAGAGTTTACTCAGTTCACAACAACTTTGTTTTTTTTTTAAAGATAACAAAAATTCTTTCTCTTTCAGACAGCAAGGCTCCAAGCTTCTAAACTTCCAAGGCCATTAATCTTGTCAAGTCATTAATCTTAATCTACAAACTAGATTAAGAAATAGAATAGCCCAACATTTACTGGAGCTATCGGCCCATTTGGAGAAGCCCTCAGCTACAGTTCCTGGTTCAGTTTTGAGAGGGAAAGAACTTAAAGTAGAAAACATCTGAATGTGAGACAAACCAGAATGGACAAATTAGTCACTTTTAGCACTTGAATGCCTTCAGTTTGCAGCATTAATTAATGTTGCCCCCCCCCTCTCTCTCCCTCTCTCTTTGGGTTGTGGAGGAGAGACTGACTTCTTATTACTAAAGCAGGAAAATACAACATGGCCTTCTCCATGCTGGAAATAACTATATCTAGTGAATGTAGCCAGGGGTCCT
The DNA here is from genome assembly GCA_030847615.1 of Gambelia wislizenii. Classification (NCBI taxonomy): domain Eukaryota; kingdom Metazoa; phylum Chordata; class Lepidosauria; order Squamata; family Crotaphytidae; genus Gambelia; species Gambelia wislizenii. The sequence goes on from JAUMIR010000003.1 coordinate 340,854,739, forward strand.
GGAGAATTTAAGTTCAGTTCATTTTAGAAGAATTAAGGAAAATCCACAAATATCTATGTATACAAGGTGGAAAGAAGGTGAGGTCTAAAGAATTTAAATGTGGGAGAAACCAAAACTGATAGCTGTTTCTATCCCTAACATCTCCTTTTCGTACAATGAAGAACAGGGCCTTGCAACATCCATAGTTGAACAGAGAAAAGGCTTTTGGCTAAAGCTTGAGGGCTATCAAAAGGCACCCTCGAGGAATTTTCTCTTTAACCAAAGACCTCATTTAACCTCCTTTTGTGTCTTATTCATGCAACCAGCACCAATAATAAGTGTCCCAGGAGTTGAGCACAGGCAGGCCTTTAAACACGCCCTCCTCCATTTGAGTGTGAACTTAGATACTGCCGTAATCATCTACTGGTCACCAGTTTAACAGCAGAATCCAGGTTCCCCCACTCCATGGTTTAGGATGTAAATTTAGTCATTTACATCCTTAGGAACCAACCTATTGGACATCCACAACCTCCCAGGGAACATTAGCCACTATAGATGTGGAATCTCTATATAACAACATCCCACACAAGGATGGACTACAAACTTTCAGGAACATCATTCCAGATGGGACCTTAACAGACCTAGCCACCAAAGTCTGCTACTTTGTTCTCATACACAACTACTTCACTTTTGTGTGGCAGAGCTCACCAGTGTGTTAATTTTTTTCTCAGAATGTACCAAACTGTTGATTTGGTAACTCCTAATGTTCCTAATGTTGTAGGTTCACAGCAACAACTTCCAAACCTGAATTGCACACCTGGAATCAACTCCAGACCTTTTACCTGCTTAGTTGATGAAGAAATACCAAAGGAATAGCCCACACCTCTCCATGAAACAGCTTTTGAGTCAATTGTCCAATTACTTTTGGTCCATTGAAAAAGAGGGGGCTACATATTAAAGAGCTGTAATTCCTAAACCCTTCTTCCAATTTGGATGTGAATACCCTCAAATGAAAGCTGAGAGACTGCACCATATTCATTATTTAACTGTAACTTGAATTTATTTTGGTAAACAGTCAAAATAACAAATCTTGTCATTGTCTAATTATTTCTGGACCTAACTGTATAACTTCAGGTTAATGGTACCTGCCATGGGCACACGCACCACAACATGTTAACATCTTCATGGCTGGCCTGGAACAAAGCTTCCTTAACTCCTGCACTCAGAAACTTTTCCTCTACCTGAGGAATATTGATGAGGTATATTGATGATATCTACATTATTTGGGTGCATGGAGAGGACTGAAGACATTCCACCAGAATTTCAACAACTTCCACCCTCCATTAATCTCAATCTAGAACTATCCACAGAACAAGTTTACTTTCTGGACATCACCCTACAGCTACACAATGGACATCTAAGCACCATACTGTATCACAAACTCACTAACCGCTACACATACTTATATATCTCCAGTTTCAACCCTAAACACACTACCAAATCTATAGTTTACAGCCAAGCACTCTGATACAATCACATCTGCTCAGACCCACAAGACAGGGTTGACAAACCCATGGAATTACAACAAGCATTCCTCAAACTACAGTACTCACCGTATGAAGTAAACAAAACAGACCAACAAGGTAAGATGTGGGTGTGTTCGCGCGCCTTCAAGTTGCTTGTTGTCTTAGTACCCAGGACTAATCTATTACAGAGCAGACTAAAGACAGGAGATAGCAGAATCCCACTAGTGGTCACAGCCAACGGAGACCACAGAGACAGTAGGAATGGGAATACACAAAAAGCAGTTGCAGAACACTTCAATGTTCTTGGAATTGCATCTCAGACCTCCAAACAGCAATCCTTGAACAAAGAAAAAAACTACAAAGGAAGAGTGGAAAGAAAAACAGGAGAAATGGAATATATCCATAAAGTCCAGTCAATTAACAGTGGGTTGAACAGAGGTACACTAGACATATTATAATACTGGTTAACACATATAACAGTAGTTAACACCCCAGGCTCATGAGGGCTATCTTGTTCATTTTAATATATCTTCATTCTGGTTCCCAGCCAGAATCACACTACATTGCCATAATTCCCTCTACCTGGTTATCTACTCACCTTGGTTTTAGGCAACATCTTTCCTCCTTTGTCCCTCAATCACCATTATTAAAACTGAACTTGTCACCTCATCACAATATTGCTATACACACACACACACCATTTATAGGTAAAAAAAATCAGTTCCTAGGCACTTCATGCATCTGATGAAGTACTTAAGTCTACGAAAGTTTAGGCTACCTTCTTTCGCACAGTCTCAAAGGTGCTATAAGATCCTTTTGCATGCTGATCCAGACTAACATGGCTATGTCTTTGAATAGGATTTTCATAGGTAAGGAATACTCAGAGGTGGTTTTGCCAGTTCCTTTCTCTGAAGTACAGGCTACAGCACTTGGTATTCACTGGCAGTCTCCCATCCAAGTGCTAATCAGAGCTAAGCCTGCTTTGTTTTCAAGATAAGATGGGATATTTCTATTATTATTCACTCATGTGTATAAATACCTGTTCATAGGCACTTCACTCTGTGTATCTGATGAAGTAAATTCAGTATACAAAAGCTTATACTACAACCTTCTTTCTCTCAGTCTCAAAGGTGCTACAATACCCCTTTGCAATAAGTTCCATTCTGATATTCAAAACAAATTCCTGAGCTCAGAATTCTGTATTTCTCATAATTATACGTGTGTTCCTTTTGCACTTAGCACCAGGTGATGGAATTTTGGTGGAGTTTTAGTAAAACAAGTGTAGGATTTTGCAGACTTGAAATCTGGCCATCACTGCTGTAACTGCAAGACTGCTGAATTGAGCCAGGGGTTGTATGACCTCCAGGGTCATGCCTGGCCTTAATTCTACAACCAATTGCTTTCTTTTCTTGCTAACAGTGGTTCTGTAAGTTCTCAGGAAAAGGTCTTTCCCAGGCTTGCTATCTCAGCAACTTTAGCTAGAGTTACCCAGACTGAACATGGGCCTTTTACTTTTTATTGCAATGCAAGTGCTCTACAATTGAAGTCATATCAATTCTGCCAGACAATAATCTATACAGCTGTTTGGGTAGTTCAATAGAGTTGAGTTTGGCTGGAGGGGGGCAGAATCTCTAACCACCCATGAAATGCAAACTTCTCAGGCCTCCCACTCTTCGAATATTTTGACATTTACCGTATATATTTTGTACAATGGAAAACACTTTGGAATAACAGTCCCTCCTGCACTAGCTACTTCTGAGCTGCAGCACAGTCAAGTTTCAGAGCATAGGATTCACCAAATTTTGCTAACCTGGAGCACTCTTCAGCGAGGGCCTCTGCATAAATTCCACTGGAACAGGTGGCTGAAAATGTGATCCCCCTGGAATTTCTGGATAAAATCCATTGAAATACAACACAAACATTTGATTTTCTTACTTACATACATTTTTTAAAAAAAATCTTGATTATTTTAAACATGTATACATACAATTCATTTTATTGATTGATTGATTGATCAATCTCACCTTTATACCAATGTGAGATATTCATCAAATACACTCTGAAACAGTTAACAGTTGAGACAACACTTAAGACAGCATTGAGGTACTACTGCTTATACGCTCTTGCATGTTTATACTGAACAAAACAAATGTTAAAATATTATTGCACATTTAAATTCCTGAACTAAGAATAAAGAAATTTGTTCAGAATGTTATCCTTCTTCATAACAAGCCTACAAAGGGTGATTTGATAACCTTATTTGGCATCTGAAAATTTCTGGATGCTAAAAAGGGAGTTGATGCTTCTTTAAAGAGTATAATTTAAGTTCATTTCTTACTCCCATTCCAATTTCATATATGCCAGGTTAAACATGAACATCATATACCAACTGTTGAACTTCATTCCATCATCTGTTTTCCAATGTTTGTCTATTAATCTTTTTGCAATAACAATTAAGCGAAGTACAATTATTTGGAGTTTGGGTTGCAATAAGGACCTAATAAGTTTAGTGAGAATATTTGTAATTAGAAGGGTGCATCATAAAGACACGAATCCTAGATTGTATCTTGTACAATCAGGTTCCTAGCAAACAGGAGCTCAGCTATGTAACAGGCAGCAAGGCCAATAGGTGTTTTGTGTGGGCATTTAGCAGGAGAGTTTTGAAGGGGAGGCCCAGAATTCTGTTTCAGTGCCTACTTAAAAGACTACTGAATATGAATGGTGAGGGAGCTGCTGCAGTCATCTGCAAAAGCTGTGGTATGTTTGTGTTATTGCCAGAGGATGTAGGTAGCTACACCTGCAGTAAGTGCAAGTTGGTTCCCCTGTTAGAACAGAAGGTCAAGCAACTTGAGGTCTGTGTATCTACTCTTCAGCATATTAGGGAGCATGAGGTTTCCTTGGCTAGAGTAGAGCAGGAGGTAGACATTTGGAGGAATGTAATACATAGAAGGACTAGGGATCATTCTGTGAAACTGGAGCTACAGAATCGATTCAAAGCTCTCCCTCTTATCAGTGATGACAAAGAACTGGAACAATAGCAACAGTGTCAGTCTCCAGAGAATGTGCAGGTGACCTTAGAAGATTCAGCAAATGGAATGGCCCCTAGGAGTCCTCAGAGGAGACATGTCATGGTGCTAGAGGACTTTCTGCAGAGGGGAACAGAAGCAGTGGTTTGAGGGCTTGACAGGATGTCTCGAGAGATGTGCTATCTCTCTGGGGTGAAAATCCATGATGTAACAGAGAGGCTGACAAGACTCATCACCATTAACCCTTCCTTTTTGTCCTTGTGGGAACCAATGACACTATAAGGCATAGCCTTCAGGATGGCCCTCATGGTCTCTTCCAACTCTGCAATTCTATGATTCTATGATATCATAAGGGATTACAAGGTTCTGGGTAAGAAACTGAAGGACCCTGATGTACAGGTTCCATCCTATCACCTACCCTATCACCACTTATCCTAAAACTTATTGTGGGGGTTATTTTTTGGGCAAGATTTATTCAAAGAGGATTTCCCTTTGTCTTCCCCTGCGGCTGAGAGTGTATGACTTGCCCAAGGCCATTCAGAGGGTTTCCATGCCTGAGCAGGGATTCGAACCCTGGTCCAGAATCATAGTTCAACGCTCAAACTGCTACACCACACTGGCTCTTGCAGGTTAGGGTTAGGTTTCAGCACTTCTTATAGGTTGTTTAAAATTCAGACTAAAACCCTGAGTGGGTCAACTGCCCTATTGACATCAGAGCCAGCAGCCTCGACTGGTGAGACATACAGTACACTGTATAGCAGGAACTATTTCATACGAAGACCCTTCATTCACTAACTACCTCTGAACTCAAGGGTGGTAAAATCTGCAGCATTGGTCTCCTAGAATTTTGCTAACCTGGGTCAGTGTCCAGCGATGGCCTGTGTGCAAATTCTACTGAAGCAGGTGGTTGAAGATCCAGTGTATGAGGGATTTCTGGATAAACTCCATTGAGATACAACACAAACATATGATTTTCTCATACAGATACAAATTGAACAGAATGTATAAAATCTTTTCAACAACTATTTGCAACATTCCAATGAAGCTTAATAGTTTAGCAGATCATTGAGTTCAACACTACTGACTGTAACTTTACTATGGGACTATTAATGTCTGGAAGAAAATGGAAAATGTACTGTTTCCTAAAACAATATACTGTACACTGTTCATTTACAGTGCAAACTATTGTAATTTATTTTTAAAAGCCACCAATGGCTTGTATTGTTCCTCCTTTTAGTGCAAATATATTGGCAATGAAGGATGACCAACATCAAAGCACAACTTTCTTGCAAGTATAGGATGAAATAAACATAGCCACAATAATTAAAACCGAGTGATACTAGTTCCATGACCCTTAGACAATGGTGGCTAGTGGCCTCTCATGTCAGTAGGGCACTATATCCACTACAGGCTTTCCTCCAAACTTTAAAGAGGTGACCAAAGATGGTAACACATATCCCCAAAACAGGTTCAGCACCTTCCATTTAAGCTTAGACTAAAACTCAGAGTGGATCCACTGCACATGTGAGCCACCAGATTCCAGTGCCCTAACACATGGATGGGGAACGTACACCTGCCAAGGCTGTCTTTGGAGTCCCAGATTTCTCCCAGATCCTGATGCCCCCATGATGAAAAACTTTCAGAAAGAAAAAAGGTCAGTTTCTGGAACAGTAAATTTGTATTAATGCAAGACTGCATGCCCTATTCTGTCCCCCCAACCCCAATAAGCAAAACCAGAAGTGGACATAAAGTCACTTCATTTTTATTTTTCTTCCCCTGACCCTCTACACATTTTTGGAAATACAGTACTGGCTTAAGGAATTGCAGACTCATTGTATAAAACACCTACCCATGACCACCAGGGCACATGGCACACTACTTTTCAAAATGGAGGATGTAAAGGAGCTTGTGATACGCATGGTAGTCTGCTTTTCAAAGAGAGAATGTCAGACAACGTCTACCAAGCTAGCAGCAGCTCTGTGCACATGTTTACGCAGCCATTTTTTTGGTATCTTGGTCAATACTTCAGTCTACAATCAGCAATCAAAATTATCTTTTTAATGACACTCCTCCATATCTTATAGAAAAGTAGCATCCCCTCCTCTTCTTGTGCCACTTTTATTCCATATAATATCTGGTAGTAAAACCAGTTAACTGATCTCCATAAAGTTTTCAAAACCATCTTCTTCGGTTCCAGACCTGGGTGTAGTTCCAGGCCTCTTCAAGAGTTCTTTCATTGATGGAAACTGGCACACGCTATTGCTATAACCTTTTTTGGTAGTTCAGTAAATGATGCAGCAGATAGTGCACAGCAGAGAGAGCGTCTAGCATTCTTCACAGCCAATGGTCATATTGCCCCCCCACAAAAATGCTACTCAAAACTATCCCTTGGCCAGCAATCACAATAAGTTCTGAATACTGGACTTATGGGGAGCCCTGGGGATGGGGTGCACACACCCCAGGTGAGGCCAATGGACTCTCAGGGATTATATCATACAGAAGCAAACAAAACAAATCAAAGTGTGCAAGCATGTTCCATCTCCCCCCAATAACTATGAGAACTGTGCAAATAGGATAGCAACAGAGAAAAATTCACACCCCCAGTCCATTCATAGCCTTCATAGATTTTCCCAGCCTCAAACTGAAAAGCAAATGCAAAAAGTATCCAATAAGCCAAGGTCACTAACACAAATGAACCCTTTCATGCAACTGGGCATCTGTTAATGTTTGGCCATGATGCTAACAAGGACTCCAAAACCCATCTGCCTGGTAGCAGAGGTCCAACTCACTACACAACTCCAAATCAATTCCCCCTGTTCACTAAATGGGATTGATATAATATCTTAACTCAGCTTCTCCAACCCTGCATGCTCTAGAAGTGGACAGCTCTCATTATCCCCAACAGCACAGTCAATATTGGTTGGGGTGATAGAAGTTGTAGTGTAGTATACTTGGAAGGCATCAATTTAGAGAAGGCTGTTCTTACCAAAGTGAGGGATAGACAAAATAATTCATGTCCAAAATACTGGGAAATAATTGGCCCATAGGTTAAAATCCTCATTCAAGAGCACAAAGAAGTTAAGTATTCTATGCAAACGAAACATTTAAAAGGTAAAGTATTAAAATTACCAACTGTCTAACAGATTTTTCTTTTTCTCATTATACTGTAACAACTATTTAATGGTTAAAATAGTAACAATTGATATTAACTTTCCAGCATTTTTAATTCATATCCTCAAAGTTTGTGTTGAAGCCATAAGCAAAAAAAAAACAAAGGCATGTTATAACAGGCATTTCAAGATACAAAGGAACAGACTCCAGATCCTAATCCTGCATAAATGTACCCCTTTAGCAACAAAGCTTTGTACAATTTTACATTGCACACAACATCAGAGCCATTTGAAAATATTTCTTTATTAAAAGAGTGAGCTAGATGGGGTGTGACCTAAATCCTCAATTAGTTTTTCCAAGCATTAAAGCTACACAAGATGTTTTGCTCAATGCTCAAGCAGTTACAATTTTTCCTCACGCACACTCTTGTTAATGTGCACAATTACCCAGCTGCACTTCCCAGTATCGGGATAGTAAATTTTTCCTTCTAGTGTGATAAAGGGAATTGTTGCTGGCTAAATCCAGAGATCACTTGACTCACCTGTTATATTGCTCATGCACATGCAAACTAGGACAGCGGTTCTTAAACTTTGGTCCTCCTGGTGTTTGGACTTCAACTCCCATAAGCCAGCTTGGCAAATGGCCAGGGTTTCTTGGAGCTGAAATCCAGAACACCCAGAGGACCAAAGGTTGAGAATTTTCACACTTAGAAAACCATCAAGATTGTTCTCATACAAAGAACATTTTGTCTGAATTGGCCCCACTGATTTTCACTAAGCACAATTCCATCTGTGCTGGAAAACAGAAGAAATTAAAACAATCCAGAAATATTAATGACATGGCTCACTTCAAACAATTTTATTATGTGTAGAACAAAAAGTTCACATGTGGACAAAGACAGCAACACAGTTGTTTTTTTAAAAAGGCTCACAAAATTATATACAAAAAGGAGAGTGGTTCAACATTTTAATCCAGTAAAAAGCAGTAACATACATGTACCAGGTTTGTTCATTGTTCTTCACTGAAGCTTAACACAAATTTAAAATCAAATTGTGGTCTGAAAGTCATTTTAGAATTTCCTTAATTCTGCCAAGTTTAAAAGCTTTCTCCTTAAAAAAAAAGTGCTCATGCTCCAGAGACTATTAGCATGTGTAAAGTCCTGTGCTAAGCAAGTTAGTTCCCTTACTTCTGAACTGATCACATTCAAATCACATCTTTCCCAGACAACGTGCTATCATATGACAACATAAAACAGACAAGAGCTTATAAAAATAGTATTCAGCAACCAAAAGCAGCCAACTTCAAAATCAGAAATGTGCGCCCACTGTTTGTTTTTAAAAGGTGCTCAGATTTAAAACTGTGAAGCTTCACTTGAGTTATGTACAAAACATTCTCTGTATATAAAGGCAAGACCTCACCCAAGTTCTGCACACACACTACAGTGATCAGACAGACCAGCTAACAGCCTGACCCTTGAAGGAGATGACCTAGCACAAGCCCTGATGATAAGAATGGTATCTGTGCTGGCAGCACATTACAAGAACTATGCGTGTAGCCCCTTCATTTAAGGCAATAAATGATCCTTTTGCATTTGTTTTGAATACTCACTGAGCTGTCAGTGCAATGCAACATGCAATGATACTGTTATCTGAACTTTAAGGTCAGAGTAGTGCTGTCATATTTATATGAAATATTCTCACACGCACAGCTTTGATCTATACTTTGTAGTATACCTAATTACTGTGCCTGATGTCTGCTGAAGTCATGTAAGCATCAACTCCAGGGGCCCATTGCACAATTATAGTACTATTATTCTCCTTTAACTGCCATGGTTCCCTCCTATGGAATTCTGGGATTTGTAGTTTGGTGAGGCACTGGAGTACACCAGATGAGAATTTAAATGCCCCTCCCTAAACTGCCTATTCCAGGATTCCATAGGATGGAACTATGGCAAAGTGGAATAATAGTGCTATAATTGTGTATTGTGTATGGGCCCCAGGACAGAGGTACTATCCACTCATTCAGAATGATCTGGTCAGGGCCAGAAGGGCCCAGCCTATCTCCTCCAAGGTGGAAGTGAAAATACAAAATGTAAAAATGGACACATCTGTTCTATAAGCAGCTCTGCCTTCTGCAAACACTTCATGTGCATAACAAGAGAATGTGCCTGCACAATGTGAGAGAATGGTGCCTGCAAAAGTTTTTATAAGCAGCCATCTCTGCAAGCTCTTTACTAGGATGTTTCTGCTATATTATCCCCAGCTACTCTTCACCCATATTTGGCTGCATGACCAGGGCCATTTGTAGAAGCAGTTTATGATGACTGAGGCAATTCTGAAATTGACTCTCACAGTCCTGAAGCCCTGCAATCTAAAAGATACACTGCAATAGTCCAAAACCAAATCGGTTTGGGAACATTATATGCAGACACTTGCTTCATTTAAAGCACTGAATGGAAACAAACAGAAATGGAAATTGACTTACAAAACATGCACACAGTGTTTTTCATGCATTAATAGATCTTACAATTGGTCTCTGATAAGCTGACATTGTGTGGGGAAAAGGGCTCCAGACTCAAACTTAGAAATATTGGCTAGTCTTAACCAGAGTTGATCCACTGAATCAATTACTAAATGGTATGTCAACATTTATGTAAATCCCATTAACTCAATGAACCTATTCTAGTTGGGACTAGCAATTTGATTTAGGTCATTCTGCTTTATGAGACCATTTTTGAAATGTATCATATGTACTCATATACATGAGTGTGCATTTGTACTGTATATATTTACATACATATACACAAAACCACCCTGATATTTTTAAAAGGCCATATCAAGAAACAGAAGATATGGATTCAAGCATTTGTACTAGAATATACTTTATTTATACAAAGAAACCAAATATGCACCTCTTTCTCTAAGGTTTAAAGCATATTAACAAAAATATCTTCTTACTAATATTATGTTAAATAGATGGTTTTACAGTAGACCTTAATAATGAAGTACATATCTAAAAGACAAAGAAACAAAACCAAACAGTTAAGTGAGCCTTCCTTAATTCACAAAAGCGGCTTGTTACAATTACATTTTATAATCCAGAATGGGAAGAAGTAACAAAATGTTATAAATCTCCAAGGACACAGCATCTACTATATCAGCTTAAAAAAATAGATTATTTTAGGATGAACTAGCTGAATGCAATTGTCCCTTTCCTTTTACCCAACCCTCCCCCCTACTTTTCACTTTTATCTTTTCCCCCTCTTGTTTCCAGCAGGAGGTTTCTTCAGCTGAAGAAGTTGTCCTCCTGTGCCAAAGCTTGCAGATGCTGGATTGGACACCCCAAATGTCAGGCCAGCAGATGCAGTGATGCCAGGATTGCTGAAGTTAAACCCAGATGTGCTTGAACTGCCAAAGCCTTGTAGAGGAGGGGAAAATATTTAAAGGTGAGAAGATACTGTAACTTTCTAAGCCTTTCCAAATCAAATCAAGATGAACTACATTGGAGTTTTAAGTATGAGACTGTTAGTCTCGTATCAACCTTCACCATCTCAGTCAGCTCATGCTCATAACTGTTGTGTGAGAACTTGTCTACACTATCAACATGTTCAAGTGCATAGACATCCCTACAAAAAATCACAAAGGGAATTGTGACATGATGAGTCATAATGATTTTGACAAAGGCAACATCCCCCAACTATAACTGGAAGGTATGAGAGTCAAAGTCCTTTCTTACTTCTTAATTTTCCAAACAAGAATGCTGTGTGATACTTAAAGCCATCTGTATCTCCTTCCTCCATTCTTCCAGCAAACAAACAAGTTGCCATGCATATTCAAGTAAGGCTATTTTCTGACTCATAGATTGCAATAAAATCTATATAGTTTTATTGAACTACTTGTTACTGAATGCAGTACATTTATGCAACCAGCTAGCACAAATGCTGTTGTAAGGGGAGGTAAAAAATTTGCATTTCTCTTGGGTCTAGAAGAGTAGCAGAAAAATTCCACATGTACACCATGAACTGGCATAGCCTGGATACCAAGAAATCTCTCAAATTGTCATCAGGGAAAAAGCAAGAGCAAATCTGAGGCAAATGGGGTATTTATCCCAGGAATGAGATCAAGATTGGGCCTTGGAAGCTGCTGTCTCTTCCCCTACTGACTGAAATGAGGCTGATAAAGACAGACAGTTTACTGAAACAGTTGTAAAGGAATGTTGGTATCTGTAACCAAATAACAAATATGCAACCAATTTTTCCTTTTAGAGTGGAGATGAGACTTCACTGAGGGGGACTTTCTCAGGTGTAGTTTAGCTATTATAATACAAAGCTTTAAGCCTATTTATAGTAATTTCAAGTGGTTTTGTTATTTTGTGAAAGGATGATCCTATCCACTCTAAAAACTGCTCAGTTTAAGATACACATTGCATATTATCTTGACTTGCAACTTTAAAAACACAACACATAATATAAAATCACTGTAATGGTCAAAGGCTGGGATATAAAGAACCACACAGCTAGTCCCACGCACCCAGCAGAGATTAGGTTTGCACTTCTCAAAAGTAAAGTATAAAGCACTGAAATGGACAATCATAACAAACCATAACTGTTGAAACAACTGTTTTGTAGCAGCTTGAATACTAACAAATATATTAGAGAATAAACTTTTGTGGCCTACTGATTTGAGTATGAACAGGCACAATGGTCTCCAGTCCTACTACAGTTACTAATTTCTTAAGCAATGCTAAGATTATTGTAGCATTACTGATCTCTCCGGTTGTGAATGGTCATTGACCGTACTACGTACACGTTCAAAATTTAATGTTGGTGTCACATACTGAACTTTTTGAATTTCCTATAAGTCTAATGTTGAGGTTCTTTTTCTCTACACCCTAATGTACACCTGTCAACTGGGAATAACACTTCATACATCTGATGAAATGGACTCTAGTCCAGGAAATGTTTTTTTTTTTTTTACTTTTTAAGGTTCCCCCTGGTTTCTGTGCAACAAATTAGCAGGGCTATGCATCTGGATGATTTTTTTAGCTATTCAACTGCCTAATGACTTTAAAAACAAATACGAATGTATCAAAGATTTAACGTAACAATGGCAGAGAAATAACTTTCTGTCACACAAAATTGTGTTGGTGTAGGAAATGACCACAATAGATGAACAAACAGTAAACGGGCTGGTGGTAGTTATTTTAGCCACCTGAAACCAACAAAAGTTAGCCAACACAGTTTTCCCATGCAAATATTATGTCTGATTTATGTCTGTATCTATACAGAGTTGTGATCTGATAAGTTTATATTTCCTTATCTGGATTCAAAAGAACTCAGTCAAGTTCAGCTGCTCTTTTAACCTTAACCTTCAGATCATGAACAATGAACTTACGTCACTTATCTAAAATTAGGTCAACCTTAACCCACTTACAACCCAATCTTAACAACTATGAAATCATATTCTGAGGGAACTGTAAATGGCTCAATATTGCAAAGTTGAAGGCACAGGTGGGCAACTGCCAGACATTAAGAGCTGCAATTGCCCCCCTCTTGGGGGAAATGAAGGGGCAAATATGTAGGACCTACCCCCTTTGAAAGTTTTAAGCTCCCCCCACCCATTTTAATAAACCCCCTCCCAAGAGGGTGAAGGGAAACTTCACCACTTTTGTTCCCACCTCCCTGCCGCTTTATTAGGAGATGCCTTTATTAAACCAGCGAGCACATTGGAAATTTACCCTAGGGTTGATGGAGAGGGCATTTTTACTTTTAAAAAATCAGATCCCCCCCCCAACATAGGGTTGAGATGGGGTGGGATCTGGTTTTAAAATATTTCCAGTAAATAAAAGTAGCAAAACTGCACTGAGGTTTGGAATCACCACACTTGCTACTAGTGGTATTAGATACAGAGATATTAGTGAGGAATGAAAATAAGTGCAGTGACTTATATGTACCCAATAATTAAAAAAAAAAAGTTTCCATTTAAACAATTTATCTCTACATCATGCCAAAGAATTCCTTTCAATTTTTCTTTATCTTCAAAATATGTTTAACTACGCAATACTGAGAGGCCAGTGTTTAAGAAACAAAAGCCCAAAGTTTCTCTGAGTGTGTTGAATAAGGAAATTGACTTAAGCTTCTGGAGAACATCTGAAATTCAGTATATCTTCCTTTATTATTAAGGAATAGTGAATAATGATTAGTGCCTAATCCTGTCTAAATCATACTTAACATAAAGAGATGATTTGAATTTAAAGACTGAAATTGATATTCCAAAATTCAAACTGGTAACATCTCAACATTCAGAATAGAACAAACCTGCACTAAGGCTTCCTGAAGGCTTATTTGTAGCTCCAAATCCAAATGATGGTGTGCCTGTGGCACTGCTTCCAAAACCAGAACTACTTCCAAATCCTAGTGGAACAGTAGTGAAGACAGCAGAGATTAAGATACACATAAGGCTAGATTGCTGTAAAGAAACTGGCCCTCCAGCATGACAACAGCCAATATCTATTAGCTACCTGCTTTAAGCATTAGAATCCTCTGTACTAAATGGCAATGGATAAAGAAGGTTGACCTCCACTAGAGTTCATTGCCCAGATGTGTAGGACTCCAATTCTCATTATCCTCAGCCAGCAAGGGCCACTGATACTTCTTCAAATACTTCTTAAACAGTGGTATAAACCTGATCAGCAAACCATGTTCATGTACAACTAGAGTATTATTTACACTGTTTTGTTTATATACCTAAGTCCTGCATATATGTGTTGCAGTTTGTGTTTTGTACACTTTCCTTCTTTTTTTTCTTTAACTATACAGGGAATATCTTTTCAGTTCCTATACAGGATCTGTCTTATCACCAGCAGCCATGATAGACTGTGAGGCTAAGTAAGAAAACACAGAAACCTATGCTATTCATAGGGAAAAGCTATCTTCCCTTGCACAGTTGTTTGTTTGTTTTACTCTGCTTTGACTCAAAGCTTTACCCAATAATGAAATGCCCATGATTGATAGGTTGTAGCAAGGCCTGATAGTTAGCAGGCAGACTATATCAGTAAATTTTCATGCGTTAAAAAGCAAATACCTCTTGTTTGGTAAGTGGAGTGTAAATATTCATGTATGACTATTTCATCAAATTGGTTCCAGGTAGGGAAAGAGCTGCTTGCACATGTGGCGCTCAAGACTGTTTTTAGGCTCCCACACTCAAAACTGTAGGGCTAGCACACTACAGTCTACTATTAACCAAGTTATGCTTTGAGACACAGACACACAGTGCAATCCTAACCCAAGGATGTGTCAGCTATAAAGGGTTAGAATTATACACAAGTAAAATGCTGGTGGAAATGCCTTTCTCCAACACAACCCTTTTCAGTTGGCTGATCTCAGCAATCTTCTTGCACAACTGTTCTGGTGGCTAAAATATAACAAGAAAAGAGCTGTTAAAAAGGAGCAGGGTGATAGAGGAACTTAGTTATGTGATTCAGACATCCTCCAGCCAAGAGGCAGAACTGTGCCAACATCAAGTTATAACAGAATAACCAGTCGCTGGGAGACGTTTGGATTCAGCACAACTTTGGCAGGATATGGATACACTGACCAAGTATCTGCTAAATAGACCCTTGGCTACTTAATATGGTTCCTTCCTCACCCTTGTATGCCCTCTTTTTGGTTCTTCTGCTGGCAGACCTTAATTAGCAGAGCACTGTCAGAAGGTATCTGTGATCAGCCCACAGAAGAGAGTTTTGCTTGTGGAAAAGGTTTGTGCCTACTCCTAAACCCCTACAGCTGGTGCATTTTTGAATGAGGATCGTGCGGCTTACAAGACACTTTGGGCAGACTCACCAAAATCAATAGAACTTTATTCGGTCATAATTAAAGTCCTGTTAGATTTCTTTGATTCTCCTCTAAAAATGACTAAGTTTGGATCTAAAGATTGCTATTTACATAGGTTTTCCGTGGGGTTTTTTTTTGGAAGAGTTTGAAACACTTTGAAAATGTATAAAAACACTTAAAATTAATAAATCCATGTTAAAAGCCATTGATTTTTATCCTTCTTGGATGGAAAGGCCTACATTCTTCAGTTACTCTCAACAGACCAAGTTGATCAGTGAGGTATAATAAAGTTGATTAGTTCAAGGACTAGATTTATTCCTTGTAAATGTTTTTGCCGAATATTTTGAGCAAAACCAAAGTATGTCCTGGCAGACCAGAGTTTGCTAGTGAGGGATTCTGGGAGTTGTAGTCCAAAAGGTAACATTTCCAAACTCTGTAAATCCTCAGGTTTCAGCAAATCTATGTCCAAGGAAATATGTCTAAGAGCACAACCTCAGCATTCCTGGAAACTCCTGAAAATGAATTTATACCTACTGTCTTTTCCAGTCATAACTAGAAAGCAAGACACTCTTGATTGACTTCCACTCTTTAGGGCAAGAAATAGGCCCCAGTTCTTTCAAATGCACTGTCCCCATTGCTTAAAATGCAGATCCACCTTCAAGAAACTTCAGGCTGACACCACACTGTTCTTACTCCCATTATGTAAATGTGGCAGCGTACAGAGCAATGAGCTTGCCCTTCAAGAACTAAGATGAGTTTTGGCTTATTCCTCCATTTCCAAAAAATGTGAAAGAGTCAATGGGAAATATACCAGCTGTGCTCTTTGGGTTAAAGAGGCAAGTCCCATATTTTGAGAGGCTAGGCGGCTCTTGCTGCTGTACTGATTAGTTTCAAGTCTTAGGGTGAGGGGACAATTATGACTGAAACATCTCAACTACTCTATAAGACAGAGTGTTTATACTGGTGCTTTTTAGTTGTATTTCCCCATTTTGTGTTTGTTATGAAGTGTCCCTGCAAGTTTGAACACAGTCCTGCCTATCAGGGAAGCGAACAACTTTGCAAGGATAGCTCCTTGTGGCAAAAAACAAAAACAAAGTTTTCAACAGCTATGTAAAGACTTTCAAGATGGGAGAGGCCAAGTGTTTGGTTTTAAAGAGTCATGCTTTGTTTCTTGATCTGACAATGTATCAGTGTAGCAACAGACATTTGATAATACTGTGGCTACTCAGCAACATCCACTGTGATGTACCATATGAAATTAAAAATTTTTCCACATTTGTCCAGCAACATAGAAAAATGCACATATAAGCAACAGGGATTAAGTTCATTGCAGCACATTCAATTGTGACTGTAAATCTTGAAAGTACACTAGCAAAGAGAAAAAGGCTGGTACAGCAATATGCTGACAGACCAGAATTTTGTTAATCAAGAACTAATGTAGTTTACAAGTACATTCTATCTCCTATGGTCAAGGCACATATCTAAATGCAATTATATCTATATAAACCTAACATAGAAGACTAATCGCCAAGGCAGGCAATCACGTGATCTCCATAGCTTTTTTTTTTTTGACTACAACTCTCATAATCCCTGATCATTTGTTATACAGGGTGGAGTTAGTGGAAGCTGTAGTTCAAAATATCTGGATTGCACCAGCTTGTGTACTCTGCTTTAGCTAATGATTCCTAACCTCCCAAATACCTATCCTGTTTATAAGGTTAAGCCCAGATATTTTCTAGGAATGGTAGAAGATGTAGTCATTTCATTCAACAAAAAAAGACGGTCCCAGAGATGATAACGGGATAAGTGGGGAGACTGTGTATGCAATAAAGATGGCAAGACAGTTTGTCTTCACTATGAAAGGTAAAAAAGTCAAAAGTACTGGGGAGTGGGAAGATTCTCCCATTTTCTGGACATGCACTTAAATACTGCAGTAAGCACTATACCCAAAATAGAAGTTGAGAGTATGGAATCAGAAGCCGGTAGTAATTTCATATCAATCAATATGGAATGTAGGGCTATGGTTTTGTTTATTAGCATAAAACAAGCAGGGATTTAGCTCTACCAGTGAAGTGCACTGCCTAATTCATTTAAGGAAATTATGTATATTGTAATTCAGTGAAACATTAGAAAAAGTTAAAGTGTACCTCCAAGGCTTGAAGAGCCTAAGCCACTTGATTGCAAGCCAGTGCCAATACCTGAACCGAATGGCGTTCCAAAACTAATTCCCAGAGTCGGCTGTGGCCCTGGTATAAAAAAAAAAAATGAAAACAAAGCTTGCCTTACTCTTTTGCAACAGAGATCCATTATGTAAACCCTTTCATTGAAAAAGTAAATCACAGCTTAACAAATGCTTTTCAAAGCATCCCAGTTTTCATTAGAATCCTTCCCCAAACTATCTAAACTGTTATGGTATGAAACACAAGATGAGTCTATCAGTAAATCTAATAGGTTATGCCAAAGCATGAGACTATAGTTTTATGACAACTCAGCATGTCATTTTAAGTTAGAATTTCTGCTCCTTGATGGGACTATACCTGAACGTCCTACAAGTAGCTAGCAGTGGTTCTTTAAAAATCAATTTTTATATTAACATGATTAAAATCATCATGTTACCAATGCCTGGTATTAAATACTCATTTGAGTATTTTATCCATTTTTTTGAAAAACAAAGTTGAAACGTGGATAAAACACAAGACAATGACTTTGTTTTTATTGAATTTATTGTTCATTTTAGAGCAAGTCAATTACACAGTAACATGACAATTGAAACTGGTTCACACAAAAATGATAGTTACTGAGTTGTTAGAACTTTGCTACATTTACAACCATTTTTGCCTGTTTAAATAAACATTTACAGAAAAGGCACAGTTGTGTACCTTACCCAATACATTCAAAAGTTTCAGATTCAGAAATTTCTCACATTTAGACAACTGGAGACAGTGGTTTCCCTACATACAAACACTGTCAAAGTCCATTTTTAATATACCCAGATTAAATTTATAGCTTTAGCTCATTTGTTCTGTGCAGGGGAAACTATTATTAGCCCCTCATTATAAATAAGACATAACAAAAGATTTGGAGGTTTCTTTAGTAACTTATAAAAGCTACTTGACAGTTTTCACAGTACAATTTGTATTCCTACCTTTAAGCACAGCAATCAGTGCATTAAATAAACTTGAAGGATTTGTCAAGTTCAAATACTGTGCCAATCTCTTCATATTCCTGTCATGCTGAAGGCCAAGGCTACAATCCAGCTAATGCTTTGTCAGGCAAACCCAACTAAAATAGAGAATGCACAGGAGCACTTGCTGAACTGTCTTCTAAAAACAAATTTCTTGTTGAGCCATTTGAATCCAATGGTATAGAATACATCGAACATGATTATTGTTCACCAGCAGGCATTTTAACAAAAGTCACTTTGGGATTTAGGGGTTCTCAATTTTCTTTCGGAAACTGATCCCCTTTACTAAAAAATCCAAATCAGCTCTACCTCATTATTGCATTACAGTACTTTCTACTACCACAAGAGCAATTTAAAGAACATCAACCAAAAGGAAATCTTGGTGAAAATTTGTAGGCTGTGTTGTACAGGTCAGACAGTGTTTGTGGTCCCCTTCTGGTCATATAAATATAAATACTTGAAATGTAAGTTCTCACAAATGCTAATTAAATGGATAACCAAATATCAAGCAAAAGGCACTGTTTGCATTACATATTTTGCAAGGAAATATTCACACCTTAGGTGGTCCAACACAAAAATAAGGTTGTTATATTCAAGGTGGCATTAAACTTAAAAAAATCAAATAGAGCTGTGAATTTATTTCTAGCACTTAGCACTTGTTTTGGCAAAATGAGATTTGATCTTTGTTCCAAGTATGTAATATGTGCCAACTGAAAGATTTTAGGTTAGACCTAGGATACATTAATTGATTTCATTTGAAATCCATGGGAGTGAAATATACTCATGATTATCCTGCTGAAATCAATGGGAGTGAAATAAACGCATGATTGTAACAATGCAATCAGTGGGACCCATGTTCAACTAATTTAGTCCAGCTTTAACCTTTTACAGATGTGTTGCATTTACAGGTAAAAACTGGATGTAAATAAGTTAATATACTCTATCTAGCAGCTCCTTAAAAAGTTTCCAGTCCAAAGTCAGCCAGGCTTATAACAACAAAAAGTGTCCAGTATTTTCTATTAAAGAAAGTGTGTCCATTTTCAACTTTAGGAGGAGGCACTGTTGGTGGAAGAACTTTAAAGAGTCTGATGACCCCACAGTCTTCCAAGCCAAGCCTGAATTCGAGCATGCTTTTTAGTTTTAAAACAGTTCAAGATAAACCTATATTCAAGTTACAGGAAAAACAGGATTTCATAGTTAAAGCCAACAAACTTTTCAGTTTAACAGCTAATCTTGAATTAGTTTGGCTCTGTACCAGAAAAATATCTCATTTAAAGTTAGGTATGTTTATATAATTTAGATAATGCTAGAGAAGATCATCCATGCCAAAATACATAAGTAAACATTGCCACCTTCGGATAGCATAATATGAATAATTTAAATTATAATTATCTATAGTAACCTATATAAACTCTGTGTGTTTGTGTGAAAGTGTATTTATTTATTTGCCCTAAGGAGCAGTATTAGCTCAATAAATAAAAATCACTACTAGCACTGCAGTCCCACGTATGCTCACTCAGAAGTAAGTCCCATCATTTTCAACTGGGCTTATCCTCTAGTAAGTGTGTTTAAGATTGCAGCATAAAAACCTAGATTGGGTAAACATCAGTAAGGTTCCCTACTTGGCTTGCCCAAATATCATCGCTCACGTCTTTCCATATTAGAAATAAAGGTGCAAACTCAAATTGTCTAAGTCTAACTAGACTAGTCTATTTCCCAATAAAGTAAGTTAATCTTAGCCAAAGTGAACAGTTAACTTCAACTGTGTGGCACTGGATTTTGAACACAAAACCAACTCAAGGACAAGGTCTAATTTAGCAGACAGGCATTTGTCCCAACCAATATTTTAAATTTTAAGCTGACCTTGCCAAGACCAAACAATACAATAAAACGTTAAGTGCTAGAAGGCATTAGAGCAGAGCAAAGTGCTTTTTAGATAAGCCAACCAAATCAGAACTGTTATCAGTAGCTGCATACACTTAAGGCTGTAACTATCCTAATCACATCACATGAAAAGTTCTTGATGGTGTAGCTATCAAAGTAGTAAAAAAGGGACACAATTAGTATGTCAAATGTTTTAAGTTGCCCAATCTGGCTAAGCAGCTTTAATAAAGGTTGCATGGAGTACAATACTAAATGTTGTCTACAGAACGAGCATCATTATTCCCAGCCATTAGATCATTTCACAGGCATTGGTTTGCAGTTAAGAAAATGTTTTAGTGCTGCCAAAAATGTTATATGAATACTGAATATCAGACTTCTGAATGAGGACTTTCTTTTAAGTTATAGGCTCTACCATACTTCCGAGTAAGTCACTTTTCTACCATAGGGAAACACCCGTACCTCATAAACACAGTCTTCATGTATACCAAACCACACTGACATCATGTTACAATATCTCTTTACATACAAACTAAAAGACTGCTAACACAGGCTTAGAGAATGGGCAACACATTTTTGTGACCTCTTGGTTACATTTTGACAGCCTAAATAGGATTAGAAGTGGGCTGAAAGCTGTAACAGTCGCTATATAAGGAACTTGGGTTCTCCTAATCCAGTACTCTGTCAGTGACTCTTCAAGGTCTTACGCTGGGATCTTTCCTAAGCATGCTAACAAAGATAATGTGGAGTGGAGTTGAACTTGGGAGCTTATGCATAAACAGAAGGTTTATGCTAATGTGCATTCGTCCTTCCCAATTCTGGCACAAATTCCTAAATTTTCATATTCACAATATCTACATCTAAATAGTTTAGGATACCCTATTATGCCATATTAACAGAAAGCCAAACAGATAACTTCTTTTGGCACTTTTCTACTTTCACAACCAAATGATGGGATAAATTCTATGTGGTAGCATAAATTTCATGTGAGGGCTTAAATTCATCAAATGTTAGTTTACCTATTCTGCTGTCTCTGCGTAAGGAGAAAGACAAAAGACTGGATATAAAAAGGTGGCTTTCTATATGCAGTAGGTGCCTTCCATTCACAGAAATGCTGTTCTGTTCTTTCCACTAGACTCATATGAAAACTGAAATTAAATTAAAAGATGATCTTACACTACATAACAATGAGAACAGCTACAAAATTTCAATTCATCCACTAGCACTGTACAGCAATACAATGTTAGTGACTATCTTTGTTCCACCTGCGATGGGATATACAACTAACCCCACCTACCCAAAAAACTTCTTTCAGCAAAACAGGCAGGGGGCATTTCCCTCTCCCACCCACAGTCCTCTCTGCTGCTTCTCTGCTCTAAAGCTGAGAAGATTTTGAGCATGGAAGGGTCTTTAGGGAAGAGAGATTTCATTCTCATAATGTTAGATCTACTCTACAATTCTTTGAGACAAAATCAATGGCAGCAATCTATTCTAAACTGATTTGGTAGAATTTTCCACTGAACTTATTTCTTAGTTAAGGTATTTAAGATTAGGGGAAAGTAGTTTCTGCAGTTTTTTTTAAAAAAATAAGGACAGGAAAAATCCTTAATAGTTCACAGGACTATGGTTTTGGTAGTTATAGACCAAACATCCACTTCCCACGGTATAAAAACAGTAAGAAGTATCCACCTGCTTATATGTGTTTACCGTGAAAGGTTAAAAGTATAGTAGTTTAAACTATGTTGCTACAGTAAACCTACAAGGATGCATTAGTCCTTTCACTCTTGCCAAGTTCTATTTGGATTCATCTTTTATAGGATCCAGCTGTCAACAAACATACTGAAGCTGGAACTACCCTGTAGACCCCATTGTTTAACAGTACCTCAGTTAATGGCTCTTTAGGTAGTAAGTCATGCAAGTATATGCTAATCTGCTTTTTTGCCAAGCTCCAAACAAACATAAAGGTGCAGTTGAAGGGGATAGAAAGACTCAAGCGGATTCTTGGGTATATCAAGAGCTTAAAACTGGGTTCATCAAGTTGAGCCCTGAGCCATGTTTAGATATCAAAGTAGTTTAATTTCCACATCTCTCTAAGCATGATCTCAGATCAAAAACTCTTTGGAAGATAGGCACCTTTAGAAGCCACTTAAACTTCTAACTTCAAGCACCAAGGCATATGGCAGCCAATAAAGAATTTTTTTAATTGGGAATCAATATCTCTCCCCTCAGTTGCTTCATGTCTACCCATGCTTTCTTCCCAGTGAGTAGCACCTCAAAATAACTTGTATTCATTTTTTTGTATATGCAATCATGACCTTCGGCTAATTTCAGTATTTTGCTGCCATATCTTGTTTTTTTTTAATGACAGCCAAATTTTGAGCCATACTTCAAATTACAAAGTGCAATTTAAAAAAAATCTTCCATGAGGAAAACAAATTGAATTAGAATTTCCCAACAAATTAAGAAAAAAAAATTACTCAATAGTGTTGCAACTTTTGAAAAAAGTTATCCTATGCATATTTAGAAGTGACTAAGACTCACATTCCAAAGGGTTGAGTAATACAGTAAACAAGCTATTACAAGTAAAATTACAAGATAAATACTGGGTGTATAATTATTGCTAATTCTATCCCGCATTTTCTATTATCTACGTTTTGATGACTTGTTACTCACAATTTTTAGATTTCCAAAACAAAAGGAAGACCTAATATAAAACACCATACAAGCTTACTATTTTTGTAACACTAAAAGCTATAACTTGAATGCACTCAGACCTGTAGCAGGCTGTTGCTGCTGTGTAAGTGTTGCAGCCATGGCAACGGCTGCTGCATTTGGTATGTTGCTGAAAGGAGTAGGTCCAGTTGTAACCCGTGGAGCAGTCTGCCACTTCTTTGCTTCTGCTCGTCTTGCCTCAAATACATCCACTGCATCCCCCAGAAAAGCTTTTCTGTAACCAAGATACTGGTCTTTGAGCATCTGAAGTGGGACAAGGAAAACTATTTTAGCTCATCACATCTACCCTTAGAGGTTTTACCCAATTTAGACCTTTACTATAGCAATGCTGTTAAAGTGAAAATGCAAGGAAAAGCCCTTGTCTCTCCACTGATACATGGTCAGTGACAGGTTTAGAGGAGACCTTCCTCTACAAGTGGAGGCCCTCATGCAGTTGGGAACCCTGAAAAACTAAATCTCTCCAAGTCTCTCCTCCTCTGATAGTCACTGTGCACGTGTGGAGAATAATAGGGATAGGGGATGGCAGGAGCTCCACTCTAATTATACCACAGAACACCTGAGCAAGGCTTTTGACACCCAAACCCTTGCTCTCACCCCCCCCCCCGACATAAATTCATCAAATAAAGATAGAAAGAAGTCCAGGATACCAACACTAGATATATCTTATTTAAAATACTTATATCCTGTTATCAGCCTCAACTGGGAGTGCTGTGTCTTGCCTTTAAAGACCTAAGTGGTCTGAATATCTATAGCACAAATAGGGCACATGTGCTCCTCCATATTGTTGAACTACAATTCCCTTTAAACCTACACAGTACAGCCAATGGAACAGGGGGATGGGAAGTGCAGTTCAACCATAGGTTCTCATCTCTGGTAAAGCATTTCCTTCTATGATACAGTCAGATTCCCATATCCACAGAACCAATATCTGCAGTTTCAGTTATCTACAGGGATACATACCATAGCGTTGCAATGGGAAATGCCTAGATAAGCTTATTCTCTAGGCATCTTCTAGGTCCTTCAACACAACTTTATGGTATGTTCTTAATGGAAGTCCTTTATTTTAATAGGGTTTGCTGTTATCTGTGGTTTCCAGTATCCATGGCAAGTCTGGGAACTGAATCCTTGTGGATATGGGGGTCTGTCTGTATTCTCTGCTGGGCAATTTAGATCTTCTTCAAAAACCTTTCCCAGGAGCCAGTGCCTTCTGAAACAGGCTAGGCTCTTTGTGGTAGCACTCCAATTATGCACTTCTCCAATACCTATTTGGCTCATGCCAACACTTATCTTTAGATATAAGGCAGAGTACAGTGTTCTCTCAGGCTGTGGCATATGAGATTTTTAATGTTGCATTATATGCTGGTTTGCCATTCTCCATGTTTATTATACTGTGTTTCATATCATAATGATAAAATTACTTTTATAAAAATCCAGGGCAAGCTATAGTTGTTCTTGCTGACGTCACTAAGCATAACTTACTGAATAGAGCAGTGAAGTGTGCTATAACATCAACAATGTAAGATGCTGCCAGCAGCAGAAATATGGAATCCATCCTAACTTTCCCCAGTTCAAAAGCAACAGCATACAGACACACTTTCTGCATGCATCTGGTTGTTTCACACTAAATAATGACAAGGGTAACAGATACCAACTCAGCTCTAAGAATGAACTTGCTCAAGAACATTTGAAATGTTCTTCTTTATATGGCATTGTAACAGAAAATATCTGGTTCACAGATCATGTTTCGTATGAGGAAAGGTTAAACAAAATAGTATCTCTTAATTAGTCAACAACCCTCAGGTAGAATTAAAAGCACTGTAATTTGCTATGATCATGATGGGTGTATGGGGAACAGCCATTTTCCAGTGGCTTAATTATTATTTATTTATTTATTGTATTTATATCCCACTCTTCAGCCACAAAGGCTATCAGAGTGGCTTACAAATGGTTAATTTCTGATAAAGGCTTTGAAACACACATCAAAACAAAAGGAGGGCTGTATTAACTAGATTTCACAAATCCCTAGCTTAAAATATGCTTCAAGAAATGTATCAGCAGCCTATTTCATTATGGAAGAAAAAGGAAGGCAGTAGGCCAAGCACATTCGGTAACAGCCAGGCGACTGTTAGGAGTTAGAGAATCACATTAGAGCTCCAGGAGACCATGGAGGGTTGCAACCATTTGCTGCACCCCCTTGTAAACAATCTTTGCTCCCAAACACCCTCCATAGGATGTTGGGGGGGGGGGAGGATTTTGCCATGTTTTTGCTTTCCTTGGCTGTTTTAGGTCCAAGGAAGGCCTTTATCACAACAAGAAGCAATGAGAAGTCACCTCTAGTTCACCTCCTGTTTTTTAAGGCCTCTTCTAATCCTAAAATGGTCCATTGAGGTGGAAAAGGTGGCAAAATTGGCCCCACATCCCCTAGTGGGAGATTGTGGCTAAAAAAATGGGGGGGGGATTCAGAAATGTTTTAGAATCCTCAGGGGCATAAAACCAGACAGAGCAGGGATTGCCTGCAGCTCACAGGCCATACTTTGTCCATCCTGATTTTTAATGTAGTGGGAGCAGAAGTAAATGGAGGCCCTATTAGGAGCCAGCACCATTC
Organism: Gambelia wislizenii; assembly: GCA_030847615.1. Classification (NCBI taxonomy): domain Eukaryota; kingdom Metazoa; phylum Chordata; class Lepidosauria; order Squamata; family Crotaphytidae; genus Gambelia; species Gambelia wislizenii. The sequence continues at coordinate 340,880,615 of JAUMIR010000003.1, forward strand.
TGTTAAAATGTTCCTACATAAAGTCAGGAAGACAACTGCAAAAGATGATGTTGTAGCCATTTAAAAACAGTGACAGATATTCACATCCAATTTGATTCATAAGATATATGAACACATCTAGAAAGAGAGATTTTTTTTTTACCTTCACATTTTCATGGATTGACTGAAGTTGTGCAGCAAGAGCTACAAATGTTTGGTAAATTTTCTGCATAGCCATGGATAAATCTGTGGGACATTAACATTTGAAAAATTATATCCTATTGGTATATAGACATCTTACTGGTACCAACACATAAAGCATGTTTTGCTATGCAAGTCGCCATCAAGCTGTCCTGAGCATCATACAAAATTAGTGAACTTTTAGGATGTGTCAAACTATACTGGGGGAAATCCAAACTTATAAAACAAAGAATATAATAATTTTGTTACTTTATGCCATAAAACAAAACTTCTTGCATCACAATGAAGCACTCACTTAAATAGATCTGCATACTGGATTGCTGGTGCTCCTGTTTTTAAGATCTGCTTTTAATTTTTATGGAGTTTTTAAAAAGTTTTATCATTTATATAAACTTTTTAATTATATAAGTGGTTTAATCTCTTTTTAATACTTATTTATTGTATTCTTTTTTTACCTATTGTTTTTAAATGCTGTGAGCTGCTTTGGGTCCCTCCATAGGGAGAAAGATGGGATATTAATAAATAAAACATCATCATAATTAGCATCATGGGGGGGGGAAGTAAGCATGCTACGAATCCTTCAATGTAGTGAAGAATATCTTATCAAATACCAACATGTGAGCATTATGCTATGCTATCTCACTAATCTACAAGCTCTTCCTCTACAGAAAATGGATGTAGGAGAGCCCAGGAAATCTCACCAGGATAAAAACTGCTTGGCACTGGTGAGGAAAGGGCATGTGGGAAAGGGTTCCCAAGTGACTTCCCAGTTCCTTCTACTGACTTGCCAACATCTGAAGAGAAATCCTTGCATATTACCAAATTATAAAAGATACCATATGATGCAGCAATTAAAAGAATATTTGGAAGCATTCTTTTTTACCTTGTGGAGTTATATGTGAATTATTTGCTTGGGTGGCAAGATGATTTTCCAGTTCTTCAATTTGTTGTCTGTACTGTTGCAACTGTACTTCAAACTGTTCGATCAAGATCCTGAAGTAGCTAGATTAAGTATATTTTAGAACAGTGAATTGACAGATGCTGTTATTCCCAACAAAAAAGTAGCAATAGCAACAGCATTGATATTTATATACCACTTATCAGTGCCAAAGCACTCCCTAAGCAATTTTACAATTTGTTAGCTAGTTGCCCCCAACAAGCTGGGTACTCATTTTACCCACTTATGGAAGGATGGAAGGCTGAGTGAACCCTGGAGACCTCTGGGATCGAACTCATAACCTTGTGGCTTGCAGTGCTGCCATTCAACCACTGTGCCACCAGAACTCCTTTATGTCTACTTTCAAAAATAAAGGAAACGTAGATAATGGAAATTGTTTTCCTCTTCTATTATCATCTCTTCCTTACATATCATGCCCTAAATGTAAGCTAGTAGGCATGCTTGTCTTGTTCATTAATAATTTCAAGTAAGCTTGACTAGCTGAAGAGCAACATAAAAATGCTTTAAATCAAATGAAGCCTAGACACACAGGAGATTATCAGACGGGGACAAAAATAGTGTCCCCGTCTCACTATCTCCTCTCTCACTACCCTTCCAACCCTGTCCCAGCATGAGAACAAATGGTTTTGCACTTACCTTAATCGCGCACCTTCCCTCCCCCTTGGCAGGAGTGAATGCAGCTCACACAGAGCTGCATTCACTTCCTGGTTGAAATCCCGGGCCATTCTCGCAAGAGGATGAGCGCGCGGGAAATTCAAAAGTAAAAAAGAAAATACACTTTTAAAAATGACAGCAAGCACAAGAACACACTGAAAAAAACCCCAAGTAACCCGGGAAGGGTACAAAAAAGGGTGTCACTTACCTCCTTGTCCCGATCGCACCCGGAAGTGTTTGGCACGGACCCCACCATGACACTGGCATCATGCCAGCATAACAGGGCATCTTTTCACTCAACCATTGTTCTGTTACAGAAACAGAACGATGGATCAATTCACGGCTCAGCCCGTGAACAAAAAGGAGTGCCGGGGGAACAGAAGGGGCACGGGAGAATGACAACCTGTTAACAATGTAATCTGAAAGGGAAGCCCTTTCGCGATCTCCTGGCGTCCCTGTGCTGCTATATTTAGGGCGTCTGATAATTTCCACAGTTTCAACAGACACTTCTCCCCAGCACTGGAAAGAATTGCATCTTCTTTGAACAATGCCTATTAATAAGCCAAACAAATATTCTCATATCACTGGAATTTCATTTCTAATGCTTCCCTCTAGTATGAAGCACTGTGAGCAGAAAAAACATCTTCCATATGAAAACAAAACAAAATAGGAATATATGTCAGGAAGTGGGTTGATATTCATAAAAGCTCACTTTAAAATCAGTTTCAAATATTCTGCTTGATTACTTCATTCCCACCTTCCCTCCATTTTAAACAGCATACAGTGCAAGTGTGTACATTACAGTCAAAATCTCGAAACCTGTACTTACTCTGCAGGTGCTGTATTTTCATGCTGAAGGCCAGGGGGCGTTTTCTGTGTTCTTAATGCTATTTCAGCATTTTTAAGTTCCTGCAAAAGAAGGGGGAACAGAATCATGTACATTCTTGTTTTGAACTTCAAGTGATAGTTTGATTTCCACATAAAATAAGCCTGTTTCAGGAAACAATTTACTCCCAGAAGTTGAGTGATTATCCTGAATAGAACTTTTCCGTGAATGCAATTGGGTTCCCACCCTTTCCTAGTAAATAAAAGACAAGCTATCATTTCCACTTTTAATAAAGCTTTTGGACAACTATTATGTACATTTCTAAGAAGTATTCATTATAAAGGTCTAGGTATACAACGAGTGAGCGTGGTGTAATGGTTTGAGTGTTGGACTATGACACTGGAGACCAGGATTTGAATCCCCATTTAGCCAGGGAAACCCACTGGGTGACCTTGGGCAAGTCACATTCTCTCAGCCTCAAAGGAAGGCAAAGGCAAATCCACTCCAAATAAATCTTGCCAAGAAAACTCTGTAAAATGTTCGCCTTAGGGTTGCCATAAGTTGGAAATGACTTGAAGGCATACAACAAGAAGGCATATGATATGAGAAATAAACCTAATGAAGAATGTTTTAGCTTCTCTGCAGACAGAAGCTGGGTACAGTCACTCTAGCCGCTTCTGTAGCCTGTAATAATGTACAGTTGCCCCTCCACATTCGCGAACTTGACATTCGCGGTTTTGCTTATTCGCGGTTTTGGGATGGCCCCCCCGGACCCCCCCAAAACCGCGACAGGGGGCCTCCAGAGGCCCCGTGAAACCCCTGGGAGGCAGCGGGGAGGGACGGGGAGGCCTCCACGGGGCCTTCGGAGACCCTCCGGAGGCCCCGCAAAGGCCTTGGGAGGGAGGGGGGAGGGCCAGGGAGGCCTTCACGGGGCCCCCGGAGACGCTCCGGAGGCCCCATGAAGGCCCAGGGAGGGGGTGGGGAGGGCCGGGGAGATGATCATGGGGCCCCCGGGGTTGCTCTGGGAGGGCGGGGGGGAGACCAGGGAGAGCGACCAGGAGGCCTCCGGAGGCCTCCGGGTCGCTCTGGGAGGGCGGGGGGAGACCGGGGAGAGCGACCAGGAGGCCTCCGGAGGCCTCCGGGTCGCTCTGGGAGGGCGGGGGGAGACCGGGGAGAGCGAGGACGAGGCCTCCGGAGGCCTCCGGGTCGCTCTGGGAGGGCGGGGGGAGGCCGGGGAGAGCGAGGACGAGGCCTCCGGAGGCCTCCGGGTCGCTCTGGGAGGGCGGGGGGAGGCCGGGGAGAGCGAGGACGAGGCCTCCGGAGGCCTCCGGGTCGCTCTGGGAGGGCGGGGGGAGGGCGGGGAGAGCGCCCAGGAGGCCTCCGGAGGCCTCCGGGTCGCTCTGGGAGGGCGGGGGGAGACCGGGGAGAGCGAGGACGAGGCCTCCGGAGGCCTCCGGGTCGCTCTGGGAGGGCGGGGGGAGACCGGGGAGAGCGACCAGGAGGCCTCCGGAGGCCTCCGGGTCGCTCTGGGAGGGCGGGGGGAAGCCGGGGAGAGCGACCAGGAGGCCTCCGGAGGCCTCCGGGTCGCTCTGGGAGGGCGGGGGCAGGCCGGGGAGAGCGACCAGGAGGCCTCCGGAGGCCTCCGGGTCGCTCTGGGAGGGCGGGGGGAGGCCGGGGAGAGCGACCAGGAGGCCTCCGGAGGCCTCCGGGTCGCTCTGGGAGGGCGGGGGCAGGCCGGGGAGAGCGACCAGGAGGCCTCCGGAGGCCTCCGGGTCGCTCTGGGAGGGCGGGGGGAGGCCGGGGAGAGCGACCAGGAGGCCTCCGGAGGCCTCCGGGTCGCTCTGGGAGGGCGGGGGGAGGCCGGGGAGAGCGACCAGGAGGCCTCCGGAGGCCTCCGGGTCGCTCTGGGAGGGCGGGGGGAAGCCGGGGAGAGCGACCAGGAGGCCTCCGGAGGCCTCCGGGTCGCTCTGGGAGGGCGGGGGGAGGCCGGGGAGAGCGAGCACGAGGCCTCCGGAGGCCTCCGGGTCGCTCTGGGAGGGCGGGGGGAGGCCGGGGAGAGCGCCCAGGAGGCCTCCGGAGGCCTCCGGGTCGCTCTGGGAGGGCGGGGGGAGACCGAGGAGAGCGAGGACGAGGCCTCCGGGTCGCTCTGGGAGGGCGGGGGGAGACCGGGGAGAGCGACCAGGAGGCCTCCGGAGGCCTCTGGGTCGCTCTGGGAGTGCGGGGGGAGGGCTGTCATTATTCGCGGAATTTTGACATTCGCGGGGGTCTATGGAACCTAACCCCCGCGAATGTGAAGGGACAACTGTATTTAAAATTTAGAACCCAGGTTTTTTGGGGGAAGGACACTAAATCCAGACAGATATATTACAGTACTTTAAAAAAGCTGTCAAGACGGATCTTTTCCGGCAGGCCTTTCCTGAATAATTATCCCGGCCCAAGACTCAGCTGCCCTTTCTAGGCTATGATTGTATGTTTTAATTTTTTTTCTTCTAAGTTATATATATATTTTAATTAATGCATGTTTTTAATCCTTCGTAATTTAATATTATTTTAAGGGGTGGGTGGGCTAGGGTATTGTGAGTATGGGGTTTTTACATTGTAAGCCGCCCCGATTGCGTTGCAGAGAGGCGGGATATAAATAACATTTTATTATTATTTATTATTATTACTTCTATTTTGACCCAGACTCAGATTATTCCATTCAACCATGGCAAAATTCTAAATAAGCAAGACAAGGAGATAGCACTCATATCATTCGGATGAAATCCACAGCACTTAACTGCATAACTTAACAGTTCACCCACAAGGCTTCATAAACACATTGGGCAGGACGTAGAAGAGGCTAAGCCTACAGAATTCCACAGGGAAATCCCAGGCCTTGGAAGATGATATACAACATTTAGTAACCAAATGACTAGTTTACCTGAGCAGTCTCCACTTTCAGTTTATCAATATTAAGAGTATTTCTCTGTAATCCACTGGCAGCCACCGATAAAAGCTGTTTCAAAGCTTTGATATCTTCCTGCACTTTAAGCATTGCTTTGGAAGACATTCGACTGATTTCTTCCTGAACCTGCTTTTGTTCTTTTACAAACTTCCTAGGAGAGGAGGGGTGCAGAAAAAACAAAAAATGAGACAATACAGTAGGATCCCCAAGGGGGGTTCAAAGGAGCCATCCTCACCATCAGAGCTCCGGAGCCACTAGAGTCCTCCCATCACTATCGGAACCAAAGGGGAGCAGGGGCAAAGGGAGGCAAGACCTCTCCTCCCCTCGCATCGCCATTTTTGCCACAGAAGCCACCTGGAAGCCTCTTCCCCTCTCTTCCCTGTCTACCCCCCCCACCTGCTGTTGCCAACCACAGATAACTGAATCAGCGGTTGGCGAATCAGCAGGTGCAGGGGTGCTACTGTATATGGCAAAACAGAATGTCCCAGTTTTACTTGAAAGTGATTTTATCAGGCAAAATAAAAGATACCACCAATAAAGCTGTCTCCCACAGCATTTACAGAAATAGAAGCCTGTGAATACAGACTTTTCACTATCATAATTCAGTACATCAGCAAATAAGAAAAATTAACACTCAGTCCAAAAGAGAATTTTGTTTTTTCTTTTTTTTTAATTGGAACATTTGCAAGTCCAAGAACTGAGAAAATACTTACTGAAGATTTTCAACATCTTGACAAATTACTGGAGGTAGATTTTCATCTTTCAGTGCTTTACTATCCCTGCCAACAGATAATATGCTATATTATCAGCAGAACACTGTCAACTGTTAGCAGCAGGTTTTACTTAACATTGTAACAACAGAAAACTGCATAAAACCCATTCAACTCTGAACATTATGCATCTTCCACAGTGTGGAATCCACGTTATCATAAATAATAAAGTAGCACAATTAAGAGTTTCAAAAGCTTTATCCTCACCCATTTCCTCATTATTCCACTCAACTTTTCTTTTACAGAAATTAGAAATGAGTGTCATATATAAATAAGTTTAGAACTCCATTTTCCTCCCTGGAAACTGTAACAACTCAGTAGAATCTCCATCACATTCATAATCCTGCTTTATTAGCATTCAGATTAAATCTAATCAATTTTGTCTAATAAGTGTTTCTTGTTGTATTATTTTAAGTGTATGTTTTACAGACAAAACCCAACACGTTTCTGTAACTACAAATATTTGATACTTACTCTGCTCTTGTTCCTGTTTTGTCACCTAAAAGAAAATATCTTTATTAAAATTGGAAAAAATAATTTAAAAGATTTTAAGTATGAAAGTGTCAAAGAGAGATCATGTTCCGAAAGGGCATATTCCCTTAGCATAGAGACATGAAGAAATTGCCCCAATGCCCCTGGAAGGGGGGGGAAGGTTTGCTGGAGGCAAATGCAGTCCCCTAACCTCCAACAGCTGCTCACACCTCACATAAAGATATACAGTTATCGCTTCAAACAAAGAGGACACTTTAGCAGAATCAGACTTCCTCAACTGCATACCTTTCGGAAAGGTGACTGTGTGTATTTCCAGTGCTGGATCTCTGTCACCAGCAACTTGCATCACAGGGTGGTCTGTTTAAATTTAGGAATTCAGAAGACCAATAAAAAATAACCCAAGTGATGCACAAGATTGCATGAACTGGAAACAAGCCCTTACAATGACTCATAAGTTATCATAGCTAGCAGAAAGCCCACAATGATACAGTACTGAAGTTACAGTGTCTTTTAATTACCACCGTATATTCCAGTGTTGACTGGGCATATAAGATGACCCCCCCAATTTTTAAGTCAAAATATAGAGTTTAGGGTATACTTGTCATGTAAGACAACCCCCCCATCACCCACCCTCCCCGAAGCCGCAATCAGGCTCCCCATTGCGGCTTTGGGGAGGGCGGTTGGTGGCTGGAGAGCTTCCCCCCCTCCAGCCAACCACCCTTCCAGAAGCCTCCCTGAAGCTGGCTGAGGAATCGCGGGGGATGGCTGCCTGGCTGGGGAGAGGCTCAGCCACCTTCCGCCCAGCGAGGCTCTGCCTCCCCTTGCAGCCCCGCTGGGTGGGAGGGGATCTTCTCCATGACTCTGGGTCACGGAGAAGACCCCTTCCCACCCAGCAAGGCTCTCCCCCTCTGTTCAGCCTTGCTGGGTGGGAGGGGATATTCTCCGTGACCAGAGTCACCCCCTCCCACCCAGCGAGGCTCTCCAACCTCCCGTGCAGCTTCGCTGGGCGGGAGGGGATCTTCTCAGTGACCAGAGTCATGGAGAAGACCCCCTCCCACCCAGCGAGGCTCTCCCCCCCGTGCAGCCGCGCTGGGGATAAGGTAGCTAGCAAGCTGCCCCCCCTCCAGCCAGCCACCTCCGACATTCCGAGTCCGAGATGGGGCTGGCTCGGACTTGTACCCGGCGTATAAGACGGCCCCTGACTTTTCAGCTAATTTTACCGGTTGAAAATGTCATCTTATACACCGGAATATACGGTAGCTTCAGGTGGTCTGTTTTTTCTTCTGCAAGTCACCACGTTGCAAGTTCGATTCCAGTAGGCTCCAAGGTTCACTCAGCCTTCCATCCTTTCGTAGGTCGGTAAAATGAGCACCCAGCTTGTGGGGGGCAATTAGCTAACACACATTGGAAACTGCTTAACGCAGTGTAGATGTGTAAATAGCTATTGTTTAAAACAATTTGTAAGCCGCTCTGATAGCCTTGAGGCTGAAGAGCGGGGTATAAATAACTAAATAAAATAATAATAATAATAATAATAATAATAAAAAATATACCATAGCTGCTTCTATTTCAATCTGCTGGTTAAATAGTCATAATACACACTGGAGTAGGTTTAATTTTGAACCAGTTTTTTAAAAGGAATTATTATAAATGTTTTAAAGTAAATACTGCAAAAATGTATTCATCCTGTAGAACTCTACAAACACTGTAATGGTTACAGACACTGTAACAGAAATGCCCATGCAGTATTATATAGCTGGTGCTAACATTAGGGGAAAGAAAAAAGGTATAAATGGGTACTAAGCTGACAGAACTGACCATCTGTTGGACAGCTGAACAGAATGAATTTCTACAGCAGGCAACACAGTGCCAAAGGGATAGAAACACAAGAGATATTAGCTTCATAAAATACCTTCAGTAGGAACTCACTCCTCTCCTTAAAGATTAAAGGGAAAAATCCACAAAACATCATTCATTGGTTATGTGTAATAATAACAGCAAGACCCCCCATACCCATGGGGCCAGTACCCACTGTTTCACTTATCCGTGTCCGAAGAAAATATGTTCTCTTAGACATTTTCTAGGTCCTCTGTGCAATTGTATGGTATGCTTTCCCCAGAGTTGTACTGGAGGACCTAGAAAATGCCTAGAGCTGTTATCTCTAGGAATGTCTAAGTCCTCCAGTGCAACTCTATGGAATGCTTGGGCAAGAAGCTTTTCATTTCAATAGGATTCCGTGTTTCCACAGTAAGTCCAGGTACATATCCCCTATGGATATGAGGGTCATACTGTATTCCCAAAGTACACATTTTCTGAGTCCACTGTATCAAACTTACTCTTTTTATCTGAAGAACTACTGAAGTCTATGCCACCAAGACCTCCATTAACTGTAGTAGCAGGTGCTGCAGCTGTTCCAAGAGTCAAGCCAAATGCATTCTGTCCAAGCCCTGCAAATCATGCAGCAACTGTTTATCTTCAGGCATCAATTTAAAAAACTAGCTATAACATTTGTTTTAAAGAAATATACCCTGAGCGTCGGCAATAAGAACTGAAGACATTACACACATGTGTACATACGTATTTAATGACTATCACCCTAAGAAACTATATGCAGATGTGAGAAAAACACAGTTCCATCTGTTTTGTGACTTGGTCAGACAACCGAAATATGACCTTACCACATATCCTTCTATTCTGCCAACGAGGGGGAGAAGAGTAAAGTCTTGTCTGAAATCTCCAAGTACCAAGCACCAAATCTGCACTGAATCAACCACCTCCTGCCTTCCTGGCACAATTGTACACATGCTTATTCAAAATCCGCTGAGTTCATTGTAATAAAGTTGGACCCAAACCAAGCATGCTAGAATAACAAGTTAGTAATGATTACTATACACGTCTATTATGAATGAACTAGCAAGACACATCATTTATTAAAAATGACTGGATAAGAAACACATCTTGGATACTTTTAAGAAATAAATACATATAAAAGGAAAATCACCTGTCGTAGCTGTGCTTGTATTTGGGAATAGTGTCCCTCCTAAACCAGCCAAGGCTCCTCCCAGAGAAAGACCCGTGGATGCATTTGTGGTTGGTGTAGCTGTGCCTCCCAAATTTAATGTAAAGCCAGAAGATCCTGAATTTTAAGCAAAGGACTAATCACCTGAAGACATACTTTTTTTAAAAAAATACCAATAGTACATTATTCCTGTCAAAATATACTCTCAGTTAAACTGAATTATAAGCGCTATGGTAACTTCTACAAATGGTGTCATTAACAATCTCTTAAGGACTCCAGAAGCATCTATGTTCAAATATTTGGAGCCGAAACCATGGCCTAGGCACAATCACAAGTCCATACAGAACAGTGCATAGGAGTCCCACTGTAACAAGCTGCACTAATGCAATGTCTCTTTAGGTGTATTTAAAGAAACTGGAAATTTCTATTAGTGCTATGAAAAATGGGGAATCCTTAGCACATAATCTTGAGAGTAGATATGCCTAGATGTGATGCAGTCTTTAAACCTGCACTTTTGTTTTAGGGCTTCAACGGCAAAGAGACTGGCTTCTCTATTTGGATCATGGTAATTCACCAGCTATTATCACTGGGTTGGATGGGCTTTAGAAACTATTAGTGGGAATACAGTCATGATATACCACCACTACACATTTTTAGTAGAGCAGCACTAGGATCCATAGCATCAGACTGTGGCTGAATCAATCTATATTTAACAGAAACCTTCTTTGCCATTTTTCTCAGAACTGCTCTAATCCATCTGAGATGAAGTGATAACTATATTGGAAAGAAAGGCCCTGAGCACAAAAACATTGCCTTACCTGCTGCTGGAGCTGATGTGAGGGCAGAAGAAAGTGAGAGACCAGAAGAGGTAGAACTGATTGGCAAAGCAAATGGTGTAGCTGATCCTGCAGGTTTGTTAAATCCTAAACTAAGACCTGTGGTAGAGGCAGAAGTAGCTGCAGGTGTCCCTATAAAACAACAATTAAATTTCAATTTTGTTTTGATGCCTGCCTTCACTCTCTCATTTAAACTGGGTACATTTAGTGAAATTCAAATGTTAAATGTGAAACTTATTACTACAAAACTATACACAGCCTGTGAAAACTGAGGAGAAACTGAACTACATTTCCCCCCAGAAAATGTATTTACCCATTGTGATGGATTCCCTGTCTAGGCTAGCCCTTGAGTTCCAACCCTTGGGCTCCCATCACTCACTTTGCCCATTTACCTTGAAGATCCCCCCCTAGATCTGGCCTCAAGTTGACTTCTATAGTAGACAAGTGGCTGTGTTGATCAATGCACTCAGTGTGGTAAAGCGTGACTAGTTGTACTTATTAAGTATTAAATTAAAAACATTCAGACAGAGATGCAGAAAGCAAAAACAGTAAAGATTATACAATAAAATAAGCATCTAGCCTTTAGGAGATTTTCACACTGGCAATATATTCCAAGGAGAGATCGGGGCAGAAACTAGGCTGTTCCTGAAGCAGCGCCCTGTTTCACACACCCCCTGCCTTCTCTCGATCTCGCATCGTCTTCGTTCTGTGCAGCTTCCAGTTCCCTCCCAGTATCTTCCGTCATTTTTTTAATAACGAGGAACCTTCATTATTAAACAATGAAGGAAGATACCAGGAGGGAACTGAAAGCTGCACAGAACGAAGACGATGCGAGATCGAGAGAAGGCAGGGGGCGTGCGAAATGGGGTGCTGCTTCAGGAACTGCCCCGTTTCTGCCCCGATCTCTCCGTGGAATATATTCCAAATGAATATATGTGAAAGTGCCCATGTGAAAATCTCCTTAGTCTAGTTCCACGCACAGTTAACACCTCAGTTTCTGACAAATAAAGACTTCTCCCTGAACTATCTCCACATTTTCAGCTCCCATCAAACCTTATTCAGATCTCAAGTCCCTACTTCCTAACTGGCTCTGGTTAATCCTTTAACAGAAAAAAAACTGTTAAGTTATATCCTTTCTCCCATAGGCCCCTTCACTCACAGTATTCCATGGACTGTGAATGACTGGCTGTGCCATTCTTGCTTCACATCTTCTCTTAAAGATGTTCAAATCAGTGAATAATAGTGTGAATATCAAGGCTCATAAGCCTTTAGAAGCCAAGCTCTCCATTTTTAAGTAGGTGGAAATACATGAAATTTTTACTATTCCCCCAACAACATTATACTTCTTGGGGGAAGGGATTATTCATAATTGCAACATAACCACTAGAAAGGTCTGTCTTTAAGCAACCAGAGACCTCATATTTTTAATAAGTGGTATCTGGACCAAAGCCATTAACTCATCTCTGTGAGCAGATATAGGACAAACAAAATATGATTGGTCAAGGTGTTTAGCATTTTAGACAAAAATTATTATTTTGAATAAGAACCAGAAACTAACTGGCAAACAGAGCAAGTGGACCGACTGACACAATATGCTCTATAATCCATTCCAATCAAAACACCAACTTCTGGTTGCAAAAAGTCTGCAGCAGCACCTCCACAGAGTGGTTTATAATAGTTTAACAAGGAAGTGACCAGGATACAAGCGACAGTGGCTCAGTCTCTATTATAGAGGCACTGCAGATGACACACATTCACACACCACAACAAACCATAATCTATACTTAAGAGTTTGCTGCTTTAGCCATGAATTGTCCTGCAGTTTGATTGGACAAATCAAAGCTTCCCCCCACTTCTGGGCTGATTGTCCTCTGCCCTTTTTGTCAGCTCCTGTTTCAGGGCTGGCAACTGGGGAAACAAGTCATGGGCAACTAAGAGCCCTGGATTCATGTCATAAACAACAAACCATGGCTTCCAATTATGCTTTTCAAGTGGGTTATGAACATGATTTGTTGGGAAGGGCTCAGAAACAAGCCAGAATTCAACAAGCCACAACCAGTATTACTATTACATGCATACCCAGCCACTGAATCAGATGCACCTGCTAAAATGCAATCTTGTTCACCAAAGCGATGTGGGCACCTGAGAATACGGCATACTCCAGGAACAAAGCTAATCTGAAAACCTGCTCTTCAGGGACTCTTGTCCCAACCATAGCATATAAACTCTAATACATCTGTCTACTGTGTTACCTTAGCAGAGGAGAGAGAACCTAGAAGCAAAGTGGATGAAGAATTATGAAATGGGACAGAATAAGCCTCTGGGGTATAGGAAAGTGACAGAAAGATAGGATTAGAAAAGCAGGAAGGATGAAACCATGAAAACAAGAGTTGTGGGAGAATATAATAGGGGAAAAAGACAGAAAAATGGATAGAAAGGTCTATACATAGTCAAGCATTTTTTTTTGGGTGCTGACTTCTTGGAGGAAAGAGCTCAGCTTCACATGCTGATCTGAGCCATTCTGACAGATCAGGGTTGGGAACTGCACTGACCCTTCTGTAGTCAGCCAAAGTCTGCCAAGTGTACCTTGCCTATCTTCATCTATATCTTTTCATTTGAGAATCTGTAATCACCTCAGTTAAAGAAAAATGAATACCAGCTTTTGCTTACCTAATGTTAATCCTGTAGCAATGGTTGTTGCTGTTCCTGTATAACAGTATAAAATAAAACTGATTTAAATTTCATTGTTGATTGCCTTCCAGTTTTCACTGCTTGCAAAGTACCATATTAAAGCCCTTCAACAGTAACCTAGTAATATTAAATAACTCAGAATGTGCTTTTAAATAAAATATGAAGTTTTCTAGTGAGGAATAAGCATTTCAACATCGAACAGTGCTTGCAAACAAGTTATTTATACGCAAGTGTTATTTTATTGCATACAATGGTGCATTTCTAGCCTGTAATATATCTTGGTATAGTTTTGCCTATAGATTTCCAAAGCTAGGGAGCAAACACCAATCATCATAGTCAAGCCCAGAGAACTGCCAGTTTTTATTTGGAAATACCACTAACTCTTTCAACTCGTGCCGTTTACACATCATTTGACTGTCAGATCACTGCTGAATACAATTTATACGGTACCCTACTGTAATACTTTACAGTTCTTCAAATAAAAAGGAGTATGTATCCTGCACTGAATGTAAAAGAATTACATGAATAGTAACTAGATGTTTAAGATTTTGGAAAAAACATGCTGAAGAAACATGCATACTAAAGATTTGGCCTTTTATGGGCCAACATGACTATTTTTACTTTTTGAGTAAAATAATTGTATTAATTATTTTATTATGAATTGCCAGGTTTTCTGCTGTGCTTTCTGCAACTGGACATGTTTATCTCGGAGTGGCCTTTTCAGTCATCAGCACACTTGCAGAAAGCGCAGGATGAGTCCTTCCTGAATCTTTGTTTGCGAAGAAAAGCCAGAGAGATACACAAATGGAATTTATAATACAATTCTGTGAAGTCATCTATGGCCTATACATGCTTTGGTCATCTCATGCTTTGCTATTAATTCTCTTTATCAGTTCAACAATCACTTTGACTAGGTAAAAAATGCAGCATGCATATTTACCTGTATTAGCCCCTCCTAACGTAAAACCAGTAGTAGGCTTTGAACTAAAAAGTCCTGTCCCAAAGCCCACAGAAGAAGCTGTTGTTGCTGCAGTAGCTGTTGAGCCCAATGTCCCAAAGTTAAGTCCTCCAGTTGAACTAAATTAAAAGACATACAGGTTAAATGTAACTCATAGGTTCAGTGCTCTCATTTCTATAGTACACTTGCTCTGTAGCATGAACCAGTATGAAAACCAAAAAACCCAAACCCCTCTTGCATATTAGTCTTTACATTTAAGTACAGCCAACATATTTCACTTTCATTCAACCACGTTGATTTCTGAGGGGTTTTTTTTCCTTTTCTTTAGTATTCACAGTACTGCATATACACTATGACCTACAGTAGATTAAATGAATCAAATGCTGAATGGCAAGTTGATATCTTTCCATTTTTAGTCTGAAGGATAGGAAATGAATCTCTAAGATATAGCTGAACTTATTTCTTAAAATCAGGCTCCAAGGTTCACTCAGCCTTCCAGCCTTTCGTAGGTCAGCAAAATGAGTACCCAGCTTGTGGGGGCAATTAGCTAACACACATTGGAAACTGCTTAATGCAGTGTAGATGTGTAAATAGCTATTGCTTAAAACAATTTGTAAGCCGCTCTGATAGCCTTGAGGCTGAAGAGCGGGGTATAAATAAATAAATAAATAAAAATAGTTAGAAGAGTGGTGCTGAAACTGAGCTCTTTTAAGACTAAAACCCAAAGAAAGCACCATATGTCCTTGAAACCATCTAGTACAGGGAGGCTCAACTTGCCAACTGGTTGCATCCACAGAAATTTAGTGTCCAGATCAAGGAAATTAGTAGTCCCACTCTATTCTGCTTTGGTTAGGCCTCATCTGAAATACTGTGTCCAGTTCTGGGCACCACAATTAAAGAAAGATATTGACAAGTTGGAACACGTCCAAAGAAGAGCGACCAAAATGATCAAAAGTTTGGAAACCAAGCCTTATGAAGAATGACTTGGAGAGTTGGATTTCTTTAGCTTGGAGAAGAGAAGGCAGAGGTGAGATGATAGCTATCTTTAAATATTTGAAGAGATGTCATATAGAAGATGGAGCCAGCTTTTCTTCTGCCGCTCCAGAGACTACAGTAGAACATGAACCAATGAATTCAAATTACAAGAAAAGAGAAGTCTACCTAAACATCAGGAAGAACTCTTTTTACTGTAAGAGCTGTTCAACAGTGGAACAGACTGCTTTGGAGGGTGGTGGATTCTCCATCTTTAGAAGTCTTTAAGCAGAGGTTGTATGGGCATCTTTTAGGAGTGCTGTAATTGTGTATTCCTGCATAGTAGGGCACTGGACTAGATGGCCCCTGTAGCCCCTTCCAACTCTAAGATTTTATTATTTTATCTGTGTTTTTATGATTTTATGATGTTTCACTAGAGGGCAAAAATTTTAGGATGGTGCTTGTGTTACTGGATAAATTAGCATTTGTCTAATGGCTTTGTTTTATCCTACTACTACTTTTTATTATATCACTTTTTAAATACTGGACTCTGAGATATTCATAGCCATTGTGAATGTTGCATAGAACTGACGAATATACATTTTTGTATAATATAAATAAAAAGTGCCTTCCCATTTGTACTGTCCCTTTCTATTGTACATCATCTATTCAGATTCTACACAGCTCTTATAATCATATTTGACACTGCTCGTACTCTAGAATTAACATAAGACATTTCCAAAATAGCCGCCAACACTTTTTTTTTAATTACCAGCCAGTAATTACAAAAAACTCAGAACTACTGTACTTTGGACAAGTGAGGTTTCAATGTTGGGAAATTAGTATTAACGTTGTGTGTTTAAGTGACTTAAGAAAGTAAAAAACAAAATAAAGACAGTAAAAATAAGCTATTTATTAGCCACCAAATTGATGGTATGAGCACAACCTGACAGCTTCTCTATTACACCTTTAGTGACACAAACAGTATCACCTGTGTGAGATACGTTGAGAAGCACAAACAATGCATGCACTGGGCTCAACATAAAATGTGGGTTGACAATGGGAATGATGGTGAACCAAACAGCCCCCTCCAACTTGGTGCCTTAGAGATATTTCCAACAACTCCCATCATCCCCAATCATGGGCTATGCTCATTGGAGCAGATGGAAATTTAAAGTCCAATACAACCAAAGGTTTCAGATTTGGAAAGGGCAGAAGGTATCATTGCGACCTATTTCTGGAGACTGAATGCCTAAAAGGGCCGCAGGTATTTATAAAATACTCTCCCTACAAATACGTCTGAACAAACAGGGGTGAGAGTGAGAAATGAAAAGAAGGAGGATTACAATTCACTTGACAACAAAGCACAAAGGGGACATAGAAACATGTTAAATTACCTACACAGTCAAGAATATATTTTCGAAAACTACAATCTCAGTGTGCCTTACTGCAAAGATCTTTTGTCCTCTGATATTACATAACTACAGGGACAGCAACAGATGTAATGCAAACTGTGAAATCCTGTTGCTTTAAAGGTTTCTAACATTTACAGCTGGCAAGAACTTCTTGGATTTCCACATTCCCCATTCCACAAGGCATAAGGGTCAGCTTCCTTCTTACTCATCAACAAGAGCCAATGGCAGGCTGTTGGTGTCGTAACCAGAAGGATAATACAGTCCAGGGGTGCATCTTCTACACTGTAGAAATAATGCAGTTTGACATCATTTTAAGTACTGTCACTCTACCCTATGAAACTGTGGGGTTTTGTACTTTTACAAAGTCTTTAGCTTTCTCTGCCAAAGAGAGCTGCTGTATCACAAAACTACAAATCCCAAGATTCTGTGGGATGGCATCATGGCAGCTAAACTGGTGTCAAACCGCATCATTTCCACAGTGTAGATGCACCCCTAACCATAAACTTTTACTTCGAGGTAAATCCCTACCAAGCTCAAAAGGGATTGACACCCCAATATGAATACAGCTATTGCCTTAGGGTTTGCCTTTGAGTTTAGTGTTTATTTTTCTCTTTTTCTTTCCCTTCACCCTTATAAATCGATATAAGTATTCAATCTATAGTATATATAATTTCTATGTTTCTTCACCTTTTAGATCACAAAAATATCATCTCAAATGACTCATTCATTCAACAGCAGAATACCCTTCTCAACCTTTAATTATCACATATTTCTGTGTCTCATTTATGCTATACTGTATACCCAGTTATTTCTGATATAAAGGCACATGAGATATTATTATTTATCATCTGCAGGTTCTATAATGTTAGAGAGACCATGTTTTTTTAAAACGGTTAGTAATGTTCATTCTTGCTTTGTGTTCAAAGTTTATACAGTGCAGTAGGACCCCTGTATCCACTGATTCATTATCCACTGATTCAATTATCCATGGGACACAAAGCAGCACACCTACCATAGTCTTCCTAGAAAATGTGTCCTCTCTAGCCATTTTCTAGGTCCTCCAAGGCAACTCAATGGTATTTTAAATTGGAGGTTCATTATTTTCAGTGGCATTTGCTATTATCAACAGTTTTCAATATCTATGCCCCCCCGAACCAATCCTTAGTGGATACAGGTGTCCTACTGTACATGTTAGTTTAGTGGGACAGCTTTAACTATCCATAGACGTTTCATCCTGGCGAAAAATGTGCTGTACTTTTCTCATTCATGCTTTCAAAATTCAATTTCTGCCACCTGCCCCACAAGTCTTAATGTGATTTCAAAATTCAATTTCTACCATCCTCCCCACAAGTCTTAAATGATTTCAAAATTCAATTTCTACCACCCACCCCACAAGTCTTAGTGACTTCAAATTTCAGTTTCTACCACCCTCCCCACAAGTCTTAATGTGATTTCAAAATTCAATTCCTACCACCCACAAGTCTTAATGTGATTTCAAATTTTAGTTTCTACCACCCTCCCCTCAAGTCTTAATGTGATTTCAAAGTTCAGTTCCTACCATTCTTCCATGAGTTAAGACAGACACCCAGCTTCACAAATTTCCCATCTTTATTACTTTCAGAACATTTTAGCTTGTACTGTTTCTATAATGATGTTGTTAGCCACCTTTAGTCTCACAGGTGGGAAGAAAGGCAGGACTGAAATGAATATACAGTAATAATAACAATAATAATAATGACGATGCAGACCCACCCCACTCCTCCTACCCCTTGTTTTAGCTCCACAGCCAACAAGTACAGTTGTCCCTCCGTATCCACAGATTTGGTAGTCACGGATTTAAATATTCATGGCTTGAAAATATTCTTTAAAAAATAATAATCCAAAAAGCAAACTTTGATTTTGCCATCTTATATAAGGGACACCAATTAGTAAAGCAGCTCCATCTAAAACATTATATTCTGAGTTCTATAGCTAAAATAATAAAAATAGTAATAAATCATGGCCAAAAACAGCTCCATGGCCAACAAGTACTGTAGTTCCATTTTAAAAATAACATTAATAAATAATAAGTAAGCAATCAGTAAAGCATCTCCATCTAAAACATTACATCCTGAGTTCTATAACTAAAATAATAAATATAATAATAAATAAAGTATAATAATAAAAAATGAATAATAATAATAAATGTAAAAATATAAAAATAATGAATATAAAAAATAATAAAATGAATAAAATATAATGATGATGATGCAGATGCAGACCCGCCCCACTCCTGCCACCCCTTGTTTTGGCTCCAGGGCCAACAAGTACTGTAGTTCCATTTAAAAATCACATTGATAAATAAGAAGTATGCCATTAGTAAAGCAGCTCCATCTAAAACATTACATCCTGAGTTCTATAATAATAATAATAATAATTAGTAAATAATAATAAAATGAATAATAATAATAAATGATAGATGTAAAAATATAAAAAAATAAAAATAAATATAAAAATAATAAAATGAATAAAATATGATAATGATGATGCAGACCTGCCCCACTCCTCCCACCCCCTGTTTTGGCTCCAGGGCCAACAAGTACTGTAGTTCCATTTAAAAATCACATTAATAAATAAGAAGTAAGCCATTAGTAAAGCAGCTCCATCTAAAACATTACATCCTGAGTTCTATAGCTAAAATAATAAATATAATAAAATATAATAATAACAAAACGAATAATAATAATAAATGTAATTTTTTAAAAAAAATAATGAATATAAAAAATAATAAAATGAATAAAATATGATGATGATGAAGATGCAGATGCAGACCTGCCCCCCTCCTCCCGCCCCGTTTGGGCTCATGGCCAACCAGCCTGCAGCTCGGCCCTCCGCTCACCTGGGCGTGGCCCCAAAGGAGAAGCCCCCTCCTCCTCCTCCTCCTCCTCCAGTCCCCGCGGCGGCGGCCGTAGCCGAAGGCAAAGTGGCGGCTCCGAAAGAGAAGCCCGCCGACATGGCGACGGACGGGGGGGAGCGAGGAGGAAAGAGTGGGATCCCTCTCAGAAGTCCCGAGTCTGGCTCCGATAGGCCGAAGCTTCCGGGAAAGCACCAGCCCCCAACCCGGCTCCCCTCCCTCTTCAGCCCCTTCGCTGAGAGGAAAACGCCAACCGCCGCCGGGCGGGAAGTTCAAACAGCGGCACGACTCCGGCCCTCAGCGGCGCAGCTTCTGCGACAGGAAGGGAAGGAGAGCGCATGCTCCGTCTCCACCGTGCGCAGGCGCGGCGCTGCATTATGGGAGAGTCCACCATCCCCTTCTTCAACTGCGCCGCTCGAGTAGACCGCAAAGAGAACAAGACAATACAGAGTAAACCAGGAGAGGAGACTTCCGGTTTCTTAGCGGAAGACATTTCCCCCTCTCTTCCTTACTTCCGCATTCCAATCTGAGGCGGAAGTGAAAGCTCCTCCCACCACTGTCAGCAACACTTGTGGAGATTATCACACTACAGTTTTATAGCACTATTATTCCACTTTAACTGCTCTGGCTGCCTCCTGTGGAATTCTGGGCTTTGTACTTTAGGGAGGGACATTTAGGACTCTCAGCCAGAGAGCTCTTAGGTCTCACTAATCCACAACCACAGAATTCCACAGGAAGTAGCCAGAGCAGTTAAAGTGGAATAATAGCACTATAATAGCAAAGAGATCAATCACAGATTAGCAAAGGCATATAGCGCATTTGGAAGACTTGTAGAGTCTGGAGTAATAAACACCTGAGGCGAAGCACAAAAATCAGTGTGTATTGAGCCATTGTACTGTCTATTCTCCTTTACGGGTCTGAGACATGGGTCACTTATTGCCACCACTTTCGATTCCTCGAATGCTTACATCAGCGCTGTATATGTACTATCCTAAATATACACTGGACTGACTATGTGACAAATGTTGCTGTCCTTGAGCAAGTAGGGTTCACCAGCATTGAGGCCATGATATTGAGAACACAGCTGTGCTGGGCAGGGCACATTTCTAGAATGGAGGACCATCACCTCCCCAAAATAGTACTCTACGGTGAACTCGCCACGGGTCAGCGTAAGAGGGGCGCTCCAAAAAAAGATACAAGGACTCCCTGAAACAACAACTCAGGCTCAGCCAAATTGATCACCAACAATGGTCCGCCTTGGCCTCACATCGGGAGGCATGGAGACACACTATCCACAATGCTGCAGCCTTATTTGAGAACTCATGCCGAACAAGTCTTGAAGAGAAATGACAATGCAGAAAGAATCGCAATCCGGAAACATCACCCAAGGAGACCTTCTGCTGTGCTTTCTGCAACCAGATTTGTTTATCTGAGATTGGCCTTTTTAGTCATCGGCGCACTTGCAGAAAGTGCGGGATGAGTCCTTCCTTAATCTTCGTTTGCAAAGAAAAGCCAGAGAGAGAGAGAATAGCATAGTGTGATTTTAAAGGTGCTGTCACGGAATGACTCATAAGAAAAGACGATGATGCTTGGGAAGGTGGAATGCACTAGGACAGTGGCTCTTCACCTTTTCTTTACAAGGGAACCCCTTTAAATATCTTTTGTTCCTTCACACCCACAAGACTTAACTCAATATTTAAAACAACAAACAACAATAACGCCTGATAATGATAATACAATTATGCCATCAATTAACCATTCCCTCAGAGGCAATGGAGGGGAGGGAAGACTTTTTTCCTGCTTCTTCCTTCAAGTTTGTGGCTGCAGCGAATTTAATGGCAATGTGTAGGCCAAGCCAGCCAGGCTTTGCCTTGGCTTCTACCGTGTGGCTACTCCACTGCAGGGAGCAGGTGGGCCAAGCAACTTTCAAGCCTTTGCAAACACCCTTCGCAGACACCCCGTGAGGACATTGCGGACCCCTGGGGGTCCCCAGACCACAGGTTAAGAACCACTGCACTAGGAAAAGAGGGACACATCACTACAGGCGGATTGCTTCAGTCAAGGAACCACATCTGCCCTGTGTTTGCCAGACCAGCTGATGACCAGAGCTCTTGGAGGTCTCTCACTCATAGGATTGTCATTACGTCCAAGTCAACTTGAAAACAAAGTATTGTTGTGTCAGATTGTATCTGCCCTTCCAAAGTAGTACCAAAGATAGAAAGTTATGCTCTCTGCAAATAAAGTTGTGTGAAAATAAGTATTTTTAATGCCTTCCAGATGTCAGGTCCAGAGTGAATAATAAAGCAAAAATACAGAATGTGGGTCTTCCAGATGTTGGACTGCAAACTCCAATAATTCCAGCCAGTACAGCAAATGATGAGAGAAAGGAGATATAGGCTGGAAAACAGAAAGGAGATATCCTTTGCAGTTCTTAGCTAGCATCGCACTACATTCCAATAACTCCCTCCACCATTCATATAGTTATCTACTCACCTTGGCTTTAGGAAACATTTTTCCTCCTGCTTTTGTCCACCAATGATCATTATTAAAACTGAACTTGTCACCTCATCACCATACCCACAAGTTTTGCATTTCTATTGCTATACGCACAGCCTGTTCATAGCTAAAAAGGTCTGTTCCTAAGCACTTCACTCCATGCACCGGATGAAGTAGACTGAAGTCTACAAAAGCTTATGCTATCAGCTTCTTTCTCTCAATCTCGAAGGTGCTACAAGATCCCTTAGCATACTGATCCAGACTAACATGACTATTGCCTTTGAATTCTGCCACTATGTATACAATAGACAAAGATCTCGTAGGCTGACTGTTTTCAAATACGTTCTAGTTAACCATTACTGAAATAATATGCACCATTCTGAGTCATTTGGCCGGGAGAATTTTTCAGCTTCAATATGTTTTTTTACGTTAGTGCACCCATTCTGCATTTTTTACACAGAAACGTTTCCATGCAAGCAGAAGTGTGAATCTTGCATATAGATGATTAAAGTACAGTAATTTTAAAATATACACATATATTTTTATGCAGCTGTCCTTCACAATCTAAACATCTGAGGCACAGGAAACCAGATGGTGGCACCAGAGGTATAGTTATGGGGAGGGAGGCAGAAGGGGGGGGGCATTGACCTAGCAATAAGAATTCTTCCTCTCCCCGCTCCACGCCAGGAAGTTTTGCTTTGTCCCCAAGTTTCTAGCATTGCAGTAACTTAAAACTTCAGTTTAACATTTAGAATTATATTTTAGGCATGCAAATAAAAGGGAGAGGTGGAGTTACCAAGGGAATGCAAATACAACTACTATAAGAGTTCTAGGTGTGAATGAATTTCAGTGTCTCACTCGCTACAATCTGGGGACTGAAGGAAAATTTCATGTGTGTGGGGGGGAGTACAATTTGGGGGGGTGGGGTTGATTACTTCATTGTGTCCTCTCTCCTGTAATTATACCTCTAGATGGCACCCTGACTTTGGGATGCACTCCCAGGGAATGTGCCTGGCACCAACACTGTGTTCCTTTCAATTAAATAGGTGATATCTCATGCTACAGGTTTGAGTATCCCTTATCTGAAATTATTAGGGTCAGAAGTGTTCTGTACTTCAGATTTTTTTTATTATTATTATTATTTTGGTTTTGGAATACTTGCATAAACATAATGAGATATCTTGGAGATTGGACCTAAGTCTAAACACTAAATTCATTTATGTTTCATATACACCTTATACACATAGCCTGAAGGTAATTTTATACACAATATTTTTAATAATTTTGTGCATGAAACAAATTTTGTGTTCATTGAACCACCAGAAAGCAAAGGCATCACTATCTCAGCCACCCATGTGGACAAATTTGGATTTTGGCTGATTTCAGATTTCGGAATTCCTGATAAGGGAGAATCATCCTGTACTTATACTGCTACTTATATAAAACTCTCAGGGACAGATCCCTGAGACAGATCTTGGCATCCCTTCAGAGTAAAAGTTATTTGTGAAGATATGTTGATTACTGTCATCGCACAGAAAACAAATTTATTTACTAAGGTGGCCAAAAAAGTGTTTGTGTCATCACTGTGAACACTACTGCGGTGGACTGTGCAAGGGAGCATGAGAGAGTGTGACTTGCCCAAGATCACCCAGCAGGTTTCCATAGCTGAGCAGGGATTTGAACCCTGGTCTCCAGAATCTTAGTCCAATGTACTACACCATCCTGGCTTTCTGGCATATATTATCAGCAGATTAATTTCAGGTGGGTGGGATACACTGGTCCCCAGACAAACTCATGCTGTCTGTAGACCTGTACTGTAGCAAAACACACCAAAGGTATAAATTCTTTTGCATTAAAAACAAGAAAGAACGAATAGGGGAAAGCTGTACTATGTTGATAACATCACTGCCATTGCTAATAAATGGAAAGAAAGAAAGAAAGACCTTCAACAATGCTCATGCCTAAATACCACCAGCAAACAGAAAATGTTACCCCATCCCTGAATCTAAAATGATAGCCCTGGCTGTCATCCTAATCATCTTGCCTTTTGCACAGTTTGGGACTCAAGGTGGCTTAACAAGAGTTAAAGCACAGACAGTTAAAAATGAACAGCAAAAGTTAAAATTAACATACAAAAGTTAAAAAGCAATTAAACCATCATAAAATAAAAACCAGTAAAAACAAATTAAAAACAGCAGCAACAACAACAAATAAAAAACCCAAGACATTACTGTATACAAGGTCCATGGAGGGAAGGTTTTTACCTCACTGCATTGCTGTTTTTGCTGTTCTTAGAGCTCCCCTTCCAGAGAAGCCCCAGATCTGCAAGGTCAGTCTTCTTTGACATGGCTGTTAAAATTAGTCTTTTCTACAAGCAGTCTCATCTATAAAAATTGAATCAGATAAATATTAACTATTTTTTTCAACTAGTTGGCAGAACAGTGTATCCCAAGCAGGCTCCTTTGTTACCTGAAATGCTCTAATAAGTGATTGGCCAGGTGGATGATGTCACAAATATTCCAGTGTACCAGTCAATGCCTTTGGGCCCCCTTAAACACAGACTAATTTATTGTTGCATTTATCTTGGAGGGACAATTTTTTTAAATGCAGTATATAAAAAGTTAAAAGACTTTTATTCAGGCAGGTTTTTGGCAACGAGTTGCTGAAGCAGGTGCTTTCTACAGTGTGGTTGCTGTGTTTTTATTTATGGTCTTTATTATGTTTGAAATGTGTTTTTATTTGCCTGTGTTTTTATATTTGAACACGGTCTATATTTTATTCAATCTCACTGCCTTGAGTCTCATTTTTGGGAGAGAAGTAAAATAGAAATCCAATCCATTGATAACTAGGGTTGCCAGGTCGTAGGGCCTGAACCCTCTTCTTCAGTTCTCAAGTAGCTTTGCCCATCAGGATCATCACAGGCATTGAGGTTTTTGCCTGGAATCCTGAGGGACTGAGATGATCCCGAACTGGATCCCTGGTAAAGTGACAGGTGAATCCTGCTGGTGCCATAGTCGCTTGAAGGGAAGGAAGAAGTTGTCAGAATAAATAGATGCGACTCTCTGGAGAGTCTTTGGGCTTGTCTATATGAGGCAATAAAATGTGGACTGATGGGCACTAACACCAATTCACAGCAGCTTTCATTTGTCTCCATGTGTTTATTTCAAGATCACAGGTATGTGAAACCATATGTGTTTGTTGTTGAAATGGACATGCCTGAGAATCAAGATGGCAGGCGCAAGTTAATTACTCGCATTTTTATTGGTACCAGTTGCTGTTGTCAAACAGTATTTAAAAAAAAATTAAATTCAAGGTGCAGAAGTGTGATCTTTTGCTTAAATAAACAGAAAAAAGAAGGGGGGAAAGCTTTTTTGTCGCCTCAGCGCACAATAGTTACAGCAAGCTCTGCCCCCTGTGCACATCTGACCAATCACTTTCCACTTCCGCTCTTATTGGGAATGTACAGTAGAGCAAATTGGTTGTCCCAACAAGCGGGGATGCACATTTCCTTCAGAGTTTATTTTTAAAAAAAATACAGGTCAAGCCATGAAGGCTTTTCCCTTTGAGTATTTGGAGTTTTTGCCCCCCCCCCTTCCTTCTGAACCTGGTGAGATGATGTGGGATCCCATTGGGACGAAATGTATTCTCCTTGAATTTGATGAGGAGTATTTTGCCATATAGACAAGCCCATAGTAAGTTGCACCAAGGAATTAGTTATTCCTTCCAAATGGCTGCTTTCTGAGCTGGGCAGGAGATTTGCACACAACCCTTCATGGGTCCCACATCCCGAAGCAGGGCTCCCAGGCCCAGTTTTTTGGTGGGTCGCCTACCTACTGCTAAGGTTAAGGGCAGCAAGATGCTCTACAGGATTTAAGATAAAAATTAAAATAAATCAGTTTAAATGATGACACCAAAGTAATATTTATATTTACTAGCTGCACCTGGCGTAACATACAGTAGGATCCCCCTATCAACTGAGGATTGGTTCCAGGGCCTCTGTGGATACCGAAAACCAGGGATAACAGCCAACGCCATTGAAAATAATGGGACCTCTGGTTTAAAATACCATAGAGTTGCCTTGGAGGACCTAGAAGATGGCTAGAGAGGACATATTTTCTAGGAAGACTCTATGTTAAGTGTGCCATTTTGTGTCCTGGGGATAACTGAATCAGTGGATAAGGTATCAGTGGAAACGGGGGCCCTACTGCATGTTGTTAAAAATCTCCCCCCAAAATGCCTGGTAGAGCTCATGACAACCCTGTAAGGTAGGCTGGTGGACTTTTAAATTCCTCCTCCCCCTTATCAGTGTTCCACACTTTTCCAGGAATTGCTGAGGGTGACTTGCTCTGCTGCCCTGCTGTGGCTGCCGCCAGTTGACTGCAAGGGTCCCACCACAGGTGGCCCACTACTGCTGCCAGTGTCCCATTGCAGGCGGCCCGTCACCACTGCCATCGTCAATTGACTGCCTGGGTTCTAGTCTGGGCCACAGATTGAATGGCAGGAGTGGATTGTGAGGTGGAGAGGGAATTTGATTGTGGGTGGTGATTGGATGGGTGTGTTTCCTGGGCAGCCAGTCAGCACACTGGGAAAGGCAACATACCCAAAAGTTTTATATATTGAGACTAGCTGTACCTGGACAACCCTGTAAAGTAGGCCAGTGGATTTTTAAATTCCAACTCCCCCTTTTCATCATTCCACACTTTTCCCAGAATTGCAGAGGGTGACTCACTCTGTTGCCCTGCTGCAGCCGCCACAGCCAGTTGACTGTCTGGGTTCCGTTGCAGTCCTAATGCCGGGTCCACAGGCTAGAGCCCTGTTAGTTTCCCCCTTGTGGGGGCCATGCAACCCTTTGTTATTGCTCAGAGCTGAACTCTCTTGCAGTGGTTCTTAACCTGTGGTCTGGGGGTCCCCAGGGATCCATGATGTCTTCACAGGGGGTCCGCAAAGGCTCAAAGGCTGCTTGGCCCACCTCCTCCCTGCAGTGGAGTGGCCATGTGACAGGAGCCAAGGCAAAGGCTGGCTGGCTTGGCCTGCACATTACCATTCTATCTGCTCCAGGCACAAACTTGCAGGAAGAAGCAGGAGAAAAGTCTTCCCTCCCTCTCCAGTGCCTCTGAGGGAAAGTTTAATGAACGGTGTAATTGTATCATCATCATCGTTGTCGTCATCATCAGGTATTATGGTTATTATTATTATTATTGGTGTTTTAAATATTTAAATCTTGAGATAAGTCTTGATGATGATGATGATGATGGTTTTAAATCTTTAAATCTTGAGTTAAGTCTTGATGATGACTATGATGATGATGGTTTTAAATCTTTAAATCTTGAGTTAAGTCTTGATGAAGATGATGGTGGTGGTGGTGGATTTAAATTTTTAAATCTTGAGTTAAGTCTTGATGATGATGATGATGGTTTTAAATCTTTAAATCTTGAGTTAAGTCTTGATGATGATGGTGGTGGTGGTGGTTTTAAATCTTTAAATCTTGAGTTAAGTCTTGATGATGATGATGTTAAATCTTTAAATCTTGAGTTAAGTTTTGATGATGGTGGTGGTGGTGGTGGTTTTAAATCTTGAGTTAAGTCTTGATGATGATGATGATGGTTTTAAATCTTTAAATCTTGAGTTAAATCTTGATAATGATGATGACGGTTTTAAATCTTTAAATCTTGAGTTAAGTCCTGATGATGATGATAGTGATGGTTTTAAATCTTTAAATCCTGAGTTAAGTCTTGATGATGATGATGATGATGTTGGTTTTAAATCTTTAAATCTTGAGTTAAGTCTTGATGATGATGATGATGGTTTTAAATCTTTAAATCTTGAGTTAAGTCTTGATGATGGTGATGGTAGTGGTGGTTTTAAATCTTTAAATCTTGAGTTAAGTCTTGATGATGATGATGATGGTTTTAAATCTTTAAATCTTGAGTTAAGTCCCGATGATGATGATGGTGGTGATGGTTTTAAATCTTTAAATCTTGAGTTAAGTCCTGATGATGATGATGGTTTTAAATCTTTAAATCTTGAGTTAAGTTTTGATGATGATGATGATGGTTTTAAATCTTTAAATCTTGAGTTAAATCTTGATAATGATGATGATGGTTTTAAATCTTTAAATCTTGAGTTAAGTTTTGATTATGATGATGATGGTTTTTAATCTTTAAATCTTGAGTTGTCTTAGAGGACCACGGCAACAAAAGATATTTAAAGGGAGTCCCTGGTAAAGAAAAGTTGAAGCAACACTGCTCTGGGTTGTCTCTTTTTTTAAAAACTGAGCGGGTCTTCCGAGCGGCAGGGGTCGCTGTCGGAGAGAGAGAGAAAACGAGAAAGAGAGAGAGAGAGACCCGGTTTTTTCCTCTCCGCTGTTCTCTCCGTCGCCACTCGATGATCAGGAAGCGTCTCCAGGAGACGCCGGGCTGGGCGCTGCTGATTGGTCGGCCGGAGAGAGGGCGGGGCCTGCCTGCCTGGCTGCCTGCTGTGCCTGCCTGGTGCTGTCGGGTGCTGGTGGGGAGGCGCTGGCTTTGGGTGCGGCGTCGTCGTCGTCATGGAGCACATCCGCACCACGAAGGTAATTGAGTGGGGCGTTGAGGGGGGGGTCCTGTCTTGTCCCCTCTGACAGCTTCGTAAGGGGGAGGCAAGGCCGAGCTCTCCTTTTGGCTTTCACTACTTCGGTCCCCCTGAGGCTAAAGGCTTGGTTGGCTCCTCTCTGGTCTTTTGGGCGAGAAACGGGAGGCACCAAACCAGCCGGGGGGGGGGAGTCCCACAAAATAACCCTAAGTGCTACCCAGGAAGGGTCTGGCACCCCCTTTGAACGGATTGGCATTTAATTTAATTTTTTTTATTATTATTTTGTGTGTTTTTATATTTTTAACTTTTATATGTTTTTATATCATTTTAAATTTTTATTTTATTTTATTTTTTTATCGTTTTCACAAATACTACATCTTACATCATATTCTCAACAAATATATTCTTCATCATGCATATTTCTTATTATTTTAACATTTTTTCCGTTCTTTTAATAATGAAACATAAAGAAGAAATAATACATTGCATATCCATAACTTCCTTAATTTTGTTATTTTGATACCTTGAGAGAATAGCAATAATTATAATAATAATAATAAATTATTTATTTATAGCCCACCCAATCACAAGGAATCTGGGTGGGTTACAGCAATAAAAAACACATGGAACACAATAAAATTTAAAATTAGTCTCTTCCCAACCCAATACTAAAATTACAATTAAATAAACACAGTTTAAAAAACAAGAATACAAAAGTTTAAAAAGGGAGATAATTTTCCATTACCTATATTTCCTATATTTCCATTACCCAATTGACTTTTGTTTATGTGAATTCTTATCTTATGTATTTCGGCTCCTCTTACCATTTTAAATTTTAACAATTTTAATTGTGTTTAACCTTTTAACTCTTGTATTTTTTTAAAATTGTTTTTTATGTGTTGTGAGCAGCCTTGGGTCCCAATCTGGGAGAAAGGCGGCATAGAAATCAAATGATGATGATGGTGGTTTTAAATCTTTAAATCTTGTGTTAAGTCAGTATGTTTTTTGTGATGTATGAAAGGTGGCATGAGAAATCAAATAAATAAATAAATAAATGTTGTGGGGGGTTTTGCACAGCCTGCTGGCATCTTATTTGCAGGGCTGGTTTAAGGATTTTTTTGGGGGGGGGCTGCAATGCTTTATTTTGGGAGGCCCATATGTTTATCTCAGATCAATGTAACCTAACCTAACCTATTCACAGTACAATTATCCTTTCATATTTGCTGGGGTTTGGTTCCAGGACCCCCGTGGATACCAAAATCCGTGAATACTCAAGTCTCATTATATGCAGTGGCATAGCAAAATGGTGTCCCTTATAGAAGATGGCAAAATCAAGGTTTGCTTTTGGGATTATTATTTTTTAAAGAATATTTTCAAGCCATGAATACTTAAATCCGTGGATATGGAGGGACAACTGTACAGGATATTCAGATAATGTTAATAATATTTTTGCAGGAGGAAGGTTACAACTGGCCCCCACATAATGGCGGGCTCCCCTGTGGCTGCAGGTGCTGCAGGGCCCTTAAACCGGCTCTGCTTATTTGTTTATTCATTAGTTTCTCAGTAATTTGGCAAGCCGGAAAATGTAACGAAGCAATTTGAAAGTGATTTGATGGCTGCCAGCAGTAAGACAAATGTGAGGTGTATGAATGGTTTATACACACTGTGTATACACAGTGGCCCCACATTTGATGGCATAAGAAGCAACTGTTAAGGAGGAGAGAAATAACTGGGATGCTATTGTGGGGGTCTACCAAAGACTGCCCCCCTCAAGCCAGACTGAGGACTTGGACAAGGCCTTCCTGGAACAGATGACCAAACTTTCAGAAAGGAGAAATGTGTGTTTTATATGCTGCCTTTCTCCCAGAATGGGACCCAGGGTGGCTCACAATATATAAAATACAATTAAAAATACAACAATTCAATATTAAAAACAATTAAAATCATGATAATTTAAAATTAAACCTCAGAGCAGTAAAATCCCTTTTCTCGGAGGTACGAGGAAGTAGGCTCCAGTCCCCATATAACCTGCCTATGAGCCTATCCTGTGCATGCTTACTCAAAAGTAACCTCTATTATGGTCAATGGAACTTATTTCCTAGTAAAAATGGATAGGACTATGCATTTCCCATACAATTCCAAGCATGTAGAGTTGAAGGCTTTCATGGCCAAGCATTTCCCATACAATTCCAAGCATGTGTACTCAGCAATAAACTGCCCCGCATTCAGTGTGACATATTCCCAGGTCAGTGTGTATAAAATTGCAGCCTTAAGTCTCTCACAGCAAATGTGCAGCACCTGCAAAATAGGCTCTTGGTTTCTTTGCTTCCTTTTAAGGGAGATATTTAGCAGATGTGGCAGAATCTCATATAGGATGATTTGAGCTATCATGTCTAAACAACATCTAATGAATCAACTTCTTGTCCACAGTGGTTTATATCATGATAAACTGTTCAAAGGCATAGCTATGTTAGCCTAATATATCTGGTGTATGTTTTTGTGATGTATGAGTATGTGTATGTACCTTCAAGTCACCTGTCAACTTATGGTGACCCCATGAATTTCTTAGGATTCTCTTAGGCAAGGAATACTCAGAGGTGATTTTTGCCAGTTCCTTTCTCTGAAATGCAGCTTACAGCACCTGGTATTCGTTGGTGATCTTCCATCCAACTACTGTACTAATTAGAGCTGACCCTGCTTAGTTTCCAAGATCAAATGGGATCTGGTGCCTTTTGGGTATTTAGACCATGTTTTTGTGATAGTGTATTGCAATATAATTGCTACTCAGAGTGGTGGTCTGTGGACTGGTGCAGGTTTCTGAGCCCTCTGCTGCCAGTGCCTTGAGTTACTGGGAGAAAATAAGTTCCTAGTGCCCCACATCTAATGGCTTAAGAAGCACTGTTGTAATAGATTTAGATCTTGTAATTGCAGTGTAAGCTTCTGAGCGGTAGAATCCATTTTATCAGAGGCATAAGTAAGTAGTCTCTAGTCCACAAATGTTTAGTCCACAGTAATCAGATTAATCTGATTCTCTGTGTGCTTATTCTGAAGTAAATTCCACTAATTACAGTACGATTTACTGTCTGTTATGGATTCATAACATTTTACAGATTATAAGGGGATAAATTCCTGTTCTAGGAAGTTTACAATCTGAAACGTGGCACAGGGAAGTGGAAAAGGGAAGGAAATATAATACACTTCCTTATTTACATGAGCAATGTGCAGATAAGTGTCAACATGTACTACTGTTTCCTTACATCTTAGTGGGTGTGGGACGCAGAAGTATGCCTGCCTGCCAGGTGTTATACCAGAGGCTTCATGTGAATGGTGTCCTTGTGGAGGCATGTGAAGAAAGTAAGAAAGTTGTCATCAGGCATTCTTGAAAATAGTTTCAAAGAATATGGAGAAAAGGCAGAGTTTTTTAAGGAGGCAGGTGATCTGCAATGAAGGATGGTGGATCTGAAGGAGTGAAGGTTACTTGTCTGGATATACCTGTATTGTGATATTAGAGATGGAAAGAAGCCATGGAGGGCTTTGAAACTAAGGATGAGAAGAGGTTTTTGCAGAATCTGGGAGGAGAAAGTTTGGAGATTTAAAGAGAACCGAGTGATAAGAGGGCTATTTGACAGCAGAGTGCTGCTTAGATGTGAGAGGAGCAGGGTGAGGCAGCAGAAGACCAGAGAGGAGGAAATTTCAGCAGTAGGTGGAAGACCAGGGGCTACAATTTAGGTTAGGGTAAGGAGAGACTGAAGAAGGGTTTTAATTCTGCAGTGTTGTAAAAAAAAGATGTGACATGACTGGCTAACAGACTGAATCTGAACAACCATGGAGGAAGATAATCCAAAAGATAAACCCAAGGTGACATGCATGTTCAAAGGGGTGAATGGAGGTCCCATTAATCTGAGTGGGACTTATTTTCTGTATTCATAATCTGAGTTATGTAGTGTTGCTTTCTTAGCAGGAAAGGTAAACAAGTGTGCAATTGCCTGAAACCTCACATGTTATCCTTACTTCACATGTTAGTTTTGTGTCAGATCATATGGAAATCTGTTACTTATATTCACTGCTGTAATCCAGGATGGTTAAATAGCTGCACGTGTCTCTCTTAGTTGGGTGTTTCCCATGTTCTTCTTGTAGCCTGCATGATGGTATTATCTGATGGGGCTGTCAGCCAAGAGAGGCGTTGAGTTTCTTCCCTCTAGAGTCTATGAGATCATAAGATTTGGAGATGCAAAACACTTTCTGAAATCCTTTTTCATTTCTTCTACTTGGTCTTTTTAGTAGAAAGCATCTAAAGATGTTTGCCAGATAGAAGACATCCCTTTCTCAGTGTGAATGAAAACTTTAGGTTTTAAAAGAAATGCATTTCTTTAGGATCATGTTACATTTCATGCTATTAATTTGATTTAAAAATTCATAAACAGACCCTTCAGGTAAATAGATAGCTTCCAATCTCTACTTCATCTGTTCTTTAGACCAAAACTTATCATCATAACTGTTTCCTTCATTAGAAGTGAATTTAAATTGGTGAGATAACAATAAAACTCAAAATAAGATTACAGGTGTAGTTGAAGTCTTTAGATATGAGAAGAAGAGTCTTCTCCTGCAAATATTTATTATTTTATTTTACACCACTGACCTTGACTGGGATCTCTAAGTCATACAGGCTGCTTGCCATTGTAGCATGCTCTGTCAGCATAACAAACCTGAATCAGCAACCAGTGCTTTCTCATGCTGAGTGATGTTCTGTAATATCTTTTAACTCATTTGATCAAAATTATATCAAATGATAGGGAGCCCTGGTGGTGCAGTGGTTCAATGCCAGTACTGCAAGTCACTACATTGCAAGTTTGCTTCCAGAGGGCTCCAAGGTTGACTTAGCTTTACATCCTTTCGTTGGTCGGTAAAATGAGTACCTGGCTTGTGGGGGCAATCAGCTAATACACATTGGAAACTGCTTAATGCAGTGTAGATGTGTAAATTGCTATTGCTTAACCATTTGTAAGCTGCTTTGATAGCCTTTGTGGCTGAAGAGCGGGGTATAAATACCTAATTAAATTAAAAAAATAAAATTGTCTAGATTTCTGTAATGCACTCTACATGGGGCTACCCTTGTGCTTAGTTCGGAAATTATAGCTGGTACAAAATATGGCAGCCAGGCTAGTTTCTGGAACACCTAGGAGGGACCACATTACTCTGGTTCTGAGGTCCCTCCACTGGCTGCCTATTAGCTTCCAGGCCCAGTACAAGGTGTTGGTTATCACCTTTAAAGCCGTAAATGGCTTGGGCCCAAGCTATCTCAGGGACTGCCTTCTCCCTTATAATCCTCCCGTGCTCTCCGGTCCTCTGGGAGGAATTTATTGCAGCTACAAAGACCTAGGCTGGCAACCACCTCCCAGAGGGCTTTCTCGGCTGTAGCCCCCAAATTGTGGAACGGCCTGCCGGATGAGATCCACCTATTGACATTGTTAGACAGCTTTAAAAAGGCTGTCAAGACGGGTCTCTTCAGGCAGGCTTTTCCGGAATAGCTAACCCCGGCCTCAGCTAACCCTCTGGAGGTTGATTCTGGAGCTCCTAACTGATGCTGCTCGCTAGGAAGGGTTTTTAATAACAATTGTATTATATGCTGATTTTAATTTGTATTGATTTAATAATGTTTTAAGGGGGGGAAGGGATTTTGAGTTGTTTTATACTATGTATTATTTTACTGTTGTAAGCCGCCCTGATTGTTCACAGAGGGGCGGAATATAAATAAATTTTATTATTATTATTATTATTATTATTAGTGATGGAAGGAGGGAGCAGTGACTGATTCTTTTTCAGACAGCAAAGTTTAAAAGGGATTGAGCTGGGACGTGGCCCTTGAGATGTTGTTGTTCTCAAGCTCCCATCAGCTTTAGCCAATATAGTCAAGGATGAGCATGATGGGAATTACAGTCCAGTAACACCTGGAGAAGCCACAAGTCATTCACCCTTGATTTAAAAGGTATTCAGATGCTGGTGGGGTGGGTGGTATAGGTGAAGAAAAGACTCTTAAGAGGTCTGTCTGTTAAAGAACAAGACTGATACAATAACCCCATCTTTTTTTATATGTATTACAATTCTAATGCTTGTCCCCTTCAATATACTCCCCATTCACACTCACACACCAATTCAGTCTTGTTTTCCACTAGTTGCAGGTGTGGAGCAGATCAGTTTCTGTCAGCTGTGTCAACACATCTGCCATATTCTTCTTTACTGCATCAGTTGACTCAAAATGTATTCCTTTAAGCACCAGGTTTACTTTAGGGAAAAGAAAAAAAGTCACATGGTGCCAAATCTGGTGGATATGGGGGATGTTCAAGTGTAGTAATGTGTTTATGGCCAAAAACTGCTTCATAGAAAGTGCTGTGTGAGCAGGCACATTGTCTTGATGAAGAATTAAACCATTTCCCCACAGTTCTGGCCTTTATTTTATCCCCGACTCTTTTTCTCAGCTTTGTCAAACCTTCCTTATAATAATGCTGGTTCACTGTTCTGCCTTCTGGAACCATTCTGCTAAAATTACGCCCTTGATGTAAAAAAAAAAAAACCTAATGAGCATGTCTTTGAATGTGGAGTTGCTTTGAGGTGCTTTTTTCATCCTTGGTGATGATGGTGTTTTCCAGTGCATTGACTATTGTTTTGTCTCATGGTCATACTGGAAGATCCAGGTTTCATCACAAGTGATGCTTTTTTGAAAAAGGTTTGGGTCCGCTTCAAGTTGCTGCAGAATGTCACATTGCTCGACTTTTAAACTTAGCATTTTCCCGGCACACAACAGACAACACAGCTGCTTTAAATGATGACTGACAATTACTGTAACTGAATGGCTGAGAGTGTTGATGTTTGTCATGCAGGTTCAGACACGTTCAAGGTCACCACTCAAGTGTTCACAATCAGTTCTCCCTGATTTGTCTGAAAGATAGAAACACGGTCTCGTTATTTAATAGACAGACCTCGTATCTTGGAACTGGCTGTGGTCACAAAAATAATTGCATAATGATACATTGAAAAGGGAGAAGGTACACTTGCAGAAGGTTTTGAAATCTGTTGAAAATAGCTTTAAATATCAAACTGTGTGTTGTGGCCAGTTCAGTATAATATGTAACGTGACTGATGATTAATTTTGTTCTAGGGGAGTTCAAAAGAAGAAACAAAATAGGTGCAACTTTTCCTTTATTCTTACCTGCATCATCATCGGTGACCTCTATACCAAATTGATCTTTAGTTGCCACTCCTTATGGGTTGTCTGTTGACAAATCCAACAGGTCAAAGAGCTGGACTGCCTTCTCAGCTACTGTTTCTCTATGCATTATTATCCTCAAGGCTGCACTCTTACAGTTTATCAAGAAATAAGGTATAGAGAAAAGGAATTATGCCACATTTTAAAAGATAATGCAGAGGGATTGTCTTCTTAATTTTTCTCCCTGCCCTGCCTTTTGTAGATAATTACCTG
Organism: Gambelia wislizenii; assembly: GCA_030847615.1. Lineage (NCBI taxonomy): Eukaryota > Metazoa > Chordata > Lepidosauria > Squamata > Crotaphytidae > Gambelia > Gambelia wislizenii. The sequence goes on from JAUMIR010000003.1 coordinate 340,916,766, forward strand.
TATAGCCCATTTCTGAGAACACTTGTATTTACTCATTTACTTGGGTACTGCAGTGACAGGTAACTAACTATAGCCTTTTGGATGTTGCCACTATAAGTAGTGGTGAAGGACTATGGGAGTTGCAGTTCAACAATATCTGGTGGGCAGCTTTTACCATTCCCTGGGGTACAGACATACCAAAAAGTGCACGGTGACTAGATAATTGCCGGATGACTGGATAATTGGTTTTTTGCATTCACTTATAAATGGTTAATCACTGTAGTTCTAACGTGTGGCCACAATCCAGTTCACCTGCATAGAAAGTTGTAATTATTTTACAATATATTTGCATAAAATTTCTGTGGCCGCTGCTTTAACTCTGCACATGATTGAAACTGCTGATTAAAATCCTCTTTTATTTTTGTTTGTTTCCTACAAATCAGAACTCAGTGAGCAGTATCACTTTTCTGAAAACTACATACCAAAGAGATCCTCCTCAATTTTTACTGGCAGTATTTTCAGAGCAAATGGACTGATGTGTAATTATTGAACATTTTTTGTAACCTAGACAGGTAAAGCATTGGTGCTGATAGTATACAGGAATTGCAAATATCTGCATTGCTGATGTGGGGTGTTCTGTTCTTGCATTCTCACTTGAGTTCTGATTCTGCTACACATAGAACTAAGAAAATGTGTACTCTTGACTATTGTGCCAGACCCATGGTTAGAAGTCTAGCAGTAGACTAATGTATGAGCCTTGCCAAGAAACTGAAGAGTATTTCTTTGCCAACTCTTTCATTTTAGCTTTGTTAGTGGTTTCTCAGCACTACTGTTGAGATTCAAATAAAGCAAATCATAGGCATCTTGAAAAATGGATGAACTTCTGTACATTACCAGATCCTCTTACAGCATTTGTGTTTTGAATGGTTTTTTTAGTTGGTGAGAAGAATAGATTTCCCTCAATCCTGTGATCAAGATAGACATTGGAGATGAATGGGTCATGCCTTACACAAGCTGCCAGCCCTGTATTTTTTTTCTATGGTAGCATATGCATAACAACATTGTGCGCTGAGTTTCCTGTCCCTGTAAGGGACAGCCAGTGAAGTGAAACTGGGATAGTAATATTATATCATCATATTGTATGTTTTGCTATGTGTTAGCAGAAGAGCAGGAGACACAAGGCGAGAATTTACAACAGAATCTGTTAATTTCTGGTAATATTTAGGTATGGTTTTAGCTTGTTTTCTTGTTCATGTTTCTTCAGGTTGATATCCTAAATATATTGATGCTCATGTAGTCTTTTATTTAAAGGTTGAGGAATACAGAGTGAGCACAATCCAACACATGCTGCCAACTGACAAGTATTTCTTGGAAGATAATTGGTTAGTTCTTGAGGAGAAAATTTGAGAGAGAATAAGATTGTTGGTGGGTTTTGTCAACCCTGGAACAAGCTCAAAGACTTATTGGGATCTGACTGGTTTGTTTGCTGCATTGTCATTGTAGGCTCACCAAGTACATGCAGAAACATCCTATGTAAATGAAACATCTAGAGCTGGAGTTTTTTTAGAGCAGGAGTGGACAGCTTTGCCAGGCTGGGAGAGGACCAGTTTTGGTCTTTATGGGAATATGCTTTCTGCCACATTTCCACCAAAAATCCTTCCCTCCCCCAACCACAATTAAAGGGAAATGCATCTACAGTTTTTAAAAAGTAAGAAAAAGCACCCTTTTGTTCACCAAGACCCCGTGCTTTGCTTTAGTTGATAATTGTGATTATCCTTGGTGTCTTAAAAATTATTTTCCACCAGATGGGCATGAAAAAGGCAGGGTTGGGGATGGATGTGGTTCAACTCTGCCATAGACCTACCAGTTAGCTAGAATTTTACTTACATGATCAGAATTTTGTTTACTTGGTCAGCTATTTGAACTGGATGCTGCAAATTAAAAAATATATATTCTAATGGAGCTATTATTCCCGTTAGTGTGCATGTTGAAGTAGATGCCTGTTCACTGAGGCATCAATCACATGGTTGGTAGCAGCATTTTTTTTTGTAGGCAAAGGCTAGTGTCATGCATACTAGCCATATTTACTCATTAATTTAATGTGTTGTATTAACACCCCCTCCTTCTTTGGTTCATCGTTTACAAAAACTATGTGGGGAGGACAAAAAGTCTGAAGTGGAGATTCATTGTCATCCAAGCACACTCTCCACTTCAGTCAGAATAGGAATGGACCCTGTAGATAGTGGAGAATCTCCACTAGAGACTCACCGCCCTCCACATATAGGAGGTTAACAGACAACATGACAGATGCAGATGCGCTACACTTTTCCATGTATTAATGCAGCACACAAAAATAATGAGTAAATAGGGCTACATCGGTGGTTTTCAAACTGTGGGGTGCAACACTCAGAGGGGTATGATAGTTGCTCAAGGAGGGGTGCAAGAAATTTTTCAGACATTAAATTATTAATGACCCTTGGTCCCAGGATAACAGTGGAGAGGGTGGCAAGCTCTGGGTGCCAGGTGTGCATTTTTGGGCTTGTGAAGCGGGCAGCTTGCAGTCTCCCTGAAGGAGAGAGATGCAAGTCCCTATGGTGCAGGTAGAGGCAGCAAGGCCCGGGTGCCAGGTGCACATTCTTCCTTCTTCGGCTGTGGTGCTTCTGCTCTTTCCATTCCCAAGGCAGAAACATCTGCTGGCATGCTCCCTGGATGCAGCAGAGCAGGAAGAATGTGCATCTGATGCCACCACCACCCAGGGTGGGCACGACATCCACATGTAGATGTAAAGGGGGTCACAGAGGTAAATAGTTTGAGAACCACCACGTCACCAGGCTCATGTACTCTTAATAAGAGGATAATGCATGTGGCTTATGCCACTGTGTAGAATGGGTTGGAAAATCATTATTTCTGTCAAGAGCCACCAGGGAGCCCTGATAGCGCAGTGGTTAAATGCCAGTACTGTAAGTCGCCACGTTGCAAGTTCGATTCCAGAAGGCTCCAAGGTTCGCTCAGGCTTCCATCCTTTCGTAGGTCAGTAAAATGAGTACCCAACTTGTGGGGGCAATTAGCTAACACACATTGGAAACTGCTTAATGCAGTGTAGATGTGTAAATTATTATTGCTTAAAACAAATTGTAAGCTGTTCTGATAGCTTTTGTGGCTGAAGAGCGGGGTATAAATACCTAATTATTTTTTTTAAAAAAAAAGTTCCTTGAGGGTAATTTGTCAGTGGCAGTCTGCTTGTGATGGACAAAGCTGAAGTCAGCACGTGGGTGAATCAAGAGCCATCTCATTTTCTTTTTATCACTTTCCCTTTGGGGTAAAGAAGACAGATTGCTCTTACTAGAGGTCTAAACTGAAAGATACTCTGTAAATCCTTAGGGATGGTAATTTGCTGGCTCATTTCTAGAAAACAGTCCATACTGAACATGTGAAATGCACTGCAATGTCATCTTTGTCTTCTTCATGGCCTATAGGTATGTTAAAGAGGATAACTTTACATGTATTGAGCGCTCAAACTGTGGTGATGTCAGGTTTATATTTCATCGTCTTACCTCATGGGGACCTATTGTTTTTTTCTCTCCCATGCACAGGTTGAACAGGTGAAATTATTAGACCGATTCAGCACGAGCATCAAGTCACAAACAGGAACTCTTTACCTCACAGCAACTCATCTGTTATTTATTGACTCTAACCAGAAAGAGATATGGGTGAGGATTCGAAGTGCATTCTTTCACAGTTTACTTCTTTGATTACATCTTGCTTCCTTCCCCCTGCCCTCCACTTTGCATCTTCTGAGTGTCAAAGAGGCCAAAGTAGGTGACTCTCCAAATTAATTATTTTGGGTTGTGATAACTGGGTTATAACTGTTAGCTGTTTTAGGTATGGGAGATGTGAAAGGTAGTGCTTAGAAATGAACACTGCAGTGCACTCTAGCTTCAGCCACCAGAGGTGCCCAGGTGTCTTTCTTATGCCTGTGTGGAGATAAGCACTGGGAAGCCAGTGAAAAGTGACAGACACACACTACACCATTCTACTCTTCCCAGTGCAAGGCACACAATAGTTTTTGTCTATTCATAGCACTGCAAGCTGATTTATGCTAATTTTTAAGTATTAAAATTGATGCGGCAGCTAAAAAGGCCAGTGCGATTTTGGGCTACATCAATAGAAGTATAGTGTCTAGATCAAGGGAAGTAATAGTGCCACTCTATTCTGCCTTAGTCAGGCCTCACCCAGAATACTGTGTCCAGTTCTGGGCACCACAATTCAAAAAGGATATTGACAAATTGGAGCGTTTCCAGAGGAGGGCGACTAAAACGGTGAAAGGTTTGGAAACCATGCCTTATGAGGAAAGACTTAGGGAGCTGGGTATGTTTAGCCTGGAAAAAAGATGGTTAAGGGGCGATATGATAGCCCTGTTTAAGTATTTGAGGGGGTGTCACGTTGAGGATGGAACAAGCTTGTTTTCTGCTGCTCCAGAGACTAGAACACGGAACAATAGATGCAAGCTCCAGGAACAGAGATTCCACCTCAACATTAGGAGGAAGTTTCTGACAGTAAGAGCTGTTCGGCAGTGGAACAGACTCCCTCGGAGCATGGTGGGGTCTCCTTCCTTGGAGGTCTTTAAACAGAGGCTGGATGGCCATCTGTCAGGGATGTTTTGATTGTGATTTTCTGCGTGACAGGGGGTTGGACTGGATGGCCCTTGTGGTCTTTTCCAACTCTACAATTCTATGATTCTATTCCGAACATAATGTAATAGTCAAACTAATAGAAGTCCATACTTTTATTGAATAATTGGCCTGTCCCATTTGTATCTTAAATGCATTCTTGAAAAAGAGAGAGAATTCAGGGACTCCACTGACAGATCTCTGATTATGTATAGCTAGTCTCTGTAAGTCCTTCCCTCCTCCTTTCTCTTCATACTGAAACAAGAATATTGTTGAGCATGTGCCATGTCTGCCCTTCTGGCCTCTTGACATCTCCTTCAATGTCAGAGCTGACTTACTTAAATCCAGGATGGAATCCATGTAAGAGAGTTTTGCCTTGGATTCTCTACCAACAGCCCCTGCTCCCCCCCCCCACTCCGCATCCTGTCTGGTGAATTTCTTTTGAACCTGAGAGGGGACTTTCAACTACTATATGTTAGGCTTGTTGTTGTTGTGTGCCGTCAAAGCATTTTCAACTTACGGTGACTCTAAGGTGAACCTATCACAGGGCTTTCTGAGGCTGAGAGTGTGTGGTTTACCTAAGGTCACCCAGTCGGTTTTTATGGCTGAGTGGGGATTTGAACCACTACACATTAGGTACAGGTTGAGCTTCCCTTATCTTTAATTCCAAAATACTCCACATGGATGGCTGAAATAGTGACACCTTTGCTTTCTGATGGTTCAGTGTAAACAAACTTTATTTTATTCACAAAATTATTTAAAATATTGTTTGCAAAATTACCTTTAGGCTACATGTATATGAAGCATAAATGAATTTCATGTTTAGATTTGGGTCCCATCTCCAAGATCTCTCATTATGTATATGCAAATATTCCAAAATTGTGGGGGGGGGGATTCTGAAATAGGGAACACTTCTGGTTCCAACCATTTTAGATAAGTGATACTCAACCTGCAGTGTATACAGCTGTCGCTTCATGTTCTCTGGGGTTTAGTTCCAGGACCCCCCGTGGATACCAAAATCCGTAAATACTCAAGTCCCATTATATGCAATGGCATAGCAAAATGGTGTCACTTATATAAGATGGCAAAATCAAGGTTTGCTTTTTGGATTATTATTTTTTAAAGAATATGAATACTTAAATCCGTGGATACAGAGGGACAACTGTATATGTCAATAAAAGTCAAAAATCCATTGGATGTATGTCACAGGGAGAATGCACACTACACAATCCAGTTTAAAACTGGATTATTTGCCATGGCTCCTTCTGAGGAATCCAGGATTTGTAGTTTTACAAGGTCTTCAGCCTTCTCTGCCAAAGCGTCCAGGTGTCTCACCAAACTACAAATCCCAGGATCCCATACGAAGGTGCCATGGCAAATAACCCAGTTTCAGTTTAGTCTGGACGCACTTACATTGTTCTTTGAAGAGGATTCACAGCTTCAAAATTGCTAACAGACAAGATGATCAAACAACTTTGGTGTGATCCCTTGAGCCACTATGGCATACGTTATAGAGTTCACAGCTCTTGTATGAATATCAAGGATTATGCAGGTGCCACTGAGCATTACTCTATTGATCATTGTTTGCTGTTTTGAGTCAGCCCCCTTTTATGCATTCTTGCATGTTGCAGATATTGCACCATCATATTGCTGCCGTGGAGAAGCTTGCCTTGACTACTTCAGGCTGCCCCCTGGTGATCCAGTGCAAGAACTTCAGGATAGTTCACTTCATTGTTCCCAGAGAAAGGGACTGTCATGATATCTATAACTCCTTGCTTCAGCTCTCGAGACCAGGTAGGGTGACTGCCTTCTGATTACATAGGGGTAAATTTGGGTGTTCTTCTGCTGCTTCTCACAAAAATTAGATGGTAGGGGACAAATTCCTTTCTCCCCCCCACCTCTTGATTTGTTTTAGCAAGATATGATGAACTGTATGCCTTCTCATACAATCCAAAACAAAAGGAGACAGAGAGAGTACAAGGCTGGCAGCTCATTGACCTCACAGATGAGTACAACCGGATGGGAGTGCCGAACTTGGACTGGCAGTTATCTGATGCAAATCGTGATTATAAGGTAATAAGTGGCAATAAGTCAGGATTTATATAGTGCATGTCCTGTATTATGTTTCTAGTTCTGTCTCATTTTACAGCGCTTTGTGAATCTTGTTGGCTTTGAAGCTAGGATGAGTTTCATCACATATGGCATGAATAGCCTTCATATGAGCCTGTAAGCAGGCCTCAGGTTTCTTTAAATAGAAGTTGCAGGGGAATAGCAGTGATTTTTGGCACTGGAATAATGACATGTAGAGAGTGCAGCCTTTTTAAATGAATCCCATTTTGAGAGAAAGGTGGGATATAAATCCAACAAATAAATACATTTTTCTTGTCTATGTAATAATTCTGTCTCAAGGGGGTCTCTGGAGAAGAGTTAGAATTAATGCCAGGAGTTGACTTTCATCTAAGGTTATTTGTTGCTGCTGCTGCTGTGTGCTTTCAAATGATTTCCGACTTACGTTGACCCTGTCATGTGGTTTTCTTGGCAACATTTGTTCAGAGGGTTTGCCCTTGCCTTCCTCTGAAGCTGAGAGCGTGTGACTTGCCCAAGGCCATCCAGCGGGTTTCCATAGCCAATCAGAGATTCAAACCCTGGTCTCCAAAGTCATAGTAAAATGCTGAAACCACTACACCATGCTATCCCAGTATTTTAACAAAAGCACTGTGACTAAATTGTGATTCCTGACTTCCATTCTGTATTCTGTGCACAGATTAATCTCTCCTCATGTTAATTTTTCAAATGGAAAATGCAATTTAAAAACCCATGTTATTGGTGACAGCCATCATTACAGTTGGGCACTTGTATGTATTTTTTAAAAATTCTTAAACATACATAAACCCTTTAGTTGAAAAATGCCCTGGAAACACATCAAAGACCATTATGGAAATCCAGACTCAATCATTGGGATTATAGAAGTGAGAGTTAACACCACACTTGATGCTGCTTTATTACCTATATTTTTGCTTGTTTCTGAGTGAAACCCCTTTAAGGCTAGCCTTTAACTTGACTTTCTGAGCAAAGATACTACCCTGCATAAATCTGGTGAACATTTAGCTTGATTAAAGCTGTTTCAGCTATAGAGCTGAAAAGAGGTGGTTTGTTTGTTTTTGGACTAAACTCTCAAATAGATGCCATCATAGCAAATAGATGCTTGTTATTCCTGCAGATCATAGGAAAGTTACTTCTTTGGACTACAATTCCCAGAATCCCCTAGCCAGCATATCCAGTAGCTCCTGCTGCTGACTGGGGGATTCTTGGAAGTGTAGCAGAAAAGTAATTTTTCCAGGCTCTGCTGTTCTACTACTCCTTTATGCTAGGCAACTCTAAGAGAGATTGTTAAAGCTATGGACCTCCTTGTACTTAAAGCTGCGTTCTATTCCCCCATTAAATTTGTCCCAGGACTCACTTCTAATGCCCTAGTGTCAAAGCTCTTCTAGATCATGATTCCATTCCAGCTGTTTCTGGCAAAAATCTTCACGCAAGTTCAGCTCTGTCTGTGATTTCAGTAAATGTTTGTACACTGGATCTAAACTGTGTGAAGTTACTTGTAGTTGCTTTTTTTCCCTTTTAGATTTGTGAAACATATCCCAGAGAACTTTATGTTCCCAGGAGTGCAAGCAAGCCCATAATTGTTGGCAGTTCTAAGTTCCGAAGCAAAGGAAGGTTCCCTGTGCTGTCATATTACCATAAAGATAATGAGGTATAGTCTGATTTCCTTTCAATGCAAGTGGGCTAAAGGCCATTTTCCAACACAGGAAAAGACAAGGGGTAAGTATAATAACATAGGTGCCTAGATCTAATGTAGTTGAGCGAAAATGGATGCTAGTGCTAAGTACTAGGCAGTGCAGTGTACTAAGTGCCCTTATCTAGGTGTCACTTTGCTATACTACATTTGTGAAAATTCCAGAAATAGTACCTTTACAACTTGTTTTTCCCTGGTAGCAATTATTTATGCTATTTAGAAAAAGCAAGAATTGTGTGTGGGGGGGGTGTTTTCCTTCTAGAGGGGATAATGAACCTAGAACTAATATGCTTGCTGCTTCATTAAAAAGCCAGTGAGTCTTGGAAAAACTAATGAGTCTTGACTACACTTGCAAATACACTTCTGTATATCATGCAACCTGTCTTTTGAAGAAACTAATCTTAGCTCTTCAGCTTCATCACTAAAATCTGGGCTCATATTTTCTTCCTGTACCAGTGTAAACCATGAACTCTATGAAACGTTTCAGTTTTCTTCTGAAGGCATGGAATGTTCATATTCCACAGAGCATCCTAGTTCTAGCTTTTACCTTTTGCTGTATTTACAAGAAAATTAAACACTGAACTAAATACTCCCATCTGCTATTTATGTCCTCTAAAATGTTCATTTTGACCTATAAGATTATTTCTATTTACCTCCTCTGCCTTCTCACTAGGCTGCCATTTGCAGATGTAGTCAGCCTCTTTCAGGATTCAGTGCCAGATGTCTGGAGGATGAACACATGTTGCAAGCAATAAGTAAAGCCAATCCAACGAATCACTACATGTATGTTGTAGACACCAGGCCTAAAGTATGTATCTTTCATTTCTGCTTCAGTGTTAGATGATATTGTAGTTTTGAACTGAGAAGGAATGAGATGGAATTATTCTTGCCCAAAGTGTACTCTTTTGCTAAAGGACAGTTTCTCTTAGGAGCCAGTCATCAGTTTCCTGAGAACAGCAATAGAATGTTCTGTCTTTGTAGCTTTTGTACACTTGTACAAATATATTTCCTGTAGATATGCATATTTACCCTTTTTGAAGGACAGTGTTGATTGCCCTGGCCAGGATCCAAAAACCTATATAACTAATTACAGTTGCCCCTCCACATTCGCGAATTCAGCATTCACGGTTTTGAATATTCGTGGTTTTGAAGGCGCTGGGTGGGAGGGGGGAGGGCCGGGGAGGCATCCATGGGGCCTCGGGAGGGTCTCCTGAGGCCCCGTGAAGGCCTAGGAAGGTACTGGGGAGTCTGGAGAAAGCAACTATGGGGCCTCCGGAGGCCCCATGGTCGCTTTGGCGGGGGAGGGGGAGGGCAATCATTATTCGCGGATTTTTCCCATTCGCGGGGTCTGGGGAACCTAACGCCCGCGAATGTGAAGGGACAACTGTACTTCCTTCCAAGAGGCTTTTTGTGCAACATTTTTCAGAATCGTACCTTTCCATGCTATGCCAAGTAAGCCACTTTGGAAATTGACAATATTTTCAAAAGTAAGTTGTGATTGGGAATGGCTTATTGGAACATGGGAGCATGTACTCAAAAAATCTATCTGATAGGCCAGAGCCTTCAGGGGACAACCAAATTAGGTAGTTGAATCCCAGACATAGTATACTAAGGCTGGGCAATGCTTGTTACCAATTACCTCGCGTATGTGGCTGTGATAAGTAGTTCCATACCAATTTCCTTTGTACCTAGTACTGTCTATGAACTATTTAAAACACTATACAGCTCAGGTCGAGGTTAGCTGAAGGGTCACATTCTCCCATGTGAGCCTGACCAGGCTTTGAGATTGTCAGGTGAGGCTCCTGTGTCTGCCGCACCACTCTCACAGGTACATTTGGTGGGAACATGGGAGGCAGCCTTCCAAGTGTGCCCAGGCTCTGGAAATCTCTTCCTAGAGAGGCTAGACTGGCTTCTTCCATCAGGTCTTTCTGGTGGCAGGTGAAGACTTCTTTGTTTTGACAGGCCTTTGGAACTCACTGGTTATGGCAAAAAGGCTTTTAATAATGTGTTGTTTTGTACATATTTTTTGCTTTTTAGTGAAAATTGATTTGAAGTTGACAGTGTGATTATATTTTAACTTTTGTATGTTTTTAGTGGTGTGATTTGTATCTCTTAATTTTTGTAACTGCCTTGAGTCACAGAACTAGGAAGGGGCAATTGATAAATAACTTAACAAAACATAACATGAAATCATAGCAGTGCATGATATTATAGTGTGAGAACACTTCAAGTAGTCCTCTCTTACCTCCTAACATTATACTGCATGTGATGTAGTATAGGGAATTGGTGTTACACATGTTTAGTGACTTGGCTTTCCTGGGAGGAGGTGATCAAGACAAACAGATCTGTTGTATGGCATGGGACCATGCATTCAAATGGCCACACTTTTCCTCACTCTCAAGCACACGCTGATCATTATGCATGTCATGAATATGATGCTTAATGGCTGCTTTCCTACTATACCTTCTTTTTCTTCAAGCTGAATGCAATGGCAAACAGAGCAGCAGGAAAAGGCTATGAAAATGAAGATAACTATTCTAATATTAGATTCCAGTTTGTTGGTATTGAAAACATCCATGTAATGAGGTCCAGCTTGCAGAAGCTTTTAGAAGGTATGTGTACATATGCTTCTCGGGGGTTTACAATATTTGATTGCAAATATTTGTTTACAAAATCTTGTTCATACCAGAGAAGTTGTTGCCTAAAGTGCAGTATTTTTTTAAACATTGTAGATACTGAAGGGTAGAAAACAGTTGTGAGCTATACCTTTTGTTGCTGCAACTATTAGCCCTCTGTTGGAGCTAGTGGAATTGATCTGCTATTTGAAATATACATCAGTTTATTTCATGTTATATAAAGTGTTTATTTTGGCTTCAGTGTGTATTCAGATATTTAGAAACTAACCTCTTGCAATCTTACTTTGGCCTCCTAGTAATTGTGGCTTCTTTCCATCATTGATATGTTACCCATGAGAAACCTGATTTAAGTTAATTGGAACCTCATGTGCTTTTCCCTTCAACTTAAAGTCCATGTTTAACCCTGCTTGTGAACTTCTAACACTGCTTGTTACTTGTGTGCTACCCAAAATGAGAACCACTTTAGGTGTCTACCACAACTACATTGATGTTTCCCAGAGTAAGCACCTAGAATTTAAAGGGCAGGTTTACTTCCTTCAGTGATTGTGAACACACTGAGAAATCATGGCCACTTTCTGTGACCCATGTACACATATAAAGTGAGGTTGTAATTGCAGAAATACACTGATTGTGGGAAGGGCCAGTTTACATCAGTTTGCCACCACATAGCAATTACATAGGGAACCCCATGAGAGTGGAGTGGGTGTTAAGCATGGCTTACACCCCACTTCTAGAGACCTCAGAAATTGTGTATTAATAAACTGGCATATTATTAATTTGGTTCATCAATGTGGCCTTCCACAAGGGAAGAAGCACAGGATAGTCTCAGAAAAGGTCATCTATGTTTTACCCTAGGGAAGCCTAAGGCTAAAAGCCAAAAAAGACACATTTCCCAGGAAAGGGAGACGATGGATGAAATGAAACTTTTGTATTTGCTGATTTTGAAATGTCCTCCCTTAATCCCCAACCTTAAAACAGGTTGCTCAAGGTTTTAAAATCCAATCACTGGACATTAAGGAACACATTAGCATCTTTCACACCTTTTGTCAAGACCAGGAGACTCATTGTGCAATCCATGAAGGCTCATGGAATCTATTGTTTCAACCCATGAAACATCCAATCCCCTCAGGTGTATTTGGAGGTATAAATGACCCCCCAAAATATGCCTGAGTGCGCACAGTTCCAGTTACAGGGGAGACCCTGTTACTCTGTGTTAGCCACCCAGATTCCTCCATCCACCCTGCCAGATTGACTACAGGACAGGTTGTATCACCCCGCAACAAATCCTCTTGTTACCCTCTATCCCAAGTTTTCTTACTGCTTTTCCTATAGCCTTGTGTGAATGCTTTTTCTGTGTGAACGTGTGTGTGTCTGATGTTATTTTTTTGAACTCTTTAATAAAAACCATACTTAATTTTACATGTGTGTGTATTCCATCCAGACTAGTACTGGTAGACAAAGGTTTTCAAGGTCCCCTTGTTACCTCCTTTCACATAACTAAAATCAAGTTGCTGCTAATTTCCCCAACATATTAGAAACTCGATAGTTGCTTGGAATTTTCCAAGGAGCATTTTGGGTAACATGGGGTGGGGACAGATACATGCACTTTATGTGTGATTGCTGCTAACTATGCGAACAGATCCTGAACATGTTACTTTTTATTTCATGATACATATTCAAGCTTTCAGTGGCCCATGTAATTGAACATTTTCTCTTTTCATATGCTCATAGGATCTAGATGAAATCAGGAAGGAAATCTTTGGGTAATCTTTGGTCTCTCTAAAAGGAGTACTATTTGAGATTAACAACTGAGTTTCTTTCCTTCTTAGTCTGTGGGACAAGAGGCCTATCAGTCAATGATTTTCTGTCCGGTTTGGAGAACTCTGGATGGCTGCGCCACATCAAAGCAGTGTTGGATGCTGCTATCTTCTTAGCCAAAGTAATGAATATTCTTTAATTTGTGTTCCAGGCTATGTTACCCAAAAATCCAGTATCCCATCAAATATTTTATCTTAATGAAGTAATACTTGTAATAACTGGTCCAGATCCAGTGAATTTGGAAATACTTCACAAGGCACTGCAATCTGCTTGTCATGCTGAGGAGGGTCCTCCACCTCTCAGTGGACTTTTTCAGACCCCCATTATCGCGCAAGAAGCCTCCGTAACAGCAACGAAGCTGTGTGCGGCAGGGGGTCCGTTTTGGATGCCGCCGTCCTTCTCTTGGCGTCGTCCGTGACTGTTCTGGGTAGGATTGAGGGTGGCTGCGCCATTTTTTATTCATGGACAACTTCAGTGAATAAAAAATGGCGCGGCCACCCTCAATCCTACCCAGAACAGTCACGGACAACACTAAGAGGGACAGCATCATCCAAAACGGACCCCCTGCCACGCAGCAGCTTCGTTACTGTTATGGAGGCTTCTTGCACAGTAAGGGGCATCTGAAAAAGTCCAGTGTGGGTTAGGACAGTAGCTCAGTAGTAGAGCACATATGTTGCATGCCAAAAGTCCTTGTTTCAGCCCCTGGTACTTCCAGTTTCAGAGCAAAAGGATCAGTAAGTCATGTCAATGGCCCTGCTTTGAGTCAGAGAAAACAGTAGTGGCTAGATGGATGATTTGTCATGCACAGTAGAAGACAGGCATGAAAGTCAGTTGAAGAGAGCCATAACCAAAAACTGGAAGTCATTTTTGGTTTTGTTTCTGGCCATGCAGCAGCCCATTTTTAGGCAGATGTGGCTCATGAGAGGAGCACGGTGGTAAAAACTGGACCTCCAGCTCTCTGCAATATCCCATTCTTTTCCTAAGATAATATGGCCAATACTGTCAGCTTCAGCAGTCTGATGACCTTTTGACATTAAGAAGAGAAAGGGATGGGAGCCTTGCAAATGTTTACCTCCTCATTCAGGTGGCTATGAAGCTTTTGGCATTGTTAGAACAGATACAAGCAAGGATATCTCTTGCTGTCTCAGGGTACCTGCATGCATCAAGAAGAGATGCTCAGACACTTGTTAAAAATGGAATAGGCTGTATATTTTAACCTAACTAAACCATTTATTTTCCTTTGTGACATACACGTGAGTAAGTTTTGTTGTCCTTTTCACAGGCCATAGCTTTTGAGAGTGCAAGTGTGCTGGTGCATTGCTCCGATGGCTGGGACCGCACCTCTCAAGTTTGTTCCCTGGGTTCTCTGTTGTTGGATCCATTTTATAGAACTATTAAAGGATTCATGGTGGGTACTCAAGGCAAACTGATTCACTCCTAGATGGAATAGGCTAAAATGGACTTACTTTGAACTTGCAATTGTGGAGTGATAATATTTTTGGAATGAATGTTGCATAGTTAACTAGAGCAGGAGTGGAAATCATGCCACTACTAGCATTTCACCACCATTGGCTATGTTAATTAGGGCTGAAGGGTGTTGCAGTCCAACAACATCTGGAGTGTCATATGATTCCCATCCCTGGACTAGAGTTTGCTCATCTTTTTTAAAAAATAGGCCAAGCAAAATAAATAAATAAATCTCTGCATTAAGCTTTATATAGAAAATACCCCAATTCAGGTTAAAGTTACATCAGTAGCGCACAGGATATTACATGTATCTGCAATTTAAAATAATGATTAATTTCAATATTAACTGAAGCACAGAAGGAAGATCAACTCCCTTGGGATTTCTCCGTAAATGTAAAATAGAGGTCCCACTTGCAGGAAAATACTGATTTGATTCCTATGCTTATTTCTAAACATATGGATTGAATCAATTTTATTTGTTTGTTGGGAGGGGGGTTGTTTGTTTTTTGCAACTCTAACAGTAGTTCAATTCTAACAAATATATTTGAGCTGGGATTCCACTAGGTTCTGCTCTGAACAACCAAGACGAAGCATCCAAAGTGATAAATTTGGCCTGGGGAAAACTAAACTAAAGCCTGTGGTATAAAGCTATATATGACTTGTTTTCTTCTAGGTTTTGATAGAAAAAGATTGGATTTCTTTTGGACACAAGTTTTCAGACAGGTAAGGTCACTTGCTTCAAAGATGTTGTGTTGTAACTCTTTGTATGTTGTGGCTCAAAGTTCTTAATTAACATTCCATTTACATGCCTGTATACTTATAATATTTGCCTGCATATTTATAATCTTGCTTGACTTTAGCCCAAATACAGGTTTTAACCTGTTTTTACCTTTCCTGTATGGATGGGACACTTTTCAGAAGATGTTATTAAGGTGCAGGAAATGATCAGAGAGCTGACACAACCCTTTAGTTCTAGTTGCCCTATTTTCTGTTGACTCTTAACTCTTAGTTCCTTTGGAGGTGGGAGGGCTTTCTTCTAGTTCTTGGAATGTATCCTTCATTTTGTGATGACACTAGTTAATTTAGGAATTCTGCTTCCTGCAGACAAGCTTCCTCTCTGTAAGAATTATTTGTTTGTCTTATATTTATACATAAATACTTGTTAAAGATCCACTGCCATCTCTGCTCCAGGGTTCCAACTTACTATTTCCCTTTTATGTATTTTTTATTTTGCAAGTCCTAAACTAACAAGCGACTCCACAAATTCCTGGGTACTCAGCTTGGCATATTTCTCTCAATTGTTCAACAGTTATTTGCATATCAAGTGTCCCAGACCCCAAAACTGCACAAGTGGTTCTAGAGCTTGGAAAAATTCTGCTTATTGGACTACAAGGTCCAGAATCCCACAGCCAACATGGCCTGCTGGCTGTGTGATTCTGGAAGTTGTAATAGAAAAAACTAACAAAAAGAAACTGTAGGTTTGTGCTTCAACAAGCAGTCTATTCTACTGCCCCACCCCCTGCCACATGATGTACAGCTTTTGAAATGAGAGTGGCCTTCCAAAAAGTAATTTGTGATTTGGAATGATATGTACTGTTTAAAAAGGAGCAGTCAAAAATCTGATTGAAGAAACCTAAGTTCTTTCATTTTATTTCTGTCCACTAACAAGTGGAAAGTAGAAACATGTTATCTTGAGTTTACTACACTCCCACAGTTAACCCATATCAGTTGTCTAATATTCCCCCATTTTATCCTAAAGTGCTCTTGTAGCACCTATTTTTAATGAAAAGCAGAACTTCTAATGCAGTATTTAGTGGATCATTACATTCATGTATCAAGAGAGAATGTTTTTTACTCATGATCCTCATATAGTAAGGATTGGGGGGTCCCAATCACAGTATTCTGTCTCTCATTATTTTGGAATATATTTTATAGGTGTGGCCAGCTGGATGGTGACCCAAAGGAAATCTCACCAGTGTTTGCCCAGTTTTTAGAAAGCGTCTGGCACCTGACAGAACAATTTCCGCGAGCCTTTGAGTACAACGAGGCTTTTCTCCTTCAGATCCATGAACACGTCCATTCATGCCAGTTTGGAAACTTTATTGGAAACTGCCAGAAAGAACGAGAAGAGCTCAAGTAGGGCTTCTTACTAGCAGTATGTTGCACATAGCACCTCAGCCTTTTGCTCTTCTCCAGCAAGAACAGGCAGGGAGTCTCCCCACAGGGGCTGTTAAATATTAAGCTCTCAGTTAATATCTCTGGCAGGAAGCTTTGCTGGTGTGAAGAGCAGAAAGTCATTCAAAATCTTCCTGAGATAATACATTTCTTTAGAAGAGGGGTGGTCTACATCTCCCATCTTCCTTTTTCATTGGCTTGTGCTTGCCATGGCTAATGGGAGTTATGGTCTACCAACATTTGGGCCACATATATCCCACCCCTGGTTCAGGAAGAGAGAAGATCATGTTACCCCTCTGCACCCCATTTCACTGATTTAAATCTTCTGCTTCCAAATGGCTATTTTCTAGCAATGATAGAGGAGAGTTAAGTATTCACTTGTTCCTCTTCTGCACTTGTAAATTGAATATACAACAGGGATGGGTGGGGATAGGTTAAAAGAAAACCACATCAACTAACTGCAGCTCAGTTCTGCTCTCTATCTCGTCTGTGGCTGCTTTCCAGTTATAGGTCCCGCACATCACATATAGCTTGCCACAGAGATAGGATGCATAAGTTCTTCAGCTGCTGAGAGCAACTAACTTGACCATCTTTTTTTCTCCAGATTGAAAGAGAAGACTTACTCACTGTGGCCATTCCTCCTGGAGGAACGTGAGAAGTATCTAAATCCTATCTACAGTGAGACTTTTTCACAGTCTTTTACAGTTCTGGAGCCTGACACCGTATCCTTTAATTTTAAGTAAGTTTTAAAATATACATTCATTTTTCATGTTCCAACAATCAGAGTGATGTATTAAAACAACCTGTCTATCACCCACAGGTTTTGGAGAAACATGTATCATCAGTTTGATCATACAATGCATCCCAGGCAGTCTGTACTCAGCCATGTCATGAGCATGAATGAACAAAATAAACTGCTAGAGAAAGACATTAAGGAATTGGAAGCTGTGAGTAAATGCAAATAACTGTTTTTCTTTTTGATTCATAGAATCATAGAATTGTAGAGTTGGAAGAGACCATGAGGGCCATCCAGTCCAACCCCCTGCCACGCAGGAAATCACAATCAAAGCATCCCTGACAGATGGCCATCCAGCCTCTCTTTAAAGACCTCCAAGGAAGGAGATCCTACCATGCTCTGAGGGAGTCTGTTCCACTGTCGAATAGCTCTTACTGTCAGAAAGTTCCTCCTAATGTTGAGGTGGAATTTCTGTTCCTGGAGCTTGCATCCATTGCTCCGTGTTCTAGTCTCAGGAGCAGCAGAAAACAAGCTTGCTCTATCCTCAATGTGACACCCCTTCAAATACTTAAACAGGGCTATCATATCGCCCCTTAACCATCTTTTTTCCAGGCTAAGCATACCCAGCTCCCTAAGTCTTCCTCATAAGGCATGGTTTCCAGGCCTTTCACCATTTTAGTTGCCCTCCTCTGGACATGCTCCAATTTGTCAATATCCTTTTTGAATTGTGGTGCCCAGAACTGAACACAGTATTCTAGGTGAGGCTTGACCAAGGCAGAATAGAGTGGCACTATTACTTCCCTTGATCTAGACACTATACTTCTGTTGATGCAGCCCAAAATTACATTTGCCTTTTTAGGTGCTGCATCACACTGTTGACTCATGTTCAACTTGTGGTCTACTAGGACTCCTAGATCTCTTTCGCACGTAGTCTTGTTCAGTCTCGATTCTTGACACTTGATGACTTTCCTCCTAAAAGGTCATTCTTTTGTTACATAATTGAGGTCCTGTACCCAAATGTTGCTTATTAAATGACATTTTCTTTGTAGTGCTTTGGGACCATTAGAATTTTTGCCCTTGGTAACTGGCTAGCATTCTGCCATTCAATGAAATAAACAGATGTACTGGAGCAAGTTAGGAGGAAGACTGTGAGGAACATGTCATGTTCCACATGTTGTTGAACTTCCCATCAACCCAAGCTAGCATAACTGGGGAGAGGGATGATGGGAGTTGCAGTCCAGCAGCATTTGGAAATTAGATCCTTCTCTGCTAAAGAACTTTCGAAGACACTTGTGTAGTTAAGCTTTCAGTCTTTGCCATATATGTCAAACTCTGTTATATAGTATAACCTGGTATATAGGTTTAACCTCTTGCTTGAAGGATTAATCTCTACAGCTGACATTGCTGATGATCTATGCCTGGATAGTGGCCCAGGCATGCTGTCTGCATCAGTAGCTAGGCAAAAGTCTACCCTTACAAGTACTGCTATGGAGCATGTACTTTGTCACTCAGGAGCAATAGGGTACAGAAAAAAGCAAAGGAGGAATGAAGCTTAGAAAGTTAGTTTTAAGACAAATAAATACAATGACATGATGAAGTCACCAATAACTAAGCAGAGTTAAAATGCTGCTCCAGAGCATCAGCATGCCACTGCTCAGTAGTGAATAATTTCAGCTTGCCATTATGCTTGTTCTTTTTAACAGTAACTTCTCAAGCTCTGTAGAGACCTAATGCCTTTGGCAGCGGGATGGACAGAGGGAACATTAGTTCAGGAGCAGAGCATATTATTTGCATGCTGGAAGCCCTAAGTACATTCCCTCATATCCCCAAATAAAATTACCCCAGGTAGCAGCATTGGGAAGGACTTCTAGCTGAGACTGAAAATCCACAGCTGATCATAGAAAAATAGTACTAGGCTGTATAAATTATTGGGCTTGGTACAAGGCACCTTTGTATGTTCACAGGGAAGGAGAGGCATCTGAGGTGAGGGACTGGGTATGAGCAGTGGTTCAGTAGTATCTAGACAAGTGGAATAGTAAAGGATTCACTAAAAACATGAATTCTTCCCCTCCATCCCAGAAACTAGAGTGTCGTGTAAAAAAGGAGCTGGATGATGTCTTCACCAAGGAGCCTTTGCGGTCCATTCGTCCTGTTTCACCAGTCCTTAAAACACTGCAGTGCTTCAAGAAGGAGCAGCCTCTCTTACAGGAGAATGACTGCATTCGAACGATAGAGGGCTCCAATGCAGCAGACAATCGGTACAGCGAGTATATGGAAGAGCTCTCCAAGACGGAGCCCAGTGTTGTCAGTCTGGAGTATGGAGTGGCAAGAATGACATGTTAAATGCCACGTGGAACACTGCTGTCTCTCTCTGAAAAGACTGAAGTTCAAGACAGGGCATTATGTGAGACTTGTCTCCTGGAGCATGACCAAAAACTGTTTGGTATAATGGAGAGTCTCATGAATGTAGAACTAAAACAGCACACTAGTTAAAGAAATGCTTTTGTGAGAAGTAATTGAATTTAACATTATTGAAAGAAATGTGGAGAGCATAGTAAACCTTTTGTGGCTTATAAGAACTGAGGAGTGGAACTGGTATAATATAACAATCTAAACTTTGCACTAGGTAACTTAGAATGTTATTTAATGTGTGTATTGCCAAATGGTTATGATCTTTGATTAGCTACTTCTCAGACAAAGCAGCCTTCTTATTGGGACAGCTGGACATAAATATATGTATGTGTACAGTGTATGTGTACTCCTATTTAATATGTTGCTTGTTACTAGTTTTTGATCTCTCAGCTGACATTGAAAGTACTGTATATCAAATGAGAAAAAGCTATCGTTCCATTTTTAACTCTGCTCTCTTTTATTTAAGAGCAGTATATTCTGGATACCCAGAGTGTGCACAGACTTTCTGAAATTAGCCTCCTTCTCCAGAATAATGTAATGTGGTTTTAAGAGTGGAGGGGATGCTTAGTAGAGTCTGTCTGTAGACATGTTAGTTTTCATCAGTAACAAGAATTCTGCTCTTTTCTTTAAATGCCCTTTTATTTAAAAAAATCAAAAAAATTGATTGCCAAATGAATGAAACTACACCCCTGAGGCTGTAAATCTTCTGCACAATTCTTATTTGGCTAGTTGAAAGACAGTTGTTATGATGAGATATACAATCTGTGCTTGTCCACTGTTTATGTGTGTTATTCCTTTTGGTGAAAACAGAACTGGTAGTAAGCAAAGCCTATTTTTAATATTGGTGAAGCTTTCAGATGTTTAGCACATTTGGGAACTGCCCAGGAAAGAGTCTGGATATCAAACAAGAAAAATAAATATTCTGTGTTTATATAGAATTGGATGCACTGTTGGCTGTTCACAGGGTTTGGGTTCATTTTGCAGATCTGTTTTTAACAAGCATTTTTGTTTTAAAAAAAACCCAAACAAACTCATTTTTAATTAGCAGAAACACAGTACTAACAAAATATGCAAGCAAGTTCTATCAGATAAGTAAGGGGGTAGCCACTCTTGATTGGGAACTGAGGAAGAAATAAGCACCAGGTTTACAAGCCAGCTGGCTTCAGGCTGTATAAAGCCACTTGCTTTGAAAACCTGTTAATATTCACATCCTAAGGATTCAGTTGTACCACCTGGGAATCAAAATTATCTCTAGTTAACAAGATGGTTTGCATTAGGAGAGTTATACTTTCACCTTATATAGAAAAATTGAATGTGCCCCCAATGGCATCATTCCAGTTTCACTAGAAAAGAGAATGGATTTGCTGCCAGTGTGCCATCCTTCCTCTTGTTTGCTTTTCCCAATTTATTTTTATTTTCCAAATGAAGGAAAGGAAATGAGCTTTGAAAGCTGCGATTATAAACATGTATGCCTTGAGGTATTAGGCTCCCTGGGTGGTAGGGGAGGCTGATTTGTACCTGAGGGATTGAATGCTTATTTGGCTAACAGTGAAAATTAGTTTAGACTTGCTTTAATCCCTGAAGGCTGTTTGGTCAAAACTGCCAACATGCCACGTGAAATTTGACACAGTTGGCCATGTCTCTCTCCGTCCTAGTTGGGATCTCAGTTTCAGTAATAAGGGCAGAACCGATCATAATCAAATGGAGCTGGCAGTGTTGTGTGGCTGGGGGAAGAACCTTGGTGTGATCATTTTTAACAGGTTACTTACTTAGTATTGTAATTGTTTAAAGAAAGGTGCAAGTTCAAGTCTTGTTTTCACATCTTTGTCTCAATAATATGTGTACTTGTGAACAAAACTTGAGTGAGAAGGGAATGAGGGACCTGGCTTTCAATGTAGTAATTCCTATGTGACATTCTGTATCATTTTAGATATGTTGTAGATTTTGCATTAACACTGATTTTTGGAAAGAACAAAGAGAAGAATGTGCCTTTGGCTTCTTTCTCCCTTTAATCTTCTGCTATTGATGAGTAATCTCCCATGTTACATGAAACACTGAAAATATAAGACTAAATATTGTATCACTTGTTTCTTGTAATCTTTTTTTATAATAATAAAAAATAACCCATGTATGTATATAAGGCTTTTTGTAAAAGCCACAGAATTAATGTTTTAAACAAGTCCTTTCAGTAATAGAAGTAAAAGCATTCTTGTACAGTTGATTAAGGGCAACATAGATGTGATGTTGAACTTAATGCCTGAAGTTTTGTCTTTGTGTGTGTTTTTAAA
Source organism: Gambelia wislizenii (assembly GCA_030847615.1). Classification (NCBI taxonomy): domain Eukaryota; kingdom Metazoa; phylum Chordata; class Lepidosauria; order Squamata; family Crotaphytidae; genus Gambelia; species Gambelia wislizenii. Next base: position 340,938,743 of record JAUMIR010000003.1, read on the forward strand.
GACAGTAGCCACTGGGAAAGTGGGGGCTGTCAGTAGTGTGGCAGTGAAATATGAGGAGATCTAACCCTTTCCTTCTCAAATAGTCCTGATAAAAATAAATCACAGCTCTTAGCCTTAGTGGAGACGCTTTCACTGGCACCATTGAGAGCTTGCTTTACTCTTGGGGCTAAGAGCATCTACAGGGGAGCAGTTGTCATTGGGACTGCATTGGGGAAAAGAAGAGGTTAAACCACATATTCCTATGCACCACAGACAAAAACTGCTAGGCTTGCAGTAATTATTAACTAAAAAAAAAAAGATATAACTTCAGCTGATATTTGTAATATCTGGTTTAACATTCTATTTTAATCCTCAGTTTAGATGAAAGGGCTAATTTAACCCAGGCAGTTGTTCAATGATAAGGTCCTTCTAGACTTAATAGTAAGCAAAATTGTTGGAACAATTAAGGGCAACCTGAAGCACTTATTAGAACAAGCTCTGCAAACCCTCCTCTGTAAACTGTCAGTATGATTTACTTATAACCACAGCAAAAACAGCTGTGGATGATGCCTATTTGAACGTATTTCCATGATGAATGGTGGGTAATACCCATGCAGATACATACGCACGTAATACAAACGTGCACAAACATTGCCTCAATGTCTTATTTTTAATTAAAGCACACAGGTATGCTTGACTTGCTGTACCATTGTATACCTATTATTAAGCTATTGCAGAGCTACTCTATATTGTATACCTATTATAAATCAGGCTATGGGATAACTCACAATAATTGTGAGAGTCTTTTCTCAAAGACTGAGATCCATGTGGCAGTTGCAACAATATAAAAACTAGGATTTGGACATGAATGTAGCCTTAATACATTCCTTTCAAGCAAGCCATTCCTCTTAATCTACCAGTGACTGAAATGTCTGTATACAGACCTGGCTCACTGCATATGGATCTTAAAATTGTCATCTGCCAGCTATCTACAGATGCATGGAATGAATGTGCGAGCATATCACAACATGGAAAAGTGGCCACACAGGCTGGATGATTTGGGAGGTTGTAGTGCAATTTTTTAAAATAATGGTTGCATACATGTACATTCGGCCCTCTGTATCCATGGATTCTGCATCCACAGATTCAACCTACCATGATTTGAACATTTATTTATTTTTTTAAATCCAAAAAGCAAATCTTGATTTTGCGATTTTATATAAGGGACACCGTTTTACTACACCACTGTATATAATGGGACTTGAGTAACCACAGATTTTGGTATCCGGGGGGGGGGGCTGGAACCAAATCCCAACGGATACCGAGGGCCCACTGTATGACTCATTAAAAAAAAAAAAAGGACCTGCAGCACAAGAGTGTGTAGTATATCCTTCGTTTCTTGAGTGCTCTGTTCTGGGTTTCAACTTGCCAGCCAGGCTTTCTTCCATAATACTTCATTCTGACAAAGAAGAGTCCTGCATACGGTGTAGCAGTCTTCCCAGGAGCAAATAACCTGCTATTGCTCATTCTGTACACACAAACAATTTGGTACAGGAGGAAAGAGTACTCCAGTTAGTATCATTTAGGGAAAAAATAGTAAAAAGGCACACAAGATGGAAGAGCTGTATTTTTTCCTTGGTAAGTAGTCATAAAATCAGAATTTGGAAATAGATCTTTTTTAGATGGCATTTCCCAGAATCTACAAGCCAGCACAGTCAGTTTTTCAAACTGAGGCTTTGAGTCTCTCCCTTACATATTAATTCAGGTTGATTCCCCCATTGGTTGTGAAGTATTTCAGGAGCAACTCTTATTATTTCAGTTTGGCAATATTAAGTTTTTATGTTCTGCACCTACCATAGGTGAAGGGTGTGCTCCTAATTAGACCCGAAGAACAAAGTTGAACCTAGAAATGGAATTGTATTTGGTCAGAGCCACCCTATGGATGAAACTGCTGCTCAAAAGCTCTTTAAAAAATCCTGTGTAAGTAAGGTCTTGCTAAGAAAAAACACCCCATTTTTAAAGCATCCGCTCAGATGCATATAGGTACCATTCTGTTAAGAGCCTTATGGGTGAGAGTTAATTGTGTAGTGGGATCTGTCCTGTTTAATTGGAGCTTTAAATTTCCAGCCGCTCCGTTTTGTAGGACAGCTGCCAAATGGGTATATGAGCAAATGCATTGGGCTCTGCAGAGCTTGTGCATTTTCCATATACCGTACAGTGTATCCAATTACTAGTGACCTAAATCAAGGAAAGCAGCAACCTGAAAGCATCTCTCTACACTACAGAGATGGGCAGGAGCATCCCTATCCCTACCCAGTCTCACCCACTTTTGCAAGTCGGAAACAAAAGCAATCCTCTTAACAGGATGCTTTGGAAAGCAGGCTGAAATGAGCTAGGATCCCGTTCCTACCTTAATATGGGAGAAAACCCTTGGAATTGGTCCTGTGTATTCTCTTCTGCTGTAGTTATCTCTTTTTCCTCCTTTTTCAAAGACCTTTTTTATCAGACTCCTGCAGTAATACAGCACATCTGGAAAGTGCTGAGATAACACAATGCTTTAGCAGTCCTGCAGTATAAAAGAGAAGCCTATCCATCTATTCTGTGCTCAACAAAGACTCCCACAGCTGCTTTATCAAGAGAGGGAATGAGGCCAGCATGACAAGACTTAGCTGCTGCCCCTGTTACAAACAGTTACGGAATTTCTTCATTTTGTTGCTGTTGCCATTTCTTTTCCCCTTGCTCACTTGAGTGTTTTAATTTGATTTAGCTTTATTTTTAATTGTATATTTAATGTTAAATAGTGGATTCAAATTATACCATCGGCATCAAAACCACACATTAGCACTAAAGGCTGTTGCTGATTTGTTTTTTCTGAAAGTAAGGTGCTGGAAATCAAGTGCATATGGAAGCTGGATGTTCTAATTGGAGCCAGGGTGGTATAGTGTTCTGATCAGGACTCTGGGATGCCTGGGTTCGAATCCCTGCTTGGCCATGGAAATTCACTGGATGGTTTTGGGCAAGTCACAATCTCTCAGCCTCTGAAGAAGGCAATAGCAACCCCCCAAAGAAATCTTGCCAAGAAAACCCATAATAGGCTTTAGGGTTGTCATCAGTCAGACTTGAAGGCACAGAACAACACCTCTCTCTCTCTCTGGCTTTTCTTCGTAAATGAAGATTCAGGAAAGACTGATCCCGCACTTTCTGCAAACACGCTGATGACTGAAAAGGCCAATCCAAGATAAACAAGTCCGGTTGCAGAAAGCACAGCAGAAAGTCTCCTTGGGTGATGTTTCCTGGTTGTGATTCTTTCTGCGTTGCTGTTTCTCTTCAAGACTTGTTCGGCGTGAGCTCTCAAATAAGGCTGCAGCATTGTAGCATTGTGGATAGTGCATCTCAATATTCTAATTCAGCTCCTGTTCATTTTGATCAGGCTTGTCCAGGAGTTGTCCAAGCTTGTCAAGAAGCAGAGGCAGCTGGGATTTCTGATCAAGGTATGATTGCAGGCGATGGGAACCTCCAGCCTATAAGGGGTTGGACTCTGCCCAACCATGCCACCCCATCTTGCCCAACTAAAAGGAAAAGAGAGAAGAAACAAAACCAAGTCCTTGCCAAAGTGCCAGGTGGAAAGCTTCTATCCTGTGCTTTAGTTGGTACTTCATCTGGCCTGCAGAAGACCTGTTGGGAAAGGTTTGCATCCAGCTCTCCGACACATTTTAGTTATCCATCCCAGTGTTCTGTCTGTTTTTATGTCTGTATCCTTTTTAACTCTACAGTTGTAGTCAAGGAGTTTTAAGAGCCTGATCTTATGCATGTTTTGTCTGAAATATAGTGTGAGGAAGCATGCACAGGATTCTAGCAAGAGGGTGCAGAACACACAGGGACAAATCCAGATGTAAGTACGTGCAACTGGATTGGATTTAGAGCAACTGTTCTCAAGCTTTTGTCCTTGAAATGTCTTGGACATCAACTCCCACAATTCTTAGCATGGAATAAAGGCAAAGAATTCTGGGAGCTAAAGTCTAAAGCATCTGAAAGACTAGATTGAGAACCACTCACTGCTTTATTGATTTAGGAATTGACCTAAATGGTGCTGGTATATGTGTCTTGTCTCTTGTTGAAGGGAGGAGAGTTATTCAAGGCTTGCTGGTTATAGATTCCTAGTGTACACCTGGTTTAAGCACAGCTGGCATACCTCTGTGTGCCATGGAGCACAGTGGAAATTAGACATTAGCACTACAGTGTGAGAAGTGGTGCTGCTCATCAGTAAGGGAAAAATACAGGCTGGGCCTTGTGCACTACCAAAAATGATGTGACAGAGTGCTAAAATGTACTCTGAATAAAAGAATAGCAACTGAAAACACCCAGGGGACTTTAAAATGGTTTGATATAAAAGGTTTGAATGAATTTCCCTTTCCAGTCAGAAGCCTTTCCAAGAATTGTTTCTCTGAATCTCGATAAGTGATTTGAGTGCATCTGCGGTTATCCAAATTACCTTTCATGCTCCATAATCCATATTTGTTTCTGCATAATTCTTTTAGGCCCTTGCCCCTCCCTCCTCCCGACACATCTGCCTGCTTCTAAAATGTGGTTTTAAATCCTTTGGTGGAGGTTTCCAGCACAGTGATTTTAAAATACAACAGCTACAAACAACAACAACAACAACAAAAAACACCAACAATTCTGTTGTCCTCTCTGAAATGCAGGCATTACCAACATGGCTACATGCTTAATAACCCTCCACCAACACAGGCTTTCCTCGTTTTTATTTATATTTATTTCTTTGGGGTCGTTTACACGGCAAAAATAATCCTCAAAGAATTTGCCAAGAAGCCTTATAGTTCCCATGTGTTCCGCATCTCCAGCAACCTTTTCAGAAGAAGGGGGTCTGAAAAGTTCACAAATTTAATGACACCGCTGATTTTCCGACTTTTTTTAAAAAGTGCCGCATATTTGCGCATTAAAGCATTTGTGAACTATCCGACACTTTGAAGTTCGGAAGATCCACCATCCACAGAAGTGGGCGGTTCGGTAACATGACGCCACAGAAACCCGCCCACACATCCGTCGTACCTTTCCGGTAAACATCTGCTTTGAAGCATCCTCTTAAAACATCTTTCGTTTTCCTAATGGAGGCAGTTCAGAGAACAAAGAAGGGTGGCAGGGGAATAGCTTGGAGCCATGCCAAGATTCTTGATTTACTGGATCTTACAAGAGCAGTTACGTTCATGTCACCGGAGTATTGATGTGTTTGAAAAAATTGCCACAGGAATCTAGCATAGCTAACACCTCCATGGCTGCTACGATAAATAAATAAAAATAAACAAATGCTTATTTATTTTTATTTAATATTGTAAATAGGGAAAACCGACTGTCCGCAAAGCAGGAACCTTTAAAAAAAAAACGGCGGGAGATTTTAAACCGCCGCTAGGCTTGCTCGCTCCAGCCAGCTTGGGAAAGAGGGAGTCATACGGAGTTTAGGGGCGTAAAAATCGTGTGGGCGGTTCGTATGCATACAAACGACAGCCTATTCGTATTTTTTACCCCCAAAACAGATTTTTTTATGATCGTTTGACCCCCCCAAAGTTGAGTTACCACTATTGAAAGAACAAAGACCATATATGATGACAAGAAGCCCAATCAGAACTCAATGAGGGAGGGAAACAGCTGACCAATGGGAGAACGAGTGGCGGGAATTCCTGAAGGAAGTATGTTGGAAAGGAATGACGTACTTCGTTGATTGACAGGTAAGATCATTAAAATATGCAGAATATTGATGTTGTGGGAACTAAAATAGTTCGAGGTGAAGAACCTCGCATCTTATTTAAATGCACATTATAATCACATCTGAACTACATTGCAGAACTAAGTAGGATCCGAAATAATATCGTGGGAACTTTGCGACGCTAAATTGAAACTGCGCTAATGCGATAAATACCGCAACAAAAATAGCTGTGGAACCGGCCCCTTTTTTTACTGCCTACTTCTTCAACTAGGTCAGGATTTTTCTTTTACCCTTTGGCATTTTCACAGCACTCTTTGCCAAATGTGTGTGGTATATTTATGCCTCCCCGCCCACTCCAGTAAAGACACAAACTGGAGTGTGGGGCTGCTTGCAATAGCATTTGCATTCTGAAAGATACTTTGTGCATTGACAATTGTTTTTGCAAACCATTTCAGTCTATTACTGTAAGCTCCATTGAGATTCTGGCTGCTATTTAGGATCACTGATTTAGTGCACCCCTTTTGTAGTTCTCAGAGCTTTTTCATGAGCTGGTGAATTTGAAAAGCCCTTTCATGGCTCTTGATTGTATAGGAAGCCATCCTTTAGTGCTTTGCATCTCAAATTACACAGATACCTAAGTGGAATGTGTGTTCGGAGGGGGATGATGGTGGTGGGAAGAAATTAACGTTGCCTTTTGAGTGATACACTCATAGGACAACATGCAAATGGTAGATAATAAATCAATTTGTCACAGCTTGCTGCTGTAGATTTCTCTCATTGTGGACAAATCTTCGTCATTGGATTTGTGTTTTTTAAAAATTCTATGCATCATAATTGTTTAATTGTTAAATAAAACAAAATAATAAATAAATAAATAAATAAATAGTTAACGGTTTGGGACCAGATCCTACACTTACCTAAAGGGCCCATCCATATATATGGGCCAAAAAAAATAATAATGCTTAACTAATGAGCTTACTAGAAAGGGCAAGACTGGCCCTCCTCTCCTTCCTGCTGAGTTAGCCAATTATGAACTGCTTCCTCACTTTGCACTGTGTTTGATTCAACTGAAGTAAACCAAGGATAAAGAAGGAAAGTGGGATGAAGAGAATGAAATCAGAACCTTTTAAAAATAGCTGAGAAAGTGTAAATGGGACCATCCTTGCCAAACAAGGATACTGTGTTACCATCTATCCAGGTTTAGAGGGCAATTCTTCTTCTCAACCTACACTTAGCCATTTCTATAGCTTCCTCTATTAAAAATGTCAAGTCTGAAATGGTTTCTGGTTTATGAAGCATGCCACAGGTATTGATTCATTCTTCCCACTGGATTACTAACTGGTGCATAAAGTAAATGAGCTTGTTTGGCAAGTGCTGGAGAACTGCCATGTGCCCACTATCCTTTTTCTGTAGGCAAAATATTGCATCTGCAGACTCTTCAATATTCACAGAATTTAATTCACTTGTAAGTAGAGCACAGGATTAATTGGTTTTATGGACTTGCTCTGTTGACACAGTTTGAGAAAGAGAAGCAGTCCTTCAATTAAAAATGGTCAGCAGCAGCCCACCAGTTTATAGACAGCCTCACATCATTTTTAAGCTCAGCATGTGTATGATTTGTGGGATATAAGACACTAATATGGCTGGATATGTTTTATTTGTGTTTTTGATGAAATTTGGAAATTTTAGTTCCATGCTAAAACTGCAATAATATCCAGAGTCCACAAAACAGTGATACCTTTATTGGACCAACCAAAATGCACAAAATACATGATACAAGCTTGTGAAACTCCGCTGGCTTCTTCATTAAACAAAGTATTAAAAATCATACAAGAGAAGAAGAAAAATGATGAGTCACAGATCTACATTTTGTCAAGAAATTATTGTCAGTTAAGATGGGTTTGGATATCCATATAGGGAGAGGGGTTGTGGATTTTGGATGTTATTGCATTTTGGCCAACACGGCTACCCTGGATATGTAAGCTAAAACTGGTTTTGTTTCTCTTATAACACCTTGTTCATTTTGTTTACTGTCAAAAATTACATGGTTTTAGTTTTTTAAAAATAACCAATCCTTCTTAAGTATCCAATGACCCTGCTTCAAAACTTGTTGCAAAGGTCAGCATAGTTCTCATTTTTGTAAGGCTTAGGTTTAAATACACTACATTAATTGTGTAGCATGTGGGGTTTTTTTTTCTCCACTCAAAAGTAAGCATGTGGATGTTCTCGATTGGGACCTCTGTGCCAGTAGGAGAAATGTCAACTCTTTTCTCCAACTTTCTGCCTCCTCCTGTAAAATCATCCCCCAGAGTGTGGTAGGGTCTCCTTCCTTGGAGGTCTTTAAACAGAGGCTGGATGGCCATCTGTCAGGGATGCTTTGATCAAGATTTCCTGCATGGCAGGGGGTTGGACTGGATGGCCCTCATGGTCTCTTCCAACTCTGCAATTCTATGATTCTATCCCACCCCAAACAGGGGGACTTTATCAGATGCGGCAAATACAGCATCATAATGACGCTTAATGAACGTGAAAGGGCGCAAATACCAGACGATGTTGTGCTTTCGTGCTTATGTGCTGTAAATAAAGCATTCTTTTCTATTGTCAGGCCAAGCCATCAATAGATCGGCCATGACTTTTTTTGCCATGATTGCAAGCATGTGAAACTACACCCCATTCTGCTGGCGCGAGTCCAGTGTTAATGGGTGATCCCTACCAGAACACTTCTGGGTGGGAACACAAAAACTAGCCATGGAATGCTCTTTTTATGAACCTTCCCATGTTGCAGGCAAGTTTTGAAGTGTGCTTCAGTGCTTGTGTGATTGTTTTGGTTTTTAATTTAGCTGTTTTTTACTTTTAAGCGTGCTCACATCTTCTCGCGGAACCACCGAGATCACGCTCGGCAGCAAATGTGGAAATACAAGGCTGCTTTTTTCATGAGATCATGGCAACATTTGATATAAAGAGTTCTTTTGCTGGCACCAAAACGGTGTAAAATATGGTGCTAAAATAACATATTTAGAGGCTTGTCTGATAACTCCAGGGATTAAAAGAAAAGAAAATCTCCATTGGCCTTAATGGAAATATTTCCACCCTCTTTTTCAACCCCTGTGGGGATGGAGGTTGAATTTCTGGGGGGATGGGGGACAGCTGGAGGGAAAAACAGTCCCCTTTCCCTCATACCTAGGGATTCTGATCCAGGTTCACACAATACATAACTGCAGCCAGATAGTTATCTGTGACAATACAACTCTTTAGCTATGACAGCTCCACTGGCTGCCAGTGTGTGTTTCTAAACACGGGCCATATCGCCCAATATGAACCTGCTCAGGCCGGGAGACCCTCAGAAGAGGCCATTTCTCAGTCCTACCACCTTCACGAGGTGCATCTACACTGTAGAAATACAGTTGTCCCTCCACGGATGTAAGTATTCACGGCTTGAAAATATTCTTTAAAAAATAATAATCCAAAAAGCAAACTTTGATTTTACCATCTTATATAAGGGCCACCATTTTGCTATGCCATTGCATATAATAGGACTCGAGTATTCACGGATTTTGGTATCCACGAGGGGTCCTGGAGCCAAACCCCAGCAAATATGAAGGGACAACTGTAATGCAGCTTGACTTTAGCTGCCATGGCGCCATACAACACTTTTTTTTCTTTTTCTTTTTTGGCTGGGATGAAATGTCTATGGATATTTAAAGCTGCCTACTAAACTCAAAGGCAAACCCTAAGGCTAAGCCTTATGCATATTGGGATGTCATCCCCTTTGAGTTTAGTAGGTATTTACCTCGAAGTAAAAATGTATGGTTAGGGATACATCTACACTGTGGAAATAATGGAGTCTGACACCACTTTAATCACCATGGCTCCTTCCCATGGAATCCTGGGATTTGTAGTTTTGTGAGGCACCAGCACTCCTAGGATTCCATAGGATGGAGCAATAGCTCTTAAAGTGGTGTCAAACTGCATTATTTTTATAGGGTAGATACATCCACAGGCAGAACTGCTAGGGATGCAAGATAGGGTTTTCTCAGAGGCTGCTCCTCATCTCTGGAACTATTTCCTCAGGATATTAGAAGGCTCTCTCCTTGGTGTCCTTCTGTTGGCAGGCAGACTTTTCTTCTGACAGTATTTCAAGAAGTGAAGATTTTTAAAGAAAGAATCTTTTATAGTGGTGCTGTACTGTACAGTGTTTTTTAAACTGCTTTTTCATTTGTACAGTAATTGTGTGTTGAAAGTGGTTTCAATGTTGATAGTTTAATTGCATTTTAATGCTGCTCTTTTTTTTACTCTTTTAACTATATTTCATTTATTATAACTTGTAAGCCACTTTGAATCCCAGTTGGGGGAAACTCTTGGGTTTGTTTCCTCTCCCAGTATGCTAACTGGCTGCTTAACCAACAAATCCTCTCACTCCCTCAGCTAATCACCACCCACATGCAAACCCCACCTTTCTCCCAAGATGGGATACACCAGGGGCAGAAATCCACAAGGAATCTGGACTATTCTGGCCCAGAGCCACCCCAGATTCATCACGTGGGTGCCACATGTACCAGCACGAAAGCGATGAAAACCCTTGCAGTCCTGATGGTTAGCCAGGCCAATAGTGCATCAGCACCAGTGTCCTGCCCTCTCCTCGGACCCCCTGCCTCTGCTGCCTCACTGGCCAAGCAGCTCCCTGCAAGATCTTGGCCATTGCTGTCGCTTCTGCTGAGATCAGAACGGGCTGTTCAGACATGTGATCAACAAGGAGGGGGTTGCTCTACGCTTCCTCGTTGATTGCACAGGTGCCCCATTCTGACCTCAGTGCGGAGTAAGGAATATGGTACTGCATTTGCATGTACACAACTGGATCAGGCTGAACCAAACCAAATCCAGCTGTCCAGACAACAAAAGAACCGGAGGCACTCCGGAGTTTCTTGCAGTTTCTCTGGATAACAGCTTAATAAAGTGGATTTGATGTGTCTGTTGTCTGGACACATCGCAGTGGGTCCAGGGTAAATTCAGTTTATTTCCTTAGTGTAGACAACCTCTAAGTCCCAATAATTAGGAGGCTTTGGATTGGTTGTTACTTGGCTTCAGGAACGGAGTATGCTACCCTGGATAAAGTTGCATTCCTCTGAAAGAGACGTTGCATAGCTTTGGAGTATTCCTAGATCCATCTCTGTCACTGGAGGACCAGCTGAACTCTGTGGCCTGGAGAGCTTGGGGCCATCTTTGGCTGGTCTGCTAGCTGCAGTCCTTCACACTGAGTACTTTATCAGATGGGGCTGTAACTGCAGAATTGCAGTGCGACAGTACCGCAAATGGGTTCCCGTTATTGCACAACATCATTGTCCTTCCATGGTTAATGTGTGCTCCACCTGTCACTTTTCATTGAGGGGCAAATCTGTGAATAGCCCTCAATATATCACTCTTTTCGCAGTATTGATGAGCGTGTGAAATCACGTCCCGCTATAATCATGCGATTAAAGTGTGAATGGGCAGTCCTTCTTCCCCCCTCGCCTTTCCCAACAAGAACACAGGACACACAGCATGCTCTTTTAATGAACTGCCACTTTTTCTTGGTATGTTTTTATGTTTGTTTAAGTGTTTATTTGTTAATTTCTTTAGTTATTTATGTGTTTTTGGTATGTTTAAACAAAGTCTTGTCTTCTTGTGAGAACAGCTGAAATCTTGCCCATACAAAATCACAGAAGTAAAACCCTGTTCTTAAACTGCTAGTGGTGGTCATGCGATGATTCTGTGGTGGTAGTATTGTGCAATTATGGCATAGTATCCAAAGGAGATGTGTTGTCTGTCAATATGTTTCCGGTGTGAATTCAAGACAATAATAATGACATTCAATGCCCTAAATGATTTCAACATTTGAGGGAGTATTTCTTCTTGTTTACACCTGCCTGATGATTGAGGTTGACTTGAGGGGCCCTTTTCAGTGTTCCACCAGTGAAGGCAATATAGTATGGGAGGACATAGGAGAAATCTGTCTGTGCTGTGGCACCCTAGCTGAGAAATAACCTTCCTTAGAGCCAGCGTGGCATAGTGGTCCGAGTGTTGGACTACATCTCTGGAGACCAGGGTTCGAATCCCAACTCTGCCATAAAAAAAAAATCTATTGGGTGACCTTGGGCAAGCCACACACTTTCAGCCCTCAGAAACCAATGTGATGGGGTCACCTTAGGGTCGTGATAAGTTGGAAACAACTTAAAGGTATGCAACAGCAACAACAACAGAGGTCTGATTGGTACCAATAGTGGTGTCATGTAATGATACATCCCATCATCCCCACTGCAAAGACCATAATCCCCTACTTTGGTTCACTTCAATGGAAACAGTGTTTTAATAATAATAATAATAATAATAATAATAATATTTATTTATACCCTACCCCTCTGCTAAAAACAATCGGGGCGGCTTCCAACAATTAAAACATTATAATAATGACTAAAAACACCACCCACCCCCACCCTCCCCCATAAAAAGATATTAAACACAATAAGATTAAAACCTTCTAACTAAAAAACACATTAAAAACAAATATATACATAATTTTTAAAAAGCCAGGAGACTGAGTTCCTGAGGCCGGGATCTAATCAGGAAAGGCCTGCCGAAAGACATCCGTCTTTAGTGCTTTTTTAAAGCTACTCAAGCTCGTCAAGCTTGTTTTGATATCAAGTTTGACTGATCTGGCTGTAAGGGCCATCCAAGAGCTACCAGGAAATAAAATACATTCCATGACATGGTCAGGAGTCAAGCTGAGGGCAAGCATGGAATATGCCTAGGAAGGGCCCCCACAAATTCACACCTGGATACAAACAGCCTGCATCTTCTCTGAAATGGAAGCACCATGTCCCCAGGAGAGACAGGTATCTTAACAGGCATCAAACATACAGAGGGGACTTAATTGCTATGTAGATTAAGCTGACACCCTTGCATCTGAGAGGGAGACCTGTCAATCAGTGAGTTATCAAGATCACCCCAATCTCCCAGATCCTGGATGTCCAGAATCCCTTTGTAGAGCAACTGAGAACTATTTGAAATCAAATGTTCCTTTTGTTCAAGAGCACATCTTCAAGGGGGTATCTATCTATCTATCTATCTATCTATCTATCTATCTATCTATCTCTGGGGTATGTACAATGGCCTTAGGTATGTATATATGTTGCCTCCTGGATATATAAGAGGTATGTTGCCTCTTTCAATGTGCTGATTGGCTGCTCCTGTCACTCCTTCAGCCAATCACCACCTACATGCAAATTCCCTCTCCATCTCACAATCCACTCCTGCCACTCATGGCCATATCTGCATACTGAGAGTGACCAAACAATGTGCTACAGTATTGGTTATAGTTACTAAGGCTGCAGGCCTTTCCAATTCACCAATGTCTCAGGGCTGCACAATTCCCACTTATGATTTGAGTCTACACAGTAATATCATTTCTATTCCTGCTGTGATGGGACCCAGGCAGTCAGCTGTCAGTGGTGGGGGGACGCCACTGCCGCCACTGTGACAGAACCCAGGCAGTCAACTGTTGATGGCGGTGGTGCTGGGAAGCTGTTGCTGCCATTGCAATAGAACCCAGGCAGTCCGCTGCCAACGCCACTGCAACAGGACCCAGGTAGTCAATTGGTGGTGGCAGCAGCAGCAATAGTGGGGAGATGCTGCTGCCACTGCGACAGGACCCAGGCAGTCAACTGGTGGCAGTTTCAGGATACCACTGTTGCCACAGTAGCAGAACCCAGGCAACCAGGCATGAGGTCTGCTGGGTGTGTTTTGGGGAGTTTTTTTAACAGTGTATAGTACACTGGGTTCAGCTAGTTTTCTTATAATGCCTCCCCCTCAAGTAAAGCTTAAGTTGTTTGGTCCAGTCCCTCTTCCTAAGTGAATCCACGCTGCTCCGTTCCTTACGTCCCCTCCCCTTTCTCTCCATCCTTCCAAATTAGCCTCTAACTCTCCTGGACCTTGAGACAGCTCCCAGCCAGCTTCAGGCATTCCTTCCCCACTCCACTAATCTTAATCTTACTTTGGTAGTCACCAAAGTCTTGTTTGTTTGATAAAAACGAATGTGTGTGATGTGTGAATGGTTCAGTTCAGTTCAATAAAGTTCCATCCATTGTTTTGTACACCTGACTCCTGTGTATTTCCTACACTACACCTGTATACACAGGGCTAAGATCCTGCAGAGTTATGCAACTTCTTGCTATGCCATTTGAGATGCTTCTAATTTCCCACAGGGTAATGATGACTGCATCTTGGAGGTCTGATGGCAGTTCCCCTTTTTCTCAGCAATTCACAAGGAATTCGTGGAATTTTTCGTGGAGTGCATGACCTCCGTGTTTCCAAACTTCAGGTGGGATTCCATCAATCCCAGCTGCCTTGCCGTTTTTCATCTGCAAGTCTTGAAGAGAAATGACAACGCAGAAAGAATCACAACCCAAAAACATCACCCAAGGAGACCTTCTGCTGTGCTTTTTGCAACCGGCCTTGTTTATCTCGGATTGGCCTTTTTAGTCATCAGCGCGCTTGCAGAAAGCGCGGGATGAGTCCTTCCTGAATCTTCGTTTGCGAAGAAAAGTCAGAGAGAAAATTCCCCACTGAAGCTAAGATCTTGCGTGGGCTTTCCACAAACACTAGTGATTCGTGTAACAGTCATTCTGAGTACTAATTAAAAACATGTTTTTTTATTAATGCCTTTGGAGAGTACAGTAATTGATTTCATCCTATTCTGCACCCTTGCATGGGTTTAAATTGTTTTGAAGTGTTTTAATTTGTTTTAAAGTGTCTTAATCTATCAAATTGTTGGATAGACTTTTAATCTGTTTAAAGTTTTTAACCTGTTTTAAATTAGTTAAATTTATTATGAATGTATGCTGCCCTGAGGTCTTTGGATATAGGGTGGGACAGAAGTAGTTAAATAAATAAACAAATAAATGCAATTTATAATATTTAAAAATAAATATGAATAAAGTAAGTTGGGGGGAAATGAACTGAATTGTACTGTTTTGCTCTTCACTTTGTATATCTTTCCAGAACTGGAACAAAGTACATATTATGAGTGTCACAACACTATTGCCAAAAATGGGCCCTCTGAAAGAATGATAGACAGTTGTGTAAATGGCCAACATCAATCCTAGATGAATAGAAATGCCAGATGGATATTCAAAAATTTTGGCAGGTTCTCATATTTTTACTTCTCTGTTTCAAATAATTATTTCCCAGATGTATATTGATCAGTCATACTAGGATTGCAGTGGAAGCAAATTCAGAGAATTCTAATCCACACCAGAGTAATAATTGCTCAAAGGAACAGATCAGAGACAGAGGCTGCTATGATGCCATCTGGTCAGCATTCATAGATATATTGCAGATGATTAACCCTCAGGATACAGACAGACTCCTTGTAGAAGTGAGAGCAGCTACATCATGCATGTTTGACCTTTGTTTTTCTTGGCTTATTAAAGTGGAAATATAAGGCACATCCAACTAGATTTTACATATAACCAGTAGCTAACTGGGTTTTCCATATAAAACAGGTGGTTCCCAAAGTTCTGAAGGAGGCAAGGGTTAAGCTCATAATAAGGAAATCTACTCAGGAAGAATTTGGAAATAACTAGTTAAAATGCAGCTACTTGTAATTAGTTACTTCCCCCAATAACTAGGGCAGCATGATATCACTTTAGGTTAGATCTCCATGGTGGATGTTGCTCATTTTCTTGAAGATAAGAATTTTCACTGTCACCAAATCTGTACTATTTTTTTAAAATACTGTGCATTTAAAGTACAAGCCCAAATGTCATCCAGACCAATATTCCAATATATTTTGGATAGCCCTATTATAAACTGCTGGTGTGTTTTTATATAGTACTGTATATGCAATTCTTAATGTATTTTCATCCTTCTTGATTTATGACTTGGGGGCTATCTAAACAGTGAAAATACTCATTGAATTCGAGGAGAAGCATACCTGTCATAATGGGAATCCACCTCATCACGCCATATTCAGAAGGGGGGGGCAAAATGGCAAAAACTCCAAGGGAAAAGCTTTTGCTGCTTTTCCCAGAGTTTTTGAAAACCAACGATGGCATTTCCCCTTGTTAGGACAGTGTTTCGATAGGAATCGCTGCCTGAGAGAACAGGAAGTGTGATCCTGATTTGCTGGACAAGCCCAGGGGGGGTGGCGGCAAGGCTTGCTAACAGGTCGAGCATCCCCAGCTGCCATTCCCCCCACGAGCAATTGGAAATTGAGGAAGGGAGGAGGGTGGCTGCCATCTTCTCCCCTTCCCTGGTTCCCTGCTCCCCACTGCAGTAGCCACTGTTACCATCACCACCGCGGGGATGGAGGAAGGTAGGAGGGTGGCTGTCATCTTTGGATGTGAAGCTTATGGGTGCTGCTGGGAGCATAAACACCATTAAGACAAGTTGCAGCTGCTGCAACTTGCCATTACTGTGGAGCACTACATTTCTGGGGGGCTCGTGTAGATGGTGCCTCGTTCTTTTCATTACACTTGTCTGGTTTGTGGACTGTAATAAATCTGAGATTACATTACAACAGTAACTTCACAAGGGACAACCTCACTCTTTTTTGCAGTAGATAATTGTAATGTTTACCTATTTGTATAGTTGTGGGAGGACTTTATAGTATAGCAACTATATTATACTATTTGTAAAGTTATTTGAGGACATTAGCTCTGACTAAATGGTGGAGGAACAATATCACCTGCTTCAAGTGCTGGCTCATGCTGTATCTCATGCTACTACCACATGCTCTGTTGCAGGTGTTGTGGCAATGGCAAGATGAGGGAGGGTATGTTTTTACCACATGCCAATGAGTTGTAACATTCAGATGTGTCTTTAAGTAAGTAAAAAGTTCTGAAGTAAATAAATGTTTTACAGGCTGCCTCCTCCATATCTGTGGGGCATATGTTCCCAGAATTACCATTTATAAGTGAAACCATGGATAAAAATGAACCCTATTAAAATAAAGGAGTTCTAGTACAAAAATACCACGGAGTTGCATTGCAAGACCTAGAAGATACCTTGAGAGAACACCACTCCAGGCATATTCCTGTGTGACTCTATGGTATGTGTGCCTATTTTTTCAGCTACAGATAACTGAAACCATGGATATTGGTTCCGCATATGGCGGGACACACACCTGTATATAATTTTTGTTACTTTTGAGAAATGGAAACTAGTTACTTAAAAAAAATTATAACTATACCTGTAACTAATTTGGGGATTTTGAAACTATAATGGTAACTAATCACTGTTTTTAAAGTGGTGCTCCAAGGTCTGAACCCAGTTGATGTGAATAACTATCATCTTCTAGCCATACATTAATAGGATGTGCAAGGGTTTTCTGAATGAAACAGATTTATTGAATTCATTCCAGTCTGATTTGAGGTTTAATTTTGGAACAGAAACTGCATTATTTAACTCAATGGATGACCTGTACAGAACATGAAATGTGAAGTGGTAGCACTGCTCTTTGAATTTTCCCAGATTTCTCGGTGGTTGTTGGTACTGTTGCACCTTGGTAGTTGCCTGATCCAGCCAGGTAGGAGGAATATGCATGATACCATTCTTCACTAATTCTGTTCCTATATGGACGATCCAGTTCAGAAGCTAGTTTTGAGAAACTGCTATTCTATCCCATGATCTTTGGCCTATGGGGAATTATAAGGTTCCATCTTATCTCCTATTATTTTATGTGTACAAAAACTCACTGGATAAAGCCAACCAGAGTTTGCACTAGATATTATGGATGTCACCACAGGGTAAGTCAACCAGAATTTGAGCTGAGATATTAAGCTTGTCACCTCTCCCCACCCCCTCTTTTTTGACTTAATGAATTTAGCTGGCATACATGAAGGAGAAATTTATTTCAGTTAATTGAACAATTTACCAAAATCCACACTTTTCTTCAACAAAAAGTGTGGAACAAAAAGACCTTGAGTTGTTTTTTTTATTTGAAAAGAATTTCCAGTCTGTACCCTCTCCACTGGGGCCTAAATACCCTGAAGGCACCAAATCCTGTTAGATCTTGGAAGCTCAGCAGGGTTGGATGGGAGTCCGCCAACAAATACCAGGGGCTGTAGGCTATATTTTGAAGGAAGGAACTGGCAAAACCATCTCTGAATATTCCTTGGCTAAGGAAACCCTACGAAATTCATGGTGTTGCCATAAGTCAACAGGCGAATTGAAGGCACAACACACATGCACACACACACACACACTCCCCCTTAAAATTCCATGAACAGGGCAGGGAAATTACATGATAAAAAGTGTCACATGCTGCCCTCAAAAATCAAAGCACACAGCCAAGACGAATTTTTAATATCGCTAAGCTCTATTTATTCCAGTGAAACACTGGGACTCAATTGTGTTGGATTGTGCCCATAGCAAGCAATAACTGGCGACCCTTTTGGCACAGTTCCCTTGGGTGTAAAATAAACACATAATCAGAGCTCATTGGAAGCCTGCAAGTAAACTGGGCACCCTCTCAGAATCAGTCTGGGCAGACTTTCACGTGACCTGTGGCCATGAGATCACATCATTAGCATTTTCATCACACTGCTGATAACATGAACAGCATCCAAGCCTGGGGAATTGTCTCTAGAAAAAGTTCCATGAAAGAAGAAAAGCAAGACTTTGTTTCAATAATGGGGCAGGTAAATCAGACTCAAGAGGCACACTGAATATGTTAGAATATCTAATGAGTACCCGATGTATACTTGTGTTCTCTCACAGCTACTGTTATCCTGTTCTATTGCATAAAATGAGATTTTTCTTGGCATAGAAAGAAACATCTCCACTTCAAACAGGTATAAATCAACCTTCCTCTCTTTGGTGGGTAATAATACACCATACATGGCTGCTCTTAACTTGTTTTGCATTCACTTCAGCCTAATTTGTTGGCATTGTGGGAGAAATGTGCTGCAAAAGTAACTGAGCAATAATGCATGCACAGTAGACAACAGTATATTTTCACTGTATGTGGCAAGAGAGATGGTCTGTTTAATGAAGCACATGATGTACTCGTAACAGTACTTAATGACCCACATCTCAGTTTCCCTGTTTGTTTGGAGAAATTTGTAAATAAGCTTTCATACAGAACACATATGAGTCAAATCATAGATCATTCTTGCTTGGTAGCATTCCTTCTGACCCAAAGGGATCTAAAATTTCAAGCAGGAGTCTCTCCCAATGGACGCCCTTTAATGCCAAATGTCATTGAAAGCCAATGTTATGTAATGGGTAGGACTGGAAGAATAGAGGTTTGTCTACATGAGCCCCGCAAACCCTGTAACGCCCCACAGCAAAAGCAAGTTGCAGCAGCTGTGACTTGTCTTAATGGTCTTTTTGGCCCCAGTAGCCCCCATAAGCATTGCATGCTAGATGACAGCTGGGAGTGGTAAATAGGGAAGGAAGAAGAGGAAGGGAGAGCTCACCTTCCTTTTCCCATCCCTGCGTGGGCTGCAGAAGTGGCGGCAGAGGGTGAATGGGGAAGGAAGAAGAGGAGAGGAGAGCTCATCTGCCTTATCCCATCCTTGTGCAAGAAAAAAATGGTGGCTGTGGGTGCTTGCCCTGTCAGCAAGCCCCACCCCCGCGCTTGTCCAGCTAATCAGTGTCGCACCTCTTGTGTTACAGGACAGCAATTCCTATCGTACCCCGCTTGCTGTTTTTTTTTTTTTTTTAAGTTGGGAAAAGCAGTGAAGACTTTTCTCCTGAGGTTTTTGGCCTTTTTTACCCCCTCCTTCACAATACGTCAGCATGTCGCGGGATCCCATTTAGACAGGTTGTATTCCCTGCAATTTCCATGAGGGTTATTTTGACCATTTAGACAACCCCAAGGACTGGGTTCAGCAACTCAGCTGCTTAATGAAGCTGACTGGATGACCTTGGGCCCATCACTCCCTTTCAGACTAACTTATCTCACAGGGTTGTTAAGATAAAAATGGAGAAGATGTCCATGTAAATTGCCTTGAGCTCCTTGGAGGAAAATATAAAATATAAATGTAAGAAATAATTTTTCAGTAAATAATATCAAGGATTTGCATTAGGATCCTGCACATGCAGAGCATGTTGCACTACCGCTGACCTTTTGCCTTTCTCTGGATCAAGGGAAGTTTGTAACAGGATCACACTGTTCTGCTTTGGTCATACCAACTGGTGAAATTACACCCCCAAAATATGTTCTGCCTAAAATGCAGATCTTGTCTGATTTTGAATGCTAAGCAGGATCAGTCCTGGTTAATACTTGGATGGGGGACCACCAACAAATACCAGGTACTCCAGGCTATATTTCAGAGGAAAGAACTGGCAAAACCACCTCAAAGTATTCCTTGCCTTAAAAAAAATCTATGAAATCCATGGGGTCACCATAAGTCAACAGACAACTTGAAGGCACATACACACATGGAAAATGCAGGGCAGATTCACTGCCTCACTAAGGTGGAAGCTACCAGATGCCACTGCTCATAAGGGAAGTCAGGCTGAAAGGAATATGGTTGACCCAAGGTCACCCAGTGACTTTTATGGTTCCATGAGGACTTGAACCTTGATCTCCCAAGTTCTAGTCCAAAACTCAAAAGCCACTACAGTACACTGGCTGATTTTATAGGAGTGTCCATAATATACGTCACACTTCCTGGAGCCTCTTGATCTGCCACTTCATCACATAAAGCTTGCCCCCATTCAATGTGCAACCATCCTGTAACCTCTCCTGTTTTGATACAACTGGCATACTTCATAATCACCAACCTAAGCGTGCTTCCAAATTTTGTCATAGTTCTTTCCTGAGTCAAAGGGTCACTCTGTATCTCTTCTTAACAGCACTACAAAAATACCCATTTTCAAAACCAAGCTACAGTCATGTAATTTGAGAAATCAGCTTTTGAAATCTGAATTTTTCATCTCAGGTATTATATTTATTTGTTTGCTTGATTTTTAACCTGCCTTTCTCCCAAGAATGGGACTTATTTAAGGACAGAGTTTTTCTGTGTTCAGACTGGAAATTCATGAGAAACATTTCTGAGTAATTAGCTTCAGCTCTGGTTTAGTGAAGCAAAATAAGCCCAGATTTCAAGGAATGGGTAAGACAACGACAACAGCAAATGAGCAGTTGGAAAGCCGTTCAGCTTAACTTCAAGTGTCTGCATGAACATTTCATCTAAACTCCAACTTCTAGTGAGAATTAGGCTCCAGAAAATCACAAGACACTGTGCATTCAAAGTCATTATACCATTTCAAGCTGAATCCTGTTGGTTTACCAATGTAATTAGTCTCACTGGCAAGAATCCAAAACTTTATTTTCATTGCACGCATAATCTTTGGCATGTCCACTGGGATTTTTGACATTTTTCCTTTGAGCAGCAGACCCCCAAGTGATAGCCACAAACTGCTTATGGAACTCCTTTTGATTTCAGTTTAGGTTTGCCTGAATGGGTTGGAGGAGAGGCTGCTCTTTAAGAAGCAAAAGCTGAAATTTTCCTTGGGTATGCAGTAGAATTTGCTGCATGAGTCTCTAGGCCATACTCTCAACTCTTTAAAAATATGTTTACTCCCTTACTAAAGCAAGGAGCATAAATATCTGCTCATCAGTTTGAATGGTAATCTTCTTCTTCTCCCCCCACAGCCCATTTCCCAGGAGAGCCATTTGGTAAAGATTCATGAACACTTTCCATAAACTGTCATTCACAACTCCAGTACCTGCAGTGAGTTTTCACCCTTGGTTGACTTTAAACACTGTTCAAGTTACTGTATTGGAACTGCTTTAATTCAACATCAAAGCACAGAGCCTAAACAAAGCAGACTAAAACTGGGAGCAGGAGTTGAAAGTGAAGCTTGCAATGGAGCAGTCATGCAGAATTTGTCTTTGCTTCCTGAGAAACGAAGGGCATGGAAGAGGCCTCCCTGGCAGAGGCAAAAGTTTGAGCGAAGCAACCCAGATGGCAAGCGACACAGAGGGGAAATGCCATCTATTCTCCTGATGGCTCTCTCACAGCTCTCCTGCACTTTGTCCAGCATTTCTCAGCAGAAACAGATGGGGGACCAAGGGAGAAGACTTGGGAAGGCAGATTTATAATCTGCATGAACTCATCTGTTCACTATTGCAGCAGGGAAAAAAGCATGCTCATAAAGAATCTGTGTCCAGGCATTCTGAAGGACTGTATCTTCCAATATGAGACTATGTGGGCTCTCAGGACTTTATCAGACTAGCATCTAAGGACTTTATCAGACTATAACTTTAAAGCATTCTTTTGCTGGCATAAACAAATCCATTTTTATGCCAGCAAAAGAACGTTCCCCCTGCACTTACCTCTAATCCCAACAGAAGCAGCTCTGGCAATGAAAGAGGAAGTGAATGGAGCTCTGTTAATTTCCTCCTTTGAAACCCCGCGAAATATTGCAAGGCTTCATTGCGTGGGAAATTAAAAAAAACACTTAAAAAGTTTCAAAAAGCACAAAAACACACTTTAAAACTTACAAGTAACCCAGGGAGGGTCATAAAATGCATCACTTACCTGGATGTCATGATCTCACCCAGAGATGTTTGCGCTGGACAGGCCACTGATGGCGTAGTATGGGGGAGGGGGAAGGACGCGAGGTTTCACATGCCGGCTATGCTGGCAAAAAACAGCAGGGGGGATCAATTGACAGCTTAACCTGTCAATTAAAAAGCACGGGATTTTAAGGGGACATAACTGCAAAAGGGCGACGTCATCTGATATGCGCACCCTTTCATGGTTATGTGGCGTTGTGATGACACCATATTTGATGTGCTGATAAAGTCCTAAAATGCTTTAATTCCACAATTGGGGAAAGTGGAAACATAGTGGCATGATTACAGTAATGATCGCACGTCGCTGTAATTGCACAATACTACCCCTACAGAATTATCACATGACCACCACTAGCAGCTTATGAATGGAATTTCAGCTCATGCTATAGTAACACTTGTCTTTGCATTGCCTTCTAATGACAGGGTATTAACGCCTCCTGCTCGTTGGTGCATGCACCTTTGAGAAAAAAATTCTCTTATTTCTGCAATTTTGCAAATTTGCGAGATTTTGGCTTTTCTCATGAGAAGATGCAACTTCACTCTAAAACATGAAAAACAAATAAATAACCAGATAAATTCAAAATAAACACTTAAACATAAAAAGGTACCAAGAAAAGGTGACATTTAATTGAAAAAGCATCCTGTAGGTCCTCTTCACATTCTCTCCCAGAAGTTTAATTATGTGTTCTTATTGAGAAAGGAGAGGGGGAGAAGAGGACCGCCCATTCATGCTGGAATCACAGGATTACAGATGAATGTGATTACAGTATTGCATGCTCATCAAGAGTGATATTGAGGGCTATTGAGGGCTTTTGCCTGTCAATTTAAAGTTATGCCCAATTAACAAGTGGAGTACACACGGGCCATGGGAGGAAGACGATGTCATACAATAATGGGAACCTCTTTGTGATACTATCATGTTGTAATTCTGCTATTTCAGCCCTGTCAGATACAGTCCTAAAACAGGGGTGCCATATTCCACTTCCTCTGGGCATCCAAATTTGCATATCATGCAAATTATTCTAAGTATGCCAATTATGTGCATGTTATGCTTAGATTCTGGGTCAAATGATGGTCCAAGCAGGCACTGGGTGGCATGCCTAGAATCCATGTAAAACCTGGCTATTTGTGTGGTATGGCAACCTTACTCTAAAATCTTTGCAGAAGGCCCTTCTCTGCATCCACCACCTTCCCAGACACTTTTGGTGGGAACATGGGAGAGGGCCTTCTCAATGACTGCTCTTAAGCTTTGGACCTTAGTGAGGCTAGGATGGCTTTCTCATTGCTGTCCTTCTCGTGACAAACTTTTAGAAACTGACTACTAGGGCTTTTAATAGTGTGCTGTTTAGTGTGCTGCCCCCCAAGGCCGGTTTAACCAGTCTGCCAAATCAGCATTGGCGGGGGGGGGGGCGAGGTTAAGAGAGGGCCCCGTACTAGCCTCCTTAATCTGACAAAGGAGACAGCTAGTAGGAGCCCCCTCCTA
Source organism: Gambelia wislizenii (assembly GCA_030847615.1). Taxonomy (NCBI): domain Eukaryota; kingdom Metazoa; phylum Chordata; class Lepidosauria; order Squamata; family Crotaphytidae; genus Gambelia; species Gambelia wislizenii. The sequence goes on from JAUMIR010000003.1 coordinate 340,962,494, forward strand.
CCCTCCTCCTCCAAAAACCTCAGCTGGCTTAAAAAAAAAAACAGCGCCTCACAAACTCAAAGAGAAAGCAAAAGAAACAGCAGCCCTCCATGGCAGAAGTTGGAGGGAGAGGCATGGAGAAGGTGAGTGTGTGTGTGTGTGTGTGTGAGAGAGAGAGAGAGAGAGAGAGACAGGGAATTTGAGTGTTGTCTCCCTCAGAAAGGATTTCTTTCTTTCTTTCTTTCTTTCTTTCCCTTCCCTTCCCTTCCCTTCCCTTCCCTTCCCTTCCCTTCTCATCTTGGTTCCTTTCCCCTCCCTTTCCCCCTTGGTCTTCTTCAGTTTCCTCTCCTTGCTGCCAACTGAGTTCAGCCTGCAAAAGGAATTTGTGTGTTTGCCCATGTGCCTTCAAGTCATTTCTGACTAAGGCAAACCTACCATGGCGTTTTCTAGGCAAGGCTTGTTCAAAGGGGGTGTGCCTTTGCCTTCTTTTGAGGCTGAGAGAGTGTGACTTGCCCAAGGTCACCAGGTGGGCATTCATGACTGAGTAAGGATTCAAACCCTGGTCTCCACAGTCATAGGGCAATGCTGAAACTTCTACAACACTCTGGTTCTTTTAACAGAAGAATATAAAGAATATAAATAAAAATTGGAGTAATATTACTGGGAACAATGGTTTTATTGTTGTCACTAAAACACCAGTATCCCATTAGTGTTATGTGAGAGGCATTGGTCTAGAGCAGTGGTTCTTAACCTTTTCTTTAGCAGGGACCCCCTTTAAATATCTTTTGTTGCCCCAAGACATAACTTAAGATTTAAAACCCTAATAATAATAGCTAACAACAACAACAATACAATTACACCATCCATTAAACTTTCCCTCAGAGGCACTCTTGCTTCTTCCTGCAAGTTTGTGGCTGGAGTGGATTGAATGGCAATGTGCAGGCCAAGCCAGCCAGCCTTTGCCTTGGTTCCTGTCACATTGCTACTCCACTACATGGAGGAGGTGGGCCAAGCAGCCTTCAAGCCTTTGTGGACTCCCTGTGAGGACATTGCGGACCCCACTGAGGACATTGCCCCCTGTGAGGACATTGTGGACATTGCGGAGCCATTGCGGACATTGGGCTAGAGAATGCTGGAAAAGGAACAATGCAACCAGAACTTGAGAAGGATGTTGGCAGGGGGATTCTGGGAGGTGTAATCTAAGAATAACTTTCCCAGGCTCTGAATGCAGCCTTGAACTATAGAATCATAGGGCTGGAAGGGACCCCAACAGCCATCCCATCTGATCAGCTTCTGCCCTGCAGGAACACACAATCAAAGCATTCCTGACAGATGGCCATCCAACCTATGTTTTAAAAAACCCAAAGAAGAAGACTCCACCACACTCCAAGGCAGTGTATTCCACTTCCAAACAGCTCTTTCTGTCAGCAGGTTCTTCCTAATATTCAGGTGGAATCTCTTTTCCTGTAGTTTGAACTCATGGCTCCGTGTCCTAGTCTCTGGAGCAGCAGAAAACAATCTTGCTCCTTCCTCAATATGACATCCCTTCAAATATTTAAACATGGCTATCACGTCACCTCTCAACCTTCTCTTCTCCAGGCTAAGCATACCCAGCTCCCTAAGCCGCTCCTCATAGGGCGTAATGGCTTCCAGACCTCCCACCATCCTTCTCAGTATCTTTCTTGAATTGTTGTGCCCAGAACTGGAAACAGTATTCCAGGTGAGGTCTGACCAAAGCAGAATGGAGTGATACTATTACTTCCCTTGATCTAGACACTACTGCTATTAATGCAGCCTAGAATCACATTGGCATTTTTTGCTGCTGCATCACACTACTAACTCATGTTTAGCTTGTAGTCCACTCTTTCTTTTCTTTGAGGAAATCTACACCATTACGTTAATTGCTAATAAATAAAAAATATTATGTTAGTGCCTATAATATAGTTTTTAAACTAAATTATTGGTGGCAAATTATGTAATACAGTAGGCCCCTCTTATCCACTGGGGATTGTTTTTTTTGGGGGGGTGGATTCTGAAAACCATGAATAATAGTGAATGCCATTGAAAATAATGGGACTGCTGGTTTAAAACACCATAGAGTTGCCTTGGAGGGCCTAGAAAACAACTAGGGAGGACACATTTTCTAGGAAGACTCTATGGTAGGTATGCTATTTTGTGTCCCATGGATAAAGAATCCATGGATACGGGGGTCCTACTGTAATCTGAACATCCTGTAAGGTGAATAGGTTAGGTTACATTGACCTGAGATAAACATATGTGGGCCCCAAAATAAAGCATTGCAGGGACCCCCAAAATTCCTTAAACTGGCCCTGCTGCCCCCCCCATTTTAATGGATTTGTTTTAAATTATTTTAATACTATGGGTAATTTAATTTTAATAATAACACTATGTATTTACGTATGACTTTGTAAGTGTTCTTTTACAGTACAGTACAGTACTTGTTTTAACCTTTGTAAGCTATCTGGAGTCCCAGTATTGGGGGAAAGGTGGGATATAACTGAATTAAGAATATCAATAACAATAAAGTGCAGTAGCAAAGATTAGGGACTGGTAGCTCAGAAGCAAAGAGAAGAAATGAGCCCACCAATCACCCCTCCCCAGGTGTACATGATTTTCAGTGTCTCATTTTCTGCAATGCCAGAAATTTGAGGACTGAAGGAAAATTTCATTTGGGGGGCAGTACCCTCATTTTGCTCCCCCCCCTTTGGCCACACCCCTGCACTATCACCCCCCTTGCTCCTTTCTAGTTAAATGACAAACCTCTTTGAGTTAGGGCTTGTCTATATGAGGCAAAAAAATGTGAAATACTTTGCAGTAATGGCAATTCGCAGCAGCTGCTGTTTGTCTTAGTGGGGTTTTTTTGGCAGATCGCAGGCATGCAAAGCTATCTACGTTTACTGTGCAAATGGGCATGCCTGCAAATCAAGATGGCAGCTGCAAGTGAATTACGTTTTTAATTACCTCAATTTGCCACTGGTAGACACTATTTTTTTTTTAAAACGCAAGTTGCAAAAGATCTATCTTTCGCTTTAACAAAATGGAAAATAAAGGCCATTTTATCTCCTTAGCACTCGCTCGCTAAGGCGAAAATCCAACACAGCGGCTCCAGGTGCTTGCCTTGTTAGCAAGCTCCACCCCCCAGGAACATCTGACCAATCAGCTTTCAGCTTCTGCTCGTATAGGGAAAGCAAATTAAATCATATTGCTTGTCCCAATGATCAGGAATGCACACACACACACACCCTGCTGTTCTTAAAAAAAAAATTGGGGAAAACCAGGAAGGCTTTTCCTGCACAGTATATGGTAGATTTGCCCCCCCTTCCTTCCCAAGAGATTGAAATTATGCAGGATGCCCATTTAGACAGATCGTCTTCTCCTTGTATTTTTGCCGTTTAGACAACCCCTTAGAAAAACTTTGAAAGTTGATCTTTATGCAACAATAGTAATATGATTCACTTGGAGCAGCCAAATAGTTTGGGCGAATCCCAGGAACATTGTCCTATGATGCATCTTAAGAAACAGATGAACTTCAGCTCTCTAGCCTTAATCCAGCTGTATTACTGGGTAAACAGAAAATATGTTGCATTAATTGAAATGAATTTCCAGAGTTAGAGAAGGATCTAGCTCAGTTTTCCTAGAATACTTGGCTGGGTAAGTGATAGCAACAGGCATGCTGTTCAGTAATTACAATGTTGTAAGCCTGAATTACAACACCATAATTATACAAATTCACTTTTACAGTTGTTGCCCCATTGTAACAACCAAAAGTGCCCCCCCCCCGCAATACCTATTATTCCATCAAAATTATAGGACTGACAAATTGGGAAGAAGTTGGCTTAGATTCAACATGGTGCTAGCAAAAATTCTGCTAGCATAGTTACATTGGGTAAAACTATTGCACTAATGGTAGCATAAGACCCATGTAAACATGCAGGCTGAGATCCTGTACCAGAAGACTCACTATAAACACATAGCTATGTCTCCCTGCCCCAAGCCTGATGTTTGAAGCCATAATGTCGTCGTCCCCTCCCTGAAGAATTCCTAAGGCACTGGAGAGAGGGGTGGTGAGTGATGATGCTCCCAGCCTCTCCTAGTAGGTAGGTGCCGCTGCCTGTAGCATTGCATCTTGCTGCTGGGAGAGAGCCGGGTGCATCACCATTCACTGCCCCTCTCTCTAGCATCTTGGGAATACAGTAGGACCCCCGTATCCACTGGGGATTGGTTCTGGGGGGCCCTGTGGATACTGAAAACCATGGATAATAGCAAACACCATTGAAAATAATGGGACTTCCGCTTTAAAATACCATAGAGTTGCCTTGGAGGACCTAGAAAATAGCTTGAGAGGACACATTTTCTAGGAAGACTCTATGGTATGGTAGATGTGCTGTTTTGTGTCCCATGGATAATTGAATCAGTGGATAATGAATCAGTGGTTACGTGGTCCTACTGTATCTCTATTGGGTGAGGGCTGCATGGCTTCAAAAATAGGTCTTTGGGGGAATAGCATTGGGATACATGCCTCCAGTGTCATTAAACTAGCAGATTTTTCTGCTCTACTAGTGTCATGTTGGATCTCTAAGCCAACGTCTTCCCTGTTTGATGATCCTGTAATTTTGATAGAATAATATACTCTTCCACACAATATGATTTGATTTATAAGTGACTGATCACCACAGGAGGTCCCTCTATGGTTTTGTTCTGCTGTGCTGACTTTTCTCATTTGGTCTGCTCTCTGATTATTCTGTCACCCTCCCTCTCTCTTTCTCCTTCTTTCCAGTGGCTACACATTTGACACTAAGGTTCTAACAAAGGCTGTCTCCACTAGTATATCTATTTAGCTGAGCCTTTATAAACCCCATCCACAATCTGTGGGTCATCTAAGGTACCCATATCTTTTAAGGAAGGGGATTAGGATTTAGGTCTGACCAATTTTGTTTATTTTTAGCTTCAAATTCTGACTTTCCATCTGGTTTTTGAGCAGCTCCAGTTATCTACTTATGCCTTTCATTAGATCCTTTGAAATAGTTCTTCCCTCTGTCTGGAGGCTCTTCCTAGCATGGTTGCCTCCACATGTCTCCCATACAGCTCCATCAAATTAGAATGCATTTTGTCCCTTTTCTTGCTGTATCAATTAACTTTCCTTTTAAATTATAACTTTTATCAATTATTATTAATTTATTTACTCTTTATTAATAATTCATAACTCATGCTTCCATTCATGATATTAAGGCTGCAATCTGATGTACACTCATTTCAGAATAGTAATCTTAATTAAAAACAATGAGACTCATATCTGAACAGATAGGTATAGTGTTGCACTGTAAAATTCCCTTGGGTTCAATCCAGAAGAAATTCTTGTATATACATCCAATAAAATGTTTCCTACTTATTTTAATAGGAATTGTGCAGAATAATTTCCCACAGGATTGCAGTCTTCAAAGGATGAAGCTTTTTTTAAAAAAAAATGAAAGTCATTTCTCAGTTCTAGGTGCTGTGGCATACACACAGTTTTGTAACTTTAAAAATTGAATTCTGTTGTTAAAATCCAGGTCTGATGTACAGTAGGCATATGTATCCTATTTAAAAAGGACAATCCTCTTTCTGAAAGTGTTGCAGGTCAGATGACAATCATCTGTTTCAAACCTTCCTATCCAGTCCATCTCTGGTTTACAGATAAATTACCCTCCCTATAATGAACGAAGACAGAGGCTTTCAGGTTGCTCATTAATAGTTACCACCTGAAGAGCACACAATTTCAGCTGTGAAGAATGTAATATAGTACCACCAGCTACCGACTCAGAAACAAGTGTTGTTGTTGTTGTGTGCCTTCAAGTCATTTCTGATTACTTTCTCACACTACGCTGTTATAGTGCTATCATTCCACTTGAATCTGTGTGAAAAGGCTCCCCAGCAATGAATGAGGCATGAACGGAGCTCTGTTCACTTCCTCTATTGAAATCCCATGTATTCTTGTGAGAATACATAGTGGAGGAAATTAAAAAATAAAAACAAAAATAAGTCAGTAAAAGTTACACAAAGCACATAAACACACTAAAAAAGTCCCAATTAAACTGGGTAGGGTCATAAAAAGTGTGTCATCTACCTGGATGTCACAATTTCACCCAGAAGTGTTCTGACTGGACTGGCCATTGATGCTGGAATGATGAGAGAACATTGCCGTGAGGTTTCATACACCGGCAATGCTGGCACTAAAGCACCACAGGGATCAATTGATGGCTTGAGTCATTAATAAAAAAGTACGAGTTTTGGCCAGTACATAAACTCAAAAGGGCAATGTCATCTGATGTGCACACCCTTTCACGTTTATGTGGTGTCGTTATGGCACCATATTTTGTGTGTCTGATAATGTCCTTAGTGTGTCCTCCTTCTTCCCTAGCCATTGTAGTGCCAGGACTCACTTTCCACTCTGGTCTGCATTCACTTTCTGGCTAGAAGCAAGTAGGCTAGATTAGATTTCTAATCAAGTGAGAAGGAATAATCCCCCTACTTTACCTTGCTCTGGGGACAGCCACTTTAGCTAAGACTTCTGTCTTAATTTCCAAACAGGAAAACATGTTCTTTATGTGTGTCTGGGTGTGTTTGAATGACAAGCTGTGAGCAAACTGTGGTTAGTACTTAATGTATAATGCTTAATGACATCACCAAGGCCATCTCTAGGTCTCAGACTTTCGCCCAGAAACCTCTGGGCCTGAGATTATCCTGAACTGGCAACCCTAGGCTACACCCTCAGTGGCCCTAGACTTACAGGTAGCAGAAAGAGCAGTTGGGGTTCCCAGGCCAAGGCTATCCCAGGCCCCAAGAGTTCATCCCCAAAATCTCAGACCTAGAAACAACCCCTTTGTGATATCAGAGAAGGACGAGCCCTGGTGATGTTTCAAGGGTGATGTTACTAAGGGCAGCCCCTGGTGATACATCAACCACAGTTGCACTATATGTGCTATTCAAACACAAAGCACCACACCTAACATGTTACCCTAAGAGGTGGGGGGTGCCTTGAGACTCACCCATGATATCAAAAGTCTAGATGGGGGAATTATTATTAACTCAAATGGAAGGCTGTGAGAGGCAGATAACTTTGGGATCTTTTCACCTATGTATACCAGTACTAACTGCAGAGAACTCCAGGTTAAAGTGAAATAAAATAATTTATTTGAAATAACACAAAATAATCACACATTTCACACACACTCACAAGTCTATTGAGGAGTAAGGCAGAAAGGTTGGATAGAGGAATAGATTTGGGAAATAGGGCAATAGTTACCAGTCTTGAAGAATGGAGTTTTGAAGTACTCAGACAGAAGTTCTAAACTGGTAGTGCTCTGAGAAAGAGAGAGGCTGGTCTTATCCCAAGTATCATACCTTTCTATTGTTGGAGGACTAATATTTATACCCTGCTTTATAGCCTGAAGGGGATATTTTGGCTAGGACGAAGCTTAGATGCGTCTCCCGCAGTGTAAACAAAGGAAACTGAAACTTAGCTGATTGCTGCTAATGGCTGGGAAATAGGAATTGATGGGTTTACAAGAACCTCACGTTGCAGGACAGGAAAGTGTTCTGAGGGGATATTTCCTGGAGAGTTGGGTTGTAGAGGTCACTTGATTATATAGGTTCTGTGACTCATCGCTAAGGAGCCCAAGAAGGCATTAGCACATACTTTCTTAATGGTTTTGTTTATCGGGGGCTTCTGCTCAATCCTACTTTGGGCTTGCTTGCTAAAATATTTCTAAGACACCTTCCCAGGTCCTTGTGACTCCACCTGACCACCTTTTGGATCATCCTGGTCTACCTGATCCCTTCAAAGTGTCCAGTATTTCCAGTTATGAGATATTACAGGGAGGGGGTAGTAGAGCATGCTAACAAACATATGAAGAAAGTGTCGCAGATCAACTGCATGGAGGAGATTATCAGACACAGGCAAAAAGCCTGTGAGGATGACGTTGCTGTACTGCATGGTTTTGCACATGTCATCATCCATATGTGTTGCCTCCAGGCAGACTCTGTGCTGCAGCGGAGAATAAATCATTACTTTTCATTGGCAGAAACGCACGGAGGCAGCGTGCAAGGATGACGACAGGTGCAAAACCATGCAGTATGGTGACATCATCCTTGCAGGCTTTTTGAAGCATCTGATAATCTCCTCCATGAAGCTGCTCTGCTAAACTGGTAAACTAGTAAATTACAAAGTCCATATTATGTGAATACCTCTATTAGTCCAAACACAACGGCACACAAATCCCTGTGAAAGTTTTTGAAACCCAAAATGTCCTTAATCAAGCAAAGAGAAAAAGTATGCAGGGAAAGGGAGGTAGGAATGTCAGTGTTAGAGACACAGGGAAAATGGAGCAGATGATGCAGCACAGAATTGGTAAAGAGGTAGTACAGGAATACCCAGCTACTCTAAATGAATTCAAGACTCCAGGGCCATGAACTTCATCCAAGGGTATTAAAAGAACTGGCAGAAAGTAATTTCAGAGCCACTGTCAATACTTTCTGAGAATTCCTGGAGAACAGGAAAGATCCCAGAAGACTGGAGGAGGGCAAATGTTGGACCCATCTTTTAAAAGGTGGGTGGGGGGAGAGACGACCCAAACAATTACTGCTCAGTCAGCCTGACATCAATACTAGGAAATATTCTAGAGCAGATCATTAAACAGTCTGTAAGTACTTAGAAAATACTGTGATCACTAAAGTCAGCATGGGTTTCACAAAAACAAGTCATGCCAATTTCTAATCTTATTTCTTGTCACAAGCTTGGTAGATGAAGGGAATGCTGTGGATGTAGTGTGTCTTGACTTCAGCAAGGGCTTTGACAAGGTCCACTATGATATTCCTGGAAAAAAGCTAGTAAAATATGGGCTAAACAATGCAACTGTTAGGTGGATTTGTAATTGGTTGACTGACCGAACCCAAAGGGGTTCCACAGGGTTCTGTTTTAGGCCCAGTGCTATTCAACATCTTTATCAATGACTTGGATGATGGAATAGAGGGCATTCTTATCAAGTTTGCAGATAACACCAAATTAGGAGGGATAGGATCAGAATTCAAAATGACCTTAACATTAGAAAGCTGGGCCAAAACAAGCAAAGTGAATTTCAACAGGGAAAAATGTAGAGCAAAGCTTCTGAAACGGTGGACCGCAACCCCATACGGGGTTGCATAACTGAATGTGGGGGTCGTGAAAAATTTGGCAATAGTAAATTTGATTTGTATACCTATTTTATATACCTATATACCTGGGGTCATGTAAAAATTTCTCAGGTGAAAAGGGGTCATGAGTGGGAAAAGTTTAAGAGCCCTGATGTAGAGACTTAGGCAGAAAAAATGAAATGCACAGATATAGGATGGGTGACACCTGGCTTGATAGCAGTCCATGCGGAAGGGATCTAGGAGTGTTAGTGGACCTGAACATGAACATGAGTCAGCAGTGTGATACGACAGCCAGAAAAGCCATTGCGATTCTAGGCTGCATCAATAGGAGTAGTGTCTAGATCGAGTGAAGTAATAGTGCCACTCTAGTCTGCTTTGGTCAGACCTCACCTGGAATATTGTGTCCAATTTTGGGCACCACAATTCAAGAAGGATGAGGACAAGCTGGGGTGTGTCCAGAGGGTAACCAAAATGGTTAAAGGTCTGGAAGCCATACACTACGAGGAGCAGCTTGGGAAGCTGGGTATGTTTAGCCTGGACAAGAGAAGGCTTAGAGAGGACATGATAGCCATGTTTAAATATTTGAAGGAATATCATATTGAGCATGGAGCAATCTTATTTTCTGCTGCTTCAGAGACTAGGATATGGAGCAATGGATTCAAACTAAAGGAAAAGAGATTCCACCTAAACATTAGGAAGAATTTCCTGATGCTAAGAGCTGTTTGATAGTGGAATGTGCTGCCTCAGAGCATGGTGGAGTCTCCTTCTTTGGAGGTTTTTAAACAGAGGCTGGATGGCCATCTGTTGGGAATGATTTGATTGTGTATTCCTGCATGGCAGGGGGTTGGCCTGGATGGTTCTTGTGGTCTCTTCCAACTCTATGATTCTATGACTGTGATGCATCCCTATCCAGGATGTCTGTGCAGTTCCAACTCTTGGGCTCCTATAACTCACCTTGCCCTTTTACTTGTGAGATCTCTCACTGGATCTTCTACCTGAGCCTCAAAGTAACCTCTCTATTGAAGAAGTGGATGTGTTGATCAGTGGGTTCAGTGTGATAAAGCATGGCTAGTTTTTCTTGTTAATAATTAAAATATCTAAAGATGCAGGATATAAAACCAGTAAATATTTATTGTATAACAACAACAACACCTAGCCATCTGCTGGTTCCACATGCAGTACCCTGCGATGCCAGCATCAATGGGAGGTCTGTGCCAGAACACTTCCTGGTGAGATCGGGACATCCAGGTAAGTGACACACTTTTTTGGACCCTCCCCAGGTTACTTGTAAAGTTTTAAGTGTTTTTTTTTTTACTTGCTGTCACTTTTTACTTTTTATTTTGCTTTATTTTTGAATTTCCTGCACCCTCATCTTCTCATGAGAACAGCCGGGATTTCAAACCAGGAAGTGAAGGGAGCTCCATTTGAGCTCCATTCACTCCTGGGCTGCTGTGGAAGCATGCATGAAAAAGGTAGGTCTGAAACTATTTGTTACCGTACGCTTTTTTGTTTCCCATCTGATAATTTCCGAAGCATCTGTGGACAATCATATGAACCTTATCAGGACACACAATATATCCCCAATGCCCTGGGACTTCCAGAAAGAAGAAAAGAAATCCCATCAGAGCAATAAAATTTGATTCTTAAAGTAGCCTTAAAGTAACTGTTCTGGAGAAAAGCAACTTGAAAGGGAGATTGTAGCAAGAGACTACTGAGCTACAAATCATTATGAAGCTCCCGTCTATCACTTGAGCTGTCAACTGGATAATGGTTTCTTATCACACTACATGTGTTAATTGATTTACTCAGTGACAGGGTGTTTGTTTTTGTCAGCAACAATTTTGTGAATGGCCAGTGTTAACAATGGTATTGTCCTTGTCATACTTCCGCATTTAATTTCCCTCTGACCTCACTGCCTACTATTCTACTTCCAAACCTGTCTATTTCATATACAGTATACCTGAAATTCTAGGTTTCTACTGTTGCAGATTAACTTGTCAAACCCCCTGGAAATTGTTAGTCTAGTCAGCCTCTTTCACTACAGTGATGTGTTCTGCATTTCTATTTAAATTATAGTAATTATTTCCAAATATACAGCCATACATATAAATTAGCATATGCAAATCCTCACCAGGATTTCCAAGGAGAGATTTCCTTTCATTTTAGGCAATGTAACTATAAGTGGCCAACCTATTTTCAGCTGCCACAAATGGTTTGAGTTAATTTGAGAAGAAACAGCCTGCTGAAATTCATTTCAGTACTACATTTAGCAGTGCTTTCCTCTCCCATTCCTGCAATAACCCTAAGGTGCCAGCCAGTGTTACATCCAGTTTAAACATCAGGAATAAACTAAAGCTGAGATATAGCAGCTTGCCCAATACAACTCAAGTCAATAAATATTACAGATACAATAAATATTACAGATACAGATACATTGATATTTCTTTGCAACATAACTCTTATGGCTTACCCTCAATGACCCCTGGAAACCTTTGGATTTTATCAGACCAGACAAATATGGCATCATAACAATGCCTAATTAAGGTGAAAGGGCACGCATATCAAATGACGTCATCCTTTCGTGATCATATCATGTCCAAAACCCTTTCCTTTTTATTGATGGGCCAAGCCTTCAATAGATATGCCGTGGTGCTTTGTTATCAGCATTTGAAACTTTGTGCCATTGTGCTCATGGGAATACAGAGTCAATGACAGAACACTTTTGGGTGAGATCATGACAGCCAGGTAGGGGATGCTCTTTTTATGAGCCCCCGGTATACTTGGGACTTTTAAAGTGTGTTTCTGTGCTTGTGTGTACGTTTTATGCCTTGATTTTGCTTTCATTTTTGAATTTGCCATGCCGGGCCTGCCTTTCTGATGCTATTATGGATAGGTCGGGTAAAGGGGGTTCTTTTGCTGGCATAAAAACGTTTCATAATATGCTGGCAAAAGAATGTTTCAAGAGGGTGGTCTGATAAAGTCCATAGTTTTGAAAGGTTGCCAATCATGGCACAAAGCTATGGAATTCTGGGATTTGTAGTTTGTTGTGGCACTAGAGCGCTCTGACAGAGAAGGCTAAATATCTCACAAAACTACAAATCCCAGCATTTCATAGCTTTGAGCCATGGCAGTCAAACTGCATTATTTCTGCAGTGCAGATGCAACCTACATGACTTGCATCTCTTGATATGATTGGTAAATAAGTTTGAAACTCGTTTAACAATGTAATGTAAACAGGCTGTGGGTGAATCCAAGGTAGAATGAAGATCTCATCCCAGATTTTCCTGGCTCAGGGTCACCATCACTTTATGCCACAATTAGTGAGTCAAAATTTGTATTCATATATCATGCTGGGTTCTTGAATATGTTGGGATGTGTAGTTTGCAATCCAATATGTTGAGATGTTTGATTTCTAAAGGGTTAACTGATAGAAAAAACAGAATGCTTGATGTAACTTCCTACTGAAATGTAATTGGCTTTCTAGAGAAAGAGGTGTGTCCAAGTCCTTCTCTTTGTCTGGAAACTACCATGAAGTTTTGCCCAGTCGCCATGATACCTTTTTAGAAACAGGATTTGCACTGCAGGGTTCCTGTATATTTTGATTGTAAACATATAGTTTTTAGTCATTTTTAGTAGTTTAGAGTTCAATTATCATTATGCTGCTGATGTTCTGTGAGAAATACTCTGAGACTGTGAGTAAAGATGTTTTTATAGTTTTAAACTACTTTTAAGTGTTTCGGAGTCCTTTTTATGCTAGAAATATAACTTGGGGAAATTGTGTGGTGGTTATCTTAAGCTTACATGCTGGAATCAATATGCGTCTGCACGTGTATTTTAAACAGAGAAACTCTGCTGATTTACTGTGCTTTCTAGAGAGGTTAAATGCCATCTGTTTTATGGCTGCCTGTCTTGTAAAGGTGCTTCCAGTAAAGTACAGTGGGGAACATTACTAACTGTTCAATACTCCCAATAGAAGACAAGTTCTTATGTCTTGCTCTTTAAAAAGAGTTGTTTTGTTCTTGAGCAAGTGAAGAGAATTGCGTGCATCCCATGGTGCAGAATTTCAAATTGTCACCAATGAGATGGCACAGAACAGGTAACCACATCAGGAAAAATGGTCTCTGGAACAGATGGGAAACATGAGTCAGATGCTGATCACAGAGAGCATTTTGGAACTGACATTTGTGATTCACAGCTCACACTATTATCTGGGATGCATACAGCAGATTCAAAATTTGTCAAATATATCCTTAATTACATTACTTCTGAAAGGCCTCCTCTATCATGCTCCTGGCTGTGCCCATTTCAGCTGAATACAGCAGAAGGAGATGATTTGTGAAAAAGTCCATTATTCCATCAGCTCTCCTGAAAGTCTACTTATTTTCTTCCTCTTTCCTCTCATTTTCCTTTTGGGCTTGTTTATATGGGGCAAAAAAATGTGGATTGCTCTGCAGTAATGGTAATTTGCAGCAGCTGCTATTTGACTTACGGTAACCATGTTTTTGGCAGATGACAGGCATGCGAAGCTATCTGCGTTTGCTGTGCAAATGGCATGCCTGTGAATCAAGATGGCAACCGCGAGTAAAATACTCATGTTTTTACTTATTTCAATTTGCCACCGCCGGACAGCATTTTTTAAAAACCATATTCAAGGTGTGAAAGAGCAACCGCTTTAAGAAAAAAACAAAGAAAAAAAACTATTTTATCACCTTAGCGTTCGCTCGCTAAGGCAAATATCCAATATAGCATCTCCGGGCACTTGCCTTGTTAGCAAGCTCTGCCTCATCTGACCAATCAGCTTTCAATTTTCGCTCGTATAGGGAAAGTGAATCAAATCGAATTGCTTGTCCCAACGAGCAGGAATGCACATTTCCTCTGCTGTTTTAAAAAAACTTTGGGAAAAGCTGCAAAGGGATTTGCACCCCCTCCTTCCCAATACACCGAAATGATGTGGGATGCCATTTAGACAGATTGTATTCTTATAGACTGTGTGTTGCTCCCAGATGTGTTGTTCTCTTATTTCATTCCTAGATTGTGAAATGTACTCCCTCAGAGTTCAGTATACATTCTTGCCACACTTAGAAAAGGTGTGCAAACAGGTATCTTATTGATTACTGATTTCAATGGTTTTATTGTTTAGATTGTTTTGTAGTGATGATTTTAATGATTTTATTTTTCTTTTCATTTTGATGACTTTGCTAGTCTCCTTGAGTGTTATCTTTTCTTTGGTTTCCAGACCCAGTACAAGGTGTTGGTTATCACCTTTAAAGTCCTAAATGGCTTGGGTTCAACCTATCTTCGGGACTGCCTCCTTCCATATAATCCTCCGCGTGCACTCCGGTCCTCTGGGAGGAATTTATTACAACCTTTAAAAACTAGGCTCTCTTCGACCTCCCAGAGGACCTTTTCGGCTATTGCTCCCAGATTATGGAACGGCCTGCCGGATGAGATCCGTCGTATTACTACCCTAAATAGCTTTTTAAAAGCTCTTAAGACAGATCTCTTCAGGCAGGCCTTCCTTGAATAGATACCTGGCCATCATGAAGAAAAATCTAATTTAGCCCGATCCTGAAACAGCCACTGTTTATTGTTTATTCTTATTTTTAGTATTAAGTATGTTTTAATTTTTTGAATTATTTAATTGCATTTTAAGGGATGGGTGGGATGGAGGGTCTTAAATGTATATTTTTAAATGTTGTAAGCACCCTGATTGCATTTTGTAGAAGGGTGGGATATAAATTGTTGTTGTTGTGTTGTTGTTGTTGTTATTATTTTCTTTTGCTTCCCACCTCCCACTCCATTTTAGTAGAAATTTGTCACAGAAGCTGTCTTCACAACCACTATTCTGGAAGACTTTTCTTTTACTAAGAGGGATAGAAATGTTTTAAATGAATGAATACATAGGAAGCAGACTGCTCATCTGCAAAAATTAAACTAATTAATATAACGCATCTCATAACAGATATGATTAATATAATTGATGAAATTACAAAAACCTAGTAGCAGGACATATTTTCATATTATATCTAGTTATTTTATTGCTAGCCTGCCCAATTCCTGATGCTAATGAAGGTCACATGATTAGCTGTGCTTTATCATGTGCATTTGCTCCTGGTTGCAGAACTTGGAAAGCTGTTTTTGAGAAGAGTACATACTGTGACACATTGAAGCCACCCATAACTAAATGGATTGGGGCCCCTTTTATTCTTCCTAAAAACAGAGCTACTGCCTATGGAGTCACGAAGGCTGGCATCACCCCTCTCCCCCGACGGTGTCACATGGTGCGGTTTGGCCTCTCCACACCTCCCTAGTGCTGCCAATGGCTACTTCCCATGTGGGTTGGGGGGTTCTGGCACTTTTCATCTAAACTTTTCCATGGTCTTAAAAGTAACTTTCCAAGCTCTGACCCATACTCAGTACATGTTTGATACTACAAATAAGGGTCATGATTCAACATTTAATGCTTATATGTGCATACAGTAGGATCCCCGTATCCACTGATTCATTATCCACTGATTCAATTATCCACGGGACACAAAACAGCACACCTACCATAGAGTCTACCTAGAAAATGTCTCATCTCTAGCCATTTTCTAGGTCCTCCAAGGCAACTGTATGGTATTTTAAACAGGAAGTCCCATTATTTTCAATGGTGTTCACTATTATCCATGGTTTTCAGTATCCACGCCCCCCCCAGAAACAATCCCCAGTGGATAAGGGGGTCCTACTGTATTTTAGTCAAGGAATTCTCCAAACCACTTCCCTATCGAGCATGGAGGTTTCAGTCTAGCAAGGAGAGCCACATTTGCATTTCTATTTTGTTTGTTTTTTTTGTAAACTACCCTGAAAGCTTTACTAAAAGTGATGTAAAAATATTTGCAACAAATAAATAGGTACATCTGCTTGTCTGCAGTGTGCTTGATTTTAGAGTGAGGCAACAAGTTGACACAGAGGTGCTCTTACTTATATCAGAGATACATGGAAAGTTTCTTTAATACAGTATTTCATAGTGAAACAGTTCTAACAATTCTAGCACCCCCTCTCTAAAGGACTGTGGCCACAGCACCCAAAATATGGGGACAGGACACAGATATGCATATGAAAAGATTTTTGGACTGTAAGTCCCATGGTTAATTCTGGGAGTTTTAATCCAAAACCAATGGGTTTTCCAAGCTCTGACACTATCAAGCATAGCTGGAAATACACATACCCATCTGAAATTATTGCCCTTATTGTTTACCTGTGTGCAACTAGTAATGTGCAACTCCTCAATTTTTGCTGGAGCAGGGCCTGTATTTTTAAATGATACTTCTATATGAATGTACCTTTTATTTTGCATAATTATTGACATGTTATATTTCTGGGACTAGAAATATTTAAAAGAATATTATACAATAAATCATCCAACAAGAAAATGTCTTCAGCACATGACCATTAACAAGCAATCTTGGAAAATAATTTATTAAAATTTTAAACAAATGTTTGCCTAAGGCTGAAGCAAACTGGTATCAGATCAAAAACATCTGTAGGTTAATGGGTCAGTAATCCACACGTGCTAAAATATGGGTTACCAGTTAAATCATGCAGAGGCTCAGAAACATAGATAAACTAAGTGGGGATTAAACTACTCAGGCTGTATTAGTCCCTTTAGGGAAATCCTAAATTGAATTTTTACAGATAAAGACTTCAAATAAGCACTGGGCAGTCATGTTGGAGACAGTCATGTTGGAGACAGAATAAGCACCTTTCTAAAAAGGGTTGTTTTATTGGGATGTTACTGATATGTCTGAGCAGGTAGAAAGGGAAGATGAACTCAAGGTCTTTGGATTCAGTTTCCCCTTGTAATATTATTTTTCTATGACACAGAAATCAGCATTAGAGTTGAGAGACTGAAAACTAGATATGGTTATTGCACCATTAATGGTTGTGTAGAAGAGGAATTTCAGCAGATGGTTTTTGTCAGGCACAAGGTGACAAGCAACACCTGTTGAAATTATTGCTTCTACACAACCATTAAAGTTACAGGAACCATCTCCAGTTTTCACTCTGGCAACCCTAATCAACATGGCAGTCTGAAGTACAGGGGCGTCTGTCTTTTATTTGTCAATGGCTGCCATCAATTATTATGTTGGGAAAGGTGAGAGATTAGTGTAGGTCACAAGCACAGTAACTAGTAATTGCATGCAGAAGGTGAGCAACAACCAGTCCCACATCATCACCCCCACGCAGGGTCTGATGGAGAAATAAAGCAGGCTTAGTCTTCTTTGTAAAACGTATTGTTGTTGTGTGCCTTCAAGTTGTTTCTGACTTATGATGACCTTAAGGCAAACCTGTCACAGGGTTTTCTGAGAGCTGAGAGTAGGTGACTTGCCCAAGGTCACCCAGTGGGTTTTCATGGCCAAGCAGGGATTCGAACCAGACTCAGTCCAAGACTCAAACCACTATGCCATGTTGGCTCCTGTAAAAACATATAAATTAGCTTTCTTTACAAATATCAACGATTTCATGACATGTTGTAGTGAGAGGCTCTGTAACATGCACTCTTTAAACATGAAGGAGAGGGAGAAAGAAAACTGTAAATTACAAAATGTAGGCTGAACAACCTCAAACGAATTGCACACTAACTGATACAGAAAGAGAGAGGGTGTCGTTACCAACAAACAGGAAATGACATGGGTACAAGCTATGTCTAAAGTGTCAGAGAGACATGAAAACTGGCAACTGCTGAATATAGGCATGCTAATATTCATACCACTAACAGATTCACCCACATTTCTGGAAGCTGAGTTATTCCTCATCACCTGTAATCCCTTTTTCGAATTGGAAGGATGAAAAGCATGGGGTTGATCCTGTCATGACTGATCGCTGCTCAGAGTGTTGGAGGAACAAATGGATGAATGGGGTACCAGGGAGTGAGATGGAACTGGAAGATGTGCTAGTGGACCAGAGCTTTTTGGAGGATGCATTAAATCCAGACGCTCTGGCTAATCAATTTAACACTGTAATAATTAAAAAAAAACTACTCTAGAAGTTTTGGCACCAACCAAGACCTTGGCCACATGGAGAACTGTGCATGGAATGAAGTATTGTCCATTGGTTAGAAAGGCAGTGGAGACAGAACCCGTCAGACAAATTGTGTCAAAGCTTGAGGACTACTTCTGCAACTTATTATTCTCACAGAGAAGAATCTTGACAATCTTATTTGCAGGAGAATATTCAAGCTCATATGCCTCATCCGTCATTTGCCACCTTTAACATCTTATTGAGTCCAGTTGCTGGCTGTGATGAGGGTCCTTTAGTTCAGGATTGCTCTGCAAGTGACTTGGCCTCCTTCTTTGATCAGAAGTGACCTCAATTGTTAATTCATTTTTGGTGGATGAATCTCCACCTCCACTTCCATCAGTTGATTTACCACAGCCATTGGCCCAGGCCATGGCTTTACTGTCACAGGTAGAGTTTCATTTCCCCCTTGTTATAGAATCAATTATGGGTCAGATTGTGTTGTCTTCTTCCCCTGCTTCCTGCCCTATTGACCCTTTCCCTTCCTTCCTTTATCCAGTCCTCTTGTCTCTGCTTCTGCCTTATATAACCCACTTGATGAATTGTTCCTTTTCAAGGGATATTTTCCTAGGTGCTTTAAGCATGCTGTCTTGCATCCTGTATTAAAGAAATATTTGCTGGATCCTTCCCTTTGTGCTAACTATCATCCTGTGTCTCTTCTCCAATTTCTTTCCAACATTTTGGAGAAAGCTGCCCTTTCCAAATTGATGCCTTGTTTGACTACACATGTTCTTGATTCATTTCAGTCAGGATTTCATATCCACTGAATCAGCCTTGACTCATGTAGTAAATGCTATTCTAGTGGCTAAGGTTCAGTGGCATCATAGATCTGTATTGATCCTATTGGATCTTTCTGCAGCCTTTCACACTTTGGATCATCAGATTGTACTATTACGGTTGCCATCATTCAGAATAATGGAGAATGCTTTGTCCTGGTTTAACATTTTTTTTGTTTGAGTGTTCCTGCTCTGTTTCAGGAATCTATGCAGCTTATTCCATGAAGGAAGGGAAGCGGAAGTAAACCCAAGACTGGCACATCCCCGCCTTGCCTTATCGCACAAAATTGGTGTGCTTCAGGTGTTCTCCCATTCCAGTTCTGTAGGTGATAGTGGTAAAGGCAACTCTTTTTGCTAATGGGTTTTTCTAGTTAGCAAAAAAGACTCACGTTTACCACCATCTTCCATGGGACCGGAATGGAAGAACAGCTGAAGCATGCAGACATCATTCGATAAGGCAAGGCGGGATGTGCTATTCTTGGGCTTTAAAGCTGCTTCCCTTCCCTCATGTGTCAGGGAATGATAGGACACACAAGCCCCAGCAGAAGCCAAAAACTGTCTCAGCAGACTCAGTAGCAACCCTTTCCCAAGAATACTCACACACAGAGTGTTTGATGTTCAAATAAGCAGGAGGCACTTTTATATTCAAACTCAAACAATTGCAATATATACAAATATTTACAATTCAGGGAGAAACTGCTTCACCAGGCCTCAGCATTCACAGGAAGAAGGATGAGCTCTGTTCTGAGCTCTCTTATATACACAGTTACAGGGCATTGGCTTACTCAATCCAACGATCTTACACACCCTCCTTCTGTAGCTAAGGTAGACTAGGCAGTTCATGGAGTTAGCCATTATGACTCAGCATGACTCTGCAGTTTGTTTGGCCATTTTATAATGGAGTTCAGTCTCTAACTCCTGACATCATGTGATATGCTTCTATGTCAAAAGTTTTCCCTTTAATTGTAGGGATGCCACAAGGATCAGTTTTGGGTCTTCTTTTTTTCATTACATACCCTCCCTCTGGGATTTTTTATTTCAGATTTGGGTTTTTAGTATCACATTTATGCAGACAATGCACAGATTTTCCAGAGTTTTAAATCAATTGATGCCTCTGTGTGGAAGTCTGTGATGGACTGTTTGTAGAACATTTTTTTGTGGATGACTGCCTACTGTCTTAAGCTGAATATGAGAAAAATTGAGATCTTGGTGTTTCAACCTGGCTGTCCAGTAGCCCCTCTTACATGTCTTCCACTGTGTTTACAGGGTTGCACAGTGGTTGGTGTTTGGGCTGCCAGAAACCTCGGAGTCCTGCTGGATGACCATTTGTCCTTGCACCCTTTTATTGAGGCAACAGCAAAGGTATGTAATATTCCTCTCTTGAACATTCATAGGATCCACAGGTTCTTGACTGTTAAGACTGCCCATCAGCTTGTCTAGACTTTGGTTATGTCACACCTGGACTATTGTAACAGCCTACTGGTGGGTTTGCCTTCTTGCTGTCTTCTTCTTCTGGCTTTAATTCAGAACAGTGCCATCTGGTTTGTTTTGTTGTTGTTGTGTGCCTTCAAGTCATTGCTGACTTTTGGTGACCATAAGACGAATCTATCACAGGGTTTTCTTGGCAAGATTTATTCAGAGGGGGGTTACCTTTGCCTTCCTCTGAGGCTGAGAGTGTGTGACTTGTCCATGGTCACCCAGTGGGTTTCAATGGCCAAGAGGGGATTTGAACCCTGGTTTCCAGAGTCATAGTCTAATGTTATACCATGCTGGCTCTCCCAGATTGTTTTAAATCTCCCCCCATAGAGCTCTTCACTGGCTACCAATTCAGGCCAGGGCCCATATCAAACTTCTGGTTCTTGTATTTAGGGCTCTACACTCTAATGTCCCCCAATACCTTGCAGCTCAGCTAGCATGGTATGTACCATCTAAAAATGTAAGATCTACTAGCAAAGGATTATTGTCTGTTCCACCAATGTGCACAGCTCTGTCAAGGCTGTGAGCCTTTCAAGACCTGGCTCCCCATCTGGGGGAT
This sequence comes from Gambelia wislizenii, assembly GCA_030847615.1. NCBI lineage: Eukaryota > Metazoa > Chordata > Lepidosauria > Squamata > Crotaphytidae > Gambelia > Gambelia wislizenii. Next base: position 340,983,533 of record JAUMIR010000003.1, read on the forward strand.
GGTCTTCCTTTGGACCTTTGGCTGGAAGAGGATTTCCCCCATTTTCATAAGGGGTTGAAGACCTTCCTCTTTGATTTGACGGGTTAAGCTGCTGAGTTGTGCCTGAGATTGCTGTGTAGTGGCTGACAGGATGTTGGGGATTTTATGTATATTAAGTGTAATGTGTTATTGTCTTTGTCTTTGATTGTATATGTTTGATGTTCCACTCTTCGATGGAAAGGGCACTAGAAATAAGCATCATTATTATCAGCTAACACTCAGAGTCACCTTGTCATGGTTGCAATCCTGACTTCAAAAGGTGTGCAGGTTAATTATCCGCACTCCCCACTCAAGGGAATGTGGTTTCGGGTGTTTGCGTCTTTATGATCCTTTGGATTCAGACCATCCATCCCTGAAGCAAATTAAGCCCAAGATCTAAAGCTTCCTCTTCCCAGCCTTACCTAATACAAGTTTGCAGCTCATGACAAGGTCAAATAAACAGCATGTGTTTGGTTGCAGCTTAACTAAGCTTGAACACTCCTGTTATCCAGAGTAAAATATGAGGAGGGCAACTCTGTTATTTATGATAAGTGCTTTGTTACAACCAGGTGTTTCACACATTTAAGTGTTTCTCAAACATGCCCCCAAGTTTTCTCAAATAGGTTATTTGATAGGGGTGCTGTTAAATCTCAGCACTGACTGAAGTATGTGTTTTGGTTTTCCTCAGTATTGAGTGCACACTGATGCTAGTTGCCAGTTGAGTTTACACTCAGTAAACAACCCTTTACAGTGGCCCAATCTGTAAACTTTATAGCTGAGCAACAGGTTGTACTAGAATCTCTCTGATTCATTGTTCAAGCCACCATGGCTGGGTCTTTCATTAGGAAAAGTGAGACATCTGGCTCTGGTGGCAGATGCTGGGTGACAGGGAGCAAGCAGCGATGAGGTGTTGATGGATGCTGCTGTGTGTGGCATAGCCTGCCTTACACCTCCTAAGCTAACTTGATAGTCTCAGATGCATTGGAGGCTGCTGTTCTAGTGCCAATATTGAAATAAGATTCAACTGCCGGTCTGGTTGGCTTTCATAGATTCCACCTAAACATTAGGAAGAATTTCCTGACAGTAAGGGATATTCAGAAGTGGAATACACTGCCTCGTAGTGTGGTGGAGTCTCCTTCTTTGGAGGTGTTTTAACAGAGGCTGGATGGCCATCCGTTGGGAGTGATTTGATTGTGTTTTCCTGCATGGCAGGGGGTTCGACTGGATGACCCTTGTGGTCTCTTCCAACTCTATGATTCTATGATTCTATATGTGCAGTAGAGAGGATGCCATCTTGTACTTCTCTTCAGGCAGCAAAATGTAGGCTGGCCCTACAATCCCAGATCCCTCAGTGCTCTTTTATCCTTCCAATGTTCTTTTTCTTTATCTGAAGACAACGCAAAGTTGTGCTTCCAGGGGCAGCTGGTGGATCTGCTGCTGCAGGGACCAGCATATCCACTCTGGATTTTACCACTACAGGTCCTCCAGGTCCTCCCTTAGCATCAACAGAATTTCCATTCCAACCTAGAGTAGGTTCATTGGCAAATGGATCTAGAGTGGATTTGGCACACTTCATATCCCATAGATCTCTTTCACACTCCACAGTTATAGCACTCTGATCCCACTTTAACTGCCATGTTGGCTTCATCCTATGGAATCCCAGGGTCCCTAGCACAGATCTCAAGGAAGGAGCCTTTTTTGGGATACACTGGAAGACTGAAATTTTATGGCCTCCTTTACAACCATTCCCCTGATGCTTCTCCACCGCTCTGTGTATCTGTGGTAATGGTAGAGAAGCAGGAACTGAGCTTTCTGTGTGTATGAACCCACTTCTGAGAAGAAGACCTGCAGCCATGTGTCCTCAACAGCACCACTTTTGTTTTTAATCTGTGTGAATATTTTTTTTACTTCCTTTGCCTGATGAAGAAGATAGTGACCTTTGAAAGCTAGAACAATGATTTTTGTAACTTCTAGTTAGCCCAATAAAGGTATCACCAAGTGGAGTTTGGATTTTATTTAATGGTCAGCAAAGCATTTGGGGAGGATTTGTAGCTTCATGAGGTATTAGAATTCTCTACCAGAGAACTCTAATGCTTCTTCAGCTATAAATCCAAGGATTCTACAGGATGCAGACATAGCAGTTAAAGTAATCTCAAAGTGCTATGATTGTGTACTATGAAAGAGACTGCAGTCTTTCTCCTTTGCTCCATGTTACTGTTCCAGCTAGGCCTCTCCTTGAATGTAATCTATTTAAATTATCTGCCATGTAGCCATCACTGTCTACACATAGCACTGTGGAATTTTGACAAGATTATTCTCTCTACCAATTGAAATTTTTTGAAGGCAAGAAGGAAACATTTCATGTACTGTATTCCAAATATTCTGAAATGATTGTTCTTACTGATCTCTGAATCTCTCTGTAGAGATATACAGAACCCAACAATTCCCTCCCTAAGGCACACTGGCTTTGACACAGCGCCCTTCTTTTGCTTTTGCTTAATTGGGCTAACAAGAAAAGATGACAGCTGCAAGGGTGGGGATCACAAATATCTGCACCTGTCTTGATTTTGATGGCAATCATCCTGACAAAAGATTACCCGTAATGCTGGAGCTGTCTGCTCTATAAGAAAGAGTTGGCTTTTCTGAAAATCTCCTTCTCAAGAGGGAGTTCACAGATCTATATTTTCAAATCCTGACCTTAGCATCTATCTCAGTAAAAAGATTTCTAAGGCATGGGTCCCTTCAGAGTAGAAAAGGATTGGGGTAGGGAAAGGTCGAAAAAAGCAAGAATTTTTTTCTAATGGTCATTTTGAGGCTAGTGTCAGAAGCAGAGGCAAAAGACATTTACTTCAGGCACATCAGAGCTATACTATATGTAGCATCTGTGGTATATGCTACCTCTTCCCATCATTTTTGTAACCCGAAGGCTGCCCTTATCACTGCAGCAGGGGAAGAAATGCTTCAAAACAAAGGCAATTGTCTCCAGGAGCAATTCTCTTCTAAAGCAAGACAAAGTGCCTTGTTTTGGTGTCAATGTGCTGTCCTCCTTCCATCTGGAAGTGAACATTTAACCCATTTTTAAAAACACATTTTGGCAGGCAGCTGCCAAGCTGTGTGCTTGAAAGGGGGAATTGTCTCCCAGACTCATCAGAATTGCCCACTTTCCAATGTATACATCTATTTCCTCCAATATTTTGCAGATGAAAACTGGGACACATGTGGCCAAGCAACATCAGAGTGTGGTCAAGATGACAAAAGTTATTAATGAGGAAGAACATACAAGCCAGGAGAGGCTGCAGCAGTTTGCTTTTTCCTGAGCCTACTGAGAAGGACAAGATTCTGCACCTTCCCCTGCTGAGTTGAGTGCCAACTACTTTTGTACTAAGTTTGCAGCAACTGAAGTAAGTTGAAGACAATGGAGAAAAGTGGGAGGAAGAGAAAGAAACTAGGACATTTTAAAAGCAGCTGAAAAAGTGGGGTGACAGAGGATTAATAAGGACTATTCCTACTAAAATGGGATAACTGGAGGGTATGTATGGAGATTTTCAGATGGGAACAAAAAAAGTGTTCCCGTCTTGCAATCTCCTCTTCCGCCCCCTCCCCTCCCTGTACTGAAATAAAATAAAAAGTTTTCAGACCTACCCTGTTCATGCCTTGTTCCCTTGGCAAGGCAGCCTAGGAGTGAAAGGAGCTCAAACAGAGCTCCTTTCACTTCCTGGATTGAAATCCCAGCTGCTCTCGTGAGAAGACGAGAGTGAGGGAAATTCAAACTATAAAAGAAAAATACACATCAAAAAGTTACACTAAGCATACAAGTAACACAGGGAGAGTACAAAAAAGTGTGTCACTTACCCTGATGTCCATGTTTCACCTGGAAGTGTTCTGGCATGGACCTCCCATTGCACCAGCATAACAGGGCACCTTTTCACTTGCAGGACATTCCATTACAGAAACAGAATGGGGGATCCATTGATGGCTTAGCCCATCAATAAAAATCAGCACTGGCGGAACGGCAGCAAAACAGGAGCATGATGACATGGGAACAATGTCATCTGAAAGGGAAACCCTTTAGTGATCTCCTGGCATTATCACACCATATTTAGCACGTCTGATAATCTCCTACATTTTTGGTGCCCTTTCATCAAAACACAATTATTGCATTGTAGTCCACTTTAACTGTAATGGCAACAGCCCGTTGAATCCTGGGGCTTGCAGTTTAAGGAGGGGTGTTTAGAATGCTAAGCCAGAGAGCTCTAGCTCACCAAACTACAAACCCCAAGATTCCATAGGATACAGCCATGGCAATTAAAGTAGAATCATAGTGCTATAATTGTGTAGTGTGCAAGGGCCTCTGGAAAATATTTACATGCATAATAGGTTCTGCAGTGCACTCCAACCACCTTGAACCTCAGCACAGACTAACTGATGTTGTTTTGATACTGGTGCTCATTATTTCAGTTTGTATCTGGAAGGTAAGTGAACTGCAACTCAGAGAGATTCCTATTTGATCTGCAATTCCCTTCAGCCCTAGCTGACATAGACAGTGATGAATTATGTGAGTGGCGGCCCAACAACATCTGGAAAGCCATGTATTTCCTATTCTTGTTTGGGATATACCAAGGCAGTTTTGCTCAATTTTTTATTCATAGAGCCAAATGAAGTCTACCAGCCCATCCACACCACCTGCAGTATCAGATAGGCAGAAGAAACAGAAGATTCTTAAGGCCGGGAATTTGAAATGTTAGTTTAAAAATTAATTTGATAACATTAAAATGATAGAAATTGTGAGATTAATCCATTGCCACTAATAACTGAGTTTATTTAATTGGTTGGATTAGCATTAGTCAGTTTTCTGAGGCATTTGTTTCCAGAACAGACCATGGGATGTACATAAAATGGTGTTAGGGTTGTCACCATTGATGCTAGGGGCACATTTAGTTATTGATATTGGTTATTGGTACCGTCAAAAGTGCTGTTTTTAAAAAATTATCCTGGATTTCCCCCTCAATGGATTACAATGCCCATAATACAATTGTTGCCTACAGATGGAGGAGATTCAGAACATCTGGAAACTGTCAGGTAAGGATCTACCAATTCTCAGCCAGAGAAGCCTCGTCCCGGGACCAAGCGTGTTTTAGAATCACAGAATCATAGAGTTGGAAGAGACCTCAAGGGCCATCCAGTCCAACCCCCTGCCATGCAGGAATACACAATCAAATCATTCCAGACAGATGGCCATCCAGCCTCTCTTTAAAAACCTCCAAAGAAGGAGACTCCACCACACTACAAGGCAATGTATTTCACTTCCGAACAGCTCTTACTGACAGGAAGTTCTTCCTAATGTTTAGGTGGAATCTCTTTTCCTGTAGTTTGAACCCATTGCTCCATGTCCTAGTCTCTGGAGCAGCAGAAAACAAGCTTACTCCCTCTTCAATATACGTCCTTTCAAGTATTTAAACATGGCTATAATGTCTTGGGGAGGCCAGGACAGCCCCACCGCCATCACCACCTGCCTGCCCGCCTGCAGGATCTGTAAGGATCTACCAATTATCACTGAGCTACCTTAGTCTTTCTCCTCATTTCCACCTTTGCCAACATGTACGCTGTTCACAGGCCCTTCAAATGTGCTGTATGTTGAAGGGTAATAAGAAGTGGAGTTAAAAGTTAGTAAAGAATGATGTGTTACTTTCAACTAGAGGACACTGAACAACTGCAAGTGTAGGGATGAGTGGCAGGCTACAAAGATCAGACAGTTAATCAAGGGTGAAGAATTCTTGATCAAAAATATTCTGAATATCTCTGAGCATATGCATGACATTTTCCCATACAACTGAATCATTGCATCCTTTCTGCCTTCCGATACCCTATCAGGAATCAGGATGTGTGAAAATCAGTGGTACTGCACATGTTTTGTTCATTTAACCCAATAGGACATGTTTCTAACCCAATGGGACTGCCCTGGTGGTGCAGTGGTTAAATGCCAGTACTGCAAGCCACCACGTTGCAAGTTCGATTCCAGAGGGCTCCAAGGTTCACTCAGCCTTCCATCCTTTCGTAGGTCAGTAAAATGAGTACCCGGCTTGTGGGGGCAATTAGCTAACACACATTGGAAACTGCTTAATGCCGTGTAGATGTGTAAATTGCTATTGCTTAAAACAATTTGTGAGCTGCTCTGATAGCCATTGTGGCTGAAGGGTGGGGTATAAATACCTAATTAACAATTTAAATTAAATTAAAATTATTTTAAAGAAAGATATAGATGCAAATGGGATGGCATGAATTTAATTATTTATAACTTCTGGCTACAACCTCCAACCTTACCAATCCTTTCAAAGTGTGTGATCCACTAAAGAAGGAACTAGGTGAAGAGCAGAATGGGGGTTGGAAGAGAAGCCAAAGAAAAGGAAATGGGAAGTGAATAAAACTTTCCACTACTTAACAAAGTGTTTTCACTCTGTGAGCAATAATAAACACACTAAATGACATGTGTTCAATGAGATTTGCTTCTGAATAGACACAGGGAGGACATAGGCTTAGCTAAATGAATCTTTCAGATTCACACTAAAAGCTCCAGTCTTACCAAACAGAACAAAGCATGTGACTGACTGAAGTTGTGGATGGATGAAAAGCAGAAGTAGAGGGGAGAGGAAGGGAGAAGCCAAGAAAGGAGGAAATATGTTTGGGGAAAAACTTTTTACTTAATTATGCAAGTTTCCTCGCACTGTGCAAGCAACAGTAAAGACACAACATAATAGAAGGCAGAATAAAATCAATAGAAGAGAACTGAGAAGACTCACAACACACACACACACATCAGTAGGGGTGGTGGTAGAGATGCCACCCTTTCAGTCCTAAAGAGCCTGACATTTTGTAAGGGTGATAGCTGCTTGAACTCTAAGGAAACAAATCACTCCATTCCGTTCCTCTTTCCATTTGGTCTTCCTTTCTCTTCTTTTCCAATTGTTCCCCAGTTGTAGTTCTTCATTTGTTCCTCAGTTAAGTCTTCTGCTTGGTTTCAGAACTTTTTCTTTCTCCCACTCACCCAAAACATGATACAACACACAGATTAACCTGCCTAGGAACAGAGCCATATTATGCATTTCCTTCAATCTTCCTTCTTAGGCCTTCCAGCCAGAAGAAGAACCATCCACCCTAATGCACTCTAATATTCTAAAAATGATTAACTTATTGGAGTATACAGTTAATGTCAGTGCTAATCAGGAAATCTAGTGAGTTAGGCCATGTTAGTAGAGAAACTGAATGTTTTCATAATATAGTGAGGTAATTAACTAGTTATTTTCAAGTTTGGTTTTAAAGTCCTAGTGGGGCATTTTATACATGGATAGTGAGCTGAGTCAAGAAAAAATGCATCCTCGTCAGCAGCTATCAACCATGGTCACTCAATGAAACCTCCCTGTTTTGGAGCAGTATACCTTAAAGTCCTACATCAGGAATGGGGAACCTGCAGCCCAAGATGTGCCATTGGCAGGCTTCATTTAATTCTCCCCTGCCTGCCTGAAAAGCAACAATAAACTTGCAGTAAGAGCAGTTCAGCAGTGAGATAACTTGACATGAAATCTGCCCTCATATCAAGAGAAGCTTGAACAGGCAATCTGTCAGGAATGCTTTAGATGCTAGATCTTATGTTTTAGGCTAATGAGTTGGACTAGGTGGTCCATTGCATCTGGATGATGATATGAGTCAGTGTATTTCACAAGCACTGAGAGTCCATTTGATGGCATCAGATTAATGAGCTTGTTGGATTCATTTAAAAAATGACTAAATCATGTTTGAGTTCACTGGAAACCCTCATTGCATTATGTGGCTGATCAAAGTAAAAAAGCAAAAGGAAAACAAGCTGAACCTGAAAGTCATAACCTTTCTGACCTGTCATAGACCTGGCACAGTCACTATATCTATATCTGTGTCAAGCAGTGTATGGCATACAGGCATGTTTCTATCTCCTCCAGCAAGCAAGAATCAGCTCTACCATTACGCCAAGTGAGGCAGCTTCCACGGGCGGTGGGCAGAGGGAGCCATCCAATCATTACTCCTGAGTCCCCTGGTCATTCTCTTTCGGAGAAACAGCTGTGTGTGTCTTGCACCACATAAACTGGCCTCCCTCCCTCATGGGTGATGGAGAACCCTACCCAATAGCAGGTGTCAAAGTTAGATTGGACTGCCAGTCCAGTTTGCATCTTTCTGTCCAAAATGTCTGTAATTATGGCTTTAAACTGTTTTAACCCTTTAAACCTGTTTTAATTTGTTGAAGTGTTTAATATTCTCTTAGATTCTTACATTCTTGTTATGGTTCCAAATAGTTTTAATCTACTTAAATTGATTTTATTTGTATGTCATGCTGCAGTCTTATTATAGAGACTGGGATATAAACATTTAAATGTAGTGATTAAATCAGTGGCTCTTAACCTTTTCTTTACCAGGAACCTCCTTTAAATAACTTTTGTTGCCATAGACCCACAAGACTTAACTCAAGATTTAAACCTCTAACAACAACAACACAACAACAACACAATTATACCATCCATAAACCTTCCCTCAGAGGCACAGGAGGAGAGGGAAGACTTTTCGCCTGCTTCTTCCTGCAAATTTGTTGCTGGAGCAGATTGGATGGCAATGTGCAAACGAAGCCAAGCCAGCTAGTCTTTGCCTTGGCTCCTGTCATGAGGCCACTCTACTTCAGGGAGTAGGTGAGCTGAGCAGCCTTTAAGCCTTCACGGACCCCCTATGAGCGCATCGTGGCCCCCTGAGGGTCCCTGGACCACAGGTTAAGAACCACTGGATTAATGAATAAAATGAATGGGGTGGGATTATTTGCACCAGGAAGTGAAATGTCTTTGTCCACCCTTGTTCCCATTTGAGTTTATGCCATTCCAACTAAAGTACAGAGTATGGAAAAGTTGTCTTTTTGGACTACAACTTCCAGAATTATAGTCCAACTCCTCAGTGGCCTATGTTGTCTGGGGCATTCTTGGAATTGTAGTCCCTCAAAGTAACATTTCTAAATTCTTTTAAATGACACACGTGTAAGAACTGCTGCACTGGATCAGAGCAGTGGTCCATCTAGCTCAGCGCCTTCCCTTAGCCACAGTAGTTAGAAAATGCTTAAGGGAAATTTGTAAAACTTTGTTGTGATGGCTATCTCCTGCAGCTATTATTCTACACCCGAAATATACAATATTTAAAAACAGAGGTTCCAGTTTTGATTCTCATGGCTTGGACCCTGCAGAATTCCATGTGATCCTTCTATGCTAGCTGCCACATTCACAACATTCTATGGCAATGAGAACAGTGTTTATATTTATGGAAACTCTACCAGTATGATTTCCCATGCCTTCATTTTCTATCTAACATGAACTACACGCTTCCAATAAGAACAGCAGAAGTGATATGAAGGCAAAAAGGACAGCAAGAAAGAGCAGGCTATGGCCTTAAAAAAACACAGAAAAGCAGGAGGCTGCTCATGTTCATTTCATCTGTTTTAATGGCCCTTGAAACAGGAGGCAAAATTAACCACATGACTTGAGCATTAAGGTCAGGACTGGATTAATCATTATGCTATGTGTTCTATACAGAGCAGAACCCCAGGCAAAATTACTATGGTTCAGTTATCTGGGATTTCCCCCCCTCCCAAAGTGAAGAACTTCATAATTGAGAGCTGATGTAGCTTAGTCATGGTTTTGACCTTTCTGGTTGAAATATCACCACAACCACAAACCTATTAGGTATTCCTTGGCATACCACCTTTCTTCCAGTCTCACCCCACTGTGTGATGATAACAATATGAAGTGTGTGGATATTGTCATTATATAGTTTAGTCATTAGGTGGCACTGGGATTGGTTTAATTTGGTGGAGTCTGGAATTTTCTGTTGTTCTTCTGTTCTGGTTTAAGAGAAACAATCGAGGTCTTGGGTAGTCTCTGCCTGGTGTGACTTGTAAGCCTTTCATAACAATGCCATAAGGGTCGAGAAGATAATATGCATGAAGGTCTTTCAACACTGGAAGCACACAATATAATGATAAACATCATTGCTATGTAATAATTTTTCCTATAATAGGTGTATCTCAAATTATTTGCTCTTAGCATTGCATGGGAATGGGCAGATTCATGGCTGACAGATGTCTTTGTAGGACTACAGCCTTCATCATCCCAAACCAGCATGGTCATGTGGGCTGGTGGGGATGAGGGAAGTTGAATTCCAACATATGTGGAAGATGCCATGTTGGAGAAACCTGGCTTAAAAGATACATATTGTGGCAACTACAGCTTTCATGAGGGAGAGAGGAAGGGAGAGAGGGGCTTATTAGACTAACATGATCTTCTGCAATATGCATACAGATAGAGAAAATTAATACAGTTGTCCCTCCGTATCCATGGATTTGGTATCCACGGATTTAAGGATTCACGGCTTGAAAATATTCTTTAAAAAATAATAATCCAAAAAGCAAACTTTGATTTTGCCATCTTATATAAGGGACATCATTTTGCTATGCCATTGCATATAATGGGACTTGAGTATTCACGGATTTTGGTATTCACGGGGGGTCCAGGAACCAAATCCCAGTGAATATAAAGGGACAACTGTATATAGGTCAACTGAGTAAAAGATAGCATGAGTCTAATGATGTAGGTTTTTCAGGCTGATGAAAGCTTACATCACAACTGTGACTCTGAATAGGAGCACCCATAGGACACCCTGGATTTTTTTTTTCTGCAGTGACAATCTAACATGGCTACAAAAGTTGTTGACTGAAAAACAACTGATAACTTCGTCACTAACTTCTATGCTACCATTTAACTTGATTTACAAGCCAATATTTTTAAAAGTCTCTGGGAGGGGGGCAATTTTGAGTACAGGATATACCCTCTAACATTACACCAATGAAAACTGAGGTGCATGTGGCAAAGCAGCATCAGAGTGTGGTCAAGATGACAAAAGATAAACACACAAGCTAGGAGTGGCTGTAGCAGTTTGCTTTTGCCTGAACCTACTGGGAAGAGCAAGATATCACCCTGTTCTATCCTATCCCCTTTCTGAGTTAACTGAGTGCAAATTATTTTTGCACTTTCAACTTTCTTTGCAACAATCCAAGAAAGATGAGGTCTAATGAGGAAATTGGGTGGAGCAGAGAGAAACTGGGACATTTTAAAAGCAGCTTTAAAAGTGGAATGACAGAGGATAAATTGGGACTGTCCCTGCCAAATCGGGATGAGGTATGGGATAAAAGTTCAAGAGAAGGCTGGATGGCCATCTGTCAGGGATGCTTTGATTGTGATTTCCTGTGTAGCAGAGGATTGGACTGGATGGCCCTTGTGGTCTCTTCCAACTCTACAATTCTATGATTCTACCATCTAGCTCTCCAAGTCTGGGATTCTGGCCAAGCTGACTGGAGATTATGGGCATTATGTTCCAACATATTTAGAGGGCACCAGGCTGAGGAAGGATGCTGGATAAGATGGACCGGTAACCTGATACAGGGTAAAGCAGTTTCACATGTTGACTGGCACGCACATTTTCACATTACAGAAGATTACTTTAATGGTCCTGGCAAGGCAGGCAAGAATGATGTCATCTAAGAGTCTATTCACACCACATCACTGTAGCACTATGATTCCACTTTAACTGCCAGGGCAACAGCTAACAGAATACTGGCATTTGTAATTTGGACAGGCGCTATCACACTACATTGTTATACCGCTATGATTCCGCTTTAACTGCTCTGGCTGCCTCCTGTGGAATTCTGGGGTTTGTAGTTTAGTGAGGCCTAAGAGCTCTCCGGCTGAGAATGCTAAATACCCTCTCCTAAACTGCAAATCCTAGTATTTCATAGGACGTTTATTTATTTTTATTTATTAGATTTGTTGGCATGGCAGTTAAAGTGGAATCATAGTGTCATAATTGTGTTGTGTGAAAGAGCCCTAGGTGTCTGTGAAGAGAAAGAAAGCTGTAATATGAGAGAGACCATTGAGTCTGGGGTCTGTAAAGCATCGTAGGGTCTGGCTGTCTCCCTACTGAACTAATATGAGAACTGTAGACTTTGGGCCCATCTAAATGGTGAAAATACCCCTCATGGAATTTGCTGGAAATCCTACCTGTCTAAACAGGATCCAGTGCCAATCCACACTATTCAGAAGGAGGGCCCCCCAAAAAACAACAGGGTAAAAGCCTTCATGAATTTTCCTGTACTTTTTCAAAAACTGCAAGGGGGGTCACATTCCTGCTGGTTTGGACTATCGAACAACAAAAAATTTGAAGGGAAGCACAAAGCTGATTGGCTGGGTGAGAGCGGGGGCAGGGCTTGCTAGCAGGGCAAGCGCCTGCTACCACCATGTTGGATTTTCACCTTAGCGATCGTTTGCTAAGACGATAAAACAGGATATTTTTGGTTTTGCTGTCCTATAAAATTGGAAAATTGCTCTATCATACCAGCACACCTTGAGATGACTTTTATTAAAAAAAAAAAACGGTGGCAGTGAAGAACTAACATGAGTAAATCACTTGCAGCCACCATCAGGAATGCGAGGCTTATGGGGGCTTCCAAGGCCAGAAAAACTGTTTAGACATGTTGCTGCTGCTGTGAGATGCCAATACTACGAGGTACTTTGGATTTTTTTCCCCTCGTGTAGACGGGCCCTTTGGCTCTCTGATGGAGAGTTTAAGCTGTGTCTCTCCCTAGGAGCAGACCTGTCTGACCTCCATTCAGAGGAAGTTAACCCTGAGTAAGGGCTGTATCACATTAGGGTCAATATATGCTCTTATATACAAGTACAGAATTGTTGTGATGAAATGAGTTATGAGTAGGAGCCATTAGGAAGATGGCCTTAATCTGTATGCTAATGCAATATGATGCTACCAGCCATGATAATCTAATGTGCATGGTAATACTAGACCTTGGAAAAGGTACAGGTGGTGAGGGGATAGCTCCCAGAATTCCCTAACCTGCACAGCCAGTAGACAGGCTGGCTGGAAGATTTGGGAAGTTGTGGTCCCAAAAAGGAACTCTGCATAGTACAATACAGTATAATGAATAGGAGCCATAGCAATTTAATGTGTAGGATAGTACAATATGATAGTAGTAATTTAATGTGCAAAACAATATGATATGATGCTAGGAGCTACGGTAATTTCACTTCTGTGTTTCCAGTGGAGATATTTACCAGAGATTGCAATACAGTGTTTTAAGTTTACATAGCCTTTCTGAGTTGTAACTATGCAAAGAATATCAAGATTGTATTTACATGATTTTTATTTGTTTACTTGTTTGGTTTAGCCATTTGTCTTTTCCATCTAAGAAATTAAAGTCCCAACCTTGGCAATAATCCTTGTGGAAATAAATCTCAGATTGAGTATTGCAATTCTTAGAGAGCCCTGTGGTAGTATATATAATGCTATGGAGGGATTAACCAGAGAGGGTTTAAATGAAATGCAGTAGGTCAATGCACAGCATATTATTAATTAAAAGTAAATCCCCCTGTTCAGGAACAACATGAATAAACTGTTTGTACATCTAGTTTTAACACAATCCATATCTAAGACAATCCATGTTTTGAGGAGGATATTCAAAATAATGATTTCCCATCATTTCTATGGCAATATTTTCCTTTGGGTAAGGGGTGGGCAACTTGTGGCTCTCCAGAGGTTGTTGGTCTGCAGCTCCACAGATTTGTCACCACTGACTGTGCTGGCTAGGGTTGATGGGAGTTGCAGTCCAACAGTAATTGGAGGTCCACAAATTGCCTAACCTTGCTTTAAGTTCTGAATCATGCCAGGCGACTGTGCGGATGAGCAACTCAGTTTTATAGACTATTTCTTTATTTCAAGATTATTTTTTAAAAAAAACTTTCCCTCTTTTAAAGAGCCTAGGATAGTACAGTTGTCTCTCTGTATCCACGGATTTGGTATCCACGGATTTAAGTATTCACGGCTTGAAAATATTCTTTAAAAAATAATAATCCAAAAAGCAAACCTTGATCTTGCCATCTTATATAAGGGACATTGCTATGCCATTGCACATAATGGGACTTGAGTATTCACAGATATTGGTATCCACAGGGGGGGGTCCTGGAACCAAACCCCAGCGAATATGAAGGGACAACTGTATACAAAGTTTTCATCTTCCATACTTTTCTTCACAACTCTGTGAAGTAAGTTAATTTAGCAAATAGCAACTGATCCAGATCACTTTGCAACCTTCAGTGCTGATGAGGAAATGAATCTGGGTACTGCAGGCAGAAGATGAACATTCTTAACCATTGCACCACATTGGCTTTCAAGGCCAAGACAGACTTATACACCTTGAATAGGGATTTGGTGTGGGTTTATGGTTATTTCTTTTTTAGGTAGAAATACAGACATTGATCAGAGCCTATGAGCAACCTGCTTTCCAGGAGAAACCTGTGATGTAGGTTTGGCTGGTCCCTGCAAGAATCATGAAGCCACTCTTCCCTCAGGAGCAATGGTTCCAATTTTTAAATGCAAAAATCAATAAATAAATAAAAATTGAATCCACGCTTTTTAAATACACAAATGCACCTTTAACGTATGTACCTGAGGGAGGAAAAAGAGCTGGAAAAAGCCAAAATATTGCTGGAGAAGGGAATAAGAAACCATACTGAAGAAAAAGCTATCCCTGTTACAAATTGTTACTTTCAATTAATTCTTTTTCCTAATAACAAAGGTATAGCTACATTATGTTAAGATTGAAAATTAACTGTGGATAGTGTTATTCCATTGTAGTGCAATCGAATAATAAAATCATAGAGTTGGAAGAGACCACGAGGGCCATCCAGGCCAACCCCTGCCATGCAGGAATACACAATCAAAGCACTCCTGACAGATGGCCATTGAGCCTCTGTTTGAAAACCTCCAAAGAAGGAGACTCCCCCACACTCTGAGGCAGTGTATTCTACCATTGAACAGCTCCTACCATCTGGAAATTCTTCCAAATGTTTAGGCTGAATCTCTTTTCCTGTACAGTAGTTTGAGTCCATTGCTCCATGTCCTAGTTTCTGGAGCAGCAGAAAACAAGCTTACTCTCTCTTCAATATGATATCCTTTCAAGTATTAAAAACTGGCTATCATGACACCTCTTAACCTTCTTTTCTCCAGGCTAAACATACCAGGCTTCCTAAACTGCTTCTTATAGGGCATGGCTTCCAGATCTTTGACCATTTTGGTTGACCTCCTCTGATACATTCCATCTTGTTAATATCCTTCTTCACAGAATCATAGATCTGTAGATTTGGAAGAGACCAAAAGGGCCATCCACTCCAACCCCCTGCCATGCAGGAGATCACGATCAAAGCATCCCTGACAGATGGCCATCCAGCCTGTTTGAAGACCTCCAAGGAAGGAGACGCCACCACGCTCCGAGGGAGTGTGTTCCACTGCCAAACAGCTCTTTCTGTCAAAAAGTTCCTCCTAATGTTGAGGTGGAATCTCTGTTCCTGGAGCTTGCATCCATTGTTCCGTCTTCCAGTCTCCAGTCTTCTTGAATTGTGGTGCCCAGAACTAGACACAACATTCCAGGTGAGGTCTGACCAAAGCAGGATAAAGTGGTATTATAACATCCCTCCTCTAGACACAATACTCTTATTGATGCAGGTCAGAATCACATTGGCTTTTTTAGCTGCCCCATCACACTGTTCACTCATGTTCAGCTTGTAGTCTACTGACTCCTAGATCCTTTTCACATTTACTGTTGTTAAGTCAGGTGTCACCCATCCTATATCTATAACTTTTAAGTTAGTTTTATAGTTACAGAAATGTGATCTCACTAAATGACAGAGGAGGAATGTCTCATGATTCAAATTATGGACCACCCTGTGCTTCATTCTCTGTTGTGAGTGTTGAGGCAATAAGAGCTGCATAGGAATAAAATATGTGTTGTACCACAAGTCACTATTTATAGTATTGGAAGATGAAATATGATTTTAGTTAATTCTGAGAGTTAGAGTTGTTTTTTTTAATTAGCTATTTATACCCTGCTCTTCAGCCACAAAGGCTATCAGAGCGGCTTACAAATTGTTTTAAGCAATAGCAATTTACACATCTACACCGCACTAAGCAGTTTCCAAATGTATGTTAGCTAATTGCCCCTGCAACCTGAGTACTCATTTTACCGACCTACGAAAGGATGGAAGGCTGAGTGAACCTTGGAGCCCTCTGGAATAGAACTTGCAATGTGGTGACTTGCAGTACTGGCATTTAACCACTGCAAAGGGTAACTAACTATGTACCTTTGGGGTCATAGTACTATAACTGTAGCTAGCTGTTTTAAAAAAAAATAACTTTGCTCTCTCTATTCCTGGAGGGAGATTTGTCTGATTCAGCCTCCAGCCTAACAACTGATCTCAGCCAGGCAAAAAGTCTTCACTGAGCTGGTTCCCTGTCTCTGGTTACGTGACTGCAATCTCGTTTTGCTAAGAGCCTACTGGGAATTGCTGTAAAGCTAAAGAAAAAGGTTTGTACCTGTTCTGTCTTTTCATTTCTTGCTCCAACCACCATCACTAGGTGACAGTTCATACTACAGTTTTGGGGGGTATGTTTTAAATCTTTATCTCTGGCTCATTATAACACTTTTGGAAAAAGAAAATTATAGTGTTTTTATTGCATACTTTCCCTCTCAAGAACAATTCTGTAAGGTGATTACTAATAGTCTTAATTTATCAAGAGGCAGAGAAGTGGGGCTGTCTCAAGTCTCCTGGCTCTATCATCTCAGCCACAGCAGCTCTTCTGCTCAGAACAATCCCCTCTTTGTTTTCTTTCACTCTAATGCAAAGACATTGCATCTTGGAACTGCTGTCATCCATAGACACTTCAAACAGAAGATAACAAATAAAGTGTTTGTGTGTGTCTTCAAGTTGTTTCCAACTTATGGCAACCCTAAGTCAAACCTGTCACGGGGTTTTCTGAGGCTGAGAGTGTGTGACTTGCCCAAGGTCACCCAGTAAGTTTTCATGGCTGAGCAGAGACTCGAACTCTGGTCTCCAGAGCTGTAGTCCAGCACTCAAACTGTAGCAAATATCCATGTGGATAGAAATAATGTGTAACTCACAAAGAGGTAGATAATGCCTACAGCCAAACTGCCCACAAACCTCCCATATTTGTGTAGCTGAGAGTCTCCTTTGCTGGCTTGCTGTGTGCATCTTGGCACTATTACTGATAATATAGTACTGATGTGTGTGTATACATCACCAGGACTGGTATCAGCAGCTGGCTTCCTAGGACAACTGCTGGAACCTCCAAGCCTTGGTACATAAGACATCGAAATAAAGCTCTCCCTGAACTACCCATGCTGGGTAGCTGGACTGGGAACGGCCTGTCATTCAATTTCCCACAAGCCTCTGGAGCACCATCCACTTCAAAGAGAAACAACAGAGTCCTGTTGTACCTTAAAGATTAACAAATGTATTACATCATGAGCATTTATTTATTTATATACCACCTAGCTAGCAAAAGCCCTTGAGCAGTTTATAAATACTACACACACACAAAAACAGTAAAATCAGAGCCCCCCCAAAAAACCCCAATCAGCCACGTTAGTTATCAAAATGTAGCTTATATCCCACGTCAACAGTTGTATGAAATGTTATCCATTATTCTCATATATATGTAACACACACATTACATTACAATATACATAGTTAGTGTTGGAATTGTAAAAAGGGAGGTCAGAAGGAAATTAAATGGACAAAGTATGGACAGTAACAATTACATTATTAACACCGGCCATTTGCAAAAAACTGTTGCCTATAACACAGATATACTGTCATTAAATAAGCCAATTAACACTTGTGATAATAAACACTATCAGATTCAAACCTCTCATAGTAGACTGGAACTTGCCTCTTGGGAAGCTAAAGTATGCTGCCACAGGTTTTGGAATACTATCATTTCGGATGTCAGATCTTGACAACTGGGCGGTGGGTGGGGGTAGAAGGGCACTTTTCTAGGATTCCCCTCTGGAGCCAGTCCTGTTGTATATATACTAGCAAAAAGAACATACTTCTTTCTTCCTTCAAAATTTGGAAGAAATTGCTCTGTCAGATGGAAACCCTTCCTAATAATTTTTTGTCATTTCTAAACTTTTGACTTCTATTCAGCAGTTGCTTTCAGCTAGATTTGTGTGTAGGGTTGTTGTTGTTGTTGTTCACTTCCCCAGCATGGGTTTCTGTTTACTTGGGCTCTGAAAGAATGGTTTTGTGTGAATATCTGCATTATGTAATGTGGCAGCTGTGGGTGGGTAGTTGGCAACGAACACTGAACGCAAGACCTCTGGCACTAACATCTGAAGCTTTTTCTTCCTGAGAGTTTAAAAAAAACAACACACAACTACCAACCCCTAGAGGTAATTCATAAAGCACACTCTCTGACCCAGATTTCAGATATACATAGTAGTCCACAGTTAATATAAAAAAGAACATTACTACTCTGGAGATACTCTTGATTATGTTAATAAAGGCAATCGACATTAAAAGATTTTGTGAAAGCCTGGATAGATAGAATATACTCTGCTAATTATATTTCATACATATGCTGCAAATATGTTTTCATCTAGGTCAGTATCCTCTATTCTGACTGGCAGCAGCTCTCCAGATTGAGCCAGATACTGGATTTATCTAGCTATCTGGTTAGATTGTTCCAGATATTGCATCTATCCTGAAATCTAGCCTCGGAGCTCAAAATCATTTTTGAAAATGTTACATGTAATAATCATTTTTTTTCCTGGAAAATTTTCACAAGTATGTATCTGTGGGAATCCTTGAAGCCAATACATCCTGTGGATGCAAAATGTTCTGACAAAAGCTCTCTCTCTGGCTTTTCTTCACAATGAAGATTCAGGAAGGACTCATCCCGCGCTTTCTGCAAGTGCGCTGATGACTAAAAAGGCCAATCCGAGGTAAACAAGTCCAGTTGCAGAAAGCACAGCAGAAGGTCTCCTTGGGTGATGTTTCAGTGCCTAATAAAACTGTTCAGGACCAGCAAGGATATTTTGTACTGTTTGGGCAGATGGACCCACCTAATCCGCAACATTTCCCCCCCCCCCATGTAGCTGGTAGGCTCTGCTTCTGGTGACTTCTTGGTTTCACCTCTGATGACCCTGCTCTCTGCCCTACCAGCTTGGGTGGGCATCAGCTGCCACTAGAAAGGACTTAACAATGTAAAGACAAACAACATGTCGCAAGAGGGATCTGTGATGGGATCGCTTGATTATTTTTGTTTTTATCTCAGAGCAGTCGTAGGTGAAAGAGGGTGTCTGAATTTGATTTAATAGGAGGAACAGATCTTCAACACTTTTTCATTATATATATATATATATATATATTTACCTACTCCAAACCATTGTTTTTCACACTGTCTTATCAGCTGATGTTGTAAATTGGAACTTGTATCTGGCTTAAGACCAGAATACTTCTGCAAAATTAAACTATTGTTAATTAGCCCTGAAATCTCTAATTAATTGCGTTCACCTCATTGCTGGCAGCATGAACAGTGGTTTAAAATTCTGAATGTTTTCACATTACAAGGTGGAGACCTGTTGTGACACTGTAAAATGAATTCTGGGCTGTAGAGAAACAAGTACTTTGGTTTTATTGTAATAAAAAAAAAGTTGGCAAATAATGTCATCAGACCCTATAGAAGCTGCCTAGTTTATTTGGCTTGCTGTGAACCAACATAAAAAATGAATTCTTGGTATCTATCTTCTCCTAGCAGTATGAAATGCACACCTTCTCCAACATTTGGTTTTCAGCATGGGAACAGTACAGTACAGGGGCTCAGCCTTTCCAGTGTTGTGGCTCCACTTTGGGCGGGGAGGCAGGCTTTTAAGCATGTGCAGAGCCTAAATACCCTAAAGACAAATCCCCTCTGATCTTGGAAGCTAAGCAGCGTTGGTCCTGCTTAGTACTTGGATGGGAGACCACCTACAAAGACCAGATGCTGTAGGCTATATTTCAGAGGAAGGAAATGGCAAAACCACCTGAGTATTCCTTGCCTAAGAAAACCCTATGACAGTGGTTCTTAACCTGTGGTCTGGGGACCCCCAGGGTTCTGCAATGGCCTCACAGGGGGTCCACAAAGGATGAAGGCTGCTTGGCCCACCTCCTGCGTGCAGTGGAGCATCCTTGTGACAGGAGACAAAGCAAAGGCTGGCTGTGCATTGCCATGCAATCCACTCCAGCCACAAACTTGCATGAAGAAGCAGGAGAAAAGTCTTCCCTCCCCCTCCAGTGTCTCTCAGGAAAGGTATTATTATTGTTGTTGTTTTAAATCTTGAGTTAAGTCCACAGCAACAAAATATATTTAAAGGGGGGGGGTCCCTGGTAAAGAAAAGGTTAAGAGCCACTGCCCTGTGAAATTCATGGGGTTGCCATAAGTGGACAAGTGAACTGAAGGCACACATATATACAAACAGAGAGGGCACCTTTTCCCAAAGAAACAATTGGGATTGTTTCTAAATGAGGCAAGGGTGTGGATTCTAAAGAAAGGTGTACCCCAGTATAAGACTTCTGTGTTGCAAAAATTAAATACTAGCGTCTGGAGAAGAAGAGGAGGAGGAGGAAGAAGCAGAAGCAGAGAAGGAGGAAGAAGAAGCAGAGGAGGAAGAAGAAGAAACAGAAGAGGAGGAAGAAGAAGAGGAGGAGGAAGCAGAGGAAGAGGAGGAAGAGGGAGAAAAGGAGGAAGAAGAGGAAGAAGAAGCAGAGGAGGAAGAAGAAGAAGCAACAGAAGAGAAGGAAAAAGAAAAAGAAGAAGGAGGAAGAAAAGGAGGAAGAAGAAAAAACAGGAAGAAGAGGAGGAGGAGGAGGAAGAAGAAAAAACAGGAAGAAGAGGAAGAAGAAGAGGAAGAAAAGGAGGAGGAAGAGGAGGAGGAAGAAAAACAGGAAGAAGAGGAAGAAGAAGAGGAGGAGGAGGAAGACGAGGAGGAAGAGGAGGAGGAAGAAGAAAAAACAAAGGAAGGAGAGGAGGAAGAAGAAGACAACGCCAACACAAGAGAAGGAGGACTGGCGAGGATAACGTGTCCTCCAGCTCTCTCCAACGTGGAAGGAACAGCCCCTCCTGTGCCCCAAATAAACCAGCCCCCCTCGCTTTCCCCCTCATAGACATATAGGCTAAGTGAGTGAGCAGCCGCAGTAACAACAGCCGCCCCAAACGGATTAAGTTATATAAGCCCTCCCCCTCCCCGCTTTTAGGAAGGCGTGGAGGCGGGGTGGGGTGGGCAGAAGGGGAGTCGCGTCTCCCCCGGCCCTGCCTCCCCTCTGCCTCTCTCCCTGCCACTGTGTGGCTTTGATTGTATGGCTCAGGTTGATGGGGCGCGGAGCCTGGCGCAGGCCCAGGCCTGGGAGGAGGAGGAAAGCTGCTTAGCTCGGCCTGGGGTTGCCATGGCGACGAGGAGGAGGCAGCAGCAGCAGCCACGGCGGCGCGGTTGTCAGTGAGGGCGAGGGAGCCGAGCCGAGCGGCGGAAATTGGGAGCAGGCGCCCGTGGTGGTGGTGGTGGTGGTGGGGCTTGCGGGAGGAGAAGCCCACTGCCGCCGCCATCGCCATGGATGTTCACTGCGACTGTGCCGAGCCCACCGCGGTGGGTGAGCAGCCGCCACTGCCGCCGCCGCCATCGGGCAAGCTCAACAAAACCGCCTTCAAATTGTTCAAGCGGAGGAAATCCGGCGGCGCCATGCCAAGCATCTTCGGCGTGAGGGGCGGCAAAGGCAAAAGCGGCGAAGGGGGCGGCGGCGGGGGGCAAGCAGCGTCGACAGCAGCAGCCCCGGCGGTGGGGCTGGGCATGGTGAGGAGCAAGACCCACGACGGGCTGGCCGAGGTGGGGCTGGAGAGCGGCAAGAAGGAGGAGGACGAGGAGGAGGAGGAGGCAACAACAACAACAACCACGGGGGTCGACGGCCAGGACGGGGCCAAGGAGCCCCCCATCCCCTCAGCCACTGCCGTGGTGGTGGTGGGCAAGTCCCACAGCTTCTTTTCGCTTTTGCGCAAAAACGGCCGCGCCAGTGATGGTGGTGCCAAAGGCGAGAGACCCAAAGGGCGTGGGGGGCTCAAGGGGCTCTTCAGCAGCATGAGGTGGCACCGGAGGGACAAGCCCGGAGGAGGAGGAGGGAAGGAAGATGAAGCCAGCACTGAAGGCCCCGCCACCCTCCTCATGCCAGGCTCCCTCACCGCCAGCCTGGAGTGCATCAAAGAGGAGGCACCGCGACCCCCAAGCGAAGCCCCCAGGAGCCCTCCAGCGTCAGGCAGCGGCGGTGGTGGGGACCAACTGCCAGCCCCCCAGGCCACTGAGGCAGTGGCCACTCAGGAGAAGCAGGAGGCGGAGGAGGAGCTGCTGCCCACCTTGTTCACCCCCCGGGGAGAGGAGCCTCCCCGGATCCCATCCCAGGTGAAGGAGAGCTATCCCGAGCCGCCGGAACCCCCCGATGGGCAAGAGACCAAGGAGGACCCAGCTATAACAGGTGACATCCCCATCAAGCCTTCCCCCCCTCTTGAACCCGAGTGTGAACGCGGCCAAGAGACGGCGGCGGCCCCTGACCCTTCCTGTCTTGATCCACCCTCTGAGCCATCCGTTGACCGTATTTGTTTGATGTTTGCTGACGTGACTTCACTGAAAAGCTTTGACTCTCTTACAGGCTGTGGGGACATTATTGCTGACCAGGAGGATGACGTGAGCAGCGGCGGTGGCAGTGGTGCAGGTGGAGGTGACAAGGGTACTCCTGGGCTCAGCAAAGCAGGACCCTCCAAAAAGCCTCCCGGCGTGGTGACTTACCAAGGAGGAGGAGAGGAGATGGCCAGCCCTGAGCAGGTGGGGGACACGTGCGCCCCGGAATTCTGGGATATGTTGTCACAAACAGAGGGAAAGCCACAGGAGACACCAAGAGGGAAGGAATCCCCCAAGGCCTCCAAAGATAGCAGTTGTGCCAAAGTGGGGCAGGGTGTATCCACTGTTGGGCAGCACATTGGTTTCAGCCACAGCCACAAAGAAGACCAGAAAAGCAGAGAAAAGGAGCAACAGGAAGCTATCCCCAGCAGTGATGAGGGCTATTGGGATTCTACCACACCTGGACCTGAGGAGGACAATACCAACAGTATCCAGAAAGAGGTGATTCCCAGGGACAGCTACAGTGGGGATGCTCTCTATGATCTATATACTGATCCAGAGGAAAACACAGCCACCGTGACTTCTGCAGAAGACATCACCTCTGTGACTTGTGGCAAGCCACTGTCTCCTGTAATGACCACATGTCCAGTCAAAACTCATACAACTTCACTCAAGGACTCCAAGATACCCATCAGTATCAAGCATTTTACATCACCACACAGCAGCCACGGCCCAGATACCAGTAACAGCCATCACATTGCACACCATCAGCCTACCAAAAGTGAAGTCCCAAGAACAAAAATCCCTGTTTCTAAAGTTCTCGTACACCGGGCCAGTTACCGGAGCTTAGCAGGGACAACAGGTAAAGCAGCCACATATCATGAAAGTGCCAAAAAATAGGAAGAGGTTAAGATGAGCATGCAAGTCTTTACAAGAACACACTAGTAAGCGTTTTGGCATCACCTAAAGGAAAAAGTCTACATGTGTCTCTTCTGTGAATACAAGGGACATGTGCTTCTGAATTCCATCTTCATATATAGAGTATATATGTGATGTTAGGTTCTTTTTGAGCACTTTTTAAACATTTGTATATGTTTTTCTGAAGCACTAAACTATTTGGGAGACCACTTTTCCATGCCTTTTGCGGAAGCAGGACTTTAATTGGGGATATAATCATTAATGCAAACACGTGCCATGAATTCTTCAACACGGATGGAGCTATAAGAGAGAGAGAGAGGACCAAAAGAAGCTTTCCAGCATATATGGTGGTTATTGTTTTGTTTTAAATATTTTTGGCCTATACTGAAAAATGATGCCTGCTCTAATACTGTGCAAAAATGTCAAGCAAAATAATAATTATGATAATAATAAAAACAACAACAGTAAAACCCCAGGTATTTAACCTGAGATGTAGAGAGTACTGTCAACCAGCAAAAGATTCAACTGGTGAAAGGTAGCTGATTAATGAGTTAGGTGGATTTCTATAATAAGAAGAGATATTTTTGTTTGTTTGTCTGTTTGTGTTGGATCCGTCCTAATGTAAATGGGTAATGAAGACATCTAGTGAACTCTCAGATGTTTACACCAATATTTTTCCGATGCATAAAATAATCAGGTTCAAGGGAATAGTTTTCCTAAATGCCACTATAGAGACAACTACAAAATTTATATATTAAATTGTTCTTCATGTATAAATAGATGCATATGTTAATTTTAGTGCTACTGTTTTTTATATTAAAATGTCTTTCTGTATTTACTAGAGTTGAAGCAAAGTTAGTTTTTATAGATTGATAATTTTACAATTCTAAATGTTTGGATTGTCTTTAAAAGTAGAGCAAAATTTTATATGGGCTCTAACAACCCAGGATAAACAAGTCTGCTAATCTTACAAAAGTATGCATGCACAGTACCAAGGTTTTCATATTCTTTTGCAAACCCCATGTTTTCCAGCATAAAATAGAATACTGGTTCAGTCTCTTGCAGGGTTCCTGCCCAAGGCTGCACACCCATTTAATATACATGTGTGTATACCCACACACAAACACATATATTTCAAGAGATAAATCAGTTTGGGGTATTAAACAAAGCTGAGTTCCCCCTCACCTGAATTTAGACTTAAATATTATTTTACTTTAAGAACAAGAGGGAAATTGACAAACTTAAGCCATAAAATGGTTTTATCACTTTGGAGGTAACAGACATCTTAATGGCCCCTGAATATAAGCAGTGCTACTGAAATGTGGTTACTGTATTGACATCTTTTCAATGTAACAGCATCACATGATGTGCCTAAAGACCTATTTCCAATTTAGATTGAAAAAACCTCATTGAGTCCTAATGGAATGTCAGTTTAAAAAAATAGAACAACACTAGAGTGCTGTTTCAGTACATCTGGAAAACAGTGTATATTTCTTTTTTTTAAAAAAAAATCAAAACTTGGGTCATAAGAACTATATATTATATGACTTAGAAAATCTTACATTTATTTAAGTCAGTTAAATTTCACCTAGTTAGCAGTTTGTTTAACATCACCTTTTATTTTACATTAAATAAATGCAAGTATACAAAATACACATTTAAGAGTGTTATGGCTGCATGTCAAGGAAGAAAAGCTAGAAAATGTGAAACCTGTAATCTTACTAGGCTGCTTTTATCCCATTGATTTAAATGGTATTTGGGCAACCTTTATATAGGATTTCAGAGGACCAGCACATTTATTTACAAAGGTCAAGTTTTCAAACAGCGACTTTAGACAAGAACTTGCCACAGGTTTTCCCCCCTTCTTTTGTAAAACTACGGTATGAACAGCTGAAAACCCTGCACACACACATACCCAAGGCTACCATACATTGATTTTTAAAGAAGGTTCAGTTTCTTAAGTGGCTTGCATGTGAGGGGGCGAGAAACACAACCAACACCACACCCCTGGGCATACCGGCCTAGTTAAGTGGCTTTTTGGATCCGAGCCAAGGCTGCTATTCACAGTGGTCAAGTTCTAAAGAATTTGGGAACTAGTTTGGTGATCCGAAGGGATCTTTAGATTTATTTTCCTGAACAGCAGCCTACATGCCACATAGTTAAAAACTGCTTTTGAAAGTGTGGCAGTGAGGTTGAAGTCATTTCAAAAACATTTAGTGATTTGGCTGTTTAACACAAAAGTTAAGCAGGCTAGATAATTTGGATTCCAGTCAAAAATATATCTTGCTTGTGGCAATGCAGATACAGGTTTTGATCCTCAAACAATTTGATCCTAGTGTAAAGTGGAATACTGCTTTTAATGTTTTGTAGATTACATACACCAAGGTTAGGGTGGGTCATGTCTTCCATTATCCAAGAGGAGGGAAGCCTTTCACTCCATATATTCTTTTCTGCTCTGTTTGGAGCCAGAAAACTTGAGTTCTTGGATGCTTCATTGGCAATAAGTTCTATTGTAATCAGTCAGTCTCTCAAGTACAACTCATATTTAGAATCACAGTGATAACGCACCCATTGCAATGGCTTATTTTGTATACTTTTCAGAATCTATTTGGCAGTGGTAACAGGTGCACCCTTTCACAAAAACATATTCTACATATGCATGCATATTCCTATGGACAGTACATATTGTACATGACACACTTCGGTAATATGGTAAAGGGCACATACACTTCCATGGACAGACTAACATTTCCAGGGTATATACAGCAAATCTTAACAAACCATTTTGACAAGTTACTTATCTTTGCCAAATAAAAGGATTCACTTTTGACTTGATTTTGCTTGGGTTTTGTTTTCTAAAAGATGTAGGATGTAGAAGGTAATTGGCTCATGCTCCTATAGTCCCTCCCTTTGAGGATGACAAAATGGTTTTCCTTTTGTAGCTGTTATACTCTGGAAGGAAAGAATGTAGAGGGCAGATAATGATTTTAATCCTAAGCATATAACAGCTATTCTCAATTGCACATCTGTGAAGGTTATGTGCTCCATGTGCATGCTATTTATGCAGAACTATCAAAATATTGCTTGTTTTGTTTTTGAAAGAGAAATTAGATAAAGGAGTAATGCAGGGTGTTGAAAGATGAGCTGGAAAGAGGATGTTGTGATGGGCAGAGATTGAATTACAAGGCCAAAGTAGAAGTTGGGTCATTTAAACTACCAAGAAACAGCATCATTCGAGATATCTTATTTTTCTTGCAATTTTTCCTCATATACATTTACTTATCTGCAGCCTGTATGTATGCAGAAACACTACAACTAACCATAGATAAAGTTTCCTTTGCATTTATGACTAAGAGGCACCATTACTTATTATTTTTTGTCTTTCTTTTGCTTCTTTGCTCTTTTTGTTTCCATCTTATACATCATCTTTTTAGGGATGGAAAAAGCAGCCTAAGGTATAATACATCCATCCATCTTTTTCTTAAGTAATAGGACCAACATTAACAGCTGTCAATGTCTGTAGTAGTTATTTAGCAACATTTTTAGAACTGTTTTGCATGAAACAGTGTTTCTGTGAACAAAAATGCTCATGCGATTTGGCTGATAAGGGAGTAGCAACATGTACACAACTAACTAGCAGTGACAGTTAGGTCTTGTTAAGGGGAACATGTAATTTGTCTTCAGCCTTACACACTGATGGTATGCCAATAGTATTTGTTTTGTGGTATCAAAATGGAATTAAATTTCCCTAATGTATGCCTTTGGAAATGTACTCATGATAATAAACAGGGGATACCAAAGTTGCTATACTCACAACACATACTGTTATATAAGTGAAAAGACTCCACCTCAACATTAGGAGGAACTTTTTGACAGTAAGAGCTGTTCGGCAGTGGAACGCACTCCCTCGGAGTGTGGTGGGGTTTCCTTCCTTGGAGGTCTTTAAACAGAGGCTGGATGGCCATCTGTCAGGGATGCTTTGATCGTGATTTCCTGCATGGCAGGGGGTTGGACTGGATGGCCCTCGTGGTCTCTTACAACTCTGCAATTCTATGATTCTATGACTGATATCTGTGAGGAATTAAGGAAGGAGTTAGTCTGTGATTATGAGGTGTTAAGGACGTAGGAAGCAAGCAGTTTGTAGCTATCATTTTGTACCATCTAGTAGAGTAGCAGTTTATTTGTCTGCTAGCAATGTTAATATGTTGTTGACAATCATATCTTGAAAAGAAAAAGGAGAAGGCAGCTTGAAGTAATGTGTTTTGTCAACTTCTGTGATTTTTTTAAACCACAAAAAACAGGACATTGACTGATTTATTAGTAATGTCAACAACTTTGTAGAAAAGGATGATTTCCACATTTTGAAGACACAGTTGGCATGATAGGCACTCAGAGTACATTCACAGGGTGTCTGTGTGAATGAAGGCAAGCTTTGTGAGAAAGAGGTTTTACACAGGTCTGTCTCTGCCCAAACCTCTGAATTCACTGGACTGTTACCAGAGCTGGAAGTCTGAGGCAATTTCAGGTGCTAGGAATGGATGAACCCCAATTCTCACATGTTAATTTGGCCTAAAAGAAAGCAGTGGAAAGTTCTTCTCACAACTGCAAAATATAATATGTGGAAATGGCGCATTTGTACCAGTGCTGCATCTTTGTGCAATGTTTCTCCCTTCATCCAGAATCCAGCCTTTGATTATGTGCCCACATTCTGCCATGGTCCATCAGCATAGTTACATACAAGCCACATGCTACCACAGACTGGTGTTTTCATAAATAGCTCTTAATCATGCACAAAACAGTGACTTAATCATGCACAAAACAGGACAATGTTATTACCCATTTACTCAGAAACAAGTCCTATTCCTCAGGGCTCTTACTCCGAGACAGTCGTGCATAGGATTTCAACCTTAAGTGGCTAATGATTTTGAATTCTAAAATTCTGCAGCATATACACTGCAGTTAATTTTTGCCAGGATGTTTTTATTTTTAATAAGAAGATTATATTTGTATGTTAGAAATATAAACAGTGCCTAATACAATGCACTGAAAAGGATGTTCAACAAACACGAGCACGGTGATAGGTTAATGATGGGGAAAATGGTAAAGTGCTGGAATTAAAGAATGAAGCATGAGACGGCATTCTATAGAGCTGTGCATTTTAATCACTAGAGATATCTTTATTTCTGCAGCCTTGATAGGTGGAAATGATCTTCCAGGTCCCAAAGATGCTGTATTCTTTAATAATGAAGTCATTATTTTTATTTTAAAAAGGCTTTATTTGTGTAGGATTCTGCTTGTGATGATTTCTTGTACATTTGTTACCTTTGTACATAACAAGTAAAGAGTATGTTAGATCAGGTATTTGGCATTTTATACGTTTTGCACTTGCAGGTCACCTTGTACATTTTATATGTTGTTAGAATCTATTATGTAATAATGTATGGTTCAAGTATTTTGTGTGGCATATGTTTTTTAAAGGACACCTCCCCGCCACCTTCTAATGTATGAACTGCTCTTTGTGATCTTACTTTGCTCCCATAGATGTAAAGTTTGTTGCACCGTAGGTGTGGCCTTCCTGTGAGACAATGACTTTCTTCTCATCTCAGTGCGCACGCAATTTTCTCATTGGCAGCAGTCCATAGCCCACTTATTCTGGTGCAGTTCAGATTACTTTAGCCTGGGATAAATGGCATGTGGACTGCAGCCATTAACAATCATAAGGAAAAAAGCACATATAGGAGATTTAAGATAGGCCTTACTGCTATAAGGTAAACACATGCTCAGTGTTACTGAAGAAGTGAACTGATCACCCTGTAAACTTTTCTGCCCCAATATCCTTAGCTTAGCAATGGATGGAATCTATAGATTTCTGATTATAAACTCATCCTATGAAAATTCCTTCTCTGGTTAATTTTTCATGGCCTCTACTGAATTATTTATCTAGACTAAAACGATATTGCACCAAAGTCTTTGAAATGTTTGATTCTAAGGGCAATTTCAGCATAGTATTTCAATTCCATTGAAGCCAAATTGCCATGCTTTGCTTAGTGAAGCAAAACTGTTAGTTGGTCTGGAAATTTATGGGATACCCAGGCTCAAAGAAAGCTTTTGATTTGGTTCCTAAGCTTGCTTGGAAGCTTATTGCCCTTTTAAATAGGATGCTTTCCAAGAACACAATTTTGTTTAGATGGTGGCATGGATGAGGCAGTTTTATTTTACTGTAGATTTAGAAATTAGACCTCCAGCAGCAAAATTCTGGGTTTTTTTAAGGAAATGGGACTATAAGTAAAATTTTAGTGCTCTTTCTATGAAATTCTGTTGCTTTTTCTTTTTATGAGTAAAAGCATACTATATGAATACTCTAGGATAGTTGTGGATTGACATATTTTGTGCAGTGATAGCAACAATATATTCCACACCTACTAGACAAAAATAATTCATTTGCCCACATATAACTGTAATATTATTAACATTTTGCATAGCAGAGTATAATGGTAGTACATTTTAGAATAATCTTGGGATTGAATCTATTCATTTTATTGCCACTCACCATAGTGAAATGCCATAATTTGAAATGAGAATAGGTAGATACGTGTATCTTAAAACATTACAGTTTCATAATAAAGGGGAAAAAACATGGTATGACAGTTCCAATTCCATTACAAAAAGTAGCTATGTGGGAAGTTGATTGGGGCCACAACGTGGAGGAGATTAACTCTTTGCTTCTATGCCACTGACACAATTTACCCTGCCTCTGCCCTGAAACTGATTCCATTGTTGAGGGAAATTTTTAAGCTGAACTGCTTAAACCCATAAATTATCCCATTTACAGCAAACAGCCTATTTTAGTGAGGAGCATTTGGATCCTGAGAACTGGTGTGGGTTCAAAGAGTGAAACTTCACGGTCCCGATCCAACCCCCTTCCCCCACAGCTGCTTTCAAAATGAAGATACAAATCTCTCACATCATGGGTAGTGTGATCCTGGTAGTTGTTCTGTTGTGTGGGTGGAAAACAAAAGAGCCTTGTCTCCAGCCTCTTGGCTGAAATAGACTGGGAAAATTTCCAGTCTTTCCAAAGAATCTAATCTGAGGGCTGCTTCAAGTACCGCATTGCTTTGGTGCATACCTTCTAGACTTGTATGTTCAAAGATACATATATCGTGGTATCGATACAGCTAGAGAGCCAGGACTGGCTAAGA
Organism: Gambelia wislizenii; assembly: GCA_030847615.1. Taxonomy (NCBI): domain Eukaryota; kingdom Metazoa; phylum Chordata; class Lepidosauria; order Squamata; family Crotaphytidae; genus Gambelia; species Gambelia wislizenii. Next base: position 341,014,286 of record JAUMIR010000003.1, read on the forward strand.
CTCACTAACAAGTGTACACTTGGTGTCAAAGGTGATCTTATCACATAATGTGTGTGATGAACACGCCCCTGTATTATAGCTCTGTAATGGAAGTTGTAATGTAGCATGTAGTAATAGAAAGAACACTTGAGCTGTCCTGGCCTCAGTATCGAAACAGTAAGGATCAATCAGGACCTGTTGCTTTTGTAGACATCCCTTCATGATAGGTTTAAGTTGTCTTGAATCTTTGTCTATTCTTTTTTTGCCTCTCGCTCTACTTCTGCTTGAAAGTGTTCATACCATGTTACTTAACATTTTCAGAGAAACTTCTGGAGCTGATTGGCTTTAATAGGGCAAGAAACTGCTTCTAATTCATGTAGCTAAGACAACATCAAAGAAAAGGAAGACACACAAGCTATTGTTAAATTTCTGAGGTCAGGGACAACAAGCCTTAAGAAAACCAGGCTAACTAGTAGTAGAAGTACAAAGAAGCAAGTACCAAGTGGCTGGGACCTGGGAGGTCTGGTGTAACATTTTTCTCATATTCATCCTTGAGCTTAGGCAAAAATCAGATGGTAAATATTTTTTATTACTATTATTAAAGTGTTAGAAAAGTGGTGCTAAAAGTGGAGTTCTCAGTATTAGGAGAAGGGGGTGAATCCACATGGGAGTCCCAATAAAACAAAGTTACCATTTTTTTTCATAGGTGCCAACTCTTCTTTTAATGCCATGGATTGAGAGGACACCAGTGATAGTGCCAGTCTGCTTTTTGCAGCCTATGACTCAGTGTGCTTAGAAAACCCTATCTGTTTGAATGGGACAAAGATTAAAGACATGCAATAGCTTGTGATCTTACCATAAAAGATATCATGTCTGTGCCCATCAATACATCTGTGCCTGTGAAATTTCTGACCTTCTGTGGCGGGATTTCCACCATAAACTGAACAGCAGTAGCTGGTATTGCTTGCTTAGAGTGGAGTTTATATGTAAAGGGAACCTCTAGTTGTTTGTATTCCATCAGCACAGGCATTTTCCTCTATTCTGTATACAGACCAGTAACCTTTCAGCATTCTGTGTTGGTGCCTTCTTTGAGCAGGCATCTCTCTGCTGATAGATTCTGCTTGTTAGTTTTACATTAGGCTCTTTCTAGCATCAAGTGAGCATTTTATTGTGTCTCTCTCCCGCTCCACCACTACTGTATGTATTTTCTCATTGCCTGCAACATACTGTATACTCCATGCACATCCCTCTTGCTCCTCTGCCAGCAGTGATCACATCCTGCTTATCCTTCATTCAATTTGTCTGCTGCCAGCAATGTTTTCTCCATGCCCATCCCTGTCCACCCCATGAGAAGTGTGTTTTCCAGGAACATTTTCCCTTCCTCCCTCTTCTTGCCAAATGTGTATTTTTTTTCTGCAGCCTAAGCACACTGCAGGCGGTACATGCATTGGCTATGCGCATGTCACACTGTATCAGTAGTGTTTCTTTCAATGAACATCCTCATCCATGCATTTTTATGAGCAACCCACTCTGTTTTGCTATCTCATTGTTGCAAATATGTTCCTCTCGCCTTTCTCCAAAACAGCTGAACTCTATTAACCTTCCATGAATGGCGTGTGGCTCTTTTTTATTGCAAAATTTTCTAGTAAACAATGCTGTTGTTAGAGGATCCATTTTGTTTAGGATGAGATGTCGCTGTGTATTGTGGAAAGCCATTCCCCCCTGCCCAGTATATGGTAGAAAAGGCTGCTGGCTTGTGTTTGATTTATCTCAATACATAAAGACCCAAAGTGTACAGATTACAGTTGCTGTCAGGAAATAGGGAAGATAGAATTTGTCCTTTAATGAGCTAATTGTTCTGACTGACACTAATGCAGTCAGAGCTTTAGGGCACACACTCACCATCACTTAATACAAAATGGTTATCACTTTAATAAGGTTTAGCCATTCTTTTATGTACAGCATCAAGATAGTTGGTGAATTGTAAAAGATCCCCCCCCCCACACAGCTTTCACTATCTGTGCATGTATGGTATACATTTGAACCAACTGGTGATATGAATTCAGAAACTGGTTACTGCAATTCATCTCAAATGAAAGGTTTGGTTTTGCATATGTGTTACCAAAGCTGAAATACAGAAACTTCCATACTTTAAGAAAAAAGATGTTGACACTAATGAAAATAGAATCTACAGTCTTATAATCCACAGCTCCACTTTGGTTTAAAGATTTGTTTCACTGTTATACAGACATTTACACTGTTTTGTATATTGTTATGATAATATTTTTCTTCCTGATCAAAATGCAAATCATGTCTTTCTTTCCTTTTGTTGTGATTGTTTTTCCATTTTAACAAGCAACCCCACTCCAGGACTTGACCCTGGTGTTTAGCATGTGCATTCGAAGCTAACACAGTCATTGACATTCTTAATTTAGCTTGTGATGGCAGAAATGGGATCTGATCCTTAGAAGTACAGTGAATCCTACGTGCTGTCTACTGTGCCACTGCCTGCCCTCATTTTGTATTTTTTAAGTTTTTTTTCTTTTTAACTTTAATTGCTGTTTCAAGTAAAAAAATTATTCTTTAGCAAATTGATGGTGTTGGTTTAAGATTGTAAACAAGACCAACATCATCATAATCTCATTATTATTATTATTATTATTATTATTGGTCTGTGTTACATTAAAGAAATCACCACTGAAGTATCAAAGTAGTACAGTCTATTTTTTCAGACACACTGAAGAAAAAACAATGTTTTATCTGCTTTGAACAAATGCTTACCTATACAGAAAGGGCTACAACTCTCTCTAGCCAATATTATAGCCTTCTAACATTTTTCCTAGTTACTGTTATCAGCTGAGCAGCCATGGGTCCTGGAGGCAGTTATCACGGAGTGCAAACAGTAACTGAAGAGGCAAATGACCACAAACATTCCCACTGTTCTGGCAAATCAGATCCACACATGGAAACAACCTTCCCTGAATGCAGAACTGATGCAAATACAGATAGATAGCAGGAATTGTGGCTGGGAGCCTACCTTGCCATTTTTGTTATGTATGCATAACTAAGTAATATCTCCTATACCAACCCTCAAACCTACCTTAGCAGCCAGCAGCCGCTCCGAGTGATGGACACCTGCTCTGCTGACAGTTGGGGTGCAGCAGGATGATGTTTTCAGCCTCCTCCCACCAGTGATCAGTGGTGCAATGTGGAGTTTCAATAGGGGTCCTGCTTCTGATTGTCATACCACAGGTTGCTTGGTAGGAGGTGGCTGAAAATGTCATCCTGCTGCAACCTGATTGCCAGCAGAACAGATCTCCATTGCTTGGTGCAGCTGCTGACTGTTTGGGTAGGTTTGGCAGACATTTGCATTCATGGCAATAGTGCCATGATTGTGGATACATAGTATTAGTGAATGTGGAGTAGTTATGGATCCATAACTCTGAGTTACAGAGGTGTAACTGCAATACAGGATGCCAGCCTATATCCACATTGTGATGCTCCTCGCAAATTCTTTGAATTTGTTGTTCATGACTTTTGGTGTGTATGGGGATACCAACCCCAACCATAAACAGAAGGTGTTAAATTTTATTAATCTACCCTCAATGGTAGGTGGAATGAGACTACTGTCTCCAGGCAATGTCTTCCCATAACTGGGGGATGGGAATCATGTGGCCCTCCAGATGTTGGCCTGCAATTACCACCAGCATTGCCAATAATGAAGAATGCTTGGAGTTATAATCTGACAATATCTGGAGGACCACAGGCTTTCCCATTTGTGCTATAGCTAATAATAGTGGCATAGGAGTAAGAGTATCAGAAGACATGGTTTTTTTCAGTGCATGAGAACCTGAATCTGCTGTAACTCCTTTCACAATGCCATTAAAGATATAAGATCCCTGTTCTTTGCAGCTGGGTATTCAGTGTAGTGTAGTGGTTTGAGTGTTGGACTATGACTCTGGAGACCAGGGTTTGAATCCCCACTCAGCTATGAGACCCACTGGTTGACCTTCGGCAAGCCACACTCTCTCAGCCTCAGTAGGCAGTAATGGCAAACCCCCTCTGAACAAATCTTGCCAAGAAAACCCCATGATAGGGTCACCTTAGGGTCACCATAGGTCAGAAATGACTTGAAGGCACACAACAACAACAACAACCTCTTCCCCTGCCCTCTCTCTTTTCTTAAAAACCCTACATGAACAAAAACAAAACCAAGGAAAGAAGATGGTGTTGATGCTAGGTAACTTAGGCCAGACTTCAACCAACCTGTGGGTCGTGACCCACCATTTGAAGAACAATGCAATAAAGTAAGCCTAACACCAAGCTTGCTGCCAGATGGAGAACTCTTGGCAAAGGTTGGGAAAATTACTTTTTTGACCACAACTAACAAGGCATCTTCTGGGAGTTATGGTCCAAAAAAGTAACTTTCCAAGTTCTGTTCCTACCACCACCAGTCAAATGACACTGTGTACCCAATGTCTCTTTCTGTCCTTAATAGAATTTCTGTCATTTAAGAAAAGGATTAAAAGTGGTGGAAAAACGTGGGTGGGACAACATAATCTCGACACCTGTAAAAGTCCACAACTAAGTCTGGATGATCACACAGTAAAAACCTAGAAGCTTCCTAAAATATAAAAATGACCTCTTTCATTGAGCACAAGAGGTGATGCCTGTAGCGTTGCATAAAATATGAATTGCCTATTCAATATGAATAATAAACAAATATTACTCCTCATTAACATCAGCATTTTGCCACATAAGTAGTATGCTGGGCTGAAGAGGGAAGCATTGCCATGATGACTGAGAGCAGCAAAATCTCACATTTTCCAGTATTTGTATCAGCAAGAGCTTGCCAGAAGGATTACTGGAGTCCATTAGAACTGCTATTGCTAAGATTGCCATAACACATGATGCAAGAGGTCTGGAAACCAAGGCCTATGAGCTAGATATGTTCATCTTAGAGAAGAGAAAACCGAGAAGTGACATGACAGCTAGGAAGAACTTTGTCCCCATAAAAGCTATTCAACAGTGGAAGAGATTGCCTCAGAGAGCGGTAGACTTGCCATCTTTGAAATCTTTAAACAGAAGTTGGATGGGTATCTTTCAGGAGTGCTTTAGTTGTACATTCCTGCATAGCAGGGAGTTGGAATAGATGGCCCTTGTGCTCCTTCCAACGATAAGATTCTATGATTCTGTGAAAACAGAGCTGTCTTTAATAGTAGCCAATGAATGGATTTTTTTTTTTTACCAATGAATTGAAAAGGTATGAAAGCATGATCCAAACTAAATCAGAAAATGGTACCAACCTCATTGCATGCAGAATATCCTAGGTTTTTTTCTAGTTTCTTCAGATAGGGTAGGAAAGACTTCTGGCTGAAAGCCCGGAGAGGTGCTGCCAATCAAAACAGACAAAGACTTGTCTATACGAGGCAATAAAATGTGGATTGGTGCACAGTAACACCAATTCACAGCATCTTTCATTTGTCTCCACGGTTTTTTGGCAAGACTGCAGGCTATCCCCGTTTGCTGTTCAAATGGGCATATCTGTGAGTCAAGATGGGGGTTCAATGAATTACTCACATTTTTATTCCCCCCAAGTTGCTGCTGCCAACCTGTATTTTTTAAAAAACTAAATCCAAAGTTTGGAAGTGTGATCTTCTGCTTAGATAAACACATAAACAACAACAAAAAATACCATTTCGTCACCTCAGCACATGATTGCTATGGCAAAAATCCAACACTGTGGTTCTGGGTGCTGCCTTGCTAGCAAGCTCTGCCCCCTTCCCACACATCCAACCAATCAGCTATCCATTTCAAAAATGCGCAGCAATGCGATTTGGTTGTCCTAACGAGCAGGAGCGCGCATTTCCCCTGCATTTTTTTAAAAACTTGGAGAAAGTCCCAAAGTCTTTTGTAGCATTGTTTTTGTGGGTCTGGGGCCCCTCCTTCCAAATACCATGATTCAATGTGGGATTTCATTAGGACAAATTGAATTCTCAAATTCCATGAGGAGTATTTTTGCCCTTTAGACAAGCCCTCAGTAATAGCAACAGTTTGTTATTGTTCTTTCCATGTTTTCTAGGAACTTTAAGGACAAAGCACTTTCAGCGTGTCAAGATTACCTCTGAGAAAGCTGGACTAGGTTTGATGCAAGCTGACTGAGATGGATTTGTATTGTTATAAAATATTGATTTCATGTACTGCATCTGGCACATTTTAACTGATGGTTTGCTTTCAGCTACAAGGATCGCCTCCCCAAGTTATGCTGAGCTGTCTGCAATGCAGTAATATAGAGCCAAAAATTAGCTTTATATAAAAGCAGCATGCACAAATCATTAGTATATAAAATGCAACAACATTTCAAATGCAAAGCCATGACAAATATAAATACCAGTGGCAGATAAATTGCATTACTAATATTGCATCATCTACCTGGAAACCCAAACAGTCACCTCCAATAGTAGAAAGCGAGTGTCCCATAACTCAACACATTTAATTGCATTTACATGCTTGAAATTGTGTTGGATGGGAATCCATCAGTGCTGCTACTACTACTACTACTAGTAGTAGTAGTAATAAATCAAACAGAAGTTGTAACCAGCTAATCTGAAATCCCCTAAGCATCATTTTGGGGTAACTTCAGCTGATTTCAAGGGAATGACACAACAGGAAAGACCAATGCTCAGAACAGCTTGTATGTTGCCCACTCAAGCTTAGCGGATTTACAGATTAGTAGATTGTGCTAAAGTAGTTAACTTTCTGAGATAATGTGGCCTACAATAATATGTTATTTCTACCCATCTTATCAATATGCATGCAAGATGGAGCTAATCTGCTTATTCCCTGGTGTTCCATACGTCTTCTAATGGGCACAAACACACACACACACACACCATCCCCCCACCCCTGTGCAAGGTTGTTTCTTCATCCACTTCACAACCAGGAACAGCTCTTCTGTAGACATCTTGCATGTTCTGAGCCATCCCCTCCTAAAAAGCTCTCAGCTTTAAATATCTCCCATAAAAATCCTCAGGGACTATCTGCAGCATAATTGGATCCCGCGTCTTTTAGGCAGTTCCATGCCTTCATTTTCCTTTCAGCCATTTAATATTTCATTGGCATGACCACCAGATTTGATTAAACAATGTATGACACGTGCTACCAGCTTTTCTCAGAAAAACTGCAAAGTATTTCTCCTCTTAGCCCTTTTTATAAAACACTGTAGACAGAACCTGTTTGCATGGCTAAAGTTGTGATCCAGCAATCATTTAACTGTGAGTAAACCATATTGAACTCAACAGGGCTTATCTGCAAGAGTAGATAGGGATAGTAGTGCTGGGTAGTCTTCAGGCCTGTCAGATCCACTTTGATGTTCTATTAAAACTGAAACAATCTAAGTGTAAAATACAGACAGTGGCATAGAAATAACAAACAGGATTCCTCTGAGCACATCCTCAGCCCAGGAATATGTTTTCAGGACTGATGTACAAGTTTCCACTCCTTCTTTTCTCCCGCACTTGGAAAATGCTCTTCTTTTGAACTACAACTCCCCAAATCCCCCAGTCAACATGCTCCAGCAGCTACAATGGTTAGGTTGTATGGGAATTGTAGTCCAAAAAGTAATTTTTCTGGGTTTTGGTTTCCCCTTGGGCTTTCTTAGGGCCTGTCTAAATGGTGAAAATACTCCTCGCAGAATGCAAGGAGAATCCTACCTGTCTTAATGGCATTCTGCATTGTTTCGCTGTACTTAGGAGGCGGGGGGGGGACCCCAAAAATGTCAAAAAGCCTACACAGCTTTCCCTGGAGTTTTTTAGAAAACAGTGAGGGGAATGTGAGTTCCTACTCGTTGGGACAAGCGATTTGCTTTGAATCACTTTCCCATACAAGTGGAAGCACAAAGCTGATTGGCCATATGAGCACCAGGGATGGGGCTTGCTAACAAGGCAAGCACCCAGAACCACCGTGTTGGATTTTCGCCTCAGTGAACTAGTGCTAAGGCAATAAAACGAGGAGTTGTTTTCTTCTTTTTATTAAAGGCTAAATATTGCTCTATTGCACATAGGAATTTTTTTTAAAAAAAAAATTGGTGGCAGCAAATTCAGGTAAGTTAAAACACGAATAATTCACTCACTGCTGCCATCTTGAATGGTGGGCATATGAAGCTTTATGGGGCCAAAAAACCATTAAGACAAATCACAGCTGCTACAATTTGCTGTAGAGCAATCTGGGGGGTGGGTTTGCCTTGTATAGACAGGCCCTTAATTTCAGCAATATAAAAAAGAAAAAGCATATCTGTTTCTTCTATTCTTAATTGCTTTAGAGTGGGAAATCCTTTGGTTGCAGATTGCCCAGGGATTTAGCAGTAGATCTCGATCTCCTTTCTGCCTGTCCCTGATGGACTAGACTGTTCTGTAAATACAGCTTGGCTGTCTTAGATCTTAAATGTCCTGCAAGGTACAAACATTAACTGTAGTTACCCAATTTATTTTCTCTGTTTTCATTTTTCTAAAATTCTGTGGGGGAGGGTAGGTATACAATTATATTGGTAAAGAAATTTCCCCCCTTTCCTCTTCCTTTTATTTTATTTCATTCTTCTTCTTTACATTATTTGTGTGCTTTCTTTCTTTTTAATATGATGATGTATGTTGATATAATCCTGTTATAAATAAGATATCCTTTATACAAAAAAATTGCTTTACGGGTAAAAGAAGGTGACAATGCAGCCCATGCAAAAAGGTGACTGTCAGCTCCCTGAATCAGCAAGAGCCGTGATTTGAGCCTGAGTTATGAAGCCTTCCATTTCTGCATCAGTTCAAGTGATTCTGTTGGCACTATTTATAGAACACTGCTTTACAGTTCTATTAGCATATCTTCCCTCTGAGGATCTACGTGACTAACCCAAGCGTAAAGTCTTGCCCATTTGATTCTGTGCAGCAAGGCCTGCATAAAACCAGCCATTCTGGAGAGGAATGTTATAGTTTATAACTCACTGGAATGAATGGCCAGCTTCCAATATGACATGGTTACATCTCAAAAGAGGAGGCCTGCAAGATGTCATATTACCTACAAGCATAATGGGGGGAAAGGTTTACCCGTGCTCCTTAGTTAAACATACCCACCAATTGTCCTGATTTGGCAGGGACTCTCCCAGTTAATCCTCTGTCCTCCCACTTTTTCAGCTGCTTTACAAATGTCCCTGTTTCTCTCTCTTCCTCCCAATTTCCCCTTTTGGCCTCAGCTCACTTCAGTCACTGCAAACCGAGTTCAAAGTGCAAAAATGGTTTGTACTCAACTCAATGTGGCAAGAGATGAGGAGCAGGAGGACTCTTGTCCTTCCCAGTAGACCCAAGCAAAATCAAACTGCTGCAACCTCTCTTGACTTATGCATTTTTTCATCATTAATAATTTTTGCTGTTTTGACCACCCTCTGATGGTGCTTGGCCACATGTCCCCCAGTTTTCATCTGTGAAATGTTGTGGGCATGGTAAAATAATGGGATGGACTGGCTTCCTCTCTGCTCTGTAGTCCAAACAGACTGTTGCTTAGCATTCAAGTTCTAGCTGCCATTTTGGTGTTTGTGATGCTGCAGCTGGAAACAAGGAGCCAACAGTCATCATAAACATCATGGTGATGAAGGTGCAAAGATACTACAAACAGGAAACAGGCAAAGGAAGAGACTGAAAATGAACAGGCCAGCTGGGAACACTACATGGACCATCCACTGGGGCGGCGGGGGGGAGTCTTTTTGTAACTGAGGAATGGTAAGTCTACAACCCATCTACAATCACAAGCAAAAGCATGCCATGAAACTATGTCATCATTAGATGTGAGAACTAATGGAGGACCACAATTTGCAGTCCCAATTTAAAAAAAAAATAGAGAGAGAGAGCAAGGGAAGGAGAAGAGAAAAGTTCCAGATTTTCCAGGGAGTTAGGAGTGGTTTGGCACAGCTTTCTTGATCAGAAATACACACTGACATAAATTTTTATGGCCCCAAGAAACAGCTTGTTGGCAGATAAGTATACAGACCCAGGTGCAAGGATTGCTCTGCCAAGAAAGTATTCTGACTTGTGGTACTTTGCTTGTGATCCAAGGCCGCTGAAGCTATACTAGTGCAAACAGTGTGTGCTGAACTTGGTTGTTGCAACATGACATAATTCATGTTCCTAGACCTCAAGGGGAGACTGGGACCAAAACTCAGCAGGTGATGCGGCTTTCACACAATTTTATTGGAACTTTTTAGTTAAAATGGGGACATTGCCAATGAAGGCCAGTGGTTCCAAAGTCACTGGAGTGGTGAATCAGCTCCAGTTTTTAGTCTGAACTTTAAAGGAGGCATCCAACATGCTGTTGAAGTCATTTTGAGGAGAGAGGTCAGCACGTTGGACAGATCATTTATAATTCAGACAAAAAGCTACCACTGGACAGTAATCTATTGATCTGAGTCATTTACCAACTAAATGAAGTCAAAATTAACCCACGTTGCAACCTTCAAACTGCTCATCAGCAGGTAGGTATCTGTGGCACTCACAACTATTTGATCTTGCTACGGCAGCTGCTAGCACCTTTCTTTGTCCCCAGGGAAGACTAATTTCTTTGGATCTACGGCTCTGACTGCCTTCCAGATGGTAGCAGGTTTCTTAACAAGCTTTCTAATCGTCCTTTTCCCTTTGGGACTTCACTTCACCCTTATCTTGTCACATCTGGTTTACTCCAAGCTGGTGATTTGAATTAGGCACATCAGATATTGCTTCTCCAAGATTTCACCAACCATCAAGGTCTGTTTCAAATTGAACAGTTTCATTTAAAGATACATTACTTGGGCACCCTCTTGCACACACGCTGTTCATATGCTGCAGACGGACACTGCATGTGAACAAAACCTCAATTACATTGCAATGAAAAATGCAAGCATCTTTGTTTTGTCCTAAAAGTCCATTAATGCACATCACGGAGGCTCTCTCTGTGGCCTCTGGAGTCTTTCAGCTCGGAAGGTGCAGCTTTTCATGGCCTTCCAATTGCTTCCATTACGGTGCCTAAAATGAATTAAGAGGATTCCCAAGAGAAGAAAGGTTAAATCAATGGGATGTGGGAATGGGAGTGGATTTGCAAGCTTTGCCACAGATTGCCAGAAGGCTTTAGAACAAGTCCTTTAAGCTGACCATTTCATGGTGTCAGTAGATCAAGTGTATGGTGGTTACAGAATTGAAATCTGCTTCTTGCTAAAAGCCAGCTATCAAAGAGTTGGCTGGCATGTGCACAATGATGTGCAAGTATTACCCTTCTGCACACCTGCAGCTTTTGGCTATGCACCCCTCTTCTCCCTGCCCCATTTCTACCAAGTCCTCAGACTCTGTCATTTTGCTGTCAGCTCTTCCCTAACCCCCCATGCTATTGCTCCAGTTCCTCTGGATTATACTCCGTATTAATTCCCCGTTTCCTAAATCCCACTGCTTTTCTGGACATTCACAGGTCCCTATAGCTCATCATTTATTATTTATTTATTAGTCAGAGTTATATCTCTCCCTTCCTCCAATAAGCTTAAAACAGCATACAGGGCTCTTTTCCTCCTCACTTTATCCTCACAACAACAAAAACAATACTTTTGAGGTTGAGAGAGAAATCGCTTTGCTGAAGGTCACTCAGTGAGTTCCATGTCCAATGAAGATGAGCACCTGGATTGCCTGGCCCAGCACTCTAACCACAATGCCACACTGCCTGTTTTATTCCTAGCCCCTGCTTCTTTTACCTTTCTTCCCGGTTCCTTTTGCCTGACTAGTCCCTCTTTAGAATCAAAGCAATTCACCCAGTAGCAGTTTACACTCTCCTGCCTTTTTCACCTATTTCTGATGTTGGATCCGTGGCTTGTCATAGGGGGGAGTCACAGCATCCTTTAGCATATCAGGATCTAGATTTTGCCTCACTCTGTGGCTGCAGTGTATAGTGATTACTGAGGAAAATATTTAATTACAAGTAACGTATTATGTGTAAATAGATTATGGTTATTTGTAAGTAGGGACCTCCTAGTTCTAAGTTTAACTTTCATGGAAAGAGGTGCAACCTGAGCCAAGTCAGTTGTCCCAGTCCAACTCCCTCTTTAGGCCAATAGCAGTCAGCAGCTTCTATGACAGTGGATGGTATATCTGCTCTGAGTTTTGGTTTGATCTTTAAAGGAGCTGTCCGTTGTACTAAACCTATTTTGGAGATAGGGTTCAGCACCTTGGTAGCTCTTTTAAAGTTGAGATTAAAACCCATAATGAATTCACCATTCCAGTGACATGGAAGCCACCAGCGACTTGCTTCCTTACAGGTTAGCTCAGTCTCATCTGATTGAGAGATGGTGCTGTAACATTGGCCTCTGATGTGAATTATGGGAAGAGTCATGAAGGCAGCACACATATAGCCCTAAGGCCCTATTGGAGTTCTCCCCTTCCCCCAAAGTGTACGACCTTGGGATTATGACTTTGTGGTAAGAAGAGATGGGAGTTTGCTCCCGTCACTTCAGCAATGAAGATTGGGTTGCATATGTTGGGGCCACTTGAGGAACTCCTAATCTTCTCCTTTGGCCCATTCTGGTGCCTATTGTATCTATAGGCAAGAGACTCGCCTTAGTAGCAAAGAGAAGGAGCACATCCCCCAGCATCATGACCCTTAGCAGAAATGAGTGGAACACCAGGGCTCCTGGCTGCCATCCTGTTGGCAATGAGGAATTTCAAAGCTTTTGGAACTGATTGCTAACGGAAGGGCCATGAGCCAAGGCCTTCACATTATACAGGTTTTATTTGGGGTGCCTTCAGAAGTACTAGCTGCTCAATTGGAGAGGAATGACAGTCTTTAGAATGGATGGCTGAATAGCTTTATTGTAGTTTAAAATGGGCTACAGTCATTAGTTCTAACCCAGATTAGCAAATCAGCATAAAGAAAGTGATCATACTCTGCCTATTGGGAAAGCCAGCATTGCCAGTGAGTCCTTTGCAGAGCAGAGATTTGAACCTCCAAATTACTCATTTAAAGTAGACTGTCCTAATTTATATGAAAGCCCAGAATCTTTTCTCCATCAATCTTTCTCAGCCTGATCTCCACACAATGCACCCAATCCAGAAAACGTTATTTCAGTGAAACAATATGAAATCCCAGTACTAGGTTACTTGTCCCTTGGTTTCAAAGATGTTTCATAGGGGGCAGGCGGTACAGTCTCCTTATTTCCTGTTTTCAACATATGGAGGAAGAAAGAATACACAGTTCTAAAATTAATGTTATGAGAAGCCATGTAGGAAATGAAATTATGTTTGATTTATTTCTGCTGCACTTTTCTATTTCATTCAGTTTGATAGATCAGATTATCAGTGTGTTAGATATAGTTGCTCATAGCACTCTGGATAAAGCATTGGTGTTTAATAAACTTTAGGCAGCAATTCAAAACACAGTTACTAGAATGCAAGTCTTAGGTATATGATAAGTTATAAAGGATGATCCAAGAATGCCCCCAACCCAACTCAATCAATGTTCGGGGTTTCAGACAGAGTTAGAGTAAAAAACAAACAAACACGATGGACCCTTTGAAACCTTGTAAAAGTTACTTCTGAGGGATATAACTCCTAATAGCCATGCTGACTGTGGATTTGTTGTCCAAAAAACTAACTTTTGTAAGTTCTTGTCATTGTATATCTTCAAGTCATTTCCGACATAAGGTGAACTGATCATGGTGTCTTTTTGGCAAGATTTGTTCAGAGGGCATTTGCCTTTGCTTTCCTCTGAAGGTGAGGGAGTGTGACTTGCCCAAGGTCACCCAGTGGGCTTCCATGGCTATGCGGGGATTTGAACCCTGGTTTCCAGAATTCTAATCCAACCACTACACCATGCTGGCTTTCTTTTTGTAAGCTCCACTTACAAAGTATAAGGCTGCTTTACAAAGAAGCAGATGATTGGCACTGCTAGGTCTGTTCTGACTACTCTGACAGGCAATGGTTTTTCAAGGTAGATCTTTCCCAAGCCAACTTTGGCTGAAGATGCTAGAGATGCAACCCAGACCTTCCTGCAAGCAAAACATGTGCAATACACAAAGCAATGGCCTCCTGCTCAAGAGTAGCATTGCCACATTTGTTGTCATGTGTTTGGTTGTAAGATGATTGCTTATGAAAAAAAAATGTACCAAGTTTTCTATAATGTCAATGGTTATCTGCACATAAGAACTAAAGAGCCATTCTGGACTCCCTGAAAGGCCTATCTAGTCTAGCATTCTGTTTTTACCTGTGTGGATTTATTAGTGCATTAACATCCACCCACTCATCTCACAATGTGACTGAGAGGCTGACAAGACTCGTCAAGCCTACGGATCATTACCCCTTCCTTTTGGTCCATGTGGGAACCAATGATACTGCAAGGCACAGCTTTCCCAAGATCAGAAGAGATTATGAGGCCCTGGGGAGGAAGCTGAAAGAAATGAACGCACAGGTGGTCATCTCGTCTCTTCTGCCAGTTGAAGGGCATGGTCCAAGAAGGGAGAGGAAAATAGCCGACGTAAACAACTGGCTCCGTAGATGGTGTCGCCGAGAACAAATTGGATTCTTGGATCATGGACTGCGCTTCCATGCGGGGGGACTTCTGGCAAGAGATGGGGTGCATCTTACAACAGTTGGAAGAAACATTTTTGCCAACAGTCTCAAGAATTTGATCAGGAGGGCTTTAAACTGAGTCAAATGGGGGAGGGAGACAGTATTCTGGAAGGCAAAAGGGCTGGAGAAAATAGTCAAACTGTCATAGAGGGAACAAGGCAAACAGCGCAAGGACCCAACAGTGGGAGGCAAAAAAACTTGCACAGGGAGCAAGTAAAGGGAACACATGGTCTCAGATGTCTCTACACTAATGCACAGAGCATGGGAAATAAGCAAGATGAACTTGAACTCCTTGCACTACAAAACAAATATGATATAATAGGTGTTACTGAAACCTGGTGGGACGAGTCTCATGATTGGAATGTAGGAATAGAGGGGTATAACCTTTATAGGAGAAACAGGCCAAACAGGAAAGGAGGAGGAATAGCATTATATGTCAGGGATATTTACACCAGTGAAGTGATCCATGACATCAATACTGGAAGCCAGGTGGAGAGCATCTGGATAAAAATTAAAGGGGAGGGAAACAACAGGGATGTTATTGTGGGACTCTACTACAGACCCCCAAATCAGACGGAGGAATTGGATGTTGCCTTTCTAGAACAGATGAACATACATGCAGAAAGGAGAGAGGTAGTAGTGATGGGTGACTTCAACTATCCTGATATTTGCTGGCAATCTAACTCAGCCAAAACTACAAGGTCTAGCAAATTCCTTACATGCCTGGAAGACAATTTCATGGTCCAAAAGGTGGAAGAGGCAACAAGGGGGTCAGCTATTTTAGATCTGATCCTAACCAACAGAGACGACCTTGTTAATGGGGTGCAAGTGGTGGGATCCTTAGGTGAGAGTGATCATGTTCTCCTGGAGTTTGTTATACAATGGAAAGGAGAAGCCAGGCATAGTCAGACACGCATTCTTGACTTTAGGAGAGCTGATTTCAATAAACTCAGGGAAATACTGGGGATGATCCCATGGTCAAGAATACTAAAAGAGAAGGGACCTCAAGACGGATGGGACTTTCTCAAAAGGGAGATACTGAAGGCACAATTTCAAACAGTACCATTGAGGAAGAAAAATGGGAGGTGTCTCAAGAAACCAGGATGGATGACTAAAGAACTTTCAATGGAGCTAAGTTTTAAACGGAACATGTATAGGAAATGGAAAAGGGGGGAAATCACCAAAGAAGAATTCAAACAGATAGCGAACACGTGTAGGAGTAAAGTCAGAAAAGCTAAAGCGCAGAATGAGCTCAGGCTTGCTAGGGAGGTTAAGAACAATAAAAAGGGTTTTTTTGGGTATGTCCGCAGCAAAAGGAGGAAGAAGGAAATGATAGGGCCGCTACGTGGAGAAGATGGCAAAATGCTAACAGGGGACAGAGAAAAGGCAGAATTACTCAACACCTTCTTTGCCTCAGTGTTTTCAGAAAAGGAAAAGGAGGACCAACCTGAGGAGAATGGAACAGAGGACACAATAGGGGAAATCCAGCTCAAAATAAGTAAAGAGGTAGTACAGGAATACCTTCTTAATCTAAATGAATTTAAATCTCCAGGACCAGATGAACTACATCCAAGAGTATTAAAAGAGCTGGCAAATATAATCTCAGAGCCATTGGCAATAATATTTGAGAACTCCTGGAGAACAGGAGAAGTTCCAGCAGACTGGAGGAGGGCAAACGTTGTTCCCATCTTCAAAAAGGGGAAAAAAGAGGATCCCAACAACTATCGTCCAGTTAGTCTGACATCAATACCAGGGAAGATTCTAGAACAGATCATTAAACAGAGAGTCTGTGAACATTTAGAAGGCAATGCCATAATCACAAAAAGTCAGCATGGGTTTCAGAGAAACAAGTCATGCCAGACTAATCTGATCTCTTTTTTTGATAAAGTTACCAGCTTGGTAGATGAAGGGAATGCTGTGGACATTGCATACCTTGATTTCAGTAAGGCCTTTGACAAGGTTCCCCATGACATTCTTGCAAACAAGCTTGTAGAATGTGGGCTAGACAAGTTAACTGTTCTATGGATTTGTAATTGGTTGACCGGCCGAACCCAAAGGGTGCTCAGCAGTGGCTCCTCTTCGTCTTGGAAAGATGTGACCAGTGGGGTGCCACAGGGTTCTGTCCTGGGCCCAGTGCTATTCAACATCTTTATCAATGACTTAGATGAGGGAATTAGGGGCATACTTATCAAATTTGCAGATGACACCAAATTGGGAGGAGTAGCTAATACCCTAGAGGACAGGATCAAAATTCAGAATGACCTGGATAGACTGGAGAGCTGGGCCAAAGCTAACAAAATGAAATTCAATACGGAGAAATGTAAAGTACTGCATTTAGGGCGGAAAAATGAAATGCATAAATATAGGATGGGAGAGACCTGGCTGAATGAGACTATGTGCGAAAGGGATCTAGGAGTCCTAGTAGACCACAAGTTGAACATGAGCCAACAGTGTGATGCGGCAGCTAAAAAGGCCAATGCAATTTTGGGCTGTATCAATAGAAGTATAGTGTCTAGATCAAGGGAAGTAATAGTGCCGCTCTATTCTGCCTTGGTCAGACCTCACTTAGAATACTGTGTCCAGTTCTGGGCACCACAATTCAGAAAGGATATTGACAAATTGGAGCGTGTCCAGAGAAGGGCAACTAAAATGGTGAAAGGTCTGGAAACAATGCCTTATGAGGAGAGACTTAGGGAGCTGGGTATGTTTAGCCTGGAAAAAAGACTGTTAAGGGGCGATATGATAGCCCTGTTTAAGTATTTGAAGGGATGTCACGCTGAGGATGGAGCAGGCTTGTTTTCTGCTGCTCCAGAGACTGGAACACGGAGCAATGGGTGCAAGCTACAGGAACAGAGATTCCACCTCAACATGAGGAGGAACTTTTTGACAGTAAGAGCTGTTCAGCAGTGGAACACACTCCCTCGGAGCGTGGTGGGGTCTCCTTCCTTGGAGGTCTTTAAGCAGAGGCTGGATGGCCATCTGTCGGGGATGCTTTGATTGTGATTTCCTGCGTGGCAGGGGGGTTGGACTGGATGGCCCTCGTGGTCTCTTCCAACTCTGCAATTCTATGATTCTATGATCTTATTTATTTGTTTATTTATTTTATTAATTTATGTCTCGACTTTCTCCCAATAATCAGACTCAAGGCAGCTGACAACAAATTTAAAACAATAAAAATATGAAACAATACAAAAGCATTAATAAAAGTATAAATATAAGATTCATTTAAAAAAACAAACTATTTATAAAGTTAAAACATTAAACATTCAAAACATTACAGTCATTAAAAGACTATATACAAACATTAAAAACAGTGCCACACATCATACAACCCAACCTTAGTTTGTAAAAGTCTTTGGGCACAAAAATATTTTGACCTGCTGATGGAAGGAGAGCAATGAGCCTGCAAAGGTGGTGGGACAGAGATAAGGGTGATCTTAGAGCTCTAATGGGCTCATAACAGGAAATATGTTCCTTCGGATAACCTGGACCCAAGTCGCATTGGCCTTTATAGGTCAAAACCCTCATGTTCTCCAGCAACTGGGGCATAGCTGAGTCAGGTTCCATAAAATCTTCCCCTCCATTAAATACAGGTTGAGTTCCCCCTTATCCGAAATGCTTGGAACCAGAAGTATTTGGGATTTTGGAATATTTCGGATTTTTGAATACTTGCATATACATAATGAGATATCTTGAAGATGGGACCAAAATCTAAACACAAAATGCATTTATGTTTCATATATAATTTATAAACATAACCTGAAGGTAATTTTATACAAAATATTTTAATAATTTTGTTCATGAAACAAAGTTTGTGTACATTTAACCAGCAGAAAGCAAAAGTATCACTATCTCAGCCACTCGTGTGGACAATTTTGCAATTTGGAATATTCAGATTTTGGAATTCCAGATAAGGGATACTCAGCCTGTACCTCATTCCCGGTTAGAAAAGACACTATAAAGAGGTTTCTTGTTCACTTTGACGGTCCGGTGTTTCTGGTTCTTGACTTTTTGCCTCCAAGCTTGTGCATGTTCAGCAGATGACACCATCAATATCCATAATCATTGCTAAGCCTACCGTAGTCCTAATGGCTGTGTGATATTGATCCTATTGTTAGCCTTTATGTTGAGTCCTAGGACTGTATCACATATGTGATCTCTTGATACACCCCTTCCTGATCCTACTCCTTTATCTATGGTCTGTTGTTGACCCTCCAAATAAACAGGACAAAGGAGATATCAGAGAAGGATGGCAATAGGCCCTACTCTACAGCGGACAGGCCTTGGTTTGAAGGTGCTTTCAGATCCACTCAGGTTTTGCTCCATTTAGGTTCAAAAGATACACTGAAGTGAGATTTAGCCACTGACAGTACGGATCAAAACTTTATTGATGACAGATAGAGAAAGGATACAGAAAGAGAAGTAGACAAAGAAAGTGTTCTCACGTTCCTTCAGCCAAACACTGACACAGCCTCCTTGCAGATGGTCCCCAGGCCTGCATTGCTAGAGGCTACCTTGTTTTCTTAGCTCTACATGGGCCTTCTGGTTTCTGGGCAAAGCACTAGCACTCCCCTTTCCAAGAATGGGGAAAAGGAAATCTTTCCCATGTGGAGGTTATATATCTTAACAGGATGAGCCTTGGGGAAGATCTATGAGATTACACTCACAGATCTGGGAATGGTGCAAACCCCTTCCTCCTACCCCCTGAGACTGGGAGAGTAGGAAAGTTCCCACTGTCAGAAAGGGGGTTTCTTATCAGTAACAGGACTAACACAATAATCCCAGCTGCATTTCTATTTACTTTTAGGCTTACATCTCTTTACTGAGTAACTTGAGCAGAATAAACTGAAGCTATGAAACATGGGCTTTAAAGGATACCAATAGATATATACGTGCAGTTATAAGAAGTGTGTATGATGGATAAGAAGACCAGTTACTAAATTCGTAACCAATCTTTCTCAAAGCCACCTCATGACCTCAGCCCAGGTCTGACTGAAAGATAAAACAAACAATGCGCTCCCACCCCATACAATGCGCTTTATCTGCGCTTTATCTGCGCTTCTTATCTGAATCCTTGCAAAATTTTTGCACATTGTGCTTTTCTTTTTTCTATTGGGGTGGGTGGGTGGCATCTTACCAGTTTTGAAGACAACGATTTAATCATCTTGAAGCACTCAGGTGCATAATGATTTGAGATATGGTTCAAAGATTCAGGAAGCATTGTCCATTCCTGTAAGATGTTCTCAGTTTTTTTCAGAGATGACTTTCAATCTTCTCTCAAACCAACCGTTATTATTCATGTGAGAAATGAAACTGCGTTGCTGTCAAAGAGTGGCTGGCTTGACTTTGACTAAAAATAGGCAGGCAGGACTATAACCACAGCCTCAGAATGGGATCAGACTCAACCGCTGTAATGTACTCAGTGTGGAGGCAACCTTTGAAGATGGCACAGAAACTTCAGCTGGTGTAGAATGTGGCTGTTCAAGTCCGTGTTGTAGCTTAACACGGATAGATCAGTGGCTTTTAACCTTTTCTTTACCAGGGACCCCCTTTAAATATTAAATCCAGACAAAATGGAGGTGCTCACGGTAGCGGCCCCGAAACCAAGAGTTGGGTTGCAACCTCCAGTCCTGGACGGGGTCACGCTCTCCATTAAGGACTGTGTTCACAGTCTGGGGGTGCTCCTTGATTCATCGCTTCAGATGACTAGTTAGGTGAATGCGACAGTCAGGAGCGCCTGTTATCAGCTTCAGCTGATACGCCAGCTGCGCCCTTTCCTGGAAGTAAGGGACCTCGAGACTGTGGTGCACATGCTGGTAACCTCTCATCTAGATTTCTGCAATGCACTCTACATGGGGCTACCCTCGTACTTGGTCCGGAAACTTCAGTTGATACAAAATATGGCAGCCAGAGTGGTCTCGGGAACATCTCGGAGAGACCATATAACTGCAGTATTGAAATCTCTCCACTGGCTGCCTATCAGTTTCCGGGTCCAGTATAAGGTGTTGGTTATTACCTTTAAAGCCCTAAACGGCTTGGGTCCAACTTATCTTTGGAACTGCCTCCTCCCATACAATCCTCCCCGCGCACTCCGGTCCTCTGGGAGGAATTTGCTTCAGCCACAAAAATCTAGGCTGCCTGCAACCTCCCAGAGGGCCTTTTTGGTAATCGCTCCCAAATTATGGAATGGCCTGCCAAACAAGATCCGTCAGATGACGAGCCTCAGTAGCTTTAAAAAAGCACTACAGACAGATCTCTTTTGGCAAGCCTTTCCTGATTAGATCCCGGCCTCAGGAGCTGCATCTCCTGGCCTTTTTAATCTTGTGTATATTTGTTTTTAATGTGATTTTAGTTAGATGGTTTTAAATTTATATTTGTTTAATGTCTTTTTATGGATGTGGGTGGGTGTGGGTGGTGCTTTTAGTTGTTATTACAATGTTTTAATTGTTGGAAGCCACCCTGATTGTTTTTAGCAGAGGGGCGGGGCATAAATAAATTATTATTATTATTATTATTATTATTATTATTATTATCTTTTGTTGTCGTGGACCCCCCAAGACATAACTGAAGATTTAAAACGTGAATAATAACAACAATAAGAATAAGAATAACAATAATAATGTTACACCATCCATGGAATCTTCCCTCAGAGGCACTGGAGGCGAAGGGAAGACTTTTCTCCAGCTTCTTCCTGCAAGTTGGTGGCTGGAGCGGATTGAAAGACAATGTGCAGGCTAAGCCAGCCAGCCAGCCAGCCTTTGCCTTGGCTCCTGTCATGTGGCCACTCCACTGCAGGGAGGAGGTGGGCCAAGCAGCCTTCAAGCCTTCGTGGACCCCATGTGAAGACATTGTGGACTCCTGGGGGTCCATGGACCACAGGTTAAGAATCACTGAGATAGATAATTTTGTATCAGTTCTGTACCAGCTGCAATGGTGGCTGATGTATTTCTGGGATCAGTTCCAAAGCCTGGTATTTAACCTCAGATTCAATTTTATTTGAAGGACTGACTATAACAGGGATAGGTAATCTGGTGCCCTCTAGATGTTGTTGGAATATAACTCCCATGATCATTTACCATTAGTCAGGCTGGCTGGGGTTTGTGGGAATCGCACTCCAAAACATTTGGAGGGCACAAGGTTGCTTACCCCAGCTGACACTCTTATGAATCTGCTCATCTGTTAAGATCACCATCAGAGGATTTATTTGCTGGCCCACCAGTAAGATATGCAAGGTGCCAGGGACTGAAACAGGGCCTTTTGGTTAGTGGCTACTACCCTATAGGATTCTCTCCCAAGAGAGATACAGAAAACTCTATCTGTTGTTTATAAGAGTGTTGAAAACATATTTGTTTTAAAGTTAAGCTTAACTAACTTTATACCTCAAACAGATCTGGGGAGAGGAGAGCATACAAGGGATAATAAAGTGAAAATATATTAATTATAGAGAAACATCTGTGTTACAACCTTTTCCCCTCCCTTTTCTTTCTTTTTTCTCTATATGTTTACTGATTTGAAAGGGGTTTCAAGAAGTATAGTAGTGCTTATTGATGGAACATAAAATACAGGAATGAGAAATAATAACAACAAGATAATAACAAGAGATAAATATATGACAAAGTAGACTTATCTTGATAGATACAAAATTTAACAGTACAAGAACAATATGGCTAAGATAATTATGTTTGTTTTTATATAAAGCGAAGTTTAGAACTGGTACTATATAATTTATTTTAAAGAGAACTTAACTCATTTATATAAAAGACTTTTACTTTATAGACAGATTATAGTCAAGAATAAGAAGGAAGTCATTTTAATGTTTTTTGTCTAATAAGCTAGGTATTTATATGTGTGTGATAGATTTGTGTGGTACGTTTTGTGTTGTCTATGCTTTTTATGTTAGATGTTTAGAAATGTGTTTATTTTATATTGTTTATGTTTAATACTAATAAATATCATTAAAACAAGAAAACATACTTGTTTTCTTTAACGTTTAACAGAAACGTTTTTCTTATATATGTTGCTTTGATTTTTGATTCTATAAACTTGCCAATTTATATGGGATTGTATATTTTATGCAGTAAACCACCTTGGGAAGAAAGACTGAATTAATGAAGGGTAGCTAAATGATAGATAGATAGACAGACAGACAGACACTTGTGTGCCTTCAAATCAATTCTTACTTATGGCAACCCTAAGGTGAACCTATCATGGGGTTTCCTTGGCAAGATTTGTTCAGAGGGGGGGTTGCCCTTACCTTCCTTTGGTTTCTCAAAAACAAGTCATGCCAGACTAATCTTATCTCTTTTTTTTAATAGAGTGACAAGCTTGATAGATGAAGGGCATGCTGTGGACGTAGAATACCTTGATTTCAGTAAGGCCTTCAACAAAGTACCTCATGATATTCTTGCAATTAAGCTAGTAAAATATGGGCCAGGCAATGCGACTGTTAAGTAGATTTATAATTGGTTGAGTGATCAAACCCAAAGGGTAGTCACCAATGGCTCCTCTTCATCATGGAGAGAAGTGACTAGCAGGGTGCCACAGGGTTCAGTCCTGGGCCCAGTGTTATTCAGCAACTTTATCAATGACTTGGATGAGGGAATAGAGGGCATGCTTATCAAATTTGCAGATGACACCAAATTAGGAGGGGTAGCGAATACCCCAGAGGACAGGATCAGAATTCAAAATGACCTTAACAGATTGGAAAGCTGGGCCAAAACTAACAAAATGTATTTCAACAGGGAGAAATGTAAGGTACTACATTTAGGCAGGAAAAAAAATTGAAATGCAGCAATATAGGATGGCTGACACCTGGCTTGACAACAGTTCATGTGAAAGGGATCTAGGAGTCTTAGTGGACCACAACCTGAACATGAGTGAACAGTGTAATGTGCCAGCTAAAAAAGCCAATGCAATTCTAGGCTGCATCAATAGGATTATAGCATCTACACCAAGGGATGTAATAGTACCACTTTCTTCTCCATTAATCAGACCTCACCTGGAATCTCTCTCTGGCTTTTCTTTGCAAACAAAGATTCAGGAAGGACTCATCCCACGCTTTCTGCAAGCATGCTGATAACTGAAAAGGCCAATCCGAGATAAACAAGTCTGGTTGCAGAAAGCACAGCAGAGGATCTCCTTGGGTGATGTTTCCGGGTATTCTTTCTGTGTTGCCATTTCCCTTCAAGACTTGTTTGGCGTGAGTTCTCAAATAAAGCTGCAGCATTGTGGATAGTGTGTCTCCATGCCTCCCGATGTGAGGCCATGGCGGACCATTGTTGGTGATCAATTTGGCCAAGCCTGAGATGTTGTTTCAGGGAATCCTTGTATTGCTTTTTTGGAGCACCCCTCTTATGCTGACCGGTGGCGAGTTCACCGTAGAGTACTATTTTTGGGAGGCGATGGTCCTCCATCCTAGAAACGTGCCCTGCCCAGCGCAGCTGTGTTCTCAATATAATGGCCTCAATGCTGGTGATCCCTGCTTGCCCAAGGACAGCAACATTCGTCACATAGTCATGTGTCCAGTTCTGGACACCATAATTCAAGAAGGATACTGACAAGGTGAAACATGTCCAGAGGACAGCAACCAAAATGGTGAAAGGTCTGGAAGCCATGCCTTATGATGAGCAGCTTTAGGGAGCTGCATATTTTTAGCCTGGAGAAATGAAGCTTAAGAGATGACATGATAACTTCCAGTTCTATGATTCTTTGATTTCTCTGAAGCTGAGAGAGTGACGTGCCCAAGGTCACCCAGTGGGTTTCCATGGCTAAAGCAGGGATTTGAACCCTGGTCTCCAGAGTCATAGTTCAACACTCAAACTGTTTCACCATGTTTGATCTCTAGACAGACCGACACACTCTAAATGGTTTTTATTTCCTCTGGAAAGCTATTGTTTCAAAGTAGAATTAAGATCATTCATAATGTAGGGCCAACCTACTGGTTAGGATTAATGTGCCCAGATCAAGAGACAAGGCAGAATCCAGGGACAAAGAAGCCGATCTGCAGTTGAAGGTGAGCACAGCATTAGTCTGACACCAATGCGGGGTCACCACAACTGATGCAAACTCCTATTTTTGACCATTTCCCTTCCAAAATACTACAAGTTTGGAGGCCGAGTGCAGATGGCACCAGAGATTCTCACTGGAGAAACAAGAACTGTACAGTTGTACCGATAATTTAACCTGTGGTTGCTGTTTCTGCCAAGAGGTAGTGGAGGCAGAGGAATTGAGGAGTGACTCTACTACCAGTTTGTCAAAGTCAATCCATTTGCACTCTGCACGGTTTTCAGATCTGAAGGGGAAAAGGACTAATAACCTAAGAATAACAAGAATAACAATCCTATTTCATTTTTTAAGTTACATTGCCGTTGAATTGTAGTTATTCAAGGAGATTTGTTTGATTGATTGATTGATTGATTGATTTCTATGCTGCCTTTCTCCTAGAATGGGACCCAAGGCAGCTCACAGTACATAAAAAACAATTTAAAAATATGACAGTTAAAAGTTAAAAACAATTAAAATTGTTACAATTTAAAATTAAATAGAAAATATATAAAAGTTAAAAGAATAAAACAATAAAAACACATCCCAATAAAAGCCTCTGTGCCTGCAGCTATGAATTAAAAGGCTGCTGGAATAAAAACGTCTTTGCCTCCTGGCGAAAGGAAAGCAGGGAGGGGGCCAGCCTAGCCTCCCATGGAAGGGCATTCCAGAGGGTGGGAGCAGCCACTGAGAAGGGTCTCTCTCATGTCCTCACCAAGCGAGACTGTGATGAAGATGGTACCAGGAGAAAGCCTTCCCCTGATGATCTTAAAATGCTGTGGAGATACGGCCTTTCAAATAGTTTTGATCCAAGCCGTATAGGGCTTTATAGGTCATGACCAGCACTTTGAATTGTGCCCGGAAGCAAATGGTAGCCAGTAAAGCTATTTTAACAAGCGAGTTATATGTTCCCTATAACTAGCCCTGGTCAGCATACTGGCACCGCTGAAGTTTCCAAACAGTTTCCAAAGGCAGACCCATGTAAAGTGTGTTACAGTAGTCCAAACAGATGTAATCAAGGTATGTGTCACCGTGGCCAGATCTGGTGTCTCAAGAAACGGGCACAGCTGGCACACTAGTTTTAGCTGTGCAAATGCACTCCAGGCCACTGCTGAGACCTGGGCATCCAGGCTCAGAGTTGAGTCCAAGAGAACACCCTAGTTGCAAGCCTGAGATTTCAGAGGGAGTGTAATCCCATCCAGCACAGGCTGGGTCCCTATTCCCTAATCTGCCTTTCAACTGACCAGGAGCACTTCTGTCTTGTCTGGATTAAGTTTCAATTTGTTTGCCCTCCTCCTGTCCATTACTGACAACAGACATTGGTTCAGTACCAAGATAGCTTCCTTGGAATGGAAAGGAGAGATAGAGTTGGGTATCATCAGCATACTGGCAACACCGCACCCCAAAACTTTGGATGACCTCTCCCAGTGGTTTCATGTAGATGTTAAACAGCATGGGGGACAAAACCAAACCCTAAGGAACCCCACAGGCCAATGGCCAGGGCATCGAACAGGAGTCCCCCAGCACCACCTTCTGAGTTCACCCCTCCAAGAAGGACTGGAACCACTGCATAACAGTGCCGCCAAGTCCCATCCCAGAGAGGCAGCTCAGAAGGATACCATGGTTTCATGGTATCAAAAGCTGCTGAGAGGTCCAGCAGAATCAACAGGGACACACACCCTGTGTCCACTTCCCTGCTTCTTACACATGTTTGTTTGAGGATGCTCGTCAAGGTTGTCA
This sequence comes from Gambelia wislizenii, assembly GCA_030847615.1. NCBI lineage: Eukaryota > Metazoa > Chordata > Lepidosauria > Squamata > Crotaphytidae > Gambelia > Gambelia wislizenii. The sequence continues at coordinate 341,040,661 of JAUMIR010000003.1, forward strand.
TTAATTGTGGAATGTCTACTTTCCATCATAAGTGCTTAATATTTTTCAAAGGATTGTTTCTATAAAACTGATCAGAAAAAAATACCTGTGCTGAACTTCCATTTCCCCAAAGTTGGCTTCCTCTAGTGGCTTGGGTAGAGATGAGCCCTTCCCTTCCCTTCCTGGAAAGCAGCAGAGCTTAACTCTGTGTGTGTGTGTGTGTGTGTGAATTTCACTCCTATACAATGTATAATTTTCATTAATTGTTTAAAGTGCTCTAATTTTTAGACTGTCTTGAAAGGAGCTTTGTTTACACTGATAGCAGAGGGTAATATTTCCAGCACCAGTAACCATGGCAATGGATAATTCTATTCTCAGATTTGGTGCCAGCTGCTGTTGTGTCTTGATGGTAGCGCTCCGCTTGTTAATGAGAGATTTTTACATGCATTCAAAAGGGAGATTTTTCCCTGGTTCAAGATTTAGCTTGCAGGTTCTTCAAAACATTCTTTTCATTTCTAAGAAGAAATATTTTTTTTACTACTGCCTTTTTTTATTCATAAAAACATTTTTAATAAATACTGTACCTGGTTAAGTAAAAGTAGTACTTTTACCATGAAAAATAAGTTTATGTTTTCAAATCAGCTAGCTTCCCCCACCCGTTAAAAACACACACTTTGTAGTTTAGTTCTGTGTACTTTGAGAGAAACAGATCCCATTATTTTGAATGAAATTTATTCCCTAGAAATCTTGTGTTGTCACATGTTGCTCATATTTTGCCATCATATGTTGTCATGAGTTGTCCGTACATGTTGTTAATATCACACAGAAGTGTCATATTAAAATCAAATGTTATAATCATACATGCAAGATGTTCCCATTTGATTTAAAGATTGGGGATGTAATCCTTTACTAATTTTCTTCTCAAAGGAAGCAACAAGTAATTTTATTAATATTCTTCCAACTGAAGGAAAGTCTAAGAGCCTTACCGCACTTCCTGCATGGCTTTGTTGTTTTTCATTCTGGTCCCATAAAGGACCAAGGTAAAACTGTGCCTTTTTGCTAACCACATTTGCTAAAAGGCACTATTTTAGCTCAGCCCCCCTAGGACCAGAACAAAAGGATGCTGGAAGGACACCGACATCATGCAGAAAGGCAGCAGGAAAAATTGAATGTTCCTGCTGCTTTGCCGCTTTTCCTCAGAGTGTGGTAAGGCTCTTAGAAAGCCACACAGTTTTGAAGCCAACTCACTCATTGGGAGTTATTTTACACAAAATTCACACATGATTGTTTTGCACAGAAAATGATATTTTCTGTGCGAGAACCAACATTTTTTTGCACAGGAAACAGCATTTTCTGTGCAGAAAATAGTGTTTCTATGGAGAAATATTATTTTCTGCACAGAAAATGCTGGCCCCATCTATATGAAGGGAGAAAATACGATCTTCTCTGAAAAAAATAACAATTTGCAGTGCTGGGACCTGTCTTAATGGTTGATAGAGCCCCCCTAAACTTCGCATGCCCCTTAGCCAAGATGGCGGCTGCAAGTGAATTACTTGCACTTTTAAATTTGCTGCCACCAAAATTTTTCTTTTAAAAAAATGTTCACCATGGTGCGCACAAGCAATACTTTGTATTTACAAAAGAAAAATGTATAAAAGTAAAAGATCGCTGTTTTATCAACTTACTGAACTCTCGCTTAGCCAAAAATTAAACATGGTGGCAGCATGCACTTGCCCTGTTTGCAAGCCCTGCCCCCATGCTCATCTGACCAATCAGCTTGCACTGCCTTGGTGCAGCAACACGAATGCGACTGTCTTAACGATCACACATTTGCATCCCCTTCGGAGCTTTTTAGACTCCGAGAAAAGCCTTGAAGGCTTCCCTGATGGAGTTTAAGGTGGATTTGGCTGCCCCCCTTCTGAATGAGACATATTGATACGAATGTACATATAGATATATCATCTTCCATTTGAATTCCATTAGGATTATTTTTCCATTTGGACAGGACTAGAATCATAGAATCATAGAATTGCAGAGTTGGAAGAGACCACGAGGGCCATCCAGTCCAACCCCCTGCCATGCAGGAAATCACGATCAAAGCATCCCTGACAGATGGCCATCCAGCCTCTGTTTAAAGACCTCCAAGGAAGGAGACCCTACCATGCTCCGACTACTGTTTCCTATGCAGAAAATTCTGTTTTCTGTACTAATCAGCCACATGTAACTTGTGCACAGACTAGGTCCTGAACTGTAAAGTTCCTCATAATTCCAGGATTCTTCTCATGAGGGCTTCTAAACACTCAAAAAAACATGGATTGCAGCCAGTTGCAATGTTGTAAACTAGCTTATGACCTTATCATAAGCTAGTCATAAGGTCATAAGTCAAAAGGTCATGAGTAAACTAGCTTATGACCTTTTTTTGCAATGACACCATGATCTTAAATGTCCCCCAACCCCCCCCCCCTTTAAAATCTCAGTAGCTCTACTGACAGATGGAATTCTAAGGTGCTGGTGAGCAGGGCACTAAAGTATGACATGTCCAGACCTCTCCTTCTAGCTAGCAGTGGTCCAAAAAGCGTTACAACAGGACCCATGGGGCCCTTACTTCTGCCAGTTGCACTGCCACTAATTGGTGGGAGGACACTGGACACATCATCCTTCAGCAGCCATCTCACCAGCACCACAGAACAGTATAATTCTGTAGAGATGCCAAGATTTTAAGGTGGGGTTCAAGGAAGACAAAATATAGCCACAACATTGTGACTACATGTCCAATACAGGATCTTGGCCAATGGGTTTTTGTTTGTTTGTTTTTAATTTTTTAAAATATTTTATAGTATTCTTTCCATTCCTGTTACAGATGCAGGAAATAAAACAATTTTTAAAATCCACACATCATATTTAAAAATACCCAGAGCTTCAGGGATGATTGTTGCTAAGTAGTTTCCAGAGTGCAGTAATGTGCAAGACCATTTTGTCATATGAAAAGTGGAAAGCAACGTCTGCTCATGGTATTTTTTCTATCCTCAAAACAGGTGTGTAAAGTCCAAGCTAGATTTCTGCCCCACATCAGTTAAAAAATCAAGGAAGGGAGAATTGGAGGATCAAAAAGAGGGAGGAAATGGGGCTTAACCACTCTTGCTGCCCCTATTTTGTCCATTTATGTGTTCCCAGAGAAGAGAACAAAAGGGGGTACAATCTGCATAAAATTTTCATATGCTAATTGGGATGTCATAGATGCAAATTTCGAAAACATTATTGTATCTTCAATGGAGATACCACAATAGCAATGACAATGCCCAGGTCACTGAAGTGTGCCTGCCTTGCCCATGGGCCAGGTGCTAATTGCTGCTGGTCAGTTTCAAGGTCCCTGTTCTTCCTACCTACTGTTTTGTCTGTACACTGAACTAGGATTAGATTGCCTTTCAAATGGAATATTCCTTTCACTGACCATCCTCCTCCGAGAGCTCAACAGATAAATAACTGTCTTCTGGGAATGTAACTATGAGGAGGGGAGCAAAATGAGTGTTTTGCTCACCCCCAAATAAGAATTCTGCATCCCCCATGAAATGTTCCTTCAATCTCCAAACTGCTAACATTGCAGTAACTTGAAACTTACGTTGTGCATTTAGAAATACAGTGTGTGCATCCAAAGAAAAGAGACAGGCAAAGTTATCAAGGGGATGCAAACACAGCAAATGTAAAAGTTCTAGGTGTGAACCATTTTCAGTGTCTCATTTTCTGCAGTGCTAGAAATTTGGGGACTGAAGGAAAATTTTATGAGAGGGGATAGAATTCTTACCTGGGAGAGCAATGTCTTCATCTCTCCACACACACACCCCAACACACACACACTCAACCCTGACTGTCTCCTATAAAGAAGGCTATGCAGTGGGGTCTGGTCCATTACACTAATAGGAGACTGGCCCCTCCAAGCTCAGGCTACTGCCTACCAACCCACCAGTAACCAGTCCATGAGATGACATTAGGTCTTAGCTTCTTCAGTTGCTACAAACTGAGTTCAAAGTGCAAAATTAGTTTGTATTGTACTCAGTTAACTCAATGTGGCAAGAGATGATGAGGAAGTAGCATCTTTGTCACGAACTGCCTTGCCAAGGACTCAGAGGATGAGGAGGAGGAAGCAGAGAATGTAGACAAAGCAGACAGAGAAAGCCTGGTTCACCTTGAAGAGACTGCCCTAACTCCCTCTGAGAGGGCAGGTGAAGCAGATAGAGAAAACATGCCTCACCCTGGAGAACAAACAGTCTGCCAGCCAATGATAGATGATCCAGATGGCATGCCACCCTCCTTCTCAGAATGCAGGAGGGAGAAACACCACACCCAGCATCATTTAAATACTCAAGGCTGACCTGACTACTTATTGATGAGGCCCACCTGGCCTTGAGAATCTGGCTATAAATCTTCCAACGGATTTCCTTTGAGCCTCAGTGCTGACAACTGCTTATCTTAGCGGTTGCACTCCTCCCGTGTTCCTGTTTTGCCTTGACTTCGGACTGACTTTCTGAACTGTTGCAGTAACCCCTTGCTGACCAAGTACTTGGACCTGACTCTACTGATCCCTGGACTGGCTATTGACTTCTCTGGCATGAACAATTGGTGGCTGACCTCTGGACTAGCTAATGACTTCTCTTGCATCTGGTATGGACAACCTAGGACTGCACCCCTTGTTCTGTTGATCTTGCATCCCTACCTTGCTGCTCCTCAGGCACTTGCTATTGCGAGTTCAGGACAATCTTGCTCTTCCCAGTAGACCAAGGCAAAAGCAAACTGCTGCAATCTCTCCTAGCTTGTGTGCTCTTCTTCATTAATAACTTCTGCAATTTTGACCACACTCTGATGTTGCTTGGACATGTTTCATCTAGAAATGTTGCAAAGTATGCTCTTTCCAAACTATGTGTCTCACATTTATTCTTTGTTATCTTACTCCAGTGTTCTAGCTGTTATCTTATCAACAGAACATGTCAAGATATTTTGGAACATGGCTCAGAATGTTTTGTTCATGTTTGAGTTTACTGGAAATCACTTGGAACTTGGAACATTTTCCTCTTTACACTTCTCATTGGCTGGGAGTAGCAGCAGGCCCTCACAGGGCTTGACAGCTATGGAGGAGGAAGGTTTGGATGGGGCACAAAAGGCAAGAGGACAGCACCCTTGTGGCTATCCAAAAAAGGGACACACACATACACACTCACAACACAAGCCACTAACAAGAGTCTGCCATCTGCTTTTCCCTGCCATCAACATGTAACCTTGAGGAAAGTGCAATTACTAGCTAGTGTACCAACAGCATTCCAGAATCTGTGGACTTTATCACACTATACAGTTATTGTGCTATTATTCTACTTTAACTGCTCTGGCTGCCTCCTGTGGCATTCTGGGGTTTGTAGTTTAGGGAGGCCTAAGAGCTCTCTGGCTGAGGGTTCTAAATGCCCCTCCCTAAACTGCAAATCCCAGGATTCCACAGGAGGCAGCCATAGCAGTTAAAGTAGTGCTATAACAGTGTTATAATATAGTGTAAGGTGATAATCTAGTACAGTGGTTCTTAACCTGTGGTCTGGGGACCCCCAGGGGTCTGCGATGTCCTTACAGGGGGTCCGTGAAAGCTTGAAGGCTGCTTGGCACACCTCCTCCCTGCAATGGAGTGGCCACGTGATAGGAGCCAAGGCAAAGGCTGGATGGCTTGGCCTGCGCATTGCCATTCAATCCACTCCAGCCACAAACTTGCAGGAAGAAGCAGGAGAAAAGTCTTCCCTCCCTCTCCAGTGCCTATTAGGGAAGGTTTAATGGATGATGTAATTGTTATTGTTATTGTTATTATGGTATTATTATTTTGGTATTATTATTGTGTGTTGTTGTTGTTTTAAATCTTGGGTTAAGTCTTGGGGGACCACAGCAACAAAAGATATTTAAAGGGGTCCCTGGTTTAAAACAAAAGTTTAAGAGCCACTGATCTAGTAAGTTGCGTACTCTCATCATGGCTAATGCAGCCACCAGCCATCCCTTTGAAATACAGCACTCTGTTATAAAATGATTGGCAGACCTCATCATAAGGTACTAATTTGTCCCAGGAGTCACATTAGTGGTGGTGTTTGCTGACAATCCTGTTGTGTTCTACCCAGAATGGTGGCCATGCTGGCTAGGGGACTTTGGGAGCTGCAGTCTCCAGAAGAAATATCCTCGAGCTCTGCCTTTTACCTGTTACTACAGTGAGAACATTTGGGCTGAGCAATATTCTAACCCATTGCTCTAAAAGCAAATGTAAAATATGCTCTGACAATGAGGACTTTATCCAAAAGTCCTCTAAAAACTTTTTTTTGTTTTCTTTGGCCATTATATTTTACACTGTTTTTCTGCCGGCGAAAGAACCCTTTATATCAAATGTTGCCGTGAAGTGTGAAAAAAGCAGCCTCATGCATGATCAGCATGATCTCAGGAGGAGACGCAAACATGCTTAAAAGTCTTAAAACAGCTAAATTAAAAAACAAAACATACACACAAGCACCGAAACACACTTAAAAACTTGCCTGAAACATGGGGAGGTTCATAAAAAGAGCATCCCATGGCTAGTTTTTGTGTTCCCACCTAGAAGTGTTCTGGCAGGGACTGCCTATTGACACTGGAATTGTGCCAGCAGAATGGGGCGTGGTTTCACACACTCACAATCCTGGCAAAAACAACAAAAAAAATCACAGCCAATCTATTGACAGCTTGGCCCAAAAATAAAAAAGAACGCCTTATTTTCAACACATAATAGTGAAAGTACGACGTTGTCTGGTATTAGTGCCTTTTCACATTCATTAGACTTTGTTATGATGCCATATTTGCCACATCTGATAAGTCCTGAGTCTAAACTGAAGGAAATCCTAACTGAGACTATCCATATTTTGAATTTTTCATTATGTATTTGTGTAATTCATATCTGTTGCTTTAAGGAACAGCTATGTACAATATTGAAGGTAGTAATGGAAATGTAGCAAGAATATAGGGACTTGATGCTTTCAAACTTAATGGAAGCTGAAGTAGAATCAACGGTAATGAATTTAGGCCAATTGTCTTCCTATTAAGTTTCTTTTTCCCCTTTTTAAAATTTGGGTTGACAATTCTGTTATAAGCTATTTGTAACATCTCCTTGTTTCATTGCAACAGCTCTCCCATGCTGCTTGCCTTCTATCCAATAAAAGAAATGCAAGAATGAACTACCGCCATCTGTGTCCCACACAGGGATGTCATCCATTAGCTGCAACAGTGCTCTGATTTTTTTTTTAATCACTGAAGAAATGGGTTTAAATATTTCAGAAGAATGACATGATAAATAATTGAATTCTAGCTAAGAATAACTGCAGCTTATATTGTAACTGTTGATGCCTTGCTTCTATGTTTAATTTCCCTCTATGCCATTCAGGAAAAAAATATATCTCTACTGCACTTTGCATTTTTAGGCATTGTAACACTTCTAGCTGCTGTCCAAAAATCCCACCTACAAGAAAGAAAGAAAGAAAGTCATACATTGATCTCAAAGAGCAGGAATCTTTTGCTGGTGATAGACACCATTGGACAAAGTTTCATTATAATATCGCAAATCATTCCAAAGTTATGAAAAAACTGTTTTATAGCAAAAAATGTACTCAGCGCTTGCTACTTCTGCATGTAGTGAGAACATGCAAGTGAATGACACTGAATGTCTGAGAGAAAGCATGTGACATTTCTTGCTACAACATATACTTGTACAGCTAGAATCCACCTTTGTAGCTGCACCGAATTCTAGTGTTGTCCATGTTGTGCCATCGCATTCTTGCAACGTCTATTGCTTTGCAGAATTCTGTAGCTGTGTCAAGAATGTTCTCAAAGAAATTCATGTATAAAAGGACAACTGTGTTTGTTTGTGGGAAAATAGAGTCAGAGTCATTCAGGAGATTTTCACATGGGGGAATTATTCTCCGGGGAGATTGGGACAGAATTGTTTCTGTCCCGGAAGCAGCGCCGTGTTTTGCATACCCACTTTCCTCTCCCGATCTTCCATCATCCTGATGCTGTGCTTGTTCTATTTCTTTTTATCAACGATGAACTCTCGTTAATAAAATATCATGGAAGGTACCGGCAGGGAAATAGAACGATCACAGCATCAGGGGGCTGTTTACACGATGAAAATGTCCTGGGAAGAATTCGTGTCGATCCCTGGCAGTTTACACGTACATCGGGTTGGGTACGTGATTTTCGGAAGGGGGGCCTCCTTTTATCCCTCAACCTGTGGGACTTCCAGTCCCGCGGTTTATGCCGGTTTTTAAAAAAGTCACGGGAGGATTCGGAAAATCGGAAATGTAAACAGCCTGGGACAAAATGTCTTGGTACTGGGATGACCGGAAATGGTGACTGGGGGTGGGCTTAGAGATCAGCAACCAGAAAAGGAGGGGTCAGTCACCCGTTCAACAGATCCAGCCTCACCAACCGAAAACAAAGGCATCCCTTCCAGCTGCACGAAGGTTGATGTGTGTGTGCGTGCGCGTGTACTCAATCACCTTTTTAAATGTATTTCTACACTGCAAACCCTTCAGCTTTACCTTTTCCTCAACTGCATGTTACAGACAGATCATGGTCGCCCATTCATCCCCTGCCTTGGTCACCTCCCTCGGTCAGAACGGACACATTAAAATATTCAAGCCTCTGAGCGAATTAGCACCCTTTAATTCCCCCTCTCTGTGTTTGTGTCTTTCAAAACGCCTGCCTATAGCCGGCTTGAAATCTCTGCAGCCTGCTGTTAGGGTTAATATTTTAAAGAGGCAAAGGGAAACCCAAGTGGCTTGATTTCAAAAAGAAAGCACTCAGCTTGATTTCAAAGCACTCAGCTTGATTTCAAAAGGAAAGCCCTGCGTCTGAGTGAAAGATCTGTCTGGATCTTTCAAAATGCTTTCTGCCTCTTCTGAAAGGGTTAAAATTTTAAAGAAGCAAGGGGGAATAACAAACCTCTGCCCCCTTCTCTCCCCCCCCAGCCAGCCAATAGCATCACTCGTGGCGCGGAACTCTAAAGGAAGTGCGTCACCGAGGTTGTGAAAACACGAGTAATCGCATCTTTGATTGACAGCCAAAAAAAAAAAAATTAAAACCTAAACAAAACTGGAACTTTGGATGTGTAAATATCAGTCACGGGACCACCCGGGATATCCAGATCAGTGACATAAATCGTATAAACAGCGAGGGGTGGATTCGTGATCACAAAGTCACGGTAAGCACCGCGACAATTTCTGTCATGTAACTGGCACCCGGGACAACGGAAGATCGGGAGAGGGAAGTGGGCATGTGAAACGCAGCGCTGCTTCTGGGACAGAAACAATTCTGTCCCGATCTCCCCAGGGAATAATTTCCCTGTCTGAAAATCTCCGCAGTGTGAGTGTTCAGATGGACTTCGGAATGATAACAGTGGATTATTAAAAATGATCATATTTCTTCTTTGATTTCTATAAATAAAGGTGTTTGGTTATTGTCTGGTAAAAATGACTTTTCAATGTTATTGTGGTGAATTTCATATCAATACATTTTGGCTGAGCCTCACAATGGATTGCTGGCTGAATTGGAAACATAAAAGCACTGATGATGTTGATGAGGGTACATCCTGTTCAGAGCAAAATGAAGCTCCTTCCAGTCATCTTAAAAAGTGCTGCTGTTATAGCAAGGAATATCTCTCAAATGGCTTCACGTGTACAACCACTGTCCACATGTCAACATGTGTATTGTTTTTTTAAAATTGTGAGCCACTTTGAATCCCAATTTTTTGGGGGAAATGGGCTATAAATAAATAGGAGGAGGAGGAGAATTAGTAGTTGTTCATTGACTATCATGAGGTAAAGTTTTGTCTTGTTTTGGGAATTGAAAGTCAAGATAAGATTATTCCTCATGGAGCAATTTCACCTTAGCATACTTGACAGATTTTTCCTGGTTAGTAAAAATTAGCATATTTGCCAGATATCTTCACCCGTTTAAATATGCTCAGCTTAATCTTTAAGGAGAAAAAGTTACAGTTTTTCAAATTCAAAGCAAGATGGAAGCAATGATGAAAAAGTTGGAATTGTGGCATCATCACCTATTGAACCAAAACAATGAGACATTTCCAAACCTCATAAATTTTCTTGGTTTCACCAATGAAGTGTTATCTGAGGAAAACACATCACTTACAACATAAAATTTTAAAGATTTGCAGCATAGTTCCTGTGAATATTTTCCTGTTCCTGATGCAAGCAAAAACTGGATTAGAGATCCATTTTCAGTTAATGTTTATGAACTAGAGGGGTTGATAGCAGCAGAGGAAAACAAGCTCATGGAATTATTCATGGGCAGTGCTCTGAAACTGCAATTCAACGAACCATCCCTTCCAAATTTATACAATATATACTGGGGTCATGCTGTATGATTAAATACGGAACTAATATTTTGTCAATATGTCAACAAGACTTTTCAATGGTTAGATAAATGTTAAATTTTTTATCAGATTCAATGGTATTGCATGGACAGACTATCTAATTAGATTGAGAATCAGTGAGATTTTTCAAAAGTAACTTCAGCAGGCATGTTAAGGCATAAATGTAGAGATCTGCCATTAATTATTATGTCCAAGAGCTGATTTGCACTTGATGGGTTGGATATTGATATTGTAAACATATTTTTTTGTAGTGGTGTGACACATTTCTAGACTACACCGACCACTCCCTGCTTCAACACGCTTTTCAAAGATTTATTGATGCAAATCTTTCAAAGCAAATCCGCTTCCTTAAAATATTCAAACATACTACATCAACAAGCTAGGGAAAAAAATATCAAAACTTTGTGTCTACACTGAACGTCATCTTTCACCTGACCTCCTTTGGGATTTTAGTGGTACAACTCACTATTTTTGCCCTGGTGTATATTTTGAAGGGTTTTCCCATGTTTATTAATGCAATAGCATTGATAGTCATATACCTTTGATATTTATTAATATCATTATATATATTTCTCTTGGGTATGTTGCCATTCCCAGTGTGATGATTAGCTGCTCAGGAAACTTCCCAACCAAAGATCTCTCTTGGCCAGCCAATCAGTACATGGGGAGAGGAAATGTGTGAGCATGCCATTGGGCAGGTCTGCAGGGGTTTACTCATGAGTAAAGGGTTTCTCCCCCACCCTAAACCCTGCACATGCCGCTGGAGCTGGGTTTCTCATTGCTGACTTGGGTGCCTACACCGCGATCCTAGGTGGGTTTACTCAGGAGTAAAGCCTGACTGGGCTTCCTTTCCTGAGGAACTGGCAGAACATGGTCTCCCCTCCCCATGAAGTGTGTCGGAGGAGAGGGATAAGATAACGACGTACCTACATCAGGTACAGCTAGTTGATATTTATTAATGCTTACACTTAAATTTGAATTTTTAAAATACTTTTAATTTTATGCCTCTTTAGTATGTATACAGTTGGACCTCCATATCCATGGAACTAATATCCGTGGTTTCAATTATCTGTGGGAAACAAAACAGGGAAAGATACCATAGAGTCCTCCTAGAAAATGCCTAGAGAGGTGTCCTCTCTAGACATCTTCTAGGTCCTCCAATACAACTCTATGGTATGTTTTTACTGGAAGTCCATTATTTTAGGTTCACTGTTATCCGCAGTTTTCGGTATCCACGGTAAGTCCCTGCAGATACAGGGGTCCGATTGCACTCTGCTTTTCTGTTAAATAATAATCAGATGATGAAGATTGGCTAGGAGGTTAATGTTTGACTGGAAAGATAATGGTGGGGAATAACTATTGGCCAGAATTCTGTTGGGCAGTTATGAATGTGTAACCTAGAGCTATGCACTTGTGACTGTTTTGTAGTCATGATCTCTACATTGCCCCTAGTTTAGGGGCTTTGTAGGGTCAATGAAAGTTCCCCAGTCTCCACTTATCTGGAAGCAGTAACAGTAACAGAGAAGGGCCAATTGAGAAGCAACTCGCAGATGGTCCCATCCCGCCCCACACACGCACATCCTGTGGAAACTATGTATGGCACAAGGGGGAATTGCAACAGGGACCCTTTTTCGGCCTGTTGCACCAGAGATTGCTTATGGGAGGGGATGAGATCATCAGAAAGCTGCTTCCCAAGTGACAGGGATACAGAACCATGTCCATTGCAGTGACTGCTTCCTGGTAAGTGGGGATTGGGGGGTTGAGGATGGGATTCATTGAATAGCGCTGTAATTATGTTGTTTACACATATGTAAATCCCCAGCATGATTCCAGCCATTTTGTGTGTGATGAGCAGAACTCTTTTTATTTTCGATTGCAGTTGAAACCAATATGGCAATGAACCAGCCAAGGCACTACTTTAACCCGTTTGCTGCTGGAATGGCTTTTGTACCTATATGACAAATTGGAGCAGAGCAGCTCTAAAGAGAAAACATGTAACTTTTATCTCGAACTATTATTGGCCCCAATGCTGGAAAAATGCAAATACAGTATCTGTGTGCCCACCCCCAGGGGATGACAGATTTAAGGGGCAACCTGGGGCCCTCTAAATTTTTTTAAAATTGTATTTATTTATTTATTTATACCCTGCTCTTCAGCCACAAGGCTATCAGAGCAGCTTACAAATTGTTTTAAGCAATAGCAATTTACACATCTACACTGCATTAGCAGTTTCCAATGTTTGTTAGCTAACTCTAAATGTTTTAGAGTATGACTTTCATAATCATCAGTGTCACAAAAGAAGTCTGGTTCCAGATAACAAATTAACTGTGAACACAAGAAGAACAAAGAACCAAAAAGAAAGAAGCTTGCATTCAGTTCATTAAAGATATATCTCTTCTCATGTACAAATAAGCATAACAGATAACAATATACTATTGAAAGTACACATTTATAATATAATATCTAATAATTTTCCAATGAAATTCTGTTTTGATAATACTTTTTGTGTTATTGTTATTAATATTATTAATGATATTATTGTTATTAATGTGTAGTTTCAGTAACATAATGTTATTACATTGTTGATGCTTTTAAAACAATCTATATTTTATACATGCTTTTGTTATACAGTAGCACCCCCACATCCATGGGAGATTAGTTTTGAGCCCTCCCACGGATGGTGAATTCTGCGGATAATTGCGAACAGCATAATGGGGCCATCCCGGGAAAGAGGGGCGAGATCACTCCCTTTGCCCCCACATTGCCATTTCCGCCCCAGGAGCGAATCCAGAGAGCAATACTGGGGGCCAAGGGAGGAGGGAGGGAGATCTCTCCTCCCTTCCCTTCTCACCCACATCGCCATTTCGGCCCCAGGAGGAGCGATCCCGGCAGCAAAGGGAGGAGGGAGGGAGATGTCTCTTCCTCTCCCTTCACCCCCTTCACCACTGTGTCGCCATTTTGGCCTGCATCATCATCTCTCCTGCTCCCCTGTTCACCCCCCCCCACTGCTGTCGCCAGCTGTGGATAATTGAATCCATGGGTGGCGAGCCAGTGGATGCAGGGGTGCTACTGTAATTGTGTTGCATGCAGCATGAGTACTGTACCCTAATCATGTTGTAAACCACTTAGGGAGTGCTTTGGTACTGATAAGCAGTACAGAAATAGAAATGCTATTGCTATTGCTATTGCCAACCCCCCCCCAAAAAACCAAAAAACAGAACCCCCCCCCAAAAAAACCCATTAAGACAAATCACAGCTGCTGTGAGTTGCGTTTACTGTGGAGCAATCCAATTCTTTTTGCCTCATACAGACAACCCCTCAACCTGTATTTCTTGTGTTTCCAAATAATTTTTCATCATCCCCAGCCAGTGTATCCAAGAAAGATGCTGGCTGAGCATGATGAAAGGTGCAGTTCAACACATCTGAAGGCTACATTTAACGCTTTCTCCCACAAAGGTACTCCTGCTACACAAGCCCCCAAACAACACACACACACATCTTATGGCTGTTTTTTAAATGAAAATAATGATGTCTACAAATCTAGCCGTAGAGCTTCCATACCAAATTCTTCAGACCTCAGAACAGTATTTCTGAGCTTAGCAGAAAGCAAGAGACTGAAAGAGGGTGCATTCATTTTTATGTTGGGACAAAGAGGAAACAGGAAGAAACTCATGATATTGAAATGAAGCAATGCCCACCAGTGATTATCAGGTATAATACAGCACAGAATGGAATATTTCATATTCTGGGATGTTTTCTATTTCCTTCAATGCTTTCATAAGTGTTCACTGCTAAAGACAGGATGCTGGGGTAAAGGAGCTGCTAATCTGATCCAGCATGGTCTTTGGTTACTCTCGATTTACATTGCTGTGAGAGAGTTAAGGAGCACAGAGAAGATCTGTTCAATTCCTATAAATCAGGGAGACAAATCTAAAAAGAAAACAAGAGCCTCTATACAGCAACAGCCAATTTCAGTAGGATTCTTGGATATGTCAAATTCAGACTTGTTAGGAATTCCTGTTGCCATTTTAGGTAACCAGCTGGATAAAATTCTTTAACACCACAAATATATGTATATGTGTGACATACAAAGAGAGAGAAACCGAGGGAGAAGGAGATGATTTTGTAGGTAGATTTTGTGGAGAATCAAATTCAGGAAGAATCAGGGCTGAAGTATCTCTCATTTTATGGGCTAGCAGCAGAATCTTCTTTCCAAAAAGAGCACTGTGCTGCTCATTAGAAGTAATTAATCTTGCATGTAGTCTTCTCTTGTCAGTTCACTCCACTGTCACATGCTTTCTCAGCCATGAAGAAAAAGCAGTCAGGCACCAGAAGCTGACAACTCTCTCTCTCTCTCTCTCTCTCTCTCTGTGTATACCTTCTCTCACATTGTGCCATTTTCTCAAAGGTGCCAATAAACCCGTGAATGACTGGAAAGTATATATTGATGGCCTTTCTCTAAATTGATCAGATTTTGCCACAGTCAATGTAAGTAAGAATTAGGCATTATGGGAGGTAATTGCCTGCATGTCTCTCTTCCTTCAATCCAGTACTATGTAGAGCAACACAATATGAGATGTGATGATGTCATTGCCTTATGCATTTCCTTGACTCAGTTAATTGGCTGTTGGTGGAGGAGGGGTGGTGAGGGAGGGGGAAACATACAGAGAAATGACATTGTTACCTCACATGTTCTACAGATGTTACCAGAAAGAGGTGAGAAAAATGGAACTGTAGAAGCGCCATATGTATATTATTTTTTGTTAAGATTTAGTTCTGCCTAGAAATACGGGAGGGGAGGGAATAGGCTTGTCTGTTGCATCAGGATCCAGATGTGGATCTTAGGCATCTAGTAAAGACAAAGACAAAACACAAAAGTAGATCTCACAGGCCTTATTCCTGCCCACTCCTGTCTTGGATTATCCAGCCTCCCCTACCCAGCACCCTTCATATGTCATATAATCATAGAGTTGGAAGAGACCACAAGAGTCATCTAGTCCAACCCCTGCCATGCTGGAGTAAACAATCAAAGCATTTCTGACAGATGGCCACCCAGTCTCTGTTTAAAAACCTCCAAAGAAGGAGACTCCACACACTCCAAGGCAGTGTATTCCACTGTCAAACAGCTCTTATCATCAGGAAGGTCTTCCTAATACTTTGGTGGAATCTCTTTTCCTGTACTTTGAACCCATTGCTATGTGTCCTAGCCTCTGGAGCAGCAGAAAACAAGCTTGCTCCATTCTCAGTATGACATCCCTTCAAGTATTCTGCTTAGGTGCAGTACTCTACATTTCTCCCTGTTGAATGTGAAGTCGAAGGCTTTCACGGCCAGCATCCATAGATTTTCCTTGGATTTTTTCTGGGCTATGAGGCCGTGTTCTGGAAGAGTTTATTTCTGACGTTTTGCCTGCAACTGTGGCTGGCATCTTCAGAGAATGGTTGGGTAGGAGTGTGTGTGAGTTTTATATACTGTGAACCCCTGTTGGGGAGGATATGTAAATTTGTGTATTTGAATGGCTAGTTTCTGGGTGGAGATATGCAAGAAGGATTAGTGTCTGTTTGGCTAATGGTTGATTAATGGTCCATTATATGCTGGAAATCCCCCTGTCCCTGGGTGGAGTTCATTTGCAAGTGCTGGGTTTTGATTTTAGTGCTATGGTATTTTTACCATACATCAAAGGAGTCACAGACAGAACAGGGAAATTGATGAGGAAACACAACCTCCAAACAATCTACAGACCAATCAAGAAAATCCAAGAAATGCTACGCTCAGCAAAGGACAAAAGAGACTCTCTCCCAGCTGCAGGAGTTTACCGTATACCATGCAGCTGTGGACAAGTTTACATAGGGACCCCTAAACGCAGTGTGCAAACACGAATCAAGGAACATGAGAGACACTGCAGACTGGGCTAGCCAGAAAAATCAGCAGTAGCAGAACATGTTATAAACCAACCTGGACACAAAATGGTATTTGAAAACACAGAAATTCTAGACCAGGCCAACAACTATCATGCCAGAATGCACAGAAAAGCTATTGAAATCCACAAACACCTGGACAACTTCAACAGGAAAGAAGAAATCCTAAAAGTAAACAAAATCTGATTGCCAATCCTGAAAAGCACTAAAATCAAAACCCAGCACTTGCAAATGAAGGGGTTCACAGTATATAAAACTCACACAGACTCCTACCCAACCATTCACTGAAGATGCCAGCCACAGAGGCAGGCGAAACGTCAGAAATAAAATCTTCCAGAACACAGCTTCAAAGCCCGGAAAAAACCCAAGGAAAATCTCCATGTTTAAATTAATTTTGTTAGTTTTGGCCCAGCTCTCTAATCTGTTAAGGTCATTTTGAATTCTGTATCTGTCTTCTGTGTATTAACTACCCCTCCTAATTTGGTGTCATCTGCAAATTTGCTAAGCATGACCTCTATTCCACCATCCAACTCATTGATAAAGATGTTGAATAGCACTGGCAGAACAGAACCCTGTGGCACCCCGCTGGTCACTTCTCTTCAGGATGAAGAGGAGCCATTGGTGAATACTTTTTAGGTTTGGTCGGTCAAGCAATTACAAGTCCACCTAAAAGTCACATTCTCTAGCCCACATTTTACTAGCTTGTTTGCAAGAATATCATGGGGGACCTTGTCAAAGACATTACTGAAATCAAGATATGCTACATCCACAGTATTCTCTTAATCTACCAAGCTTGTGACTCTATCAAAAAAAGAGATAAGATTAGTTTGGCATGACTGTTTTTGAGAAACCCATGTTGACTTTTAGTGATCGCGGCATCCCTTTCTAGATGCTTACAGACTGTCTGTTTAATGATCTGCTCTAGAATCTTTCCTGGTATTGATTTCAGGCTGACTGGGCAGTAATTATTTGGTTCCTCTTTTATCCTCTGTTTAAAGATGGGGACTACATTTGCCTTCCTTCAGTCTGCTGGGATCTTTTCTGTTCTCCAGGAATTCTCAAAAATTATTGACAGTGGTTCTGAGATTACGTCTGCCAGTTCTTTTAATACCCTTGGATGAAGTTCCTCTGGCCCTGGAGACTTGAATACATTTAGGGTAGCTAGGTATTCCTGTACTACCTCTTTACCTATCCTGTGCTGCATTTCCCCTACTGCATCATCTACTCCATTTTCCCCAGGTTGAGCACTGTTCTCCTTTTGGAAGAAGACCAAGGCAAAGAAGGTGTAGAGCAGTTCTGCCTTTTCTCTGTTCCCTGTTAGTATTTCACCATCTTCTGCATGAAGCAGCTCTACCACTTCCTTGTTCTTCCTTTTGCTATGGATATAATGAAAAAAGAGCCCTTTTTGTTGTTTTTAACCTCTCTAGCAAGCCTGATCTCCATCTATGCTTTTGCTTTTCTGATTTTCACCCTACATGAGCTGGCTAGTTGTTTGGATACTTCTTTGGTGATTTCACCCCTTTTCCATTCCTTGTACATGTCCAGTTCTTTAGACATCCATCCTGTTTTTTTAAAGACACCTCCCATTTTTCCTCTTCATTGGATCTGTTTGAAATTAAGCCTTCAATATCTTCAAACTCCCACCCATCATGTACTCCCTTCTCTTTCAGTATTCCTGACTAGGGGATCACCCCAAGTATTTCCTTAGGTTTACTAAAATTATTTTTTTTATTTATTTATTTATACCCCGCTCTTCAGCCACAAGGCTATCAGAGCGGCTTACAAATTGTTTCAAGCAATAGCTATTTACACATCTACACTGCATTAAGCAGTTTCCAATGTGTGTTAGCTAATTGCCCCCACAAGCCGGGTCCTCATTTTACCGACCTACGAAAGGATGGAAGGCTGAGTGAACCTTGGAGCCTGCTGGAATCGAACTTGCAACATGGTGGCTTGCAGTACTGGCATTTAACCACTGCGCCACCTAGAATGCGTGTCTGACTCTGTTTAGATTCCCTTTTCCACTGTATAACAAACTCCAGGAGAACATGATCACTCCCACCTAAGGATCCTGCCACTTCTACCCCATTAACTAGATCATCACTGTTGGTTAGGATCAGATCTAAAATAGCTGATCCCCTAGTTGTCTCTTCCACCTTCTGGACAATGAAATTGTCTGCAAGGCAAGTGAGGACCTTAAATTTTTGGCAGAGTTGGACTTCCAACAAATATCAGGAGGTATGACTCACTATAACTCCCATTATTCCCAGACAGTTGAGGGGTTGGATGGGGGTGATAGCAGGTGTGCTTCCAACATATCTGAAGGGTGCCAGGATGGAGAAGACTGGATTATACTCAAGGGCACACAATTTTATACATAGATGGGCACACTATGAACACATAGTGCCTGTGAGGGTATTATAGGCCTTCCTAACTCCAACAAATTGCCATTCCATGAGCGGTTCAGTGTTCAGAGATTTGGGTGTTGTCTAGATGATGAAAAAACTCACAGAATGCAAGGGGAATACCTTTTGTTCTAATGAGATCACATGGAGATGCACCGTATTCAAAAGGAGGGGGGCAAAACTCCATGTACTCCACAATAACAGCCTTCGCTGTTTCTTGTGAAGCTTTTTTTAAAAAGATGCAGAAATGCACATTCTCACCCGTTTGAAAACCAATTCAAATTCATGATTGGTCGGATGTGCTTAGGGGTGGGCTTGCCAGCAACGAACTGGCAGGAGCCGTCATTATTGGTTTTCATGGAAGTGATCACATGTGATTTTTGAGCAGTAAAGCAAATAATAACATTGTGAAGGCGAAGGCTTTCACGGCCGGCATCCATAGATTTTCCTTGGTTTTTTTCCGGGCTGTGAGGCTGTGTTCTGGAATATTTCTTTCTGACATTTCGCCTGCATCTGTGGCTGGCATATCTGCCCGGAAAAAAACCAAGGAAAATCTACAAATAATAACATGATTGCTCTTCTGCATCTTGGATTTAATGAGGGGGGGGGGAATGTGCAATGATGGGAGCTTTTGGAGAATAATGTGAGTAATTCACTCATGGCCACCATCTTTATTCGCAGGTATTCTCCATGTGAACTTCAAACATGGATAACTTTCCATACTGGTGATTTTAAGAAAAAATTGTGAAGACAAATGAATGCTGCTGGTGAGTTAATGTGCAAATATCCACTGTTAATTTTCCCATCTAGCTGACCCTCTGGAGAGCAGCAGAGTCCTAGGTGTGCGAGCTTGAGGTATAGGAACAGACTGATTTGCCAGAAACAGCCAAAGCCTGTACCCATGGGGGTTGCATATTTGGGTGTATTTGTTTGTTTATACGCCACCTTTTTCTTCAAACTGGAACTCAAAGCAGCTCTCAGTGAGATTAAACCAGATATAGTTAAAAATACAAAAAGTTACGATGTTAGAGTTGTTAAACTAACAATTTTATTGAAAACAGAAAATATTAAAACACAATTGAATTAGAAAACAATTTACAGTTGTCTCTCCATATCCACGGATTTGGTATCCACGGTTTTAAGTATTCACAGCTTTAAAATATTCTTTAAAAAATAATAATCCCAAAAGCAAACCTTGATTTTGCCATCTTATATAAGGGACACCATTTTGCTATGCCATTGCATATAACAGGACTTAAGTATTCACAGATTTTGGTATCCACGGGGGGTCCTGGAACCAAACCCCAGCGAACAGGAAGGAACTGTATAATCATATTGATATAAAGGCAGTGCCCCATCCATTAAAAGTTCTTTCTTCAATAGTTAGTCAACTGAACCTAGCTGAAATAGACAAATAGACAAATTATATGCTTTGAGTAGAGAAAAATCATTGGTGACATTTTTAAAAGATTGGAAACCCATTATGGACTTTTTGCAGAAAAAAGAAAATGACTTCATAATTTTTGGTTTTGGTTTTTGTTTATTGTTGGTTATCGGACAAAGTGTGTGATATAGTTTTAGTGAGAGGTATGACTATATTTCTGAGAGCCAGTGTGCTGAAGTGCTTTGAGTGTTGGAGCACAATCCTGGAAACCAGGGTTCAAATCCCCGCTCAGCCATGGAAACCTACTGAGTGACCTTGGGCAAGTCACACTCTCTCAGCCTCAGAGGAAGGCAAAGGCAAACCCCCTCTGAGCCAATCTTGCCAAGAAAACCCTGTGATAGATTCCCCTTAGTGTCTCCATAAGTCAGAATGACTTGAAGGCACACAACAACGACAACAACGACAAGTATATTAGATGTGTGCATAACTGCTAAAGAGAAAGTCTGAAGTCACTGCTCTCTCTGTCTTTATTTTTATATCTTTTTTCTTTCTTTCTTCTTTTTTCTTGGTTCTTTTTCTTCTTTTTCTCTCTTCAGTATCTGTAATTTTTATTGTATTTTAAAAAACTTCTAATAAAAATAATTTTTTTAAAAAAAAACAATCAGTCACCTACCAAAAGCCCACAAGCATAAAAAGATCCTTATGTGTTGGTAAAAGCCCTATAGGGAAGGGGCTAGCCCAGACTCCCTTGGAAGAGAGTGCCACAGCCTGAGAGCAACCACCAAGAAGGCCCTCTCTTGTGTCCCTGCTAAGCAAGCCTTCAAGAGGAGCCTACCCCAAGGATGTCAAAACCTGGGCAGATTCATATGGGAAAACATCAACAAAAGAAGCAAGCGAGCAAAAGCCCTGATAGCTTTGTGTGTATTTGTGGAAATGGGAGCATTTATGCTTATTGTCTAGTAGAATATACACACCATGAACTTGTTGGGTGTGTCCACATGTCAGTGGTGGCATTAGGGCATGCAGAGAGGCCAAACCACACCAGGTGACATAGTTGGAAAGAGGGGTGACACCAGCCCTTAGTAACTACAGCCACATATGCAGCTTTGGGACAGTTCTGCAGTCTATTGGATTGGGCCAATAGATGTAAAGTTCACACTTCAGGTTTTATTACTGATCCCATTTCCAGAAAAACAAGGTATTTGTGTATTGTTGCCATAATTCCTCCCTTCTCAATAATGTTTCATTGCTGAATGTTTCCATAGAGCTTACATACAGTAATTTGCCTAAGATACAAATGAAGCAGACTTAAACCATGTGTCCTCTTTAAAATAAGCCTTTGCTTGCTTTCATCCTCAGTGTGTGTTTTTTCTTCTGTGCAGTTTGAAACCTCACTCAGTAAGTATTTGTCATTGCTACATTAATTTCAAAAGCTCTAGGGGAAATTCTGTCTACTCCTCTCTGAAGATCTGTTGCATTTGATTTGTTCTTATTTATATAACCCATCTGCCTCCCTGCTTTGAAAACTGACTGCAGGCCTGGATATCAAACTCATGCAAGATATTATGAGCTCTGATTAGTCAAGTGCTCTGTAATACTCAGTGGTGGAAATCCAGGAGAGCCCTGCGCATTCTTGTAATATAGTAGGACCCCTGTATCCACTGGGGATTGGTTCAGGAGGGGGCGTGGATACTGAAAACCGTGGATAGTAGCGAACACCATTGAAAATAATGGGACTTCTGGTTTAAAATACCATAGAGTTCCCTTGGAGGACCTAGAAAATGTCTAGAGAGGACACATTTTCTAGGAAGACTCTATGGTAGGTGTGCTGTTTTGTGTGCTGTATGGTAGGTGTGCTGTTTGGTAGGTGTGCTGTTTTTGTGTGCTGTATGGTAGGTGTGCTGTTTTGTGTCCCATGGATAATTGAATTAGTGGAAAATGAATCAGTGGATACGGGGGTCCTGATGTAAAATCTACCTCACAGGTAAAGTTTTCCCTGGGCCTGTATAAATTTGGAATGTTCACCACATGGCCCAGTCTTGACATTACTTTTTTCAGAGTTGGGAATTGTTACTGTCTGTAAGCTACAACTTTCAGAACCCCCTAGCCAGCATAGGAACTACAGTATAGTCCAGAAAGTAACATTTCCAAGTGCTAACTGTGGGCTGCTAAAAAGACAAATGAATGGGTTCTAGAGCAAATCAAGCCTGAACTCACCCTAGAAGCCAAGGGCTCGTCTAGACACAATGGTTTACTGTCAGTGGGTGTGCATTTTCACCCATTCACAGCAAAGGTGATTTGTCTCCACCATTTCCATGCCTATTCACATCCATTCACATTCATTCAAATTGAGCAGGCACACACACTCATAAATGGCAACTGAGTGAAAATGCGCAGCAATACAAATTCAGACAGCCACACATCCAAAAATGTGCATCTACATGCATTTTTCAGGAAGCTTTGGGGAAAACCACAAATCCTTTTACTGCACATTAGAGATTTTAGCCCCCTCCCTCTGAATACTGCAAATCCCCTTTGGATCTCATTCAGACAGACGTATACTCTGCAAATTCTATGAGGAGTATTTTCATCATCTTGACAAGCCCCAAGATAACTAAACTGAGACAGTCATATTTTGGACATATCATGGGAAGACGCTATTCACTCGAAAAGACAAGAATGCTTAGTAAGGTAAGGCAGTAAGATAAGAATAAGACCACATTCCAGATGGACAGACTCAATCAAGGAAGCCACAGCCCTGAGCCTGCAAGACCTGAGACGGCCTGTTGATGATAGGGTGACTTGGCAGTCTCTCATTCATAGGACCATCGTAAGTTGAAGTCAACAGCAGTCAACAACAACAACTGTTTCATACACCCACCCCAAAAACTGGGCTTTAGACCATTTCATTTTGGAATTGTTGTGTGTTGTATCTTTAAAGGGGCAACCCCAGAAAGTCAAGTCCTATGATGCTTTGTGTGAGGGATAGAGTGCTTTCAGAAGACAGGAGGAACAGTGTGGGGTTTGCATTACTTTCTCAGTGGCCAGAACAATCTGAGACCCTTTCAGTTAAGTTTCATTTCCCTAAACCAGGACTGAGACTCACATGGCCCCCCGAGGTGCTGGGACTGTAACCCCCAGCATTCCTTACCATGGGCTGTGCTGGTTAAGGCTGATGGTAGTTGCAGTCCAAATCAACAACTTTGGGAAGACATCATGATTCCCACCCCCAGCCTTGCTTTAAAGTTAGATGTTCAGGATAATTTAAAGCATTGTGTTACTTGACGTTTGTGTGCAAAGCTGTTTTCCATACAAGTATACCTCAGATAATGAAGTAGATGTGTTCCCGGGCATAACCTATTTCACAGAAAATTTGGTACCAGAGGCAGAAATAACACCAAAAGAATAGGGATAGCTACAGGAGTGGTAAAATGAGGACACTGCCCCCTCAGATGAAATTTTTCACCAGTCCCCAAATTTCTAGCTTTGCAGTAGTTTAAAACTTCAGCTGAATATTCAGAAATACAGTTTAGGTGTCCAAGGAAAAAGAGATAGTCAAAGTTATCAAGTGAATGTGAATACAACAAATATAAGAGTTCTAGGTATGAACTATTTTCAATTTCTGCAATAGCTGAAATTTGGGGATTGAAGAAAAATTTCATTTGTGGGTCAGAATTCTTATGTGGAGAGGGTCATGCCCTCATCCCCTTCTCTGTAGTTATACTCCTGCCTGCACTACAAAGAAAAAGAGCAGCTCAATATGTTGCTGCAAAATTTGCATTTAAACCTAGCAATATGCACATGTGAAATAAAACAACCAAGTCAGGTAAGCCATACATAAGTAAACTAAAATATTTTGAACCTTCTAGAGGTCATGTGAATCCTTTCAAAAGGCATGATTTTGTTTTCTTTTCCCAGACTCCAGTTTTCTTATGATTTCCATTAGGGTAGCCAAACTGATAGATCTATTCTTATTTAATATGCTAGGGATTGCTGGTGAGGCAGACTTTCCCCCTTTTATCTGTTTTACTATTTACACATGCTCATTAAGGGATTCTGGAGGCAGCTGCTATTTACTTTGCCTGTTCTAGGTAAGCACACACAGCTACAGTAGGTTCAGCTAAAGTAAAATTCCAGTTTTCTCCGGCTCTATCTTTATTGCATTGTTTATTTTAGACATGTTCCTACAACACAACAGCCAAAGTCTTGTGTTTCTCCAACCCTTCTTCACTATCCTTCCAATGCCAAAACAACAACAACAACCCCCAAAACAAAACACACCACCCTTCCAGCTAGATAGAAGACAAGGAGGAGAAGGTTCAGGTAGGTAGGCATAAAAAGATTCTGTAAAAAGAAGCTTCTTTGTCTAAGGTGTTGTTAATTGAGGTATGCCTGTACAGAAAAGGAAGAGCATTTTTTTAATCGATTGTGACTTCCAGAATATCCCAGGCCATGCTGTCCAGGGGATTCTGTGAGCTGCAAGGGACTGTTTCCAGCAGGGCTAGTCCTACCATTGGGGAGAGTGAGGTTACTGCATCAGGTGACAGATAATGAGGAAAGTAGTGACAGTTTCCTGGCTACTCCTGAACTCCACAGCCATTCTCTGCCATACAAGCTTGTTCTGAGCTCCTAATTTAGCCTAATGCTTCAGGCATACTGGAGAACACTCTCCCATCAGCAGTATTATGACTGAGCTACTGCTCGAGCCAGCTTCTTTACATGGAATGTCACTCCTTCTTGTCACACACCTCAGACAGCAAAATGTCTTGGGCTAATCTTGGGTGCAAGACAAGACACATGATATGGAAATGCCCCTTCACTTTGGAAGGTCCAGCAGAAGAAATGTGGATAAGCACATCAACAGCTCTGCCTCTTTCTCCAGTTTACTGATACACTCTATGGAGCTTTACCCGTTAGTAAGAGGATTGTGGAAGTGCTGGCGTTATTCTGCCAATATTTGTTTGTTGGTTTGTCAAAAGGCTACTTTGATCTTGGAAAGAAATTCAGCACTTGACTAAGGAGATTTTCAGACAGGCAAAAATCGCCCCTTGCCGCGCGAGCAGCCTCCCGAAACTGCTGCGCGGCAAGGGTCTTCTTCGGACGACGCTGTGCCTCTTGCGAAGCCGTCCGTGTCACTTCCGTGAATCTTGGGACGGCTCCGCGCCATATTTCAAGCACGGAGGCTGCCCGTGATTGAAATATGGTGCGGAGCCGTCCCAAGCTTCACGGAAGTGACACGGACGGCTTCGCAAGAGGCACAGCGTCGTCCGAAGAAGACCCTTGCCGCGCAGCAGTTTCGGGAGGCTGCTCGCGCGGCAAGGGACGATTTTTGCCTGTCTGAAAATCTCCTAGAAGTAAGGTTTACTCCTAGTCCAGTCATCTTCTGTACAACGAACGAGATCACTGTAGTGAGTTGGGCATTATAACACTTATTATTGCACGTAGCTATAATCAGGTGAAAGAAACACCATAGAATCATTGCACAATGACTACTAGCAGTTTAAGAACAGGAGTTTACTTCCACAATTTGGCATGGGCACAATTTTGGTGGTTCTCGCAAGAAGATGCGAGTGTGCTTAAAACTCCTAAATCCCCTTAATTAACAAAGTAAATGAACATACAAACACTGAAATGTTCCCAAAAACATGTAAACTAAATGGGCTGGTTCATAAAAAGAGCATCCCGTGCTTCGTTTTTGCATTCTTACCTGGAAGTTTTCTTGCTGGGAACAGGGAGAGGGGAAAGAGGACCGCCCATTCACAATGTGATCTTCTGATTACAATGGGGTTCCATTTTGCACACCATCAATAGCACAAAAAAACACTATTGACAATCTATTGAGGGCTTGTCCCATGAATTGTAAATGATGCCTTTTTTGAGGCTGCAGAATGGCGTAAGAACGTGAAGACAACGACGTTGTGTAATAGTGGGGCCCATTCATAGCATAGATATAGGATGGGAGAGACCTGGCTGAACGAGACTACGTGTGAAAGGGATCTAGGAGTCCCAGAAGACTACAAGTTGAACATGAGTCAACAGTGTGATGCGGCAGCTAAAAAGGCCAATGCAATTTTGGGCTGTATCAATAGAAGTATAGTGTCTAGATCAAGGGAAGTAATAGTGCCACTCTATTCTGCCTTGGTCAGACCTCACCTAGAATACTGTGTCCAGTTCTGGGCACCACAATTCAAAAAGGATATTGACAAATTGGAGCATGTCCCAGAGAAGGGCAACTAAAATGGTGAAAGGTCTGGAAACCATGTCTTATGAGGAGAGACTCAGGGAGCTGGGTATGTTTAGCCTGGAAAAAAGACGGTTAAGAGGCGATATGATAGCCCTGTTTAAGTATTTGAAGGGGTGTCACGCTGAGGATGGAGCAGGCTTGTTTTCTGCTGCTCCAGAGACTGGAACACGGAGCAATGGATGCAAGCTCCAGGAACAGAGATTCCACCTCAACATTAGGAGGAACTTTTTTGACAGTAAGAGCTGTTCGGCAGTGGAATGCACTCCCTTGGAGCGTGGTGGGGTCTCCTTCCTTGGAGGTCTTTAAACAGAGGCTGGATTGACATCTGTCGGGGATGCTTTGATCAAGATTTCCTGCGTGGCAGGGAGTTGGACTGGATGGCCCTCGTGGTCTCTTCCAACTCTACAATTCTATGATTCTATGATTCTATGATTCATGCTATGCTGATGTCACAATATCACAATTTTTGCTGTGTCTGATAATGCCCATAGATAGATGGATAGAACAGTATATTCAGGAGAGCTGGGCCTCAAACTGTGATGGCTACCATACCTTCCAAGCTTTCACAGATGAAAATGTGTGTGGCCAAGCAACATTCAAGTGTGGTCAAGATGGAAAACATTATTAATGGGGAAGAGCACACAAACTAGGAAAGGCTGCAGCAGGAAGTGCAAGTTGAGTGCAAACTACTTTTGTGCTTTGAACTTAGTTTGCAGCAACTGAAATAAGCAAAGGAGGGGGTGGGAGGAAGAGAGAGAAACTGGGAGCTTTTAAAAGTATCTGAAAAAGTGGGATGACAGAGGATCAAACAGGATTGCCTTGGCCAAACTGGGACAGTTGGAGGATGTGGGCTACCAGCTTCTGATACTCAAGGTATCTTTTCCAGCCCTGAAAATATAAACAAATGTTCTGTCTCCTCCTGTAAGAGCAGTACACCAACCCTCTCCGTGGCATCTTTCTCAAAGCATATATTGTAATACCTGTTTCCTTAAACATTTGGAGGCTAATGGAGATGTCAATTTTATTATCATTTGTTTAGAAGGAGAACCTAAACAGCTTAGCTCCACACTCACAGTTCAGGTTTAAAAAAGAGAGAGAGAGAGAGAGAGAGAGAGAGATTTGGATTTGTGCTTGGTTGTTGCACTGTCCCTTTGAACCAGCATTTCGGAGTGTTATGCCCTCATAGAACGCTTCACTGACAATGTCGCTACTGGGTCTTAGTCCTTTGATTTTAGCATTTTCTCTGTAACCAAGGGGTTTAACAGATGGTTCTTGTCCAAACTGATTAGGGATGGTTAGCCTGAGAGAGTTACAGCTGGAAGGCAAGCTTAAATTTAATCAAAAGCAGTCAGTTTTGAGGGACAGCAGACCTCTTCCATAGGGAATAATGCGATGAGAACAAACATGGAGAGTCAAATATGTACCAGCCCATATTAGCAACTACATCAGGCAGTTTGGTGGGTAATTTCAATTATCTCTGAAGAAACAAGCCACAGCCTGTGATTATGATACTGTATGAAATGATCAGGAAGGCCTACAGCATGCTTCCCTTATGGGAGGTTCCAGGTTCATTTTCTGGCATCTCCAATTAGGTCTGGGAGAGACTGCTCCCACTCAGTGTAGATCAGTGGTTCTCCACCAGTGGGTCCCCAGATGTTGTTGGACTACAGTTTTCAGGAGCCCTCTGAGGTCTCACCTTGAAAGCCAGGTGGTCCTTCTCAGTGATTAGTGAGGCTGTAGGATTGAACTCACAGCCTCACTAATGACTGGGAGGACCACCTGGTTGTCAAAGTGAGACTCCAGAGGGCTCCTGGGAACTGTAGTCCAACAGCATCTGGGGACCCACAGGTTGAGAACCACTGGTGTAGAGTGAGGGTGGGGAATGAGATGCTGTTGCAATTCCTATCAGCCCTAGCCAGTATTGTCCATAGATAGATTCATAGAATCATAGAGTTGAAACAGACCACAAGGGCCATCTAGTCCAACCACCTGCCATGCACAATACACCTCTTAACCGTCTCTAGGCTAAACATACCCAGCTCCCTAAACCGCTTCTGATAGGGCATGGTTTCTAGACCTTTTACTATTTTGGTTGCCCTCTTCTGTGCATGTTCCAGCTTGTCAATAACCTTCTTGAACTGTAGTGCCAAGAACAGTATTCCAGGTGAGGTCTGACCAAAGCAGAATAGAATGGTAGTATTACTTCCCTCAATCTAGATGCTATACTGCTATTGATATAGCCTAGAATCACATAGGCTTTTTTATCTGCTGCATCACACATCTGTTTCATTTTCAGCTTGTGATCCACTAAGATGCCTAGATTCCTTTTGAATGTGCTACCATCAGGCTAGAGCCTATGAGAGTTGCAATCTAACAACATCTGGAGTTGGATGTCGCCAAACATATTGGCTGGCATCCTGTTCAGTATTTACAATATAAGTAGACTTGGAACCTTGTACATTTGCTATTCATAGTTACTATTGTAGTACCATTGCCACAATCACAAATGCTGCCTAAAACCCACCTTAAAAGCCAGGCAGCCACACCAGCCAAAGGAGTACTGATGTGCTGAAGGATGATGCCTCCATCCCTCCTCCCACCAATGAGCTGCAGTGCAGCAATAATTTACAACAGGATCGACAATTTCTCATTGCATTGCAGCTCACTGATTAGAGGTGGCTGGACGTGCCATCCTTCAGCATCCCACTCACCAGCACTACAGAACTTCTTTGACAAGTGCAGCTGCCTGGTTTGGAGGGGTTGGATGGGAGATGGAGCATAGCTATATGCAGGATCTCAGCCATTGTTTCAGTATGAACTGAGTTAGATGGATCAAATCAGCTTCCTATGTCCTAAGACCAGACGTAGTAAATCTTGTTGGATTGAAACTCCCAGCAGCCCTAGCCTGCATAGCTAATGGTGAGGAATGCTGGAAGTTGCCATCCAACAACTTCTGGAAGGCTGCACAGTTCCCACCTCTACCCTAGACATTCATACTTTACATCTCTATAAATGCTTCAGAGTGCTTAAATTATTGCCATGTCTTAGTTATCCTTGGAACAGCTTTGTCGTATAGGCAATCTTTTTCCTCATGGCCTTTTGTGCTGTCCCACATATTGCAGCTTCAGTTCTTTTGCAGCACCTCATTTCAGAACTTTCTAAAGTAGTTGGGAGTCATGTGGCCCTCCAGATGTTGCCAGATTCCAGCACCCAGAAGCCCTAGCTCGCATAGCCAATGGCAAGGAATGCTGGGACCTTCAGTTGGACAACATATGGAGAGTCACGTGATTCCCACCCCATTCTAGAATTTTGGTAGTTTGTTTGGTATGTGTACCCCCATCCTCCATATGCATGCTCTAAGGCAGTGTTTCTCAGGCTATCTGATGTGTGGGACTGGCAAATATTTTTCCAGTGTGCCAAGGACCAGCACCATAAATGTGCCCATTTCCTACAATTGTTTCCTTTTTTAGAAACTCACAATGGACCAGCAGCCAATGACTGGGGAACTGCCATTGGTCCATGGACCACCACTTTGAGTAGTGCTGCTCTAAGACACACCACCTTCTTCTACCCTTCAACACTTGCCGCAGCAGACAGAAAGTCTCTTGAGTCCAGTATTCGGTTTCTCCACTGTGGCCATCTGCATGCTTCTGGGAAGGCAACAAGCAAGACTGAGAAAGGGATCTAGGTGGACCACAAGCTGAACATGAGTCAGCAGTGTAATGCAGCAGTTTAAAAAGCCAATATGATTCTAGGCTGCATTAATAGGAGTATAGTGTCTAGATCAAGGGAAGTAATAGTGCATTCTGCTTTGGTCAGACCTCACCTGGAGTGGCTTAGGGAGCTGGGTATGTTTACCTGGAGAAGAGAAGGTTGAGAGGTGACATGATAGTCATGTTTAAATATTTGAAGAGATGTCTTACTGAGGATGAAGCGAGCTTGTTTTCTGCTGCTCCAGAGACTAGGACACAGAGCAATGGACTCAAACTACAGAAAAAGAGATTCCATCTAAACAAAAGGAAGAACTTCCTGACAGTAAGAGCTGTTCTGCAGTGGAATGTGCTGCCTTGTAGTGTGGTGGAGTCTCTTTCTTTGGTGGTTTTTAAACAGAGGTTGGATGGCCATCTGGGGTGTTTTGACCAAGTGTTTTGATTGGGTATTCCTACATGGCAGAGGGTTGGACTGGATGGCCCTTCTGGTCTCTTCTAACTATAATTTTATGACTGTGAGAGGAATAGCCCTGGGGCTAGTGACCAAAGACATTCTCTCTCTGACCCTAGAAGCAGCAGCTTTATCAGATGGGAGCTGGACTGAAATACTCCTGCAGCATATTGCCTTCAAGTTTGAGTTCATGGCTGAGATGAAATTTCACAGGGATTTCACAGCTGAACTCTACTAGCTTCTCCAGGATAGAAAATTGCTTGATAAGTGGAAAAGGAAGTTAGTTAGCTGCAAGGTCTGGAAAAGGTACTTTTTTGGATTACAACTCCTAGAATTTCCAGACAGTGTGACCACTCAGTGGAGGAGTCAGTGACTTGTAGTCCAGAAAAGTCATTTTCCTGAGCATGCTTTTGATCGAGCTTAAGCTATTGGAGCAAGTGACTGGTGGCCCTCTTTTGGCAAAATGAAAACTGAAATCGTCAGTGGAGAGGCAGTCACTAGTTTATGTTATCCTGGGGAAGTAACAGCAGGAACCCAACCACACAAATTGTCCGTGCTGGTCTTGGAGTTATATCCCCATCGATCAGACAGGCAGGGGACTAATGCAGACAGAAATCTCCTCTACATTTGTCCCTTGGGGATTGCACCATGTTGTTTCCTAGACCCAGCTGGTCCCCAGTAAGCATCACAAGGATGT
This sequence comes from Gambelia wislizenii, assembly GCA_030847615.1. Lineage (NCBI taxonomy): Eukaryota > Metazoa > Chordata > Lepidosauria > Squamata > Crotaphytidae > Gambelia > Gambelia wislizenii. The sequence goes on from JAUMIR010000003.1 coordinate 341,071,879, forward strand.
GCCCTTCTTTTATTAAGCTTCTGGCTGATTTTAATACCATTCAGCTGTAAACATTGCTACTGCCAGAAGATGGCAGCAACAAGACACAACATGTACTTGGTATGCCAGCTTGCTGTAAACAGAGATCCTGGGTGGGGCGGGGGGAGCTTTTATCTGCAGCTTCTTTATGAGCAGCCCTTGTTAAATTATAATACAAAATGAATTGTGGCTTCCTGTTATAACTTTCTACATATACAGAAATGGAGAAGTATACTGGGACAAAGATGTGATATAGTAGTTAGTGTGTTGGGTGGGGGATTTGGGAGATCCAGGTTCAAGTCCCCACTCATCTGAATTGGGTGACCTTGGGTCTGTCTCAACCTAATCTACCTCACAGGGTTGTTGTGGGATCAACAGAAGGAAAGAAGGAGTTGAGATTGCTTCTCTCTGGCTTTTCTTCGCAAACGAAGATTCAGGAAGGACTCATCCTGCGCTTTGTGCAAGTGCGCCGATGACTAAAAGGCCAATCCGAGATAAACAAGTCCGGTTGCAGAAAGCACAGCAGAAGGTCTCCTTGGATGATGTTTCCGGGTTGTGATTCTTTCTGCATTGTCGTTTCTCTTCAAGACTTGTTTGGCATGAGTTCTCAAATAAGGCTGCAGCATTGTGGATAGTGCATCTCCATGCCTCCTGATGTGAGGCCAGGGAGGACCACTGTTGGTGATCAATTTGGCCGAGCCTGAGATGTTGTTTCAGGGAGTCCTTGTATCATTTTTTTGGAGCACCCCTCTTACGCTGACCCATGGCGAGTTCACCGTAGAGTACTATTTTGGGGAGGCGATGGTCCTCCATCCTAGAAACGTGCCCTGCCCAGCACAGCTGTGTTCTCAATATCATGGCCTCAATGCTGGTGATCCCTGCTTGCTCAAGGACAGCAACATTTGTTACGTAGTCAGTCCAGTGTATATTTAGGATTGCTTAAAGCTTCAATTAAGGTATAAATGTCCACTAATATATATATTTAGAATAATAATATTTACTGCTGCATTAATCTGGGATTGAAATGTAACTAATAAATAAAATTAAATATAACTAGTCCCACCAAGGATGGCAGAGTATGAGGGATAGATTATCACAGAGGGATAAGGCTTAAGCCAAATTCTCCAAAGCACTAAGGTCCTTGCTGCCAGGAGTGCAAGATTAGCACTTGGGCTGGTTGTTTTGGGGGGACTACGATTCCCACAATTCATCAGGCAGCATGGGATTCTGGGAAGTGCTCAAGCACAAAGGGTGCTCAGCAGTGGCTCCTCTTCGTCTTGGAAAGATGTGACCAGTGGGGTGCCACAGGGTTCTGTCCTGGGCCCAGTGCTTATTCAACATCTTTATCAATGACTTGGATGAGGGAATTAGGGGCATACTTATCAAATTTGCAGATGACACCAAATTAGGAGGAGTAGCTAATACCCTAGAGGACAGGATCAAAATTCAGAATGACCTGGATAGACTGGAGAGCTGGGCCAAAGCTAACAAACTGAAATTCAATACGGAGAAATGTGAAGTACTGCACTTAAGGCGGAAAAATGAAATGCATAGATATAGGATGGGAGAGACCTGGCTGAACAAGACTACGTGCGAAGGGGATCTAGGAGTCCTAGTAGACCACAAGTTGAACATGAGTCAACAGTGTGATGCGGCAGCTAAAAAGGCCAATGCGATTTTGGGCAGTATCAACAGAAGTATAGTATCTAGATCAAGGGAAGTCATAGTGCCGCTCTATTCTGCCTTGGTCAGACCTCACCTAGAATACTGTGTCCAGTTCTGGGCACCACAATTAAAAAAGGATATTGACAAATTGGAGCATGTCCAGAGAAGGGCGACTAAAATGGTGAAAGGTCTGGAAACGATGCCTTATGAGGAGAGACTTAGGGAGCTGGGTATGTTTAGCCTGGAAAAAAGACGGTTAAGAGGCGATATGATAGCCGTGTTTAAGTATTTGAAGGGGTGTCACGCTGAGGATGGAGCAGGCTTGTTTTCTGCTGCTCCAGAGACTGGAACACGGAGCAATGGGTGCAAGCTCCAGGAACAGAGATTCCACCTCAGCATTAGGAGGAACTTTTTGACAGTAAGAGCTGTTCGGCAGTGGAACACACTCCCTCGGAGTGTGGTGGGGTCTCCTTCCTTGGAGGTCTTTAAACAGAGGCTGGATTGCCATCTGTCAGGGATGCTTTGATCAAGATTTCCTGCGTGGCAGGGGGTTGGACTGGATGGCCCTCATGGTCTCTTCCAACTCTACAATTCTATGATTCTATGAAAGTAATTTTCCCAAAGCTCTGCCCCGAGTTGCAGCTGAGCATCATTCAAGATTGTTTTCCATAGAGCCTTTTATATCTCTGGCTTTTCTTCGCAAACAAAGATTCAGGAAGGACTCATCCTGCGCTTCTGCAAGCGTGCTGATGACTAAAAAGGCCAATCCGAGATAAACAAGTCCAGTTGCAGAAAGCACAGCAGAAGGTTTCCTTGGGTGATGTTTCCGGGTTGTGATTCTTTCTGCGTTGTCATTTCTCTTCAAGACTTGTTCGGCGTGAGTTCTCAAATAAGGCTGCAGCATTGTAAATAGTGAGTCTCCATGCCTCCCGATGTGAGGCCAGGGTGGACCATTGTTGGTGATCAATTTGGCCGAGCCTGAGATGTTGTTTCAGGGAGTCCTTGTATCGCTTTTTTGGAGCGCCCCTGTTACACTGACCCATGGCAAGTTCACCGCAGAGTACTATTTTTGAGAGGTGATGGTCCTCCATCCTAGAAATGTGCCCTGCCCAGTGCAGCTGTGTTCTCAATATCATGGCCTCAATGCTGGTGATCCCTGCTTGCTCAAGGACAGCAACATTCGTTACATAGGAGATTCTCACACTACACTGTTATAGTGTCACTATTCTACTTTAACTGCTCTGGCTTCCTTCTGTGGCATTCTGGGGTTTGTAGTTTAGTGAGGCCTAAGAGTTCTCTGGCTGAGAGTTGTAAATGCCCCTCCCTAAACTGCAAATCCCAGGAGTCCACAGGAGGCAGCCATAGCAAATAAAGTGGAATAGTAACACTATAACAGTGTAGTCTGAAAATCTCCATAGTCAGTCCCGTGTATATTTAGGATTGTGCGTATACAGCGCTGGTGAAAGCATTCGAGGAGTCGTAAGTGGTGGCGATAGGTGACCCATGTTTCAGACCCGTCCTTCGAGCCTGTGCAATGGATTTTTCTGGTGGAGCGCAGCGTGCACAGAACTGGCCTCACCCTTTAGGGCCTTTTATAACAACTAAGACTGTTATTTTTGTCCTCTGATGTATGTGTAGGGGTACATAACTTTGGAATAACATTTCAAATGTGCTACACTGTTTGGAGAGGGGGAGGGGAATTGGGCCAAGGCCAAGGAACAATGTAACAATAAATGGCAGCAACAAGATGAATTATGTCACTTGCTTCATGCCCTAAGCTGTGCAGTCAAAAAGGCACCAATCCAGGACATTTTACTGCCTGAGGTGGAGAAGATAGTTTCCATGCCACTACTCACTTCCACATACAGAAGCTAACTAGAGATGTAAGTCTTCATTAAGTGTCTTCTCAGAGGAAGCAATGGGTAATTTTAGCAATTTTTCTGTCACTGTAAGAAAGTCTTTCAAAACCACATAGTTTTGAAAACCTATTTGTATTTCAGGACTTACAAAATTCACACATGGTTGTTTTACACAGACAACAACCTTCTCTGTACATGAAACTGTATTTTCTGTGCAGAAAATATTTATGCATAGAAATATTATTTTAATATTATTTTTCTGCATGGAAAATTATATTTCCTATGCAAAAAAGAGGTTGTTTTCTAAGCAAACCCCCCACATTTGAATTTTGGACCAGAGAAGTCTCCAACTGCAGCATATTCTTTGCCAGTAACAGCTTTTTCTGCATAGGAAATAATATTTCTACATAGAAATGTTATTTTCTGCACAGAAAATGCTGTTTTCTGCACAAATCAATCACATGCAAATATTATGCAGAATACATTCCAAATGTGAAGATTCTCATCAGGCCAGGATTCTTCCTGGTAAAGTTTCCTGACATTTGAATATATATATATATATATATATATATATATATATATATTGACACCTTTTTTTAGTATTCTCAAATATTCTTTCTATTCCTAAAGCTAATGAGACTGACAGTTCAATCTTTAGGACTGACAAAAAGAACCTCCTGCACTGTATTGGAGGGCAGAAGTTGTGTGCTCCCTGCATCCAATCCCAGTTACTATTTTGATCTGGAGAGACTAGGATCCATGTGTCTGGAAGCACCCTGTGTCATGGTGAAAATTGATGTGCACGTTTTACAATTTCATGCACAGATTCCACTCGTTGAAGCCAACAGACCACACTTGGGAGCTGAAGAGAAGGAGGAAGAATGGTTGTTGACATTGTTGAAACTGACATTTGTCATTATAGCCTTTGGGATATATTTTCAGTTGTATGATAAAGGGGCAACAACAACAAGTTTCATTATTAGGGATGATGACTGGATGCATGTTGATTTGTTGTTGCCCACCTTGATCCATTGGGAGAGGCAGGTAAGAAATAAATATTGTTGTTGTCCCACATTCCTCCAGATGCTGGACTGACTTGATGCTAGGAATGGAACTTGACATCTCCTTTAGCTCTTATGTGCAAAGTATTGGTTGTCTGAAATGCAACACACAATAATTGTCATCTTGTGGAGGAGACCACCTAGTTGAGAGACAGTTTCTCTTGGTGAAACAGTAAATGGGAAGACTTTTGACCACAGTCAGATATCCTGTCAGGAAGAAGATATCAAGTCTGGTTGTAGCATGGTGTCAAAGCTTGGAAAGATCATGGTGAACGTAACAACAGCAGCTGGAATCCTGTTGGGCAGTTGTGAATACATAACCTACAGTTATGCATTCACAACTGCTACAACTTCATGATCCCTATGCAGCTCCTAGTTTAGGAGCCACATAGTGGCTGTGAAAGTCCCCAAACCTGACTTAGGTAAGCAGCTGCTGCAATTGACAGTTCTGTTGTTGATCGGGAAGTAGCTGAGTGATGTTCCCACACCCTAATCATGTGAGTGATCTCCAGCATGAGGGAGATTTTCAGCAGAGGTCCCTTTTCTGCCAGTCATGTCAGAGATTGCTCACAGGAGGGGTGGGAATGTTAGGCAGCTGCTTTTCAACTGGCAGGGGAATGGACCCCTGTCAATCCCAGCAGCTGCTTCATGGTAAGTGGGGTTTGGGGGAACACACCATGATTCACTGCATAGCAATGTTGTTACCGTGCTATGTAGTGTGCAGTGGTCATATAGGATTCTGGCGACTATTTGTAACCCATTATCTGGGGTGCAGTTTTAACCAAGTGTCACACTTCCAAGTGTGACATTGTCTTCCACCAGGCTCCATGGTTTAGCAATAAGGCACAACCAAGAATTCTATTCCATGGCTGTTAGTTCCAAACCATTACACAGTGCAGAAAGTCCAGCTTTCTCACCCTTCATTCATTCACAGGGTCAGGACAGTGACAAGACCTCCAGATTCATCAGAAGATTCCATTGGTCTACATATAACTATGGGGCATAGCCAGATGCTGCTGCAACCCCCCTCCTGCTTTCCACCAGTCATAGGCTGACCATTCAGGGAGACTTCGCAGCAAAACAATGAATCCTGGGAGTGGTGAGTGGAGATTTATAGTGGAGTTCCACCTGCAGATCTCTTATCCTATGCTGGACAAAATGTATTCATTCATGTGCAAAACCATGATGGTGCCATGATGGTGCTTCTTTCAGTAGTGAATGTGGTTTCAGTAAGTGAAGTATAATAGTCAGAGATGGCAACTCCCACCAACTCCATCTGCACAACTCTTCTCTTTGGCCTTGTCCTCTTGCTCTTGTCCAAACAAGGGGATTCGTGGATTATCAGGTGTTGCCCAGTCAAAACCATAGAGGGAGGATGGATGCCTTAGAGAGCTGTCACAGGTGAACTGAACATCAACTGCCACAGGTTTCTCCCACCAAGTACCAAGGCAAAATGTGTTCAGTATAGAGTTTGAGAAGAACACTCTTTGGGAATTCTGGGAGTCTAAAAAAGTATGTTTTCCAAGCTCTTATCCTGCATGCATTCTGGCATTTAATAAAGACTTGCACAAGAAGCCATGAAAGAAATGGACAGGGTAAATTGTGGCAAAGTTCACATCTATGAAGCTACTGCCCACTGTGCTCAGGGATGACTGGGTGAGAGCCAGAGGAAAGAGAGCCCATAATGTGGAAACTCTAGATATATTCACACTGAAGTGGCTGTCTTTTGATCCTTGACATTGCTGAAATGGGTGTTTATGCAGCAAATGAGTTCTATTTGCGTTCATCTGGGCAATTGCAATGCTTGCACAAGAAGCCATTTCTCTCATGGCTTCTTGTGCAAGCCTGCAATGGACTTGAAGATGGCCCAGACATCAAAGTGGATAGTAAGAGTTTTAACTGGGACCAGGTAATTTGAATATTATTCACCCACCTGTCTCATTTGTAGCTTGCCTGCCCAGTTCATATCAAAAGCCCAGTTATCAGTTCTGATCTGATCTTTGGGCCCTCAGTATCTGAAGGAGCTCATATGTGCCTTCCCACTGATGCCTTAAGGTCATCTATGGATGCCCTTCTTTGATAGCCTCCTCATTCTGAAGCTCAAGGAGTGGCTACTAGGGAAAGAGCCTTTTTGCCCTCCGTTTTCAGAATGATCTCTCCATGGATATTTACCTGGTGTTACTATCATGCTCGTTCTGTTGCTATTTTAAGTTGCCTTTGTGCTCCCAGGCCTTTTAAATCATTGTTATTTTAATCTCTATTATATGTTGGTCATAGAATCATAGAATCATAGAATTGAAAAGTTGGAAGAGACCACGAGGGCCATCCAGTCCAACCCCCTGCCACGCAGGAAATCACGATCGAAGCATCCCTAACAGATGGCCATCCAGCCTCTGTTTAAAGACCTCCAAGGAAGGAGACCCTACCACGCTCCAAGGAAGTGTGTTCCACTACCGAACAGCTCTTACTGTCAGAAAGTTTCTCCTAATGTTGAGGTGGAATCTCTGTTCCTGGGCTTGCATCAATTGCTCCATGTTCTATTCTCTGGAGCAGCAGAAAACAATCTTGCTCCATCTTCAATGTGACACCCCTTCAAATACTTAAACAGGGCTATCATATCGCCCCTTAATCGTCTTTTTTCCAGGCTAAACATACCCAGCTCCCTAAGTCTTTCCTCATAAGGCATGGTTTCCAGACCTTTCCCCATTTTAGTCGCCCTCCTCTGGACACGCTCCAATTTATCAATATCCTTTTTGAATTGTGGTGCCCAGAACTGGACACAGTATTCTAGGTGAGGCCTGACCAAGGCAGAATAGAGTGGCACTGTTACTTCTATTACTTTATTTCTTGTTTGATTTTAGCTCCTCACTTTTAACCACATTTTAGTGTGTTGATCTAGCACTGCGTTTTCATCATACCAGCTTGATATTTGCGCCTTTACTTTTTAAAAATCATTTTTCTGTAATAATATTGCATTTTCAAATTGTTCTTGTTGTTAACTACTATCACGTCAACTTCAACTTATGGCGATCCTATGAGTGAGAGACCTCCTAGTCACCCTATCCTCAAGAAGCCCTGCTCAGATCCTACAGATTCAGGGCTGTGGCTTCATTGATTGAGTCTATCCATCTGGAATGTGGTCTTCCCCCTTTCCTACTGCTTTCTATCTTATCAAGCATCATTGTCTTTTCTAGTGAGTCATGTCTTCTCATGATATGTCCAAAATACAACAGTCTCGGTTTAGTCATCTCGGCTTCTCGGGAGAGTTCAGGCCTGATTTGCTGTAGGACCCATTTATTTGTCTTTTTAGCAGTCCATGGTATCTGTAGATCTCTTCTCCAGTACCACATTTGAAATGAGTTGATTTTCTTCCTATCAGCTTTCTTCACTTTCCAGCTTTCATAACCATACATAGAAATGGGAAATACTATGGCATGGAAAATCCTAACTTTAGCATTCAATTGGCTATCTTGACACTTCAGGTTCTTGTCTAGTTCTTTCATAGTTGCCCTTCATCCTTGACTTCTAGTTCCTTCATCCTTGTCTTCTTCTGTTTGCTTGACTGCAGTCTCCATTCTGATTAATGACTGAGCCAAGGTATAGAAAATCTTGAACTATTTAAATGTCTTCATCAGCTGCTTTAAAGTGATGTAATTCATCTGTGGTCATTATTTTTTGTTTTCTTAATGTTCAACTGCAAACCTGCCTTTGCACTTTCTTCCTTGACTTTCTTCAGCAGTCATTCCAAGTCTTTGCTATTTGCTGCTAGTATTATGGTGTCACCTACATATCTTAATTTATTGATGTTCTTTTCTCCAATTTTCATGCCTCCTTCCTCCAAGTCCAATCCTCCTTTGCATATGATGCAAGTAAACAGAAGAGTGATAAAATGTAGCCTTGCCTGACTCCCTTTCCACTTGGAAACCATTCTGTTTCTCCATATTCTGTCCTAACAGTAGCCTCTTGCCCTGAGTACAGACTACACATCAGGACAATCAAACATTGTGGCACACCCATTTCTTTAGGAGAAATATGAAGTTTTTCATAATCTACATAGTTGAAGTCTTTGATATAATCTGTAAAGCACAGGCTGATTTTCTTCTGAAATTCTTTGTGCACACCATATCCAACACATGTTTTCAAAATGACTCCTAGTGCCTCTTCTTTTCCTGAACCCATCTTGGAAATCTGGCATATCTCGCTCCATATATGGTCAAAGTCTTAGTTGTAGAATTTTGAGCATCACTTTGCTTGCATGGGAAATTAATGCAATGGTCCTGTGATGACTGCAGTTCCTGATGGCCCTTTTCTTGGGGATTAGAATGTATATTGAGCATTTCCAGTTTGTGGGCCACTGCTTAGTTTTGCATATTTGCTGACAGGCTTTAGTTAGAACTGCAGTAGATTCTGTTTTTGTAGCTTGAAGCAGCTCTATTAGCATGCCATCTGTTCCTGGTGATTTATTTCTCCCAAGTTCCCCAAGGGCAGCTTCTACTTCACTTTCCAAAATTGGAGATTAATTTTCAAATTGTTCTTTTTTGAATGAATCTGTCTCTTATATAGTTCTTCACTGTATTGTTTCCATCGTCTTTTTATTTCTACTTGGCCATGTAATGTGTTCCCCTGCTGGCTGTATAGCATCCTCACTCTTGGTTTAAATTTCCCTTTGATTTCTCATCTCTTATGGAAAAGGTCTCTTGTTCTTCCTTTTTTGTTGTCATCTTCTACTTTTTCTGCTTTGATTATTATAGTATTTTTCCTTGTCCCTGCACACAAGTCATTGAACAGTTGCATTCGGGGTTCTGATTCTATTACTATCACCTTTTACTTTTGCTTCTGTACTTAACTGCTTGAAAAGTTTCATCTATCATCCATTGAGGCTGAAGACAGTGTCTTTTTGCATTCCTCCCTGGCTTCAGTCTAGAGTTCTTGTGGCTCTCAGTCAATTAGGCTTAATAGTGCAAATCTATTTTTTACATTATCTTTAAATTCTATGGAGATGTTATTCAAATTATATTTTGGCACAATGGTTGGTTTAGTGTTCTTCTTTAACTGTAGCCTAATTTTTGATAGTAGTTCATTGTCTGTGCCACAATCTTCTCCTGGTCTTGTTTTTGCACAGAGAATGGAGCTTCCCCATCTTCTACTTCCAATTATGTAGTCTATTTGGTTTCTATGTTGGTCATCAAGTGATGATCATGTATATAGTCACCTCTTTGGTTGCTTGAATAATAATAATAATAAGAAGAAGAATAAAATTTATTGATATGCTGCCCCTCTACAAAATGCAATCGGGGTGGCTTACAACATTTAAAATATATACATATAAAATCCTCCATCCCATCCCCCCTTAAAATACAATTAAATAATTAAACATTTAAAAATACTTAATAAATACTAAAACACTCCCACGCCCACACACAATAAAATAAAATAACTGGAATAGGGATCGGACCAATAGGATTTTTTTTCTTCTGATGGCGGGGTATCTATTCAGGAAAGGTCTGCCAGAAGAGATCCATCTTAAGAGCTTTTTAAAAGCTATTTAAGGTGGTAATGTGACAGATCTCATCTGGCAGGCCATTCCATAATCTGGGAGCAATAGCCGAAAAGGTCCTCTGGGAGGTCAAGGAGAGCCTAGTTTTTAAAGGTTGTAGTAAATTCCTCCCAGAGGACCTGAGTGCACAGGGAGGATTATATGGAAGAAGACGGTCCCAAAGATTGGTAGGACCCAAGCCATTTAGGGCTTTAAAGGTGATAACCAACATCTTGTATTGGGCCCGGAAACTAATGGGCAGCCAAGTGAAGTGATCTTAAGATTGGTGTTATATGGTCTCTTCTAGATGTACCCGAGACCAGTCTGGCTGCCATATTCTGTACTAGTTGAAGTTTCCAGACCAAGCACGAGGGTAGCCCCATGTAGAGTGCATTACAGAAATCAAGATGGGAGGTTATCAGAGCATGTACCACAGTCTCAAAGGTCCCCGACATCCAGGAATGGGCGGAGCTGGCAGATCAGCTGAAGCCAATAACAGGCACTCCTGACTATCGTGTTTACCTGATTTGTCATCTGGAGCGACAAGTCCAGGAGTACCCCCAAACTGTGAACACAGTCCCTGGAGGAGAGTGTAACTCCATCCAGGACTGGAGGTTGTATCCTAATACCTGGGTTCGGGGCTGCTACCGTGAGAACCTCCATTTTGTCTGGATTCAGCTTCAACTTGTTTTTCCTCATCCAGTCCATTGTTGCCCTAAGACAATCATTGAGAGAAGAGACACCATCTGAAGTCAGAGCTGAAGACCGAGACATGGAGAAATATATCTGGGTGTCATCAGCATACTGATAACACCCCGCCCCATGTCTCCGGATGATCTCTCCCAGTGGCTTCATATACCATATACTATTCATATATGTTGAATAGCATCGGGGACAAGATAGTGCCTTGTGGGACGCCACAATTAAGTTCTTTCCTTGCAGAGCAACTGTCCCCGAGCATCACCCTCTGGAGTCTACCCAAGAGGAAGGAGTGGAACCACTGCAACGCAGTGTCTCCGATTCCTAGCCTTCTCAGGCAATCCAAGAGGATGTCATGATCTACTGTATCAAAAGCTGCTGAGAGATCCAGTAACACCAACAGGATCACATTACCTCTGTCGATGTTCAGGCAAAGGTCATCAGCTAAGGCAACCCTGGCCGTCTCAACTCCGAATCCCCCTAAAGCCAGTTTGAAATGGATCTAGATAATCGGTTTCTTCCAAGACAGCTTGGAATTGAAGAGCAACTGCTCTCTCGATCACCTTGCTCAAAAAAGGTAATAAAGAGATTGTCCTGTAGTTCTTCATATCCAGAGGGTCAAGGGAAGGTCTTTTTAGGAGCGGTCTAACCGCAGCTTCCTTCAAGCAAGATGGAACGTGACCTTCCCTAAGGGATGCATTGATGATGTCCCTGAGGAACATCCTCAAGGCATCACCCCCTTGGACTTCCAGCCACGAAGGGCAAGGGTCAAGAGGGCCGGTAGTCTTCCTTACTCTACCAAGGAGCTTGTTTGCAGTTAACAAAACATTGGCCTTGCAAAATTCAACTAGTTGCTCTCCTGCTTCATTTTTTTATCCTAGGCCAAATTTTTCTACAATCTTTGATTCTGTTCTGTTCACGGCTTTTGCATTCCAATCACCTTTGATTAACAACAAATCCTATTTTATTGTGTGATAAATTTCCTCCTGGACTCCAGTACAGAATATTTCAATTTCTTCTTCTCCTGCTTTTGTAGCTGGAGCATAGACTTGGATTATAGTTATATTGATTGCATTTCCCTGAAGTCTTATTGATATTATTCAGTCAGACTTTGCATTATGTTCTTTGACTGCTTTTGCTACATATCTCTCACTATTAATCCTACCCAATTTCTCCTTAGATCTTCATTTCCTGAGTAAAACACTGTGTAATTATTATCTGACTCAATGTCCCATTCCTGTCCACTTTAGCTCAATTACCCCAAGTATTGCAATGTTTATACATTCCAGTTCTTGTTTTACTGTATCAACCTTCCCCTGGTTCATGCTTCTCACATTCTGTCCTCCCACAGATGGTTTTTAGGGTGGAAGCCATTCACTCTGAGCTCTTGCAGATAAGGCAGGATAGTAAATTAAACACGGTTACTTGAGACAAACTTGCCTTGCAGGATTTGTTTGCTAGGGAACATACAGGAGAGAAGTCAAAACCAGTCCAAGACTCTGAGAGCCAAAGAGAGTCACCAGACAGTCAAAGAGTCAAACAGAGTTGTCAGCCAGTCCAAGGTCAGGGTTTCATGGTTTTGAAGCAGAATTGCAGGAACTCACACCAAAGCCAAAGAACAGTTTGTTGTTTCCCACAGAGAATGTAGGTCAGAGCTGTTTCTTAAATTGGCTGTAGCCAGCTGACCTTGATTAAGAGAGCTTCTCCTTTTGCTTGGAAAGGAGCCTCAATGAATGCCTTTGCTCTGCTCTCTTTTCCACCCATTGAGACTGGGGGTGTGGGGGCCGAGCCTCCTCATCTGACAGTTCCAGCTGTCTGGGTGGTGCCAACGTTTGATCAGTCTCAGTTGACTTCTGGCTTGGTATGGCCTGAGTGTCATTCTACAGATTGAGCTGCAGCATTGTCCTTAACCTCAGAGTCTGAGTCCTGGGCCATGACACATTCCATGTTCCTATAATACGGGTTGTGCAGCTTTGGGCTTTCCTTTCACCTCTGAGCAGGTCAATAGTTGAAGTCCTTTAGGCTTGAGTCCAGTTGCCTCATTAGCCAAGGCACTATGCACATTTGTCCTTCGCTGTACCCCAGTAACTCATTGAGTGTCTTCTGACCTGGGGGTTTCATCCGGCACTAACTCTTGCTTTATATTGGATTGTCTCATCATAGGGTTTTTGTGGTAAAAGACATTCAAAAGGGGCTTACTGTGCCTCCTTCTGAGTAATGCTAACAAGTGTTAGCTATGATGTTACTGCCGTTGTCGCTGGGAGATCTTCCATCAATGTCACCCCCCACAACTGCTGCTGTCCAGTAGCTGTTTGGCACATTTAATCTGGCTCCTCAGCAAAAGCCTGTCTAACATGGGAGACCCCACTAGAAGCACTGCTACCATCAGCATAGACTCATGCCTCACACAAGCACATAATCCCAACACCCACCATGGAAAGATAGTGTAATTAGTGAGATTTTCAGATTATATGCTTGTATGTCATTGCATTACTCTTTTATCTCAAGATAACTGTATAACACCCTGAGAATCCATTTTGTGAGGGTCTTATAAACACAAAGAATAATATACGGTATGCCCATTCAACAAATTTGGGCCTTGTTTCACTTGCCAGTTCTTCAAACTCAGCTCTCCAAATGAATGGAGGGAATAGTTTTCCACCTACACATGACTTGCATCTTATGACTATCCCTAGCAGTTATGCAGACATATGTAGGGAAGGGATATCTCATACCCTCCAACATGAAGATGAAGGCTGAGACATGAGCAGCCAAGCAAAATCAGAGTGTGGGCAAAATGACAAAAGTGGTCAAATGAGCAAGATGGCAAAAATGGGGAAGAACAGAGAAGCTAGGAGAGGCTGCAGCAGTTTGCTTTTGCCTGAGCCTACTGGGAAGGGAAAGAACCCACCCTTCCTCCCACTTCTGAGTTAATGGAGCACAAGCTCCCATTGCACTCTGCATTCAGATTACAGCAATGTAACTGAATTGAGGACAAAGTAGGAAAGTAGGAGGACAAAAAGGGGAGAGAGAAAGAAACTGGAGTATTTAAAAGCATCCGAAAAAGTATGATGACAGATAATTAATTGGGACTATCCCTCCCAAACTGGGACACTTGGAAGGTATATCTTCTTGCACTTAGATGAGGCCCTGCCATTAGGCAGCAGATCTGGTGTATAATTTAGGATTCAGGCAGAAAGTTTCACCTCATGCAGTCATGTAAGAACAAGCGCATGTGATTACAGGACTGTGGAAAGTTATGTATTTGGAGTACAAATCCCAGAACGTTTAAGTGTGTGGGGGGGGGCGGGTATGGAGGTTTCAATTAAAATGAAATAGTGTTTCCAAGCTCTGACAAACTGTTAGCTTTTCACTTAGTTAGTATTAGAATCATAGAATCATAGAGTTGGAAGAGACCACAAGGGCCATCTAGTCCAGCCCCCTGCCATGCAGGAATACCCAATCAAAGCATTCCCGACAAACAGCCATCCAGCCTCCATTATATTATATTTTAGAAACCAAGCATTGAGAAAGTGCTTTTGAGATTTTCTACCTCCTATGCCAAAATAAATGTTAGTTTTAAGTGCTCTGTATCCTGACTTGAGTGAATAGGGGACATAATTTGTGACTATGGTTCAGGCAGCAAAATATCTTGGGCCAGCCCTGCCTAGGACAATTATGCTGCTGTACGATTGTTTTTAACAGGACACAAGGCCTTCCTTGGATGGGAAGTCACCGCTCAGATTCATCTGGCCTGCTCCTTCTCATAGCAAAGATGTGATCCTGCTAAACATGATGTAGATTGTGTCTTACAATTTGTTAAATGACACAGGTCATTCATGTCCTGGGAAAGAAGAGAATAAAAGGCTGACAGAAAGGAGTCCCAGAAATTTAATCAAAGTGGGGAAACAGCCATGTAAGGCCAAAATTACTCCCTCACAGTGTTGTATGAGTGCTGCAACTCTGTCAGAGAGGCGACATTGGCGGCATTGTATAATTTTGGTGATGGTGTCATCTAGGTTCAGACTTCCCGGGTGCACAGCAAATTTCATTAACTTGTCAAAACACTCCAGTCCAAAATGCTTGTGGGCCAGCATAGAGAATTAGGGCATGAAAGACAGCTTATGTGGGAAGTCACAAACAATGAAAAGAAAGGCTACTGCTTGAGGCCATTCCCATTCATCAGAGCCTTGTCAGTCCAGTTAGAGGCTGCTGAATAGATGTGTCTAATCACATTTTGTTTAACCAGGCTAGAAAAAAAAACAAAGGTTATGAGGGCATCCTTTGATTTTCCATAAGGCAAAGGGAGGTGAGGGGGAGCACATGTGGCTTCTGGTTTTTTGTGGTTGTGTGTGTGTGCAAATTCTGTTGCACTCTCTGCATATACTTTATAGCTACCTTCCTTTCAAATGCATCTCAGAACATAATTTCTTCTTCACAGGTATGATTTGGCCCACAGAAACACAGCAACATTGTAAGCATGGTGAGGCAGCGGGGACACCATCTACCCTACATATACCCTCCAACATTTTAAGATAAAAAGCAGGAGACATGTGGCCAAGGAACATCAGAATATGTTCAAGATGGCAAAAGTTACTAATGAGGAAGAACAGACAAGCTAGGAAAGGCTGCAGCAGTTTGCTTTTGCCTGAGTTGACTGGGAAGGGCAAACTTCCAAGACCCTCCCCTTTCCTGCCTTTCCTGTCTTCTCTTTCCCTTTCTTCTCCCCCTGCTGAGTTAGTTGACTGCAAACTACTTTTGCACTTTGAACTCAGCCTTATCGCACTACACTGTTATAGCAGTATTATTCCACTTCTGTGTCTGCCTCCTGTGGAATTCTGGAGTTTGTAGTTTAGTGAAGCTAAAGAACTTTCTGGATGAGAATGCTAAATGCCCCTCCCTAAACTGCAAATCCCAGGATTCCACAGGTGGTGACCACAGCAGTTAAAGTGGAATAATTGTGCTATAACAGTGTAGTCCAATAAGGCCCCAAGTCTGCAACAGTTGAAATAAGCTCAGGACAATGGATGGAAGTGGAAGGAGAAGAGAGAAACTGGGATATCTTAAATGCAGCTGAAAAAAATGCAATGGCAAAGGATTAATTGAGACTGTTCTTGCCAAATCAGGGCAATTGGTGGGTATGGTTAACACATTAAGTAGGGGCATACAGATACACCCTAATGGTAGCCCACCTTCAAATTCCTGCCTGATTTGACTGGACTGGTAAACTCAGATTTGAAGGAGGCCTTCCAGGTAGATGGCAGTTTGTGCTCTAAGAGAGCCAGGGCTTGCAGGGTCAAAGCCACAGGACTATGTCATCTTTTGGTCCACACGCACACACCCTGACTCCCCTGTTCCTTCTGGGTTAAATTGCAAGCTACACGGTAAGTGGAGGGCAAATGAATTTTCCCCAGCAATTATCTATGGGTATGAGCTATCCTTGTGTTTAAGCAAAAGTATTTGGGGGTGGCTTCATGAAACACCTATTCTGGATAGAGATGAAAACTGGTAGAAATGGTTTTAGATCAACACAGCCACCTACACTTTTGGACTCTTCAGGGGTATGTTGCTATAAAGATTGCCCTGGTGAGGGCCTACATTTCAAAATTTACTACTACTACATCACTGTTGGTGCTAGCTCAACCTTCAGTGAGTAAAATGTTGCTCAGACTGAGAAGCAGTCCCAATTAGATCATACTGAGTCTTGGCTTCATCTCATCTTGCTTTCCCACAAATATACAGTAAATGCCATCGCCTCCCAAAAATACTACTCTACGGTGAACTTGCCACAGGTCAGCATAAGAGGGGCGCTCCAAAAAAGTGATACAAAGACTCCCTGACACAACATCTCAGGCTCAGCCAAATTGATCACCAACAGTGGTCCGCCCTGGCCTCACATCGGGAGGCTTGGAGACGCACTATCCACAATGCTGCAGCCTTATTTGAGAACTCACGCCGAACAAGTCTTGAAGAGAAATGACAACGCAGAAAGGATAACAACCCAAAAACATCACCCAAGGAGACCTTCTGCTGTGCTTTTTGCAACCAGACTTGTTTATCTCGGATTGGCCTTTTTAGTCATCAGCGCACTTACAGAAAGCGAGGGATGTGTCCTTCCTGAATCTTCGTTTGCGAAGAAAAGCCAGAGAGAGAGAGAGAGACAGTAAATGCTTAGTATAACTGTAGAAAATCTAAGTTTAACTGCTTATTATATATGGCTAGAATCCTGTAGGTGACAAACAGAGGTGCAACCAGTTTCACTTGTGTATGTATGTTTCTGTATGTTGCATCTCTTTGTGGAATGCCCTCGCCCTTGGTGTGCAACAGCAATTGGGATGCTCACAGGCATAGCTCTATCCTCTCAGCAATCATTCAGCAGTGGGAGTGGGCCCTGGCACCATTCAGCATCCCTTATCCACCCAAGGTGGAAGAAGCAGCAGCCTTATGCTAGCAGCAGAGGTTAGTCTCTCATCCTTGGGTAAAGAAGGGCAGCCAGATTGCAGTTACACCCCTTCAGCCAACATGGCTACAAGGACAGCGCTTCCCCTACAAGCCTCCTAGTTGCACTTCCAGGCAGGAAGTGGGGGAAAGGGAACAACCTCCACTCTTAGATGATGGCATAGAGCTTGGCTAGACCCGCCAGAATATGCCAGCTTCCCACTGAGTATTCTGGCCCTGGATCAGGCCTGGTTCTCCCCTCACCCATGTTACCATGGTGAAATGGGAGGAAATCTGAGGGACATGCTGGTGAGCATCGGTGGGCACCCCCCCCCCAGTGTCACACATCACTCCCTCTGAAGCTAGGAAGGAGGCCCACAGCATGGGATCAAGGCTGGTCACATGCAGGGGGCCTTGATCATGTGCTTCAGGCCTCCTTCCTGGTTTCAGAGGGATTTTGGCAGGGGCTATATGGGCCAGCATGTAGATATGGACCCTGGGTTCCTGCACCAGCCTGATCCGGGTTTTCCCACATAACATGGGTTTTCCCGAGGCTTTTTTTACCCAGTTGTAAAAGGCTTTACCCCGTCTTTCACCCTTCTTTGCCTCGGGTGTAATCTAGACTGCTGGGGGGCGGGGAATAAGGCAAGAGCCTTGCATCCTTTGGACTACAGGGCTCCAACACAGAGGCAAAATAGGGTATATGGCCTATGCAGAAAGCCCATAGGTACACTGACAAGACATGTGCTTCTGCCAGTGTGTTTAGTGGGTCTCACCTCATTATTGTTGTTCTTAATTTCTCTCAAGTGAACGACCCTATGAATGAGAGACACCGCCCCATCAGATTCCCTGCTATTGCTCAGGGCTTGCAAACTCATGGCTGTGGCTTCCTTGATTGAGTCTCCACCTGCAGTCTTGTTCTTTTCCGACTGCCTTCTACCTTAGCAAGCATGATTGTTTTTTTTCTAATGAGTCATGTCTTCTCATGATATATCTAATCCTATGCCTGATTTTAATTGGGTGTATGAGCTGCACTTTTATCCCTATTGCTGTTTTTAAAATGATTTATACCCTTTTTTTAAAAATGATTGGCATTTTAATATAATAACTAGTTTGATTGCTTTCTAACTTTTTTATGGACAGGTTTTTAGTTGTGGATGTATCAAATGGAGGGGAGTGAAAGATCTATATCTATATTTTTATAGAGAGAGGGAGAAAACCCATGACCATTGGTAGCCCTCTAATGCTTTAAAATTAAAATTGCAGGAATGGCACTCTTAGCTTTGCTCTTTACAAAACACCTTATGGTGGGAGGGGGGGATTTTGTGAATTTTTGGTGGTATAGAGATCGGGATTCTGTAACAAAATGCAGAGGATGTTCATTCAGCATCCATCATTTTGGGTAGCAAAGAACATTATTGGTGCTATTGTACCCAGTGTATATATTACACCCACTTAAAAATTGGCATGCTAGCCAGGGTGGCTTACGTTCTCCTGCTGCCTGAAATAGGAAGACAAGCTGCGATGTCACTAAGGCTGGTGTCATCCCTCCCCCAATGGTGTCATCTGGTGCGATTCGGCCTCTCTGCACCCCCTAGTGCCACCACTGAAGAGCAGGACCATTCTTACTGCATCACTGCTACACCAATCTCCTTTCCCTTCCCACTGGCACTTCTCCTGCATCCTTCCTGTTGCTGTGAAACTGCTTAATGCAGTGTAGATGTGTAAATTGCTATTGCTTAAAACAATTTGTAATCCGCTTTGATAGCCTTGTGGCTGAAGAGCGGGGTATAAATAAATAAATTAATTAAATAATAAAAATAATTGGCTATTTTTAATAATTTGGCTAAGGTGGCCATCCATGTGGTTACAGGTAAATCAGGGACCCCCAAATACCAAGATGGGATTCATGCAAGCCCAAGGGGAGGGCCATTGGAAATTCCCCAAAACAAATACTCCGATTAGAACTCAACACCTGAAGATGAGTCATTCACTAATCCATTCAACAATAGCAAGAGACCTTATTGTTTGTAAAACAGGATCTTCCTCTCCTGCTTCCCTCCACAAAAGGCCTTGCCTGTTTCCTATTCAATTCTAAAAGCACTGACCATTAACAATTGTTAATTTTGCTGGAGTAGCCATTAAATAGTCCTGGGACCCTCTGAGAACCATTGTATTTCACACAAAACTCCCACCCCTTCAGGGGAAATATGACATATAAATCTCACCCCAAAACACCACCAAAGTCTGCAAAGACCCCCTTCCGACTCCACATCAGTCTGTGTTACCATTCCACCATCTGGACCTCCTCGTGGTTGGTTTACTTCATGATCTCAGCTCTGCAGGATCGGTACAGTATAACCCGCTACCCCTTTACTCTGTTCCTCTATCCAAATACTTCCTACTATTTTTGATAGCCTTCTGTTAGTGTCTGAAGCCTGAGTGTTTGCATGAATGCTGTTGATATTAATTTCCAATAAATATCACTTAATTGTACTATCTAGCTTGAAGTTTCCTCCTTAGTATGGGTATACACAGGTCTCAAAGATCCTGCTCATTACTTGCCTTTCGCATTGCCAGGTTGAGTACATTAATTTCCCATACATGATTAGAGGGTCCCCACAGACCACCCCCCCCAAGGCATTTCAGGTAACAGCTGCTGCTCCTCCCTTTCCACTGCTCCTCTAGCCTCTCCCCCTTCTATGCTGCTGCTGCCTCCCTGCCACCAATTCCTTCCCCCAGATGTGGAGCATCCTGGCTGAGCCAGCTATTTTTCCAAGTGTGACTGCCAATGAATACCCAGTTGCTGTAGGTTCTATTTCAGAGGAAGGAACTGGCAAAACTACCTCTGAGTATTCCTTGCCTTAAAAAGCCCCTATGAAATTAATGGGGGTCACCATAAATCTTGAAGGCATAGACATACAGTCCTAACTGACTAACATGGCCATGGGTACACTGAGTCGACACTAGGCCAGTTGAGGCTGTGCTGAATCCAAAACTCTCTCTCTAGGGGCATTGCAAATTATTTAGGATTACCTCACCCTGAGAGACAGGGTGATGTAGTGGTTTGAGCATTGGACAATGACCCTGGATACCAGGGTCTGAATCCTTGCTCAGCCATGGGAACCTACTGGGTGACCTTGGACAAGTCACACACTCTCAGCCTCAGAGGAAGACAATAGTAAACCCCCTCTGAACAAATCTTGCTAAGAAAACCCTGTGATAGACTTGCCTTAGGGTTGCCGTAAGTTGGAAATGACTTGAAGGCACACAACAACCCTCACTCTGGCCTAATTTTATGTCAGCACTGTTGGCTGTGTCACTGGGTTGGAGGAGGCATGCATCTGGTGTAACATGGCTCTTCTCTCACCCCACTCCTTCTCTGTCCTCTTTTGGGGTTTTCTACCAGCATATCTTGGCCAGCAAAGCAGTTCTGCTGACAGATTGTTCTGGGATTAGCCAGTCAGCAGAGGAAACCTGTACCTAATCCTAAAACTTTCAACTTGATGCACCTTTGTGTTAGATTTGCTGTGTAAATGTTGGGCTCTGAATATCAGAATGAAGATCATTCAGATCCAGGTATTGTTACCTGGCTGTCTGGAGAAACTGTTCTAGAGAAAATAGACAGTTGTGGAGAGCCGTGCAAAACCCCTGCAGCTCTCCAAAGTGGTAGGGACTTTTAAGAGCTGCAAATTCACTGTTCCTGGTAGCCTTCCATTTCATGCACCCTTCTCATTTTGCCTACTAGGAGAGCCAGCCCAGGTACTAGCTTCAGTGATGGCAGTTGGTCTCCACAGGCTTACAACTAAATATTCTGGCTGCACTGCAGCTTCTTCAGGGCCAGCATTAGACAAAGTAAAGTGACTGTAACCCTTATGAATTATTGCTAGGTGAGTTCAGAAAAGAAGAGGGACTGCTAGAACTGGGGAGAAGCTACAGTTACCAAGGCTAAGGAGTAGGCTCTTTTCAGCTTGAAGAAGAACTTTTTAAGACTGCATCCAAGTGTTGCAATAGTACTGGGCAGCACAGGCAGAAAAGTCCTGCACTGACACCTCATTGGATGCTTGGAACTTTTAGGACAGTGCATATGTCTCAACTTTAACATACAATTTGTTGAGCAGTTGGATGCCCGTATCCACGGAAGTTCGGTTCCTGGACTTACCGCGAACACTGAAAACCATGGAGAACAGAGAACCTGATTAAAGTAAAGGACTTCCAGTAAAAACACACCATAGAGTTGCAGTGGAGGACCTAGAAGATGCCTAGAGAGGATGTCTCTCTAGGCATTTTCCAGCACAACTCTATGGCATGGGTCCCTATTTTGTGTCCCATGGATAACTGAAACTTCCAGCTATTGGTTCTGCGGATATGAAGGTCCGACTGTATTGTTGTTAAATATCTATACTTAATACTTAAATTGTGATGTGTTCACAATATTCAATTATAGTCAGCCCTGTAGAACCCAGAAAGTAATACACAACCACTTCAGGCAGCAGATTTTTGGTACTATATCATGAAAAGGCCACAAATTGTTAATTTATTTAATTTTACTATCTGGAAAGTGGCGTGTCTTGGATTTTCTGCCTCATGTACCAAAATAAGCTATCCAGCTTTGGGTATTATTCTCCTTGATCTGGGTAGATGCATGTGGTATGATGCTCAGCCTCCGGTTTCAAATGTTTAGGGAAGTTTTGAGTTTTCTTTAAACTAGCATTTCAGAGAGTCTTGTTTTCATCCCAGATGTTATTGTCTAAACACCTATATGTTTAAAATTATAAATATGTATTTGGGTTATGGGTATTTATAGGATAGCAAAGTGTGATGACATCACCTACCTGAAAACAAACATCAGCCCCCAGTGCAACAACCTGCAGTAGCAAAACCTGAACAACAACCTGTCAAGAATCTTCTGTTTTTAGAACATGTGACAGAGGCTCACGCTTGTTAGGAAACAAAAATATAAAGGCATAAAGAATAAAATAAAATAATGAGCAGCACTCAAATATTTACACAGGCCATCACAGAAAACACACCTTGTGACTCATTTTCTTTTAATATAGTCATCTACAAGGCTTTTTTCTTTTTTAAAAAAAGCAGAGGCGTAAGAAGACTTCAAAGTAGTTCTGTGGACTTGGATGAATGGCTGTCAAAATCATGGACAGGTGAAGGCGGCTTCAAAGCCTTTAGTTGCTTTCAAGAGGAAAGGAGTGAATCAGCTGCCCGTGTGTTGGTTTTGCTGTGGATGAATAGGATGGTTGTGTGCCCAGGAGCTGTCAAATACAGCAAAGTCACTTCTGAGTGTTCTTTAAGGAACTGTCTTCACCTGTAAAGTGGGTGTTGAATTACACTTTGTAAATCAAACTTTTAATTTTTATTTCTTTATACATCTTTGGGGGTTTTGTTTTTTTGTTTTTGAAAACCAGTGCATTGCCATGGTTAGAACACTGGACTTGAGAGGTTTGCATTCTAGTCTCCACAGAGCCATAAAACTCACAGGGTCACATTAGGGGCTTGTCTAGAACTGCCAAAATATGCCAACTTCCAGCTGACGTATTCTGGCCCCAGAGAGCTGCCCCCCCCCCCGTTGCCATGACCAAAACGGGAAGGAGCCTACATGTCAGCCGGTCTAGGCGGGCACCTCTCCCACTGTCCTGTGTCACACTCTCTGAAGCCAAGGAGGAGGCCTTCAACATGTGATCAAGGCTGGTCACAAGCAGGAGGCCTTGATCATGTGCTGGGAGCTTCCTTCCCAGCCACAGAGCAATTGTGGTGGTGGTGGAAGCGGCTTGCAATGGAGCCCAGCATGCAGGTATGGACTCCTGTATTCATGTGCCAAACCCTCTTGGTTTTCCCACATAACACGGATTTTCCTGGGTGTTTTTTTAAAACATTTTAAAGGGCTTTACCCCAGATTCCCCACAACTTTGCCTCAGGCATTGTCAGGACTGCCCGGAAATGAAATGGGCCAGAGCCCTGTGTTGTTTGGACTGCAGGACTCCAAGATGGGGGAAACCCAGAATAAATAGCCCATCTAAACAAGCCCAAGGTCAATTATGCTCTGACAATCTGGCATACTTCACAGGGTTGTTATTGTGAGGATGAAGCAGCGAGAAGGAGAGCCATGTATGCTTACATTACACTCACTGGAAGAATGAATAAAGTTATAAACATCACTAATATTCTGCCCCCCCACCCATATATTTGTTGAATTTTCATGCTTGCTCATAGTGCAGCCCTGTACATGCCTCCTTAGAAACAAGCCACATTGTGATCACTGGACCTTACTCTCATGCAAATGTGTGTATGATTGAAACTGACTATACCATTTTGGGAGGTCTATGCTTGACAACACAAAGCATTCTCTAGGACTTTTATAAACGTTTAATACTAACCCACAGACATTTCAAATGAAACCAGTACTCCTACATAGTTTGACAGCCTTCCTCCAATGTGGTGCCCTCCAGTTATTTTGAATTAAAACTCGCATGACCTCTGGCCACAGCTGGTTGGGGCTGATGGGACTTGTAGTCCAAACATATGGAAGAAATCATGTTAGGAAGGGCTGCAGGACAAGGGTTAGGACGCTAGGCTCTTTAGATATTGGAATGAATCTCCCATCAGTCCTAGACAAGAACCTAATGATTAGGGACAATGGGAGTTGCAGTCCAACAACATCTGGAGGGCCACAGGTTGCACATCCTTCTTGTAGATGGATAGGCAGAAAAGCACCAGAAGGAGTACAACATGATTAGTCAATATAATGCATAAGGTTGTTTTAATAAGGTTACAATTTTTAAAAAATGATAGATGTAATTTTTGACAAAGTTGCAACTTAAAATGGGGATGGGGAAACTCAGATAAATTTCAGTTTTGTACAACTTTTCTTCCTGGAGGTTTTGTTTTTTTAATTCCTCACATATGAGATCAAGGAAATGACTTTTTCCAAGCCTGCCTTAAAATCTTTTCTTTTGCTTCCTCCCTCCCTGCCCTACTTTGAAAGGTCAAAACTACCACCTGGAGTTGTGTCCAGAAAGGTAAGAAGCAGCCAGTGCTGATGTTGGTTCATTGGAGTAATGTGCTGATATAGTAGAGCTAAGGAAAGTAACTGTTTTGGAGTACAGAGATTATCAGACGATCCCCCTAAAAGTTTTTTTTTTTTTGCCAGCATAAGATAAACCATTTCTATCCCGGCAAAAGAACATGCCCCCCCCCCGCACTTACCTTCTCTCCTGGCAAAGGCAGTCCTGGCAATGAAGAGAAGTGAATGGAGCCCTGTTCACTTCCCCACTTGAAACCCCACAAGACTTCATTGCACCGGAAATTTAAAAAGAAAATAAACACATTTAAAGTGACACAAAGCACCTAAACACACTTTAAAGGTCCTAAGTAACCCAGGGAGGGTAATAAAAAGAGCGAAACGTACCTGGATGTCCCGATCTCACCCGGAAATTTTCGTGTTGGACTGGCTATTGTTGCTGCAGTGACAGGATTTAAATGGCCTGAGGTTTCGCAGTGCCTGCACCAAAACAAGACGGGTGATCTATTGACAGCTTCAGCTGTCAATAGAAAGAAACAGAAGAATAACACCAGCACAATGCGAAAGGATGATGTTGTCTGATATTGTCATCCTTTTGCGTTCCGCTGGTGTCGTGATCACACCACACTTGCTGTGTCTGATAATCTCCTACAACTCCCAGAACCTCCCACCAGAATGCTAGCTGGGTGATTAGGGGAGCTGTATCTTCAGATGCAGCTCCAACTAATAGCAACCTACCCCCATCTTGAGCCAGACTCCCTTATTCCAACGGACCTACAATACCAACTTTTCTTCTGGGAAGGCTCCTGTGCTTTTAACAGCTGTGTGGTTTGCAAAAATCAATCCATCATGACAGAAGGAAACTCCCTTTTTTGTTTTATAAGTGAGGAAATTACACAATAAGGGTCACCTTTTGGGATTCCTGCCACTATGTGGCTGTTCTGGTTACAGTCAAAAAGAGCTCACAGCCCTAAACAAAGGACAGGCATAACAAGACAAGTTAATAAAGACATCACTATTGGTCTCTCTAGTTCTGCTTCTTCCTAACATTCACTATTCCTGCTGCATTTGCATGGTAAAAACCATCTTTTTAAGTATTTGAAGGGGTGTCACGTTGAGGATGGAGCAGACTTGTTTTCTGCTGCTCCAGAGACTGGAACATGGAGCAACAGATGCAAGCTCCAGGAACAGAGATTCCACCTCAACATGAGGAGGAACTTTTTGACAGACAGAGCTGTTCAGCAGTGGAACACACTCCCTCGGAGCGTGGTGGGGTCTCCTTCCTTGGAAGTCTTTAAACAAAGGCTGGATGGCCATCTGTCAGGGATGCTTTGATTGTGATTTCCTGCGTGGCAGGGGGTTGGACTGGATGGTCCTCGTGGTCTCTTCCAACTCTGCAATTCTATGATTCTATGATCTGCATAAAGCCATCCGTAGGAGACCCAAGAGAGCCAGTGTGGTGTAGTGGTTTGAGTTTGGGGCTTCCACTGGAGACCAGGGTTCGAATCTCTGCTCAGCCATGAAAACCCAATGGGTTACCTTGGGCAAGACACACACTCTCTGGATACCAGGGTTTGAATCCCCACTCTGCCATGGGAAACCACTGGGTGACCTTGAACAAGACATACTCTCTCAGCCTCAGAGGAAGGTAAAGGTACCTCTCCTCCTCCCCTTGAACAAAGATTGTCAAGAAAACTCCATGACACGGTCACCTTAGGGTTGCCATAAGTTGGAAATGACTTGAAGGAATACAACAACAAGACCCAAATACTGCACTGCATAGCTTTGCCAGAGCAGCCTCTAAGCCCACAAGAAGAGCTGTTCTGGATTAGACCAAAATGGACCTGTCCTACTCTTTTATCTACAGCATTTGGCATTCAGGGGTATACACTGCTGCTGACAATAGAGGTTCCATTTAGCAGATGATGGTTAATACTTATCAATAAACCTGTGCTCCATCTTATATTATGAGGTCTGTGAAAAGAGCCTTCAAATGCTCTCAAGTACATATAAACATAGGCTTTGTTGGCCAGACATCTTGCTTGGTGGCTGCTGGAAGTGGTAGTCTTCCAAAAGTAACTTTTACAAGCCCTGGTTCTAACCTTCTATATTTGTAAATAAATGCAAATGTTACAGAATGCTGTAAGACAAAGGAGACCATACCTAGGGAGCGCCTGGAACTTTAGCATCCCTTTGAGACAAGGAAGAGTGAGAGCCAGTGTATACATGAAGCTCAAGATACAAAGGGGCTGCCAGTCAGCAATCCCAAATACACAACAGCCTTTTCTTCCTTCTCTTTGTTTAGTAGAGTGTGGATGGGCGGTGCAGGGGTGGTGGATTCTCCTTCTTTAGTGCCCAATTTGGGATTCAAAGGGAAAATCTCTCCAACTTCAGCTGATTAAGAATGCTTGACCTCTTCTCAGAGGCTTCTTGCATTGTCTGTTTTCCCTCCCTCCTCTGCACAAACACACACTCTCCTCCAACACACAAGCAGAAGCACAATAAGAAGAGCAGTCATCAAAGGTTGGATAATGAGCAAAAGCGATGCTTGCTCAAGAAGGGGGGAGTGGTCCAGAGGGTACTCAAACAAACCTCCCTGTTTTCTTTTCCTTCCCCTTTACAACAATTCAGTTGTCTAAAGCAGGTGGCTTTTTTATATTTATGAATGGCAGCCAGTATTTCCTGCACTCTTAACCAGAGAGTCAGGTTTGCAGGAGCTCGTGTGTGTGTGTGTGTGTGTGTGTGTGTGTATACAGCCAATTTTTCTTCCTGATTTCTTCAATAACAAGCACAGTGTTAGCAGCAGATAATTCAAATGCTTTACTTAAGATTTTGCAGCCTTGGTGCCTGCTTTTGATCCATTTCTAGCAGGCTGTTTCCAACATTTTTAAGCTTTTTTTATTTATTTATTTATACCCCGCTCTTCAGCCACAAGGCTATCAGAGTGGCTTACAAATTGTTTTAAGCAATAGCTATTTACACATCTACACTGCATTAAACAGTTTCCAATGTGTGTTAACTAATTGCCCCCACAAGCTGGGTACTCAATTTACAGACCTATGAAAGGATGGAAGGCTGAGTGAACCTTGGAGCCCGCTGGAATCGGACTTGCAACGTGGTGGCTTGCAGTACTGGCATTTAACCACTGCGCCACCAGGGCTCCCTACAAGACTCATGAGCACATTGCCCAGAGACTGGACAGTTCATAGAATCTTAAAGTTGGAAGAGATCATAATGGACATCTAGTTCAACCGCCTACACAATTCTGTGTGTGTGTGTGTGTGTGTGTGTGCCTTCAAGTTACCTGTTGACTTATGGCAACCCCATGAATTTCATACAGTTTTCTTAGGCAATGAATACTTAGAGGCGGTTTTGCCAGTTCCTTCCTCTGAAACATAGCCTACAGCACCTGGTATTTGTTGGCAGTCTCCCACCCAATTACAGCACCCCTAAAAAAATCTCCTTCCTTGGAGGTCTTTAAACAGAGGCTGGATGGCCATCTGTCAGGGATGCTTTGATCGTGATTTCCTGCGTGGCAGGGGGTTGGACTGGATGGCCCTTGTGGTCTCTTCCAACTCTACAGTTCTATGATTCTATATACCTCCAAAGTTGGAGAATCCACCAGCCATGGAGGCAGTCTGTCCTACTGTTGAGCAGCTCTTACAGTAAAAAAAGTTCTTCCTAATGTTTAGGTAGAACCTCTTTTCTTGTAATCTGAAACCCCTGGTTTATGTTCTAGAGCCTTGCCGCACTCTGAAGAAAAGCAGCAAAGCAGCAGGGATGTTCTGTCTTTCCCGCTGCCTTACCGCATGACATCAGCATTGTTTGAAAGATCTGAAAGATTGTATCTCCCTGTACAAACCTGCAAAGGTTTTAAGATCTGCAGGGGAAGGCTTTCTCTTGATCCCGCCACCATCACAGGCTCACTTGGCAAGGACACGAGAGAGAGTCTTGTCAGTAGCTGCTCCCACCCTTTGGAACTCCCTCCCACAGGAAGTTAGGCTGGCCCCCATCCTGTTGTCATTCCACTGGCAGGCAAAAACATTTTTGTTTAAGCAGGCCTTTAGCATATAAGTGTGGTTTTTATTGAGGTGTGGTTCTTATGCTGTTTTTATGTTCTTTTTAATATGTTTTTATTGTGTCTCTTTTAGTTGTTTTAATTGCTTTTAACTGTGATTTTAATTGTTTGACTTGGGTCCCACTTTGGGAGAAAGGCGGCATAAAAGTGGCATAAATAAATAAATAAATAAATAAATAAATATAAATTCAACATTCTTTTGTTCCAGTCCCATGGGGGACCAAGGTAAAACTGCGTATTTTTGCAAATGGATTTTTCTGGTTAACTAAAAGGTATGTTTTACCTCAGTCCCCCACAGGACCGGAATGAAAGAACACCAATGTCATGTGATAAGGCAGCAAGAAAGATGGAACATTCCTGCTGCTTTGCCACTTTTCTTCCAAGAGTGGTAAGGCTCTTGAAGAAGTAGAAAACAAGCTGGCTCCATCTCCTACGTGACATCCTTAAAGATAGCTATCAAGTCACCTCTCAGTCTTCTCTTCTCTTGTTTTTAAGACAAATGATGGCTGAAGCTGTCCATAACTGAGCAGACGTAAAATGATGCTGTGGGAGTAAGAACATTATCCTACCACTAGTCAGTTTTGGATGGCTTCACCACAATGTTGCATTCATTCCTCTTAATAGTAACTTGCCAACCTCTGCCTGTCACTCCACCCCTTCAGGACTTACACAAATACCCTGTGATTCTGTTACTCATCTTTAAGTTTCTAGCCTTACATAGGTATGTTTAAATATTTGAAGGGATGTCATATTGAATAGGGAACAAGCTTCTCTTCTGCTGCTCCAGAGACTAAGACACAGATCAATGGGTTCAAACTACAAGAAAAGAGATTCCACCCAAACATTAGGAAGAACGTCCTGACAGTAAGAGCTGTTGGGCAGTGGAATGCGCTGCCTCGGAGTGTGGTGGAGTCTCCTTCTTTGGAGGTTTTGAAACAGAGGCTTGATGGCCATTTGTTGGGAATGATTTCATTGTGTATTCCTGCATGGCAGGGGCTTGGACCGGATGGCCCTTGTGGTCTCTTCCAACTCTATGATTCTATGATTTTATGATCTACATATAGCAAATATTTTCTAATACAAAACTAAGATATTGCAACAAATCTAGCCAGAAATGAGAATGAGGCAAGCCCATATCACATGCTACAAGGAAGCATTACAAACATTACAAGACCAATAGTTAGCGAAACTAGCCAGTTTCTTTCTAAAATGACATAGGAGATTTTCAGACCCGCAATTAAATCCATGGGAGACACGGAACAGGGTTGGAAAAAAGTCTACTTTTCAGAAGACGTTCACCCTTTTCCATGTCTCCCCCATCCCTATTCGAGATTTCCCTGTGATATTTTCATCATGGGGAAACATTGTTTTTGGACCACCTGTTCCGTTTCTGTCACAGAATCACGTGTGGTCCGAAAGGTGTCCTGTTTCTCTCCTGTGATGACAGCCGCAGGAGGGAGGTCCATTCTGGACCCAGGAACGGGACACCCAGGTAAGTTGGACCCTCCCCCCCCCCCCGGGTTACTTGTATTTTTTATTTTTTGCTTTCTTTTCTTTTTTGACAGCTGGGGGAGTTATTTTTGAATTTCCTTCCCACTCGTTCTCTCGTGAGAACGAGCGCGATTTGGCTTCACTGCTGTAAAAGCAGCTTTACAGCAGCAGTTTTTACAGCAGTGAAGCCAAGGGGAGAGGGGGGATGTTCCTGCTGGATTAAGGTATATGTTTGAACATTTTACCTTTATTCCGTGGCAGGAACGAGAGAGGGGCTTGCGGGACAGGAACGGGGCATTTGGCCCTGTTTGAAAATCTCCATAGTGAATCATAGAATCATAAAGCTGGAAAGGGCCTCATGGGCCACTGCCCAACCCGCTAAAGCATCCCTAGCAGGTAGTTGTCCAGACTCTTTCTGAAGATGGCCCGAGAAGGAGATCCCACCACCTCTCTAGGCAATTAGTTCCATTGCCGAACCACTCTTATGTCAAGAAGTTCCTAATGTTCAGTCAAAGTCTCCTCTCGTGTTAAGCTCAAACCATTAGATCTGGTCTTACCCTCTGGGGAAGCAGAGAACAGGCCTGCACCTTCTTCAGTATGACAGCCCCTCCAGTATTTTAAAGAGTGTAATCATGTCACCCCAGTCTTCTCTTCACCAACATGCCCAGCTCCTTCAACCTTTCCCATATGTTTTGTTTTCCATGCATCTTATCACCCTTGTTGCCCTTCTCTGAACTCACTCCAGTGCACAAAGAAGCTACTGAAATCCACAAACACCTGGACAACTTCAACAGGAAAGAAGAAACCTTAAAAGTAAACAAAATCTGGCTCCCAGTTTTGAAATACAATAGAATCAAAACTCAACACTTACAAAAGAATTCCACACAGCTCCCAGCAGATAATGGCCCATCAACCAATCATTAGCCAAACAGACACTAACTAGCCTTGCATTTCTATACCCAGAAACTAACCATTCACTCCCCAACAGGGGTTCACAGCATATAAACTCCACACACACACACCTACACAACCATTCTCTAAAGATGCCAGCCACAGATGCAGGCGAAATGTCAGAAATAAAGTATTCCAGAACACAACCTCACAGCCTGGAAAAAACCCAAGGAAAATCACTCCAACTTGTCCATATCCTTCTTAAAATGTGGTGCTCAGAAATGAACACAGTACTCCAGATGAGACCTGACCAGCACAGAATATAGTGGGAGTATTACCTCCTTCACCTTGGAAACTATGTTTCTTTTAATGCAGGTTAAAAGGCATTTGCTTTCTTTGATGCAGCATCACACTGTTGGGTCATGTTCAACTTATGCTCAACAATAATGTCAAGGTCCTTTTCTCATGTAGTATTGCTGAGGCATGTATCCCTTATTTGTGTCATCTGCAAACTTGATAAGGATTCCCTCTACCTTGTCACCTGAGTCATTGATAAAAAATGTTGAACAGTAATGGCCCTAGGATAGACCCCTGAGGCACACCTCAGACTTCCTTCCAATTTGAAAGCAGCCATTGATGATAACTCTTGGAGCATGGTTTTCCAACCAGATATAGATCCATCCAACAGTGTTCCCATCTATTCCACAGCAGTTTGATAATCAAAACATTATGGGGGACCTTCTTCAATCTACCTGAAACATCAAATGTGACAGACTCAAACATAATTTTAAATCTAAAGAAAGAGTAGATATTGAAGCTAGGGAAATTTTCCATTGGTAGATTTGCACAGGACAATCTCACTCTGTTCCACTCACTGACATGAAATCTAGTGCTTTATAACACACACTCATAAACTACACTTTTTTGTTTTAGTATTTCTCAGGGTACAATTAATGCTTCCAGCACAAAAGGAGTGGTTGGCTCTGAGGCACTCAGAACTGATGGACCATATATAAACACTGAGAGGTGTTATAATTTTAGATATTGCTATACTGTGCCAGAAGGTCAATGTACCTTGACTGCAATGGCAAAAGTTCTTCATTTGACCCTCTCAATTGATCTAACTTACAGATTGCACTATCAGCCCAAATCTTCCATAAAGAGAATGTTTCACAATTTTAAAATTGAGATTATCCCATAAAGTTAGTTTAGCATGACTGTGGACTTTTTCGGACGAAGAAAAATAACGCAAGCAGCCTCTCCAGCTTGCGAGGCTGCTGCACTGCAAAGCACCCCTTTCGTATAACGCTCGCCCCTGCCGGTACTGTTGCAGTACCACAGGGAGAGTTGAGCGTCATATTTCGTTGATTTTTACTCACGATCAATTTTCGTGAGTAAAAAATCAACGAAATATTATGCTCAACTCTCCCTGTGGTACCGCAACAGTACCGGCAGGGGCGAGCGTCATACGAAAGGGGCGCTTTGCAGCGCAGCAGCCTCGAAAGCTGGAGAGGCTGCTTGCGTTATTTTTCTTCGTCCGAAAAAGTCCTGTACATATCAAATCATAGGAGATTATCAGACGCAGCAAAAAATACCTTAACAGAATGCCAGGATGACGTTCCTGTTCCGCAAACGGGACCCAGTTTCAGACGACGACGTCCTTGTCGAGTTTTCACATGCTGGCATTGCCGGCATCAAAATAGAACTGGGGGATCTTCAGCTGTCAATAAGAAGAAACGCCAGCATAATGCCAGTGGAACGTAAAAGGACATTGTTGTCATTTGATTTTGGTGTCCTTTTGCATTCTGCTGACGTTATGCTGGCGCCACATTAGCTGCGTCTGATAATCTCCAGGCTCTACTTTTCCAAAGCTTCTAGAGCTTTAAAAAGAACTCTCCCTGGTGTGACTACTGGGGGATTAATGAAATTAAAAGGCTAGCAAGCATCACCTTTTAAATACATACATCAATCTGGGATGTGAAGGGTAAGAGAAAAGGGGAGGAAACAGATCAGAATTTATTTTTCTTTAATCCTGCTCTCTGTATCTTTGGGCATATAGGACTAACTGGTTACTTATTTGAGAGCATGTGAGGAATGTTTGAATCTGGCATTTGGGCACTTTGAATCTCTTTCAGTTAGAGAAGTGATGACAAAGATGGCAACTGAAGGGGAACTTGCCTCTTGAAGAGGACAAATCTCTCTGAAAGTTTTTGTAGCATTCAAAGGATGGTTATTTTTAAAGACAGGCCAGGAAGAAGCTGCCTTCTGTGGCTTTCTCTCGCATATTGCTGGTCTCATGCTTTTTTCCTCAAGGCACAATGGTTCCATTGCTTAAAGGACCACCTTTGTTATGTTAAGATTATTGCTCATGAAGAAGCCGGTGGAACTTCGAAAGCTTGCATGGAGTGTTTTGTGCATTTTGGTTGGCCAATAATGGTATCGCTGTTT
The DNA here is from genome assembly GCA_030847615.1 of Gambelia wislizenii. Lineage (NCBI taxonomy): Eukaryota > Metazoa > Chordata > Lepidosauria > Squamata > Crotaphytidae > Gambelia > Gambelia wislizenii. The sequence continues at coordinate 341,105,099 of JAUMIR010000003.1, forward strand.
TGTGGATTTTGTATTTTGTTTTATTCTGCCAGAGTTAGGTTTGTCTCCTTGTTTTCTGAGGATGTCAGTTTTGGAAAGCACAACCCTTTGGACTTTATCACACCTGTTCTTTTGCCAGCATAATGTTTCTGTTTTTATGCTGGCAAAAGAACTCCCCATGCTGCACTTACCTTCTCTCCCATCCAAAGGCTTCCCAGCAATGAAAGAGGAAGTGAATGGAGCTCCATTCACTTCCTCATTTAAAATCCTGCAAATTCTCACGAGAAGACGCTCACGCGGGAAATTCAAAAAACAAAAACAACACACAAAAATGTTTTTAAAAGCACATACACACACTCAAAAACTTACAAGTAACCTGGGGAGGGTCATAAAAAGTGTATCACTTACCTGGATGTTGCAATCTCACCCTGAAGTGTTCACGCTGGACCGGCCATTCATGCGGCATTCACGTGAGTACAATAGTGCAAGGTTTCATACATGACATGCAAATGTGTGATCATTTGAACACATGCGTTCGCACAGATATGAACAGGCAGTGCAATCTGATTGGCTGGATGAGTATGGGGGAGGGGCTAGCAAACAGTGAAAGCGCCTACAGCCGCCATGTTAGATTTTCAGCTAAGCAAGGGTCTGGTAAGTCGATCAAACGGTGATCTTATATTCTCTCTTTTTTTTCTTTTTCTTTTTTTTTAAAGTACAAAATATTACATGTGTGCACCATGGGAATTTTTTTTTAAAAAAAAATTGTGGTGGCAGATTTAAAATTGCAAGTAAACCACTCATGGCTGCCATCTTGGCTAGAGGATCATATGGAGTTTAGAGGGGCTGTTTTGACCACAAAGATAGGTCGCATTATTGTGAATGCCTGCTTTTTCAGACCTGTTCGTATCCCCCCCCCCGTATAGATGGGACCTGTGTGTGCAAAGGACTGTGAGCTGTTCTTGGACACGGTGGTGACTGAGGTAATGACTAACTTGTATATCCTGCAGTGCTTCGGCAGATACCAAACAAAGCTCACATGGCAAGGACTCCTGGGGGTCGTTTACACGGGCATATATTCATCTAATTATACCGCTAAGATAGCTCATAGTTCACATGGATTGCAGCACAGTATCGCCTCATTCAGAAGGGGGGAAGGTAAAACACCCAAATATAGCGTGGCAAGGGATGTCGCTACTTTTGCAGGTATATTTGCAATGTAGCGCATTATTGGCAGTATAAACTACCATTCTGTTAAGGGTTGCAGCAGATCTGCATTGTGATTGGTTGCTCTGATGCAATGGGCGGGCTTAAAAGAGGGGTACTGAGTTCAGTAATGTTCAGGAAACTTTGAAAAATTATCTCTGCTATTTTGCAAGTCTGCCAAGAAAAAGGATTCCCAAGACCTTTCAGTCATAAAGTTCCCATCTGTCAGCTCTGCTTGGGGGAGGGAGGGAGAGCAAGAGAGAGAGAGAGAGAGAGGGAGAGAGAGGGGGGAGGGAGGGGGGCCTGGGAGGGAGAGTCAAAAATCCTCTGCTATTTTGCAAGTCTGTGAACCCTGAGTAAACAAATCGTGCTGAAAAAACTTGTGATAGGTTCACCTTAGGATCCTTGGCATGGCAGCAATGCCTTTCAGCAGAGAGATTGCTGACCCTCTGCTTCGAGCAGTGACTGAGTTCATTTACAGGCAGATTTAGAGAGAGACAGAGACAGAGCCACTTCTTTGATCTTCCCCCCTGCTATTTTGGCAGTCTGTGAGTCTCTTTAGCTCGAAAATGCAGGGCTTCAAAGGAAGGTCTATGCCCTTCCCCATAAAGCCTGCCTCTGCTTGGGAGGCCACACACCCCACACTTTTTCAAGTCTGAACAAAAAAGTGGCATAATTAGAAAAAAAAATCTGACTGGCACAGATGCGGAAAAGAATTAAAGCGCAAGTTGCCGTAATAAATCTGCCATGTAAACCAGCCCCAGGAGAAGCTGGTGGCCATGGCAACAAAGGGCCTTGAAGCCAGACCCTGGCTCCAAGCTTTACTCCAATGTTTTAAGCTCTTGTTAAATATGCCAGTTTTAGGCAGTAAAGGATGTGTGTGTGTGCGCGCGCGCATGTGTGTGTGTGTGTGTGCACGTGCACGCCTTCAAGTTGCCTGTAGACTTACAGTGACCCCATGAATTTCATAGGGTTTTCTTAGGCAAGGAATACTCTGGTGAGGTGGTTTTGCCAATTCCTTCCATGGCTGTCTCAGAAACCTTGCTTTAACTCATTAAGAAAAAGTTTCAGATTACTGGTCAGTTGATAGCACTTTGCTGAGCAGAGGAATTAGGCTGTGGGGATCCCCCAGTGGCTGTTTTGATTAATCAGCTAAGGGTCATATCTTTTGACTTTAACCCAACTCTCCTGTTTGCTAATTAAGAAATATGAGGGATACTTGAATTTGGGCACCATTTTTCCTTACTTAAGTTTTAGCAACAGGTCCTCTGTTTAGGCAACTATGCTCTTTAGAGGGCAACATTCAAAAATAAAAACACATAGTTTAATACAAAAACAACAGGGAAGTCCTGAGGCACCATAATGATGGTTGCAAATTTATTGTTATAGTTATTTTGTGAACTGTAGTTTTGTGCCTCACAAAACTACAAATCCCAGGATTCTGTAGGATGGAGCCATGGCAGTTAAAGTGGTGTCCAACTGCATTATTTCTACAGTATAGATGCACCCTAAGTGCTTATGTGGGAAGGTCTTTCATGGAGTCTATGTGCTGCATTTTAAAAAATCGCTCTTGTCATAGTTTTAATGTTTTTATATTGTTTTAATATGGCATCTTATTTAACTGTGCTTTAGCATTATAGTAACTTTAATTGTGTGTATGCCTTCAAGTTGCCTGTTGGCTTATGGTGACCTCATGAATTTCACCTTTTTACTGTTGTTGTTGTTAACTGCCAACAAGTTGACTTCGACTTATGGTGACCCCAAGAATAAGAAACCTCCAAGGTGCCAGCTAGACGCTAGTTATTGTCGTGGGGCGTCCCGGGACTTCTTGATCCCGTAGTCATCCCTTACTGTTTACATGATTTTTGTCTCTCTTTGAGATATCCCGGGATCATTGTTTACATGGTATCACGTCCCGTGATATGTCTCTTCTCCCATTATATACTATCCTGTTTGTTGTTGTTGTTGTTTACACGCATTTATGGTCCCGGGATTTTTTATTTTATTTTATTTTATTTTATTTTATTTTATGCTGTCAATCAAGGATGCGATTACTCCTTTTTTCACAACCTCAGTGACGTACTTCCTTTAGCGTTTCCCACCACGAGCGATGCTATTGGCTGGCACAAAAAATTGTTCAAGCTTCTGCATTAGTAAGAGAAGGAGGGCGAAGGCAAACCCCCTCTGCACAATTTGATTTTAAAAAAAACCCTGCCCCCCAAATTTTAAACTCTGTGTAAAAGGAGAATGCCAGTACAGGCACACAAATCATTTTAAAAGACAAACCTCGGCTGGTGCTGGGGATTGTGAGAGAAGTCAAAAGCAGGGCCGAGTGGAGCCCTGGCGCACGCACACACACAAGCCCCAAGCCGAGTATGCTCTCAGCCGGGAAGCCGAGTGTAGGGGATGGGGCAGGGAGGGATTGAATGAGGCAATCAGGAGCACACAGGCTTGCATTGTGACTGTGCCTTTAAAATTTAAACACACCATGCAGGGGAGGGACAGGTTGAAGCTGAAGGCTTTGCAGTGTAAAAATCCATTGAACAGGCTGACTTAGGACTTTTTCGGATGCATGAAATATACCGCAAACAGCCTCGTCGCGTTGCGAGGCTGCTGCGCTGCAGAGCGTCCATTTCGTATGACGCTCGCCCCTGGCGGTACTGTTGCGGTACCGCGGGGAGAGTTGAGCGTCATATTTCCTTGATTTTTAAGAACGATCAACTTTCGTTCTTAAAAATTGAGGAAATATGACACTCAACTCTCCCCGCAGTACCGCAACAGTACCGCCAGGGGCGAGCGTCATACGAAACGGACGCTCTGCAGTGCAGCAGCCTCGCAACGCGACGAGGCTGCTTGCGGTATATTTCATGCATCCGAAAAAGTCCTTAGTGCACAGACAGACACAAACAGAAACCTTTATGCAGCTGGAAGGGAAGCCTTTGTTTTCAGCTGGTGAGGCTGAATCTATTGAATGGGTGACTGAACCCTCCTTCTCTGAGCCCGCCCCCGGTCACCATTTCCGGTCATCACCTAGTACCGAGATATCTTATCCCTGACTGTTTATATGTCCGATTTTCTGAATCCTCCCGTTACTTTTAAAAAAATTGTTACAGACTGAGGGATGGAAAGTCCCACTAGCTGAGGGGTAAAAGGTGACCCCCCTTCCCAAAAGCTCGGGACCGTCACAATGTACGTGTAAACAACGAGGGTTCGACATGAATTCTTCCCACTACATTTTCATCGTGTAAATGGCACCCAAGTCACCTACTAATATTTAATTCATGTTTTAACTCATGCCTTTGGTCCCGTTCAAGAGAAAAGGAGGGAGGGAGGGAGGATTCCAATGCCACTCAACTCCCAACTTATTCTCTTCTTCCCACTCATTGATGATCCCTTTGTTCATCCATGGCTTCCTTTCTCTCATTCAGCTGGCAGCCCTGTTCTCTTTTGCAGCAAAATTAGACTGGCTATAAGTCTTTTGTATTTGTTAATACATAATATTGTATATCATTGTTTTCGTTGATATTCACTGATTTACAATGGATGTCAAAAACAACAGACAAATGATGATGCTACCAAGAAAGACAAAAAGCCAGGCAACACAGTTTTTATTTTTTATTTATTTAAGTATTTATACCCTACTCTTCAGCCACAAAGGCTCTCAGAGTGGCTTGAAAATTGCTTAAATAGCAATTTACACATTTACACCACATTAAGTGGTTTCCAATGTGTGTTAGCTAATTGCCCTCACAAGCCAGGTACTCATTTTACCGATCTATGAAAGGATGGAAGGCTGAGTCAACCTTGGAGCCCTTGGAATCGAACTTGCAACGTGGTGGCTTGTAATACTGGCATTTAACCACTGTGCCACCAGGGCTCCATCAGTTGGGTCCCAGGGTCCCTTCTGGAATACCGGATCCTAGTAATTTGGATCGGCTTTCCCCCATCATCAGCCTTGCCTTTTAACGGTGCTTTAAACAGCATTTTTAGAGGTGTCTTGAGGGAATTTTTTTAAAGTTGGAGGTTTTTAACCAGAGGGTAGATGGCCATCTGTCAGGGGTGCTTTGATTGTGTATTCCTGCAGGGCAGGGGGTTGGACCGGATGGCCCTTGTGGTCTCTTCCAACTCTCTGATTCTATGATTCTAAGTTCTATGCCATTCTTTTACCAATCCTTTAAAAATATATATTTACAAATCAAGCATAAAGTAATTAAAAGAGTGAATAACATTAATGAGTTACCCCCCAGCATCATAACAGGCTATGATGACAAATCAGTTTTTAAAACAATGCAAGAAATAATGGGGGAAAGGTTATTTTCATACTAATTCAGTCTCTACTCATCATATCCCACCCTATATATCTATTGACACAGGGTTGTTGTTTGTTTCTTTTTAAGGTGGGATGGAATAGATTGCTGTCGTTAAAAAGCTGTACAGTCTAAGTGATCAGTTGTGTGAAGGAAGAGAATAATCTGCAGAGGGTAAGATGTACATTGTATGAAGGAAGTTGGTAATTTGTAGAGGACAGATGTACACATTATTTGTCTATGAAACAGCTTGGTGAGGGCTTTTAATCTATTTGTACCCCACTGGGGTTGTTTGTGTGGAGAGCAGGGGTTTAGGCTGCCAAAGAGTGTTTAATCACCATATCCCCAGGCCAGCCAGCCCAAAGCACCTGCTCCTCCGTGCTTTTCATATTACAAGCTCATTAGGATGTGGTTGCCTTCTATCTCTGCAAAAGGAAAAACAGTTTGAAGTAATTCTATGGCAGGAACTGATAAAACAGCACAAGAATCAATGAACGTCAGGTAAGAAATTTCTGTAGGCAAGGGAGAAAATCCCCTATTGGTTCTCAGGGAAATAAAACAAGTTTGGATAAAGTTATATGGTAGAGTGAAGAATTCTAATGTTGCTCTGTGTGTATGGGTCTATGTATACATGTGTACACACACACACATGTGCTTGTCTGTGCACATTTGTACATGTGCATTCATGGATTTTATAAGAAGTCTTAAGGTTGTGAAGAACAGTTTATGGTACTTTCTAGTTATATTCTGAATAGTGTATTCATTTTTCCCCTGTTGCTGCACAATTACAGTTTCTCCACCCACCAAATCTTTAGTGTTTACCATTAATAAGACTTTTGGAAGGTCTGTTCAGTAGATACATATGCTCCGATAGTCTAAAGATTTGTATTCCTATATGCAGAAGTACTGTAAATGTATTTTTCCCCTCCAGAAAAGCCTTTATCTCTGTAGCTACACACACATACCCTGGAGGAAGGTCTGTTGATAAGAGGTGTATTGGCCTTTGTTGTCTGGAATTCCCATCCATTTCTGAACTTCCAATAATAGGTTCCCCCTTATGATTTCAGTGCTCCCTCCATCTTTGTTTGAAGCAATAATGCTCAAGTTTCCCAAGTGTGCAGCTGCTCTGGAATCTTGAGGGAAATTAGGAGGATTTTAGGCGTCTCAGCAAATATAAATGTTGTGCATTTTGTTTTTGTGATGCTCTTGGATGTTGAGCTTTGTGGCTTTCTAGAAACATTCATTTCCCCATGGTCTCCTTTCTCCATCGTTCTCCACATCACCACTTTCAGTTTGCTTCTTGTAGCCAAGTCTACTGCTGCTTCCACAGGTGTAGCTCTGTGCTGTGTGTCTGGAAGCATGAGCCAGATGCTGAAGCATCTACTAGCACCAGAGTTTGTATGCTTGTATGCAAGATTAGTATGCTAGTTTGTTTACCTGCTTGAGCAAAGGTAGGAGCAAGAGAGGAATGAATGGGATGCAAATGGGATGCAGCCATGAATACATTGATCATTCATTTTGTGGTAAAAAACAACATTTTACTAAGTTTATGGGCCTTTCAGATGAACTCATGCTTTTTCTCCTTTCCATTCTTTTCTATTCCTTTCCTTCTTTTTAAATTTCACTATTATTGGTTGGTTGGTCTTTTACTTATAAAGCACCACTCCCATATATTAGTCTAACTGGTTAATGGAATAACTATTGCAGCCCTAATAATAACTACTGAAATATTGTTATTAAAAACACTTTGTGATTCCATGCTGTTGGGATTTATTTCCAAGTAAATAAGTATAGGACTGCTGTTTTAAAGTTCTAATTGAAATAATAATATTTACAGCCATAATCTGAGAAAGCATTTTTCACTAGCTTGTTTTTGTGACTTGATTGTTTTTATAGTGGTCCCATCAGTTTGCTGTTTGCATCAGGCCTTTTTGCCAACAAAATGAGCGTACACAAATGCCTCTTTTAGATAGATGGCTATTAATATGTAGGGTTTTGTTTGGTATCCTTAAAGTCACTTTCTGCTGCTCTAGGGCCTGGAGTTTCATTGTGAAACAAGACCTTTGTTCGCCTGTTAAAAACTTTCTTTCAGTGCTAATTACTAAAATCTGGCTCTCTGACAGGTTTTCCTCACCCCCGTTAACAGTAACAATTGCAAATTGTATAGTCCACAAGGGTGTTCTTTTTTTAAAAAAAAATAATTTTTCCTACTTTGAAGAACAAATACTGTGTCATACAAAATATATCCACAATGTATGTTTTATTTGTGAATTATTGTCCTAGATCTAAATATATCTTAAATGCGCTTGATTGCGGACAGATCCTACAGGATACTCTACCTCTCATGCACATGCTCATTTTCCCAGAAGCCTTTGCAGTAACTTGTGGAGTCCTAAAGGAGTCAGCTCAGACAGAGATTTTACATAGAATCTAGACATTTCACTTCTGCTGGCTCTCAGGGCCTGTCTAGATGGTGAAAAAACTCCTCATGGAATTTGTGGGGAATTCCATCTGTCTTAATGAGATCCCACAATACCATATTTGGAAGGAGGGTGTGGGGCAAAAGCCACAAAACCTATGCCAGAAAAGACTTCAGGTCTTTTGCATAGTTTTTTAAAAACTGCAGAGGAAATGTGCATTCCCAATAGTTAGGACAACTGAATTGCATTGCTGTGCATTCCTGAAGGGGATAGCTGATGGGCTGGCCTTGCACAGAGAGTGGAGCTTGCTAACAAGACAGTGCCCAGAACAGCTTTGTTGGATTTTCACTGTAGTGATCATGCGCTGAGGCAATGAAACAGCCTTACTTTTTTTCTTGTTACTTTTTATGTTGCTTTGTTTATTTAAGCGTAAGATCTCTCTTGGAGTTAGCTTTTTTAAAAAAACTGTTTTGGCGGTGGCAACTTGGGGAGAATAAAACTGTGAGTAATTCTCTTGTGCCCACCATCTTGATTTGCTGGTAGACCCGTTGGAACAGCAAACATGGATAGCTTTGCACACCAGCAGTCTTGAAAAAAATCATGGAGACACATGAACGCTGCTGCAAATTGGTGTTACTGCACACCAATCCACAGTTTCTTCCCTCATATAGACTGGCCCTCAGTCAGGCCCTGTACTGGGCAGGTGCTTATGTGCTCAGACCATCATCTGCTTCTATGGGAGGCATAGCTTAAACACTCCACCAGCATAAGTCTACTGGTGCTACATCAGATCTCTAGGGAGAAAACTAGCACACACACCCAAGGCATGCAGAGTCCAATAATTTAGCTCTGTGTCTGTATGTGTGGCTGAAGAGTAGAGTGCATCTTTTTACTTCCATGCCAGTGGGACAGTGAATATGTTCTGGATTTTAGACAAAACTTTAAAGGAGCTTTCCAAAGTACTTAAACCCTATCAGCCAACTAGACTTAGCACCTTGGATAGCTCCTTGAACCCTGGACTAAACCCTAGAGTGGGTTCACCACTCCACTAACACAAAAGCCACCAGCAACCACTGGTAAGGGGGTGGTGGTGAAAGAAAGACCCTTTAGTCCAAATGGGTCTTGAGCTTTCATAAGAGTATCTATTAATTTAGTAGTAGATGTGGGACATTTACCTGTAATTTGGCAGGGATGTCAAAGTAAACTCTATAGTTCTCCTGGTTCTGTTAAGAATTTCATATAAAAAAACCAATCTTAGAACAAAATTATCTCTCTGGCTTTTCTTCGCAAACGAAGCTTCAGGAAGGACACATCCCGCACTTTCTGCAAGCGTGCTGATGACTAAAAAGGCCAATCCGAGATAAACAAGTCCGGTTGCAGAAAGCACAGCAGAAGGTCTCCTTGGGTGATGTTTTTGGGTTGTGATTCTTTCTGCGTTGTCGTTTCTCTTCAAGACTTGTTTGGCATGAGTTCTCAAATAAGGCTGCAGCATTGTGGATAGTGTGTCTCCATGCCTCCCGATGTGAGGCCAGGGCGGACCACTGTTGGTGATCAATTTGGCCGAGCCTGAGATGTTGTTTCAGGGAGCCTTTGTATCGCTTTTTTGGAGCGCCCCTCTTACGCTGACCCACGACGAGTTCACCGTAGAGTAGTATTTTTGGGAGGCGATGGTCCTCCATCCTAGAAACGTGCCCTGCCCAGCGCAGCTGCGTTCTCAATATCATGGCCTCAATACTGGTGATCCCTGCTTGCTCAAGGACAGCAAGATTCGTCACATAGTCAGTCCAGTGTATATTTAGGATTGTGCGTAGACAGCGCTGATGAAAGCGCTCGAGGAGTTGTAGGTGGTGGCGATAGGTGACCCATGTTTCAGATCCATAAAGGTTCACAAAATTATCTATAGTGTACAAAACTGCAGCAGCGTGGGAAATGACAGGCTGGGAACTGCTTCATTCCTTCGCGTTCATGTACATCAGGGATGGGGAATGTGTGGCCCTCCAGATGTTGTCTGCAACTGCATTCAGCCTCCTACTACATAGCCAAAAGACAGGGATGGTGGGAATTGCAGTTCACCAACATCTGAGGGTCACATGTTCCCTATGTACATACAATTATCTATTGCTCTATTGGAATTGGGATGGATAGAAGGTTGGTCTAAATCTTATTAGACTTTTGAATGATTTGTGATAGATTTCCAAGGATTTCTGACTCCCAGTTGTTTAATAATAGCAGCAAGAAATTTTTTTTCTCCTACTCTACCCTAAATTATACTGTGGAAAAATGACCTCCAAAAAAAAAAAAAAAAATAGTGTGGAGTGGAGATTTTCATAGAAGGCTGTGGCCTCCATTCATTTCTGAAACTCAAAACAAATTCCTGAGCTCAGAACATTTTAATTCTAAAGGCATATCTTTAGCATCTGGTTCCAGTTACTAGATCTTAAGATTCTAAGTAGGGTTGTAGATATGCCCCCCCAGAATAAAAATTCTGCTTTACCAAGTGAAACAGTCATTGAGTCCTGAAATTTCCAGCACTGCAGTAACTTAAAATTTCAGTTGATCAGTAATACAGTTTAAACATCCAAAGAAAAGGGGCAGCCAACGTGACCAAAGGAATGCAAACACAGTAAGTATTCTAAGTGTGAGTGATTTTCAATGTCTCACTCTCTGGACTACTAGAAATTTGGGAACTGAAGGAAAACTCTTGGGGGGGGGGATGCTCTCACCCTCCCCCTGCTGCACTAGTAAAAAGAAAGTGAACCTGGGGGCTTGAGGCATGACCGTCTTTCTGCTAGAGGCATGGCTTGGGACAAGGGTGACAGCATCAGGGATGGGCAACACACAGTCCATAGACTTCAAGCCCCCCCAGCTGCTTTGGAGGGCTTGCTGACCTATCTGCTGCCTGTCCCAGCAGAATACCACCAACAAAATTCAGCAACAGTGCAAAGGGGGTTGGAGGAAATAAAGGGATTATACTGTTCTCTTCCTCAAAGGATGGAGCTGCTCTGCCCTGCAGGAAGATGGGGTGTGGGATGGAGCTCTGTATTCCTGACACGATAATCTTGCAATTTGTTTCTCTCCTGTAAGACAGTGCTTCTTAAGCTATCTGATGTGGGGAACTGGACTGATTTCCACCCCACATGGTGCCAGGGACTGGCACCATGTGTGCACCAATTGGCTACAACTGTTTCTTTCTTTCCTGGAAACTTGCCATGGAACAGCAGCTCAAAATTGGTACCAGACTATGGACCATCACTTTGAGTAGCACTGGTCTAAGGTGTTTGATACCCCACCCAGTTTGGTGTCCTTAACAATCTTGATGAGCATCTCCTTTATTCCTTTGTCCAAGACATATATAAAGAGATTAGACAACCCTGGGCCCAGTAAGATAGCCACATCACTTTCCCCCAAGTTGTTAAAAAACCTTTGACTAGCACGCTTAAGAGTATGGTCCATCAATCATCTACAAATCCAGCTAGCAGTATAGTAGCATTCTCTAGGCCACATTTCATACAATTACCAAGAACACCACCATGGGAAACCTTGTCAAAAGCCTGCTGGACAATTGTTCAGCAATCCTTGTTGATTTTTTATGATTACAGCATTTTAAAAAATTCACCTGTACTCCAAGAAATTTCAAAAATTACAAGGAGCAGTTTAGATGTTGCACCTGCAAGTTCCTTTAATCTCCTAGGATGTGACTCATCAGGACTTGAAGAACTGTACTTGTTAGAATGGCGGCGGCTGTTGTTGTTAACTGCCCTCGAGTTGACTTTGACTTATGGTGGCCCCATGGATGAGACACCTCCAAGACCCCCCTGTCTTCAACTGCTCTGTTCAGGTCCTGCAGGCTCAGGCCCATGGCTGTCTTGATTGAGTCTATCCATCTAGTGTGTGGCCTTCCTCTCTTTTGCCTATCTTCCACCTTTCCTAGCATTATTGTCTTTTCTAGTGAGTCATGCCATCTCATGAGGTGGCCAAAGTACAACAGTCTCAGTTGAGTCATCTTGGCTTCCAGGGAGAGATTGGGCTTGATCTGTTCTAGGACCCACCTACAGTGGTTAGGTGCACCTATATTTATGTATCTTGGATGGTTACTCCTCCCTTTTTATAATTTGTTCTGTTTTTGCTTAGTTAGGAACACTATCTCCTATTTGGGAGAAAACTGAAATAAAATTTGAGTTGATTAGTTCTGTTTCCCGTCCATTGCCTGTTAACTTTTCTTCATCTTTGCCATTAATCAGATGATGTTTCACAAAGTATTTGACCATTTTGACCATGTTAATTGTATTGGATATGCAGTTAATATACAAAATAGTATCTAATGAGTAACATTTTTCAAAATCTGCCTGCCTCTGTTAACTCTGAAAATTGGCACACCACAGAACCTCTTCCTATGTGTATGAAGGCAGATGGCTCAGTGCACAGATGCCTGGAGATAGGAAAGCTGAATTAAAGCCTGTGCCTGATTAAATATTTGCAGACAAAACACCTGACATGTGTTAGCACAATGCTCAGAGTGCTAAGGAACAAAGGGGCTTAGCCCTTTGTGAACATGAGACCAAGCAATGAAAACAAAAACAAAACAAAAGGATGGGCAGGTGGGGGCAGGATGGGTTGCTATAAAGTTTTACATCCCTTCTTTTCTGACACATCGATACTAAAGCTTTAAACTGTGTGTTAAAAGTTGTGTGTTTCAGAATGCATTTATTTACTTACTATAACTATTGAGTAGCTCTTAAAATAGATTTCCCTATCCATTGTACAGTTCAGTTTAACAGAATAACACCACAACAAAAATACAATGAAATCACAGTTAAATAACATCTAACACTACATAAAACCAATGGATATATCCTGAAATGGCATGAATTATATGTGTGTGTATGTGCCTTCTGTCAACTTATGGTGACCCCATAAATTTCATAGTGGTTTCTTAGGCAAGGAATACTCGGAGGTGGTTTGCCAGTTCCTTCCTCTGAAATATAACTTATAGCACCTGGTATTCGTTGCCAGTCTAAGTACTAACCAGGGCTGACCCTGCTTAGCTTCCAAGATCAGACAGGATCTAGAGCTTTTAGGATATTTAGACCCTTAAAAACCAAAAATTATCATCAGGTACAAGAGTTAAAACCATACCCCAGGGACTTAAATAATACCCCTTAAATTCTGAAAATATTTAATATTATGCAGAACTTAATATTCCAGTAACTTTTTCATGACCAAAGCCCAGTCTTACAATAAAATTACAACAGTTCACGGTATATCTTAGCACCTGTAGCTTGTGGTCTGTCTTCATGGGCATCTCCATATAAAGCCCAGTGCAGTCATCTTGTTTGGAGGCAGCCGGAGCATCAGTATGGTCTGACTGTTCCAGATAAGGCTACAGCAGTTTTACAAGCTCAGGCCTCTAATGTATAACCTGTGCCTCCTCACACAGTGAGGACTCCAAGAACTGTTCACTCATCCCTTCAAAGGAAGTTCATCTAAACTGGCCACTTAATCCAGGACCAGTCCAAAGCATTATGCTCCAGACTGGCCCTGGATTGGCCACTGAATCTGGTGTGATGGGGCATCATTGTCCACACGGTCTCCCTTGGAGCTATCTCAGATGCTGTAGCATCTTGACAAGCTTTGTCATCCCGCTACAGGCTGTTACAGGTACTATATGACATAGCACCTCACTTCCTTTTAGTAGGGTGAACAATCCCAGGAAGCCATGACCTGTGTTTATTCTGCTGAAAGAGATTTTTCTTGCAGTATGGTTTCAGGGGTTTGGGGGAGATGGGGATGCCTTTTATCCTGGACAGAGGCCCTCATCAGCCTTGCCTGACCTTGGTTTTCTACATTTTATCTGCATGCTTGAACTGAGGATCAGGAATAAAAGAGAAGACTAAAGAGAAGCTATTTATTCTTCTATAAACAAGGCCAGGTCATTTATCGGCTTAGTCAGTTTGAAAAAATAATTGCATTGCTGGCTATATTCCTGCTTTTTGCCATTAAAATATCAATTCTTTTTTTCAATTAATTTTGTTCACGATAATATTCAGCTCAAGTTTAATTGGAAAGTGTAGTGTCTGCTGTATTAGCTTTTGCTAGTTTTAGGCTCAGGGAAAGAAATTTTATATCTTCGGCTGAGAAGTCATCATCTCCAGCTAATTGGAGATTTTTCTCACTCCATTTAGCTGTTAAACCCTAGCATATGGGCTTTGATTGGCTTTCATATTCAAACAAGGTGGTGGAGGGAGAGGAGAGTGAAATGGGAGTCCAGTAAGGCAAATACAGAAAATTAAAAGGAAGGACTCGTGTTTTTTTGCCAATATAAAAGTGCCACAATTTATGCTGGCAAAAGAACTTTTCTGGGGGCGGGGGTGGCCTGATAAAGTTAAATATCTGAAGGGCTTTGTGTTACTAATCCCTAGTGGAGGCTTCCACCTAGAGACTGAAGCAGTATGGCCCAAACAGAAATTTACACAGATTTACTAATTCAGTGAGGAGAACTAGACCAATGATTTATTATTATTATTATTATTATTATTATCATTATTATTATTTCTAAGCACATCATACTGTAACATGGCATATTCTCTAATATTTGCTGAATCCCATGCAAGTGTGTATATCTCACTAAAATATTTGAGTATTTCTCAATAAAAGGAGTGAACATACTTAGCAGAACAACTACTTGTTCTAAGGATTTGGAAGATAACAAATGGGATAGCTGGTGTTATATTTATTTTACTGGAAATTATGATGTTTCTAAACTACCCTTCATCCATATGGATGCCAGAGTGGAATCATAGAATCATAGAATTGCAGAGTTGGAAGAGACCACGAGGGCCATCCAGTCCAACCTCCTGCCATGTAGGAAATCACGATCAAAGCATCCTCGACAGATGGCCATCCAGCGTCTGTTTAAAGACCTCCAAGGAAGGAGACCCCACCACGCTCCGAGGGAGTGCGTTCCACTGCCGAACAGCTCTTACTATCAAAAGTTGACCTGGGGGGCCCTGGTGGCACAGTAAGCTAATGCAGCCAAAACTGCAGCCAAAAACTCATGTAGATCTTGAGTTCATAAGTTCAATTCCAGGCCCCCCCAGGTCAACTCAGCCTTCCGTAAGTCGGTAAAATGAGTACCAGCATAATAAAGAGCTGGGGCGACATGCTGTGGAAGCTGTTAAAATCAGTTTCCAGAAGCAGCAGTCGTTATTTAGTGTACAATGCGTTCTGCAGTGTCACTCTTGCAGCATCGTTTGCATGCCAACAGTGCCATCTACTGGCACTTGCATTGTACAATTGTCTGTATTGTCTGTACTGTCTATAAACTGTATCAAATAGTATTGCATTGAATGTACTGTATTGAATTGTACTGCATAATGATGTATTGTGATGCATTGTATTGTATACTTTGTAATGTTGTACCCCGCCCCGATTCTGAGGAGAGAGGCGGGTAATAAATAACTAAGTATTATACAGTTGTCCCTTCACATTCGCTGGGGTTTGGTTCCAGGACCTCCCGTGAATACCCAAATCCGTGAATACTCAAGTCCCATTATATGCAATGGCAAAACAAAATGGCGTCCCTGATATAAAATGGCAAAATCAAGGTTTGCTTTTGGGATAATTATTTTTTTAAGAATATTTTCAAACCGTGAATACTTAAAACCGTGAATGTCAAATCCGTGAATGTGGAGGGACAACTGTATTATTATTATTATTATAAAAAATTCCTCCTAATGTTGAGGTGGAATCTCTGTTCCTGGAGCTTGCATCCATTGCTCCGTGTCCCAATCTCTGGAGCAGCAGAAAACAAGCTTGCTCCATCCTCAACGTGTCACCCCTTCAAATACTTAAACAGGAGTACAAACATAGTTAAAATAATAAAAGAGTTAAGGAGGTACAAACTTCTGATATTACGGACTTGTCTATACAGTCAAAATAATATGAATGCAATGCAAAAGACTGGTGATCCGTTCAAATGGCCATGCGCACAAATACATGTCATTTGGAAGGGGGGCAGTGAAATCCACCACAAAGACAGCCTGGCTCAGTCTGAAGATACAGCCAAAGCAGATAAAGAACACATACCTCATTCTGCCGGTCTGCCAGTGATGGATGATCTAGACACCATGCCCTGAACTAGGAGGGAGAAGTGCCACTCCCTACACTGCTGTTTAAATACCAACTGCTGACCTTCCCCCTCATTAATTAGATCCACCTGGCTCTGAAATTCTAGCTATAAATCCAAAGAATGAATTATAAATTCAGACACAGCTTCCCTTCTAATTTCAGAGTTGACAACTACTTATCTTGAGCTGTTGCATTCCTCCTGGATTCTTGCTTACCTTGCCTTTGAATGGACTTCTGGACTGCTGCTTTGACCCTTTGCTGACCATGGACTTGGACCAAGGACCTGACTCTACTGGACTGGCTTTTGACTTCCCTGGCACCCTGGCATCCTGATAACTGAACTCTGGACTGGCTTTGACTGATCTTACAAACTGCATGGATTATTGTTGACTGACTTTTGGACTGGCTTTGGACTTTTCTTGTTTCTGTTGTGGACAATTGGCAGCAGGCTAGAACTGCACCTCTTACCCTGTTGTTCCTGCATTCCTCCCCTATTGCTCCTCAAGCACTTGCCACTGTGAGTTCAGAACAGCAAGTTACAAAGGGAATGTGAATACAGCAAACATGATTTCTAGGTGTGAATGATTTTCCGTGTCTCACTTTGTGGGATGCTAAGAATTTGGAGACTGAAAGAAAATTTCATGGGAGGAACAGAATTCTTATTTGGGAGCAATGTTCTCAGTTGGTCCTTGTAACTACACCACTGGCTCCATGCCTCTCTGCATGGAGGAATCAGTGACTTTGGTTTCCTCTCTCCTCCCTAATCAGAGAAGGTGAGGGAGAGGTTAAGCAAATTCAGCCAACACTGCAATGTGCTACTGGAAGAAGTGGCTGAATGCTAAGGTGGCTTTGATTTTCACCCACTCCCACCTCCTTCCTTAGCTAGGGAAGGTGAGGGAGGACCAAAGCTAACTATGCAGTGGCCTGGAGAAGCCCTCCTTGAGGCCATGGATCTGTTGCTATCCCATTTCCTCACATATCTGAGGGGAAGGGCCTCACTCAAGGTATCTGCAGCCAGGTGGGCCAGCCAAGTGGGCTGAGTTCAGCCCATGAGTCACAGGTTCTCCATCCTTCCCAAAATGGCTAAGTGGGACATGTATAAAATAATTTCTCCAATGGAAAGACTGCCTCTTTGTAGTTGTATCCTGGGTGTTCTGCCCTGCTCATCCTACAGGGCTTTCTGGGCCAAATAATATTTTGGGGATTCCCCCATATTTCTCAGCCGGAGCACATAGTGCTTTCTTACTACTTTATTTCACTATATGATGTTTCTGCCTAAGTGCTGATAGAGAGATGGGGGGTATTATGCTCTCCGCTATGACACAGACTGGTGAATGCCCCTAAGACAATCGATGGTTTATCATTTCAATGCATACCAGACTCTGACACGAAGGCAGACAGTTTAGGAATGGGTCTTGGGATCGGCTCTTCTTTTCCAAGGCCTGTGCAAGGCTCACAAGATCCTTTTTAATGACTCCCATAATGCCTCTGGGCAAGCCATCCAGCTTCAGTGATGCTCTTATCTCTCTGAATAGAGTAGCAAAGCAACAGCATGTGTTCTTGCCAGTTTGGCTTATGCACTTTCGTAGTACAGAGTAGATTGGTTGTGATACAAAGACCATGACTCTTCCCATTCAGTCACATCTCGGTATGTCAGGTAGGCACAACCTCTATATACCCACCTTTACTTTTGTCACTCTGAATTTGAATCCCACATTTATTTCTGCAGTCAGCTTGCAACTGTTAGGGAAGAAGAAATAAATGCAACAATAGAGTAGAACAGGTAACTCTGAAAGGTAAAGATAATCAAGAAAGCATGTAAGGGGAAGTGTTCCCAACTGCCAAATTCATTTCTGTTAGGAAGCCCATTAAATAGCTCCCTGCTGAAGCAGCAGCAAAGAGTCTATTTGCTGGACAAAAAAGTATGTCTGGATGCACCAGGCTAATTTACCCTGAATTACATGTTTTTTCATGAATGACAGTTGTTGGAAACATAGCAGCTGGGAGGCTGAGCTGAAAATCAGAGAGATGCTGAATTTCTTTTCTTTCTGTCAGAAACTCATCAGATAGTCCACATTTCAGGATGTCCCATCAGCTTTCAGAGAGCCAGTGTGGTGTAGTGGTTTGAGTGTTTGACTAAGGTCTTCATCAGATGAGCATCTAAAAAGGCTGTAATTCCACTATTGAGGAAAGCCGAAACATAGTGGCATGATCACAGTAATTCTCACACGTTGCTGTAATCACATGATACTACTGCCACGGAATTATCACACAACAACCACTAGCAGTTTAAAACCAGGATTTCAGCTTGCGCTATAGTAACACTTCTCTTCGCATTGCCTTCTAATGACAGAGCATTTAATGCTTAAAGGCACATGCACCTTTAAGGGAAAAAATCTCTTATTTCCTTGATTTTGCATGGGCAGGATTTTGGCTGTTCTCCCAAGAAGATGTGACTTCCGTTAAAAAAACAAAAAAAATGACAAAAGAACTTCACAAATAAACACTTAAACAAACTTTAAAATGTACCAAGCAAAGATGACAGTTCATTAAAACAGTTGGCCCTCTTCACATTCTACCCTGGAAGTTTAATTATGTGTTCTCATTGGGAAAGGGAAGGGGGGAAAGAGGGCTGTGCAGTCAACGCTGTAATTGCATGATTACAGTGGGACATGATTATCCCCACTTGTCAATACTGCAAAAAGAGTGATATTGAGGGCTATTCATGGGTTTTGCCTGTCATTGAAAAGTTACACATAATTAATGGATAAAGCACACATGGACCATGATAGGAAGATTAAATCATGCAATAACAGAAACTCTTTTGTGCTATTATGCTGTCGTAATCATGCAATATCATCTCATGTGATAAAGTCCCAAGACTCTAGGAGATCAGGGTTTGAATCCCTGCTTAGCTATGAAAACCCACTGGGTGACTTTGGTTCTGCAGCCTAAGAGGAAAGCAATGGCAAACTTCCTCTGAACAACACTTACCAATAAAGTCCTATGATAGGGTCACCATAAGTTAGAGTTAAAATGAAGACACTTAACATAATCATCTTTTAACTAGATCAACTCTGCTGTGTTTTCAGAGCCGGCAGAGCTAGCCCATCACTGGGCATAATGAAGTGATTGCTTGAGGCACCAGATCCCAAGAGATGGCAATAAGAAGTTGGAGGAGAAATGTGTGCCCCATGTGGCCTACTCAAGTCAGCCTGTCACCTTCAGGTGGAGAACATTCAGTGAAGATTGATTCAGTGTTGGAATATATATCCAGTTTGGCCCTGCAGTTCCAACTCTTGAGCTTATATTATGCACCATGACCTTTCACCCTTAGGATCTCTCCATGGATGTGGTGCTTAGGCCTCAAAGTGACCACTATACTGGACAAGTGGATATATTGCTCAGTGAGTTCAGTGCAATAATGTGTGACTGAATCCTTCTTATCAATTCGCAAATGAAAACATTCAGAGTTGTAGAAAATAAAACCAGTAAAGCATTACTATATAACTAAAATAAACACCTAGCCTTATTCTAGTCCCACACACAGTACACAGTAAGACCTCTGTTTCAAACAAAGAACACATCTCCCTGAACTCTTTCCATCCTCTCGGCTCCCAAAACCCTATTCAGATGTCCTCCATTCTTTTCTTTCTAACTTTCCCTATCCTACCGTGATTTCTAACTGGCCCAGTCTTTCTCTCTGACTGACTCCATCTAACCCTTCAACAGATAAGTCTCTAGGTTATATCCTTTCCCCCATAGTCCCCACCCACACAAACTTGCCCAGTATCTTATTTTCCAGAGATTGATTCTGTTGCCAGTTGAGTTGGCACCTATATATGGAATGGAAAGGGGTGCCATCTTGTTTTTTGTCTTAGGTAGCAAAATATCTTGAACTGGCCTACCTGAAAGCAGATTTTGTATGTATGTGTGTGTGTTTCTTAGTGTGGTGATGAGGTAATAAGAAATTGTTTGTCTCCTAAATTTCCATATGTCAGGTTGTTTTTCAAAACATACTGACAAGGTGAGCAAGAAAATTGGCAGATTCTGGCTTAAATTGTACAGGTAGAGTGTAATGTTCTAGCTATGGAGTTCCATATCCCTCTTGCCTCTGAAATGTAGCTTTAAAGAGCTGGGTACCACAGCCACAGCTGCCTACTGGTTAAAGGAGAAAGGAGATGACCAGGCCACATCTGGCTGCAATTAGCTGCTGTTGAAAGAGAACTGAACTTTTCCTCCCAGATCTGCACCAACTCACTAGAAGTCAGTAAATGGCCAGGGCAGCAGGCTCCAACTCTTTAAAAGTGCTGGGAGTCTAGGCAGGTGGGGAATGGATGTTGTACATGGAGTGAATGACCCATATGTGCATGTAACTTGGAGTAATGCACACATATGTCATCAACAGGATTCCAGCCATGGCCACACTGAGTAATTTGACCTTAAGAAAGCTTCTGTCTCTCAGCCTCAGTGCTTGTCTCCTTAGAGAAAACTCTAAGGACTTTTTCAGGAGAACCTAAAATCTGGAAGAAGCCGTCGGGAGAGGAATGCAGCTGCTCCGCTGCAGGGGGGAGTTTCTGATGACACCATCCCTCTTGCGTTACCCTCCGTGTTCCTTCCATGTCGCATGGAAGGAAAAGGCGCCAGTTTTTATTCACAAAGAACTTCCGTGAATAAAAAGTAGCACCTTTTCCTTCCATGCAACATGGAAGGAACACGGAGGGTAATGCAAGAGGGACAGCGTTGTCAGAAACTGCCCCCTGCCATGGAGCAGCTGCATTCCTCTCCCGACGGCTTCTTCTGGATTTTAGGTTCATCTGAAAAAGTCCTAACCTACCTTAAAGGGATGCTTGTAGGAATTACTGAGTAAATGCTATAAAGAATATTGACAATTCCCCTGAGTTTGAAAGTAATGCAAAATGTAACATTCCCCACCCCCCAGGTGTGGCATTTTAAATCTCTTAAATCTTTAATCAGAAATATTACAATGCTGGTTTTTCTCCACCCTTAAAGGGCCAGGGACGGTGAGTGCTGATTTGTCAGTGAAACTTGCATTAACACAGATTCTCTGAAAATGTGAATTGTTGTCCAAAGGTGGCTTAAAGGGAAACATATTTTTCTCTCATCAATTAGCTGAAGAGGTATCACCCTCCATCAACTTAATTTTTATTGGTCAAAATCATACATGGTTGCATGTAGTATAAGAATTCTGCATGTGGCACTCCGCTATGGCTCCCGTTACTGCCCCCAAGACTCACTGTGGACTTTATCAGATGCAGGGGAACATGGCACAAAATTGCATCCCCAACCACGTCAGAACGCTACACGAACAGAAACAGCAACATTAGCAGACACCCGTGTCCTTCAGCCTTTCCGGGGGCATAGTGCGGGTGTGAATAAAGTGTCCCTTTTTTATTGACAGGCTGAGCCATCAATAAAAAGGGACATGTTATTCACACCTGCACTATGCCCCTGGAATGGCTGAAGGACACGGGTATCTGGTAATGTTGCCCTTTTTGTTTTCATAGCATTCCTGTGACACAGTTTTTGCTGTGTCTGATAAAGTCCTGTATCTCTTTAATAGCTTCCCTCCATATCTTTTCTATGGCTGGTGAAGTGGGGGCTGGAGAAACATCTGGCTTTCTTCCCTTAGCCAGAGGGAATGTCATCAGACAAATGCTTTCCTGACCCCTTATGCTCTCCACCAGCAACAGAATGGCCATGGGTAGGTGACCACTGTGACATAGTGAGTTCTGGAGGCTTTGGTCATTGCAGAGGGAGAAAAGGAACGTCAACCTCCACAACAACCAAACAAATATGTATAGAAGCATAAGGTAGAATTATGCTTGAATATGTTACAAACATGATGCCATAGGTGGAGTGTTTATGAATTTGCAATGATGGGTCACTATGTTCTTTATTTTGAATACCAGAAATCATGTATTTTAGCAGCTAGAACATGCTGGTCCAGGTGCTTGGTAATTCATAGCTCTTATTCTTATCCAGCTAAATAGATGGCCGTACATCTGTTGATTTCCAAGGGATTAAGACTACAGGCTGGGTAATATCATTAATCAGGACATTAGAATCTAAGTGGCCTCATAGCATAGTACAATTGGTTGAAAGACAGTTGTTGCTTTGTTGATCATGGAGAGACTATGCTAAGGAGATGAAGCAGTACTTTTAATTGGCCAACTTTTGTTGCTTTAGAATTGGCAAGCTTTGGAGTTACAACAGAATCTGCCTAGCAGAATATTAATTCTAGCAATTCAGGCTGAAATTTTCTCTGAATTTCATTCTTAAAGCAGTTTGAAGTTGGTAGTATACTGATAGTGCAAAGTAAATGGAATAAGGAATGCTTACTGATACAGTGGAGGAAATCTTGGCTGATAGGAATACATTGTATTGATTTGGCCACTGGCAAGGGGCAGATGTACAATGGTGATGAAAATGATGATGTACAGTATAACATTTTTGTAACATTCTCTGCCCAATGAATGAGTCACAGTAACCATTAAATATGTGATTGTCTGATTTCCTATTCTAAGCTGATTTTCGTACACATTTCTACTCCAAATGGAGTGTTTTTCACTTAGCATATTATGTCGGTCCAACACTGTCCAGATCCAACTGTTGCAGAACTGAAACCCAACCCAGGTCAAACAATAGAACAGAACATCCCATTCCTGTTCTGGCATATTAGGGAAATAAACAATTACAATAATATCTTGGGACATATAAAGATTAAGAAACAATGGAATATACTGGGAAAGCTTGATTTGAATTGTCTACCTCGTGAATGGCCAGACTGGCCAGAACACTTCCGGTGAGATCGCAACATCCAGGTAGGTGACACACTTTTTTAAGCCTTGCCTGGTTTACTTGGAAGTTTTTAAGTGTGTTTTGTGCTTTGTTTAACTTTTTGTGTTTTATTTTTTTGTGTGTGTTTTATTTTATTTTATTTTTATGATATACAAGTATTTGCACAAATCCACCTTCAAAACATAATATCAACTGCATGCCAGCAAAACGTAAATACAAACAGAGGAAGAAGCTGTTCCTGGCAGGAATGATGAGGTGACCCCAAACCCCACCTCCTAGCTCCATGTTGAAGTCAATTTGGCAGCAGCTACATGTACAATAAACTGGTTTTTCTGGGAAAGTGCAGTATAAAATACAGTTTTTTAAAAATCAGATCTAAGCCCTCAGGAGCCAAAAAGAACTGTATTTGATTTGAATCCTCAAGAATGTTGTGTGTTCTACCAGTCCCTGGTACAATGTGAGTATGGGGCAGGGGGGCTTTTGCCTATGTAGGCAAGCTGCTGGTCTACTTGAAAGGGAAATAGAAAGGAAAAGATGTAGATTAAATTCATTCTGTAGAACAGCTGATCCCAATATAGCATTAAGAGTGCATTTTTTTTATGTATCTACTTACAAATAAGCCTCACTATAAGTTCAGTGGGACTTACTTCAGTGAGTGTGTTTAGGACTGGAGCATTGCAAAGAGACTACCTTGCTTGCTGATCTACCTTTGCTTTGCAAACACGATAGTAGGTTTCCCCACCTGGCAACCCCAGTCTTCTTTTCTGTGCTAATCCAAATTGATTTCTCAAAGATTAAACTGCTTGAGGGAGACATTGGAAGCCATTCCTAATAATGCAATGACAAAACGGTGGCTTAATCCATACGGATGCATAAAGGATATTCAGCAAGACAGTTTCAGCTTTGAATTGAGAGTCCCAGGTTGTTCAGCTGCTATTTCCTGTCTTGTTTACTGCAAAATGCAGCAAGCAAAATCCACTTGAAAATGAGAACTGAAAATTGGACAGGTGGGCTCCGCAAGGCTGAAGACAGCAAGAAATAGAAAAATGTTGGGCAAGAACTCCTCAAGTCTTATTCTACCACCTTCAGAAGGGATAAGGTAGGACAGGTGGGTGGAGGACACAAGAATAGGAAGAGGATAAAGAGGTGGTGGTGATGGTAATAGGATCACTGGTGCTCTCAGTTAGCTAAGGCTTGTCTTCATATGCATTAGCCTTCCTCAACCTGCTGCTTTCCACTACAACTCCCATTATTTTCTGACACCAGACGTGCTGGATTACAGCTCTCATCATGGCCAGACAACACAGCCAAATCCATTGGTCTGGGGATTATGGGACTTGTGGTCCAACATATTTTGGAAGATTCTGGATTTCAGAACAATGGTATGAATAGATAATAACACATAACTGTCTTCAGCAGAGGTGCCCAAATTGTATCCCTGCAGATATTGATGAACAGCAGGTCCCATAGATCCCCAGCACCAGCTATGCTGGCTAGTGCCATAACAACAGTTGGAGGAATTGCCAACTGTTGATATAATGGTTGGTGGGTCGGGTTAGGACAGCTGCAAGTTGCCATTTAAGTAAGCAGCTCACTGGCTGACTCTGAACCTAACCTACCTGACGGGGTGGTAGGAAAGGAACTCAGGAAGCCAACGTATCAAATTGGGTCACTTCATACACACTAATTAGGCTGAATGCCTTCTCTGGAATGAGCAAGATGCCAGTGCACATACATTGCTACTTGGATTTTCCTGTGGAAAAAAACAATCAAGATATTGCCACCCATTGTTGTTCCACTTTAATTTCATGGTGAGTGGATGCTTCCATTTCAAGGTTGAAGCAAATTTGGTCTGCGTTGTCCTCCAGACTTTAAAGGAGCCATTCAAAGGGCTGAATCTGTTCAGGGGACAAGGTTCAGAACATTGGACAGGTCTTTTATAGCCTGGAATAAAACCCAGAGGAAATTTACAACATCCTTGGCATGAAAGCCAGAGGCTGCTGCTGTACCAAGCAGGATCTCTGGCTTGTTCTTTGAACAAGTCAGAATCCTAAGCTAAGAACAAGCCATGAAAGCTGACTACACCAAGCCAGGGATTGTTAGATACTGCCTGAGCTGTTTTCAGAATACATTGTTCAATTGTTTAGACAGTCAGACTCCAATATCCTCAGAAGCAATATCTGTGGTTTCAGTTATCCATGGGACACAAAATAGGGACACATACCATAGAGTTGCACTGGAAAATGCCTAGAGAGGCATCCTCTCAATGCATCTTCTAGGTCCTCCAACACATTTACTAGAAGTCCTTTATTTTAATAGAGTTTGCTGTTATCTCCGGTTTGCAATATCCATGGTAAGTCTGGATACAGGAGGACAGCTGTATATATGCATCTCTGGCTTTTCTTCGCAAACGAAGATTCAGGAAGGACTCATCCCGCGCCTTCTGCAAGCGCGCTGATGACTAAAAAGGCCAATCCGAGATAAACAAGTCCGGTTGCAAAAAGTGCAGCAGAAGGTCTCCTTGGGTGATGTTTTTGGGTTGTGATTCTTTCTGCGTTGTCGTTTCTCTTCAAGACTTGTTCGTCGTGAGTTCTCAAATAAGGCTGCAGCATTGTGGATAGTGCGTCTCCATGCCTCCCGATGTGAGGCCAGGGCGGACCACCGTTGGTGATCAATCTGGCCAAGCCTGAGATGTTGTTTCAGGGAGTCCTTGTATCACACAGTAAAGATGAAACTGAAGACAAATACTGAAGAGCATGTAATTGAATCCATAGGGGGAGAAAAGGGAAGACAAGTCTCCAAGTGCTCTGTAGATGGTGTTTATTATTTGAAACAAGCCCTACAAGTTTTGGCCTATGTAATTGATTCAATGGCTATTTTCAGCAGTTCACCTACCTGGGAAGCATAATCTCCTCAGATGCCAAGATTGACAAAGAGATTGATCACAGTTTAGCAAAGGCATATAGCACATTTGGAAGACTTTACAAAAGAGTCTGGCGTAACAAACACCTGAGGCGAAGCACAAAAATCAGTGTGTATAGAGCCATTGTACTGTCTATTCTCCTTTATGGATCTGAAACATGGGTCACCTATCGCCACCACTTACGACTCCTCAAACGCTTCCATCAGCGCTGTATACACACAATCCTAAATATACACTGGACTGAGTATGTGATGAATGTTGCTGTCCTTGAGCAAGCAGGGATCACCAGCATTGAGGCCATGATATTGAGAACACAGCTGTGCTGGGCAGGGCACGTTTCTAGGATGGAGGACCATCACCTCCCAAAAATAGTACTCTACAGTGAACTCGCCATGGGTCAGCGTAAGAGGGGCGCTCCAAAAAAGTGACACAAAGACTCCCTGAAACAACATCTCAAGCTCAGTCAAATTGACCGCCAACAATGGTCTGCCCTGGCCTCACATCGGGAGGCATGGAGACTCACTATTTACAATGCTGCAGCCTTATTTGAGAACTCACGCCGAACAAGTCTTGAAGAGAAACGACAACGCAGAAAGAATCACAACCTGGAAACATCACCCAAGGAGACCTTCTGCTGTGCTTTCTGCAACTGGTCATGTTTATGTCGGATTGGCCTTTTTAGTCATCAGCGCACTTGCAGAAAGCGCGGGATGAATCTTTCCTGAATCTTCGTTTGCGAAGACAAGCCAGAGAGAGAGAGAGAGATGCAACTAGCAGCAGAAATTTCTGGAGCTGAAAAATCTCCATTTGGTGGACCAATAAACAACTAGAGAACCAGGGTTGAAGTGATTTTTTAAAATTTATTTTACAGATGGTCAAGAAGAAGGGGAGCCCCCGAAAAAGGCCATTGATCAATTACATAAGCTGAAATGCATTGGGCTTGTTTCAAATGACAAATTAAGACTATCTACAGAGCACTTGGTGACTCGTGCCACCTTTTTTCATAAACACACACACGTATTATATTATATTATATTATACAGTATTATATTATATCTTGTGTATGTATGTAACATGTATAACCATTACAGATTAACATTTCAAAAACATCCGTTACACATGAACTGTGTGTGTGTGTGTGCGTGTGCGTGTGCGTGCTTGGTGTAGGCAGTAAACTAAATAGATAACAGGTCTCCAACCTTGTTTAGATATACAGTAGGCCACCCATATCCACTGATTCATTATCCACTGATTCAATTATCTACGGGACACAAAACAGCACACCTACCATAGAGTCTTCCTAGAAAATGTGTCCTCTCTAGCCGTTTTCTAGGTCCTCCAAGGCAAATACCGTACTATGGTATTTTAAATCAGAAGTCCCATTATTTTCAATAGTGTTCACTATTACACACACACACACACACACACACACAGACCCCAGAACCAATCCCCAGTGGATACGGGGGTCCTACTGTAATGATAAGCCAGAATTATTTAGACGGAAGTAGCAGGTAGTGTTGTTCATGTTGTTGATATCATTATCACTTATATCTCACTTTTTTCCTAATGATTGGATTCGAGGTGGCTTACAAATTATTACAACCACTAAAGATAAAAACCATTCAAAAATATCAGACTACACAAATACACCCTTCTGGCTAAATAATTCTGGGCTATCATTATATCCAAACTAGATCAGAGACCATTTGTCCATTTAGTTCTACTGCCCACACCAGGAATGGACAACAAGTTTGGTTGCTCACCACGAATGGACTACAAGTGCCATCTGGCCTAGCTAGCATAGCCAATAGTGAGAGATCATGGGAACTGCAGTCGAACATCTGAGGGGCCACAATTGTCTAGTCTTGGTCTACACTGACTCTGAGTTTTTGGACAGAGGTTTTCCATCAGCCTGACCTGTGGTTAAACCAGGGATCTTTTGCATGCAAGTTTAAATAAACAGCCTATAATCAGGGATGGATAGTCATGCAGTACCAAACCCACCCCATTTTCTACCACTTGTAGAGCTCCATAAGAAACCCCAGTCCATTATGTCAAAACTGGGACTATAGATTTTCCTTCATTTTGGTTTTTTCCGGCTGTGAGTCTGTGATCTGGAATAGTTTCTGTCTAATGTTTTGCCTGCATCTGTGGCTGGCATCCTCAGAGAATGGCTGGGTAGGTGTGTGTGTGGAGTTTAAAAAGTAAACAAAATCTGTCTCCCAGTTTTGAAATACAATAGAATCAAAACTGAACACTTACAAAAGAATTCCACCCAGGGACAGGGGGATTCCCAGCAGATAATGGCCCATCAACCAACCATTAGCCAAACAGACACTAATCAGCCTTGCATTTCTATACCCAGAAACTAACCATTCAATTACACAAATTTACATATACTGCTCAACAGGGGTTCACAGCATATAAACTCCAATTGATTGCCAGTGCTAGAGTCTGAAGACATTCAGTGTTAATAAAAAAAAAGTCTTGTGATTACACATAAGCCAAATGGGTTTGGCAGTTCCACTTCAACTAAATCAGCACGTGCAATGACAAATTGAACAAGGTTGGCATTTGAACCTAGAAACCAATACTTCAACCTTGCATATTTACTTTAATAACATGGAGCTAGTTTCTTGGTATTCATTGGTTATGTCTACGCCATTTCTTCTTCTCTGAAAAATTACATCAGTAATGAATATCAATCTTGGGAGAAAGGTAGGATATAAATTGAATAAATAAATACAATTAAATAGAGACCACAGGTGAAGATTGGTCTCACTGATTCAAAGACTGGGAAGGACCCACTAGTTCAGGCAAGAGTATAGTTCAGAGGCAGATCTCATGGTTTGTATGCATCTCCACATATATCTCAAAATTTCTATGCATCTCCACATATATCCCAAAATTTCACAGATGACTAGTGGGACATATGTGACCAAGCAACATCACAGCATGGATAAAATGGCAAAGGTTTTTAACAAGGAGGAAAAGAAAATCTAGGAGAGGCTGCAGCAGTTTGCTTTTGCCTGAGTCTACTGAGAAGGATGAGTTTCTGCCCCTTCCTCTCCTCTCCTCTCCTCTCCACTGAGTTAATTGAGGCCAAACTACTTTTGTACTTGGAACTCAATTTTGCAGCAATTGGAATAAGTTGAGGACAAAGTGGGAGGAGGAGAGAGAAATTGGGACATTTAAGAAGTAGCTGAAAAGGTAGGGCAAACGAGGATTAAACAGCGCTGTCCCTACCAAATCGGGACAGTTAGATGGTATGTTTCCAGGTTTGTTGGTTTGTTTTGTTAGAAGTCAGGAAGCAGATGTGAAAGAATCATGATAGAGTGCATGTTGACCGGAGTGAACAGATTTTGGCTAGATAAACCAATGGTCTGACCTGATTTAAGCTTCCTGAGTTCAAAACATGATTTTTGGCATCTTTTCATCTATTGGCCAAGTCAAATGCACCTCTATCTTTTCTCATTCTCTTCTGGCCATTCTTGTTGCCTGCCCTTCCTTCCTTTCTTTCTCCTGCTCCTGATGAAAATGGCTAACCATATAGATCAGTGTGTTTCTTAACCAGGGTTCCCTGGAACCCTAGGGTTCCCCAAGAGGTTGTGATTGTGGGGTGGGGGGAAGCAATAGCAGTATATAGAATAATGTTTATGCAAAGGTTCTCTGAGACCTGAAAATTATTTCAAGGGTTCCTCCAGTATAAAAAGGTTGAGAAAGGCTGATATAGGTCAACATAGCAGCTTGCATTTTCAGGCTTCTTGGGGGCATGGCTATGAGGACTGTCATGATTATTGCACTGACTGGCTTACAACTACAAGCTGGAAGGCTGGGTTTGGCTGTAATGGGAAGCTTTTAGCCTGAATCCTATTGGTTCATTTCAACTAGAGTAGACCCAGTGAACCCATTGTTCAGTGGTAAGTCAAAATATCAGTAAACCCTGTTAATTTAATGGATCTACTTTAGTTGGGACTAGCAGTAGAATTTGGCTCTTTGTTTTCTAGTTTAGTCATTCCCACTGGTTGGAAGGAGCCAAGGGAGAGCAATTGCTTATGAACAATAAGCCAAAATCATCAGCAGTTCTGCCCCATCACTGCATCCAAACACAGCCAGTGAATTCATGTTAAGGTTATATTACCGGTATTCTAATGTCTATGCTCTTTCTAACTAAAAAAGGATAGACAGCAGAGAAGGATTTCTACCTGAGACTTTATAGTTACCCAAATTTTGTAAACCAGCTTCACAGTTACCCAAATTTCATAAATTTTGTAAACCAGCACATGTAGTGAATGTACATGTGCTGGTTTACAAAGGACTGGAAAACCAACATAGGAATCCACCACAGAATATATTAACACCCACCCACCCCCAGCAGGATTAGATTATCTAGTTGGAACATAACACTTCAACATGGTATGTATATTAAGATAAGATTATTATATGCCAATATGTTTTCTAAAGAATGGTTAGTTTTCCTCTAAAGATATTTGAAGAGAAATCAGTCCTTGAAATGAGTGTGCATGTACGTTTAAACTAACTGTAAATAATGCTGAATAACCCTGAACAAAGATAATCGTATCGCAGCGCTACTATTGTTGCAAGGAGAATGGAATTATCATTCTCTGTGTATGGTGGAGATTTATTTGAGCAACGGCCAGGACCCCATATGAAAGGTCACCTCTTGGTAGCGCTGAACAGCAGTTCAAAGTTAAGATAGACACATAGAAGCCCAGCTCCCCGTGGAGCATGTCTTAATGTACAATGCGTGTCATGGCTCTGTGTCAGCGGTTGAGAGGAGAGACAAAGACGCAATTCTCAAAGGAGGTCTGTTTCCTCTGCTTTAATAAATGCGCCAATTTGATTTGTTTACTCAGATCTCAGCTCCCTTCCCCCATGCAAACTGTTTGGCTAACCTGTTAGTCTCAACTCAGACTGGTAAAACCAGCTAAGCTGATTAGTTCTCTCTCTCTCTTGCTCACACATACACACACATTAAGAAAGGCCACTGGGAAAAGTATGGCCTTCTCAGCATTCTGGGGCTTCGGCCTGGATCGATAGGTTTGGCGGGTTGCTGAGTGCGTAAGACCAGTGTGGCCCAAGTGTGGAGCAAGCCCCAATCCTTTCCTTTCTAACCTTGGGATCGCATGGATATGAGCCATCATGTTTCGTGTCACGTTCAACGTAGTGACAGAGAAAGTTACCTTCACCTTGGCAGCCTGCCCCTCTATCACATGGAAGGTAAGCACAAAAAAAAAATAAATAGGTAGAGTACAAGGGGAAGTAAGCAAACTCAAGGGCAAGAAAGTTTTAGGGTGAACAAAGTAGGCAGAAGACAATCATGATGGAGAATTGCATTTTCAGAGTTATCTTATGGCTTGGAGTGAAAGGTTATTTGCATTTGAGCATGGAATATGGCCTGCAGTATGCTTTCTTCTTCTTTCTTTTTGTCTGTAGCGATCTTCACAGAAAAGAGGGATGAGAAGGATCCCAAATATGCAATAGCCAGAAATGACAAAAGGTTTCTAATTTCTTTTGCCTAGGATGATACTAGCAGTACCTTTTAAGCACATAGTGTATTTGTGGGTTTTTTGAAAAAATTGTCTCTCATCTGTCTGTCTGTCTTTCTGATTTTGCTGTGATTACATGTTGGGCAAGAAAAGGGACTTTATCTCTGTGCAAGGAGTAAAAAAAGCGGGGGGGAAGGAAAAGAATACACTCTGCCATTGGGGCTGCAGTTGTGTGGGTGGGTTTTCTGCAAGATAAAAGTACTTTGGTCCAGCACCGCAAAATTATAGATGCAAAGCCAATTCTTAATTTTATTTCTTAAAAAAAAAAAAGCTTTCTTTGCTGAAATGTTCTAAAGAGCTCTTTCATATCACTGTCTAGTAGAAATGTAGAATATTTTCTAACTAAAAAATATAATTTTAAAATGTAGTAAAGGTTAGCATAGTTGACATTGGACAAATCACATTCATGTCTCTAAGGTATTTTTATACTGTCTTTTTGAAAACAATCAGTGCAGCATGCAGGGGCATAAGCCATGTGCATTTTGAAGATCACTATACTCTATACAACTGTACACAGCCAGTCAGCTTTCATGTTGTAGGATGTCAGCCTGTTCTAGATAGTACTGTATTGATATATTCATGTGTTGCTGCTGCTGCTGCTGCTACTGTTGTTACCTTCAGGTTGTGATCCTAAGGTGAACCTACCATGGGGGTTTCTTGGCTATATTTGTTCAGAGGGGGTTTGCCTTTGCCATCCTCTGAGGCTGAGAGTGTGTGATTTGCCCAAGGTCGCCCGGTGGATTGCCATGCCTGAGTATGGATTTGAACCCTGTTCTCAGAGTCATAATCTAGTGCTATGACCACTATGTTAAATATAGATGTGGAAGTTTCAGAGGAATACAAAAAGTAGTATAGGTAAATCTGGCATGGAATTATGCCTCCTCCTAGAAACCTTCTGGTCTCATTTCAGACACTTTAGAACAGATATTAAGATATGCATTTGGTCAGTTATGATTTCAAGTGTGCATGGAGGAGCACCTGATTCAAGATACAGAAGATACGTCAGGATACCCTGGACTGCCAAAAGGATAATTAAATGAGTCCTAGACCAAATCAGGAAAGATTCTAGAGCAGATCATTAGACAGTCTGTAAGCAGCACTTTGAAAGGAATAACATGATCACTAAAAATCAACATGGGTTTCTCAAAAACAAGTCATGTCAGACTAATTTGATCTCTCTTCTTCTTTTTGGATAGCGTTACAAGCTTGGTAAATGAAGGGAATACTGTGGATGTAGCATACATTGATTTCAGTAAGGCTTTGGACAAAGTCCTCCATGATATTCTTGCAAATGAGCTAGTAAAATGTGGGCTGGATTACGTTAGGTGGATTTTTAACTGGTTGACTGACCAAACCCAAAGGGTGGTACCAATGGCTTTTCTTCATCCTAGAGAGAAATGACTAGTAGCGTGCCACAGGATTCTGTTCTGGGCCAGTGCTATTCAACATCTTTATCAATTAATTGGATGATGGAATAGAGGGCATTCTTATCAAGTTTGCAGATGACACCAAATTAGGAGGGATAGCAAATATTCAGAAGACAGGATCAGAATTCCAAATGACCCTTGAAGACTAAAGACTGGGCCAAAACTAACAAAATGAATTTCAACAGGGTGGAATGTAGGATACTACACTTGTGCAGAAAAAATGAAATGCAGAGATATAGGATGGATCACACCTATCTTGATGGCAGTACATGTGAAAGGGATCTGGGAGCTTTAGGACCACAAGGTGAACATGAGTGAACAGTGTGATGCGGCAGCTAAAAAAGCCAATGTGATTCTAAATTGCATCAATAGGATTATAGTGTCTAGATTGAGGGAAGTAATCGTGCCACTCTATTCTGCTTTGGTCAGAATAGAATACCTCACTTGGAATACTGTGTCCAATTCTGGGCACCACAATTCAAAAAGGATATTGGAGTGTGGTGGATTTTATGAAATCAGGTCTGAGCACTCCCTGGAAGCCAGAATGACTAAACTGAGACTGTCATGATGTGGACATATCATGAGAAAACATGACTCACTAGAAAAGACAACAAGTTAAAACTTACCAATTTAAAAAGCAAGTAAGACTATGGTGAAAATACCCCTCATGGAATTTGCAGAGAATCCTACCAGTCTAAACAGGATCCAGCGCCAATCCACACTATTTGGAAGGAGGGGGGCCCAAAACGGCAAAAACAACACACTAAAAGCCTTTGCAGATTTCTCCGTATTTTTTTTTAAAATCGTGAGGCAGGTATGCATTTTTGCTCATTTGGACTCTTGAACAATAAAAACCTCGAAGGGAAGCACAAAGCTGATTGGCCAGGTGAGAGTGGGGGTGGGGCTTGCTAGGAGGACAAGCACCGGCTGCCGCCATGTTGGATTTTTGCCTTAGCGATTGCTTGCTGAGGCGATAAAAAGTATCAATATTTTCTGTTTTGCTCTCTTGTAAAATGGGAAAATCACTCTATCATACCAGTGTACCTTGGGATGCCTTTAAAAAACAACAACAACAGTGGCAGTGAAGAACTAACATGAGTAAATCACTCATGGCCAGCATCAGGAATGCGAGGCTTATGGGAACTTCCAAGGCCAGAAAAACTGTTTGGACATGTTGCTGCTGCTGCAAAGTGTGTGTAAAAAGGTTTGCATCAAAAAGCTGAAATCAAAAATAGCAGCTGTGAAAGGAAAGGGGCCAAGAGTCCAACTTCTTAATTATAAGATCTCTACTGTATTTATGTCAAATATTTCTTTTCTTTTCTCTGTCCAGCTCTCACTGTCTATTACAGTGATGGACAACCTTTTGAGCCTGGTGTGTCAAACTTCACCAAAAAACTGAGCATAACTCGGGTGGTGTGTCACTTTGAGAAAAAACATCATTTCGCAATGTTTATTGTTTAAATAACATAAATGTACACAGTTGCCCCTCCACATTAGCAGCTTTCACTCTCTTGCGGTTTTGATTATTTGCGGTTTGCTCAGCAAGCACCCCATTTGAATCAGCTTCTCTCCCTCCCACTCAAGGGAGACAAGCTGATTTAAACGGAAAAGCCCGGCCATCAACTCCCCAACTCTCCTGGGGCTTGGCTGCATTGGGGAGGGGAGAGCCAAGCCCCAGGAGAGCTGGGAGTTGGCAGGAAAGGCGCTTTTGGGGGGGGGCTGACCTTCCCAAAGCCGCTATTGAGCTATTGAGCTTTCCAAGTCTTGCTGTGGCTTTGGGAGGGTGGGGGTGGCTGAAAAGCCTCTACACTGCACTCCCTCCACCCCTCCCAACCTTCTCGAAGAGGCTATATGGGGCTCTCAATCCCCAGAGCCCCTTCGGGCCAGACTCCCTCCCACCCTCCCATTGCCTTGGGTTTGTCTTGGCAAGATTTATTCAGAGGAGGTTTGCCATTGCTTTCCTCTCAGACTGAGAGAGTATGTTTTCTGCCAGGTCCCAGTGGGGTTTCCATGGCTAAATGGGGATTCAAACCCTGGTGTCCCAGAATGCTAGTCAAACCATTCAAACTACCATACCATGTTGGCTCTCTCTGTTTCTATAGGAATGGCTTAATATGATTGAAGCATTTTGAAGGTGTGAAGTTGACATCTATATGCTATAAGTTCAGACTCTGGTTGTGAGGTCCTCTGTCCATCAGAGTAATATAGGCTGGGCCTTTGTCTATCTGATTTTAATAAATAAATAATAATAATAATAATAATAATAATAAAATTTTATTTCTATCCTGCCTCTCTGCAACGCAATCGGGGCGGCTTACAATATAAAAACTCCATAGTCCCAGTACCCTAGCCCACCCACCCCCCTTAAAATAATATTAAACTATAAAAGATTAAAAACATACAGTAAATTAAAAATATATAAATTAGAAAAAGATTAAAACATACAATAGTTTTTTGTTTTTGTTTTTTTTTAAATCTGATTACAGCTCAGGGAGGACAGCCAAGTCTTGGGCCGGGATAGGTATTCAGGAAAGGCCTGCCGGAAAAGATCCGTCTTGACAGCTTTTTTTAAGCTGTCTAAGGTGTTAATAAGACGGATCTCGTCCAGCAGGCCATTCCATAATCTGGGAGCAGCAGCGGAGAAGGCCCTCTGGGACGTCACCGACAGCCTTGTTTTCATAGGCTGTAACAGATTCCTCCCAGAGGACCGAAGTGCGCGGGGAGGGTCGTACGGAAGGAGGCGGTCCCGGAGATAAGTTGGACTCAAACCATGCAGGGCTTTAAAGGTTATAACCAACACCTTGTACTGTGCAATATAATTTTTTTAGCCCATGAAAAAGCATGGAAAATCTATTTCTATTGACTAAACATTGATTTGCAAGACATGTATAAGCAGTTCTAGAGCACATATAAGCAAAATTAAAGGTTTGCTGTGAAACTAATTAATTTGAGAAATAACCTTTCCCCAAGAGGAAAATATTACCATGCATAAGCAGTTCTACCAATTTTCACCTTCACCAGGAAGTTTTTTTGTAGAGCTAATGAGTCTTAATTTTCCACTCAAAACCAAAACTCCAAAATACTTTGCATTACAAAAGGGATAACAACATCTCCCTGTGGGGGGATCAGTTCTTTCTTTTGCTTACTGTGAGGATTAGGGAGAAAAAAGCTTAAGGATATGGCAAATTGTATCACCATCCCCCCAAATAGTGATGTTTTGACCCTGAGAGCCTTGGATCCAATGTACCACTGACCTGCAGTCAGCTTACCACAAGTGCCATCCTATTGGTAAATATGGTGATATGCTTGCTGTGTGCCTTCAAGTTGTTTCTTATGGTAACTCAAAGGCAAACCTATCACAGGATTCTCTTGTCAGGATCTGTTCAGAGGAAGTTTGCTACTGCCTTCCTCTAAGGCTGGGAGGGTGTGACTTGCCAAAGGTCACCCTGTCAATGTGAAGTTGAAGGCTTTCATGCCCGGCATCCATAGATTTTCTTTGGGTTTTTTTCCAGGCAGTGAGACCGTGTTCTGGAAGAGTTTCTTTGGCTGGCATCTTCAGAGAATGGTTGGGTAGGAGTGTGTGTGGAGTTTATATACTGTGAACCCCTGTTGGGGAGTATATGTAAATTTGTGTAATTGAATGGTTAGTTTCTGGGTATAGAAATGCAAGGCTCCTTAGTGTCTGTTTGGCTAATGGTTGGTTGATGGCCCATTATCTGCTGGAAATCCCCCTGTCCCCAGGTGGAATTCCTTTGTAAGTGCTGAGTTTTGATTCTATTGTTTTTCAAAACTGGAAGCCAGATTTTGTTTACTTTTAGGGTTTCTTCTTTCCTGTAGAAATTGTCCAGGTGTTTGTGGATTTCAATAGCTTCTCTGTGCATTCTGACATGATAGTTGTTGGCCTGATCCAGAATTTTGGTTTTTTTAAATAACATTTTATGTCCAGGTTGGTTTATATCATGTTCTGCTACTGCCAATTTTTCTGGCTTGCCCAGTCTGCAGTGTCTCTCGTATTCCTTGATTAATGTTTGCACACTGTGTTTAGTGGTCCCTATGTATACTTGTCCAAAGCTGCATGGTATGCAGTAAACTCCTGCAGCTCTGAGAGGGTCAACCAGTCAGTTTCCATGGCTGAGCAGGAATTTGAACCCTAGTCTCCCAAAGTCCTAAAGCTTGTCTATACGAGAAGAAATAATGCACATACCTGCGCATTACAGGCAATTCTCAGTAGCATTCTTATGTCTCCACGGTGTTTGGGCAAAAATGATAGTCTGAGAAGCTCTCCTCTGAATGTTTACATGGCTGTGAATCAAGATGGTTGGGGTGGGGTGGGGGGCAAGAAAGGCAAAAGGGACCAGGAGGTGCAGCACCCAGAGTCAAGGAGGAGGGTGGCCACTGCAAGGAAGAGGAGAAGAGTTGCCCAACCTGGACCTATCCTGGCAGTGGTAGTAGTGGTGGCTTCCAATTCTGGCTGCAAAGGGATGGGAGGAGCCGCCTGGCCAGCTGCTGTGAGAAGGAAGTGGAGGGGGGTTCTTCATCACTTCATCTTGCCTTCTGCTAGACCAGTGAAGAACCCATCCTCCTCTCCCTTCTCCTAGCAGCTTGCCAGGTGGCTTCTCCCATCCCTTTGCAGCCGGAATCAGAGGCCGCCGCCACTGAGGTAAGTGAAGGCTGGACAGCTCCTTCACAGTATGTCAAATTGCCACAGGAGCCCATTGGGACAAAAGGTATTCTTCTTGCATTCTATGAGGAGCTTTTTCACCATCTAGACACCCCGCTAGGCTGCTGCCACACTGCAGAAATAATGCAGTTTGACACTGCATTAACTGTCATGGCTCCATCCTATTGAATCCTGAGATCTGTAGTTTGTTGCGCCACCAGAGCTCTCTGACAGAGAAGGCTAAATATCTCACGAAACTACAAACCCCAGAATTCCATAGCTTCAAGCTATGGCAGTTAAAGCAGTGTCAAACTGGATTATTTCTGCAGTGTGTCAGCAGCCCTTGTCCAGTACTCAAGCACCTACACCACATCTGCTCTGATAACTATTCAGAATGTGATTAATGATTATCAGTTAATTATGGCAGGGTAAAACATTGTGGGGGGTTGTTGTTTTTTGCTTGCTTGCTTGCTTGCTTGCTTGCCAGCCACAGATCCATTTTATGTTACAAACATTCTTTCGCACAAATTCCTTGGGTTTCTCTTTTGAGAGATTAGAAGGCTGCAGGATCCCAGAACCCTTCCACTCAGCACCTCTACCGTTTTAATTTCCTGTTTCACCATAGCTGGAGTTATCGGATATAGTGGCTAGTCCCTCTTAACTAACAAGTCTCTCTGCTTAACCAGTAAACGGTTCCATAGAATGGCATTGTTTACTAGAATCTGAACCCAATCATTCAACATTTTTTGAAAATTACAAGAGAGGACTACTAAAGGTTTAGTCACTAGTATCTTCAGTTTCTTTTTCTCCTGTACTCAAATTTTCTAAAGTTATTTCTGTCCTTCAAATGAAGAAGTTGGCAGATTTTGGTAAATTCTTTTTTAAAAACTCATCTCCCCTCATTTGCACTGACTCAATTTAAATAGTCACAGGAGTGGCATATTAATGTAGTATGTTAAATAGGTACTCATCTCCACCATGGTGGGAAGTGGGCCATTTTGGACCTAGCTTTCATCAAGTCGTTAAAGACAAGGAATGGGGGCGGGGAGGTTGTAACTGGAATTCAGCACTAAGAAAGTTGAATACATGGGGATTCGAACCAAAATATTCAAGAGCAAAGCACTCAAAATCCTTGACTCAAATGGATGAATTCGTCAATCTTGTTTCTCCTATACGCAGTATTTCAAAAATCTCTTCTATCCTAAATATAAAGGAATTCTTTTTGGGTGGAGGAGTGATGGTAAAACAAATTAAAATAATTTTTTTCCTATTAAAAACATATCATCATGAACTTCCAGAGGGTTACCAATAGTTTGAGAAACTGCTGTTATGGAACAGATTACAGCTACACAGTGGAATTCAGTTTGGGGGGAAAGCAGCCCTGCTTTAAGTCTGTTTCAGTAGCAATTACAGGAATATGTTTAATGTGTAGATGGTGTTTGACATCAGTGAAACCAAACCCCATTAACACAAATCTCTCCCTAAATTGCAGGAGAGGTTGTCCAGTCAATGGCACTGTATTCCATTATGTAGGAAGCCTGTGAATATGCATAAGGATTTGAGGCTGCCATTTTCAAAATACCTAACTCAAATAGCATAATAAACAGTTCATAGCCTCCATCCATTAGCCCTTCTCTTTATTTTTAATGACATATAAAAGTAATTATTACATAAATACCTCCTTTTATTATTGTCATCTGCCGTGGCTAGGGTGGTTTGAGCACGATACCAGAAAATAGGGGAAAGGGCACACTATGAATAAATGGTTTTGAGGATCTGGGAAGCATCCTTACTGGAATCCTGAAAAAGCATTATCAATAGATTATATCAAGAATGAAGAGCATCCAGTGGTGAAGGATGCTGGGAATTGCAGTCCATCTACATTGGAGAGCCACAGTTTCTCACTCCTAAACTTGAGGGATGATCAAACAAGATTTTTTCCTAGAAATGCCATGGCCCTTCATTACGGGTATCAGTGCAGAGTCCACAAAGCAGCATCCACTGAATGCACCATTATGTTTCTGGAAGGAGTTTGGAAAAACTATTTTTGAACTAAATTCCCCAGAATTCCCCAAGCTTGCCATGCTACCTGAGAAATTCTGGGAGTTGTAATCCAAAAAGTAACATTTCCAAGCTCTGTTTCTGGAAAGGCATCATAATAAGGCTGATGATTAAAAACCCATCCCCTTTGTGGCTCTAACAAAGATTGAGGGTTCATCTATACAAGGGAGAAAAACGTGGATTGATGCGTACTCACACAAATTCTAAGCAGGATCGATTTGCCTTAACAGTGTTTGGCGAAATCACAAGCATGCGAGGCTCTCTGGTTTTGCTGTCCCAACCGGCATGTCTGTGATTCAAGATGGCAGCTACTCATGTTTTTATTTTTGCCAGTTGCCACTGCTGAATGGTATGTTGTTTTAAAAAGGCATATCTAAGGTGTGAAAGTGCAATAGTGCACTATTCTGCCTAAATGAACATAAAGGAAAAAGACTGTTTTGTCGCCTCAGCACACAATTACTAAGGCAAAAATCCAAGATGGCAGTTCTAGGGCTCTTACCTTCTTAGCAAGCCCCATCCCCTGCTCCCATCTGGCTAATCACCTTTCTAATTCTACTTTTCTCAGACTATGTGAATAAATTTGATCACCTGTCTAATGGTCGATCATGCTCATTCCCCACAGAGTTTTTTAAAAACTTTGGGGAAAGTCCCAGAGGTTGTTCCCTTGGGGTTTACGGTGGATTTGGCCCTCCTCCTTCTGAATATGGCAGAATTATGAGGGATCCCATTAAGACAGGTAGGATTTTAAGTGAATTCTAAGAGGATTATTTTCACTGTTTAGACAGGCCCTGAGACTAAGGACTTTTTCGGACGTCATATTTCGGACGTCATCATATTTCACTGAGCATCATATTTTTTGAGCATCGTATTTTTTACTCACGAAAGTTGATCGTGATTAAAAACCGGCGAAATATAACGCTCAAATGTCCCTGCGGTACCGCAACAGTACCAGCGGGGAGAGTGTCATCCGAAAGTGACGCCCTGCATCGCAGCAGCCTCGCAACACGACAAGGCTGCTTGCGTTGTATTTGAGATGTCCGAAAAAGTCCTTAATAAGTGTATGTCCAGGGATAACAATTCTAAAATGCATATAGAATCCAGAACAAAGCATGTAAAACAGCTTATTTGTGTTAAGTGTGAATGTGGTTGGATGGATGAGGTGTCATTATACTACAATAAAGCAGTACCTCTTACTAGAGATCTGTTGCTCACAATCTGTGGATCATGCTGAAAACATATTACAGTACTGTATTACTATTATATTTTGGAATTCATGCTTTTCAGCAGAATGATGGAAAATGCTCCACCTTGTGGTGGATATCTTTTATAATGCCAGTTCCCTCATTATTGCTTCTTTTTCAAGCCAATTCTTTTCCTCGAAGCTATTTAGCTTGTAATGTTACTTTTAAAAAACAACTCATTCCCATTACTTATTATAATGTAGCTCCCCACCCTTGCTCACTTCACTGTTCTAAAAGTAACTTGTGTTGTCCATTGCTTTTTTGAAACACTCAAAAAGTTTCAAAAAGCACAGAAACACACTTTAAAATTTCCAAGTAAACCAGGGAGGGTCATAAAAAGTGTTTCACCTACCTGGATGTCATGTTTTCACCTGGAAGTGTTCTCGCCAGACCAGCCACTGACGCTCCATTCATGTGAGTACAGTAGTGCAAAGTTTCAAATGCCAGCAATGCCAGCACAAAAGCAACAGGGGGATCAATTGACAGCTTGAGCCATCAATAAAAAAAGTATGTTTTTTTAACTGGACATGATTGCGAAAGGGCAACATCGTCCGGTACATGCTCGATCATTAGGTTTCCTTACGGCGTCTTATTTGCCTTGTCTGATAAAGTCCTTAAGCATGCTTGTGTCTTCTTGGGAGAACTGTCAAAGTCTTACCCATGCAAAAGCGCGGAAGTAAACAGTGACAGCAGTCACGTTGCCAAAATTCTGGGGTGGCTCTTTCTTGTGATTACAGCAGCATGTAATAAGAAGTGTTATTATGCCAGGATACTTACACTTTAAAATATAGTGGGACAAAAACATTTTTAGAAGCTCATCTGATAATCTCCAAACAAGTAACTAGAAAAGATTATTCATTGTACTAGTAGAGTGACTTCATTTCTGCTTGTGATTTTGCTTTTGAAATGTAACTTCCTTATATCCTCATTGCAGAAGGGGGAGGGGAACCAAAATACAGTAGCTTGTTAACAAATTACTTTTCACTTGTTACTTCTGATCTGTGATCCAGAACTCTTCGGCATCTATTAGCCCAGATTAACACAATGCTGCTGTATATGTTATTTTTCTCTTCTGTTTTTAGCATCAGGAGGACTGGGGACCAATCAATCAGTGACGTGCAGTTAAAATGCGATTGTTCTGTATTCCCTTTATTTGGGGTTGGCCAATGAACCCACCAGCACAGGGGCAATGAAACCATTTGATTTTACTGCCACTCTTGCCCTTGTTGCCCTGAGTTGTACAGGAGCTCTGCCAGTGCCAAAGCTCTGAAAGGACTGAGGAGATTATCAGATGTGTTAAAACTGGCATTACAGCATCACCAGTGGATCGCAAAGGGGCTCCCTTACCAGACGATATCATTCCCCCCTTGTTACGCACCCGTTCTGCTGCCACTCCACCGACGCTAATTTTTATTGACAGGAGAAGCTGTCAATAGATTCCACATTCTGCTCCTGTCTCAAATGTTCCTGCGTGCGACAAAATGCCCGTTTCGCTGGCGAGATCCCAGCATCAATGGGCGGTCCCTGCCAGAATACTTCCGGGTGAGATTGGGACATCCAGGTAAGCTACCCTCTTTTTTGTACCCTCCCTGGGTTACTTGTAAATTTCTTAGTGTGTGTATGTGCTTTTCAAAACGTTTTGGTGTGTATTTGTGTTTTTACATTTGAATTTCCCATGCCTCACATCTTCTCACAAGAATCTGCAGGATTTTGATCCAAGAAGTGAAGTGAGCTCCATTAGAGCTCCTTTCACTCCAGGGCTGCCCTGTCAATGGGAGAGGAGGTAAGTGCAGTAGGAAGGGCGATTGTAGTGTGACAGGGATGGGACAGGGGCAGGAGTTGAGATTGTGGGACAGGGAC
Organism: Gambelia wislizenii; assembly: GCA_030847615.1. NCBI lineage: Eukaryota > Metazoa > Chordata > Lepidosauria > Squamata > Crotaphytidae > Gambelia > Gambelia wislizenii. The sequence continues at coordinate 341,147,702 of JAUMIR010000003.1, forward strand.
GCTTTTTGTGTTCCTGTCTGATAATCTCCAGGGTTGACCTCCAGGAGAGTTCCTGTTCAACTTGGAGTTGTGGGAGTAGCAATAGTAAAATCGATAGCGAATTCACTGCCCCCACAGCTGCTGGCCCCTCAGCTGCTCTTGATACTATCACTGTTTTTGGCTCTTTGCACAGTCACAGTCACATAAGCAAAAGGCCAGTGTTACTGCTTATTTGTTGTCAGGTTGGCTTTGACTTATGGCAACCCTATAAATGGGAAACCTCCAGTACACCCTCTTATGAGTATCTCTGCTCAGGTCTTGCAAACACAGGCCCATGACTTCCCTTGATTGAGTCTCTCCACTCATAATGTGGTCTTCCTTTTTTCCTACTGCCTTCCACTTTTGTTGTTGTTAGGTGCCTTGAAGTCATTTCTGATTTACGCAATGCCAATGCGAACCTATCACAAGGTTTTCTTGGCAAGATTTTTAGAGAGGGGTTGCTATTGCCTTCCTCTAAGGATGAGAGAGTTTGACTTGCCCAAAGTCACCCAGTGGGTTTTCGTGCCTAAGTGGGGATTTGAACCCTTGTCTCCCAGAGTCCTAGTCCAACACTCAAACCACTACATCATGCTGCCCTTCCACGTTACTAAGCCTTATTGTCTTCTCTAATTAGTTGCATCTTCTTGTTATATGTCCAAGGTACAATAGCCTCTGTTTAGTCATTTTGGCTTCTAGTGAGAGTTCAGGCTTGACTTGTTCTTGGACCCATTTATTTGTCTTTTTTGACAATCCCTGATATCTGTAGAATTTTCCTCCAGTGCCACATTTCAAATGAGCTGATTCTCCTCCTGTCAGCTTTCTTCACTGTCCAGTTTTCACATCTATGCATAGAAATGGGAAATACTATGGCATGGATGAGCCTTGCTTTGGTATTTAATGATACACCTTCACACTTGAAGATCTAATCTAGTTCCTTCATAGTTGCTCTTCCAAATCCTATTGTTCTGATTGATTGACATATTGATTAATGACAGCCAATGTATAGAAAATCTTGTAACTATTTCCAAGTTTTCATCAAGCAATTTAAAGTTATATAAAAGGCCAATATACTCTCCTAAAGAGTTTTACTATCCAAATGTAGGCCAAAAGCAGGACAAAGATAACAAGGAGGGAAGGGAAAAGCAAGGACCAGAGCCAAGCAGTCAATATACAGGTTGTCCCACCCCCATATCCAAGGAACCAATATCCATGGTTTCAGTTATCCACGGCTGGAGGGGAGGAAGGGACACATACCATAGAGTCACACTGGAAAATGCCTAGAGAGGTGTTCTTTCTAGGAATTGCTAGGTTCTCCAATGCAACTGTATGTCATGTTTGTAAGTCCTTTACTTTAAAAGGGTTTGCTATTATCCACAGTTTCTCTCTCTCTGGCTTTTCTTTGCAAACGAAGATTCAGGAAGGACTCATCCCGCGCTTTCTGCAAGCGCGCTGATGACTAAAAAGGCCAATCCGAGATAAACAAGTCCGGTTGCAAAAAGCACAGCAGAAGGTCTCCTTGGGTGATGTTTTTGGGCTGTGATTCTTTCTGCGTTGTCGTTTCTCTTCAAGACTTGTTCGTCGTGAGTTCTCAAATAAGGCTGCAGCATTGTGGATAGTGCGTCTCCATGCCTCCCGATGTGAGGCCAGGACAGACCATTGTTGGTGATCAATTTGGCCGAGCCTGAGATGTTGTTTCAGGGAGTCTTTGTATCGCTTTTTTGGAGCGCCCCTCTTACGCTGACCCATGGCAAGTTCACCGTAGAGTAGTATAGTTTCACTTATACTGTAAATGGTAAGTCCAGGAATGTATTCCTCGCAGGTACAGGGGGCAACCTGTATGTCCTATATACCTAAAGGGATCTTAGTTCTCCAAGTGCTGTTGCTTATACATCCAAATTGTCTCCATCCTTACACAAGAGGGAATTATTGCCAAGCTCAGAGAGATCTCCAAGGTTGTGGTTGTTGCTGTGCACCTTCAAGTTGTTTCTGACTTATGGCGGCCCTAAGGCAAACCTATCATGAGGCTTTCTTGGCAAGATTTATTCAGAGGCATGTTGCCATTGCCTTCTTCTTGAGGATGAGAGAGTGTGACATACCCAAGGCCACCCAGTAGGTTTCCATGGCCAAGTGAGGATTTGAACCCCGGTCCCAGTCCAAGATTTACTGAAGGACAAATATCTTGGACTGGAAAAGAGGCAAGTGCCACAACCCAGTGAGAAGACTTCGCATACTGTGTGGCTATGGTATGCTGATGGCTTGTTATGGAAAAAGGAACAGACCAGCAGGAAGTTTGGGGGTGCGTGGAATATCTGGAATCTTGAATACAGGTTTCCCATTGTAGGTCTCCCTGATTCAGGTTTAGGGGAGGAAGAATAAAGTAATTTTGCCGTACAGTCGGCCCTCCATATCCACAGGTTCTGCACCCACGAATTTAACCAACCACAGCTTGAAAATATTGCGGGGGGGGGGGGTTCCAAAAAGCAAGCCTTGCTGTTCACTATTTTACTACACCATTGTAATGGGACTTGAGCCATTGTAATGGGATTTTCATATTCATGGAGGGTCCTGGAACAAAGCTCCAGAAGACACTGAGGGCCCACTGTGTAAGAGTGGCAGAGAACTGGAGGAGAATAAGCCAGACCAGAGATGTATTTTGATATTGAATAAGCAGTCAGTTGCAGCAATTTTGCACACAGTAAGTCCCAAACTGTGAAGATTCTCATCAGTCCAGGATTCTTTTTGTCAGGGTTTCTCAACACTACCATTTTCTTTTAATATTTCTGAATAGTCTTTCCATCTCTAAATCATACACAGAGTCTTATGAGAAGCAGGATAGCCAATGTTTATTATCAGGAATTCATTTCTTTCCATGCTGCAATGGCTGTTGGGCAATTTCAATTGCTGATGGGCAATTCCCTGCTCTCTCTTCTTTTAACTAGATTCAAACCTTGAGAGAGAGGACATCTTCAAATGGGCACCCCACTTCTTGGCTAGGCAAAGATGCAGAGAGCCATGCTGGCTTCTAGTCTTGCAAGAACAAAAGCAGGATGTCATCCTTCCAAAGAGAGAGGTTGGGAGAATTGTCCAGGCACATTTTGAAGTGCTGATTATGACTTATAAAGCCCTATATGGCTCAGGTCCAGGCTGTCTGGCAGACTGTAGCTCCTTGTATGAGCCTGCCCAAGCCCTGAGATCATCAGGAGAGGTCCTTCTCTCAGTTCCATTACCATCAAAAGCACAGTGGTGGGGATGCAAAACAGAGCCTTCTCAGTGGCTGCCCCTAGACTCTGGAACTCCCTTCTCCAGGGAGGCCAGACTGGCTCCCTCTTTGATGTCCTTCTGTCAGCAGGCTAAATCCTTTTTATTCCAACATGCTTTCAATACAAAGTTTTAAAAGGAAGCGCTGGGGGGTGCTATATTGTTTTAAACTGAACTGTTTTTAATAGCTTTTTATATTTTAATACTGTGAAAAGTTTAATTCTATTTTAATGTTCATTTTTAAAATGTTTTAGTTGTATTGTTCTTTTAAATTGTAAGCCGCTTTGAGTCCCAGTTTGGGGGGAAAGTGGAATATGAAAAAAGAGAAGGAGAAGGAGAGAGTAAGGATGAAATGGCATCAGTTACCCTACCATTTATCAGTACAGGACTGAAAGAACTGTCAACATAGGTTAGAGAAAACAACAGCAATCCGAGGTGGTCTGTCTGTTTACTTGGGTCTCCTGGTCCTCCAAACATAAGCTGAGTTTGCAGTTTGAAACCGTATGAATATGGGTAGATGTACAGGTAGTAAACTAACAAAGCTGTTGAGAGCTTTACAAGCTTTAAAAGTAAGGACTACAGGGTGCCAGTTACACGACAGAAATTGTCGCGTTGCCTACCGGGACAAAGTGATCACGAATCCACCCCTCGCTGTTTTTACGATTTATGTCTCTGATATGGATATCCCGTGTGGTCCCGTGACTGATATTTACACGTCCATAGTTCCGGTTTTGTTTAGGTTTTATTTTTTTTTATTTTTTTTGGCTGTCAATCAAAGATGCGATTACTCGTGTTTTCACAACCCTTAGAGTTCCGTGCCACGAGCGATGCTATTGGCTGGCTGGGGGGGGGAGAGAGAGGGGGGCAGAGGTTTGTTATTCCCCCTTGCTTCTTGAACATTTTAACCCCTTCAGAAGAGGCAGAAAGCTTTTTGAAAGATCCTGATAGATCTTTCGCTCAGACGCAGAGCTTTCCTTTTGAAATCAAGCTGAGTGCTTTGAAAACAAGCAGAGTGCTTGCCTTTTTAAAATATTAACCCCTACAGCTGGCTGCAGAGATGGCTATAGGCAGGCGTTTTGAAAGACACAAACACAGAGAGGGGAAATTAAAGGGTGCTAATTCGCTCAGAGGCTTGAATATTTTAATGTGCCAGGGAGGTGACCAAGCTACTACGATCTCTCTGTAACAGGCAGTTGAGGAAAAGGTAAAGCTAAAGGGTTTGCAGTGTAGAAATCCATTTAAAAAGGTGATTGAGTACACGCGCGCGCGCACACACACACATCAACCTTCGTGCAGCTGGAAGGGATGCCTTTGTTTTCGGCTGGTGAGGCTGGATCTGTTGAACGGGTGACTGACCCCTCCTTTTCTCGTCCCTGAGCTCTAAGCCCGCCCCCAGTCACCATTTCCGGTCATCCCAGTACCGAGACTTTTTGTCCCACGCTGTTTACATTTCCGATTTTCCGAATCCTCCAGTGACTTTTTTAAAAACCGGCACAACCTGCGGGACTGGAAGTCCTGCAGGTTGAGGGATAAAAGGTGGCCCCCCTTCCGAAAATCATGTACCCGACCCGATGTACGTGTAAACTGCCAGGGATAGACACGAATTCTTCCCAGGACATTTTCATCATGTAAACGGCCCCCAAGTGTTTGTTTTTTACTAGATCCAGGAAAAGCTGAGAAGCCATTATTAGTATTTTCATAGCATCTTGTATTTTATGAATTTTTAAACATTTGTATTTGACCCTCTAACATTCGTATTATATTACTGTATTACTGCATACTTTTAGAGCAGCATATATGGGTTTTTAGGAAGTTGCTTATCTACAAACATCCTTTTAGGAACTTATAATACATTTCACTTTTTGCTTCTGCCTTGAAATAGGTTAGAATTTTGCTCTTTCAGCTATAAACTTGCTGTGAGCATAGCATTCAAAATAAGTATTCCAAGGTGCAGTAGCTCCTGGAAGAATGCCCAAACTCTTGCGGAGGAGCTAATCAACTGCATTCCTCACTGTGAAGTCGAAGGCTTTCACGGCTGGCATCCATAGATTTTCTTTGTTTTTTTCCGGGCTGTGAGGCTGTGTGCTGGAAGAGTTTACTTCTGACATTTCGCCTGCAACTGTGGCTGGCATCTTCAGAGAATGGTTGGGTAGGAGTGTGTGGAGTTTATATACTGTGAACCCCTGTTGGGGAGGATATGTAAATTTGTGCATTTGAAAGGCTAGTTTCTGGGTATAGATATCCAAGGAGCATTAGTGTCTGTTTGGCTAATGGTTGGTTGATGGTCCATTATCTGCTGGAAATCCCCCTGTCCCTGGGTGGAATTCCTTTGTAAGTGTTGAGTTTTGATTCTATTGTTTTTCAAAACTGGAAGCCAGATTTTGTTTACTTTTAGGGTTTCTTCTTTCCTGTTGAAGTTGGCCAGGTGTTTGTGGATTTCAATAGCTTCTCTGTGCGTTCTGACATGATAGTTGTTGGCCTGGTCCAGAATTTCTGTGTTTTTAAATAACATTTTATGTCCAGGTTGGTTTATAACATTCTGCTACTGCCAATTTTTCTGGCTGGCCCATTCTGCAGTGTCTCTCATGTTCCTTAATTCATGTTTGCACACTGCATTTAGTGGTCCCTATGTAAACTTGCCCGCAGCTGCATAGTATGCCGTAAACTCCTGCAGCTGTGAGAGGGTCTCTTTTACGCTTTGCTGAATGTAGCATTTCTTGGATTTTCTTGGTTGGTCTGTAGATTGTTTGGAGGTTGTGTTTCCTCATCCGTTTCTCTATTCTGTCTGTGACTCCTTTGATGTATGGTAAAAATACCTTCCCTTTGGGTGGCTGTTTTTCTTCTTAATTCCTGTGTTTTTTTCTGGGTCTGGCTGGTCTTCTGATACCTGATCTGGAGTGACCATTAGCCTGTAGGGTAGGTGCTTCAGTTCATCATCCAGGTAGTGGGGTTCGCAGATCCTTTTTGCACGGTCTACCAATGTTTTTATTGTGCCATTTATTGAACCATGGCAGTTAAAGTGGTGTCAAACTGGATTATTTCTGCAGTGCACACCCCAGGAGATAAATGCCTTCTCTCCATTTCTGTAGATAACTTACATACTACAGTTCCTATACCAGCCTGTATTGCTGAGTTGGGTAGCTATTACATGGCATGAATTAAGGATTGTTGCTTTACATTTCAAAAAGTAAGCACAAGTAACTTCAAAAGCAATCAGTTGCATAGTTGAAAGGCTTGTTGAATAACTTATTCCTAATATAAAAAGGTCAGTTCTGCACTGCAGAGTTTCATAAACTGTTACAGATGCATTGTTGTGCTTTGAAATTCTGAAGTAAATAGCTTGCTTTAGAAATGTGGGAAAAACAGAGAATCAAACAAATTAAATTACTCACAGCACACAAAATACCACGAAGAATGCCAGATGGTGCAAAATTAACTTTTATGGAACAATTTAAAGATGCACAGCCCTAGAAACTGAGCTGGAATGGCTACATAGATGTGGTGATGGCATAAAACATTGTGATGACAGTAGCTGAAGTGCCATTTATTTCAGTGAGTGAATTAAGCATATGTTTAAATCTCCCCCACTGAAATCAAGGCAGCTCAAAAATGTTTGATTGGGGGTGGGATGTATGTTACATACTAGTTACTAGTGCAGCAGACAATATGCCAGTGAACTTTAAGAACTAACAGGAGTATCAACTTTGCATGGAACAAGCTATACAGGTCACTCACTGTATGTACAAGGGATATCTTCCCAGACTTACAGCCAATACTTGAAACCATGGGTAATAGCAAACCCCTCAGAATCCCTCTGGAGGACCTAGGAAATGCCTAGAGAGGCTGTCTCTCTCAGCATCTCCAGTTTGACTCTGTAGTAACTTCTGGTGGAAGTTGCCATAGAGTCATGCTGGAGGACTTAGGAAATGCCTGGAGAGGCTGCCTTTCTAAGCATCTTCAGTGTGATTCTATGGCAACTTGCAGTGGAAGTTACCATAGAGTTCTGCTGGAGGACCTAGGAAATGCCTAGAGAGACCATTTTTCAGACAATAGATAACTGAAATTTTGGTACTGGTCTCACACATTCGGGGGTGGGGGAGAACAACCTGTACTTACAGAAGATACATTCAATCAGTGTTAGGAATGAGTCCCATTGATTTAATGGGTCTTTTCTATGTCTGAACAAGTCTGGATCTAATTCATTGTTACTTATGCCCATTTTCATATCTGATGGGCTCTAAATCTAAATAACACCAGAGATTGTGACCAGGGTGTTTTTGCAACACCAACACACACATAGAAGTCAAGAATGCTTCATTATTCAGTGTGTTTCCCCACTTCTTTTTATTGAGTTGCTTCCATTTTTGATTAACCTGTAGGTTGTGTAAACAGATCAGAGACCGAAGTGAGTTAAGGGAGCTATTATCTCAGAATAATGAACCATGTAAATAGGTGCTTGGGTGTTGAATCAAAACATAGATTTTATCCATTTTCTGCCACTTGTAGCCAACAGAAACACCACTGCCCAATTAATATGGATGCATCCAATTTGCTTGCATGCGAGATGATTAATCATCTGCTGGAGCGACACAGGACAGCTTGCATCCATTTGTTTTTTTCCTCTTTCTGATGACACACAACTGATTCTGGGGGATGGAAAGGAGGAAATCTCTTGATATCACTGAACTGCAAGCTAACTGAATATCTTATGAGGAGAGGATCACCCCCTGATGATCAAGCAGTCAGAAACATAAATTGGCTGGCATCCTGTTAGTGACCAAAGCATGCATAAGTGCAGCTTAGGTGTGCATACCTCCCTTTTTGGACAGGGTTCAGAGAGCTATTCTCTTGTCTTTTACTCCATTCAAAACCTTCCTGCACCCAGTAGCTGTCATGACCCAGTAAGGACTGCTGCTGCTGCTTCTCCTTTTTACCTGGATGGGGGGCAATTCAGACATAGGAGATTTTCAGACAGGCAAAAATCGCCCCTTGCCGCGCGAGCAGCCTCCCGAAACTGCTGCGCGGCAAGGGTCTTTTTCGGACGACGCTGTGCCTCTAGCGAAGCCGTCCGTGTCACTTCCGTGAAGCTTGGGACGGCTCCGCGTCATATTTCAATCACGGGCAGCCTCCGTGCTTGAAATATGGCGCGGAGCCGTCCCAAGCTTCACGGAAGTGACACGGACGGCTTCGCTAGAGGCACAGCGTCGTCCGAAAAAGACCCTTGCCGCGCAGCAGTTTCGGGAGGCTGCTCGCGCGGCAAGGGGCGATTTTTGCCTGTCTGAAAATCTCCATAAATATCTGGGTGCGTCAAACTGTAAATCCCAGACTCCTTAGTATGGCGCTATGGGAGTTAAAGTGGTATTAAAGCGCTATAAATCTGTAGTGTTCTTCAGTGGTACTCAAAGTAGTGGTCTGTGGACCAGTGCCAGTTCCCAAGCCATCTGCTACCTCTCTCTGGAGATGTTGGGGGGAGCGGGGAACCATTGTAGCCAATGGGTATAAATATTGTACCAGTTCATGGCACATTGGTGGGGAAATTGCTGGTCTCCCACATCAAATTACTTAAGAAGCACTGATATAAATACACTAATGGTCCAGCTGAAAGCTGTCCTTGTTGTTGTTGTGTGCCTTCAAGTTGTTTCCAAGTTATAGCCACACTAACGCAAACCTATCACAGGGTTTTCTTGGCAAGATTTTTTCGGTGGGGGGGTGTTCCTTTGCCTTCCTCTGAGGCTGAGAGAATGCGACTTGCCCAAGGTCACTCAGTGGGTTTTCACTGGGCAAGCAGGGACTTAAACCCTGGTCTCCAGAGTCATCTCTCTCTGGCTTTTCCTCACAAATGAAGATTCAGGAAGGATTTATCCTGTGCTTTCTGCAAGCATGCTGATGACTAAAAAGGCCAATCCGAGATAAACAAGTCCGGTTGCAGAAAGCACAGCAGAAGTTCTCCTTGGGTGATGTTTCTGGGTTGTGATTCTTTTTGCATTGTCATTTCTCTTCAAGACTTGTTCGTCGTGAGTTCTCAAATAAGGCTGCAGCATTGTGGATAGTGTGTCTCCATGCCTCCTGATGTGAGGCCAAGGCGGACCATTGTTGGTGATCAATTTGGCCGAGCCTGAATTGTTGTTTCAGGGAGTCCTTGTATCACTTTTTTGGAGCGCCCCTCTTATGCTGACCTGTGGCGAGTTCACCGTAGAGTAGTATTTTTGGGAGGCGATGGTTCTCCATCCTAGAAACGTGCCCTGCCCAGCGCAGCTGTGTTCTCAATATCATGGCCTCAATGCTGGTGATCCCTGCTTGCTCAAGGACAGCAACATGTGTCACATAGGACTTTTTCGGATGAGCTTTTAGAGCGCTAGCAGCCTCGTTCCCATTGCGAGGCTGCTGCGCTGCAGGGCGTCCCTTTCGGATTACGCTCTCCCCTGCCGGTACTGTTGCGTTACCGCGGGGACACTGCAGCGTTATATTTGGCGGTTTTCTAATCACGATCAACTTTGTTGCGAAGCAGGATGTTAGGCACTGCAGAGCTGCTTCTGTGTGGGCAACAAGGGCATCATCATCAGCAAAGAGCAGCTCATGAACTAGATAGCACTGGCTCAAAAGCTTATTGACTGGATATTTGAGAGTGCAGCTGTTGTTCTTACCACTAGAGGTCAGAAGAGAACACAATGACAAAAAAAATGGGCAAAGAAAAAATGGAGCCACATCCTATTCGGAACTTCAGCTTTCCAACTTATGTTCTCAATGAGTGAGACAGCATGTTTTAATTGTTTAAAAATAATGTTTCATCTCCTTTGCTTAGCAACCAAAAAAGACATTTTCAAATGATATGGCAGCATTCTCTGATGCACTTCCTCTTGCTCTCAAGAAAACAGTTTGTCAAAAGAAGAAACAGGATAGCACATTAATTAGGACTTGGTCCAAATGTAAAACACCAGACGAGCTTTGGTCTTGCAGACTGTACCTATATAAAATATGGAAGATTAACTGATTGGGCTCTTCACTGCATTTTTCCTCTAAGCTGGCTGGGTTGTCAGCTTAATGAGAGAAGCAGTAACATTGAACAAACAAGATCTTCTACCTTCTGCTTTGCAAAACCAAGAAGTGATGACAGTAAGGAGCAAGGGGGGGGGTAGTCTATTTATTTCCAGCTCTCCATGTACTGAAGCTTCCTTTTCAATTTAGGAATACTGTACTCAGTCTCCTCTCTATAAAACGCATTAGCAAAATAAGCTGTCTTCTGCATTCTTCTTTCTCTTCCTCATGATCAAGATGTCAAGGAACTAAACTAACCCGACAATCAAGGGCCATAATCACAGGGGGCCTGCGAGGCCTATATCCCTCCTCCCCAATTGTCAAAATCCCTTTCCATCTAATGAGTTCCATTCATTAGATGAGGAATCCACTCTTTTGACAGTTCTTGTCTACAGAGGCTTGCTTGGGACTGACCATGCACATGTACACTCCTTGAAAAGCGAGCTGAGGTGGGGGGAGTCACCAACCGACTGGGAGACTTTACAAACTGTGCACAGATAAGCAGGTACAAGCAGCTGCCAGCAAGCAGTAATTCCCCCATATTCCCTACAAGGCTTCTGTTTTTCAACCAATTCCAGTTTCTGACACTGCTGCAGTCCCTAACTTGTCAGATATGTGGGGACTTCCTGTACACATGGGCCACATACTTCAAGATGTCACCTCAAAGACATTTGGCAGGTTGTTCCTGTTGTTTTGTGGCTTCAAGTCATTTCTGACTCATGGCTATCACAGGGTTTTCTTGGCAAGATTTATTTAGAGGTTTGCCTTTGCCTTTCTCTGAGGCTGAGAGAATGTGACTTCCAGAGGTCAACCAGTGGGTTTCCACGGCTGAGCGGGGATTCAAATCCTGTTCTACAGAGTCATTGTACAATGCTCAAACCACTACATCACTCTGGCTCATTTTGACAGATAGGAACAAAGATTTCTGAAAACCATGATGGGTTTTTGTGGGAGGGTTTGGTAACATAATGTTTGCAGCTGAGTATCAAGCTTAGAGGCATTACTCATCACCACTGAATGAAAGTTTATTTGACACATGGAATTAGCATGACATATAACCACAAATGCAAAACAATGAAAAATTAAGCTACACCACAGAATACAGCATTAATGCGTAAACTGGCAGGTGCAGCTTTTAACTGTGGTGGTGTATCTACCTCAAGCACACACATCCCAACCTTAAATTGCCCTATTTTCCATATTTTAAATATTAAAAAATGTCACTGAGAAGCCACATTATTATCTAAATAATTGAATACTGGTGGAGGCATGCTAGGAAAGAACACCCCGTGACCTGGAATACCCATTCAACATTCCCAAATGCCTAAGTGTAGGCTATGATTATTTGATGATGAGGGTAACATACTTTGGACATGTCTGAAGACACCATTTCTTTACTAGACCATACAAATCAGGACTAAGGGTTAGTATTTAAAAAAAAAAAATTCTGCAGTTAAAATGTGTTGGGTTCTGCCCATGTGTTGTGGTCCAGGGAGCATGATAAAGAAAAAGTTTATTGAAGACTTTGGAGATTATCAGACGGAGACCAAAAAAGTGTCTCCTTCTTACTAAACTATATTCCACCCCCCTCCCATCCACGTCCCAGCACGATAACTCCCCGTTTCACACTTACCTTGTTCACACTACCGCCCCCTCCCCTTGGCAGCCAAGTGAATGGAGCTTGAGCAGAGCCCCATTCACTTACTGTTTTGAGTTCCTGGCCATTCTCACAAGAGAACAAGCATGCTAGAAATAAAAAAAAATAAAATAAAAAGGGAAATAAAGATTGAAAGGTGACAGCAATAAATTTTTTTTTTAAAATACAAGTAACTGGGGGAAGGGGGGAAGGGTGTCACTTACCTGGATGTCCTGATTGCACCTGGAAGTGTTTGGTACAGACCTCCCACTGCAGCTGGCATTGCGCCAGCATAATGGGGCAGCTTTTGGCTCACCTGTGATTCCGTTACAGAAATGGAACAGGTGATCTATTGACGGCTTAAGCCATCGATAAAAAGGAACATGGACAGAACGGAAGCAGCACAAGACGAGGACGTCATCTGAAAAGTTAGACCTTTGGCGATCCCCTGGCATTCCTAGACCACCATATTAAGGGCATCTGATAATCTCCTTTATCTTCTATAAATATGTTTGTAGAAACTCAACATGATAGACTGTACCTGTAGAGGATTGTTCAGAAGAATGGAAGATACAGTACTTTCATTCTAGCTTTAGTAGAGGCTGACTCTGGGAAGAAGGAAAGTTGCATGTGATGTTATATAATGCAACTGTAGAGAACCATTGATTTTTTTTCCCAAAGAAGATGGACGATGATGGCATCCTAGTTTTAGAAGAAACAGAAGTATCAACCTTTACCTTAACATCCTCGATGAAACATACTGAGAATATCTATATTATCACATACTGAACGGACCTCCCCACCCCATGTAAGTATGCAATGCTAAAGGTTCTCTTATAGCATATCTTTGGCATTAAGCTGTATTAGAAAAACATAGACCCAAACTAAACATGGCACTTGCAATAGCATCAAGATGTCTTCACATCCCACTTTCCCCTGTAGCCCCCTCCAGTGCTAAACACACACTCCAGTGGGGGGTCCAACTCTCCAGAGCAGTTTTCAGGGAACCCAGAAAGAGTAGCAGTAGGAAAAAGATATTGCACACACACCCCACACACTCACCCCTATGCTGGACTCAACTCTTGCATCAGCAAAAATCCAGGACTGGTTACAGCCCATACGGACCTGATTTGCAGCTTGGGAGTTCTACAAAATTTTACCACAACCCTGTCCTACTATCACTTAAGCTTAATTGTGTAATACTGGGGGAGGGAGTGGCATATCACTGTCCAATTGATCTGTTTTCACTTCCCTCCTGACTTCCTGTTTCCTTTATACTAAATTACACACTGTAAGATCCTTGGGGGCAGGTCATGGTCTCATACTGTGAAAACTGCCATGCACACTGATGGCACCATATACATTCAACCACAGAAGCTGGGAAGAGTCAGCATGCTGTAGTGCTTTGAGTGTCGGACTAGGACTCTGAGAGACTAGGGTTCAAATCCACACTCAGTCATGGAAGCTCACTCTTAGACAAGTCACATGCTCTCAGCCTTAGAGGCATCAGAATCATGGAGCTGGAAAGGGTGGGAACACCCTGCCGGGCAGGTGTAAACAATTGCAGCAGTCCTGAAAGATGCCCATCCAACCTCTGTTTAAAAGACCTCTGAAGAAAGAGAGTCCGTTACCTTAAGAGGTGGGATGTGTGTTGGAGCCCCATCTGTGATGCCAGCATCTGTTTTAATATTTGGGGGAGTTATTAGCTCAAATGACTGGCCTACGAACAGAGTGTAACTTCGGGACCTTTTCACCTATGTATATCAGTACTAACTGTAGAGAACACTCCAGTTAAAGTAAACTAAAGTATATTTATTGGAATAATATAGACAAACAGACAAGAATATGCACTCTACGAACCATACAAGGCTATTAGAAAGAAAGCAGGGGAGGTTGGAGAAAGATAAATCTGGAAAATTGATGAGATTTACCAATCTTGAAGAGAAGAGAGTTCCGTGCAGTGAAGAGGCTCAGACAGCTTCGAGGGTGGCACAGAAAATCTGGCAGAGTGTCTTGTCTATCTGTGGCACACTTTGCTATAGCTGGGGCTGTGATATTTATAACCCATTCCATGCCTTGAAGGCATGCTCTGGCTACAACAATGGCTAAATGACTCTCCCAAGGGAGGAACAAAAGAGAGTGAAATTTGACTGATTGTTTTACTAGTGGAATGTCAAGGAATTAATGGTTTGACGACAACCTCATGGGGTTGGACAGGAGGGAGTATTTAAGGAGAGATGCACCAGGGGAAACAGTCACTTATTTGCATGATTGACTTATAGTGCGAGATGCACCGGGCTGGAAAATTAGCACATGCCCTTAACAACTGTGCTGTTTAGTCCATTAACTCTAGGGGCTTTCCACATGATCCCAACTTAAACTTTCATACCCTTATATGGATGACACATCTAAGGTCATCATGACCTTTGACCGCCCTATAATATACCTGGTCTAATAATAATAATAATAAATAATAAAATTTATTTATACCCCGCCCCTCTGTTAAAACAATCGGGGTGGCATATCAACCAACATGACCCCCCAAAGCATCAAATATTTCTAGTTATGAAACCTTGGGGGGAGGAGTAGCAGGGCATGGTAACAAGTCCACCATCCTTCAAGGCAGTCTATTTCATTGTTGAACAGTTATTACAGTAAAGAAGTTCTTCCATCAGTTTGTGTTGTATTCTCCAGAGTTGCAGAAAACAATTTCACTCCATCTTCTATATGACATCCCTTCAGATATTAAAAGATGGCTATCACACCACCTCTTAGCTAAACATACCCAACTACAAAAGTCATTCCTCATAAGACTTGTTTTCCAGAGGAAGGCAATGACAAGCCTCCTTTGAATAAATCTTGCCAAATTAAAAAAAAAAAAACACCCTAGGATAGGGTTGCCTTAAGTCAGAGTGGATCTGAAGGCACATAACAACAGAAGCATAGAAAGCACCAGCTGCAGATGTTAAGGGAGATTGAGAGTTTAGACTGCCTCATAGCTGCCAGGCAAGGCATTTTTTTGGCATGAATCTAAGGGTGAAACTACTTTTTAAAATTATCCCTCTGTATTTAAAGGGGAGAAAAAGTGACTCACTGAGTTGGAATTGTTAATGTTCTCAACTCTGGCTTGGAGGAGGTTGGTCCAGAATAGCTCTTCTTTGTTACAAATACTTTCCTCCTATGAAGATAATAAACCTTGACATTCAAGTCAATTTGTCCCCTTTTGAGACAAGGCTTTAATTCTGGCACACAAGGACATATACTGGCATCTAGCCATATTAGTATTGATTTGGATGGGGGAGTTGTGAAAGGTTTAGAGGGAATCAGTGGGTGTCAACTGCCAAGTGCCCATATGAATGGGACTATTGGAATTTCACAAGTTGTTAGTAACACTCTTCCTCTGAATAGCCATTATAAGCTTTAACACACATCACCAAGATTAGTCATGTTCTAATGGAAAAGGAAGAATTTGTCCTTTCCTCCTTTTTAGTTCATATTGTAAAATTAAAGGCCTGCTCCTAGAATAATAGAATTGGAAGAGACCACAAGGGCTTTGTCTTGCATGACAAAGGAAAACTACTACTACATACCTTCCAACTGTCCTGATTGGCAAGGACAACCCTGAGCAATCCTCTGTTGTACCACTTTTTCAGCTGCCTTTAAAGTATCAGTTTCTCTCTCCTCCTGCCCCTTTCCCCTCAGCTTATTTCAGAAAGCATAGCCAGAGAGAAGAGAGATTTCAATTGCTGCAAACTGAGTTCAAAGTACAGAAGTCATTTACAGTACACTCAAGTATCTCAGCAGTTGGGAGAGGAGAAAAAGAAGAGGTGGAACCTTTCCCCTCCCAGCAGGCAAAAGCAAACTGCTGCAGCCTCTCCTAGCCTGTCTGTTCCTTCTCATTAATAACTTTTGCTCTAATTTTGCTTGGCCACCCATGCCCCCAGTTTTCATTTGGGAAACGTGAGAAGGTAAGCTGCTACTAAGCAATGCAAAATTCCTCATGGACCTCCTTGTAGCAAGATATATAGATATCCCATTGGTATGTGCAGGAAGATTCAGCTCAAGGTAGTTTTGGTTGGGCTATCATAAAAGTCATTTTTCAAGACTTAGGGGCTTACCACATTCCAAAGAAAAGAAGCAAAGCAGCAGAAACGTTCATCTTTCCTGCTGCCTTACTGCATGGCGTTGGCGATCTTTCATTCTAGTCCCATGGGGCACCGAGGTAAAACATGACTTTTTGCTAACCAGATAAAAGTATGTTTGCAGAAAGACATGGTTTTATCTCAGTCCCCCATGGGACCAGAACAAAAGAATGCTGGAAAAACGCCAACACCATGCAGTAAGGTAGCAGGAAAGACAGAATGTTTCTGCTGCTTTGCTGCTTTTCTTTGGAGTGTGATAAGCCCCTAACTTTACCTCTTAAACCATGTGAATATCTATAGCCAAATTAGAGAAACTGGATCACATCCATCTTCAAGCGCCATCACACTCCTTCTTTGTGTTGAAAATTAAACTCCCCAGGCTTATTGATAATCTTTGGCCATCCGGATATTTTGGACAACATGATCCCTCCCCTGATCCTTACCATTGGCCAAGCTGGATAATGTGTTGACCAAAACATGGAGAGGGATGTTCCTCATGTAATGGCAGGACACATATTTACATAGAGAAAGCTTCAGGTTCTGCTTTTAGAAACCCTGGTTAAAAGGATCAAGAGGCAAGTGGTATCAAAGACATCTGATGGAGACTTTAAAGGGCTGCTGTCAGTCAGAGTAGGGAATACTAGGTTAGATGGAAAAAAATAGTCTGGTTTAGGATTAATCAGCTTCTTATGCTACCCTTAAGACACCAGATCCTGTCTGATCTTGGAAACTAAGTAGGGTCAGTTCTGATTAGTACTTGGATGGGAGACCACCAATGTATACCAGATATTGTAGGCTATATTTCAGAGGAATGAATAGACAAAACCACCTCTGAGTATTCCTTGCCTAAGAATACCCCATGTAATGCATGGGATTGCCATAAATTGACAGATGAGTTGAAGATACATACATATACACATACATGCCCAAATACATACACACACATACACACACCTTTCTTCCAGTGGCCTTTTTCTTATTCCTGTGTCACCTTCATGAAGTCTTTTGTCATTATAGAAAGTCACCAGAAATGTTTGCAAAGCACATGAATTCACTGCTGATGTCCTAGTGACTTTGTGGCTGGGGGGAAAGGTTGTGAGTAATAGTTGCATAGTTTAGTCCTAATTCCCCTCCCCCAAGCTTTTAAAAAACATTCATCTGAAGGATGCTGCTTTGTGTTTTGTTATTGCTTCATTGCATCAAAGTAAATTTTGCATCTAGGAGAACTGGGAAGCAGGCTTATAGGGCAGCAGGGGGTCTATGCTGGTGATCTTTGTCATCCTTCCCCAAGTCCTGCCTTTAATACACTGGAACTAAAATTATTTAAATTGGTCTTTTCTGGTGCTGATGACAGGGTGCACCACATGGGGAAATTACCTTCAGGACTACAACTCCCTGAAACCACCAACCTTCCTGCAGAAGGTAGGCTAAATGTTACTAAAGGGGGCTCAGGCATATTTTGATAGAGTTTTGGGAAAATTGCCTTTTGGGGCTGCAACTTCCCAATTTTGGGAACTTCAATGCAAAAGTCTGGGATTCTGCAAGCCGTAATGCAAAAAGTATTCCAAGTTCTGTCAGGGGGCTCAAGTAGAAGGTCACCTCCAACTCTGATTCCCCGGTGTCCCATCTTTCTTCCCCAGGGTGCTCAACTTGCTTTATCAAGAAACTAATTCTGCCATTGATCCTGGCTGATGGGAATCAAGGTTTCAGTGCAGAGCATTTAAGCAAGACCACCACAATGGCAAATCAATATTGGCAAATGAAGACTGGAGGTTTGACAGATCAAAACATGTTCTGTTTACCCAAGATCAATAATTATATTATCTACTAGTAGTGGTTTTCTCAAATACCTCTCTTTGATGCAAGGTGATGCCAATGCAGTTAAGTGCAACTATGTATAAATGTTGATTGAGTAGCATATTTTCATTCTGGTCGGAACTGCAGTGTATGCAGTGAATTTAACTATCCTGATTACAAGGTCCTTGAAAAGTATGTACAAAAATTTAAAAGCTGGATTTTCAAAGCACTTCTAAGTGAGAAAGTACTATCTCATATTCCAAGGGTGGAAGACATGTGGACCTCCAGATGTTGCAGTCTGCAGCTCATATCAGCTCCAGACTGCATAGCCAACAGTGAGGGGTGATGGGAGCTGCAGTTCAACAACATGTGAAAGACATAAGGTCCTTATTATTGGCATATCTCTATAGAACAGTAGTTCTTAACCTGTGGTCCAGGAACCCCAGAGGTTCACAATGTCCTCACAGGGGGTCCACAAAAGCTTGAAGGCTGCTTGTCCCACCTCCTCCCCTCAATGGAGTAACCATGTGACAGGAGCCAAGGCAAAGGCTGGCTCAGCCTGCACATTGCCATTCAAATGCTCCAGCTGGTTTCAGTTAACTGAGGGACACAAAATAGGAGACACATTGTCCACTCAGTATAAGCTCACTGAAAGGTGACTGGCACAGCCTGGGAAAGAACTAGACCCAGGAGTAGCAGATAAACTACACAGCAGAATAGGGCTTGAAAAACAAAATCTTCAGCTAGAAGGCTTTATCACTGCTTTGACTCGCTTTCACCCACAATAAGAAGACTTACAAGCAACAAGGTCTTTCTGGAGGCTTTATCTTCAGTTCCAGTACAAAACAAACACAGAATATATACAGCAAACCTCAAACTCTATGGTATGTTTATAGAGGAAGAGTTTGCTATTATCCTTGGTTTCACTTATACATGGTAAGCCCAGGAACATATTCCCCCATAGATATGGGGGGGGGCGATCTGTATTGGTAGTCCCAATTAGAATCAATGGGGTTTGCTTAAGAGTTGATTCACCATTCAACAACTGAGTCAATGGATCTAGTCTAGATCCCCATTGATTCTAATTGAGACTACCAATACAAGTTACCCTCCCCATGCGGTTCCATCCCATGGAATTCTGGGGTTTGTAGTTTGGTGAGGCACTGGAGTGCTTTGGCTGAGAATTCTAAATGCCCCCTTCCTAAACTGCAAATTCCAGGATTCCATAGGTCAGAACTATGGTAGTTAGAATAATATTTTAGCACTATAATTCTGTAGCATGAATTGCCCCTAGTCTCTAGAGCAGCAGAAAACAAGCTTGCTTCATGTGTTACTAATACTAATAATGGGAATTGGTTTCCCAGCCCTGAACTAAACTTGTACTGAAATTAAGTCTAAGATTCACAACAGTGCTGTACTTCATGGATATTAAACACAATTTCAACACTTGGGAGATTATCAGATTCACTAAAAATGGCATTATAACAATGCCAGGAGATCGCTAAAGCGCTCCCTTTTCAGATGACATTCTTCCCCACTCGTAATGCAGCCGTTCTGCTGCCGTTCCTACAACACTGATTTTTATTGATGGGAGAAGCTGTCAATACATCCCCAATTCCATTCCTGTCATGGAGTTGGCAGTGACTGAAAAGGTGCCCTGTTTTAGTGCCGAGATCCCAGAACAATGGGAGATCCCTGCCAGAACACTTCCTGGTGAGATCGGGACATCCAGGTAAGTGACACACTTTTTAAAAACTTCCCTGGTTTACTTGGAAGTTTTAAAATGTGTTTCTGTGTCTGGTGTAACTTTTTCTCTTTTATTTTTCTTTTAAACTTTGAATTTTCCACACTTGGGTCCCCTCGCAAGAACTGGTGGGATTTCACTCCTGGGCTGCCCTGTGGACACTACAAAGGTAGGTCTGAAAAGTTTGGTTATTGTGGTGGGTCAGGGGCAGGAGAGCAGATTGTGGGACAGGAACACTTTTTTCGTTCCTGTCTGATAATCTCCTAAACTGAAGTACATTGTGATGCACTTCTGATGGTGGCACAAGGTTCTAAGATCACTGAAACTTTTTTCCTGGCAAATGTTTTGGGAAGGTCACTAAGTCGATTTTCAAATGGGGGAAATAACCCCCGCGGAGGTCGGGAGAGAAATGGGGCTGTTCTGCTTCCAGCGCTCCATTTCACACATCCCATCCTTCTCCCGATCTCCATTTGTTCTCCCTCCATCCTGCTTTCATTTTCCTTCCACTATTTTTGACTAACAGAAGTTTCCATTAGTAAAAAATAGCAGAAGGAAAATGAAAGCAGGATGGAGGGAGAACAAATGGAGGTTGGGAGAAGGATGGGGTGTGTGAAACAGAATGTTGGAAGCAGAACAACCCCGTTTCTCTCCCGACCTCCATGGGGGTTCTTTCCCCCATCTGAAAATTTCCTATGTCTCAGGTATTGATTCTCTTCACTTTCTCTAGTACTGAAACTCAGGGTCACATTGGTGTCCTTTCTAGACTAGTTTAGCAACTTATTACAGGAAGTAATAAAATCACCACATTTTACCAGAGGCACAACAGGACAACTGTCAAGTTTATAACTTGCCCTGCTGCATTTGTGGCAGGGGCTCTCTTCCTAGTTTCATTGTTGTAAAACAAACATTTGGAATGAAAGATATTTCCTACCTATAGGATGATAAATGATATTGCAAACTTGGGAGGATGAAGTCTGCTAATGGCAGTTGGGCAGACTTGGTATTTGAAGGGCTATCTCTGAGCAGTATTAAAGGATTTGGGACCAGAGCCTGGAAGTAACTTGTTATAAATAACTAGTTCCTTGCAAACAATTCTGTCAATTATCTTTGAGAATTCCTGGAGAACAGGAGAGGTCCCAGCAGACTCGAAGAGGGCAAATGTTGTCCCCATCTTTAAAAATTTTGTCCCATGGCTTCTCATGATAAGACGCTTGCACAGGAAATTAAAAAACAAACAAAATAAACACAGGAAAAGTTTTAAAAAGCACATACACACACTTTAAAACTTATAAGTAAACCAGGGAGCATGATAAAAAGTGCATCACTTACCTGGATGTTGTGATCTCACCCAGAAGTGTTCTGGCCAGACCAGCCATTGACGCTGCATTCACATGAGTTAAATGGTGCAAGGTTTCAAACGCCAGCAATGCCAGCACTAAAGCGCTACAGCTGATCTATTGACGTCTTAAGCCATCAATAAAATACTACAGGTTTTTTACTTTACATAAATGCGAAAGGGCGACATTGTCTGATAGGTGCACCCTTTCGCGTTAATGTGGCGTTGTTTTGATGCCATATTTAGCACGTCTGATAACTTCCTAAGAACAAACCATATAAAGCTAGATGGGACTTACCTATTAAAAGACGCCTCCAATTTCCAAATCAATCACTTCCAAATAACTCCCAGCCACTGTGAGAAAGCTGTGACCCGTCTCACAATGGAGCACAGTTACATAAGCCCAAACCAGACAGAGAACATGTCTTTTGTTTTGTACCAGAGGGGAGCAAAAAGGACAGAAGCAACCTGGGGAGGAGTTAATTAAAGAAAGTGGGGGGACTTGT
Organism: Gambelia wislizenii; assembly: GCA_030847615.1. Classification (NCBI taxonomy): domain Eukaryota; kingdom Metazoa; phylum Chordata; class Lepidosauria; order Squamata; family Crotaphytidae; genus Gambelia; species Gambelia wislizenii. The sequence continues at coordinate 341,169,174 of JAUMIR010000003.1, forward strand.
TTGCAAGTTTCCACCTTATTGTTTGTAGAAGATATTAACTATTTATTTTAAGAATCTTTGAGGTGTTTGCTGTGATGGGATCTTAAACCATGCCTTCTTCAATCATTTGCCCCATAGAGCTAAATCAGAGATGTCAGGAAAACTCATTTGGTGGCATTAATCAAAGTGGATTAGATTTAGCTCCATCAAGGCTACCCTGCTAGCACTGCATCAAAGAGACTTCCTCCCAGACCCAATGGCTGCTCTGTAGGCTTTGAAATTCTGTTGCCATGCAGACATTTATCGGAGTGACACGTTGGTTATGTTGTGGCTAAAAGCATGCTGGAGCTCAATTCTTCATGTACTTCTGTCTCCTCTGTTTACAATATAACCGGTTAAGTAATGTGGTACATGCAGGTGATGGTGGTTGGAACAGTTCAGAGCCCCAATTAAGATCCCAGCCATCTTGTCCACTTTGACTGTTCAGCAGCAATTGGTAATGGACAACCACAGAGTCTATTCAAGCTGCTGTGAACAAATCCACCCCCACATATGTGACATTGGTATAATGTTCCCCCAAACAGAACGTTTTCTTGGCTTCTGCTTCAAATGATGCTTTTCTTCTTTCCTCTCCTGTGGGGTGTGGGGGGCACAGAGTGGGTTTAGGTCTTTGAAACAGACATGGTTTCTCCCTAACACAGATTGTGTGCATGCCTATGAGGGATGGAATCTTTTTAAAAATATATATATATGTCAAGAAAGCTACGAAGCAGTGTGCTCTGAGAAGGAAATAACATTGCAAGATAAGGAAGGGACACTGTAGTGGGTGTTTACACTAGAATTTTTTAAATGCCACAAACTAGTTTTATGCACAGGGTTAAAGTAAACATAGGCCTACCATATGTGTGATATTTTCCAGCTGACAAGTAAAATAGATATACTAATGTATATGTGTGGCTAGTCTCAGAGTTATTGATATGACTACAAATCCTATGCTGGTTGGAAGCACCAGCAGATTCAAACCCCAAGAGATCAGACACTGATTCTGTTCTCTGTGCCACCACGGTCACTGGTTCAAAGAGAAAGCTGGAGACAAGTTTACCAAGGACATTACAGATTGAAATCCCCCTGATCCTTGGGAACTGGGATCCTGAAAGGCCACTTCCATGCTACAACCTGCTACAGTAGCTCCAAGGTCTGAAACATGTCTTGTTGTGGGAACTTGCTGTAACTAGGCCAGGTTGGAAATTATGCAGTCCTCAAGATGTCAAATGTGGTTGGAATACAAATTCCAGCAGACCTACCCACTGTACCCTCTGGGGATGCATCTGAAAGGTTGCAAGTTTTCTCTCTCTCTCCCTCTCTCTCTCCCTCTCTCTCTCTCTCTGCTTGCCTGTCCCCTGTCTCCAGTATTTCAGGTGCTTATTGCTTCCCTAGTTATGGGGAAATATACCTTGCTAGAACACTATACCAAGCAGCTGGTAGTTGATGTTGTTGTATACCATCAAATCATTTCTAACTTGGGCTGCTATTTTTTACTATGTGGTACCTCCCTGGAAGCTGGGAGGTAACTCAGTGGTAGAGCACACACTTAGGAGATTTTCACATGGGGCCAAAATGCCCCTTTTACTGCCCTGCCACCTCCTCTCCCGTTCCTGCCATGGAATAATGTAACTCTTTCACACACTTACCTTAATTCTGTGGCAGGAATGGGCTCCCCCTCCCCTCGCTGGCCGACTGTAAATGCAGCCATCGTAAGGCTGCTTTTATGACCAGCCGACTGAAACGGTATCACATTATCGCGTGATAACGGCCAGACGGTAAATTTAAAAAATAAAACTTCCCCAAGCATAAAATCAGTTCACCAAACACAAAAACACACTTTAAATCACACAATCAAAACAGGGAGGGTAAAATAAAGGGTGCCACTTACCTGGATGTCCAGATCGTACCAGGAAGTGCTCGGAACGGACCTCCCCTCTACGGCTGTCATTTCGGAACAGGAATGGGGCTCCTGTTCGCACACCTGTGATTGCGTGATAGCGATAGAACGGGAGGTCTATTCACGATGAAAAATCGTGATCACATTGTTCCGGAACAGTCACGGGAGCAGGATGGATGCAGGACAGAACGGGGTTAACATCGTCCAAAAGGGAAAACCTTTCCCGACCCTGCTCCTGATATATAGCCCATGTGAAAATCTCCTTAGTATGTAGAAAATCTCGAATTCAATCACTGCTTTTCCATGTGGAAATTCCTGCCTGAAACCCTGGACAGCAGCTTTCAGTCAAATGGTGACAATACCAAAGCTTGGAAAAGTTACTGTTTTAACTACAACTCCCCTAAATTGCCCAGCCAGCTGCTGGACAATGCTAAAAAAGTGTATTCCAAGAATGTAACTTTTCCAAGCTTAAGATAATAGTGCTTAGGTATTGTTGAGAAATGTAAGAGATAGTAGTGGATCTCAAAAGCAGAGAAATGAAATCAGCAAGGCAGAAGGTGAACAACCACCACTCCCATGTCCACCTGTCAGCCCCGCACAGAGCATCTGACAGAGGAAAAAAGTCTATTTTGTAAAATATTAAAAAGTAGCTTTACTTTCAAACACTTGTGCAAATTCAAATACATTGTCTGATGGAGGGGGAGAGAGAGAAGAAAAATGGCTATAGGATAGAGTGATGCAGGATGACAGTGAGCATGGTAAAACAAGCAAACAGGAAGTCTGCAAACATGAGAACTAACAATAAGTGAATATAGGCATGCAAAGATTTCTAGCTCTAACAACTATGAAGCAGTCTCCTATGTTCCTTAGACTATTCAGGCATTATTACTGTAGGGGAAGATGGGGAAAGGGGACCACCCTTTTCTTAGATGGTTCTACCTCTCTCCTCATGTGGAAAGTGACTTTCTTAAGAGGAGAGTCTCCTCTCCTATGCAAAGAGAGCTAAGATCATGTTTCCTGTTCTACAGAGAACAGCTTTCTGTTTTGAAGGCTAACACATGAAAGTCCTTTGTTTGAAGCCATCCTCTGTCTGAAGGGCTGTCCAATCTAAGTCCAGCTGCAAGATAGAGAAGGAAAGCAAGCCAGGAAATCAGGGACCTTGAAGTTGTCCATCAACAGTTGGAAAACAAGCTGAACAGACAGATAGGCTACCTGGGTAGTCTTCCCCAGTGTGGTAAAATTTAAACTATAAATATAATTACTATATAAATTATAGCAGTTTTAAACTTGGCTTTCTGTCTATAAAAGTAACATTTGCAAATGTTATGGAAATCTGTGTTCTCTTTTATCCTTTTTCGGTGGCACATTTCTTATTACAGTATTGTTTTAGGCAATGCATAAGTGGCTACCCTAATGATGTGGCTTTCCCCTCACACCAGCTTTGTCCATCTCTTTGAACCTGGTGTTGGAAAGAGATGTGGCAGCCACTACTCCTCTGTGTCCAAGAAATCCTGACATTGATTGAGCAGTATGGGAGAGAGACATCCCAGTGACTCTCATACTCCCAAGGGAGGCCCTTTGCCCAGTCTCTTATCACTGTGTCTCTATAAACAGTGATTGATCTCTCTGTTTGTGGAGGGGAGGATACTTTTAATTGGGGTGCAAATCACAGTTCCCAACCAGAAATCCTATCCATGTGTTCTCTTTGTTTTTTGTTTTTAAACTATCTTATCTACTTTAATCTTCAGGAGCCTACTTTGTCAATGTGACATCCCATACATTATGTTTATTTCCTATTTAGTGGCAGGCTTTCTTACAAGTTAAATAAGACTTAAGAAACCAAAGGAAAGGCACAACCAATATAAAGATGATGGAAATGCTTGACAGATGAAGGTACCTCTATTTCTTTCCAAACCAGTGTGTAAAGCATCACAATTTTTAAAGTGTGGAATCACAGAGTACCAGATATTCACAATTGCACTTTCAGTTTTGATTACAGTAAGAACTGCAATCAGTAGACAATTTATTGAAATAAAGCTTTTGTTCAGTTAGGGAGAGCCCATTTTAATCAGTGAGACTAAGAAGTAATTGCATACTTTGCTAATTTTTTAGGCTGATTTCTTTCTGGTGTATTACTGTAAATGTCACAGGTAATGTTAAATATAGCTTTCCATTCTGACAGTGCATGAAAACTCATAAAACTTGATGGCCTGACACTTTTTTCAGTGCCCAAAATGATAACTGTCTTGAAATCCAGGAAATTATGACAAAATAGTTAAAAAGCACATTATTAATCAACTAAAATATTTTTAATGGTGTTTTGCTGATCCAGCCATTTAAATGATATTTTGAGAGATAGCTAGCATTGAGAGTGAGAGTAGCATAGTGAGTAGTGTTGGATGAGGTCTAGATCAAGAAGACCTGGGTCAAATCCACACTACACATAATCTCTCTCTGGCTTTTCTTCACAAACGAAGATTCAGGAAGGACTCATTCCGCGCTTACTGCAAGCACGCTGATGACTAAAAAGGCCAATCCGAGATAAACAAGTCCAGTTGCAGAAAGCACAGCAGAAGGTCTCCTCGGGTGATGTTTCCGGGTTGTGATTCTTTCTGCGTTGTTGTTTATCTTCAAGACTTGTTTGGCGTGAGTTCTCAAATAAGGCTGCAGCATTGTGGATAGTGCATCTCCATGCCTCCCGGTGTGAGTCCAGGGCGGACCATTGTTGGTGATCAATTTGAAAATGGATTATTTGCCATGGCTCCTTCTCATGGAATCCTAGGATTTGTAGTTTTACAAGGTCTTTAGCCTTCTCTGCCAAAGAGTGCTAGTGCCTCACCAAACTACAAATCCCAGGATTCCATAGGAAGGAGCCATGGCAAATTTCAAGTTTCAAACTGGATTATTTGTGCAGTGTGGATTTGGCCCTAGGTTCAAATTTCCACTTACACCATGAATTGATTAGGTGATTCAGCCTAACCTGCCTCAAAGGACTGTTGTAAAGGTAAAATGTGGCTGCCCTAAGCACCCTGAAGAAGAACAGGATAAAAAGGTAGTAAATTAAGTAAGTACTGCCGAACAGCAAAAATCCAATAAATAAATGCCAAGTTTTGCCTATCCCATACCTAAGATGTAAGAGTCTTGTGCTCCTACATTTTCAGATTCCACCCACCAATTTGCAATACCCACAGATTCCAGTACTTTGGAAATCAAAAACTGGCAATTCAGAGTCTGTGAACAAAGACTGAACATGCAAGATGATTACATTCCTCCCCAGCTGTCTTGCTTCCAGAGTGTTCCTCACAGTTTCTGCTCAGCTGATCTTCTCATAAATCAATAGCTTATTGACACACAAAAAATTGTTTCAACTATAACTCTATGGTGGGGGAATTCAGAGAGTTATGTTCAAAAAAAGAAATTTTTCCAAGCTCTGCTCCCATTGGCCTTCAACCAAAAAGTGCATAGGCTGAACTTGCTTCCCTCCCCTCATACGAAAGTCACTGGAATGGTAGAAATCCATCACCCCACATCGTTTTGAATTCCCAGTAGTTACTCTATAAACCTCTTCCATAGAAGTTTTCAGGGCTGGCCCCTACCATTAGGTAGAGTATGGCAGCTGCCTCAAAAAGCACATCCATAGGGAGAGGAAGCAAATGGGGCTGTGTGTGCCAGGCCGTTTGCCCTGCACTCCCTAAAATGGCTCGCTGCATTTAGGAAAGACAGCTGCTGGTGGCAGCCATGTCAGCAGGGTGGTAAATCTCATCCAAGTTCTAGTTTGAACTCTAAATGACCTATCTAAGACACTGGACCCTATCCTCCAAATAGGTTCAGCAGCTTGGGTAGTTCATTTAAGTTCCAGGATAAAACCCAGAGCTAACTTACAGTCTCACTGACATGGGAGAAACCAATCACCGCTGCTCAGGTGAAGTGGAGGATCATATCCCTTATCCAGTTATGATTGAACAGTAATTCTAGTCATCTGAAATTTAGGGGTGGACACCACCTTATGTGCCTCACGTGCAAAATGTCAGCTTTGATGCAAGAAAAGGGGTTGCTGTCAGAAACTGCCTTGAGTTGGGGCTAAAACTGAACACTTTAGGAACCTATGAAGTTGCCTTAAACTGAGTCAGACCATTTAAGGCAGTATTGTTGATTCTGACTGATAATGGCTGTCCTCGGTTTCAAGCAGGATTCTTTTCTAGCCCTATCTGGAGATCCCTCTTATTCCCCAATGGTCTCCTACCCAAGTATTAACTAGGCTCAACCCTGACTAGCTTCTGAAATCAGGCAAGATTGGGTATCTCTGGGATGGGATAATGGTATATTGGGGATGGTATGCGTTCAACAGACACCAGTGCTCCCAGTCTCAGGGTCTAGATAGATGTGTTTTGCTCCTTCTTTGAGGTTATCCCAACTGCATGTCAAGGCTTGGAAAAGACACTCTTTGAGACTACAACTCCCAGATCTATACTCACTACAATTCCCAGAATTCAAAAAGTTGCTTCTCTAAGGTCTTGTTGCATACCTTTTACTTTCTCCCATATAAAGTACAAATCAATGTAAAGTCATACCAACAAGCCAATTGCCCACCAAGGATTTTGCAATGCCCCTTAGTATCCAAGGTGCAAGAGAACTGGTGCATATCGTTTTCACTTTTGTGAGATAACATCTTCCCGTGACCCTGAGAGAGCTCTCCAGCTAGTCACACATTTTCTAACTACTGTCATGATTACAAAGGGACAGAGTGGCCACTCAGTGGATATTTATTGGTTGTGTTGACCTTTTAACACTGTGACAAACAACATTCAGAGATGGGAGTTAAAACAGGCTGTTTTCTCTTAAAAAATGCAATTCAGCTGTTTGACTTTCCTCTCCACATGAGGTCGTAGATACTGACATTCTCTCACACACTGTGTGTCTCATTCACACACTCAACAATGAAGAGTTCTGGAAATTTCAACCAATTTTCAGACACAGCCTTATTTTGTAAAGCCTGCCTCAATGGAAATGTCAGCTTTTCTCAGACAGAAATGACAGTATTCTATTTCCAGACTTCAAGTAAACTCCCTAGATTCTTAGGGACTGAGTGAGTAAAGAAAAAGTCAGCTTCCACTCCAGAGCAAAGATAGTTTATCTTGTTTTATGCTAATAATGTTTACCAATATAGAATCAAAGAATCACAGCGCCAGGTACTATATATAAGAGATTATCAGACACTCTGAATATAGCGTTACAGGAACTCCAGGAGATTGCCAAAGGGCTTCCCTTTCAGACGTCGTCATCCTTGTCCTGTTATGCTCCTGTGCTGGCCCCGTTTTGCCCTCATTTCTTCTTATTCATGGCTTAAGCTGTGAATAGATTGCCTTTTCCATTCCTATCACAGAATGACAGACAAGCAAAAAGGTGCCCTGTTCCTGTAGTGCAATGCCAGCTGCAGTGGGAGGTCCATTCCAGAACATTTCTGGGTGTGGTTCAGGACATCCAGGTAAATGACACCCTTTTCTGTACCCTCCCTGGGTTATTTTGTATTTTTTAAGTGTGTTTTTGTGCTTGCTGTCACTTTTGGATGTATTTTTGGCTTTTATTATTTGAATTTCCCGCGTGTTCATCCTCTCACGAGAACAGCCTGGGATTTCAACTAGGAAGTGAATGGCACTCCGTGTGAGCTGCATTCACTCCATGGCTGCCAAGGGGAGTGGACAGACATGTGATTAAGGTAAGTGCAAAACAGTTTGTTACTGTGCTGGGATGGGGTCGGGGGTAGCGGGAGAGGAGATAGCAAGACAGGGATGCTATTTTTGTCCCTATCCAATAATCTCCATAGACACAAGAAGACATGAGCCATGCCTGGAGGTTTACAAATTATTTATTATTATATTTATCTCTCAAAGTGGCTGGAATCCTGTGGGTGACACATGCAGACATGAACTCCCATTATAGATGCATATCCTGCAGAAGGAGATATCCTTGGTGCAACAACCCCTGTGTGTACACAGTCTACCTGTCAGCTGCCAGAACATGCCTCCATAGCCATTTAGTGGCCAAAAGAAGGTGGGATACACAGGCAGCATCCGGCTATGTTTCTGCAGCTAGAAGCGCAAAGAAGATGGCATCTTTCTGTGGCCATGGGAGTATACTCTGGCAGCTGACAGGTAAGTTATGCCAGTGTAGGAGGGAAAGGCAGCAGAGGTATGCTTGGTTACGTTTTATTCTCCAACAAGCCAATACAGAATTCTCAGCCAGTTATTTCAAGAGTTTAAAGACAGTATACGTGAGATTATCCTGTTTTATCCTCAGAACAACCCTGTAAAATAGGTTCACTGACAATGGCCAAGGTGTTATACCTCTCCTGGCATAGCTATACCCATGGCAGAGGAGAATCCTAGAATCCTAGAATCCTAGAGCTGGAAGAGACCACAAGGGTTGTCTAATCCAACCCCCTGCCCTGCAGGAATACACAATCAAAGCATTCTTGATAGATGACCATCCAGCCTCTGTTTAAAAACCTCCAAAGAAAGAGACTCTGCCACACTCCAAGGCAATGCATTCCACTGCCCAACAGCTCTTACTGTCAGGAAGTTCCTCCTAATGTTTAGGTGGAATCTCTTTTCTTGTAGTTTGAGTCCATTGCTCCGTGTCCTATTCTCTGGAGCAGCAGAAAACAAGCTTGCTCCATCCTCAGTATGACATTCCTTCAAATATATAAACATGGCTATCATGTCACTGTTGGAAGTGAAGAAGCATCAATGCTTGTTTACAGCTCTGTGTGTGTGTGTGTTCCTGATCTGTTTACTTCCTGCTTGCATGCAGAGGTCACTTCCCCTTTTTTTTGCTCCATGTAGTTTTAGTGTTTTACAACCCTTTGTTTCACAAGCTAGAAGCCAGCGACACGAGGCAAATCAGCCTCAAGATGTCTTACATGCATGCATGAGAGTCAGCTTTAGGGACTCTTTAATTCAAGTTAGATAACTCTCTTCTTTCTATCTACTTTTCCTATCCAAGATGTATTCTCTGCCATAATAAACATAAGTTCTGCTTTATAACTTTATTGGAGCATCCTGCATGTTTTCTGTCCTGTTTTGTACCAGGAGGTCAGGATGCACTGGGGCTCTGCTGAAAATCTGCTCGATATAAATAACTAAATTTCCTACAGTCACCTCTTAACCTTTCCTTCTCCCGGTTAAACATACCCAGTTCTCTAAGCCTCTCCTCATAGGGCATGGTTTCTAGACCTTTCACCATTTTGGACACCCTCCTCTGGACACATCCCAGCTTTTCAATATCCTTCCTTAATTGTGCTGCCTAGAACTGGACACAGTGTTCCAGGCGAGGTCTGACCAAAGCAGAATAGAGAGGCACTATTACTTCCCTTGATCTAGACACTATACTTCTATTGATGCAACCAAGAATCGCATTTGCTTTTTTAGCTGCTGCATCACACTGCTAACTCATGACTCACTCAGGAGAAGCCTACAGGAAAACCAATGGTAAGGAAAAGAGGGGGAAAGGCAGTAGCCCATGGCAACAGGCCAAGGCTGCCAGCTCTGACTACCTATTTCTTACATGCCTGACATCCAGGGGTCATTTAGAGCCAACAGCATCTATCCTGTTGCCTCCATTTTTCACAAATGGTAAGAAAGTAACACTGCCCACTCAATGGACCATCAGTGTGAGCAATGTATTGCTATATAATCCTGGCCAATAAATGTCCCAGGGTTATCCAATGAGCTTCATTTCTGAATGAGGAGTTGAATGAAGATCTCCCTTTCCATGATAAAGAAATTATCTGCAGTACCCAGGAGGAAATTCAATGGGTGAGAATCAAGGGAGTCCTGTAACATTGGCAGCCACATTGCATTGTTTAATCATCTGTCTGTTCACCAGTAGGTAACTCAAGCTCACCTGTCAGTGTCTGTTCACAGGTACATCAAGTGTATAATTACAGTAGAGGTGTTGGCTCAGGAAGTGATCCTTATTATAACAACTGGAGTGTTACACACATTTCCATTTGTTGACTTTTGGGAGGTATGGAATGCTATCAGAATAGGGAAGCCGTGTGTCCTACTTTGCTGAGGACAGACCTTAATTTGAAGGGCTGTTAGAAGACAATCTTCTCTTTGAACAGCTGTGTTTCCTCCAAGTCGAGAATCATAAGGAGCTGGGAGAGCAAGGTCCCTGAAGACACTCATCTATAGGAGGACTTGGACAGCTGGCCAAGCAGGCACGTGGTCACCTGCTTACATCCTTCCTCACTTTGATGAGGTGCCCCATATTCCTGGTTAAATTATAATCACTACTTCTAGATTTACATGTATACATAGACATTTACACAAATTTTATGCAGATTCTTTTGGTGATACATTTCCTTCTTTGGCGATCCATAAGTGGCCACCTTCCCTTAAAAGTATGAGTATATAAACAAAAGAAATAAATAAAAGTCTCTTGTAGTTGCTGTGTTTTAGACAATTTGTCATGGGGGTGGGGAACACAAGCCCTTGAGAGCAAACTCAGCATTCTGGAAAACGAAACATCCATATATAAACAGTGTTTGTTAGCTTTAGGAGCTGGGAGTGGGAGGTACCTGAGGAGGATTCAGTTGGAATCTGAGTCCCTGTTGTTTCAAACACATCACAAAATATCCCACACTTGATGGGAAGAATGCAGTGGGAACATCTGCATATGTATGGAAGAAGAGGGGCAGGAAGAATCTAAAAAATTAAGCATGTAGGCCTTAAGCAGCCTACCTCAGCCTAGTGTTTTCTGGATTTATTGGACTGTGTGTGTTTGTAACTTCAAGCTGTCTGTTGACATGTGGAGATCCTATACATTTCATAGGGTTTTCTTAGGCAAGGAATACTCAGAGCTGTTTTTGCTAGTTCCTTCCTCTGAAATATAGCCTACAGCATCTGGTATTTGTTGGTGGTCTCCCATCCAAGGATTCACTAGGGCTGACCCTGCTTTGCTTCCAAGATCAGACAGGATCTAGTATCTTTAGGGTATTTAGGCCCTTTTGTTGGACTACAATTCCCATAATTTCATAAACCATAGCTACCTGTGTGATTATGGATGCTGGAGTTCAACTTTTCTAGTGGGCACCAGACTGGTGAAAGTTGCCTTAGGAGAAAAGAATATTGAACTTAAGCATGTAATTCAGCTTTTATTAGATGGCAAACTGAAAATTAACTCACAAAGATCCAGAATATTGTATTAATGCAGTATGTAAATCAAGGTAGGATGAAGGGCAGCAGAACAATCATGCTGACAGGGGGGGTTGGGAGTTGTAGTCCAAAAATAATTTTTGCGCACTCTGATTGAGAGGCAACTGTGAGCCTTAAGAGTGTTTGTCTACTCTTCACTTGTCTTTTTTGCTATTGGAATCCTTCTTAATAAAAGTGTAGTTGGACATAGTTTGATGTCTATTTCCATATCCCCATAAGAGATGTTCATTTCAGTTGTAGCTTTAAAAGTGCCAGAGGCTGGATTCTGACAGACAGCATTGTCAGAGAGGTCATGGATCTCATACTCAGTCATACTCAGGATGGGGCAAGTTTGTTTTCTGCTGCTCCAGAGACTAAGACATGGAACAATGGACTCAAACTACAGGAAAAGAGAACCACCTAAACATTAGGAAGAACTTCCTGACAGTAAGAGCTGTTCGGAAGTGGAATACACTGCTTCGGAGTGTGATGGAGTCTCCTTCTTTGGAGGTTTTAAAACAGAGGCTTGATGGCTATCTGTCAGGGATGATTTGATTGTGTATTCCTGCATGGCAGGGGGTTGGACTGGATAGCCCTTGTGGTATCTTCCAACTCTATGATTCATGGTGTACACACAGTGTCAAAGTCAGTAGCTGGTGAGCCTGGACCATATCTCCTTACAGGGCTGTGGAATTTCCCCCTGTTGCCAACACAGAGGGTGAGGAAGTTGGGGGATCGGGCTTATTGGTAACAAAAGAGCCCACCAGGCAGCTATAGATAGTAAAAAAATGGTTGCACATTCCTCACTCCAGGAAAACTAGTGGCTCTTTAGTACCATGATCTACAAGCTCTTGATTGTTTCCCATTAGAGTCAATGTCACATTCCTAATAGAACCTGGAAATGGGGTTTTGGGGGACTACAGACATTATCAGATGGGGCCAAAATGCCCCATTACTTCCCCACCACCTCCTATCCTGTTCCTGCAATGGAATGGAGGTAAATGTTCACACACTTACCTCCATTCCGCTCCAGGAAAGGGCTCCCTTCTTCCTTTGCCGGCCAGCTGTAAATGCAGCCGTCGTAAGGCTGCCTTTATGACTGGCCAGCTGAAATCCTGCTCATTCTTGCGAGAGAATAAGTGGGAGGGAAATTAAAAATACCCCCCAACTGTCAAATCGAAAAATAAAAGGCAATTTTTTTAAAAAAAGCAACCTGGGGAGGGGGGGAGAAGGGTGCCACTTACCTTGATGTCCAGATCATGGCAGGAAGTGATTGCCACGGACCTCCTCCCCTGTGCCTGTCATCGCGGAACTGGGACTGGGATCCATTTCCCACGTCCCTGATTCCATGACAGACACAGAAGAAAACGGAAAAGGGTTCTATTCACAATGTTTCATCGTGAATAGAATACCCTGGGAGCAGAACGGGGGCAGGAAGGGAACATCACAGAGGGGCTTGACATCATCCGAAAGGGAGCCCCTTTCTCGCCTCTGTTCTGTTCTTGTCCCGGGGTATTTGCCCCATCTGATAATCTCCTCTAACTGCCAGAAAGCTCAAGCCAGCATGTCTACTGGCCACTCTAGCTGGGGGATTCTAGGAGCTGTAGGCCAAAGGAGTATATTTTCTAAGCTCTGATCTCTAGTTACAGAGCTCAGATGACCTCCACTTAAAATCATGGAAAGACACTGACAGATTAGATGGGCTAACAGCCTTACTTGGTACAGCTGAGGGCCTTACAACCCTTTGATTGCAGTGGTGCCATATAGTTCAGTGGCCACTGAGTTCCATTCAATCCAGTGGGATTTGCATTGCAGGGGGGGGGTCTGTAGATTATGTCCTTTTTATCTTGGAAAACTCAGAATAGGTTCTCCGTAGATATTCAGGATCTTGAGATCTTGCCCAAGATTTTGTGAGGTTAATCAGCCATGACTCCAGAGTTTTTCCCTGGTGGGCTTTCTCCCGTTAGACTTCTTGCCCTTGACAGTCCTTGAATGAGCCCAAATGAGACATCTTCCTCCCCCTTTCCAATAGTCTCATTTAACAAGCATTCCAAAAAGGTTTGTAGTCCATTCTTCATTGTTTCATTAATTATCCTCCCTTAGAGAGACAGCACAGCCCACCTACATTATGTTTTGGCAACTGGCACTTCTTGTTTTGTTTTAATATCAACAGACTGCATATTCCAAGAGAACAGAGGCAGAACTGAATACCACTATCTAGTTCTTACAAGTTTTATAATGTAGTGTGTCTCTTTGTATGAGTATGCTTCACAGCGCTTCCAATTCCCAGCGGGTTAAGGGGAGAAAAATTAATTTATGAAATGACGCAGAAATATGCTTGTTATGCCTAGAAAATGGATTTTGTGGGATTTACTGGGTATTTGAAAGGTATTAAGTTTTAATCATGTGGAGCAATATTCACTCTAAACCTGGTAGGAATGTGTCAGTACTAGGCTGTTGTTTTGTTGCCTTTTAAATATGCACAGAAGATACTCATACTATATGTTCCAACTGTATACTCTCCAACACTGCACAGATGAAAAACAGGACACGTGTCACCAAGCAACATCAGAGTGTGGTCAAAATGACAAAAGTTAAAAAGTCTACTGAGGAGGACAAGATTCTTTCCCCCCCTTCTCTGCTCTTCCCCACCCTGTGGGGGTCTTATCTACACTAGCCAGGAAATACCGGTTCCCTGTCAGTGTATCCTGGCTGCGGAGGTGGCCCATTTCCACCACACCCCCATACCCCCATTACCTGCAGAAGACAGGCCGGAGTCCAAACAGGATGTCGACCTATCCTAAAACTACCATTATCTTGCTAATGTGGAAGCCAGGCAGGGCCCCCCCGCAACATGTGACTGCAAGGCCCCTGCATGTGACCAGCCTCAGTCACATGCTGAGGGACCCCTGCCTGGCTTCTGGAAGAGCCAGGGAGCTGTAGTATAAGGGAGACAGAATCCTAAACAATACAGGAATCAATATGATTCTTTAATTATAATATCGTATAAGGAATTTACAAATATAACATATATTATTTAACAGTAAATATTGAAAATTAATTGGTAATGCTATTATGCAAGTCACTTATGAAGAGACACAATTTGTTAGGTGGTATACCATAATATTATTAACTGGTGGACACAATATATATTCAGATACAATAAATCACTTTTAAAATTGCAGAGTCAATATAACATAATTTATGTAATATAATTGTATCTGTAAATTCCTTATATGGTATTATAATTAAAGAATCATATTGATTGCTATATTGTTTAGGATTCTGTCTCCCTTATACTACAGAGCCAGGGAGCTGGCAGCGGCAGGGAGGAATGGCATGCCGTACAAGCTCCCACAGACACGTGGGGCCTAATCTGACAGAAACAGGGTTTTTTCTTATATTATATGGGGCCTAATCTGGCAGAAACAGGGTTTTTTCTTCTATCATGGTAAAGGGCCCTATCCTGGCTTACCACCACCCCCATTCCAGCCCCATATCTGCCATGGGGGTCATTTAGACTGCCTGGGGGCAGATTGGGGTAAATGCCCTGTGTCGTCTGGACTTCAAGGCTCTGGAACGGGGACAAGCCGGGTATTTGGCCAGTGTAGACAAGGCCTGGGTTGAGTGACACTGCTTTTGCACTTTGAACACAGTTTGAAGTAACTGAAGTAAGCAGAGGACAAAGAAGGAAAATGGGTGGAGGGAGAGAAACTGTGATGTTTTAAAAGCAGCTGGAAAAAATGGGACAAGGGAGGATTAATTCAGACTGTCCCTGCCAAATTGGGATTGTTAGAGGATATGCAACTGCAAGGATAGCCCCTGTTTTGGGTAACAATACCTGACAGTTTCTGAACAAGAAACTGGAGTCAAGTAGGACTTTATCAGACCAACATACAAAAACATTTCTGTCCCACCAAAAGCTAACTGTGTACTTGTCCCAGCAACA
Source organism: Gambelia wislizenii (assembly GCA_030847615.1). Classification (NCBI taxonomy): domain Eukaryota; kingdom Metazoa; phylum Chordata; class Lepidosauria; order Squamata; family Crotaphytidae; genus Gambelia; species Gambelia wislizenii. The sequence continues at coordinate 341,184,241 of JAUMIR010000003.1, forward strand.
TAACCCTTTCTTTCAAACCCAACTTCAATAGTGTCAATGAGCACTCCCAGCATTAATGGAGCTCTGTTCACTTCTGCACTTGTGATCTCGGCAATTCCCATGCAAAGGCATGAGTGTGGTAAAATTAAAAAATACAGCAAAGCAAAGACAGAAAACGCACACACAAACACAGAAACATACTTTAAAACTTAAAAGTGAACCGGGGAGGTTCATAAAAAGAGTGTCCTCTACCTGGATTTCACATTCTCACCCGGAAGTGTTCTGGCAGGACTGCCCATTGACGCTGTATTTATGAGACAAAAATGGCATGCAGTTTCAAATTGCAATACCAGCAAAAAAGCACCGCGGGAGATCTATTGACAGCTTGGCCTGTCAATAAAACGGCTTATTTTCAGGACATTATCACAAAAGAACAACATGTAGTATAGGCACCTTTTTGTATTCTTTTGGTGTCAATATGATGCCATTTTTTCCACTGCTGATAAAGTCCATAGTTCTGTTTCACCACAACTGCTAAGACAAACCTGACAGGAATCTATGTTGTGTTTTTTTACCCAAACAAAGATACTTATTGGGAGGGGAATCTGTAAGGGGAATCTTCCATTTGTACTCAAAAATGGTTTCAAAGAGAATGAGACCATAGGCCTCTGGCCTGGTATTTTATCAAAATGTGAGGAAGACTCTCCCACCAAAGTACAAAGAATTGCAGAAAAGAAAGAAGCATTTAAGAACAGAAAAAGAGGCAAGTGGGGGAGAGAAAATATTCTGCTGAAAAACTCAGACAGAGGAGATTTTCAGACAGGCAAAAATCGCTCCTTGCCGCGCGAGCAGCCTCCCGAAACTGCTGCGCGGCAAGGGTCTTCTTCGGACGACGCTGTGCCTCTGGCGAAACCGTCCGTGTCACTTCCGTGAAGCTTGGGACGGCTCCGCGTCATATTTCAAGCACGGAGGCTGCCCGTGCTTGAAATATGACGCGGAGCCATCCCAAGCTTCACGGAAGTGACACGGACGGTTTCGCCAGAGGCACAGCGTCGTCCGAAGAAGACCCTTGCCGCGCAGCAGTTTCGGGAGGCTGCTCGCGCGGCAAGGAGCGATTTTTGCCTGTCTGAAAATCTCCAGAGTTAGGTGTTACAACCCTAGTGGATGAAGTTGAACTGAGGAGATAGTGTCTGAAGCACATTCATTAAAGGAGGAGGGGCAGAGTTACCACCCAAATCCCACCTATTTAGAAGGTTCTAAACAGTTGCTTTGCATAGGCAGGGCCCTGCATGTATGATGTAGAGAGACCACAACAACAACAACAACAACAAATACTTTCCCATTTTGTCCACAAACTGGCCTAGATTCAGCAAGTACACTGATGGAGGTTGAATCTCTACTAGCAAACGTACAGACCATTCTTGCAGGATGGGTAGGCAGAGGCTGCTTCTCCATTATGACTTATTCCTCAGTTCTGGAATAGTAGCCAGGACGTTCCCACTCAACAGCAGCCGTGTACCAGGATCATGGCCCCTACAAATGGGGGGGGGGGCTGACAGGGCTCTAGACTGGGGGCCCAGGCACCTGGGATTAGGAGAGGGACCTGGCATGATATTATTGTAAGTTTTTATTATGTAAATCCATTTATTTTTTTTAAATAAATATAAACGTTACTTTGGTGTCATCATTTATCTTGCTGCCCTTAACTTTAGTAGTACCGGTAGGTAGGGAGTCTGCCAAAGATCCTAGCCTGGGGGCCTGCTTCAGGAGGTGGGGGCCATGGCCAGGATGCATTCCAGCTGCCTATGTCCAGCTGGGGAAGAAAAAGCATCCACTGCCCCCAATCTAAGGAAATTATCAGACTAGTGTGTTAAAACACTGTAATTCTGCAAGTGAGGAAAGCAGAAACACTGTGGCATTATTGCACTTACTAATGCACATCGCTGTAATCACGTAAAAGAACCTCCACGGAATCATCACACAATGGCCACTAGCGCTGTAAGAACAGGACTTTACTTCTGCAATTTGACATGGGCAAGATTTCGGTGGTTCTCGCAAAAAGACTCGAGTGTGCTTAACACTCCAAAAACACCTTAAGCAACAAGTACAGTAGCACCCCTGTATCCGTTGGGGGAGTGGTTCTGGGGGGACCCGTAGATGGGAAATTCCATGGATAATAGCGAAGGCCATCCCAGGGGCCATCTAGTCTCCCCCCTTCCCCTCCGCCAAAGCCCTGCCGCGGCAACAGGAGCTGTCCCGAGCGAAGGAGGGCGAGTTCGATCCTCCCCTCCCTTCACCCCCACCATGGCCCCACTACAGTGGCAATCGCAGGGGCGAAGGAGGGTAGGGAGGAGACTAGATCACTCCCCCTTCCCCCCCAGACATGGCCATGCTGCAGCAGTGATCGTGGTGGTATAGGGGGTGGGGAGGAGGCTAGATTGCTCCTCCCCCTCTTCCCCCTTCATCCCCCTCGATTGCTGCAGTGGTGATCAGGAGCCCTCCCAGGGGAAGGGATAGGGGAGGTGAGATTCCTCCTTCCCCCTCCCTTCCCCCTGCCATCACCAACTGCAGATAATTGAATCCGCAGTTGGTGAATCAGTAGATGCACAGGTACTACTGTAAATGAACATACGAGCACAGAAACAAACCTAAAAATGTTAGAACTAAATGGGACATTTCATAAAAAGAGCATCCTTTACTTCATTTTCACATTCTCACCCAGACATATTCTCACTGAAGACCGCCCATTCATGCTGTAATATTGCAATTACAATGGGATGTGGTTTCAGACACCATGAATACTGCAAAAAAAAGCGATATTGACGATTTATTTATGGCTTGTCCTGTCAATTAGCAGCAATGCTTTATTCGTGGCTAGGGCACGAAGTAACCAAGTGGAGACGACATCATGCGATAGTTGCACCCATTCATGCTACCATGATGTCGTAATCCTGTGATTTTGCCATGTTCAATAAAGTCCTAAGCCTCCCCTTTCTTCATTTGTAGCCAGAATGTGCCTGGCCACACTCCTGCAGCCGGACAGTTTCCAAGGGGTCAGAACTGCAGCTGAGAGCCACAACGCCACCTCTTTTACACAGCTGGGGCAATATCCTTCAAATGCATACAGCAATGTGCCTGGGGATTATGCCAGCACATGTCACCTACAGGATCTTGGCCACATTGTGAACAGAACCTGGGACATTTTGTGTACAAGTGTGTCTTCTGGCAATGAGTTCTGCAGCTCTCTCTAACTCATGAGGAAATGAGTATCGCACTTTATAGGTGTAGTAATGGGAAAGGAAGGACAGACTGTTCAGCCGCAGCTGAAGTATAGTTACATCTTCTCCAAGAGGAAATCCCATTTTCCATCACAGGCTGATCCATTTTCTTGTTCAAGGCATTAACTCAGTTGGATTTAATTCTCTAATAGGGTTAGTTGGCCCTGCAGGTCTAAACCTTGCTATGCCTATGTGAGAGATGAAGCCCATGTTGTGTGTAATTAAACTTCCTCTTGTTTAGATTCTCTCATGTATTTGACTGTGAGGCAGAGGGAGCATTTTGGCTTTATAGTAACGTCCCTTTTGCATTGATACACTTGCATACATTGCATTGATACGCCTTGGTTTCATAGGTTGTTATTATGTTTGGGGAGAGTTCACGTGCGTGTTTCTCACATCATGCCTGCTACAAGTGATGCTGTATGCTTGAAATAGCCATTACAGATCAGAAAGAAAAAGACTTGATTAGAGAGTATGGTAAATAAGGAAGACATGGCCAGAGCAGGACTGGCGCAAGAAAGTTGCTATCTAAGGCAAAGGGCAAGATGGTGCCCAACCCATTCCCTATATAAATGCTAGACTGACTGGCAGTCTACTCTTACTACAGCACTGGCAATGAAACAGCTGCTGGTTCCATCCCTTTTGAGCATCATGACAGCAGCCAAGAGTGCATATTTTTGTATGGCCCTTTGGTACCTAAATCCAAATCAAAGAAGGAAGCAGCAGTCAGTACCAAGTCAAACCAAAATGCTATAAAAGCACACAAAGCAAAAACATGTAAGATATTCCACCTCAACATTAGGAGGAACTTTTTGATAGTGAGAGCTGTCCGGCAGTGGAACACACTCCCTTGGAGCATGGTGGGGTCTCCTTCCTTGGAGGTCTTTAAACAGATGCTGGATTGCCATCTGTCGGGGATGCTTTGATCAAGATTTCCTGCATGGCAGGGGGTTGGACTGGATGGCCCTCGTGGTCTCTTCCAACTCTACAATTCTATGATTCTATGATTCTATGAAATCAATATAATTACAAAAGCATGATAGAAGAAAACAACACCCAGTAAACAGAAACCCAAGGTCACAGAGAATTTAAATATAGACAGAACATAGGATGAATATTCTTCCAATACTCTGCTAATTGTAGGGGGGGGGGGACTTTCCAGTTGCCTTAAAACACTGTGAAAAAACAGTCAGGAATTAACAGTCCTAAAGATTCTGAAGAAGAAAATTCAAAACGTGATACAAACTGGAAGTCAATATACATTTACACCTTGTTTGTCCATTTTTATTGTCTCATTGCTGTGCTCCCATGTTTGGTTTAGCATTCTACAGCATGTGTCCATATGATATCTCATTGGGTTTTGAGACAGCCAGAGGAACACTCAAGCAACACATCCTAGACATTGAACATCTTGGCCAAATTACTAAATTCATACTAATTAACAGAACATCTCAAGTGTGTAAACTAGCAAACTATATTTCGGCACTCTCAGTTTACAAGCATCAAGGGGCCTTCACACTAGCACAATTTGATTTTCTCTACTCCTCTCCTGTTTTCGGGAAATTTTCAGAAAATCCCCTTTTCTGATCACTTGTGCCCTTATGACTCAGGGGAAGTTGAATAGGTGACCCATGTTCTTCTTTATTGACTCTTTTATATTATGAAAATCTTTACTGAATCTGTATTAATTAAATTGTCAGGATGTTCAGATTTTTTTTATGTTTCCTTCCTCCTCTCTGATGAAAATAGTTCAGTTACCTCTAGTGCTACTACATTTTGGGCAGCTGCATGGACTTTTTGACAAGATTGTACATGCCACCGCCCTCTTCCACTTGGAAATATAGTCTGTTTTATTATTTGTCTTGTCCAATCATTTTAAATTAATCTTGTATGCTTTTTATTTTATAGCCCTGGTTACAGATGATAATAAAAATTGATTGATTGATTGATTGATTGATTGATAATACATTGATTAATTTTTCATTGTTTATATATCTTTTTATGTTCATATCTCTGTATTCATCCTATATTCTCTATATATTTAGATTCTCTGTGGCCTTGAGTTTCTGTTAACCGGTTGTTTTCTTCAATCATGTTTTTCTAATGATATTAATTTATCTTACATGTTTTTACAGTCATCTGCCTTTAAAGCATTTTCTTTTCCTTTAGTCTCTAAAGAGATTATCAGATGCTGTAATTTTGGCATTATGCAAATGCCAGGAGATTGCTAAAGGGCTTACCTTTCAGATGACATTGTCCTCATCTCGTTATGCTCCTGTGCTACTTCCATTCCACGGGGGCTCTTTTTTGTTCACGGGCTAAGCCGTGAATAGATCCCCCATTCTGTTTCTATGACAGAATGATGAGTGAATGAAAAGATACCCCGTTATGCTGGCAATGCCAGCATCAGTGGGAGGTCTGTGCCAAACAATTGCAGGTGCGATGATAAGTGACACACTTTTTTGTACCCTCCCCAGGTTACTTGCGGGTTTTTTTTGTTTTGTTTTTTACAGTTGTTCCTTCATATTCACTGAGGTTTGGTTCCAGGAACCCCACCCCCGTGGATACAAAAATTGTGAATACTCAAGTCCCAAGCAAAATGGTGTCCCTTATATAAGATGGCAAAATCAAGGTTTGCTTTTTAGATTATTATTTATTTAAGCATATTTTCAAGCCGTAAATACTTAAATCCGTGGATACCAAATCCATGGATACGGAGGGACAACTGCAGTGTGTTTTTGTGCTTGCTGTCACTTTTTGATGTTTAGTTTGCTTTTTATTTTTGAATTTCCCACGCACTCGTCCTCTTGCGAGAAGGACCTGGGATTTCAAACCAGGAAGGGAATGGGGACTCTGTTTGAGCTCCATTCACTCCTGGGCTGCCGAGGGGAGGGAAGCAAACACGATTGAAGTACGTGTAAAACTTTTTGTTTCCACGCTGGGACGGGAACAGGAGGGGGGGTGGGAGAGAAGATTGCGAGACGGGGACACTTTTTTTGTCCCCATCTGAAAATCTCCGAAAACAGGGTTTGTTTCTGAAGCTGTTGTAACTGTGTATGTTTCGAAGCTGGCTTTTGAAAATTTTTTGCATTTATTTTTAAAGAATGTTTTACAAGTTTTAATCTGTCATTCATCACCTCGGAGTTTATCACATGCTGAAAAATTAAACACAAATATTTTAATAAATCATGGTTGAGATTCTGGATAGGGAAATGCATTGTTAAGTTTCTGCACAGGTGGTACTATGACACATCTCTGCCTTACTTCCCTCATCTAAAGAGCCCAGAGGATGATTTCATTGCTGTGCTTCCAGCTATAGCAGGGGTGGGCAACTGGGGAAAGGTAGGAGGCTGCATTATCCCCCAGGAGACCTTGGAGGGCTGCACCCTTGCCACAACTACTCCCCCCTAAAACCAATGTTTTGCCAACATATGCCCTGTAGGGAATAAAGGGGCATGCTTGCCATGTTTTGGGGCCTTCCTGGACCATTTTAGGCCAATGAGAGACCTTTTTTTTAAGAACAGGAAGTGAGCAGAAGTAATTTCCTGTTCACTTCTTGTTTCAAAAAGTGTACTAAATTGGTCCAGGGTGGGCCAAACCATGGTAGAAATGCCCCCCCCAGGAGGCCATTTTGAGGCAAAACATTTATTTTGAAAAATGTTGATCCCTGGGGGGCCCTGCTCAGCCATGGAAATCCACTGGGTGACACTCTCCCATCCTGAGAGGAAAGCAAAAGCAAACTCCTCTGTACATATTTTGCCATGAAAAGCACCATGATAGGCACACAATAGCAGAAGAAGGAGATTTTAAAAGCAGCTGAAAAAGTGCAACAGAAGATTAGGTAACTGGGATCATTCCTGCCAAATCGTGACAGTTGAAGGGTATGCAAGCATGACCTCCCTACCCCTGGCCTTACTGAGGCTTGCATGTTTGAAGCTCTGGCCCTACTAGGATTCTAGAAAGCACGTACTCTCCAACATTTCACAGATGAAAACCAGGAGGCATCCAAAGACTGGATTCCTGCATGAATCTGGTGTTGTTTTTGTACATACAGTTGCAGCAAAGACAGAAATAGCAATGCCTGGTGTTTTGCAATACTTATCATTTGCCACTGACACTATCTGTTCAGACTGTTTGAAGCTGAACACGATCATAAAGTTCCATGTGTTTCTAAATTAGAGCCTTTATAAAACCACCATTGGTTATATAACTATCATGCTGCTTCATTAAATGTGGATTAATAATGGTAACATTCTTTTTGTAGGCTCCTTTCCAAGAAGAACAAGGAAAATCTTACTGTCAGAGGGAGGAATATAATTGACTTTTTCATATTTAAATAGCAGGGAAGCACATTTCCATTTCAAGTGCTGAAACTGATGTGTTTGAGCCTGCCTCCTTTCAAAAGATTTTGAGAACCCTACCCCAGGGCATGCACATTATTTCTGAATTTTAAATTGTACTGTAAAAGGATATCTTTTCAAATGATCTGATTCTGCCACCAACATTGCAATACTTAGAATTTCTCTTCCCTGCTCCCTCATTCTCTTTATATGTGTGCAGTCAGGTGCTTTTCCTAAAGCAATGATTATACTGTGACTGTGGTGTATGTGTATGTATGTGTTGTTTGAACTGTTTAACACAACTAGAAATTATTTGCATACCAAGGCCTGAATCCTATTGTCAGTCCCAACTAGAATAAATTCATTGAATCAATGAGATTTCCTACATGTTGACTCAGTTCTGTTGGGACTTACCAATAGGATTCAGGTTCTTGCTGTTGTGTGCTTTCAAGTCATTTCTGACTTATGGCAACCCCAAGGCAAACCTATCAAGGGGTTTTCTGGGGAAAATTTGTTCAGGGGGGGGGGTTGCCTTTGCTTTCCTCTGAGGCTGGGAACAGGTGACTTGCCTAAGGTCACCCAGTAGGTTTCAATGGCCGATTCCACCCAAGTCTCCAGCGTCATAGGAGATTATCAGATGTGTCAAAAATGGTGTTATAAAGATGCTATGAGATTGCAAAGGGGCTTCCTTATCAGAAGACATCATGCCCCAGCATTATACACGTGGTCTGCTGCTGTTATGAGGGAGTTCTTTTTTATTGTCGGGGAGAAGTTGACAATTGATCTCCCATAGCATTTGTGTTCTGGATTTCTATGTGCAAGAAGATGTCCTGTTCTCTTGGTGTGATTCCAATGTCAATGGGTGGTCGCACCAGAACGCTTCCGGGTGCGAATGAGAAAACTAGGTACCATATGCTCTTTTTATGAAACTCCCCATCTTGCTTGCAAGTTTTTAAACATGTATCTGTGCTTTTCTGAACGTTTTCTTTTTTAATTTTGATGTTTCAGGGCTTTTTAGCACGCTCACATCTTCTCATAAGATGCACTCAAATCACATTCACAGAGAAACGTGTAAGTAAGCAGCACAAGCACTCATATTGCCAGATTCTTGGGGTGATTCTGTATCCTTATCACGGCAGCGTGCAAAAACAAGTGTCACTGTGCCAGAACACGAACGCTGTAAAATATAGTGCCATAATCACATTTAGGCACTCATCTGATAATCTCCATAGTCGAATGCTCAAACCACTATACCACACTGGCTTTCTATTCAGGCCCTGTTGTTTTTACAGCCTTATCACACTACACGGTTATAGCAGTATTATTCCACTTTACCTGCTCTGGCTGCCTCCTGTGGAATTTTGGGGTTTATAGTTTAGGGAGGCCTAAGAGCTCTCTGGCTGAGAGTTGTAAATGCCCCTCCCTAAACTGCAAATCACAGGATTCCACAGGAGGCAGCAAGAACAGTTAAAGTGGAATAATAGTGCAGTAACAGCATAGTGTGATAAGGCCCTTATCACACTATGCCCTCTCTGAGGGACAGCATTGCGTAGGGAGGAGGGAACCTCCAAGCCATAACAATTCCCCATCCAGTCCATAGAGAGTTCTACACTGGATAAAAACTACATAAACCTAGATAAAAATCAGCTTCAATTTTAAGAGATTATCAGACTGGGCAAATATGGATGATAACAACAGGATACCCTGAAAGGGCTTCCCTATCACACGACATCATCCCCTTGTGTTCTCCAAGCAACCCACTGCCAAGGATAAGGCATTCTTTTTTATTAACAGGCCAAGCCATCAATTGATCGCCAATGGTGGGTTATTGTTGTTTTGTGGTATTGCGAGCATCTGAAACTGTGTGCCATTATGCTCTTGTGAATACAGTGTCAATGGACAGTCCCCACCAGAACACATCTGGGTGAGAACGGGAAAACTAGGCACGGGAAGCTCTTTTTATGAACCTCTCCGTTTGGCTGGCAAATTGTAAAGTGTGTTTCAGTGCTTGCGTGTTTGTCATCTTTGTTAGTTTTGATGTGTTTTTTTTACTTTTAAGCACGCTCGTATCTTTTTGCGAGAACCGCAGAGATCATGCACCCCAGTGAATGTGGAAGTAAACAGCGCTGGTGATCATGCTCCGATAATGCTGGGACTGCACTTTTTACAGTGACATGTGATTTTTAAAAAGGGTTATTGTCCTGGGATGCTTTTAAATATAGTGGGACAAGAATATTTTTAGAGGCTCGTCTGTTAATCTCCTCCATAAGCAATCTATGGAAGTTTTGCCCTAATACCATTTCAGCATGAGGCACCTGGACCATGCTGATGTCCAATAACAGGGTTATGAAAACCTCCATCATAAACAAAATTCCATACAGACTGTGATTTGCAGTAGGATGGAAGTAAGTTGGAAATGACTTCTGCTTTACTTCCTACTCTAAAAGAAAGGTATTTCCTGGACTTAATATGGCCTAGAGCAGCCTCCATTTCCCCCTGCAAGCCTTAGAGAGTAGAGGGGGCATTTTAAGGGGAAATATATATATATTCCTCAAAAAAACTGAGCTGTGGCAGGCCTTGGGGCATCTCATGAAGAGCCTTGAGGGTTAGAATGAATACGTGGGATGTATGGTTATAGTGGGTTAAGGGGATTCACCAGAATGTATGCTTGTTTATTTTATTGGATGTATGAGATGTACAAGTTTTGTTTTATTGTAGGTTTTTTTGGAATGTTGAATAAGAAGATATTTTAAAAAATGAACAGCCTTGAGGGGTTGCATTTTGCTCACCACTGTCTTAGTCTAACCCTAGAATCCATTAGGATTTGAAGCATTAAAGCCAATTCCCATAGGCTAGTATATCACTTTTGAGGAGTTCACACTTCTCTTGTACAGTCGGCCCTCCATGTTCATGATTCTGCATCCATGGGTTCTACCTTCTATAGTTCAAAAATATTCCAAATAACAAAAATTCCAAACAACAAACCTTGATTTTGCCATTTTATATAACGGACATCATTTTACTGAACCATTGTGTAAAATGGGACTTGAGCATCCACAGATTTTGGTATCCATGGGAGGTCCTGGAACCAACCCCCAGTGGATACCAAGGGCCCACTGTACTTTTCATGTGTGTGAACACATTCTACTTAAAAGCATTGCATTTGAAATAATACTGCAAATTCTGTCAACACGCAGGTCAACATGCTGCAGTCCTTGGCTGATTAACACGTGAACCAGTCCTCCATCCTAACACAGGCAAGAAGTGAACTCTATATACTGTAGTAGTGTAAAATGATGACCAAAGATGGCATGTAGGCATCACAGTCAGCATGGTTCATTGATGATTTACAAGTGACCTCATAATTGTCCCTTCCTCAGTGAGATGATCTTCCCTTAGTAACTGTACTGAGGGAGAGCAGACAAAAGGGCGTGGGAGCTCTGGACAGGAAAACAAATCAGATAGATGGAGGAGAAGAGAGCCAAGGAGGATGGAACTGAGATAGTCCAAGGTGTAGCCACAGATGGATTTTTCTCAGGTATGATGCATTGTTTCATAAAAATTAAAAGGGGCATGGTGGATTTAATAGAATGCTTCTTCATGACAAAACGTACTATGAAGCAATTAGACTTCCTTTTCTTATGCATTTAAACTGAAAATTAGCATACGTCATTTGAAGGCCACACTAGTTTGCAGCAACCAGATCAAGTGGGTTTGACTTTGCACTGTTGGGCCTGCTTTTCTCAAATGAAAAATACCAGGAGTCCGCACAGCCAGTATTCAGCAAACGCCTGGAGATTCTCACCCTGCAGTATTGATCCACATAATGTGGTTGTGTATAATTATCAATTTCCTCAGTTAGTCAAGAGAAGCTGAGAAATAGTATTTATGTGCTGGATCAGTTGTGGTGCTGCTACTTCTGCCTGCTAAGTAGAGTTTCCAAGACAGCACTATATACTGTTGTAGTGACAGTGACTGTTCCTGGTGTTGTTTGTTGACAGGCTAGTTTACACTTATGGCAACTGTATAGATTAGAGACCTCCATGAATCAGAGACATTTATGCATAAATTAGAGACCTCTATGACCTTCACAAGGTCTTGCAAACCTAGGGCTTGAGTAAGTCAATCCACCTGTAATGGGGACTTCCTTTTTTGATAGTATCTTCAATTTTCAGAGCATTACAGCCCCCCCATCCATGGAACAAATGTCTGTGGTTTCAGTTATCCGTGGCTGAAAGAAAAAACAGGGACACAAACCATAGAGTCGAAATGCCTAGAGAGGTATCTTCTCTAGGAATTGCTAAGTCCTCCAATGCAACTCTATGGTATGTTTGTACTGGAATTCCTTTATTTTAATAGGATTTGCTATTATCCATAGTTTCACTTATAAACAGTAAATCCAGGAATGTATTCCCCGTGGATATAGGGGGTGACCAGTATTATCTTTTTCAATGAATCATGATATATCATGATGTGTCCCAAGTATGATAGCCTCAGTTTATGCAGTTTATTTAATCCAGGCTTGAGTTGCTCTGTTGTTGTTGTTATTGTTGTTGTTGTTGTTGTTGCATGCCTTCAAGTTATTTCAAACCTATGATGAACCTAAGGTGAACTTTTCATGAGTTTTTCTTGGCAAACGTCATAGGGGGGTTGCCATTGCCTTCCCCTGAAGTTGAGACAGTATGACTTCCCCAGGGTCACCCAGTGAGCTAAGCAGAGATTTGAAGCCAGGTCTCTCAGAGTCCTAATCCAATATTCAATCCACTACACCCCACTAGCTCTCTATTTGATTTGCTATAGGACCCATTTATTTGCTTTTTTGTGGTCCTTGGTATCTGCAGAACTCTTCTCCAGTACCATTTCAAAAGAGTCCATTTTGCCTGTCAGCTTTCTTCACTATCCAGCTTTCACAATCTTACCAAGAAATCAGAAATCCTATGGCATGGATTATTTGAAGATACCTGAAGATCTTATCTAGTTCCTTCCACACTGCCTTTCCAAAGGGGTACACACATAAATTACGTGTTGCTGCTGTATTTGTTGTAATTCTGTTTTTTTAACACACACACACACACACAAGTAGACAATGGTGCCAGTTAGACGCTAGTTATTGTTGTCGGGCATCCCGGGACTTTTTGATCCCATATTCATCCCTCGCTGTTTACACGATTTTTGTCTCTGAACTGGATATCACGGGAGATCCCAGGATCATTGTTTACATGGCATCATGTCCTGTGCTATGTATCTTCTCCCACTATATAATATCCTGTGGGGGGGGGTTGTTTGTTTGTTTACATGTGTTTACGGTCCCGGGATTTTTTTTTTTTTAGCTGGCAGTCAAGGATGCGATTACTCGTTTTTTCACAACCTCACTGATGTACTTCCTTCAGAGTTTCCTGCCACAAGCGATGCTATTGGCTGGCACAAATGTTTGTTCAAGCTTCTGCATTGGGGATGAGAGGATGAATGAGCGATCCGTGCGACCAGACCCTTGCTGTCTCTTTAAAATTTAAATCCACCATGGAAAGCAAGCTAACAAGGGGATGAATGAGCGATCTGTGCGACCATAACCTTGCTGTCTCTTTAAATTTTAAATCCACCATGGAAAGCAAGCTAAAAGAGCGATCCCTGCGACCAGACCCTTGCTGTCTCTTTAAAATTTAAACCCACCATGCAGGGGAGAAACAGGTTAAAGCTGAAGGGTTTGCAGTGTAAAACAGGGTGACTTAGTGCACAGACATATATATACATAAACCTACATGCAGCAGGAAGGGAAGCCTTTGTTTTCAGCTGGTGAGGCTGAATCTATTGAATCTATTGAACAGGTGACTGACCCCTCCTTCTCCTTCCCTGGTCTCTGACCTCTGATCATGCCCCTGGTCACCATTTCCGGTCATCACCTAGTACTGAGATATCTTGTCCCAGGCTGTTTACATTTCCAATTTTCCAAATCCTCCTGTGACTTTTTAAAAAATTGCTACAAACCGCGGGGTGGAAAGTCCTGCTAGTTGAGAGATAAAAGATGGCCCCCCTTCCGAAAATCTCGGGACTGTCATGATGTACATTTAAACAACCAGGGATCGACACAAATTCATCCCACTACATTTTCATCGTGTAAACGGCACCAATGTTTTTGTTGCTTGGAACATTCCATGGCAGTTTCCAGAACCAACAGCAACATTTTATTTCCACCGAGAAGGTGTGTTTATATACACACACATATTCAGGATACATTGCAAGCAAAAAAAAAAAAAAAAAGTCCCAAGGGACTATATTGTTCTTTGCTTGTGAGTCATACCATGTTCCCTGGCCATTCCTCCTCCTCCTGGGAAATAGATACTCCTTTCATTTTCATTAAGATTTTCATGGGGACGGGGAATAAGACTGGAGCTCAGTGGAAAGGCACTGAAGACCTCTGCATGCTGATTTGCCAAGTTATCTATAGTTTCATGAGAGCTGAATGATGATTAGTTAAGCTCAGTGCAAAGGCACTGAAGAACTCTGTATGCTGGCTGACCAAGTTGCCTATGGTTTCATGAAAGCCGAATGATTGGCTAAGATGTCTACAATGCTGTCACAACGGCCCACCCACGGACTTCTGCTGCCTGAAGTCCAAGGTTGGCCCTTGTTCCTATCCCAAACCCAGGGATTCCTCTTCGTTGCCACCACTCCCTGTCTTGCTGGTTTTTCTTGTCTAGGCAGGGAGATCATAGACAAGATGAAATCAAGGAACAATAATACCTCTTTTCTCTACTCTAGAGAAGGTTCTTGATAGCTGACCAAAGCAGGCGATTTCGAGGCAAGGTTGAGAAATAACAGAAGCTTTTGTTTCAATTTTAGGATCTCTGTCACTTGAGAAGGTAAAACATTCCCAGGTTCAGCTTAAGGATTATACAAATACATTCATTCAGAGCACTTAGAAATAAAACCATAAAATCTAACGCAATCTAACTACACATTCCCTAACTACTACATGTAGACTAACTTACAGTCTCTGTAGATGGAATCAGAGTCTTTTTGGATCCTTTTTGGAGGCCTCTGGATAAGGTTGGCTCCTCCCAACCCTTTGGTATCACAGATTGTCTTTTGGGGCATTTCATGGTTGTGTAGGCCATCAGGCCCAGAGCTAGGCCATGGGGTCAGAGTCCATCTTAGCTAGCTCCATCTAGCTGGCCATGTGCTCAGCCAGTCTGACTCAGAACAAAGGAAGGATAAAGAACTTTTAAAAGTCCTTCTTGTTGATTCCTGATTGGCTCTGCCAGTGCCCAATCAGAGTGGCTATCTAGCCAGGTGATGTGACATCATGTTTATTTAATGAGGGTCTCCCACCCACTCCCCATTCCCAAATAGGGAGTGGAATTCTCCAATACTTATCCTGTGAGTTGTGAAGGTGAGCTCCCATGCTGGCATATCAAGCCAGCATGACAAATGCCTACAGCCTTTTACAGGAAGTAACATCAGTTTGGATCTAGAGGTGACTCTCCTTTCTTTGCAGTAGTCTAGAAGATCCCCAAGTCTTGGGACCCTTTTACTCTACACAATTATAAAGCAATAATTCCATGTCCTATGTAATTCTGGAATTTGCAGTTTAGGGAGGGGTATTTAGAATTCTCAGTTAGAGAGCTCTAGTTCCTCAACAAACTACATATCTCTGAATTCTATAGAAAGCAGCTATGGCAGTTAAAGTGGAATCACAGTGCTATAACCATGTAACGTGAAAGAGCCATTAGTCATCTTCTGATTTCTTTACTACAGTCTCCATTCTGATTAATTCCATTGTCACTTGAGGCCTGTGCAGTGTGATTGCAGCTGCATAACAACATCTATGGCCATACTTTATCACATGACGTTATCTCCGTCCCTTTGCCAGCTTTTATTCAACTCGTCATTGGAGCGCAGATTTTCATTGATGGAGAAATCCCATCTATGACTGCCAATATTGCTGTTGTTTCATCACTGCTCCAAGTGTGATAGGTCTCTTCTGGTTCAGTTCCAGGGATGCAGTCACATGGCATGAGGGGGCCTGATAGTAAAATACAGTAGATTCCTCCTCTCCCCCTCCTGCTGGTTACTCCAAAGCTGGTTGACTCCATGCTGCTTTGTAAAAGTGATTGGGAGCAGGGAGGAGAATAAAGACACTTCATGCTGCGTGACTGCACTCATTCTAGAACTGAACCAAAGACTATTGCACCAGGGGCAGCAGCAGGGGTTGACAAATGGACACAGTTGCATGAATGGAAGAGAGGTGTGATAATGATGAACGTTGTAGGACCAGTATGTTCCAATTTCCTTTACTATCATAACTGAAGGGAGACATGAGGCTGGTGTTATAATCCCCTGAGCCAAGATATAGCAAATCTATTTTGGTGTCTTTCTCACTCACTGTAAAGTTGTAGAAACCCTCAATCTTCAGAGAAAGGAGATCTCTTTCGGCAGGCCTTTCCTAATTAGATCCCGGCCTCAGGGGATCCTGGCCTCTTCTAGCCTGCTGGCCATTTATTATATTTTATTGTTTTTATAGTTTTAAATGTGATTTTAGATTAGTTGTTTTTAATTTATATTTGTTTAATTTTTTTTATGGGGGAGGGTGGGAGTGGGGGTGTTTAGGGATTTTATTTGTATTGTATTTTAAATTTTGTAAGCCGCCCCGATTGTTTTAACAGAGGGGCGGGGTATAAATAAATTATTATTATTATTATTATTATTATTATTATCAGACAGGCACAAATAAAGCGTCCCCATCTCACAATCTCCTCTCCTGCCCCACTCCTGTCCCTATAGCAATTAAAAAAAAATTTTCAGACCTACCTTGGTCGTGCTATAGAAACTGCTCCCGTCCCTCTGGCAGTCCATGAGTAAATGGAGCTCTCATGGAGCCCCATTCACTCCTGGAAAGGAAATCCCAGCCATTCTCATGAGAGAACGATCACACGGGAAATTCAAAAGTTAAAAGCAAAATAAACATCAAAAAGAAAAACCAAGCCCCAAAACACATTTTTGAAACCCCAAGTAGCCCAGGGAGGTTGGGGGAAAGTGTGTCACTTACCTTGATATCCTGATCTCAACCGGAAGTGTTCAGCATGGACCTCCCACTGTGGCTGGCATCACGCCAGCATAACGGGGCACCTTTTCGCTCAACCATCATTCCGTTACAGAAACTGAACAATGGGTCAATTCACGGCCCAGTCTGTGAATAGAAAGGAGCATGAGGGGGACGGAAAGGGTACGGGAGCATAACGCCACAGGGACAACGACGTCTGAAAGGGAAGCCCTTTGTTGATTTCCTGTTTTCCCTGTGTTGGCAGATTAAGGTCATCTGATAATCTCCAAAGAGCTGTGTGATCAAGTGCAGTGTGCTGCACTTTCACACAAGAATCAGTACCATGTAGAGATTCTCTCTGGTTTCTCAGATAAAATCCACAGCAACATTTCAAGAAGAGAGGCAGTAGCCTTTGAGCACCACTGGCAGGAACTGCCCCGATAGGAGTAGAAGCAATACAAATTGGTTTTCCCAATACTCTGTTTATGCAAGTGGTCCAGAAGGATACCATGATCAGTGACAGAAAAAGCAGCTAAAAGATCCAGGAACCGGACCAGCCCTGAGGCTGGGTAGACTCAGGCAGCTACCTCAGACAAAAAAAGTTTGGGTATCATGAAAAGGTAGCAAACAACATATTTAATTTCTTGCTATATATATTTTTAACTGCCAGAAATGGCAACCAATGATTGTGGGATTTCCTGCCTCATGTGCCAAAAATATCTGATTGTGATTGGACAATGGAGGATGGGAAGGAAACATTTCCTGCATTACTCCAAGTGGCAAAATATCTTGGGTCTACCTGTCTAGCAGAATCCCCTTATTAACCAAAGCAAGACTATCAATCCAGAGCAACCAAAGAAACATCTTTCCTAAACCCAGCCAGGCGCCATGAACCCAGGCAGATAAACTGTTCCATTCAGGGGGGCTTAAAGATTATTATAAAGCTCACATTTTTTCCCTTTGAAACATCCTATACATTCTTGTTGAAAGCAGGTAAATAAATTCATTCAATAAATAAAGTGCATAAGTTTAGCTTTCTCTTCAATGAACCCACCCCATACATTTGGGAATATATAAATCATCTTTAACATACATGTCTAAGGAGTACAAAGGATCTTTTAATGCAAAAGATAAAATAGGTTTTAAATACTCACTAGAAATACAAGGCCTTTGTTGTATGGGGAACGGAATTTGGCATTTGAAGTTATGGGTGACAACAGCTGAGATGAGTGCATGTAGATAAAATCTTCTGAGATGAGGAGTACTTCTCTTTCGCTAGGAGTAGGTTAAAAGAAAAAGAAGAAAAAAATAGCTGTGGAGGTCATTCAGCATTCAAAGTACAAAGTGGGAAACTTGTCTTCCGTAGGAGGAATGGGCCCCTCTAAATTCTCTCTCAGAGAGCTGGCACATCAGTCCTTCTTTGTTCCCATGTTTCATCTTTCCGTCTTATCCTGTGCCTGTTTCTTTTTCTTTTTCTTCTTTTAAAATGTAACACATTTTCCAGTCACAATGCTCACTATGCCCCTCTTCAATAACGTTGCTTAGTGAGACAAGGCTGTTACGGGCAGGGCTGAATTGAATAAATAAGCTACAGTATAGAACAGGATATTGTGTAGTAATGTTTTTTGAAATATTTTTGAGGCAGAGACATGGTTGCCCCATTCCTTTTGAAGGATAGCCTCTGAGCAAAGTACACAATGGGTGTTCGTTCATCATATGACAGAGGAAGCAGGAAGCATAGGCCGGAATCCCTTTGGTGACTTACTAGATTTTCAGACAACACTGTTATAGTGTTACTATTCCACTTTATTTGCTATGGCTGCCTCCTGTTGAATCCTGGGATTTGCAGTTTAGGGAGGGGCATTTACAACTCACAGCCAGAGAGATCTTAGGCCTCACTAAACTACAAACCTCAGAATCCCACAGCAGGAAGCCAGAGCAGTTAAAGTGGAATAGTAACGCTACAATAGTGTAGTCTGAAAATCTCCTTAGTTGTCTTTCTCATTTCACAATTATAGCAGTTTGATCCCAGTTTAACTGCTGTGGTTGCATCCTATGGAATCCTGGGATTTGTAGTTTGGTGAGGCACTAGAGCTCTCTGACTAGAGACCTTATTGTATGAGCCCCATTCTTGCTGCAATCACATTAGCAAAAGTAAGTGGATACATACAGGTTTGGGAGCCTTCAGTATCACACGTCCCTTCAGTAGCTCGACTGGGGCTGTTTAAGCCATTGACAGTCCCTTGGCTCTCTTCCAGACTCCCCCTTAACCCCACCTCCCCTACCCAGCATGACTTTCATGTTTTGTGTTTTATTTTTATTTTTAGTTGTAATGCCATTTAGCAACTATGTCTGCAATTTAGTGAAACCAAAAAGAAAAGGAAAGAAAGTGGGAGGAAAAAGCCCCAGCCTGTTTGGAAATAGCGAGGGGGAGGGGGGGAGAGGAGGAGACTGAGACCACTTCTTTGCCCAACTGGAGAAATTTTTGCACCTGAGGACTTGTGGCACAACAGCACGATTGGGAACTTATTGACAAGTGTTCCCTGTCAATGGCAAGGCATGCCCTAAGCAGCAGCGATTTGGAGGCAATGTCATGTGATAAGCATCACCAAAGGTGCTTCTATCCAGCTTTAATTCTGCTTTAAAAGGCTCATGTGATAAAGTCTTAGGAGTCCTAAATACACCACCAAACTACAAATCCCAGGATTCCATAGATTACACTCATGAGATCAAACTACTAAAACTATATAATGTCTCTCTCTCTCTGGCTTTTCTTCACAAACAAAGATTCAGGAAGGACTCATCCCGCGCTTTCTGCAAGCGTGCTGATGACTGAAAAGGCCAATCCAAGATAAACAAGTCCGGTTGTATTAAGCACAGCAGAAGGTCTCCTTGGGGTGATGTTTCCGGGTTATGATTCTTTCTGCATTGTCATTTCCCTTCAAGACTTGTTCGGCGTGAATTCTCAAATAAGGCTGCAGCATTGTGGATAGTGCGTCCCCATGCCTCCCGATGTGAGGCTAGGGTGGACCATTGTTGGTGATCAATTTGGCCAAGCCTGAGATGTTGTTTCAGGGAGTCCTTGTATCGCTTTTTTGGAGCACCCCTCTTACACTGACCCATGGCGAGTTCACCGTAGAGTAGTATTTTTGGGAGGCGATGGTCCTCCATCCTAGAAACGTGCCCTGCCCAGCACAGCTGTGTTCTCAATATCATGGCCTCAAAGAGACCTATACTCGGGCATACACCATGTGGGTACTTTTTGAGACATTGGGCAAAGTATTATCCAGTTGTTGCAAAACTTCCAACTCCACTACCTCAAAAGTAACTTGTTACAGGTTCTAACTTGTTACTTCCAAGTTCTGTTTCTGAGTTGTGAAAAATTAGGAGAAATCCTCTCCTGGAGGCAGGAACCCTAAATTCCACAGTTCATTTCATGTCTGAGACATTTCCATATCAGAGGG
Source organism: Gambelia wislizenii (assembly GCA_030847615.1). Taxonomy (NCBI): domain Eukaryota; kingdom Metazoa; phylum Chordata; class Lepidosauria; order Squamata; family Crotaphytidae; genus Gambelia; species Gambelia wislizenii. The sequence continues at coordinate 341,204,342 of JAUMIR010000003.1, forward strand.
CAGATGTAACATGTAGTAGAGAAGCAACATCGGGTAGGGGCATAAATAACCCTTTCCTCACATGCTACTTTCTCTCCATAACCTGCTCTTCTCATCTGCTTTCCCTCCAGCTGTCCAATTTGTGTTTTGGGAGATTATTAGACACTGGGGAACACAGCAAAATAACGCGTTCCTAACCACATCAGAAGATCATAAGGAGAACTGAAAGGGGGACATTTTCAAATGCCCGCACCCTCAGCTGCCACGGATGAGGCTTCCTCTTTTCATTGATGGGGACAAGCCGCCAATACAAAGGGATGCCTTACTCACGGCCATGCTACGCCCCCAGAATGCAGAAGGACATCATCGTCTGATAATATTGCCCCTTCCTGTTCTCGTCGCAATCTTCTGACGCAGTTTTTGCCATGTCTGATAATCTCCTTCATTGTAAAGGCAGATCACTTACCCCAGCATGTTTTCCTAGCTTTTCCTGGACTCAGCTAAATAGGCAATTGAGTTGAGGAGATCTAGGATTTTAATTTTATGAGGGATATAATAGGAAAGGGATTGTCTATTATGGGAGTTTGTTTTTAATTTATTTTATGTGTGTGCCTGGTTTTCATTTTAATGTCCTAAGAATATTTTTGGACAGAAGCAAACAATTTTTTTAAAAAATCTAATTTTCTCCAGAGAACCATTTGACTAGGTACGTACAAGGGGGAATGCCACGGAGGATACCCATCTTTCCAATTATACTACACTATTTAGTATTGGGGTTGGTATATTTGCTTTCAGGCTGATATGCTTTCCTCACACCTTCAGTCAGTTCTACACAGGGAAAAGAATTATATGCCACAATGTGGCTTAATCACAGATTACATACCATGTACTTAATAGCAGGGAATATGTAATGTTTGCTGATCTTAGATAAGGTTAATGTCCCCCTCCCTGCCTGCCACACAAAATGTTTCAAACCCCACCCATTCATGCTTCACCAGTGATTCTTAAAGTAAACTTACAAAGAAAATGAAGAGTTTAATCCTTCTTTCTCAAATTCCTTCTTGTAATTCATAGGGTCACCAGAAGTTGGCATGTCATTTGAAGGCACAAACTCACACATATCAAAGAGTTTGAAATTGTTCTACAAGACTGAACTCTTAGGAAACAGTACTACACTTTTTGTGCACTGAGGATGAGTCCCTCTTCAATTTTCACTTCACCAGTGAGTGGCAAAGGGTCTACTCACAACATGATGAAGTCTGGATCCAACCCAATCTCTCTCTCTCTCTCTCTCTCTCTCTATATATATATATATAAAACACTTGGGTATGTTTCTGATCCCGGTGTGCTGATTGGCTGCATAGGAAACATACCCAAGCAATCCCCTCCCTCCTCTCACTCCCTCAGCCAATCACCACCCACATGCAAATTCCCTCTCCACCTCACAATCCACTTCTGCCACTCAGTCTGCATCTACACCCCCAGCCTCACAAGGGCCCCTCCCTCCCTCTGTCACTCACCACCCACATGTAAAACTATAATGGCGTATGTTACGCTGGGTACAGCTAGTTTATTATTTAATTTATTTTATGTAAAATATTTTTGTCCCACAAGAGCTCCCAAGGTGGCTTGAAACCATGAATAAAAGAGCTACATTAACATTCAAACAAGCAATTAAAAAGTGGTAGAAGTCAAATCACTGTGCTGTAGCAGAATAATCATTACCCAATACTTGGATGACAAAAAAACCTGTGTGTGTGTGTTTGCAGCTCTTAGGCAAGTTATATTTTGGATTCATATCATCATGTAATCATATTTCCAATTACTACGTATGATTGTGAAAGCTGGACAGTGAAGAAAGCTGATAGGAAGAAAATCAACTCATTTGAAATGTGGTGCTGGAGAAGACTTTTATGATACCATAAACTGCTAAAAAGACAAATTTGCATCCTCGAGCAAATTAAGCTTGAACTCTCTCTAGAAGCCAAGATGATTAAACTGAGACATTTATTTATTTATTTATTTATTTAAGTTATTTATACCCCACTCTTCAGCCACAAGGCTATCAGAGCGGCTTACAAATTGTTTTAAGCAATAGCAATTTGCACATCTATACTGCAAGAAGCAGCTTCCAATGTATGTTAGCATACAGTAGCACCCCCACATCCGCTGATTTGCCAACCACGGATTCAATTATCCATGGTTGGCAATGGAGGGGGAAGGGAGGAGAGGAGGAATTTCACCTCCCCTGTCCCTTCCCCTGGGAGGGCTCCTGGTCACCAAGGGGGCAATTGTGGGGGGGGGCAAAGGGGGAAAGGAGGGGGAGGTGTGATCAAGCCTCCTTCCCTTTCCCCTACACCCCCACAATCCCCGCTGCTTAGTTATTACATGTGGGATGATAAAGATTTTTTTAAAATTATGTCACTACCATAAATATAAAGGTTGACAGATCTAGAACAAACAATGAAATCTCACACTAATAACTCATTCTGTTTGAAAAGTGATCCCAGAAAAATGCTCAAGGCTTAATATAAATTATATTTTGTTCTGCACACAAGATGTTTCCTTCATGAAAACATCAAGAGATCATTCTAAAACAAGAACGAACATCCAAACCGATGTAGTACTGAATTTAAGAAGGCAACATTGTAATGAATCTGGCCTTGTGAGAAACTTGTTGCCTTTTAGCACTGACAGTTGAAGAAAAATATAGCTCTTGTTAAGACATGGAGATTTTCAGTAATTGCTTTGTTTTTTCTTTAAATGTACAAGCAATTTGAACATTTAAAGGAAATAACAAGTCTTGAAATCACATACTTGCATTGCTCAGACACAGAGTGGCTAAGATATAACACTGTACTTACTCCTGCTTACTTCCATTGATCCCATCAATGGAATTGCCAAGGGGTTATCCTCCCTTCTTCCTTCTTCCTGCAGCTCCCTGGAGAAGGTTTTTGGCACCATGGAGGGCTGCAGAGTTTGATGTGTGAACATATGTGTGTGTGCATACATGCATGTGCACGCAAAACCATTAGAATCAGGAAAAGACGTATATTGCTGGATCCTGGCCAAACTTCCCAGGGTTTCCTGGAGAAAAGGAATTATTGTTAAAGAAGTTCTAAGGGATAATGTAAATGGGGAGAAGGTACAGAATGGGCCAACTGAAAGGATCAAGAGACTGGAACAACTCCTCTATGAGAAATAGATAAAAAGCCAGGAGCCCTTAAACTTATGACTTTATTAGACCACCCTCCAGAAATGTTCTTTTGCTGGCATATTCTGAACCATTTTTATGCCAGCTAAATAACCCCCTTTATCAGACTTACCTTAAAGAGGCAGCCCCAGTATAAACAGAGCACGAATGGAGCTTCGTTTACTTCCTGGTTTGAGATCTTGCTGATTCTTGCAAGAAGATGTAAGTGTGGAAAATTTTAAAAATAAAGCAAAATTAAGACATAAAACATTTACACAAGCACAGAAATATACTTTAAAAGTTCAAAGTATACCGGGGAGATTCATAAAAAGCACATCCCCTACCTGGCTGTCACGATCTCATCCGGAAGTGTTCTGTCATTGACGCTGTATTCACATGAGCACAATAACACATGGTTTCAAATGCCGGCAATGCTGGCACAAAAGTGCCATGGAAGACCATCAAATGAACCTGAATGGTAAAAGATTCTGCAAGCATTTGCGGGGGAACAGAAACAGAGGGGTGTTACTGTACTCATATCATGCCTATGGGCTTCTTTTCAGTGTCTAGCTGGCCCTTAGGCTAGACAGGACTCTGGTGAGATCCATTCAAGCTAACAAATGTTAATCAAAAAAATGTTACTCATTTGTAACATGAGCCTATTATTTGTTACTCACTCATAATCAGTCAAGGAACTTATCAATACATTTCTGTCCATGTTACTTTCACAAGAAAAAAAATCAATTAAAAAGGCCAACCCCATTCCAAGTAATACAGAAATGGAGGTATTTACTGTATGTTATTATTAAACTGCTCAAGTAACAACATTTCCCCTTGTTACCCAAACAGAAAATAAAGGAATCCATTGTTACTTTTAATGCATCACTTCCAAGCTATGGCTTGTCTTATATGAAGCAGGAGGCAGACATTAGGCAGAGTCAACCAAGGCCACACTAGGATAGCGCAGCTAGGTGCCAAAAGAGAGAACCTGGTGCCAGTTACACGACAATTTTTGTCACGGGGCTTACCGTGACTTCCTGATCCCATATTCGTCCAATGCTGTTTAGACGATTTTTGTCACTCTTTAGGAAATCCTGGAAGATCCCGTGATTGGTATTTACACATCAAAAGTTCCATTTCTTTTTATTGGTCTCGTACTCTTATATCCCATGCTTTTGTTGTTTACACATGTTTAGCCTACCAGGATATATATTTTTTTGGCTGTCAATCAAGGATGCGATTACTCGTGTTTTCACAACCTCGCTGATGTACTTCCTTTAGAGTTCCATGCCACAAGCAATGCTATTGGCTGGCTGGTGGGGGGGGGAGAAAGGGGGCAGAGGCTTGTGTTTGTCCTGTCTCCTAAAAATGTTAACCCTTTAAGCAGAGGCGGAAGGTATTTTGAAAGACCCAGAATGTGATCTTTCGCTCAGACGCAGGAACAATTAAACCCTGTGCTTTCCTTTTGAAATCAAGCTGAGTGTGTGTGGGGGGAGAGGCTTGGGATTCCTTTTAAAATGTTAATGCTTAAAGCAGAGGCAGCTGCAGAGTGAAGATTTCAAGCCAGTGACACACAGGCATTTTGAAAGACACAGATGCTGGCATTTTTTTACTGTGCCTTGTGGGGGGGGGAATAAAAGTGTGTTCATTCGCTCAGACACTTGAATATTTTACTGGGCCTTGGGGGAGAGGGTGATGAATGTTTGATTATCCGTTCAGACCCAGAGAGGGGATCCAGGCAGGGAATGAATGGGCGACCCTCTGCCCACCACGATCTCTTTGTAACATGCAGTTGAGGAAGAGGTTAAAGCTAAAGGGTTTGCAGTGTAGAAATCCATTTAAAAAGGCGATTGAGTACATGCACACACACACAAACCTACATGCAGCTAGAAGGGATGCCTTTGTTTTCAGCTGGTGAGGCTGGATCTGTTGAACAGGTGACTGACCCCTCCTTTTCTGGTCGCTGATCTCTAAGCCCGCCCCCAGTCACCATTTCCGTTCATCCCCTAGTACCGAGATAGCTTGTCCCGGGCTGTTTACATTTCCGATTTTCCGAATCCTCCAGTGACTTTTTAAAAAACCGGCACAAACCGCGGGACTGGAAGTCCCATAGATTGAGGGATAAAAGGTGGGCCCCCTTCCGAAAATCACGTACCTGACCCGATGTACGTGTAAGCAGCCAGGGTTCGACACGAATTTTTCCCACTACATTTTCATCGTGTAAACGGCACCCCTGTAATCCCTAAAGTGGGATGGGAACACTCTAGACTAGAGCATATTGTGCCCCTCTGGAGGGTCTCAGCCACCATTTTAGCAGCCAGATGTGTCAGCACATTACTCCTGCTCATTCTTTGGGGCAATTTTATTCAGGGGGCTGCTTCAGGATGGAGCCTCCCTGGAACAGCACTAAAGAGATGGTTCCAAGTGTGTGTGTGGGGGGGTTGGGCTAAAAATGTTTCAGGGGGCAAATTTCTTTTAAGGGATATGGGAAATGATTGGGGTGGGGTGGGTCTCAAGAGTTACACTAGATCCTCCAAAGGGCTGTATGTGGTCAGTAAGTCACATGGTTTCCACCCCTGCATTAAACCAACTTGCCAGCTGGCTTGAGGTTTGGTGGAAGATTCTCTCCCATTACCAATGACGAAGAAAGCTTCAACTGCCTGCCTAATCCCCTTTTAAAGGTTGAGAGGAAGGTCCCATCTTGGCAGCAAGATGTCTTTCACCAGACCTGTGTTTTGATGGGTACCCTATAAAATCTAGTAGGCATATATCATGCTTGCTTCCCCTTCTTCCTCCACTCCTTGTTTGAGCGTGTACAGGTGGCAGGAAGATCATCTTGATGCATAAGGAGAATGAGGGACAGCTGCTGAGATAAATGATTGTCAGGATGAAGGCAGTAGTGTCCATGAAGGTGGAAGCCACCTCTTCTTCAACTGGCATGTATATTAGAATTCAGCTTCTCCAGCTCTGCTGTAACCTTTCACTTGTCTTCAGATTTATAGGCCAGTTTCACTTTTGGAGTTACTGCAGACAAAATTGCATCAGCTTAAAGCCATCTAAGCTCTGGTTGTTAATCACAGGAATATAAAGATGCCATAGACTAGCTAGAACATCAGTTCAACACAGGAAAATGCTGACTTGCAGCTTTCAGGTGCATGTTGACTTCCACAGATAAGGGGTTGCTATTAAGAGGGTATACCAGCAAGTCCACTGTACCAGGATTGTTAAACCTGGTGGCTCACAAGAACATCAGGGAGAAAACTGCCAGTGTGAGCCATTCACAGTACAATACTTTTCATGTAACATTTTAAAAAATCTTTCTTTAAACCAAACCGCTCATCTTTGTGCAGCAATTTTTGCATACCCACCAACTGTCCCAATTTGGCAGGAAAGCTTAATCCTTTGTTGACCCACTTTTTCAGCTGCTTTTAGAATGTCTTGGTTTCTTTCTCTTCTCCCACTTCCCCCCTTTGTTTTCAGCTTACTTCAGTAGCTGCAAATTGAGTTCAAACTGCAAAAGGAGTTTGCCTTAGGCGAGGACAGGAGGAGTGCGGGGGGGGGGACCTTGCCTTTCTCAATAGGCTCTGGCAAAAGTAAACTGCTGCAACATCTCCTAGTTTGTCTGTTTGTCCTCAATGATAACCTTTCCTATTTTGACCATACTTTGTTGCTTCACCACATATATCCCGGTTTTCACCTGTGAAATATTGGAGGTTGAAAAAGTTCCAACCTTGGTTGGATTTCCATTGAAAGAGGAGGAATTCTATTAGCATGATAACAGTATGAATGAGAAACCTCCATGAGCTTCAGTCAACAAGAGCCCTACTCAAGTTTTGCAAACTCAGGGCTGTGACTTTTTTTTAATCACTCTTTTCCTACTGTCTTCCATTATCATCTTTTCCAACAAATCACACTGTGTCTCACGATATGTCCAATATATAACATTCGTCACATAGTCAGTCCAGTGTATATTTAGGATTGTGCGTAGACAGCGCTGATGAAAGCGCTCGAGGAGTCGTAGGTGGTGGCGATAGGTAACCCATGTTTCAGATCCATAAAGGAGGATAGACAGTACGATGGCTCTATACACACTAATTTTTGTGCTTTGCCTCAGGTGTTTATTGCTCCAGACTCTTTTGTGAAGTCTTCCAAATGCACTATATGCCTTTGCTAATCTGTGTTCGATCTCTTTGTCAATCTTGGGTGGTCCGCCCTGGCCTCACATCGGGAGGCATGGAGACGCACTATCCACAATGCTGCAGCCTTATTTGAGAACTCACGACGAACAAGTCTTGAAGAGAAACGACAACGCAGAAAGAATCACAACCCAAAAACATCACCCAAGGAGACCTTCTGCTGCACTTTTTGCAACCGGACTTGTTTATCTCGGATTGGCCTTTTTAGTCATCAGCGCGCTTGCAGAAGGCGCGGGATGAGTCCTTCCTGAATCTTCGTTTGCGAAGAAAAGCCAGAGAGAGAGAGAGAGAGAGACAATTTAGTCATCTTGCTTCTAGTGCAAGTTCATGCTTGATTTGCTTGGGGCTGTTTATTTCTTTTTTTTGGAGGCTGATCGTGTTCCCTAATTTTAAAGTTGATTTACAAATATGTGAGTTGAGCATAGGTGGAGGCATGCTGCTTAAACACTCCAGTAGCAAATTCCAGAGCCTTACATAAGGGGCCCTTTCACACTATGTAATTATAGCACTGTTTCCACTTTAATTGCCACAGTTCCATCCTATGGAGTCCTGGGATTTGCCACTTAGGGAGATTTATGTAGAACTCTAAAGCCAGAGAATTCCTCCAGTGCCTCACCAAACTACAGACCCCAGGATTCCAGAGGATAGGGCCATGGCAGTTAAAATGGAATATAGCCCTTAACTCAGATCTCCAGAGAGAAACAGACAAAAACTTAAAATTCCTCCACAGTTCACCTAGCCAAAATGTCATCTCAGTTGTCTGTGTCTCTCCCAGTCTGTTTCTCTGACTCAGAACTGACATTTCTATTTCACTAGATGGGAAGATACTCCTTCTACCCTTATTCTCTCATCATCTGTTCCTGTTCAAAATGTTGCAGAAACAATCTTCTAAGAACGATTTCCCACTGAAAGGCATCACTAGAATATGTGGACATTATTTTGCAAAAAATCTTTGTAGAGGCTTGAACAAAACTAGAATGAGGGCTGCAATGTCAAGGTTCAATTTCAGGCAAACAGATCCTCAAGGGAAGGGAGGGCCCTTCACCTACTGCTCATTGAAGCTGTTGAGATTTCTGGCCTTAGTTTAGCCCTGCTTGTGATTGCTGCAGGAATTAGCCAGCTCATTTCTTGTGGTCTTTCCCTACCTGTCAACAGAGCATGCCAGGTATGTGAACACCACAGGCTCATATCTAACCACCTGGAAAGCTGTTCCAGTGGATGTTGTGGAGGGTGGGTGGGCAAGCCGTATTATGCTGCCAAAGCCTGATGCATGAGACTGATTTTGCTGAGATGTTACGTGGGTGGTAATGTGCCATTAAGCAAACCAAAATTATTCAAGTAGAAGAGAACTAAATATATCTTTCTCCAAACAGACAGCATGCATCTTGTTCCATTTTACAGTACAAAGTCATACCCTCCCAAGATTTCACTGATGAAAACTGGGAAACGTGTGGCTAAGCAACATCAGAGTGTGATCAAGACAGCAAAAGTTATTATTGAAAAACAGACAAGCTAGGAGAGGCTGCAGTAGTTTGCTTTTGCCTGAGCCTACTGGGAAGGACAAGATTCTGCTCCTTTCTCTCCCCCCGTTTTGCAGTCTGAACTCAGTTTGCAGCAAAAGCTGCTGCACAAAGATGCAGGGTTTGATTTAAAGAAATATATTTTTTGAAATACTGAATAAACCCAAACAAGAGGACCAGTTAAAGCAGTACAAGTCATGGGTGCTTTGTTAACCAACTGTCCAACATTTTTCAGGCAGCCATGTTAGAAAAAGTCACAAAAAGTAAGGACTGTATGTTGGTGGTAAAACACATGCTTTGTATAAAGAAGTGTCTAAGTTCAATTCTTGGCATCTCCAGTTTAAAAATTATCAGGCAGTAGGCCTTGTGACAGACCTCTGCTTGAGGTTTAAGTTGAGCTGAAGCCAGAGAGTAGAAATACTTGTCTAGCTGGACAAACAACCTAACTTGGCATGGGGCTTCATTACATCGTTAGAATTTGTTCCCATTTTACTGTGAATTACACTATCACCATAGATTTGGTTTAAGGTAATATCTAAATGCATGAATGCTTTAGGGGGAATATAGAAAAATTAGGACGAAACCCCTTTTCCTTGTATTTTGAGGGGTAGGAAGGTGGGCTCTCCCATCCCTGAGATCTCACATAGTAATTCCTGACCAAAATTTTGGACTTCACAAAAGAATGTTAATAAACTGGAATATTCTGCTGAATTACAAACCTCTTTTATTCCATTTGTTTATTTGTATTTATTTATTTAAAAATACTAGTTTTCTGCATAAATTCACAACATGATGTATGATAGCAATCTGGTAACTTAGACAGTAAGTTTTTAATTTTTAATTTTTGCATTTGTCTTTGAAACACATTTTGTCTCAATCTTACTTTCTATGCATGAGATCATGAAATCTTAATTTAGGGTTGCCAGAGTGAAAACTCGAGATACCTCCTGTAACTTCAATGTTTACACAGAAGAGGGAATTTCAACAGGGATTGCTTGTTACTTGGTTATGTGACAAGCAACACTTGCTGAAATTCCCTCTTTTACACAACCATTAAAAGTACAGGAAGTGTCTCCAGTTTTCAGTCTGGCAACCCTAATTAATACTGATTCCATAGCAGTTCCTTAGACATCCATTACACTTTTACAAACCCAGACCATTTATAATATTCACAAGTGCTATTGTTGTCCAGAATGTGTGATGTCATACTTAGAGGAGATACAGACATACCTCAGTGAACAAAGCATCTGATGAAGACGTGTTTTCTTTTTACAAAGTCTTTTTACATCAGCCCAGCCCCAATTTTCCTCCTTGTTTTCTACTTAGCTGGAAGAATTTTTAGCAACATTGGCATTGGGAGGATGGTGCAGGAGGGCTAGAGAAACACAGACTTTGAATATCATGTTGTAGCAGTGTGTCTGCTGTAAGGAAGGCAAGAAAGTTTAAGCTGGGAAATAATAGGATTCTACTCTAGTTGATCCTAGTGTAGCTGTGTGTACCTACCTAACACCCTTATTGCCCTACACTGTATAGCACTATTATTCCCCTTTAACTGCATTGGCTGCCTCCTGTGGAATTCTGGGGTTTGTAGTTTAGTGAAGCCTAAGAGCTTTCTGGCTGAGAATACTAAATGCCCCTCACTAAGAAGAATACTACGCGAGGACATTTTTGAGTGATTGTACCGTGACATAACGAAGCAAAAGTATTGCGGAATACAACCCTTACCTACTACACATGCCCTCCATTCCGTTTCTGCAATGGAACGACAGGTTTTCAAAGTGCTACACGCAGACCACACACCATATGATAACCACGCCTCCCACGATCTCCCCCTCCTGAACCTTTAGAACGTCATTTCCTCTAGTTTGTATGCACATGCGCCCCTTTTAAATTAATCTATTGTGTCACTCTGCAAATCCTTAATTCAGCTCACATGGAATTCTGTTCTGTCAGCTTATATGAGCCTTTCAGGCAAACTAGGCAGTGTGTTGCTCTTATAATTAGCAGGTCATTAGTTTGAGACTGGCATGACGGAAACCTTTCTTTTAGCATTTTAACATTTCCTCCCCCCTCCTCTCCCCCCACGCCTAAAGACTTATGTTTGTTTTTTAAGATACTAAACTAAGTAGCTGATACAGGATTCCGGCCAATACTTTTTAAAAGTCTACTTTCTGTTTCAAGGTGGCATTTTTTAAGTGATCATACATTGCATCCAAGCAACTGTTAATGGCTTTCCTTTCTTTCCCTTGCCTTATAAACATCAGGCCAATTTAACCACCCACATTTGCACCTTTGGGAGCAAAAGGGGATTTTAATTGCACTGCCAAGGAAGAAGAGAAGGGAGGGTGAAATGCTAAAATGCTAAGAATGATAAATGGAGGAATAAAAGTTTGCCCTATGTCAGCATCAAACTGATAACCTTCTGATTATGAAACCAAGACGCTCCTTAGTTTACCAGCACAGCTCACACAGGCTAAGGCAGCAGAAAACCAAGGGTTGGTAGCAGATCCCTGATAGGAATGGAGCAAGTTTTTCAAATCACTAAGGGAGAATACATCTCTCTCTCTCTCTCTCTCTCTCTCTCTCTCTGGTTTTTCTTCACAAACAAAGATTCAGGAAGTACTCATCCCATGCCTTCTGCAAGTGCGCTGATGATTAAAAAGGCCAATCCAAGATAAACAAGTCTGGTTGCAGAAAGCACAGCAGAAGGTCTCCTTGGGTGATGTTTCCGTGTTGTGATTCTTTCTGCATTGTCATTTCTCTTCAAGACTTGTTCGGTTGAGTTCTCAAATAAGACTGCAGCATTGTGAATAGTGCGTCTCCATGCCTCCCGATGGGAGGCCAGGGCAGACCAATGTTGGTGATCATGTATTTTAAATGGAAAGGAAACATTATATCAAATGCAGTAAATGCAAGTATTGTTAAATGACCGTATTGGTAAATTTAGCTGCTGTGGAATTTTGCAAATTTGGGGTTTAAAAGTTAATGGATAACCCGGGAATGAAGTTATTGGGCTGTGAGTTTGACTGCAGGAAGCGACCAGTGGAAGTTGAATGCCAGGGAAGCAGGAGGAACAAACCATTGGGGAGCTTTGGACTGAGCAGGCATGCCCACTCCTCCAACGTGTTTTTACATCAGCCAGTCGCTGTTGTGGAAAGTAACTATTGCACAGTTAATTATGGTGGTTTTAGATTGGAATGGATTCCATTTACTTGCAGTACCTGTGAATGGAATGGATTCTATTCACTTGCAGTTCCCGTTAATTAAAAAAAATGCTTCTGGGTCTCAGCACAAATTGTATAATCACCAAAGGGAGTGACATTGTCTGGTCAGAACAGTTTCAGTTGTGATACTGTTACTGAATCATTGCGCTGCAATGGATCGTGTAGTGTTCCTCTAAAACTGCAAATCCCAGGATTCCACAGGAGGCAGCCATAAATGTTAAAATAGAATAATAGTGCTATTAAAGTGTAGTATGATAAACAACAGGCAAGGTAAACAGCTACTGCCTCTAGAATCCCTTATTGAGCATGTATGAAGAGCAAACCAGAGAGAAATGGGGAAATTAGATAAGTCTGCCTCACCATCTACACCCACCCAGCATATTAAAAACAAAACAAAACACAGCATAGATCTGCTCACCAAAATGGAAATCATAAGAAAAGCAGAGGCTTATGAAAGAAGAAAAATCCTATCTGGATGCAATTTGGAAGAAGCTTCCAAGTGGTCTGTAGAAATATATACAGTTCTACCTCCATATCCACGAATTTGGTATTCAAAGATTTAAGTATTCACAGTTTGAAAATATTATTTTAAAAAATAATAATCCAGAAAGCAAACCTTGATTTTGCCATCATATATAAGTGACACCATTTTGCTATCCCATTACATATAATGGGACTTGAGTATTCACCAATCACCACCCACATGCAAATTCCCTCTCAACCTCACAATCCACTCCTGCCACTCAATCTGCATCTACACTCCCAGCCTCACAAGGTCCCTTCCCTCCTCTCACTCCCTCAGCCACTTACCACCCACATGTAAAGCAGTGCAATAATATCATGTAGCTGAACCGTGTGAAAGGAACACTGCCACTCCAAGCTCCACACCGCAAGCACTACTTGAAACCTTGGTGTATGTTAGGCTGGCTACAGCTATACCAGTTTTGTGTGTGTGTGTGTGTGTGTGTGTGTGTGTGCAAGGCTGATCTGACCAAGGCTGATCTGACTTGGTTGTTTCATTTCACATGTGGATATTATGAGTTTTGGATAAAAAGTTTGCTGAAATATGTTGAACTATTTATTTTTATTTATTTATTTTTTTGGTGGTGTGGGAACCTATCCCTATTCTTTTCATGTTATTTCTGCCTTAGGTACCAAATTTTCTATTAAAGAAATAATGCCCAGTGTTACGAGTTAAACCCAGAGCTCTGCTCTTAACACCAGGAACACATTGAGAAGCTGGAATGTGTCCAGAGGAGGGCAACCAGGTTGGTGGGAGGTCTGGAGGCCATGCCCTATGAGGAGCGGCTTAGGGAACTGGGCATGTTTAGTCTGGAGAAAAGAAGGTTGAGAGGGGACATGATAGCCATGTTTAAATATTTCAAGGGATGTCATACTGAGGATGGAGCAAGCTTGTTTTCTGCTGCTCCAGAGACTAGGACACGGAGCAATGGGCTCAAACTATAGGAAAAGGGATTCCACCTAAACATTAGGAAGAACTTCCTGACAGTAAGAGCTGTTCAGAAGTGGAATACACTGCCTTGGAGTATGGTGGAGTCTTCTTCTTTGGAGGTTTTTATACAGAGGCTGGATGGCCATCTGTCGGAAATGCTTTGATTGTGTATTCCAGGGGGTTGGACTGGATGGCCCTTGAGGTTTCTTCCAACTCTATGATTCTATGATCTACTTCAGTAATTGAGATACACTTGTACTTCTCTTCCTGCCTCCCTTTCCCTGTAGCCCAATTTAGGAATTCAAACACAGGTTAAGTCAACACACAAGGAAATGAACAACTTAGCTTTGCCTCCCTCCATAGTTGGTTTGATTGTCTGAGAAATGAAAGTTCTGAAGAGGAGAACCTCTTCTACATGTGGTCTTTACCAGAGCCAGAACCTTGAAATAATCTGAGTTCTGGCTTGCACAGAGATCTTCCACATGTAGAAACTCTCTTTAGGCCTCTCACACAATAATGAAGCTCACATGCTTCCTTCATCAACTGTTGATTTCGCCCTTCTGAAAACCCAAACAGGGCTTCTGGCTGTTTCTCTCACTCACACATAGTTCCAGATAAGCTAAGAGACACCTAGTTGCCCACTCCAGTTTCTTCAGCCTTCATGCAAATAAGGGTGAAAGGAACACTGTGCTAAAAACAATGTCTAGTTTCTAGCCAGTGTATATCCTGCAGCGCTCAAAAAAATGACAACTGAGAGCAGGAAAGAAACCCCTGTTGTCCTATCTCTGATCAATGGTTAGCAGAACTTGGCTAGTTATTTTTTTAAAAAAATGTGTAACCTTTAATTTGCTAAAATTCCCAACAATTACTTTAAAATTCAATATTTCCACCATTCAGCAACAATGTTGTTATTTTTAAATGACAGTGTTTCTAGTTACTTTAATTCATTTTTAGTGATTGCAAATTATATTCTAATTTTAATTATTTAACAAATGAAGCAATTTTTTTCTCATAGTTTTTGAAATGTAGGAAAGCAATACATTTTATTTCTTTAACAATATAGTGTAAAGGCCTGTTACCCAAATTGTGTGGGGATCGTGGGAGCCCACTTGTGTTCCAATATTTTACTGGGGAATTTTAATTAGCTCAGATTAGGCTGCAAGAGGCCAGGTAACTACGGGACCTTTGGACACATGTATACTGGTACTCACTGATGAGACTCCAAGCCAGGAAATAAAATAAAATGTTTTTTATTGAAAAATAACCTTGGAAGCATTAACACATGCACTCAAGCATCAAGGATTCACACAAGGCTAGCAAAGAAAGGAGGAAGTATTGGGATAGAGGAATAGAGTTCAAGATGATGGGCTATAGTATACCTGTCTGAAGAGCAGAGATTTGTGTAGCGAAGAAGTATGGCTATGTGTGCTGGGTGATACAGCAAACCAGCAGGGTGATGGTCTCTAGGAAACTGAGCACACTTTGGCTGTGTTTTGGGGTAGTACTCAGTACAGTAGGACCCCCATATACACAGAACCAATATCCATGGTTTCAGTTATCCATGGGACACAAAACAGAACATATACCATAGAGCCTTCCTAGAAAATCCCTGGAGAGGCATCCTCTCTAGACATTTTCTAGGTCCTCCAAGGCAACTCTGTGGTATTTTAAACTGGAAGTCCTATTATATTCAGTGGCATCCTCTGTTATCCATGGTTTCCGGTATCCGTGGTAAGTCTGGGAACTGAACTCCCGTGGATATATGGGTCCTATTGTATTTACCTTTAAGGGGTGTTTTGAGTGGAAAACAATACCTGAGTGAGTTTTCCACAGTAAAATAATGGAAGATCCAGCCTTGCTAATGGTTGTTAATATCTGAAACATTAAGTTTGATTGTCTTCAGGCAACCTTCTATTGTTAGACAGGCAAGGTGTTAGGAAAAGTCATCACAGAGTACGGTAATAGGTATTCTGGCCACTTGATTGAATTAGCAGATGACTCACTTCCAGCTGCATCTAGGAGAATTTGAAATGTTATCTGAAAATATATCAGATAACTGAAAATATCTGAAAATATATCAAATAGGGTGGAATGTATATAGCACATTCCACCCTAATGATTGTCTGAGTGGGCTCTGCATAAGTGCTTCCCGGGTGTGTCTGCTTTGTGGGAAATTTGCATGAGCTCTTCTTACGTTTTGAGCAAACCTTTGCTCAGTCCCTATTTTGGGGGAAGTCCTGGTCTACTGCTAACCTCATGAAGTGTCAGTACAAGACAATTTATGAATAATTGACAATTTAATGAATTATTAGAAGGGAGGGGGTATCAGGACATGTAACAGGCTCATATTTCAAAGTTCAGGACCAGGGAGACTGGAGGGGGCATCCAGATCTAACCCTCCAGGGGCAAGATTAGGTGTGTAGACTGGATATTTTCTCCTGAAACATAAATAGCTGAAAAACTTACAAAACAAATTTAGTCTCTGGGTAGACTAGTGGGAGTGATGAATTCCAGAGATGAGAGCTCTCCACAGAACATGCCATGTCCCCATCTAACTACCATCTGAGAAGTATTGCAAAATACAGAATGTGAGCTATGCAAAGTACTTCTGTGTCTTTTAACCTTCATATATATATATTTTTAAAAAAACCTTCCACTGAATGTCTTAATCTGCAGTATTTTCTGACCCACAATGAGAATTCCAATGTTCCAAGTGGTATAAAAATGCCACATGTCCACAGGAATATTTGTGGGAATAGCATAAAAGGTATTCTGTGATGCCCTAACACCCGGAGTCAGAAAACACATGTTGACATTTATTTATTTATTTATTTATTTATACCCCACTCTTCAGCCACAAGGCTATCAGAGCAGCTTACAAATTGTTTTAAGCAACAGCTATTTACACATCTACATTGCATTAAACAGTTTCCAATGTGTGTTAGCTAATTGCCCCCACAAGCCGGGTACTCATTTTACCGACCTACGAAAGGATGGAAGGCTGAGTGAACCTTGGAGCCCGCTGGAATCGAACTTGCAACGTGGTGACTTGCAGTACTGGCATTTAACCACTGCGCCATCAGGGCTCCTTATGACTTAGAATGCATGTTTTTAGCAGATGTCAGCCCTCCTTGTTTGAAAAGTATAAACAGTGCAGAAGTAAAACATTTTTTTTGGTATTATATTTGTCTCAGCCTTTCTTTCTTGTTTGGTTAAAAGAAAAAAACTTCTGTACAAGGCAATGAGCTGAAATTCAGCAACATTGTCTATCTAGCTGTCAATTTATAACTCAACTTTCTCCCAATATAGGAGTTATCTTTCTTCAGATAACTATGTCATAAAATGCCTACCTTTCAGGTTTGGTTCTGTGTGAATGCTGCTACAAAATGTGACTCAAGGAAATGAAACCATTTTGAAAATACCGGTATGTGTAATCTCTTTGAAAATAACCTGCCCATTTTACCATTTTGCCCCCCTCCTTGCTCAGAATCTCAAAATTATGAGTTTTTTGTTCTCATGAACAAAAATGCAATAAGCAAGGACGGATATTCTGCTTTAAATAGATCTCTCTCCTACCCCATCCTAAATTCATCATGGAAGACGCCAACTGCCATTGCTGTTCATACAAGGTACTGCAGCATCAAGTGGCTGTAGTTCCCCTGCCTGTACATGTCAAATTTTCAGTCCAGTGCTGTGTGTATGGCTATCCAAATATATTCAGCTGCCTTAGGTGGAGCAGCAAATGGCACCCTCAGATCACCCAAGTCAAGCTATCAAGTTATTTGAGCATATGAGGCAGAGAATCCCACAAGCACAACTCTCCATCCAAGGCAGTAAAAATACAATATAGATAGATTGCTAGATTTCATAGAATTGTAGAGTTGAAAGAGACCACAAGGGCCATCCAGTCCAACCCCCTGCCATGCGGGAATCACGATCAAAGCATCCCTGACAGATGGCTATCCAGCCTCTGTTTAAAGATCTCCAAGGAAGGAGACCCCACCACACTCCAAGGGAGTGTGTCCCACTGCCGAATAGCTCTTACTTTTATTATTTATTTATTATTTGTTATTAATTAATTAATTAATATTATTTATTATTTATTATTCATTCATTTATTGAATTCATACCCCCCCCCTTTCTCCTGAGATGGGATGCCTGTTTCTCTCTCTCTGGCTTTTCTTCGCAAATGAAGATTCAGGAAGGACTCATCCTGCACTTTCTGCAAGCGCGCTGATGACTAAAAAGGCCAATCCGACATAAACAAGTCTGGTTGCAGAAAGCACAGCAGAAGGTCTCCTTGGGTGATGTTTTTGGGTTGTGATTCTTTCTGCGTTGTCGTTTCTCTTCAAGACTTGTTCGGCGTGAGTTCTCAAATAAGGCTACAGCATTGTGGGTAGTGCGTCTCCATGCCTCCAGATGTGAGGCCAGGGCGGACCATTGTTGGTGATCAGTTTGCCCGAGCCTGAGATGCTGTTTCAGGGAGTCCTTGTATCGCTTTTTTGGAGCGCCCCTCTTACGCTGACCTGTGGCGAGTTCACCATAGAGTAGTATTTTGGGGAGTCGATGGTCCTTCATCCTAGAAACATGCCCTGCCCAGCACAGCTGTGTTCTCAGTATCATGGCCTCAATGCTGGTGATTCCTGCTTGCTCAAGGATAGCAACATTCATCACATAGTCAGTCCAGTGTATATTTAGGATTGTGTGTATAATGTTAAAACGATTAACCTAAAATATTAGTTTACCAAAGTTAAAAAATAATTAAATAACAATGTTAATTTTTAAAACATGATTAAAACAGTTAAAACATATTTAAAACATGATTTCCAATAAAAGATTATACAGTATGCCATTCTGTGGGTGAGAGTTGGTGTGGTGTAATGGTTTGAACATTGAGGTATGACTCTGGAGACCAGGGTTTGAATCCCCACTCAGCCAGGGAAACTAATTGGGTGATCTTGGGTAAGTCACACTCTCTCTGCCTCACAGGAAGGCAAAGGCAGACACCCTCTGAACAAATCTTGCTAATAAAACTCCATGATAGGGTTGCTATAAATCAGAAACAACTTGGAGGCACACAACAACAATACTTTGCACACAAACTACTGCTCCATAATTAAAATTCAAAGGCCTGCCTAAATAAAAATGTCTTCAACTGCTAGCAGAAAGAGAGAAGGGATGGAGGTAATAATAATAATAATAATAATAATAATAATACCCTATTGTGTTGTTGTTATGTGTCTTCAAGTAGACTGGATAAATCCACACTACACAAATAATCCATTTTGAAACTGGATTATTTGCCATGGCTCCTTCCTGAAACTTTGGGATTTGTAGTTTTACAAGGTCTTTAGCCTTCTCTGCCAAAATGTGCTGGTGTCTCACCATACTACAAATTCCAGGATTCCACAGGAAGGATCCATGGCAAATAATTATGTTTTAAACTGGATCATTTGTGTAGTGTGGGTTTGGCCTCTGACATATGGCAACCCTGGCAAGATTTGTTCAGAGGAGGTTTGCTGTCGCCTTTCTCTAAAGCTGAGAGAATTTGACTTGACCAGCAGTGGGTTCCTGTGCCGGAGTGGGGATTCAAACCCTGGTCTCCTGAAGTCCTAGTCCAACACTCAGACCACCAGACCATGCTGGCTCTCATCCGATTGTGGCCCTCCCAATTTGATGCCTGAGATGGTTGATGCCTGAGGTGGTTTCCTTGCTCTCCTTAAAGTCAGGGCCAGCCCTGGCTGCATGACATATGTCCAATTCTGTTAGGAACCCCTGTTTTTGAGCACACAGCAGATGGACTCTTACTTTTCAGAAGAAGACAGTTTGCTTAGCTTCCATCGCACCCTTGCCAGAACATTCTGCCTGAGCCAAATGATTAGGGTTCACTGCAGTTCAATCCTGAGTTAAAAATAATGAAGAACATTTTTACATAGATGATGCGAGAGCTGATCAAGTAATGATGGCTCACAACAGGATATGCCTGGGAAACCACACAATCTGGTGGAGATGGGTGGGGGGAGTAGTTTTGCTGGGTGAAGAAATTAAAACCCAGCAGCAAAACGAAATACAAACTGGTCCTACCACTTCTCAGGCCAATTGGGCTAGAGCCTGGGAACGTTAATGGTCCAGAAAACAAAGAGGTATTTTCTCCTTGTGAAGTACCACAGACAACTTTTTGGCCTAAAACCAACTGCTGGGCTCAGCTAGAGGAAACCCATTGAATCAACTGATGAATGGTAAGTCAACACTTATGTAAATCCCATTGATTCAACAAGTCTACTCTAGTTGGGCCTAGTAGTTGGATTTAGACCCAGATAGGAATTGCGTGGCCCTCCAGATGTTGTTAGATTGTAAGTTGCAGCAGCTCTAACCAGCACAACTGATAGCGAAGAATTCTGGAGGTTGCAGTTCAGCAATATCTGGCAGGCTACATGATTCCCACCCTTGGTTTTAGGCCTTAATCAGTGCTTCCTTTGGCCGATCTCCAAAACGATGCTTGTATATTTATGCTTACATATATTAGTAAAATATGTCCCTCTGAAGACTCTTCAGCTTCTTGAAAATGCTACATAAAGTGTTGAGGGAACCTGATGAATGGGATGAGGTATGGTTATCATACAGCAAGGAAGAGATTCCCCACAAAAATCATGTCGGGGGCACCTTTGGTTACATGAGTCTTTTTGTCCTTGGAAGGTTTTTGGTGTCTTCTATTTCAAGATATCACCATTGTATGCATCAGAGGTGGTCAGCTGGGGACACACGGGTACATTTTGGCTTCTATAACACCCCATGGGCTGCACTGGTGCTTCCCAGTGTTATTGGTTTGGCCCAGTGGGTGGGGAAACCTCAAATAAGGGGTTGTACCTGCTAGTTCAGTTCAAAAAGGCAGAGACTGCTGCAACTGGACAGGAGCTGCAGTTGCCAGGGTTAAGAAGTAGGCCTTTTTCATCTTGAATATGATAGTAGTATTATCAGTTATGTATTTAGGAGGGAACAAAGGGGATTCTTTGTCGTGGAACATCTATATTTCACTTGCATCTATTTTGTATTTTGTTATTTATTTATGGCTTTAAGATTGCATCCAGATGTTGCAATACTAGTAAGTAACACAGACAGAAGAGCCCTGCAATCAAGTTCTGCACTGGCACCTCATTGAAGCCATGGAACTTTGGGGGCAGTGCATATGAGTCAAATTTTAATATACAATTTGTTGTATTGTTGATAAACTTACCTGTTGGGACTTAAACTGTGATTGTGTTTGCAATATTCAATTACAATTGGCCCCAATGAACCCAGAAAGAGTTATGTCAGCACACCAGAAGTGAGATTACTTCACTTCTAGTTACTGTTTGGGGCCGATTTTCAGCCTAAAAAATGTTATGGGGTGGTGGTGGGGTGGTGAGAGATTACAAGGAATAATCACAGCCAAACTACTGCATTCCCCATTCCAGCAAACATATTCAGTCCTCAGTCAATGGTTTTGAAGACCTCTCCCACAGGGTTTTCTCCATCCCTTCCCTTTTACTCCCCCCCCCCACTTTATAAACCTTGGATTTCCCCAATATTACTGAATACTGATGCTTCTCTTTTGTTATGCAGAAAGATAGTGATGTTTTGGCTACAAACTGAACCACAGTAGAATAATTAACTTGCTATTAATTTACATCATCTGTAAATGTAAAAGCCAGTTCAGTAAATTCCATCACATAGTAGTGTCTCCACATTGTAGTGTCTTTTTGAAGACATCCAGAGAAGGAGACCCCACCTTCTAGTCAATTGGTTCCATGGCTGAACTGCTTTCACTGTGAAGAACTTCCTTCTAATGCTCAATTGAAATCTACCCCCTACACTAATGGTAACTTTAAACCATTAATTTTATTTTTTAATTTTAATTTAATTAGATGTTTAAGCACAAAAATCAGTGTGTATAGAGCCATGGGTCAGTGTAAGAGGGGCGCTCCAAAAAAGCGATACAAGGACTCCCTGAAGCAACCTCTCAGGCTCAGCCAAATTGATCACCAACAATGGTCCGCCATGGCCTCACTTTGGGAGGCTTGGAGATGCACTATCTACAATGCTGCAGCCTTATTTGAGAACTCACGCAAAACAAGTCTTGAAGAGAAACAACAATGCAGAAAGAATCATAACCCGGAAACATCACCAAGGAGATCCTCTGCTGTGCTTTCTGCAACCGGACTTGTTTATCTCGGATTGGCCTTTTCAGTCATCAGCGTGCTTGCAGAAAGCGCGGGATGAGTCCTTCCTGAATCTTCGTTTGTGAAGAAAAGCCAGAGAGGTACCCCACTCTTCAGTCAGAAAGGCTATCAGAGCGGCTTACAAATTATTAATAGCAATTTACACATCTACACTGCATTAAGCAGTTTCCGATGTGTGTTACTTCTGCCCTCTGAGGCAGCAGAGAACAAGCCAGCACCTGCCTCTTTGTAGCAGCCCTTGAGGTGTTTAAAGAGTGTGATCATGTCACCCCTCAATCTTCTGTTCACTGAGCTGAATATACCCAGCTCCTTCAACCTCTCCTCATAGGTTTTGTTCTCCATACCTCTTATCATCCTTGTTGTCCTTCTCTGAACCCATTCCAACACGTCTATATCCTTCTTAAAATGAGGTGCCCAGATCTGAACATGATACTCCAGATGAGGCCTGAACAGCGCAGAATATAGGGGGACTATTAATTCCCCCAACTTGGAAACTATGCAGGAAAAGTGGCCACATTTTATCAGATAGAACCCACTGAGCATACAGCCACTTGTCCAGGATAGAGGTCACAGTGAGGTCCAAATATGAGATCCACAGAGACATCTTGAGGGTAAAAGGGCAAGGCAGGAGTCCTAGGGTTAGAGCTGCAGGGTCAACATCAATATGAGATCTGTCACAGGGGGGCTTTTTCTTCAGCTACCCCTAGACTCTGGAATGGCCTGCTGGAAGAGACATGACAGCAGAATACGCAGTCAGAATTCAAATCAGCATTAAATATTAGCCTCTTCCAGCAGGCCTATCCAAATAATTTTAAAGTGTGAAATATACATTGTGTGTTGACTGTTTTAAAATGTCTTGGTTTTACTTGTTTTAAATTGATATATGTTTTTAATTGACATGTGCTTTTAACCAATGTTATGTCATGTGTTAATTTGTTGTTCCCCACCTTGACCCACAGGGAGAGACTGCTATTATTATTATTATTATTATTATTAATCTTACCCATCTCTCCCTATGGGTCGAGGTGGGGAACTACAGATTAACACATAACATAGCATTGGTTAAAACCACATATCAATTAAAACATGTATTATCATCATCTTCATTTGAAAGCTGCCTTGCATACCAGTTTTGAGGAAAAGGTGGGGTATAAAAAAAATATGATTGTCAAGAGTCTATGGAGATTTTCACACGGGGCCAAAATGTCTCGTTACTGCCCCGCTACCTCCTCTCCCGTTCCTGCCACGGAATAACATAAATCTTTCGCACACTCACCTTAATTCCGCAGCAGGAACGGGCTCCCCCTCCCCTTGCTGGCTGGCCGTAAATGGAGCCGTCGTAAGGCTGCTTTTACGACCGGCCATCTGAAATGTTATCACGTTATCATGTGATAACGCCGGACAGTAAATTTAAAAAATAAAACTCCCCCAAACATAAAATCAGTTCACCAAGCACAAAAGCCCTCTTTAAATCACATAATCAAAACAGGGAGGGTAAAATAAAGGGTGCCACTTACCTCGATGTCCAGATCGTACCAGGAAGTGCTCGGAACGGACCTCCCTTCTGTGGCTGTCATTTCGGAACAGGAACGGGGCTCCTGTTTGCACACCTGTGATTCCGTGATAGTGACAGAACGGGAGGTCTATTCACGATTAAAAATCGTGATTACATTGTTCTGGAACAGTCACAGGAGTAGGATAGATGAAGGACAGAACGGGGTCAACGTCGTCCGAAAGGGAAATCCTTTCCCGACCCTGTTCTGTTCCTGCCACGGGATATATACCCCGTGTGAAAATCTCCTATATCACAATCTAGGGAGATTTTCACACAAGCAAATCTGTTCCGTTGCAGGCATGGAACAGAGTTGCTGAAAGATTTTTCTTTCAGACGACGTTCACCCTGTTCCGTTTCCTCAACGTGACAGTTCTGTTATCTTCCCATGATATTTTATTCATGGGGAGAAGTCATTGTTAAGCACCCATTCCGTTTCTGTCACGGAATCAACAGGTTTGCGAACAGGAGCCCTGTTCCTGTTCTGGAATGACAGCCGTGGCGAGGAGGTCCATGCCAAGCACTTTCAGGAACGATCAGGACATCCAGGTAAGTGAGACCCTCCCCCCCACTGGGTTACTTGTATTTTTTTTTCTGTGTTTTGGGGCTTGGTTTTGTGTTTTGACCTTTGGGGGGTGTTATGTTTGAATTTGCTGTGCAGCCATTCTCTCACGAGAACATCCGGGATTTCAGCTGGCCGGTCATAAAGGCAAATAAGAGTAGTAGGATAGTAGTGATATAAATACCGTATATTCTGGTGTATAACACTTGAAAATCTCCTCAAAAGTGGGGGGTCATCTTATAGGCCCAGCAGATCCTTTCCCCTGCTGTGAGAATGACTGCCTTGTCTTTGAAGTGTTAAATTGCCTGGGCAGTTTTCCCAGCAGATCCTTCCCCCTGCTGTGAGAATGACTGCTTTGCCTTTGAAGTGTTAGAATGCCCTCCATTTAGCTCAGGAGAGAAGAAAAACAGTCCATTACAAAGATGTTAGCCTAAAATTAGAATTTGCATCAAGTTTTGTCTATGGTGAAATTCTCTTATCTGAATAAAAGTTTCTGGCAGAGTTAAATCATTCTTTTTTTTAATTATATTTTTTATTAAACAAAATACAAATTAACAACGTAATATACTCCATATGCCATATATCATTCCTTCCATTTCCATTACTCATATCTTCTTCGTACATTAATTTTAAATAATATTAAATTCAACTTATCACAATATTCTTTTTAATTCTTATATACATTATACGACTTCCCCTCTAGCAAACTCCAGTTCAAATTTGAGCCAAAATTCATCCCTTGATTTCCTCTTTCCTCATCATATTATCTTACAATTTCTCATGTATTTTATAATTAACTATTTTATCAATTACGCTCATTCTTAGAAAGGCAAAAAGGAAATTTTACCATTAGTTACTGTATTTCTTTTTCTCTTCCTTCTTTATTCCTTCCTTCATCCATCATCTGAATTAGTCCAATACATGCTCTTATCTTATATATGTTTTATCATATCATTTCCGCGATTAATTCCGATGTTTGTATGTTCCACTTCCCTTTATACTATTTTTATGTATTTCCAAGCATCAACCATTCTGTACCTGTTGGTCTGCTTTAATTTCCTCCCTCTCTTTACTATTCCTACCTCTTTCTTCTCATTCTTTCTCCATATAACTAATCTTCCTTCACTTCCAAGTATTCCATCAATGGATTCCACCCTTCTAAGAATGATTTAGTTTGTTTGTTCTCTAAGATATAAGTGAGCTTGTCCATTTTAGCCACCTCAAATAATTTCTCCAACCATTCCTCTTCTGTTGGAATATTCTCTTTCCTCCAATATCTAGCATATACTATTCTGGCAGTAGTACACATATGCCATAATAATATTTTTATTTTCATATTTTCATTTACCATATTTGAATTTTCATAAATTCCTAACAAAAATATTTCTGGCTGAAAATCGACCTCTTTTGTAAGAATTCTTTGTATTTTCACTCTGATCATACGCCAATATTTTTTTGCTTTTTTACGTCCCCACCAAATATGGAATGTGGTTCTCTTCTTCTCTTTGCATTTCCAGCAGATATTTGAAATCCCTTTTGCCATTCTTACTATCCTATTGGGGGAAAGATACCACCTTGTCATAACTTTTAAGGTGTTTTCCTGCAGGCTAATAGGCCTAGAAATTTTCACTGCTCTATACCAAGCTGATTCCCAACCTTCAAACTCTATATTACAACCTATATCAATGGCCCATTTTATCATATAATCTTTTGTCGGTTCTGTCTCCATTTCCATTTTAAATAGCAATTGATATAATCTTGACAGTAAATGTACATTTCCCTTGTCCAGTATTAATTCAAAATCTGTTTTTAACAGGTCAATACCTCCCTCCCTTAGATCTTTTTAAAATCTTTCTTTTATTTGAAGATAGGGAAACCATTGTATGTTTTTACCTTCTGCGTTTAACTGTTGGCATTCTTTCAGATTATAATCTCCCTTTGTGCCTTTGACGAGATCTTTATAGCTGAACCATTTTATTTCATTTCTTAAGCTTCTTAAGGATAAGGCTTCTCCTGGGGATACACAACTTGGTAGCATTTTAAACAACATTGTTTTATATTTGGACCAAATTTTGTATAGAGGATTCCGTATAGGGTGATTGATAAATTGCCTTTGTGCCTTCACTTTTTGGTACCAGAGAAATGCATGCCACCCAAAATTAAGTTCATGGCGAGTTAAATCATTCTTTAATTGCAAGGTATTTATTATGGGACTGTATTTTGGTAAACTTGCCAGGAAGATTCCCATTTGCATAGCTTTGGGGGATTTCCTCTCCAGGAGTTTGCAAGTGGTTCTAAAATCATTAATGTGCTCATTCAAAAATTTGGGATTCGATAGCTTCATATTAACCAGCTTCATATTAACCAACTTAATTATTAATGCAACCTTACTTTCCAAAGATTGAACACCACAGAGATTTTTCAAAGTATCCATGTTTTTTTAGTTGTTCTCAGTCCTTTAATTTCACAGACTATTCCATCATCTACAGCCACTGAGCTGGCTGGCTAGAAAGGGGGGGGGACTCTATATTTTAACTTAAAAATGGGGGGGGCGTCTTATATGCCTGATTGTTTTATACGCCAGAATATACGGTAATTGTTATTATTGCTGTACTACAACTTCCCACTATTCCTCAGTACGGGCTAGGGTGGCTAGGGCTGTTGGGACTTGCAGTCCAACAATATGTGTAGGGTCATATGATTCCCACTCCTGACCTATAGAGCAGGGAGAGGAGTGTAATTTATTTAATATCAAAGAGTGTAATTAATTTGCTCTCTCTCTCTCTCTCTCTCTCTCTCTTGTTTTATTTCCTTATAGTCTATCATTTGTACTTGCTTTTTCAAGTCTCCATTGTTGTTGTTTTTTGCTTCTTGGGTATGGTGGCTAGGTCTATGGGCAGTCCAGCAACATCTGGAAGGCTGCACAATTCCCACTTCTGCATTAAGTCCTTGGCTTTTTCAGCAATACACTCAAAATTTGTAATTTCAATAACCGTACCAAAACATTCATTGTACCTTTTCTCATTATGTAAACTCATTGCATTCATTTTTAAAGTAATTCTACATGATGTTTTAACATTCAGCATGTTAATGAATTAACCAGTGAATTAAATTTCATAACATTTTAAGTTCAACAAATTAGATTTTTTAAATAATTACACATTAATGATCCAATGCTACCACTAACACCTCCAGCCTTTGCTCTGGCTACTGGAAGACAGAGCTATGTGGGCCACACTTCCTGTGTTACCTACCCTGATAGCTCTGATTTTGGAATATAAAATAATTGGCTATATTCTATAATTAGGCTAAAGTGGCCATCAATGTGGTTACAGGTAAACCAGGGATCCCTGAATACCCAGGTCTGGAAGCCATGCCCTATGAGGAGTGGTTTAGGGAGCTGGGCATGTTTAGTCTGGAGAAGAGAAGGTTGAGAGGGGACATGAGAGCCATGTTTAAATATTTGAAGGGATGTCATACTGAGGATGGGGCAAGCTTGTTTTCTGCTGCTCCAGACACTAGGACACAGGGCAATGGGTTCAAATTACAGGAGAAGAGATTCCACTTAAACATTAAGAAGAACTTCCTGATAGTAAGAGCTGTTCAGAAGTGGAATACACTGCCTTGTAGTGTGGTGGAGTCTCCTTTGGAGGTTTTTAAACAGAGGCTGGATGGCCATCTGTCGGGAATTATTTGATTGAGTATTCCTGCATGGCAGGGGGTTGGACTGGATGGCCCTTGAGGTCTCTTCCAACTCTATGATTCTATGATTTATGCAAGACCAAGGGAAGGGCCTTTGGAAATTCCTCAAAACAAATACTCTCATTAAGCCTTAACTCCTGTTGAGTCAATCACTAATCCACTCAACAATAGCAAGAGACCTTATTGCTTGTGAAACGGGATCTTCCTCTCTTTTTCCCCTCCAACAAAACACCTTGCCTGTTTCCTATTGAATTCCAAAAGCATCGACCATTAACGATAGTTAATTCTTCCACAGTATCCTTTGTTTTGGCCTGGGAACCTCTGAGAAACATTGTATTTCACTCAAAATCCTATCCCTTCAGGGGAATTATTTCATATAAATATCATCCCACAACACAACCAAATTGCACACAGTTGCACTTTCTTTTGACTCCACCTCAGACTGTGTAGCCAGTCCATTGTCTGGACCCCCTTGCTGTCGGTTTACTTCGTGATATGTGCTCGGCAGGATCGGTACTGTATAACCTGCTACCCTTTACTCTATTCCTCGATCTAAAAGTTCCTACTACTTTCGACAGCCTTGTGTGAGTGCTTGAAGCATGAGTGTTTCTGTGAATGCTGTAGATATTATTTTTCAAAAAGATAAAGATAATTTAATTGTACCTTCTGGCTTAGAGTCTCCTCCTTATACATAGGTTAAAAGGCCTCACTGTTGCCCATCCTCTCACTGCCATAATTGAACTAATTAAATATTCCCCTTTTTAATATTTGGACATCAGAGGGTCCCCACAGACCCTACACAATTCGTGTATACGCCTTAAAATGCCCTCCGGTGTGACATACCATCCAACATTTTACAGATAAAAATAGTGTTACATGTGGTCAAGGACATCAGAGTGTGGTCAAGAGGGCAAAAGTTATTAATGAGGATGAAGACACAAGACAGAAGACGGTGCAGCAATTTGCTCTTGTGAGATTCTGACCCCTCCCCCAGCAGAGATAATTGAGTGCAAGGTACTTTTGTACTTTGAGCTCATTTTGCAGCAACTGAAGTAAGCATAGGATAAAAGAGGAGGAGGAGAGAGGAACAGGGATATTTAAAAAGTAGTTGAAAAAATGAGATGACAGAGTACTGTTCCTGCCAAAATGGGACTGTTGGAAGGTATGATTTGTGAGCCACCTTGGGTCCCACTCTAGGAGAAAGGCAGCATATAACTTAATCAATGAATGAAATAAAATAATAAATAAATAAAACATGATGTGGTAGATACTGGGGAACAATTGTTACCTGAATTGCATGGGGGTCCATGGGGATTCCACTAGTGTTCAAATGTTAATATAGGGAATTCTAATTAGCTCAATATGTCAGCGAGAGGCTGGGTAATGCCGGGACCTTTTGAACTGTGTATACTCACTAGAGTATACACAGTGGTACTCACTGGAGAGACTCACAGCCAGGGGATGAACTAAAAATTATTTATGGAGAAATAAGCAAGGGAATGCACACACGCATACACTCAGGCGTCAATCAATCACACGAGGCTAGCAAAGAAAGTAGGAAGCATTGGGATAGAGGAATAGAGTTCAGAGTACCCAGCTTGTGGGGGCAATTAGCTAACACACATTGGAAGCTGCTTAATGCAGTGTAGATGTGTAAATTGCTATTGCTTAAAACAATTTGTAAGCTGCTCTGATAGCCTTGTGGCTGAAGGGTGAGGTATAAATAACTAATATAAATAAATAATATAAAATAAATAGAATTATGTGTTATACTGTACCTGTCCTGAAGAGCTGCAATTCATGTAGAAGTTGCAACCCTGATGATACAGACTGACATGGAGATGGAAGGAAGGGGATCTATGCATACTTGACTGTGTTTTGGGTCCATATTTATATTCAGTATTCCCCCTGAAGGGGTGAGTTTGAGTAGAGTACAATGTCTGTTGGAGCTTCCCAAGTTAGAGAATGGATTCTCTGGATGTGTTAACAATAACTAATGGTTTAACCATTGAACTTAGGTCATCTCAGGCAGACCTCTATTGTTGTAGGGAGAAGAGAGAGGAAGAACCAGTTTTGCAAGCAAAGAGCATTCAGTTACCTTTGATTGGATTAGTGAGTGACTCACTTCCAGAGTTTCCCAGGAAGAATTACACCATTATCTCCCCAACTCATCAGTTCCAAGCATTCCAGGTAATTCTCACCTGAGTGTATCATTGATGAATTTGAGCTGGCTACTGCCTTAGGTTTTCCAAGCAAACCTTGGCTCCTTGTTTGGGAGGTCCCTGGTCCACCTTTAACCACGTGGAGTGCCAATTATAAGCCAATATATGAAATTTAGTCAATTGATGAGTTATTAAAAGGCGGGGGGCTGTCAGGTCAGGTTACACAATGTTAAAGTTCAACTGCTGATCCAGCCTCCTTCCATAGAATGGAAGGAGGCACCATCTTGTTCTTTCTTTCTTTCTTTCTTTCTTTCTTTCTTTCTTTCTTTCAGTATTTATACCCTGCTCTTCAGCCACAAAGACTCTCAGAGCAGCTTACAAATTGTTAAGCAATAGCACGTAAACATCTACACTACTATATAGTGTCCTAGGCACTCTCTAAGCGGTTTACAATGTGTGTTAGCTAATTGCCCCCACAAGCTGGGTACTAATTTTACCAACCTATGAAAGGATGGAAGGCTGAGTGAACCTTGGAGCCCTTGGGATTGAATTTATAATGTAGTGTCTGTAGTACTGGCATTTAACCACTGCACCACCAGGGTTCCTTTGCCTTAGGCAGCATTTTGCCTTAGGTAGCAAAATGTCCTAGATGAGCTCTGTCCGTGTGGACAGAACTTGCATCAGATGGGTTTATTTTGCAGGCATATTGCTGGAGAGGAGCATGGAGCGTCTTCGGAAGAATCAAGGGGTTATACACAGAGAAGCTCTGTTCAGTTGTCAGAGGCTTTGAATCAAAACTCAAAGACAGGAGCTGCGCCTTGCCCCATCTTTGGTTCTGTTGTTGTCCTCATTTGGAGGTCTCCACATGAGGACAGTGGCAGAACAAGAGACAAAAGGAGGCAGGGCTAAAAGACTCCGCTCTTCCTATGCTGATTCAACATGCAAGGGAACAGAGTTTGTGTGTTTCCAATCGTGTGGTACTTTTCTGTACAATCTCTGGCATCTCTTCAAATATGAAACCTCTGATGCCCCCCCCCCTTTAAAAAGCCATCCATTTCATAGAACAAGGGGCGTTTTGCAGGTTTTATGCTAATAATGAAAGGAGAAACTTGTTCATAGAGCAAAATAAAACAAATCCTTCCCATACCGGTTGCCGTTATTTAATTATTAACATAGCTGCATTGCCTAGGGAGGGAGTTGCACTGGTAGTTTTTTAACCACCCTTCAGACTTTGCCCTGTAAGCTTTCCACAGCTAAAGTAAACACAAGGTTTGCTGCTGTTTGGATGGTGTCCCCAGGGCCTGTTTGATGGCTAGGCCTACTACATATATCTCAAAAGCGAGTGGTGCTAATATCTTCTATCCTGCTTATCTAGCACCCAACACAATAGAAACATATAATATGATTATCTTTTTGCATCATTTATGTTATTTATTATATTTTGTTACTACTAATATCATTACTATTAATCTCATTACATGTATTATTATAATATTATATAATACATTGTTATGCTATTTTAATAGATGGGTAAAAGACAGAAATAGGGTGAGAAATTTGTCAGGCCGCTTCAGCTTCCTAATGAGCTCAGGTTGCACTTCTCTATACAGTACGACCCCCTTATCCGCTGGGGATCGGTTCTGGGGGACCCCGTGGATACTGCAAACTGTGGATAATAGCGAACACCATTGAAAATAATGGGACTTCCGGTTTAAAATACCACAGAGTTGCCTTGGAGGACCTAGAAAATGGCCAGAGAGGACACATTTTCTAGGAAGACTCTATGGTAGGTTTGCTGTTTTGTGTCCCGTGGATAATTGAATCAGTGGATAATGAATTGGTGGATATGGGGGTCCTACTGTATGCTTCTTTGGTAAGCCCCATTAAACATGGCAGGCTTCACTATCCACATAAACATGCACAACAGCTTTCTCATTTTTCCTGTAGTGTGTTCATTGATTTTACAGTATGATAGTAAACCAAGCATGTGTTTCTATTTACTATCATGAACTACAGCTTAATTTTTTTAAAAAAAAATATTATTATTATTTTCTCTTTATTTGCTTTAGAAATTTCCATGCTACCCTTTCAGCTTTATAAAAACAAAACATAAACTCTCAGTGTAATCGGAAGCATTGTAAATATAAATCAAGAAAGCCAACCATGACAAGAATTTCTTATTCATCCATAGTGGGTTGTATTCCTCACTGAAATTAATTAGAGTTGTATAAGAGCAGGGACAGATAGTACAATTTTTAAGCCACATCCGAATGGTTTTAACTGGTGTTATCTGTTTAATGTATTGTTGCTCCCCACCTCAATCCACAGGGAGAAGCAAGTACGAAATTAACAACAACAGTACTTAATATTTTTGGTCTATAACAATGTGGTTAATAAAAATTGGGCCAAAATCAATGGCTAATATTGACTTATCATTCAACAGTTCATTCAGTGGGTGTACTCTAGTTGGGTCTAGCAAGTAGATCTAGTTCCTAGGAGAATAAAATGCCAAATTAAAATGGTAATTAATTATATATTGAAGCTAGTCTCTTATAATCTTGTCTGGGAGAGAGAATGACAATGTCTCCTGTCAAAGGGCAGAAAGGATGAGATGAACTCACAGGACATCTGCAATGGTGGCATTTTCATTTTGACACTTAAATACACCTCCTGTGACAGGGTGGGAAGCAGAGAGTGAGTAACTGAAAATAGATCACACTAGAACTCTTATATTTGGCGTGTTCGTGTGCCCTTGTTCACTTTCCTGCCCCTTTTCTTTGAATGCTAAAACTCTATTTCTAAATGCTCAGTGGAAGTTTTAAGTTACTGCAATGCTAGAAATTTGGAAAGTGAAGGAAATTTTCATTTGGGGAACAAAAATAGAATTTGGGGAGAGCAAGGCCCTCATCCCCCCCATAGATACACCCCTGCATGTGGTCCTCTAGATGCTTTTGCATTACAGGCCCCAGCAACCCTACCATGATGGTCAAAAATGAAGAAGTTGCAATCCAAGAACATCGGGAAGGTCACTACTGTTTTATTAACTTCTTCCCCTCACCCGCCCTGCTCAGGTATTCCCTGTTAGCATTTGATTACTCTCAGATGATTATTGTCACTGTATTGCCAACACACACAGAAAGAGGAATTAAGTTTGTACTTGAGCAATTTAAGATTCCGGAAGCAAATAACTGGACTTTTATTCTCCCTGGAGACTGATGCAACCATGTAAGTGAAACTACACCGGGAAGCTAGGAAGGAACTGGTTTGGCTCCCTTTTTTGCCCAGAAAATGTTAGGAGCAAACCTTCCTGGCAGCAGGTTATCAAATTGCAAGCATTATGTCATCAGATTATGTTCTCATTTGCAGAACTGTGGCCTACAGCAACTTCACAGTCAGTTGCTTGAATGGTGCAAACCTGTATCCTTATAGAAATTAACTCTTTCATCAGATATGCAGACACAGTCCAGAGGAAAACAGCAGTCTCTGCTTCAGTGATTGCTGCAGAATACTTTAGAATATGTGGCCATCCAGAAGTTATTAGACTGCAGCTCCCATCAATCTTTGCGAGTATAGCAATAGTAAGGGACTATGGGAATTGCAGTCTAAGAACATCTGGAAGGATATATGTTTCCCATGCCTCTTCAAGGTGGGTTCTTATCATACAAGCTTTTGTAGGCAGAGTTTTCATCAAATTCATGTTAACAGAAAATGTCATTTTCTCATATTAAATTAAATAAATCACAAATTAAAAGTACTAAAATGGAATGTGCACCACCTCAACCACCTGGTGAAGTAGGCAGCTAACATTTCACTGAGGCCATATTTGGAATATTGACACTTCTGCCTAGTAATGGTTTATTCCCTTGTGAAAAAATGACTCTGTTACACATACACCAGTGTGAACCAGTTTAGCCAAAACCAGCACTGTTTCTGCCACCTCCACTGCCTTCTTGATTCATGGCTGATATCATATTTCAAGGAGACAGATTGTACCTTTATGCTCATGAAGTTATGTGACAATTGTGCATTAGTGAATTGCAAAACTGTGCAACTGACTATGAAAACAAATGTCCAATGTCCAATGATGGTGCTCAATGCACAGTAGCATGACATGTGCAATGACAGCACATGTTAAATATTGCT
The DNA here is from genome assembly GCA_030847615.1 of Gambelia wislizenii. NCBI lineage: Eukaryota > Metazoa > Chordata > Lepidosauria > Squamata > Crotaphytidae > Gambelia > Gambelia wislizenii. Next base: position 341,238,247 of record JAUMIR010000003.1, read on the forward strand.
TCCACAACTAAATATGGACTTCATGCCATGGCCAAAAAAGTAAAAACACGTACAGAAGGGAATATATGCACATGTAACACAGTAGCAGAATGCCTGCCCATTTTCATTACTTATCAGCTGGGGTTGTTCTGGTTGCTCATGTTGAGGTGATAGAATCTTGAGGAAGCAGAATGGCCTATCATTCCAACTGCAGGTGGACAATAGCATTTTCAGCTCTTTGCAAACTGACAGTGGCCCCACTCTGAATAAATAGCTGTTTTGTTGAGCAGCTGGAGCATTATTTGGAGGGAAGAACAAACCATGGTGGCCCAACAGAAAGTAAGGACTAAGATAACAATTCTGGTGACACCAATCTACATGGTTGGCCAGTTACAGAGGAGCCAGGGGTTGTCTAAACAATGGCAAAAATATTCCTTATGGAATGCGAGGAGAATACAATGTGACTAAATGGGATCTCTCATCGTTTCACCATATTCGGAAGGAGGGGGGCAAAAAAGGCTTGACAGCCTTTCTCAGAGTTTTTAAAAAACAGTGGTGGGGAATGCACATTGCGGACACGCAATCCAAATTGATTCACTTTCCCATAAGAGCAGAAGCTGAAAGCTAATTGGCGGGATGAGTAGAGGGGGCAGGGCTTGCTAACAAGGCAAGCGCCCAGAACCACTATGTTGGATTTTCATCTTAGTGAGTGAACTCTAAGGCAATAAAATGGGGTGTTGCTGTTGTTTTGTTAAGGCAAAATATCGCTCTATCACACCTTGGGCATAGTTTAAAAAAAATATTGTTCAGCATCACAGGAGATCAATTGACAGCTTGGCCCATTAATAAAAAGGAATGGCTTTTGGACAGGAGATTATTGTGACAGGACAACGTCATTTAATATGTGCACCCTTTCACGTTAATTAGACGTTATGATGCCATATTTGCCTGGTTGGATAAAGTCCGTAGACTGCAGAGGGTCTATAGATCACCACAAGCTTGGAGACCTGGTTGTAATGTAGACCTCGTGGGCCAGCTGAACCATATGACAATGGCCCTGCATTTTAGAGGGACATAGATTTTGAGCCACTGTGTTGGAATATCTGGAAGATGTTAAGACTGATAGAGCAATGTCATACACTCACAGGGCTTTTTCTAGCATGTACATGTCTGACCACCTTGAATATGTATGTTCGTTTTTATACCTCTGATTCACCAAAGCACGTATGTTTAATTTGCTTTAATGTATGAGGTTCTGATTAATAACCATATTGTGCAGTTTGAACTGATGGTCAGATACTAAAGGCATTGGATACAATCCAGCAAAGCATTTTTGTACATGCAAGCAAAGTCTACTTCTCTGCTAGCTATGGAATAGGAAAGAGCCCTGGAGGCCCAGAGTGGAGTTTGCTAAAGTCAGCAGGGGGAGCATACGGGATGTAGCTATTATCTGTTAAAGTCCATCCCTTTATCCCTCCCACTTCCTTTTCACTCAGTACTGGTGTTGTCTTGATCTAACTAGCTATAAATCTTTCTTTCCTTCTGGGTTTTTAAAATTAATTATGTGGAATTTATATTTGATTTGACCCAGCAAAACGCCAGTTATAGTTCTGATCCTCTTATCCTAGATTTTTGGTTATTTCTGCAATATATGGCTGGAATCTTATATCAGCTTAACTAAGTAACTTCTCTTGGCCTGACCCCCCAAAACTTCACAGAAACATCATTCAGACATGCAGAATGGCCCTCCTTCTTCCAATGCAGCTGATGCCTGGTAGAGTAGGTTGAGGGGCAATTGCAATAGCGTCAACATCATGACTTGGGGCTTACCACACTCCAAAGAAAAACGGCAGTGCAGCAGGAAGGTTCCATCTTCCGTGTATGAAGTCGTTGTTCTTCCAGTGTTCTTCATTCTGGTCCTGTGGGAGACCAAGGTAAAACCGCAGGAAGGCTGGGGAGAGGCCGGGAAGACTCCCTCCCTCCCGCCTGCCCGCCACCTTCCCCGGCCTTTCTGAGATGGCTCCGGGGCTTCGATGCCCCGGAGCCCCTCGGAAAGGCCGGGGAGAGGCTGGGCAGACTCACTCACTCACTCCCGCCTGCCTGCCCGCCACCTTCCCCGACCTTTACGAGGTGGCTCTGGGGCTTCAAAGCCCCAGGACCCCTCGGGAACGCTGGGGAGAGGCCAGGCAGACTCCCTCCCACCTGCCATCCCACTAACCGCCTTCCCCGGCCTTTCCGAGGTGCTCTGGGACTTCGAAGCCCCGGAGCCCCTCGGGAAGGCCAGGGAGAGGCCAGGCAGATTCCTGCTCGCCCGCCTGCTGCCTTACCCGGCCTTTCCAAGGTGGCCCCAGGGAAGTAGGCAGGCCTCAGGGGTGGTGGTGGCGATCAGGCCTTCGTAGCCCCGCCAGCCACTTTCCTCCCTCCTCCCACCCTCCCTAAATTGGTGATCAGGGCTTTGAAGCCCCGCCTGCCACTTTAGGGAGGGTGGTGAGGTTGCAGGTGGAAGTGGGGGAGGAGGCCTAGCCGCGTGTCACCACAGATGGCTACGCGTGTTAGTGGTGACACGCGTGTCATAGGTTTGCCATCACTGCCCTAAGTGGTGGTTGTAGTGGTCAAAAATATGAAACCATTTCTGCCAACAATCAGAGCATGGTTGAATTATGTTTCCATTTAATGGCTTCCATGACAACCACGGACTTGTCTGCGATCATATTTTGCCCAATTGTGGGGGGCAATTAGCTAACACACACTGGAAACTGTTTAATGCAGTGTAGATGTGTAAATAGCTATTGCTTAAAACAATTTGTAAGCCGCTCTGATAGTCTTGTGGCTGAAGAGCGGGGTATAAATAAATAAATAAATAAATAAATACATATATGGTCACCTTATATTTTTTACTGGTTTAGGGGATAGTGATTATGGATAGGAGATTCCATTGTTGTGGGCAGATCATGACCGCATTCTGGTTGATCTTGTGATCACTTGTTGCTCCAACAACAGTGGAGATCTTGGAGGTTTGATGTTGTTTTTTTGTGGGAGGGAAGGTAGAAGCCTTAGTTTTTTGGTGTTTCAGGGGGCATGTTGTTGTTGTTTTTTGTCCCTACATGGTTTCCTGAGGTTGTATGCCATGGGAGAATTATGTTTTGGACTACAACTCCGATAAGTCCCAAACCAGTGCTGAGTGAAATATTTGGGGAGTTGTAGTTCAAAGAGTAATTTTTCTAAGCTCTGTCTTCAGAGTAGTTTTCTGCAGACTTAGCAGGTGGTTGCAAGGCCATTGTCTTTGCTTGGTATAGAGAGATGGCTAGGGGCTTCCAAAAAGAGTAACCTAACAGTGTCAGCCTGATCATAAAGTTGTGTCAACTCCCTAGATTTTCCTTAGGAAAAATGAAATGCGGAAGCTTGAAGGCTAGAGACAATAAAATAGAGGACTCCTGAGAAATATGACCCAACAAAGGTAAGAAGCCACTACTGTACAGATAAATTTCCAAGGGGGAAGCAGCTACAGTATATTAGACGGTGGCATCAGAAAGAAGAAATAGTTTTGTGGCACCTTAAAAACTAACAATTTTTATTTGTCATAAGCTTTTGTGTGTCTGATGAAGTGGGTTCTAATGAAAATTATGTGATATAAAACTTCTTAGTCTTTAAAATGTCACAAAACTCACTAAGGAGTAACATTCTTGTCCTGCCTTATTGTACCACCTTTCTAGAAACTAAAAGCGCAACAATTGGAATGTAAATACTTTATGTCTCTGTGATTTGATAAAGTCAAGTCTTGCAAAACTAGAGATTGTTACTGCTCATCTAATTGTGTGTGCATACATGCACAGACTCTTTTGTTTCTAGAATTACATGGAAGTTTTCCATTACTTGTTCAATACACTATTACAGGTATTCAACACAGTACTGAGGATGAGGAATGAAATTGCTTCATCGTGTCATTTTCAAGTCAAATATTCTGTGGTGCTCAAAAGAGGAAAGTAAACAGTCATAAGTACAATATTTTGGCTGAAACCTGCTATAGATAAGCAAAACTAACACTGAGCACAACCCCAGTATGTATTTTTCACTAGGAATGGTATGTTAAGCAGACCTAGTAATATCTTATAAAATACTTATAAGGAAGAGTGGTTACCTTTGTTGGCTCAGTGAAACTATATTAACTTTGTAAAGAAGATAAGCATTGATTTTGCTGAAATCCAAAACAAATTGGCACTATCCCTAACAAAAACTTTGCATTTTTAAATGGTATGGTTCCACCAAAGTTAAACACTTTAAAACCCCATTGATTTTCCTGGGACAAATTTGATTCTCCCATTAAAATGAATGTTTTTAAAAATAATTAGAACATTAAATGTAGATTTATATATCACTTTTAGAAATTTCACAGTCTCTAAAATATGTTAGCTTGGCATTTTGGGGATGAACCTAAAAGATTGGTATGTATTGTTTCCATAATGTAAATGGAGAAACTGAGGCTGAGAAATACATGCTTAAGGCCACAGGTCCTAAATCCAAGGAGAATATGAAAACCAAACTAGAACTTCCCAATGACAGCTGGCTGGTTCCATGTCAGTGGTGTGGTGAATCCACTGTGGATTTTAGTACAAACTTTAAAGAAGCTATCCAGGGTGCTGAGCCATAACCCCAAAAGGCTCAGCATTTTAGACTAAGGACTTTTTCGGATGAGCTTTTATACCACTAGCAGCCTCGTCCCCGTTGCGAGGCTGCAGCGCTGCAGGGCGTCCCTTTCGGATGACGCCCTGCCCTGCCGATCCTCTTCCGAGACTGTTGCGTAACCTCTGTGACGCTGCTGCGTTATATTCGGCGGTTTTCTAATCACGAAAGTTGATCGTGATTAGAAAACCGCCGAATATAACGCAGCAGTGTCACAGAGGTTACGCAACAGTCTCGGAAGAGGATCGGCAGGGCAGGGCGTCATCCGAAAGGGACGCCCTGCAGCGCTGCAGCCTCGTAACGGGGACGAGGCTGCTAGCGGTATAAAAGCTCATCCGAAAAAGTCTTAAAACATGATGTGCCTCCATTGTCCCATGGGTATGGACACACCAGTCACGACTCAAAGTTCCTGCTTGTGTTACGTGAGTAATCAAACATTTTGCTTGGAATCAGTGGCCTTAAAAGTATTTGGACTCCCAGTTTCTAGAAAGGTGGTACAAGAAGGCATGGCAACACAAATAGATCATGTCTAATTGTTGTATACTGGATGAAAGTGAGATTATGAAAATGTACTAATGATATACCCTAAGGTGCTTGCATAAGTGATTTGGAATATTTAAAGAGCTTCACATACAATGCTCAGAAGTTAGCTTTGGTGCAATAGCTGTTAGGCATGCAGAACACAGCTCAGTCCTTTGATTTAAATTAACCTGTTCTTTAAATGTACTTAAGCTTTAAAGAAAAGGGAATTTAAAGTTTAAATCATTTAAAGTTACTTTTATCTCTGATCAGTGCTCAGAGACAAGAATGGGTTTCCCTATTTATCAGCCCCCCCTATTCTTTGTATTATAAATCCCAGAATCCCTCATCCAAAATGGAGTGCATGGAAGGAAAAGTGTGGTCCACCAGATGTTGATGGATTGCAGCTCCCAGCATGTCTCACCTTTGGCTATGCTGGCCAGGGCTACTGGGATTTGCAGTGGAACGACATCTGGAAAGCCATGTGAATGCCATTTCTGATATAGTGGAAGATGATGTTCCCTTTGAACTGATAAAGCAACTGATTCTGCCTCCATTAGCCACCAAAATGTATTAGCCACAAGTACCCACTGTACCTGTTATCCTCAGACATACTCAAGGCCTTTCATAAAGGATGCTAGTTTTAATCTGAGCCTGAAACTTATCTGGATGCTAATGTACAATCGCAGTACTTTATCCATTAGAACTTATAACAGATGGATACATCAAGCAGGGCTTGGCTTCCTCTCAAATAATTACGTTTAGGGGAAACTTAATTAAGTGAGAGGGGAAAAGGAAATGGTGAGAAGTGGACAGAATGTTCTAACTTGCTGAGATGTTTATAAGCACAAGAAAAGCATTCAGAATGAACTGCAGAGATTAGCTTGACTAATGTTTTACACTTCAGACTGCTAGCGCCATACCACTAGTCCCTTTCTTACCTGAAGGTGTGCCGCACATGCCCCAACTGTCTTGTCACTAAAAAATTATACTTTTCTGTGTTTGAATCCACCTGTGTGTGTGTGTGTTCAGCACAAATTCGCCCTCTGCCCATGAAGTACCCTTGTGCATGCCAGAAGAATAAAGTGTAAAGCTGAATCCACAGCCTGACTGTATATGAGCAGAATCATCTTCCCACACAGGCCAATACAGGTGGCAAGAGAATCTCAGCAGTGTTGCCATTGCTTGTAAAACATGGGCTGTAATGAGACTAGAGGTACTACAGTAGCCTTCTGGAACTGAGGAGCCTTGATGCTATTTGTATTGCACACCCCATCATTCCCAGTAGTTGTGAGGGTGGGGATAATGGGAGTTGTAGTCCAAGACTGGGGAACACTGCACTAGACTCTCATTGTTCCTGGCTGGGCACTTGACCCGCATCCCCATCCCTGACCAGGGCTTTGTATCCATAGGGTCTGTATATATGACCATGGATCTTGATCTCATTTTGTGCTACATATGGGGAGTGCAAGTACAGTACTATCCTCTTTATACGTCCAGTCAACTTATAGGCAAAAGGCTAGAATAGCCCATCATGGGCATAAATGAATTTGGCTGCCCATTTTAATCCTTTACTAAAGATAATATGCTGCCAGGTTTCTTCAACTTTTACATGTTCTTGGGCAAATAATAATAATAAACAACTTTGGTTCCAGTGGTGATAGGTGCTCTGGAAGCAATTCAAAACTAAAACAACAACATAGGGGCTTGTCTACACTATCAAATATCCCGAATCTCCATTCAAATGTCCCAAATCTGCTGTGATCAGGCCAGATGTGGCATGGTCTTTCCCCCAAACCTGGGGTTATCTGGCCACATGTAGCATGGCCCAGATTTGCAGCATTTTGGGGGTATCTTACCAGGATGTGCAGTATGTGGGATTCGGGGTTTTCTGCAGAGTTTTGTCTGCTGCCACAGCTGCCACCACTAACACTGCCACCGCCACTGCCACTGCAACCAATTTTAAAGCTCCGGAGGCAGTTCCCAGCTGAAATGAGAGGTTTTCTCCCTATCCCTGGCTCCGCAGCACTGCCTTTGCTTGCTTCTCCTGCTCATCTGTCGCAGGAAGAAGTGCTTGAAGAAAGTGATTGAAACACTTGAAGGAAGTGACAGGCAAGCAGGACAGTGGGCAGGGGCAGTGCTGCCAAGCCAGGGGAAGCGAGAAAGCCTCCAGAGCTTTAAAACTGGTTGCAGTGACAGCAGCCGATGAAACTCTGCAGGGATGGTGAAGACAAGGTACCCCACGTCCCTGTAGAGAATAATAATATACAGGGCTTCAGGGGGGAATGTGGGGGCATGCAGGCAAAACTCCATTCTAAGGTTTTGCCCCACATGTAGACAAGCCCCAAAACAACAACTAGCAGCAGCAGCATCTCTGTTTCACAGTCTACCAGGTGTTATTGATTGGAGCTTTTAACCATCAATGATTTAGATAAGTCTTTCTCAACCTTTTTACCCTGGTGGAACCCTTGAAACAATTTTCAGGTCTCAGGGAACCCCTGCCTAAAACTTGTTATATCTACAACTAAAAAAATGTGGGGTTTTTTTTCTGATCACAATATCTTGAGGAACCCCTAGCAACTCTTGGGAACCCTTGTCAAAACTAAGGCTTTTGACAAGGTTCCCCCATGATATTCTTGCAAAGAAGTTAGTAACCTATGAGCTAGACAATGCAACTATTAGGTGGATTTATAATTGGTTGACTGACCGAACCCAAAGGGTAGTCACCAATGGCTCCTCTTCATCCTGGAGAGAAGTGACCAGTGGGGTGCCACAGGGTTCTGTCCTGGACCCAGTGCTATTCAATATCTTTATCAATGACTTGGATGATAGAACAGAGGGCACGCTTATCAAATTTGCAGATGACACCAAATTAGGAGGGGTAGCTAATACCCCAGAGGACAGTATCAGAATCCAAAATGACCTCAACAGATTAGAAAGCTGATCCAATATTAAGAAAATGAATTCCAACAGGGACAAATGTAGAACTACACTTGAGAACTAAAAATGATAGGCACAGATACAGGATGGGTGACACATGGCTTGAGGACAGTACATATGAAAAGGATCTAGGAGTCTTAGTGGACCACAAGCTAAACATGAGTCAGCAGTGTGACACAGCAGCTAAAAAAGCCACTGTGATTCTAGGCTGCATCAATAGGAGTATAGTGTCTAGATCAAGGGAAGTAATCGTACCACTCTATTCTGCTTTGGTCAGACCTCACCTGGAATACTGTGTCCAGTTCTGGACACCACAATTCAGGAAGGATATTGAGAAGCTGGAATGTGTCCAGAGGAGGGCGACCAGGATGGTGGGTGTCTGGAAGCCATGACCTATGAGGAGAGGCTTAGGGAGGTGGGCATGTTTAGTCTGGAGAAGAGAAGGTTGAGAGGGGACATGATAGCTATGTTTAAATATTTGAAGGGATGTCATACTGAGGATGGGGCAAGCTTGTCTTCTGCTGCTCCAGAGACTAGGACACAGAGCAATGGATTCAAACTACAGGAAAAGAGATTCCACATAAACATTAGGAAGAACTTCCTGATAGTAAGAGCTGTTCGGAAGTGGAATACACTGCCTCGTAGTATGGTGGAGTCTCCTTCTTTGGAGGTTTTTATACAGAGGCTGAGTTAAGGTCTGTGGCAGATCCTGGAAAGACTAGGATGTCCCCCCAAATTCCTTAAAATGATTATCTTGCTACACGAGGGCCAGCGTGGTCAAGTCAGATATGGCGATGCTCTTTCAGAGCCCTTTCTAATAACTAATGGAGTGAAGCAAGGTTGTGTTCTTGCACCAACTTTATTTACAATCTTCTTTAGCACGATGCTCCAAAGGGCTATGGCAGAGCTTGAAGAAGACGACGGCATCTATATACGCTACCGTACTGATGGTAGCTTGTTTAACTTAAGCCGTCTGAGGGCTCACACTAAGACTCTAAACTATCTAGTCCGTGAGCTGCTCTTCGCCGATGATGCTGCCCTTGTTGCCCACACAGAAGCAGCTCTGCAGCGCCTAACATCCTGCTTTGCAACAGCGGCAGAGCTGTTTGGGCTAGAAGTCAACCTGAAGAAAACAGAAGTTCTTTACCAGCCTGCACCACAGGACGAACACCACCATCCCCACATTGCCGTCGGCAAATCAGTGCTCAAGTCCGTTCAGCAGTTCACCTACCTGGGAAGCATCATCTCCTCAGATGCCAAGATTGACAAAGAGATCGATCACAGATTAGCAAAGGCATATAGTGCATTTGGAAGACTTCACAAAAGAGTCTGGAGCAATAAACACCTGAGGCAAAGCACAAAAATCAGTGTGTATAGAGCCATCGTACTGTCTATCCTCCTTTATGGATCTGAAACATGGGTCACCTATCGCCACCACCTATGACTCCTCGAGCGCTTTCATCAGCGCTGTCTACGCACAATCCTAAATATACACTGGACTGACTATGTGACGAATGTTGCTGTCCTTGAGCAAGCAGGGATCACCAGCATTGAGGCCATGATATTGAGAACACAGCTGCGCTGGGCAGGGCACGTTTCTAGGATGGAGAACCATCGCCTCCCAAAAATACTACTTTACGGTGAACTCACCACGGGTCAGCGTAAGAGGGGCGCTCCAAAAAAGCGATACAAAGACTCCCTGAAACAACATCTCAGGCTTGGCCAAATTGATCACCAACAGTGGTCCGCCCTGGCCTCACATCGGGAGGCATGGAGGCGCACTATCCACAATGCTGCAGCCTTATTTGAGAACTCACGACGAGCAAGTCTTGAAGAGAAACGACAACGCAGAAAGAGTCACAACCCAAAAGCATCACCCAAGGAGACCTTCTGCTGTGCTTTTTGCAACCGGACTTGTTTATCTCGGATTGGCCTTTTTAGTCATCAGCGCGCTTGCAGAAAGCGCGGGATGAGTCCTTCCTGAATCTTCGTTTGCGAAGAAAAGCCAGAGAGAGAATGGCCATCTGTCTTGAATGCTTTGATCGTGATTCCTGCATGGCAGGGTGTTGGACTGGATGGCCCTTGTGGTCTCTTCCAACTCTATGATTCTATTGTTGGATAATGTGGCATTTTCTGAATAGTGCCCCTTTTCGGAGCTGTTGTGACCCTATATATAGCAATAGCAATAGCACTGATATTTATATGCAGTACCGCTTATCAGTGCTGTAGCACTGCCTAAGCAGATTACAAAGATTTTTAGCTAATTGCCCCAAACAAGTTGGGTATTCATTTTACCAACCTACGGAAGGATGGAAGACTGAGCCCTCTGGGATTGAACTCATAACTTTGCAGCTTGCAGTACTGGCATTTAACCATGGCACCACCAAGGCTTCAGATTTGTTAGTCCATTTGGAATTGCTCACAGAACACCTATCACTACAGGAACCACAGAGGCACTGGGTCTTGGTTTGTAGGGTTCAATATTTCATAACACTTTTGCCCTCTAGCCATGTGTCACCCATCCTATATCAATGCATTTCATTTTCAGTGCCCAAGTTTGGAAGTTCGGAAGTAGAATACACTGCCTTGTAGTGTGGTGGAGTCTCCTTCTTTGGAAGTTTTTAAACAGAGGCTGAATGGCCATCTGTCTGGAATGATTTGATTGTGTATTCCTGCATGGCAGGGGGTTGGACTGGATGGTCCTTGAGGTCTCTTCCAACTCTGTGACTCTATGATTCTATGATTCTCTTTGTCTTCAGTTCCAAAGCCCCCTGGGATGGCCACATCTATAATCCAAGCTTTCTTTTTCTCAAACACAGTTATGTCTGGCATATTATGCTTGATTATCAGTTTGGAGCTTAAAGGTGTCATACGATTTTTACTCCACCATTTTTGACAATTTCTTGAAGCTTATGTTCTCACCTGTTTTTTGTAGATGGTAAATCATATTTTCTTTCATAGATTCCAGTATTTCATTGCAGCTATTTTATCATGGCACTTCTTATATTCAGTCTGTGCAATCTCTTTGCACAACTAATAAGAAAGAGAACAATTTTATCTTTTTCTTTACATAGACAACATTGACTCTCCATGGTTATTTTTTTCAGTATTTTTCTTGATGCTATTATTCTAACGCTCCTGTTCTTGAACATAAATACAAGTCCTTTGTGGTCTCTTCTTGACATCCCATTTTGTAACCATTTACAGATGTTCCTGGTCTCAGCTTTTCCTTCTAAGCTTTTAATATACTGGCCATATGTAGTGGTTTGTTTTGCCAGGCTTCAAAGCAATTTGTCATAATTTTCTTCCTATTCACTTCTTTTGTTGCTTTGATGTTCAATAATTTCTTCCTTTATATATCTATTAACATTTTCCTTTGCTTTCTTTGATGTATACACTCAACGATCTTTTATCTTCTTCAACTGTTTGTTTCACTTGGAATAATCCTTGACACCAATATTCTATGGTACATATAGTTCATCAATATCACTTCATGGATATAAAAAGTGGTGTGTTGTCATAATATAATATTTGGGTTATTCTATCTACTACACCTAGTTCTGCTTCAGTCCAATCAAAACAGTTCCTGAACAGTTTCAAATAACTGGTATGGCCCAAGAGTTTATGGCCTGAATTATGTTCTACTGTTACATTTTTATTTGGGGACTCCAGGATTTTAAGATGACAGTGTTGTTTTTGATGATGATGATTTTTAAAAATGGCTACTGCATGTAAACAGGAGTGCATAATAGTGTGTTTTACTTTGGGAAGTGCCCTCTTTCCATCCATGAAAACCCATATGCTGTCTTTCCCATGTTGTTCAATTAGAGAATGACAAGATATAAGTCTCTTAAGTAAAATAAGGGAAAAAATATCTTGAATGAGTGAGCTGAAGTGTCAAGAGCCCAAATTCCAGAACTGGATCAAGTGTTTTTAGCATCCAGCTAAAATATTCTTAAAATAATAATAATCCAAAAAGCAAACCTTGATTTTGCCATCTTATATAAGGGACACCATTTTGCTATGCCATTGCATATAATGGGACTCAAGTATTCATGGATTTGGGTATTCACGGGGTGGTGGTGGTGGTTGTCCTGGAACCAAACCCCAGCGAATGTGAAGGGACAACTATATAGATTTTCTTTCTTTAAAAATCTCTTTCTTAATACGGGTTAAAAACTATTTTAAAAGCCACTTTTAAAACTAGTTTTAATGAACAAGAGCCATATGGTACAATATAATATGTGCTAACCAGAGGAATCTTTGTAATGATGGAGCTAGTCTGGCTTCCTTTGGGAGGGAGTCCCACAACTGAAGTGACACTACAGTTGTTGTTATGTGCCTTCAACTCGTTTCTGATTTATGAGACTGAGAGAGTGTGACTTGCCCAGTGGGTTTCCATGGATGAGTTGAGTTTCAAACATTAGTCTCCAGAGTCGTAGTCCAATGCTAGAACCGACGCTACAGATAAAGCCGCAAAACATTTATTTGTTTCTGTTTATGCCTAATGCTCCATGTCTCTAAACTCTGGATTGTGATGGCCTTTGACTGTCAACAACATGGTCTGTATCAGTGCTTCACAAAATGGTGGTCCATGGACTACTGCCAGTCCACAAACCATCAGCTGCTAGTTCCTGGAGAGTGTCCAGGAAAAGAAACAAGTGTACCCAGTGGGCGCAGATATGTTCCCGGAACACTGGGGGGGGGGGAATTAAAGATTGGTCCCCCACACCAGAGGGTTTGAGAAGCACTTGTCTTTATGCTGTGGTACAGTAGGACCCCCTTATCCACTGCTTTATTATCCACTGATTCAATAATCCATGCGACACAAAATAGCACACCTACCAGAGTCTTCCTAGAAAATGTATCCTCTCTAGCCATTTTCTAGGTCCTCCAAGTTAACTCTATGGTATTTTAAACTGGAAGTCCCATGATTTTCAATGGCGTTCACTATTATCCATGGTTTTCGGTATCCAAGGCCCCCCCCCCCAGCAATCCCCAGTGGATATGGGGATCCTATTGTATTTCTAAAGTGGAATGCCCACACAAACACCCCAACAATCTAAATAGGGGTCTAGAAAGAATGACATAAGGGATACCCTTTTCATGCAGAAAAATCTCTGGGACTTAAACCCGCCCTGTTTTTCTTCAAACCCCAGAATTACTTTATATTCTCCTCCCGCTGTACTCTACCATTTGTTAACTGTACTAGTTTTGGGAAAGTAGCTTTTGGACAATGTTGGCTGGCAGATTCTGGAATTTGTAATCCCCAAGTAACTTATTTCAGCAAGCTTTTAATTTGTAGTTGTGGGCACAGAGGCTTTCATTGGGGTGTTTTTATTATTTTTATTGTTTTATCTTATATATGTTTTAGATTTTTTTAATTGTTTTCGTTTTATTTGTTTTTATGTTATTAACTGCTTAGGGAGAGTGTTGGCACTGATAAGCAGTATAGAAATGTAGATAGAATCATAGAATCATAGAATTGTAGAGTTGGAAGAGACCACAAGGGCCATCCAGTCCAACCCCCTGCCACGCAGGAATCACGATCAAAGCATCCCTGACAGATGGCCATCCAGTCTCTGTTTAAAGACCTCCAAGGAAGGAGACCCCACCATGCTCCGAGGGTGTGTTCCACTGACAAACAGCTTTTACCGTCAAAAAGTTCCTCCTAACGTTGAGGTGGAATCTCTGTTCCTGGAGCTTGCATCCATTGCTCCGTGTACCAGTCTCTGGAGCAGCAGAAAACAAGCTTGCTCCATCCTCAATGTGACACCCCTTCAAATACTTAAATAGGGCTATCATATTGCCCCTTAACCGTCTTTTTTCCAGGCTAAACATACCCAGCTCCTTAAGTCTCTCCTCGTAAGGCATGGTTTCCAGACCTTTCACCATTTTAGTTGCCCTCCTCTGGACAATTTGTCAATATTCTCCTCCAATTTGTCAATATCCTTTTTGAATTGTGGTGCCCAGAACTGGACACAGTATTCTAGGTGAATCCTGACCAAGGCAAAATAGAGTGGCACTATTACTTTCTAGATCAAAGGAAGTAATAGTGCCACTCTATTCTGCCTTGGTCAGGCCTCACCTAGAATACTGTGTCCAGTTCTGGGCACAATTCAAAATAATAAACTTTCCCAGGCTCTGCTGTAGGCTTTTTCTTATTCCTATAATTTTGCCAAGTGGGTTCTTTTATACAGAAATTTCTGGAAAAGAAAAAGAAAGAGAGGTGCAGAAAAGTACAAGTGTGTGATTACTGGGGGTCCACTACACCACTCAGTTGGCACATTTAACTGCCATGGTTCCATCCTGTGAAATTCTGGATATTTTTGACATATCTTGAGATGACCTAACACATTGGAAAAGACCATAATGCTTGGTAAAGTTAAAGCAGTATGAAAAGAGGGAGACTACAATACAGGTGGCTTAATTCCACCAAGGAAGCCACAACTATGAGTTTGCAAGACCTGAGCTGGGCAGTTGATGACTGGCTCTCCTGCAGGTAATTCATACGGTTGCTATGGGTCAAAGCTGACTTGGGAATGTTTTTTTCTCTCTTATTGAGTGCCTCACTAAGTCCACACAAGAGGATGAATGGACACAAATCTGACATTAGAAATGGCAATACCCAAAAACCTGTTGTAGAACATTCCCACCTTCCTGGACATACAGTAAGGGATTTACAGATTGCAGTCCATAAACAAGGGGGGAATCCACATGACACAAATAATCCAGTTTGAAACTGGACTATTTGCATAGCTCCTTCCTATGGAATCCTGGGATTTGTAGTTTCACAAGGTCTTTAGCTTTCTCTGACCTGGTGGCGCAGTGGTTAAATGCCAGTACTGCAAGTCACCACGTTGCAAGTTCGATTCCAGTGGGCTCCAAGTCTCACTCAGCCTTCCATCCTTTCGTAGGTCGGTAAAATGAGTACCCAGCTTGTGGGGGCAATTAGCTAATACACATTGGAAACTGTTTAATGCAGTGTAGATGTGTAAATAGCTATTGCTTAAAACAATTTGTAAGCCGGTGTGATAGCCTTGTGACTGAAGAGCGGGGTATAAATAAATAAAAAAATAAAAAAATAAAAAGACCAAGAGTGCTGGTGCCTCATTAAACCACAAATCCCAGGATTCCATAGGAAGTAGCTATGCAAATAATCCAGTTTCAAACAACTGGATTATTTCTCTAGTGTGGAGGAGATCCCAGGATTCCATAGGAAGGAGCCCTGGCAAAAAATCCAGTTTCAAACTGGATTATTTGTGTCCTGTGGACTCAGATGTAAGAGGCTGTTCCTCTACAACACGGAGACTGATGAATTTCCCTCCCTCCCTGTAAGTGTGATTTTCATTAACTCCTGTAATTATGACCCATCATGACATTAAAATCAATATTAGTCTCTCTTTTAGATCTCTCTTGCGATTCACAGAGTTAGGGTCTCTCCTAAACTCATGCTATGATTCTGCCTCTTTCAATGCAAGCAGGGGAGAAGGGCTTGAAAGGAGGCGGCGGGGGCGGTGCTAAGGTTGGCTCTGAAGCCTCCGATTGGTGGGAAAGGTGGCTACTGCAAACAGCGAGGTGTGCGGGGAACGTTCCAAATAATCCATTTTTAAAAAAGCTGGAGGTAGCCACTGTACTTCGCCCAGGCTTAACCAGAGTAAATATTAAATCACAGGGCAGCAGGACTCCAAAGCTTTGGTGGGGGCGGGTGCAGGCTAGGGGGAGGGGGAAAAAAAGCTGAAACCGTAACTTTTTTTTTTAGTTTTTCTGCTGCTGGGGGAAGATCCTTATTGGGGGTCCATTCTATACACCCAGGGAAGGATTCTGCAGATGCTTGGTGCTCTTCTTGCTGTTTCTACAGCCAGGTAAACTTTTTTTTTTTTTTTTTTTTTTTTTTGCCTTTTCTCTTTTGCTTTTCGTGCATTCTCTGGAAAGTTACAACATGCAATTGTTGTTGTTGGTGGTGGTGGGGTAGTTTTCCTGCGTTTTAAATGCCCATTGTATACGCGGTTAAAGGATTGTAGGAATGAAATGTGACTGCCGGAAAATAATGCCTCAAAACCTCAGTCTTAATATATATATATATAAATGTATGTATGTATAGTTAGAATGCCGGTGCCATAAAGCCTAGAACAAAGACCAATGAAAGCTGGGACCTAAAACATATTCACTGGGGAGTCGTTCAGCCTCCATGTGCTTAATAAGACTTAATTACAAAGAAAACCAGCATTAAAGTAGGGCTGTAAATGTGGTGCATGCATGATCAGGCTTTCAAACGGAGGGAGGGCAAATTTAGAAAAAAGAAAATCTAAAAATGGAAACAGGTTCCATCAGGCTGGGGTTGCTATGGTTCTGGTGTTTGAAGCCCGGCTTGGAAAACTTGCATTTTTGGGACTATGAATCCCGCAACTTGCATGGCCATACTGAGTGGAGGATTCTGGGAACTGTAGTCCAAAAAATCACTTTCCAAACCTCTAGTGTGAAGATCCAGTTGTTTGATTCTGGTCACCACCATTAGATGTACAGTAGTTCAGACTTTGATTGTTCCCAAAGTTAGGAATGGAGAATACGAGATTTCTGTGTTTTGAGTGCTCCAGTTTTATATCGTTTTACTTGGGTGTTACTGAAGCAAGATAATTTGCTTGCTCTTCTTTATAAGCTTCCTTTTCTCTAGTTTTAAAACAAATGGGACAGTAAATGTGTCTGGTTAATATACTGAGAACTGGCACTGGGATGCAACATGTACTGCTTTTTTTCTTCTTCAAAAAAACTAAATGGCATGATCAAAAAAGGCTAATATATTATTTACTCAGGGTTACCTTGGCATTAGGACCAAAAGAATTGCAGAATTTGATGAGAACATATATTATTTTTTATATATAGGTTTGGGTGACATCATGTTTGTTAAATCTGTGCACTTGTTTTGGCCTGACTATCCTAAAGATACCAGATCCCATCTGATCTTGGAAGATAAGCAGGGTCAAACCTGGTTAGTACTTGGATGGGAGACTGCCAACAAACACCAAGGGCTGTAGGCTATATTTCAGAGAAGGAACTGACAAAACCACTTCTGAGTATTCTTTGCCTAAGAATACCCTATGAAATTCATGGTGTCGCCATAAGTCAACAGGTGACTTGAAGACATGTATACACTTAGTAGTTTCCTAACAGTGGGAGTGTGTTGGGCATTGATGATGTATGCATCTAATTTTCTCTGGCTTCTTTTTCTTTCCCTTCCTTTAACATTCATGTGTATATTTCATGTGGTGTCAAATTACTCATGTGGGAGAACAGATTGACTCACAGAACTAAGAAAAAAGAGAACATAAGAACATTATGTAAAGATGCTGCTCATAGCATGTCAGATCCATTCAGTCTTCTCCTTTGATACCACCCACCCACCTGTCTGTGAATCTTTTGAGTTTTCTTTTCAGCCCTTATTTCCTCAGGAAGCCATTTAGTACACCTGGTGGCCCAAGTAGTGCTGGCCCAGGACATTTTGCTGCCTGAGGCAAAGCTGCAAATGGTACCCTCTCATGCACCAAAGTCAAGGTACCTATTACCCAGAGCTGGCTGAGTGCATTATTTTAACAGTTGAGACAGAAAAATCCCACAAGCATTGCTTTCCTTCCATTCCTGGCAGTAAAATTATACACTAATAACAGATTAAATAATGAACACTTTGTTCTTTTGTAAATGTGCAGCCTATGGTAACTGCTTCACTCTAGGTCTAGATCTGAGCCCAAAAAGGATCAAAGAATTTTCTCAGAGGTGTGAAAAGACCATGTTACCTTAATGTATGGAGGAGCAGGTTCACATCTATTGTTGCCACTCCTGTTCTCCATGTCTTTGGATTAAGTTCTCCACATGCCCAGTTCTTCCCATGCAACTGAAACTTTTTAGTTTCCAGAATTCCTAGGCTGTTGACACACTGCAGAAATAATGCACTTTGATATTGCTTTAACTATCATCGCTCCATCCTATGGAATCCTGGGATTTGCAGTTTGTTGTGGCACCAGAGCTCTCTGACAAAGAAAGCTAAATATTATCACAAAACTACAAATTCTAGAATCCTATAGCATTGAGCCATGGCAGTTAAAGTGGTGTCAAACTGCATTATTTCTGCAGTGTGTCAGCTGCTCTAGTGACATGGAGAGAGCCCTAGAATCATAGAATCATAGAGTTGGAAGAGACCACAAGGGCCATCTAGTCCAACACCCTGCCCTGCAGGAATATACAATCAAAGCATTCCCAACAGATGGCCATCCAGCTTCTGTTTAAAAACCTCCAAAGAAGGAGACTCCACCATACTCTGAGGCAGTGAATTCCACTGCCAAACAGCTCTTACTGTCAGGAATTTCTTCCTAATGTTTAGGTGGAATCTCTTTTCCTGTAGTTTGAGTCTATTCCTCCGTGTCCTAGTCTCTGGAGCAGCAGAAAACAAGCTTGCTCCATCCTCAGTATGACATCCCTTCAAATATTTAAACATGGCTATCATGTCCCCTCTTAACTTTCTCTTCTCCAGGCTAGACATACCCAGCTCCCTAAGCTGCTCCTCATAGGGCATGGTTTCCAGACTTCCCACCATCTTGGTTGCCCTTCACCGGACACATTCCAGCTTGTTAATATCCTTCTTGAATTATGGTGCCCAGAACTGGACACAGTATTCCAGGTGAGGTCTGACCAAAGCAGAATAGAGTGGAACTACTACTACCCTTGAACTAGACACTATACTCCTATTAATGCAGTCTAGAATCACATTGGCTTTTTTAGCTGCCGCATCACACTGCTGACTCATGTTCAGCTTGTGGTCCACTAAGATTCCTAGATCCCTTTCGCATGTACTGCCATCAAGTCATGTGTCCCCCATCCTATATCTGTGCATTTAATTTTGATTACCCAAGTGTAGTATCCTACATTTCTCCCTGTTGAAATTCATTTTGTTAGTTTTGGCCCAGCTTTCTAATCTGGTAAGGTCATTTTGAATTCTGATCCTGTCCTCTGGGGTATTACCTACCCTCCTAATTTGGTGTCATCTGCAGACTTGATAAGAATGCCCTCTATTCCCTCATCCCAGTCATTGATAAAGATATTGAATAGCACTGGGCCCAGGACAGAATCTTGTGGCACCCTGCTAGTCACTTCTCTCTATGATGAAGAGGAGCCATTGGTGACTACCCTGTGTGTGTGTATCTGTAAGTGTATTTTTGTGTAGGCTCTATGCAGACATTGCAATGAATTTGTGGAAGTTTGTTTATTAATTCATTGATTTAAATAATTTATAGTGAATAGAATATTGGAGAAGGATGGGGGAGACCCGACACAAATCTCTACTTCGCAATGAAGCTCCTTCTTACCCCTCTTGTTTTCTTCCAAGCTGTGCTTGTGTTTCTTAAAAAGGGACAGACCATTTCGAAAATCAAGAACACATCTGGCAGTAAAGTTCCATTAGTTCACATAAATGGATGGTTGGTATGAGGCATGATAGTAAACAAAACTTTGCTTTATGCTCATTTGTATATTGGAAAAATTATTCAGGAAACGTTTACCCATGTGAAAAGTATAACTCCAACAAACTTGCCAAGGTGAGTTAGACCTTCAGTGATCACCTGTCCAATTTTTGGCAGGCTATATAAGGGTAAGCTGTTGGGATTTCTTTAAATTCATGCATTATATATACAGTATTCAGGACTTCAGAAATCCTGTGAGCAGTGCAGATTTTTAATCAAATCCATTTTCTTTTCTCTGGAACAAAGCTATCCACGTCTTAGGTTGGGTGCATTCTTTATCTTACTCAGTTCTCCATAATGTGTTACCATTTAAACTTCATTCATTTTTGTCTGAGCCTGGAGGAAAGAGCTGGCAAGAATGTGTGCTTGTGTGCACATGTGAGCATGCATGCGCATACATAGATATTTTCATCTTTTAAGACTTTATTAATTGTTTATGCTTGTCCTGGATCAGTTTGCTCCACTGAAACCATTCACTTATTTTGTGCAGAAAAAGAGTGTGATGGAATATGGGTCTAGAAGCAGGTATTGTGGGGCAGAGAGTACCATTATTTGCAATCTCTGGAGGCAAGCCTACATATGATAGGTTTAAGTTACAGGAGGATAATTAGTCATAGAGTAAGGCAGAGATTGTAGCCATGAAACCAGAAAAGGACTAGGACTGCCTAGGGTAGCTTTGAAAGAACTAGACAAGATCCTAAAATGCAAAGATATACACTGAGCACTGAAGTTAGGATCGTTCAATCCATCATCTTTCCCAGCATCAGGTATGGATGTGAGAGCTGGACAGTGAAGAAAGCTGATAGAGAATACAGTAAATTCATTTGAAATGTGGTGTTGGAGAAGAATGCTGAGGATACCATGGATGGCCAAAAAGACAAACAAATGGGTCTTAGAACAGATCAAGCCAGAGCTCTCACTAGAAGTCAAGATAACTACATTGAGGCTGTTGTACTTAGGTCACATCATGAGAAGACACGGCTCACTGGGAAAATCAATAATGCTAGGAGTGGTGGAGAGAAAAAGAAAGAAAGGAACGCAGCACACCAGATGGATAGATTCAATCAGAGAGGCCACAGACCTGAACCTGCAAGACCTGAGCAGGGCTGTAGAAAACAGGGCGTCTTGGAAATGTCTCATTCATGAGGTCTCTATGAGTTGAAGTTGACTTGAAGGCAGTTAACAACAGATTTGGCTGGAACATTAGGGAAACTCTATTCAGTAAGAACTGTTCAGCAATAAAGCCCATTATGTGGTAGCTAAGAAGAATTGATGGTAGAGTTCTTCAAGGAGAAGTTGGCCGTTCATCCATTCAGGTTGCTGTAGCTCTGGATTTCCTGATCAGAGGGACTGGGCAGATGACATACAAGCATTCTCTCAGTGCTATGATCCTGTTCTATCATAAGAGTCCAGTCCCATCAGAAAACAGAGATCCTCAATATCAGCCTCTAATAAAGGCAAATAAGAAGTTGTTAGTTGTTATGTGCCTTCAAGTTGACTCCAACTTGTGGTGACCCTATCCTAGAGGCTTTCTTGCCAAGAATTATACAGAGGAGGATTACCGTTGCCTTTTTCTGAGGCTGAGAGAGTGTAACTTGCGCAAACTGATCCAGTGGATTTCCAGAACTGAACATGGTTTTGAATCCTCCCAGAACCACACTGGGTCTCCATAAGAAGAGTAAGAGACATGCAGATTTCCAAGAAAGCTGTAAATATGAACTTGCTTCTTGCCTGATCAGTACATCTCTCTGCTGCCATTGTTGTGATTCTGACTTCTGATTCAGCCTTATAATTACCAGAGCAGCTACTTGCAAGTGTAGAATTTGGCAGGCTCAAGCTCCAAGAGAAACCATAGTAGGAACAGAAAGTGGCATGAAATGAACACACACACACTGACACGGAACTCCTGTGATTTGTCACCATTGGCTATGCTGGCTCAGGCTGTTACACTTGTCTCCAAAGTATCCCATTCTGGAGTCTATTTCTCAGTCACTCAAGTCTAAAATAGGGGTGGATATCCCTGAGGACAAAGGGGGAAGGTGGGAAGAAGAGAGAGAAACTGGGACATTTTAAAAGTAGCTGAAAAAGTGGAATGGCAGAGGATTAACTGGACTGCCCCTGCCAAATCAGGACAGTTGGAGTGTATGAGGACACCAGTGTCTCAGATGGCCCTGGCCTGTTTCTGCTTGCACACATGGTGAATGGC
Source organism: Gambelia wislizenii (assembly GCA_030847615.1). Lineage (NCBI taxonomy): Eukaryota > Metazoa > Chordata > Lepidosauria > Squamata > Crotaphytidae > Gambelia > Gambelia wislizenii. The sequence continues at coordinate 341,260,081 of JAUMIR010000003.1, forward strand.
GTCTCAGGGCTTATCTATACGACGAAAATACTCTTCATAGAATTCGAGGAAAATACCTTTTGTCCCAATGAGATCCCACATCATTTCTCCGTATTTGGAAGGGGGGCAAAAACTTCAAAATACTCAGTGGGAAAAGCCTTCATGGCTTTTCCTGTATTTAAAAAAAAAAAAAACCTCTGAAGGAAATGCCCATTCCTGCTCGTTGGGACAGCTGATTTGCTTTAATGCACATTCCCCATAAGAGCAGAAGTGGAAAGCTGATTGGTCAGATGTGTGCAAGGGGCGGAGTTTGCTGGCAAGGCAAGCGTCTGGAACAGCCATGTTGGATTCTAGCCATAGCGATTGTGTGCTGAGGTGACGAAACAGCCTTTCCCAATCTTTTTTTCCTGTTTATTTAAGTGGAACGTCACACTTCCACACCTTGGATTTGCTTTAAAAAAATTCTGTTTGGTGGCAGCAACTGGAGACAGACAATAAAAATGCAAGTAGGGTAATTCAATAAACATGGATGGCTTTGCATGCCTGTGATTTTGAAAAAAAAAACTTGTGTGGACAGATGAAAGATGCTGTGAATTGGCATTAGTGCACATCAATCCACATTTTATTGCCTTGTATAGAGGAGCCCTCAAACTCTACCAGGCAGCAAAAGACAGAACAGCTATGTATTAATTGCAAGCGGCTTCTCTTCTTCCTGATCCCTTGAAATGGGTAGAGTAGTAAAAAGGGCCCTTGGTGATTTCTTTGGGATAAAAGGAAATGAGCATCTGGTTTGAGGATCTGTGGGTATTTTCTCCGCATGCATCTCAGAAGGAAAAGTGGTGGCAAAATGTTCATATTATTTGCCTGCATCACATTTTCTTTAGAACTATTGCCAGATTCAGAGGATAAATAAAGCTAAAATGCAGAAAAGCAGCCAGTGTCTTTCCTTTTTAATAAACTCAATGTGTATTTTGCATCCAGTTCTTAAAACCATTGTTAAAAACAACCACACAAGCACAAGTTCTTTGTTTCCTAAGGGTGAAACATTCAAAGCTAAGCAGAGACCTTTTAAATCATTACAAGGAGCCAGAAATACATGGCTTGAGTCATTAAAATGTTATTAAAAGACAGCAGGGTCCAATTTAGTTCTCAACAAAATACCTGACACAGCTGGGCAATGGAGTTTCAGTGGAGTCAAGTGAAAACGTAGAAAAAATATTCACCTATTACTGCGCTGTCAGCTGATTCAGATGTTACATGTTGGTGTGACAAGTTCATTACTCTTGTAAAAACTGGGAGGGGGGCTTTTATAGTCCTCTTGTACTGATTTTTTTAGTGCACTGCAGTGCATTGTTTGGTATGGATTTCCCTCTAGTAAGTGTGTGTCTGATTCAGTCATAATTTTTCCCTTCTTTTCAGTTAGGGTGAATCTGTCCTAGTCCTAGTATATGGATCCTACTGCTGGATCTTTCAATATATCTGTTTTATATATTGCAGTCCACTGCTTGGTTGTGAGCTGCTTTTTGAGATGTCAGTTGGAAAGCAAAAAGGAATCTAAAATATGCCTGTACAGTAGGACCCCCATATCCACTGATTCATTATCCACTGATTCAGTTATCCACAGAACAAAACAGCACACCTATTAGAGATTCTTCCTAGAAAATGTGTCATCTCTAGCTATGTTCTAGGTCCTCCAAGGCAACTCTATGGTATTTTAAACCAGAAGTCCCATTATATTCAATGATGTTTGCTATTATCCATGGTTTTTGGTATCCACAGGCCCCCCAGAACCAATCCCCAGCGAATAAGGGGGCCCTACTGTATATTTTTTAGCATCAATTGTTACTTTAGCCCTGTTTCAATATATTACTCTCTGGCTTTTCTTCGCAAACGAAGATTCAGGAAGGACTCATCCCGCGCTTTCTGCAAGCACGCTGATGACTAAAAAGGCCAATCCGAGATAAACAAGTCCGGTTGCAGAAAGCACAGCAGAAGGTCTCCTCAGGTGATGTTTTTGGGTTGTGATTCTTTCTGCGTTGTCGTTTCTCTTCAAGACTTGTTCGGCGTGAGTTCTCATATAAGGCTGCAGCATTGTGAATAGTGCATTTCCATGCCTCCCGATGTGAGGCCAGGGCGGACCACTGTTGGTGGCCGAGCCTGAGATGTTGTTTCAGGGAGTCTTTGTATCGCTTTTTTGGAGTGCCCCTCTTATGCTGACCTGTGGCGAGTTCATCGTAGAGTAGTATTTTTGGGAGGCGATGGTCCTCCATCCTAGAAACGTGCCCTGCCCAGCACAGCTGCGTTCTCAATATCATGGCCTCAGTGCTGGTGATCCCTGCTTGTTCAAGGATATATTATATGTATTGAAAATTGGCGTTCACGGTATATTTGTAGATTCATTGCTAGAAAGCTGTTCTTGCTGACACTGGGGAAAATGTGTACAGATAAGGATTCTTTAAGTGTGAATGTTTTTAAATTAGGTCTTGTAGACTTTAACTGGTGAATAGCAAGAGACTGAGGGCCGGCCCTGCCATTGGATACAGTTAGTGTCATTGGCTGCCTTGGAAAGCAGACTTTGGTAGTCATGAAAGGTAATCAAATTGTTACTGATTTTGTTATTATATTTTGACTGCTAAGTATAATCATAGAATCATAGAGTTGAAAGAGACCTCAAGGGCAATCCAGTCCAACCCCCTGCCATGCAGGAATACACAATCATTCCTGATAGATGGCCACCCAGCCTCTGTTTAAAAACCTCCAAAGAAGGAGACTCAACCATACTATAGGGCAGTGTATTCCACTTCTGAACAGCTCTTATTGTCTAGGAATGAGAGGTGTTCCTAGAACTTTCTGCCTCACATACCAAAATCATTTGGTAGGCTTTGGGGACTGTTTCCTTAAAGTGGAGTGAGGACAGGAGAGAGAGAGAGACCACTTTCTGTTCTACCTGAAGCAACCAGATGTCATGAGTCAGCCTTGACAAGAGTAAGTACTCAAATGTGGCTTGTTTTTCCAGGGAAGTGTATATAGGACTCTTGCAGAGATTGAGAAGTTACTTTTTATGGACTACAGCTAGCAGAACCTTGCAGCCAGCATGGCTACTAGCTATTCTGGGAGCTGTACTCTAAAAGAACCCAAAGCCTTTAGAATCATAGAATGATACAATTGCAGAGTTGGAAGAGACCACGAGGGCCATCCAGTCCAACCCCCCTGCCACGCAGGAAATCTTGATCAAAGCATCCCTGACAGATGGAAATCCAGCCTCTGTTTAAAGACCTACAAGGAAGGAGACCCCACCACGCTCCAACAGCTCTTACTGTCAAAAAGTTCCTCCTAATGTTGAGGTGGAATCTCTGTTCCTGGAGCTTGCACCCATTGCTCCGTGTTCCAGTCTCTGGAGCAGCAGAAAACAAGCCTGCTCCATCCTCAGCGTGACATCCCTTCAAATACTTAAACAGGGCTATCATATCGCCTCTTAACCGTCTTTTTTCCAGGCTAAACATACCCAGCTCCCTAAGTCTCTCCTCATAAGGCATCGTTTCCAGACCTTTCACCATTTTAGTTGCCTTTCTCTGGACACGCTCCAATTTGTCAATATCCTTTTTGAATTGTGGTGCCCAGAACTGGACACAGTATTCTAAGTGAGGTCTGACCAAGGCAGAATAGAGTGGCACTATTACTTCCCTTGATCTAGACACTATACTTCTATTAATGCAGCCCAAAATCGCACTGGCCTTTTTAGCTGCCGCATCACACTGTTGACTCATGTTCAACTTGTCTACTAGGACTCCTAGATCCTTTTCGCATCATCTTTGATTGATAGGCTTTTAAATATTAAAAGATACAGGTTTTTGCATTAAGAATAGTCATAGTCTTGTCATTGCTTAGAAGTATAAGTATACTGCACTACTAGTAGTACTATGTTTGTCTGCCTTTTGGATGGTGTTTGCATTGGCCAGGACTCTAGTAATGAGCTCCATTGTGGTTTAAAAAAAGATTGCCTGTCACTTGATAATAATACCAGTTACAAGTGGGTATGAGTGTTAATGAAACGCAGATTGGAGCAGATGGTCTGTTGAATATAAAAAGTACCACCTTATCTGCATTAAATTGTTTGTGCTGGCAAGCAGTGGCCAATTTAAGGAAGTAGAATACATGCCGTATTCTTACCAAGAGTTATATGCCTTGCTTGAAGAAAACACAGCATCATCTAAAGTATTCTCTTTTAAGGGGAGGAGGAATTGGCTTGTGCAAATCTTTCTCAACATAAGCACAATTTTATCTTCCTAGAGCTGTATGTATATGCAGATTTTCTGCAGTTTTGCATGAATGGAAATTTGCATGCTATATGCTACCTTGTGCAGAATTTGGACAGTTCTGTTATCAGTTCTACTGCTAGTCCTAGATAATCACTGGTTAAATTTGGAGTCATGCACTTTGGGTGAAAATTATGAACCCGGCACATCTTTGCATTGACCCAAGCTACCTTTCCCCCTATGGATCCCAATAAACAACGTCACCCCCTCAGTGGTGGGCAGGCCAGGAGTCTTCTGCTATTCCACACTCTAGAGAAGAAAGGTCTTGCCATTTGTGATGAATAATGTGGAAAATTATTTTTTAGCAAAGTCTGCACCCCAGAGATGGCAAAGGGGTGATGGGCCTTCAGCAGTCACAGAGCCAGTCTGTGTTTGCATTCATAATACCCACACCTGCTTTATGTGGCAAATGCAATCATCACCTCCTTGGAAAATTCAGCTAGCTGGTGACAGTAGGCCAGTTGTGTGAATGTCAGTGTTTCTGCATGTGTTCACATAGGAAACACGCAGCAAACAGGTCTGCTGTGTAATGTGTTAACTTGATCCTAAAAAGAGAGTTTGGGAGTGTTGAGATCAACATTCTACTAGTGATTCAATCTCAGTCTTCTGGCCTCCATCTCAGTGGAAATGATTTCTGCAGCATCTGCAAGCTGATCCCATACTGTGATGGAAAACACAACTGGTCTCACTTCCCAGCACAGAAAAGAAAGGATTCAGTGAGAGAATCTTAACAGTTCTTTCTCTTTTGAAACATTATGATGTAAGGTGGTTAATGTTTACTGAGTAAATAATTATTAGGCTAATAGTTAAAATAGACCCAGAGGGCCAATAGTTACCAATGAGAAGCCAAATAATATGGAACGTTCGCTTTTTCCATTGAGCTGCATGTTGGCATCTAGAGTAATTGTGGCATTAATTAAAGAGGGAACCTTCCTTTGGATTTTAAGGTGCATATTGATGAAGCTTAAGGCAGTATCGGTTTTACAAATGGAACTGTAAGGTTTACAGCAAAGTGCAATGTTGTCTATTAATCTCTGATGAGAACTTTCTAATGTTACTCTTTATCCTACTGTTGGAGCTTTGCAAGAAGACTCCAGGACCCTAGTAACAGATAGTGCAAATAAGACTCTTAAACATAGATACAAGCTTTTAGAACATAAACTGAACTTTGCTCATTTGTCGTGACAAGTACTCTAAACAGTTTTGGGTGAGTGTTAAGCAGAAGCCACAAATGTTCCAGCATTCATGAGTCAGAGAACATTTCCATTTTAGAGACAGACTGTTGGTTCAGAAAGTCACCATCAAAGTAGGGGAGTGGGGCTATGATCCTGTGGATACTTCCCTGAGAGTAGGTCCTACTTAACCTTAAACATTGATAAGGTTGAGGAGAATGGTTGCAGTTTTTTTTTTTCAAACGAAGTTGAAGTGTAACCTGGAGCCATTTTATGCCTTGATAACAATGTAGAAGCGTGTTATTTTCACTGAAATATCTCCATGATGGTACCTGGTCATAACAGGGGAGATATGAAGGAGCTATGGTCATATTACCAAGGTCAGAAGAGTACAGTAATTTCTTCTTTCAGTGTAGTTTAGCTCTGATACTGCTGATCCATGCAAGTTTCATGGAGCTGTGAGCAAGTCATTCTAGTCTTCTGATAGTCTGTTGCAGCAGTGGACAAGTGTGACTGTCTGCCAATACCAGGTGCTGTAGGCTATATTCCAGAGGAAGGAACAGGCAAAAGCCTCCTCTATGGTCTTATCTATACGAGGGGGGGAAATACAAACATGTCCGGAAAGGCAGGTGTTCGCAACAATGCGACCTGTCTACACGGCCAAAAGACCCCCCCCTAAAGTCCGCATGACCCCCTCGCCAGATAGCCACCACGAGTGATTTACTCGCGATTTTAAATCTGCCACCACCAATTTTTAAAAAAACCAGTTTCCCAGGGTGCGAACAAGCAACACGTCATATTTACAAATAAAGAATTTTTTAAAAAAGAGTCTGAGATTGCCATTTGATCAACTTACTGGACCCTCACTTAGCCGAAAATCCAGTGTGGCTGCTGCAGCCACTTTCCCTCTTTGCTAGCCCCCCCATGCTCGTCCAGCCAACCAGATTGCAGTGCCTATTCGTATCTGTGCGAACGTGAGTGTTTGAATGGTCTCACATTCGGAGGTCATATGGAGCTTTTCAGAAGCCCCGGATGTGGTGCACACGAACTTTGTAGTGGATTTGGCTGCCCCCCCTTCCGAATGACACGTATTTGTGTGAACGGCCGTTTGAACGGATTGCTGACACCTTTCACATCACATTTGTATTATTTTGACCATATAGACAGGACCTGAGTATTCCTAGCCTAAAAATACCTCATGAAATTCATAGGGTTGCCATAAGTCAACACGGGACTTGAAGGCACGCATGTGCGCGCGTGCGCACACACACACACCAGTAAGATTTATCCTTCTTTTAATTTTATAAATTTATAATTTATAATTGTTTAATATTTTTTTATGGGGGAGGGTGGGGTGGGGGGTGTTTGGGGATTTTATCTGTATTGTATTTTAATTTTTGTAAGCCACCCCGATTGTTTTAACAGAGGGGCGGGGTATAAATAAATATTATTATTATTATTATTATTTATTTCAAGTAATAGTAGATTGCTTTTGGGGGGGGAAATCAGACAGACCTTTTGGACACACCCCAACCTGAGCCAGTTCCCTAAGAGGATTCTCTGGAACATTTTTGCAAGTACTTCCAAGAAGAAAGATTATTTTCTACAGTCTGTTATCAGACATGGCCGTGTGCAGAGATAGTCTCAAATTGGACTTCCAGTGACATGTAACAGATAGGCTGCCTGTTGTTAAAACAAAGCCCAGCTATAGTGGTACAGCTTTTACCTTGCTCATTCAGTCATGTCAGTAGTGCTACCAAAGAACAACTCAAGAGGTCAATTTTTAGAAAGGAAGACAAGCTTACTTCTTAACAGCTGCTTGTTGTTACACACAGTAAGTGACAAGAACATTTTCTGTTATAAAAACATGTTGTTTTCTTAATTAATTTCCTCCCAAGTAAAATAGAGGAGGAGAAAGTTTCATAATATAGCTGTCCCAATTACAGTCTTAGCCTTTATTTAAAGGCCTTGTGTTAGCACTTTACTGTGCAGTTTAAATATTTCCACAGCATCTCTTAAGTGTTTATCTTTCATCTATCTCAGCAGTTACATCCCACAGTTGCCAGGATGAAAAGATAAAGGATGTTGTTAAAAACAGAATAGAGGCAAGTTGAACACAGGAACATATGGATGCGTGTGGGGGAAAAGCACATGTAAATAGTTTCAGGCAAGTCAAAAGTGAATAAGTAGTTGCTGACCAGTCTTCTCAAGTCTGGTACCTTCCAGAGGTTGGGCTACAACACATTTGGCATAATAATATGTGTAGTCCAACATATGTGGAGGTGACCAGTTTGGGAACTGCTGGCATTAACTATGAGAGGCCTTTATTTATTTATTTATTTATTTATTTATTGTTTACCAGGCTCCACTAGTTATTCCTTTTGTAAGTGTTTGTCAAAAACATAAGTCATAACCATAAGCCGGAGGTTTAAATTCATAAAAAATGAAACAAACCTATCATCCTTAAATCATAGAAGCGTATAGTACTGGGCTGGCACTAGGTTTGATGGAGACTTGAATAAGGTACTGTTGGATAGAGACCCTGGTGCCTCTCACACGAAAATCCTTCCGTAAGCTGCCCCAAACCCTTCAGAAACCCCAACTCCCTCTCAAATACTTTATTTTCCTGTTTCTCCTTCAAAATGGTGACAGGGAATGATGCAAAGCTGCTTCCAGTTGCCATCTTGAAGGAGAAATGGAGGGGAAGCAAGGTATTTTTATGTTCTTGGGTGGCCATGTGGCCCAAGGGGTGGTTTGGGGTAGAAAATGGCCTCCAGCCTGCAGAGTTGTACAGCCCTGGGATAGACACATGAAGCTACCATGATTACTAGCACCGTGTTTCTTATGCCCCACAGGCCTTGTTTTGGCCTTAGAGGCATGGGGAATAAGAAATATGTTAGAAATACCCAAGGTAGCTCACAACATAGAACAAAACAAAAATACGGTACATTAAAAAATCATAAGCAAAAAATGTAAAATACAATTAAATAAACTATCCTATTATAAACAGTACTAATTTAAAACAGTTTAAAAGCATTTAAAAGATAAAAATGAGGGGGAAAGTACAACAATACTCCATCTCTCTCCCATTAATAGATCCTTCTGCAGCCACTAGTAAATAGTCCAGAATCTGTCTTAAAAAAGGTATTTACCTGCTGCCTGAAGAAAAACAGGGAGAGGGATCAATCCAGCCTCCCATGAGAGTGAGTCCCACAGTGGTGGCAGTGACACTAGGCCATAAAACATATTTAAAGTAGAAAATGACTTGTGAGGCTCCTCAGCATTTGGCCCCTTATACCAGATGCTGATGTGGAACTTGGTACATCACAAGAAAAGCCACGTGTCATATTTCAGATTTCTGACGTGCCCTAACTGCTCTATACACACAAGGAGAAACCTTTTCTACATTGTTGGCATGTTTGATGGAAGTAAAGGTTCCCCTTTTTGAGAACTGGAACACAAAAAAGCCAAAGGCTTTCACGGCCAGCATCCATAGATTTTCCTTGGGTTTTTTTCTGGGAAAAAAACAAGGAAAATCTACAGAAAAGGCTCGTTGTTGAAATTAAAGAACATTGGACCATTGACTTAAAGCAAATGGTTTTGTCAAAATGTATCTTGCATTCTTGTTGAACATAATAAATAGTTTCTCCATTTGGTGTTAGTTTGAGGTTGATCTTTGTTTCTTTGGCTACTGCTTGAGAAAATATATTGCACCCTAATTAATCTGAACTTTGTAAAGGGAAGGAAACCCTTTGTGGGGAAAAACAACAACTTCCATTGGTCTGTGGTGACATCAGAGATAGTCTTTGGCATTCTTCTTCCTCTTTGTTCTCTTAATGGTAGATTTGAAGCTTTGTTCCCTCTTAAGGACTGTAAAAGAACTCATCAAGAAAAGCAGCTCCCACACACACACTTATAGTTTCCCTCTAAAACTGCTTCCCAATCATTTAGTTAGGTGATTTGTCACACAACTAAGAGAAAAGGTTAATATGCAATATCAGTCTTCATACATATTCACACACAGTAAAGTATTCCATTTTGAGGTCAATGAAACAGATTATTGAGATTGTTATTGTGTCCAGTAGTAGGATTTGTACTGGTTATTGTTTACTGAAAGTATTTGTTTGTTCCCACCCAGCCTTCCATGGCTCCTGAGGTAATGTGCAACAGATAAAAATATGCTTTTAAAATAAAGATAATTTGTAAAAAGCAGCACCAAAAAGCACTCCATTAAAATTGTTCCAAAATCCAAACCTTTGGCCCTTTCATACTATACAATTACTGTATAGCATTTTGATACCACTTTAATTGTCATGGTTCCATCCTATAAAATCCTGGAGTTTGTAGTTTCATAAGGTATTTGGAGTACTTACCCAGAGAACGCCTATAGTGTCTCATCAAACTACAAAACCCAGGATTCCATAAGCTGAAGCCATGGCAGTTAAAAAGTGGAATCAAAGTGCTATGATTGTGTAGTGTGAAAGGGTCCCGACTGTAAGAGCTAAAGGCCATGGGAACAATGGATTGGCTGCCCATCGGAAATTCACTAGCAGTGGAGCTAATCTGATTTCCCCAGGAGGAAGTTCTGAGGTGCAGATACACAGAAAGCCATGTCTTGGGGTACTCATCATCCTAGCCTCTTGGGATGCTGGGTTATGCAGCACATCCTCTATAGACAATCTCAAATTATTGGCAGTCTCATATGGGAGTGGGTAGTATTTCAGAATTTGGAGTATCACACACATTTCTTCTGATAACAAAGTATTGTAATGCTAAAGGTCTTCCTGCCTCCTCTCTTTTTCTCTCTCACATGTGAATGATATATCTTCGTAATAGGCTTCAAGTATAAACCACCTTGGGATCCAGTTTTGGCTGAATTTCATCAAAAAAATAAAAATACTTACCTGTTCACTCTTCCATGTGTACGTACTTGTGTAGGATGGTTGTTTTTCTACTGGAAGACATTCTGACCTTTGCTTACTCCTTGTATGTTGCCAATGGGGAGGTGGGCAAAGTAGAACAGTAAGTCAATACATACAGTTGTCCCTCCACATTCACGGATTGGCATTCATGGTTTTAAGTATTCATGGCTTGAAAATATTCTTAAAAAAATAATAATCCAAAAAGCAAACCTTGATTTTGCCATCTTATATAAGGGACACCATTTTGCTATGCCATTGCATATAATGGGACTTGAGTATTCACAGATTTGGGTATTCACGGGGGTCCTAGAACCAAACCCCAGCGAATGTGAAGGGACAACTGTATATTCTCTTGATTCAGTGAGACTGCTCTGGCTGGAACCAGCTATTGTAGGAGTGGGCAAAGTGTGGACTGTGAGCTGCATGTTACCCCCCCCCAACCATTTTTGTGGCCCTAAGGGCTCAAAATTCCTCCAAATGATATCTAGGGGGGGAATTTCCACCATGTTTGGAAGCTCCCTTGGGGCCCCCAGTGCTCAAAATGTTTTTTGCTCCCAAATGCTCTCTGTGGGGTGTGCAAGGCATTTCTACCATGTCCCCTCCCAGCCAATTTATGCCCAGAAGAGGCTTTTTTTTTTCAAAACAGGAAGTGAACAGGAAGTGACTTCTTCTCACTTGTTGTTAATAAAAGGCCTCTCCTGGACCTAAAAGGGCCTGAGAAGGCCCCAAAACTTGGGGGGAGTTCCCCATGTTCCGTAGAGGGAATTTGGGGGCAAATTTATTTTATTTTATTTTATTTTATTTTATTTTATTTTATTTTTGCAGGAGTAGTGGGGCCCTCTGAGGTCTCCTGGGGGAGCTAATACAGCCTTCTAGCATTCCACAGTCGACCATTGGATCTTAGTGGAGATGCGTGTCAGGAACATAAGAAATCTTGCTATGTGCTCCTCACTTGTCTGAATGGTGAGAAATTCCAAGGGCAGTGTTTTACCCTTTGGCCATCCATTCATTTGTTCAGTGTACATCTTGCACTTTGGCCGTAGTCGCTCATGGGGGACAGGCATCATGGAAAACCTATCCAAGATAGGCACATATATAAAGGATATTAAAATCTTACAGACCACCACAAACATTAAATAGTTTCAGATAACCATCTATAACATTTGCAGTGGGAGAATTATTCCCCAAAGTCCCAAAGAGGAAAATTTTGGCATGGCTTACAACAAGGCTTGGCATCTCTGGCAGATCCAGAAGTCAAATTTCTGTCCTTGGCATTCTCCAGGGTGGGGTGGGGAGCTGTTTGGGTGGGCAAAAATGCCAACCAAATAGAAACAAATTAAAAAATGGAAGTAAGTGGAAATTTTTGAAATCCTTTAAAAATGTTAAACAGCACAGGTGAGGCCTTGCAACCTATTTAAAAGGCAAATCATGGGCAATTCATCCTCCTTTTTAGAGACACTCTTTGGGAGTGTTAGATGATGCAAAAACAGCTTTGGAGAGGCACATACAGCTCCCAGGCTGTGGATTGCCCCAGAACCCTCAGTTTGTTCTTGCACACATGCCTTCAAATCAACTTATGGTTACCTTATCATGGAGCTTTCTTGGTGATATTTGTTTGGGGTGTGTGTGCCATTGCCTTCATCTGAGGCCGAGAGTATGTCTTGCCCAGGGTCCCTCAGAGGATCTTCCACAGCTGAGCATGGATTCAAACCCTGGTCTCTTGGGAGACCTAGTCCAACACTCAAGCTACTACACTAGGTTGGCTCCAGTTTACAGTGTAAATTTATCATTAAGAATTTTTTATTCCTGTTGCATGTATATGTCAGCAGTCTTTTTGTTTGCATTAGTTATCCTGCCAGTCATTTATTAGTATTCCCAATATGGAGTGTAGAAATAGGAGGCAACACTTGTTGCAGGATTACTTATTCTCTATCAGCAGGATTACTCATTTAAAAGCCTGGCTTTTTAAATAAGCAACCTGCTCATCTATATCACGGTCCTGAAAAGGAACAGTTCAGTAACTTATAAAGTTCAGTACCAAAACAGCACCAGCAAAACAACAGAATTTTCAAACTCTCAAACCACCCCTCCTTCAATAGGTCTCTGTTCCTCTCCTCTGTTTTGCTGTTTGGTGAAGCCTCCTTTAACCACATTGAACAAGCAGGCTTTTCATCCATTTTACCTCAGCTTTGTCTGTTGCAGACTAATTGGCCTGTGATGCCAGCTCTGAAAACATGTGGTTTACAAGGGCAATAAAACAATGAATGCTGAAATATAAATGCAAGCCATCTCACATTCATTCTGTCTCCTCACAGGAAACAGGACTCCCCCCAGGACATTTCACTACCTAAGGTGCATTATGCTGCCTTTCTTAATATGGTTCCTGGGCATTCCTGATACACATCAGAGTTAAATGTGATTGATGTTATAAAACATAGATTAAAGGGTAGGTACAAAAAAAATGAAGTGATTCATTGGATGTTTCAGAAACAACCTGACATCTTTTTGTTCTGATATTTTTCTGTGGCTTATCTTAAAAGGGGGCGGGGAAACAGCTAATTTTTGAGAAATCTAGGGTGAAATATTCATAGTACCCAGTTAACCTCACCAAATTATAGTCTATGGGGTTTTACATCTTGCTGTATATTTCCAGTGCTCACAAGAGACATAATTTCTTGATGATTTGCTTTCAAATTTACCTTGCTATCAGAATAACATTAGGTAGAGTGAGGCAGCTGCCTCATCCAAAATGCAAGGGTAGCAAGTTGTTGTTTGCGTTCTTAGTATTTTACCTCTAGTGCCAGGAAGAGTGAGGGAGCTCTGCCTGTGGGATTTTTCTGCCTCAAGTGCCAAAATAGCATGGCAGGAAGGGTTACTATGGGGTTGTCCATATTGCAAAAATACTCTTCATAGAATTTGAGGAGGATATGATTTGTCTTAATGAGATCCCACATCAGTCCGCTGTATTTAGAAGGAGGGGAGCCAAAACCACCAAAAACTCCACAGGAAAAAACCTTTGTGATTTCCCCAATATTTTTTTAAAAAGCTCCGCTGGGAATGTGCATTCCTGCTAGTTGGGACAACCAATTCGAATTGGTGCACATTCCCAGTAAGAGCGGAAATGGAAACCTAATTGCTTGGACGTGTGCAGGGGGCAGAGTTTGCTAACAAGGCAAGTGCCTGGAACTGCCATGCTGGCTTTTCGCCATAGTGATTGTGTACTGAGGTGACGAAACAGCCTCTTTTTCTTTTTTCTATTTATTTAGGCAGAATACCACACTTAGATATGGTTTTTTTTTTTTTTTAAATACTGTTTGGTGGTGGCAACAGGTGACAATAAAAACGTGAGTAATTCACTCATGCCCACCATCTTGATTCATAGCATGCCCGTTGGGACAGCAAAAGATAGCTTTGCATGCCTGCGATCTTGCAAAAAAAAAAAAAAGTTAAGACAAATAGAAGCTGCTGCAAATTGGCGTCATTGCACTATTTGCTCCTTTGCCTCAGACAGCACAGTGACTTTGTGTGGCCCTGCTAGGAAATCTCTCTATTCACACTATCCAAATATCCTGGATGGCTTCCCATTCAAATCTATATATCACCATATAATCCAAAAGTGTAATTGCAACATTTTGGGGGGCTAAAGCACCTACTTTGCCATCTACAAAAATGTAGCCAGAAGTGTATGTGTGTGTGAGCGTATGTGCCTTCAAGTTGCCTGTCGACTTATGGCAACCCCATGAATTTAATGTGTTTTCTTAGGCAAGGAGTAATCAGAGGTGGATTTGCCAGTTCATTCCTCTGAAATATAGCCAACAGTACCTGGTATTCATTGGTGGTCTCCCATCCAAGTACTAACCAGGGTTGACCCTGCATAGCTTCCAAGATCAAACAGCATCTGGTGCCTTTAGGGTATCAAACAGAAAACCATAAATGGATCCATCAGAATGACCACCAAAAAAAGATCTCAATAAGTTATGTATAAGTTATCAATAAATTAGCAATATTATTATTTATTGAGCAATCTCTTTTTGATACTCTGTCAGAAACATGTATAAGCCTTAAGGCACAGTTATAAATTACTTCAAACCTTTTAATGTAGTAGAGACAGCTTTATACTTTGACTTTTCTTTCAAATATATTTGACAGTACATCTTTGGCCCAGATCTAACATGTAAATATACTTGTCTTGGCATTTCCCCAAAGAACTAATCCATTGTGGCATTCATTCATTGTCAATATGCAATGTACATTGTCATACAGTTTTCTTCACTCAGTGCAAAATGTTATTTCTCTATTCCTTTTAAGCATGATGACAAGTTGTAAAGCAACAAGGATGGTATTTGTTATGGACTAAGAAAAATAAACAGTAGAGGAAATTCCAGATGTTGAAAAAAGAGGACATTTTATTGTAGGCCCTACACATTTTGGATGATATACCCTCAAACATTTCACAGATGAAAGCTGGGACCCTTGTGGGCAAGCAAAATTAAGAGTGTGGTCCAGTTGGGAAAAGTGATTAATGAGGAAGAACACACTGATTAGGAGAGGCTATGGCAGTTTGCTTTTGCCTGAGCCTACTGGGAAGGGCAAGATTCTGCCCACCCTTCTCTTCTCTCCTCTCCCCCCTGTTGAGTTAGTGCAAAATATTTTTGCACATTGAACTCAGTTTTTAGCAGTTGAAGTAAGCTGAAGACAAAGGGGGAGTAGAGAGAAACTGGGACATTGTACAAGCTGTTGAAAAAGGACAACGGAGGATTAATCAGGACTGTTCCTGCCAAATTGGGACAGTTAGAAAGTATGTGAGATTCTTCTCCATGAGCGCCTCTGCAGCACCAATGGATAAATACAAAGTGATTAGATATAAGGCAGTGGAACACACTCCCTCAGAGTGTGGTGGGGTCTCCTTCTTTGGAGGTCTTTAAACAGAAGCTGGATGGCCATCTGTCAGGGATGCTTTGATCGTGATCTTCTGCATGGCAGGGAGTTGGACTGGATGGCCCTCGTGGTCTCTTCCAACTCTACAATTCTATGATTCTATCTCCCCATATTCCTTGTGGGCTCCATCACATTCAGTTGGTCAGGTTCCACTATGCCCATGACACTGTCTGAGCCATGCCATGCTACTCACAGCCTGCACAAAGTTCAGCTAGGGATCTTTTATTTATTAACTGAGGCAACATATCCTTCAGTTGAACAAGAGAAGGGTTTTCTCTTATTTCCTGTAGAATCTACAGTGTGGGCTAATTTAATGTGTAAAACAATAAGTATGTTGTCTTGCATTGGGATACTGGAACAACAACATTAATTTGACACTGTGATGAAATGGAATTATAAATTATGCTAGGTTTATGCCTGAAATTTTATTTTGAATACTGAGATTTTGAAAGTACAGTTGTGCATGTTTAGCTTGGTGATCTAAGACACAGATTTACACTTCCATGTTATGCATTAACTCAGGTTTCAAGTCTGTGTAGTGTTTAGTGCTGCTTGACTCCTATGTCCTCATCAACTTGCAGATCTGAACCAGTTAATACCTAGGTAACAGTAAACACGGAATGATCAAAAGCCAAACAAACAAGTAACATGTGTTCCCAATGTAGCTATGAGATAGTTCTATGTGCTGTGTGAGACTCATTCTAAGAAGCAAACAGTTTCTCACTTCATAGCTGCTTGAAGAGTTTAAGATATAGGCAGACAGACACATAACTTTTTGGTATTTTTAATATTTACTTTTACTTGCTCTGAAAAGGGAAATGTTTTTTGACACTTCTGTTTTCAAACATCACTAGTCAAGTCAGGTAGTGGGGTTTATGATTCTTGCTGCTGTTTCTAGGGAGAGTTTTTAAAAAATATCTCCCGTGCAGGCTTTCTTGGCAATCAAAAGCTTTTGGGCTATGTGTGCCAAATGGCTAAATATGTGTGTCAAAGCTCAACTTTGCTGGTGTCCCAAAGGTACCTTAACTATCCAAGGTGGCAATCTATTTTAAAGGATAAGTCCCATTTTTTGATTTTCAGTTAATTGGGAAGGGTTGCAATATGCATGTACCAAATTTCAAGAAACCAGTTCACTATGCCCTTAATGATTTTTACACACACACACTCCTCACCAATTGAGTAAAGTCTAAGGACTCATCAAGACTGCCCTTCGTATATACACATTAGAATATAATGCAATCATTACAATATGTCAGAGTTGATAATTTTGTTCTGGGGTGATTCTTATGCTTTTTAACAACTGTGCAATAAATCCTGCTGGTAAGACTTTTCCCCAGCATGAGCATGCAGTAATGGGCAAAGTGTCTGCTGCCAAATTTGTTCTAGGCACACTGATCATAACAACAACAACATGAACAACCCCAAATTTGAATATGTTACATGTTGTGGGAATATGCATCTTTCCTCTTCCTCTTCACTCCTCTGTGAGAAGTATCTTGACACACATTTACTCAACACTGGGAAAAAATCCTCTAGCACTGTGAAATTGCATCCTTTTACATTTGTATGGACACCACTGTTTCTTATGTGTTCGCCCATTGATATCAAAGCAGCTTCTACTTTATGCAGAAATATGCATGAGTATTCCACACAGCACACGCATAAGGTTTATGTGGGTGATAGGTTTGTGCCCTTAAAGGCTGGAATATATTTTCTTGCTTTGATTGGGCAGTGGCTCCCTGATGAGTACAGGAGTGTTTATAGGTGGAAAATGGGATAGCTTTTTCACTTTGGATGTTTGCTGCAGGAAACACCTCTCTCTCGCTTTTCTTCGCAAACGAAGATTCAGGAAAGACTCATCCCACACAGCAATCATAATCAACCCACCCCCCATCTAGTTTTGGAAGTGCAATCAGATATGTGCCTAGTTTACCTTAAAGAAACAATAGTACTACTCTGATTGGCTCATTAGTTCACATTTGATAGTGGAAAGAATTGAATGTTAAAGAATGTCAGCTTTACAAAAGATTTCTTAAAACAGATTTTTTTCCTTTGTAGGAAAATAAACAAACATGAGCATTGATGTACATGGCCCCCACATCCTGAAGTGGCCAGGATCTTTGGCGGGGCCCCTACCTACTGTTAAGGTTAAGGGCAGCAAGATGCTCTACAGGATTTAGGATAAAAATTAAAATAATTCAGTTTAAATGATGACACCAAAGTACTATTTATACTTGTATTTATTTTTAAAAAACTAAATGGATTTACGTAATAAAATTTTTATATAATATCACACTGGGGGGCCCTCCTAATCCCCAGGCTAGAGCCCTGTCAGCCCCCCCCCCGGTGGGGCCATGTTGATGTAAATCGCAAAATGCACTGATTTTGATAGGTCCAAAAGTGGCACCATGTAAAAGAGAGAGAGAGAGGTACTATTTTTTCCCTTTTATTCCAAAACTTTTCTGGAAGAAGAATGCTGTCATTGTTGTACTAAAGCGGTAGGAAATCATTCACTATGGTTAAATAAACTGTATTACAGGAGGGCCCCCGTATCCACTGATTCATTATCCACAGGACACAGAACAGCACACCTACCATAGAGTCTTTCTAGAAAATGTGTCCTCTCTAGCCATTTTCTAGGTCCTCCAAGGCAACTATGGTATTTTAAACCAGATGTCTCGTTATTTTCAATGATGTTCACTATTATCCAGTTTTCGGTATCCATACACACACCCTGAACCAATCCCTAGCAAGTATGGGGGGGGGCTACTGTATATTACACCTTGCTTACCCCTGGAATTTGGTTCATAATTTGTTTCCATGGGTATAAAGTTTGCTCTTGTATCCCTCATTAGCTGGAACTTGCACCCCTTATTGTATGGATTTTGAAAAACAAATCAAATACTTTCGTGGTACCTTAAAGACTAACAAATCTATGTGGCATTCAACTTTTGTGGAGTAAAGCTCACTTTATCAGAGACGCATGAAGTATTACCTTAGTTGGTAGCTTGGGTGGATGAGTGAGTGAGTGGGGTGGGGAGTATAATCAGTGGGTTCATAAGGAACTGAAACAAAATACAAACAGTGATAAACAGTAGCCATTAGCAGTAGCCATTAGCAGTTTCCTTCAACTTTAAACAGTAGCCATTAGCAGTTTCCTTCAAATCTCTAAATAGGGACAAAGGCTTTTATCAGCATGTGTTGATCAGCATATCTGTGCAAGGATGTTTCTGTAACTACCTAGCTAATGTTTGCTAATGGCCATAGCCAGAGTCCAGGCTGGCTGGGGGATTCTGGAAGTTGTAGTCCAAAAAAGTAACTTTGGGACTTAACTCTGGCCAAGAACTCCACATGCTTTTTTATTTACTTAAGATACTTTCTAGTCTGTCTTTTGTTTAAAATATATATATATTGGTGTATAATATAAATAACCAATGAAAATAAATGGACAATACTGCAATAAAAATATAATCTGACAGCTACAACGATACCAAACTTGTTCAGGAATGGAAGTATATAGTATATATGTCATAGACCTACTATGGTAGGGTTACTATTACATCCTCCTTTCCCCAGACATGTCCTCTTTTTTAGATACTAAAATTTCTGTCCTGGGAAGCCTTTTAAAATGTTCTAGTTTTTTAGAAGCCCCCCCCCCACAGTTTCTGACACTTGGAAGCCAGCAGCCTTTGTAAGTCAAATTACTGTGAATCTATAGGACAAAAGGAAGTGTCATATAGAGAATATCCTATTACTAGGGATGGCCAAGATTATAGCTTGTAAATTTAGTATAATCACTCTGTGCTGATGGGACCCATGGAAAGAGCCAGGAGGGGAAAAGAAGAATGGTGGATGTTTATCTCTCCCTACTTCCCCCTTCTCAAGACCCTCTGTCCTTGGTCCCTTTTGCTGTCCATTGCCGTCCCCTCCCCCTTTGATTCCCTTGACAGTTTTCCCTGCTGCCATCCTACTCCCAGTATTGTTGTGGGAAACTAGAGTAGTAGATGAGCAGGTTTGAGGGATGGGCCTCTAATCCTAGGTTGTGTTGGGATATTGCTGAGATAACCAAATCATTTGTTGATATTAATAAATATCACTAAATAATATTATTGTTATTTAAATATAAAGGTTAGGAATATTTCTAGAAGTACCGTAGTTAGTTGTTTTTGTTGTTGTGTACCTTCAAGTCATTTTTGACTTATGGCAAACCTAAGGTGACCCTATTACAGGATTTCCTTGGCAAGATTTATTCAGAGGGGGGTTGCCTTTGCCTTTCTCTGAGGCTGAGAGAGTGTGACTTGTCCAAGGTCATCCAGTGGGTTTCCATGGCTGAACAGGGATTTGAACTGTGGACTCCAGAGTCATAGTCCAATGCTCAAACCACTGCACCATGCTGGCCCCTGGCTGATATAGTAGGGGGTATTTAAAGTGAGAGTTATCATAGCCATGAGTGGTTTGAAGTAGTTAGTCGGTAAATATGTCTTCTTTTTTGCTTTTCACAGTATGGTAATCCATATTTTGGATATCCAAGAAGAAAGAAGGAAATGCTAAAGAAATAAAGGGGAAGTTTTGCATGTCCTTGAGTATGATCAATTGAGTATAAATTGTCATGAACTTAGTAAAAATAGGTAAAAAATAAAATGCACAGTTGTATTCTCTTCAAAGCACTGAGGCTATATCAGATGGTCAATTATGTAATAAGTTTTATAAAAAGGAACACAGTTCGAATTGTTCATTCTATCCATCTGGAGCCACAAAATGTAAAAGTCCAAACAAACCCAATATGCCTCATGCTGCACCAAAGATTTGTGGACTAATGTGGTTATATTTGGAGGGAACTAAATGATCACTATAAGAGGAACAAAAAAACCTCAGAAATATCTCAGCTGGACTGGTGATACATTCTCCATTGTGTTTTGCTTGTACTAAAACTGATTTTAAATACAGTTGTCTCTCCATATTCACGGATTTGGCATTCATGGATTTAAGTATTCATGGCTTGAAATTATTCTTAAAAAAATAATAATCCAAAAAGCAAACCTTGATTTTGCCATCTTATATAAGGGACATCATTTTGCTATGCCACTGCGTATAATGGGACTTGAGTATTCATGGATTTGGGTATTCATGGGGGTCCTGGAACCAAACCCCAGCGAATGTGAAGGGACAACTATCTTGTTTTATCTGCATATTCAAGGTCACAGAAGTGCTGCTCAGACAATACTCTGTATATAGAGTGAACTAAGATTTTCCTTACTGCCATGCTAATGTGTATCATTAGAGAAGTGTTTTAAAAGTATGTGTGCATTCAAATTTTTACTGCTATTGGGGGTGAGTGGATGTTGTACCTATTAAAGGGTCTTCAGTAGGAGATTGAAAGAATCACTCTTTTTGGACTGCAACATCCAGAATCCCTCAGCTGTGTCCAGAGGAGGGTGACCAGGATGGTGGGAGGTCTGGAGGCCATGTCCTATGAGGAGCAGCTTAGGGAGCTGGGTATGTTTAGTGTGGAGAAGAGAAGGTTAAGAGGGGACATGATAGCATGTACTGCCCTTTAGCCATGTGTCACCCATCCTATATCTCTGCATTTCATTTTTAGTACCCAAGTTTGAAAGTAGAATACACTGCCTTATAGTGTGGTGGAGTCTCTTTCTTTGGAGGTTTTTAAACAGAGGCTGGATGGCCATCTGTCAGGAATGATTTGATTGTGTATTCCTGCATGGCCGGGGTTGGACTGGATGGCCCTTGTGGTCTCTTCCAACTCTATGATTCTATGCTGAATGAGAGGATTTTTGGAGTTTCACTCAAAGCACTTTTTTCCAGGTTTTGTCTCAGCCAACATTTTGTACATCAATAGGTTCCTCTGAATACACATGTATTCAGTAGTGCTGCTGCTTCTTTTTGCATTTTTATCAGTTACTTTAAAAAGTAATTAACTACCATGACTGGTTACAGACATACCTCAGTTAACAAAAGCTCTGACAAAGAAGTTCCTTTTCACAGTCTTTTTATGCCAACTCAGCCCCCCCCCCCGACTTCTGTCAAACTGGATGTTTATTTGGCAGTATCAGTTTTGGGAGAATAACGAAGGAGGGTTTGGAACAATACAGACTTTTGGTATCAAATTGAAGTTGTATGTCTGCAGCAAACAATGCAATAAAGCTTGAGCTGGGAAAGAATGGGATTCTGCTCTTGCAACTGAACCTACTTGCAGCTGTATGTGTCTCCCTACAACAGACAAGGTAAACAGGAGCTGCCTCCAGAATCCCTGACTAAGCATGCATCAACAGCAAAACAGAGATACAAGGGGAAAACAGATATGTCTGCCATCCTCAGCATGCTAAAAAACAGAGATCTATAAATTTGGAGAAACAGATTAGGGAGCTGGGTATGTGTAAATTTATCATTAAGAATTTTTTATTCCTGTTGCATGTATATGTCAGCAGTCTTTTTGTTTGCATTAGTTATCCTGCCAGTCATTTATTAGTATTCCCAATATGGAGTGTAGAAATAGGAGGCAACACTTGTTGCAGGATTACTTATTCTCTATCAGCAGGATTACTCATTTAAAAGCCTGGCTTTTTAAATAAGCAACCTGCTCATCTATATCACGGTCCTGAAAAGGAACAGTTCAGTAACTTATAAAGTTCAGTACCAAAACAGCACCAGCAAAACAACAGAATTTTCAAACTCTCAAACCACCCCTCCTTCAATAGGTCTCTGTTCCTCTCCTCTGTTTTGCTGTTTGGTGAAGCCTCCTTTAACCACATTGAACAAGCAGGCTTTTCATCCATTTTACCTCAGCTTTGTCTGTTGCAGACTAATTGGCCTGTGATGCCAGCTCTGAAAACATGTGGTTTACAAGGGCAATAAAACAATGAATGCTGAAATATAAATGCAAGCCATCTCACATTCATTCTGTCTCCTCACAGGAAACAGGACTCCCCCCAGGACATTTCACTACCTAAGGTGCATTATGCTGCCTTTCTTAATATGGTTCCTGGGCATTCCTGATACACATCAGAGTTAAATGTGATTGATGTTATAAAACATAGATTAAAGGGTAGGTACAAAAAAAATGAAGTGATTCATTGGATGTTTCAGAAACAACCTGACATCTTTTTGTTCTGATATTTTTCTGTGGCTTATCTTAAAAGGGGGCGGGGAAACAGCTAATTTTTGAGAAATCTAGGGTGAAATATTCATAGTACCCAGTTAACCTCACCAAATTATAGTCTATGGGGTTTTACATCTTGCTGTATATTTCCAGTGCTCACAAGAGACATAATTTCTTGATGATTTGCTTTCAAATTTACCTTGCTATCAGAATAACATTAGGTAGAGTGAGGCAGCTGCCTCATCCAAAATGCAAGGGTAGCAAGTTGTTGTTTGCGTTCTTAGTATTTTACCTCTAGTGCCAGGAAGAGTGAGGGAGCTCTGCCTGTGGGATTTTTCTGCCTCAAGTGCCAAAATAGCATGGCAGGAAGGGTTACTATGGGGTTGTCCATATTGCAAAAATACTCTTCATAGAATTTGAGGAGGATATGATTTGTCTTAATGAGATCCCACATCAGTCCGCTGTATTTAGAAGGAGGGGAGCCAAAACCACCAAAAACTCCACAGGAAAAAACCTTTGTGATTTCCCCAATATTTTTTTAAAAAGCTCCGCTGGGAATGTGCATTCCTGCTAGTTGGGACAACCAATTCGAATTGGTGCACATTCCCAGTAAGAGCGGAAATGGAAACCTAATTGCTTGGACGTGTGCAGGGGGCAGAGTTTGCTAACAAGGCAAGTGCCTGGAACTGCCATGCTGGCTTTTCGCCATAGTGATTGTGTACTGAGGTGACGAAACAGCCTCTTTTTCTTTTTTCTATTTATTTAGGCAGAATACCACACTTAGATATGGTTTTTTTTTTTTTTTAAATACTGTTTGGTGGTGGCAACAGGTGACAATAAAAACGTGAGTAATTCACTCATGCCCACCATCTTGATTCATAGCATGCCCGTTGGGACAGCAAAAGATAGCTTTGCATGCCTGCGATCTTGCAAAAAAAAAAAAAAAAGTTAAGACAAATAGAAGCTGCTGCAAATTGGCGTCATTGCACTATTTGCTCCTTTGCCTCAGACAGCACAGTGACTTTGTGTGGCCCTGCTAGGAAATCTCTCTATTCACACTATCCAAATATCCTGGATGGCTTCCCATTCAAATCTATATATCACCATATAATCCAAAAGTGTAATTGCAACATTTTGGGGGGCTAAAGCACCTACTTTGCCATCTACAAAAATGTAGCCAGAAGTGTATGTGTGTGTGAGCGTATGTGCCTTCAAGTTGCCTGTCGACTTATGGCAACCCCATGAATTTAATGTGTTTTCTTAGGCAAGGAGTAATCAGAGGTGGATTTGCCAGTTCATTCCTCTGAAATATAGCCAACAGTACCTGGTATTCATTGGTGGTCTCCCATCCAAGTACTAACCAGGGTTGACCCTGCATAGCTTCCAAGATCAAACAGCATCTGGTGCCTTTAGGGTATCAAACAGAAAACCATAAATGGATCCATCAGAATGACCACCAAAAAAAGATCTCAATAAGTTATGTATAAGTTATCAATAAATTAGCAATATTATTATTTATTGAGCAATCTCTTTTTGATACTCTGTCAGAAACATGTATAAGCCTTAAGGCACAGTTATAAATTACTTCAAACCTTTTAATGTAGTAGAGACAGCTTTATACTTTGACTTTTCTTTCAAATATATTTGACAGTACATCTTTGGCCCAGATCTAACATGTAAATATACTTGTCTTGGCATTTCCCCAAAGAACTAATCCATTGTGGCATTCATTCATTGTCAATATGCAATGTACATTGTCATACAGTTTTCTTCACTCAGTGCAAAATGTTATTTCTCTATTCCTTTTAAGCATGATGACAAGTTGTAAAGCAACAAGGATGGTATTTGTTATGGACTAAGAAAAATAAACAGTAGAGGAAATTCCAGATGTTGAAAAAAGAGGACATTTTATTGTAGGCCCTACACATTTTGGATGATATACCCTCAAACATTTCACAGATGAAAGCTGGGACCCTTGTGGGCAAGCAAAATTAAGAGTGTGGTCCAGTTGGGAAAAGTGATTAATGAGGAAGAACACACTGATTAGGAGAGGCTATGGCAGTTTGCTTTTGCCTGAGCCTACTGGGAAGGGCAAGATTCTGCCCACCCTTCTCTTCTCTCCTCTCCCCCCTGTTGAGTTAGTGCAAAATATTTTTGCACATTGAACTCAGTTTTTAGCAGTTGAAGTAAGCTGAAGACAAAGGGGGAGTAGAGAGAAACTGGGACATTGTACAAGCTGTTGAAAAAGGACAACGGAGGATTAATCAGGACTGTTCCTGCCAAATTGGGACAGTTAGAAAGTATGTGAGATTCTTCTCCATGAGCGCCTCTGCAGCACCAATGGATAAATACAAAGTGATTAGATATAAGGCAGTGGAACACACTCCCTCAGAGTGTGGTGGGGTCTCCTTCTTTGGAGGTCTTTAAACAGAAGCTGGATGGCCATCTGTCAGGGATGCTTTGATCGTGATCTTCTGCATGGCAGGGAGTTGGACTGGATGGCCCTCGTGGTCTCTTCCAACTCTACAATTCTATGATTCTAAGAGGTGACCAGATAGCCAAGTTTAAATATTTGAAGGGATGTCATACTGAGGATGGAGCAAGTTTGTTTTCTGCTGCTCCAGAGACTCGGACACGGAGCAGTGGGTTAAAACTACAGGAAAAGAGATTGCATCTAAACATTAGTAGGAATTTCCTGATGGTAAGAGCTGTTTGACAGTGGAATGCACTGCCTCATAGTGTGGTGAAGTCTTCATCTTTGGAGGTTTTAAAACAGAGGCTGGATGGCCATCTGACAGGAATGCTTTGATTGTGTATTCCTGCAGGGCAGGGAGTTAGACTGGGTGGCCCTTGTGGTCTCTTCCAACTCTATGATTCTATAAAAACGGAAATCATAAGAAAAATAGGAAAAAAACCCTCTCCTCTCAAGAAGTATCAAAACGTTTTTACGAATACAAGGCTTCCTTGACCTGGTTGTTTTATTTCACATGTGCAAATTCTTAGTTTTGTATTTTAAAATAATGCTGACAATTGTTGAAGTGCTTGTCTCTTTTGTAGTGTAGGAACTTTTCCTTATTCCTCCCCTTTTATTTCTCTCTCTGGCACCAAAGTTTCTGTTGAAGAAGTAATGCCCAGGAACACATCTGCTTTGTTAACTGAGGTATACCTGTACTGATAAGAGCTTCAAAAGCACCCAAAGTATCCCTTTTCTTCAGCACACAGTGTAAAAATGTAGACTTCAAGCCCTCCCTCCCCTGCATTCTCCTGCTCCAAATGATCCATGTTTCATTTGAGTGATACATGTTGCATAAGCTAAGGCATGTTGTCTATTGACTGACCGTGACATTTGGCATGGCCTCTGTGATTCTCAAAAATCTGTCCTAAAGGTAGGATGAACTTTAAAAAAAAAAAAAAACCTTGGAGAACTCAAAAATTTTATGTTATCAAGGATGAGGCAGTGTCTTTTAACCTTTATTTGTGAAAGTATGTACAGGTCTGCCCTATTAACAGTAATACATTAATCTCTCTGTCCTTTTCTTAGGGCTTGATTATAAAGGGGGGGATATGGATTGATGCATACTCACGCAAATTTGAAGCAGGATTGACCTGTCTTAATGGTGGTTTGGCAAAATCGCAGGCATGCGAGGCTATCTGCTTTTGCTGTCCCAACGGGCACGCCTGCGAATCAAGATGGCAGGCACAACTCATTTTCATTTTCACTGGTTGTCACTGCCGAACAGTATTTTTATAAAGGTGCGATAGTGCGCTATTCCCCCTAAATAAACATTAAAAAAGAAAAGAAAAAAAGCTGTTTCATCGCCTCAGCACATGATCTCTAAGGCAAAATCCAAGATGGCAGTTGTGGAGCTCTTGCCTTCTTAGTAAGCCCCGTCCCCTGCTCCCATCTAGCCAATCAGCTTTCTACTTCCACTTTTCTGGCACTATGCAAATAAATGTGATCGCCTGTCCTAATGATCGACAATACACATTCTCTACAGTGTTTTTCAAAAACTTTGGGGAAAGCCCCAGAGGTTTTCCCCAAGGATTTTACAGGGGATTTGGCCCCCTCCTTCTGAATACAGCAGAACTATGCAGGTTCCCATTATGACAGGTCGCATTCTAAGCGAATTCTAAGAGGATTATTTTCACCATTTAGACAGGCCCTTATAAAATCACTGTCATGGTGGTTCTGAGCAAGGATGGACAACATGTGGCCCGTGAGGCCCTCAAAATGCTTTTTAGAGATGTTGTGGTTGTCACTCTGTCGTATTCAGAAGTGTGTGTGTGGGGGGAAAGATACCAAAAAGTATGCTGGAAAAGCCTTTGTGGCTTTTCCCGAAACTGAGACAAGTGACCGAATTGATTAGTTTTCCCCAAACGAGTGGAAGTGGAAAGCTGATTGGTTGGATGATTGCGGGGGGTGGGGCTTGCTAACAAGGCAAGTGCCTGGAGCTGCCATGTTGAATTTTCCCCTTAGCAAATGCTAAGGCAATAAACTGGATTTTTTTGTTTACTTTTTTGTTAAAGCAAAAGGTCGCTCTTTTGCATCTTGGATAGGTTTTTTTTTTTAAACTGTCCAGTGGCAGCAATTTGATGCAAGTGAAAACATGAGTAATTCACTTGTAGCCTCCATCTTGCTTTTTGGGCAAATGTGGATAGCTTTGCATGCCTCCTATTTGCTGCCCCCAAAACCATTAAGACAAATAGCAGCTGCTGCAAATTGCCATTACTGTGGAGCAATCCACATTTTTGCCTCCTATAGACAAGCCCTTTGTTCCTCATTCCTCCCTCACTGCCACAGCCAAATTGGCTGCCACTACTTCTTGCTTCCTACACACTTGCAAGCTATACTGTTAGTATTTGCAGGCTTATTTGCCTCAAGAGTGAAATGTTTCCCAGCTCCTCTGTTGCTGAATTAAGGATGTTTGTAGAATCCATTTCTTATTAGGAGATGCTTTTAGTACTGTTAGCTATTGCAAGTGCCATTTGTTAGCAAAAAGGCAGGGCATACATTTAATCAACCAATTAATCAAATGCATTTAATTTAATTACTTTAACTAAATGCATATAAAAACAGATTCTGTTAAAATGCAACAAATTAAAAGCAGAATCATAAAATATTATTACATGTAAATCAAGACAAAATGCAGGATAGTGTAAAATAAGTTCCATCATATGGGGTGCATCCCAATCTAGTCCCAGCTACAATCAACCCTTGGAATCAATGGGACTGACATAGGTGTTGATTCAGCAAGTCCCATTCATTCAATGGATAGATTTTCCTTGGTTTTTTTCCAGACTGTGAGGTTGTGTTCTGGAAGAGTTTCTTTCTGAAGATGCCAGCCACAGATGCAGGCAAAACGTCAGAAATAAACTCTTCCAGAACACGGCCTCATAGCCCAGAAAAAAAGCAAGGAAAATCTATGGATGCCGGCCGTGAAAGCCTTCGAATTCAATGGATACACTCTAGGTGGGACTAACAACTGCATTTAGCTCCATGTTGTTACAGTTTTTTTAGGACTGCCAGGTTGTAACCCAGAATTAATATGAAGACGAAGTTTTAAAAAAATAAAATAAAAATCTGCAACTGGCTGTACTCCTCATATATCATATATCTGAGAATTTTAAAAATAGTAGATGCCAGTTCTCTGCATTGCATCCTGACCATCTCCAAAACATGCATTTTCTGGACCATTCTTCAAGACAGTGTTTCCCAGGTCTCTTTATTTCTATAGTTAAGCAACAAACCTTTGGAAAATATAAACTGTATACTAAAGTGTGATTACTTTCCAAAGCACAGATTTTTTAGGATGTATTTTAAAAAAATTGTTTCTTGTTGGTGCTGAGAATAATAAAAGACAGAGCGCTATGGCAACTATTAAATGTAGTTGTCAAGCTGCAGTTGAAGTGATTGAAAGTGTTGATTTGACAACTCAGACTGCCTATTAATTTGGAATCGCTAATCCTCTGAATTCCACAAGGCTTTTGAAAACATAAGCATATTTTCTTGGTTCTGTACTTAGGAGTGGAGGGTAAGAGTGATAATGTCTCAATTATTTAGGACTACATGTCACAATGGTCCATTTTTAACTCTCCTGTTTGCTGTAGTTCCCCCTCCCCTTTTTGTGGGAACAGCATTGATGTTTCCAGAACATTCTGTGAAAAGATCATTTTCCTCAGACTCATAGGGGCCTTTCCACTGTGTTGTAATGACAGGCTTTTTTCTTTCTTTTTCTTTTTTTTCTTTCTTTTTTTTTTTTTTGCAAGCTTCATCTGTGCTATGAAAAACAAGTTACCAAGAGCTGACAAGTGGCACAATCTGCCAAATATTGCTTCAGAACAACCTCTTGTCTATTTCTTTGGATCATGCATGAATTCAGAGTATGCATGTAGCTTCTTCAAGAGCCAAAGCTCAAAAGATGGGATCAGATGTTCCTTTGTGTCTGAAAACAGGTTTTGCAGGCAATTACCATTCACACAAGTTAGGGTATTGGTTCTTTTTATAAATTATAATTATTGGCTTTCACTGAGGATGTAGAGAAGTATATACCTGTGGGTATGTAGTATAGTGGTTAAGTGTTGGAATGTCGGATTAGGACACTGGGTGTCCAGGGTTCAAATTCCCACTTGGCCATGGAAACCCACTGGGTGACCTTGGGCATATCACAGAGGAAGGCAGTGGCAAACCTCCTCTGAACAAATTCTGCCAAGAAAATGACTTAAAGGCACGTAACAACAGTGTCTGTTAGGGATATAACTATTCACTTGTATTGTCCTTGCATGCAAGGACAAAGGATATCTGTGATTTTTTCCCCACTACAGGAGAAAACAAAGATTTTTGTGAAGTTTCTTCCATTAATCACAGCTTACAAAAGAATTAGCCTGCACAGAAATACAGTACATGTGTCTGGGCAAAGCCCACTACATTTTCTGCACAGGAAACAGAGTACAGTATTTTGCAGAGGAAAAAAAAATATTTCTGGCACAGAAAATGTGTTATTAGTGCAAATAATGTTGCACAGGAAAAAAACGTTTATTTTTATGCAGAACATGTCGCAAAGTCTTAATATTAGGAGAAAACTGTACAGAAATATCACTGCTGCATTATTGATCCCAATAGGGTTTCCTGAATGTTGGGAAACCCTTTTTCTGCAGGGAAATAAATAAAACCAAATGTTCTTTCCATACTTGGTGTCAGTGCATGCCTGTGTGCACACACATGCATATGTACAGATAGGCAAAGCATTTCCATGCCCAGGTCTAAACTGACATTGGATGCATAGCAACCAGAATAGCTATCTTATTAATTTTAAGTTCTTTTTTTTAAAAAAAACCTTTTTAACAGCAGATGGCTCAGCCTATATTCTGTCTCCTGCAGATAAATTCATTTCATTTTAATAAAATTAAATTATTAATTAATTTATCTTAATTATTTAATTAAATAATATTAATATAATTGATATTATTTTAATATATTGCAGCTTACCTGATGTATATGTTAAGGAAAATGCAACATGGGACATACAGTGAAAGAAATAAAATATGTATGTGAAAGTCACAATGACTAAGCAAGAGCAATTATGGGGCTACACAGGTGAAACTGCTAATGTAATCTAGAAGGCCTGAGAGCCAAGGACAGAGGTACTGAATGCAGATTGGAAACACCTGAGAATCATTAAGTGTACAAGGTGAAATGTTGAAATACATGGGTTGGTCTTAGGCATGGGTGGAACTATGTGGACCAATCAGAATGGAAGTACACACCCACTGGGTGGAAACTAATTAGTGGGTGGTGATAAACAATGGCTATAAAATTGCAATGTTTGCCAATGTATTTTTGTGGTTGTTGAGTAGAGGTGGAGTAGTTTGGAGATATTGTAAAGTAGTGTGTAGAGATTGTGATTTGTTGACCATATAGTATATTTATATAGAAGAATAAAGTAGGTTTTATATAAAACTACTGAGTTGCCTGAGTGAATCCTGGAGACGTTTTGGAGACACCTGGAGAAGAGTGAGAAGGCTTGGAGAGTTTGTCAGGATCTTCAGCCTATTCTCTGAAACTCTGCTGCTTTGGAGGAAAGCATTAACCACTGATCTAAGCTGGTCAGCTCTGCTGCTTAACAAGGTGGTGAGTTTGAGCCAGAGGTGAAGAGCTACAACTCCCATCATCCCTGACAAGGGTTATGGGCCCAGTTACTAGAGCACCCAGCATCCACAGAAGCTGAAAGTTCCAGAGAGTGGAAGAAAGCTTTGTGGACGACAGATCAGAGCAAGTTGTTTGTGCTGCACTGATAAGCCTCGTGAGTAAATCATTTTGTGTTTTGCTTAAGCCCAGACGGGTCGGCTGTGCATACTCAGAAGGACTGTGTCAAATTGAGTCACTGCACAAATCAAGATGGAAATTCTAAAGTTTAGTAAATTAAATAGAAACAACTACTCTACCTGGAAGATTTATGCCCAATCTCTACTAGTAAAGGAAGGTCTGTGGTCAACAGTTGAAACAGGGCTGGCAGCTGATGCTAATGCAGCCACTCAAGAGAGAGATAGTAAAGCAAAAGCCTGTCTTTATCTCATGCTTGAAGAAGACTTAATTAATGACGTCAGAGATAAAACGTCCGCCAAGGATGTGTGGGATACCTTGCAGAGATTACACACTCCTTCAACTGCTTTTGCAAAAATGCTATGGTCTAAAAGAATATACAGGCAAAAGATGGCTAAAGGGCAGTGTGTGATAGAACATTTAAAGATAATGCAAGATTTGTTTGTGCAAGCTGAACTGAGGGGAGTGCAAATTAGCAAAGAGCAGCAATGCTACATTTTAATAGAATCGCTAGACTCTTCGTGGGACAACATAATGAACAGCTTGCAGAACCTGCAGGAAACTGAGCTTAATAGAGACTTAATTGTGGCCAGAATACTGGAAGAGAACCAGAGAAGAATGTCTGAGCAGGGTGACTCAGCAAGTTTAAAGACTGTGCCAAAACAACGAACAACTCCTGACTGGCGAACACAGGAGGAAGCAGCCTCTACAAGGGAGCAACGGAGGTGTTTTTATTGTAAGAAGATTGGTCATCTGCAGAGACATTGTAAACATTTTGCAGCTGAGAGACACAAGCAAGCAGAGAGCAGATGGCAGCCGCGGCAGTATCAAAAACAGTCCAGACCTCCATTTTTGAGGGACAGTGGTAATAAAAAGGGGGTTGCAACCATGATTAAGGAAAAACAAAATGCAAATTCTAAATGGCTAGTTGATTCAGGAGCCACATCTTTGATGTGTAATGATATAAATTTAATAAGTAATAGAAAATCAGCTAATGTAAATGCTGTAGTTTTGGCTGACGGGAAAGAGCTAAGTACTGTAAAACAAATGGGTACTGTGTACATTCCAGGGCTAAAAGAGAATTTTAATGATGTCTTACATGTAAAGGAGTTAGAAAATAATTTGTTATCAGTAAGCAGATTAACAGAAAGAGACTACACAGTCATCTTTGAAAAGAACATGTGTAAGATAAAACTGAATGGGGAATTGCGTGGCATAGGTTTGAAAAAGGACAAACTTTATTATTTGGAGGACAATATTGATAGCTACAGGGTTGAAGAAGCTAATAACATAGAAAATATTCCAATCCACAAAGACTGCATACACGAGCTTCACAGAAAATTCGGCCATGCGAGCTTCAAATGTTTAAAGAATTTAATCAGTATGTGTCCAGATTTAAAAGTTGCTGAATGCAAAAACCACTTAGATTGTACAGTGTGTCAACAGGTAAAGGTCAGAGCTTTTCCAGTAGCTAAGAAAACAAAAAAAATTGCTCAAAGACCATTTCAGTATGTACATGCAGATGTTGCCCAAGCTAACTGCTTGTCCTTAGGGGGAAGCAAGTATTTCCTAGTAATTGTTGATAGGTATACAAGATTTGCATTTGTGAGAATAATGAAAAACAAATCTGACGCTGGGCAAAGTTTAAAAGCATGGGTAAGAATGGTGGAAAGACAATTTGATAGCAGAGTAGGCACCATCATTACTGATAGAGGAGGAGAATTTTTAAATAATCAATTGTTTAACTGGTTTCAAAAGGTGGGAATAAGGCATGAAACTACAAACCCTGCTTGTCCTAGTGAGGATGGGTTAGCAGAGAAGAAAATACAAGATATAAAAAGAATTACTGCTTGTATGATGGCAGATGCAGGGGTGAAAGATAGTTTTTGGGCAGAAGCAACTTTGACTGCAATACATATCAGTAACAGATTGTATCATTCAGAAATTGAAGACATTCCCTACAGGGTATTGTATGGGAGAATGCCAAATTACAAGTACTTAAGGGTTTTTGGACAATTTGCTCATGTTTACACACCTGCTTGTTTCAGGAGGAAAGGAGAACCCAAAAGCAAAAGGCTTAGGTTTTTGGGGTATTCTGGAAATAGCTACAAGTTTCATTTGGATGGAAAACAAGTGCAGTATTCTAGGTCTGCAAAT
The DNA here is from genome assembly GCA_030847615.1 of Gambelia wislizenii. NCBI lineage: Eukaryota > Metazoa > Chordata > Lepidosauria > Squamata > Crotaphytidae > Gambelia > Gambelia wislizenii. The sequence continues at coordinate 341,293,002 of JAUMIR010000003.1, forward strand.
TTCGAGAGACATGCTGGTTGGGACAAACTGCATGCCAATAAAGAAGTGTTTTTGAGATTAGGGAGTTCAAATGAACCAGAAGCACAAACTGAACCAACCTCAGGAAACGGAGGGGTTTCAGTTAAGCAGGAAGCATCACCTAGCAGCAGTGGTAGTTCTTCCGATGATGAGATAGCATCTAGGCCTACTACTACTCGAATGACTGAAGACAAGAGATTTAGTCATAGAACTACAACTCCTAGTAGAGAAAGTGAGGATGAAAGAGACAGAACAGCAGATTTTATTCCCAGGCGTAGTCATAGAGTTAGAAAGCCTCCAGATAGGTTTGTTGTGACAAAGGCAAGAGCTTGTTTAGCAGTAGAAGAGCCTGAAAGTTTTGAAGAATTGGAAAGTTATTCTAGTGAAGAACAGGAAAGATGGTTTGATGCAATGGATAATGAGTTTAGTTGCCTGGTAAATAAAGATGTTTTTGAAATTGTTGACAGACCCAAAGACGAGAAAGTAATTGGTTGTAAATGGGTATACAAAAGGAAAGAAATGCCAGATGGAAGTATCAAATATAAAGCTAGGTTAGTGGCTAAGGGTTTTGCACAACAGCAGTATGAGAACTATGATAAGACATATTCTCCAACTGCAAAGCCAGAAAGTCTGAGAATGGTTCTAGCTGTAGCAGTAAAAAGGAATTTAGTTGTAGAACATTTTGATTTTGAGACAGCTTACTTGAATGCGGTTCTGAATGAAGAAATATTTATGGAGCAGCCACAAGGTTTCAAAGAAAATGGTAGTCAGAGAGTTTATAAATTAAAGAAAGCATTGTATGGTTTAAAACAAAGTGCCAGAGCGTGGAATCTGTGCATCAATGATGAGCTAGTTAAGCTAGGTTACAAGAGGAGCATTGCAGATGCTTGTGTTTATACAAAAGGAGACATAGTATTAGTGATTTATGTAGATGATTTGTGCGTAGCAGCAAAGTCAAAACAGGAAATTGAGTCAGTAAAAAGAGAATTGTCTAAGAAGTTTGTTTTGAAGGACTTAGGTGTATTGAAGTCTTATTTAGGTATTTGCGTTGAATGGACAGAAGAAGGACATTGTTTATTAAGTCAGAGAAATAAAATTGAAAGACTGATTGAAAAGTGTGGATTACAGAATGCAAAAATAGTAAGAGCTCCAATGACAACTGGTTTTGTGTCTGAGGAAACAACTAGAGCGTTTGAGGACAAGACTTTCTTCAGAAGTATAATAGGATCTTTACAATTCATATCTTGCCACACCAGACCAGACATTTCTTATGCTGTAAATGTATTGTCTAGAAGGGTTAATGATCCAAAAATTGAAGACTGGACAGCGGTAAAACATTTATTGAGATATTTGAAAGGAACCTTAGATAGGAAATTGATTATAAGAAGCAGTAGTTCAGATCTAGATTGTTATGTAGACAGTTCATTTGCATCAGAATTAGGAAACAAGAAGTCAGTTACAGGAATTATAATTAAATATAGTGAAAGTCCAATAGTTTGGAGAAGTAGAAAACAAACTAATGTAGCGTTAAGCACAACAGAAGCAGAATTCGCTGCTTTGAATGAGATAGTAAATGAGGTACAGTGGATTAAGCAATTGTTAAATGATTTAAATGAAAGTTACAAGATACCAGTGGAAATTCTGGAAGATTCACAGTCATGCATAGCGATGGCTGAAACTGAAAGTTTGAAGAACAGAACAAAATATGTTGGTGTAAGATATCAAAATGTGCGAGACATGGTTCAGAAGGGTGAAATAGAATTGAGATATATAGAAACACAACACAACATAGCAGATTTGTTCACAAAAGCATTGACAGCAGAAAAACATGAAAGGCTGACACAAATGGTTGGAATGACATTGTAAGACACATACAATATTTTATTTCGGAGGGGATTGTTAAGGAAAATGCAACATGGGACATACAGTGAAAGAAATAAAATATGTATGTGAAAGTCACAATGACTAAGCAAGAGCAATTATGGGGCTACACAGGTGAAACTGCTAATGTAATCTAGAAGGCCTGAGAGCCAAGGACAGAGGTACTGAATGCAGATTGGAAACACCTGAGAATCATTAAGTGTACAAGGTGAAATGTTGAAATACATGGGTTGGTCTTAGGCATGGGTGGAACTATGTGGACCAATCAGAATGGAAGTACACACCCACTGGGTGGAAACTAATTAGTGGGTGGTGATAAACAATGGCTATAAAATTGCAATGTTTGCCAATGTATTTTTGTGGTTGTTGAGTAGAGGTGGAGTAGTTTGGAGATATTGTAAAGTAGTGTGTAGAGATTGTGATTTGTTGACCATATAGTATATTTATATAGAAGAATAAAGTAGGTTTTATATAAAACTACTGAGTTGCCTGAGTGAATCCTGGAGACGTTTTGGAGACACCTGGAGAAGAGTGAGAAGGCTTGGAGAGTTTGTCAGGATCTTCAGCCTATTCTCTGAAACTCTGCTGCTTTGGAGGAAAGCATTAACCACTGATCTAAGCTGGTCAGCTCTGCTGCTTAACAAGGTGGTGAGTTTGAGCCAGAGGTGAAGAGCTACAACTCCCATCATCCCTGACAGTATACAGCCTGCATTCCATTAATTGTGTTCTCCAATTGCAGGTGAAGTAAGGCATGAGAAGGATTCTGAATCATTTATAAGCTGTAATCAGTTAAAGCCACAGAAACACAAACAGGTCCTAATGGCTGATTATGGGCGGAAATCTAGAACAGACCCATTGAATCAACAGAATTTATATAATTGTTGACTTACCAAGATATTGTTGGTTCGGTGAATCTTTTCTAGTGGTTACTAAGAACTGGATTGAGGCAGGTGTGTGTGCACACATGTGCACACAAGGCCGAGACTTGGTTCCTGTTCCTGCCACACAGGCACATGGACCTTGCATTATACTTCTCATGTATCTTTGTTATAAAGAACAGTCTGTATTTATTTCAAGTCTGTTCCAGTGCTGAAGCAGTGAATGGGGAGAATGTTGTAACACTAGTTCACTAGTGGTATAACAGTTCCTATGCTGGTAGGATACTGCTAGTAAAAGGAGAAAGACTGGGACAGGCATTGGGGCAGAATCAGAAAGGATAAGGTTGCTTGCTGAGGAATTAGTCTTGTTTTCCATGTTATTTGTTGCTATTGTTAGTCATCAAGTCACCTTCGCGTTATGGTGCTCTTCAGCAAGAGAGTCCCCAACTCAGTTCTTGCAAACTCATGGCTGTGGCTTTCTTTATTTAGTCAGTTGATCTGTAATGTGGTTTTCCATTCTTCCTACTGCCTTCACTTTCCCAAGCGTTAGTGTCTTTTCCTGCTGAGTCATGTTGTTTCATGATATGTCCAAAGTCCACTAGCCTTAAATTGACTATTTTGGTTTCTAGGAAGAGTTTATGCTTGATTTGCTCTAAGACCCATGGATTTGTCTTTTTTAGCAGGCCATAGTATGCATAGAAATCTCCTCCAGTACCACATTTCAAATGAGTTGACATTCTTCCTATCAGAGTTCTTCTCTGTCCAGTTTCACAGCCATACATAGACTCAGAAATGCTATGGCCTGGATGATTCTGACTTTGGTACAGGAAGCCCCTGTTTATCCAATAGGTTACGGACTGCAGCAGTATCAGAAACCAGAATTGGTCAAGAAGCAGAATCTATGCAGGGAACGTGAAGGAATTACAGTGGCTCACTTGGGACTGCCTGTGTGCACCCATGGGCACCTGTGAGCGCTTGTGCACTGCTTGCAAAGTCTCTCAGTTGGCTTGGTGACTCCCCCCCTCTCAGTTCACAAGTCGTGCACGCATGCGCAGTCAGTTCCAAGCAAGCGTCAAAAGAGTGGATTCCTCGTTGAATGAATGGAACATGTCCTTAATTTGCAAGCGTCGAAAGAGATATCGGAAACTGCTTAATGCAGTGTAGATGTGTAAATTGCTATTGCTTAAAAACAATTGGTAAGCAGCTCTGGTAGCCTTGTGGCTGAAGAGTGGGGTATAAATAAATTAAAAAATATAAAAAATATATCCTTATATCTTTACATTTGATATTCCCTATGACAATATAACATTCCACTAGCAAAAGATGTCCCCTAAGAAAAAATATGGTTGATGGAGAGCCTGAGACAATTATCTCACTGTCATTTTCTGTCCCCACAGTAAATGGAGCTCAGGAATTAAACTAACTCAGGAATCAATTACTACACCAGCCACAGTGGTGAAATGCAGTACATATACTGAGATGTGTGGCATAGGGCTGCATCCCTGAGCCCATGTATTTGCAGAACATAAAAATTTGGGATATTTGTTGTTGTTGTTTTTTAAAAAAACTTAATTGTTTTTCTTAGTTGTCAGTGAGGTAAAACCTCTAATTTGTTTACATTAACACTAATAGGAAAAACTAATTCATTAGTTACCATCAATAGTGTTACAATCAATCATCACTTCTAAAACAAACCATAGGCAGTCTGCACACCACAGCTCTTGTTCCATATAGAACTTCTCCAGTCTGCAATCCAGGGGTTCTATTCCATGCAAAACTTGTCAGTTTGCACACTACAGCTCTTTTATCCTGCAAACCCCTTCAGGGCTTCAGATAAAATCTCAGCTCACTGTATAACCTTTCCAGGCTTTAAATTGTTCCTTATTTCTGGGATTAAAGGACAAATGAGCCAAAACAAACACCAGAAAAGTGACAAGTTTGCACTTTATTAAGCTAAATGTAAAACATAAGAGTATTTTTACCTCATTATTCAAAAAGCTAATAAATGTAAAAATGTTCTAATAATATTTTTGTTGATGGGGAACTACAGTGAAAGGGAGCCTTCTGCAAAGCAGTGAAATCTGTACAGTTAACGGCTAACAACAACATAGGAAGGACAGAGGCATAATTATTGTCTTACCAGAAACCTTACAGATGCACTACTGAAGGATTCAAGACACAAGCGAGAACAACGCTATTCAGGTGCAACTGGATACACACATACAGGTAAGCAAGGGGGTCTCCTCCTTGGTCTCCTGCCCCATCACTTTAAGTTGCATAGAGCATTCAACCTGCCATGGTTGCTGTATATCTCCTATCCCTTTGTCCTGTAACGTGGGAAAACCATGTTGTGGTTTGACAGGACTCTGCTTACCCAACAAGTTCACATGTGAGTCTCTTTCACATAAAGACTCAGGATACTATGTGCTATGCAAACAGCACACTGGGGCTATTAGGTACAACCCAGGGAACCCCCCACCATTTATTGGAGAAGGCTGGGAGGAACACAGGCATTTTTCTTGTTAAACATTGAGCATTCTGTTCTCCTTACCAAAACTAGTGCCCAACCACCCGTGACTCATTCTTTCTTGCAGGATCAGAACAAAACATTTGAAAGGAAAAACAAGCAAGCACCATTCACTGGAAACAGAGTATCAGTGCAACAGTGAACATTGGAAAGGTGAGTATAGCTTTAGTGACGACATTATCTCTCCTAACAAGTAAATTTCCAAATGCTGGTATTAGGTCAACTAGCATTATCCTCCTCCTCCCTTCCTTAAATTATCAATGTAAGAATATAAAAATTAGGAATATATAGGAAAATAGAACTGAAGTTTGAGACATAGAAGTGTTGACTGTCTTTCATGAGCATGTATTTGCCAGTCATCAATGAGCATCCATTTATGAGACTTGTCTGTTGCAATTGCTACTTGTTGTTCATTACTACCTCCATGTTTGTCTTGTCTCTCCACAGGCAACTAGGTAGCCACTGAACACTCACAGGGAAAAAGATGTTTCCTACCACCACCAATTCAGAACACATATAGTCAAGGTCTGCAGAGGCAAATAGGCAAGGCCTATGGAAGTAGCAGTTAGTGAGAAAACATGTGTGAGGTTGCTATCTCTTTCCTCCCTGTTCATGGCAAACAGGAATGTAGGAAGCGCAATAGTACCCAGCATCGGAAGGCAGCAAGATTGAGAGAAGCATCTCTTGCTACTCTGCTGTTTGCTATGTCATTCAGAAATGCACAGGAATCCTATGAGAATATGCCAGTGGCAACTCATCTTGTTGTGATGCAACTGTGATGTTCATCAGCTTTGAAACTGTTCAATAAAAATGGTGCTTGTGTCTGATATGTTTCTGTTCTCTTAATGACTAGCAGTTGTCTTCACTGGGGGAATTCACAAAGGGACGAGACCAGCCCTCCCAGGCTGAAGAAGTCTGTGAATTTAACACCTTTCCCTGTCTAAGTGGCTCACTTTCCTTTTCCCTTACAGAATACTTGTTGCCTTAGTATAGACACCAATATGTACCTGTATCCATGTTTGTTTATGTGTATATGTGTGTACGTATGTGTTATGAAAATTGTCAGCATGGAATTTTTTGATACTGCAACCGGACTTGAGCGTTTTTCAGGGGTTCAGTCAATCAATCACTTTATGTAATCCTGCTCTCCCCCTGCCCAAAGTGGGGCTCATGATACAAGTAAAAACATAAAAAAGTTAAGATTAACAGAATGTTTAACTGTCTATAGAATGAAAAGTGCATGATCAGTAATTTAAAAGCATACATTGAAACCAGTACAACACTAAAACAGAAAATTGATTATAAAAAACAATTGGTTTCCAACCACCTGCTAGAATAGAAAAATCTTCACTTGGCAGCAAAAAGACAGCAAGATTTGCCTGCATTTCATGCAGGCAGTAGTGTGGGCCATAGGGTAGAAGGTACCAAGGCCAGATGTTACAACATCTAAGTGAATTCTAAAACAATTTAAAGTATAGAAGAGTAAAAGGCAATTTACACAAAACAAAATGATAGCATCACCTAAGTCAGAGTTGACTTGAATGGTAATAACAACAATAAAAGCATATTAAACAGTTTAACAAGTTAAACATGTTAAAACAGCTTGAAAGTATGTATGTGTACAAAGTTGGGTGAAAAAGGGGAAGGCATTCCACAAGTGGGGACGACATAGCAAAAAATACCCTTTCCTACAGTGAAATGCTCTCTTTGGTAGGACGAAGATGAGGTCCCTTCCAGCAAATCTCAGTCCCTAGGTAGGTATAATTTGGAGGAGGCACTTCTTCAAGTACCAAGGTCCGAAACCATTTAGGGTTTCTTGCAAAAAAGTTAGTAAGTAACCTGTGGGCTATACAATGCAACTGTTTGGTGGATTTGTAATTGGTTGACTGACCGAACCCAAAGGTTAGTCACCAATGGCTCTTCTTCATCCTGGAAAGAAGTGACCAGTGGGGTGCCACAGGGTTCTGTCCTGGGCCCAGTGCTATTCAACATCTTTATCAATGACTTGGATGAGGAAATAGAGGGCATGCTTATCAAGTTTGCAGATGACACCAAATTAGGAGGTTTCTGCTTTGGTCAGACCTCACCTGGAATACTGTGTCCAGTTCTGGGCACCACAATTCAGGAAAGGTATTGACAAGCTGGAACGTGTCCAGAGGAGGGTGACCAGGAAGGTGGGACGTCTGGAAGCCAGGCCCTATGAGGAGCAGCTTAGGGAGCTGGGCATGCTTAGTCTGGAAAAAAAAAGAAGGTTGAGAGATGACATGATAGTCATGTTTAAATATTTCAAGGGATGTCATACTGAGGATGGAGCAGGCTTGTTTTCTGCTGCTCCAGAGACTAGGACACGGAGCAGTGGGTTCAAACTACAGGAAAAGAGATTCCACCTAAACATTAGGAAGAACTTCCTGACAGTAAGAGGTGTTCGGAAGTGGAATGCACTGCCTCGTAGTGTGATGGAGTCTCCTTCTTTGGAGGTTTTTAAACAGAGGCTGGATGGCCATCTGTTGGGAATGATTTGATTGTGTATTCCTGCATGGCAGGGGGTTGGACTGAATGGCCCTTGTGGTCTCTTCCAACTCTGATTCTATGTCATTACCAGCATCTTGAAATCAGACTGCGAGTGTATTGGTAGCCAGTGCAATTCCTATGAAACCAGTGATTTCTGTAAGATGTTCCAGCCAGCAGTCTAGCTGCTGTATTTTGTGTTGTCTGAAGTTTCTAAGTTATCTTTGAAGGCAGCTGCATGTAGAATGCATTGCAGTAATTTAATTGGGAAGTTACCTCAAGCAACATACAGCAGCTCAAAGTAGTATTCACACACACACACTTGCTGTTTCCACATTTTTTGTGTTAACAACATGGAACTGAAAAGGATTTTTGGCATTGTTACTGCTTGATGTACACAAGATACGCAAGACTTTCAGGATCTTGTTTTTAAACCACGGCAGTGTTACTTTAGCTGTGTGTTTAGGGTCACTGTCTTGCTGGAAGGTGAAACCTATATTCCAGGCCCAGTTTCCTTTTAAATGAAAATATGTTTTCCTCTAGAATTTTTGTCTATATTTTAAATGCCAGTCCTGCAGGTCACCACGTTGCAAGTTCGATTCCAGCGGGCTCCAAGGTTCACTCAGCCTTCCATCCTTTCGTAGGTTGGTAAATTGAGTACCCAGCTTGTGGGGGCAATTAGCTAACACACATTGGAAACTGCTTAATGCAGTGTAGATGTGTAAATTGCTATTGCTTAAAACAATTTGTAAGCCGCTCTGATAGCCTTGTGGCTGAAGAGCAGGGTATAAATAACTAAATAATAATAAAATAATAATCCATGTTGTCCTCAATACTGATCTGCTTCCCAGTCCCTGCTGATGAAAAGCATCCCTACAACATGATGTTGCCACCACCACTATTCTTCATTATGGGAATGGTGTTCTCAGGGCAGTGAACACTGTTGGCTTTGTGTTTCACAAAGTTAAAGTTCACCTTAGGTCTCATCAGATCAGAGAATTCATGTCCATATATCTATGTGTTCTACATGCCTGTTTGTAATCTTCAAGCAAGCTTTGAAATGGATTTGTTTTAGTGATGGCTTTCTTCTTGTCACTCTTCCATAAAGTCCAGCTTTGTGGAGAATCCAGGTGATAGTTGTCCTAGGGATGGTTTCTCTCATCTCAGCTGTAGATCTTTCGAACTCCCTTAAAGTTACTATTGCTCTCTCGGTTGTTTCTCTGACTAATGGTCTCCTTCACCTAATTATAGTTGACCCTCCGTATCCATGGATTCTGCATCCGTGTATTTGACCAACCACAGTTTGAAAATATTCAACCAAAAAAAAATAAAAAAAAATCCCAAAAGCAAATATTGATTTTATGTAAAGGGTGTCATTTTTCTACACCATTGTATATAATGGGACTTAAGCATCCATGGATTTTGGTATCCATGGGTGAGTGGGGGGGACTGTAACCAAAACCCAGCAGATACTGAGGATGATACAAGGTTTTGATGGACAGCCTTATTTAGACAGAGTTGCAGCTGGGTTATATTCTTTCTATTAGTAAGAATGGATCTAACAATGCTCCAAAGGATGTTCATAGAGTGGGATACTTCTGGTCCCAAGCATTTCAGATAAGGTATACTCAACCTAAGTTAGAAGTGTACATCTTAATCAATTAGACCAAAAGTCCATTTAATTCAAAGAGCAGGTTCACATTCTTCTTTGCACCTACCTTGTTTCCATCTGAAATGATCCCCCATAATCTGAGCACAATTTTTCATTTAACCAAATTTCATTCTTTTAGCCACAGTTGATTTCTTTAAAGCTCTGCTTACAGAAAAAGTATTTGGTGAAATCTTGTAAAATGGGAAGAAACCTATCTCTGCTGCTTTTTCTTTTGTATGTGTGTAGCTTAACTTCCCCATTAATAATAAAAAACGTAAATGCTGCTATCTTGTTTCTACGGAAGCAAAACTAAAGCTCACTGAACTCAGTGAGGCTTTCTTCTGTGTATGCATAGGATTGCTCTGTAAGTCATAAGATTGGAGAAAGGTAGAGTTTCAGACTTCTTAACTAGAAACAGGAAGTTTTCATTATGTTTTGGTACAATGGCCTATTTATTGGGAACTGCTCTTCTGTAGTATGAAGCAGCTCTTCATGTCATGCTCCCTGAATAATGCCTCTTGAGGATGGGAACACAATAATAGTGTCACAGGCAGGCTCAATGAGAATATAAATAGCTTTTCTCCAGTCTGAAAGGCAGAATCCATCATTAAGTTGCACACAGCTGCACTGGTGTAGGTGGGTGGGTGTAAAAGTAGCTCTAATGGAGTATAATGGTAACCTGGTACACAGAGGTCCTATTTCTCAGATTACGTCATTCCACAAGGCTTTTGTTCCCCAACCGAAATTACAACTCTGTGCCAAGCAGAGTGAAGTGTAATAAGCTCTTAGCAAATTTGAAGAGTAGTTGATAAAATTGAGCTCTGTGTTCAGTTGTTTGGTTTATGCTTTAACCTTAGTTTTAGGGACAAATTATTTTCCTCTTGACTTCATGGATGCTGTTAATTGAGAGGATGTTTGTGAATATTAATATTAATAATAATAATAATAATAATATTTATTTATACCCCAGCCCTCTGCTAAAAGCAATTGGGGCGGCTTCCAATAATTAAAATGAACAATTAAAATTTAGCAAGGTTATTGAATGAATTATTTGTGCATGCGTTTTTTCAAGTTAAAAAAAGCAAATCAGACATATTACAGGCATGTTTCTAATTCATTTTTCTCATTTACTAAACACTACTAATGAATGGGTAGCAAATAACCCACGTAATAGGTTAGGATGATTCAGTTTAGTTAAGTAGAACAATAAACTGCTATAGATTTGAAACTAAGCATATTTATTTATGTATTAAAACATTTATAACCCACCCTGTGTCGTGGGATCTTAGGGCAATGTACAAGCAATATATTATAAAATATATAGTACAATATAAACTATATTGTAAAATGAACTACATATCCTGGTTTCCAAATATTAGAAGATTAGGTTTTGCAACACTTAGATTTAAATACAATCATTTAGCAAAGTGTTACGAAACCTAACCTCCAGGTACTACGTAAGTTAACCATGCGTTATCACATTTGCTGCTCGGGGGTGGGGGGGGGAGAATGAGGGTATCCCAATAAGAATTCTACTCCCTAAATGAAATTTCCTTTGAGTCATCAGATTTCTAGTATTGCAGTAACTTAAAACCTAGAAATGCAGTTATGACATCCAAAGAAAAAGGGCAGACAAAGTTCCCAAGGGACTGCATACACAGCAATTATAAGAGTTCTAGGCGTGAACAATTTTCAGTGTCTTACTCTGCAATACTAGAAATTTGGGGACTGAAAAAACTGATGTCAAGGGATATCTTATTTAAGGAGCAATGCCCACATTTTGCCCCCTCCCTTTTTTCCGTCTCCTACTGTGCTGTGGCCAACAGAAGATCGGAATTCTGTTTTAAGTACCGTATATTCCGGCAACCTCTCCAGTGACGCCCCCTTGTCGTGGGAGAGAGGCTTGCGTACCCTAATGACGTTTTGAGCTATGCTGGCGGTGGCATAATAGCCACCGGTAGGGTCTCCCATGCCAGACAGGTCAAAACCGAAGGGTCTGACAAAGAGCGTCAAAGGGCAGGATGGGCTCTCTAGCCTTGTGGCAACCGTCCTAGGAGAAGGAAAACTCTAATCCCAAACCCGGGCAGATGGTGCTCGTCCAACCCTGTAAGGTCAACCATCTAAGAGAAGGAAACTCTAATCAAACCTACGGCCCGAGGACCTCGCTGCCACGTCCATGCTTGCAAGGCCACGGCAGATGAATCTCTGGTTTAAAGGGTGAGGCCAGTTCTGTGCACGCTGCGCTCCACCAGAAAAATCCATTGCACAGGCTCGAAGGACAAATCCATTTCCAAAAAAGCCCTGTAGCGACTGGCGAGGGACGAAACCGGCAGGTGTAAAGATGCACTGGAAGCCGCAGCCCCAACCCTGCATGCAGGCGGTTCAGGACATTGGTCGCTCAAGCCTGACCCGGGAGATGACAGTCTTGTTCGGCAGCATTCTGAACGACCAAGCAGCCTTTTTTAAGGAGAGCACTGCTTGCTCCATATGGAGAGGGGCCTAGAAAAGGTGGCCTAAAGAAAGCTCATCCCCAACTACCTGGTTGGCTAGCCGTGGCCAACGGGAATCTTCTGATGCGGTCAAACCAAGGCAAAGAAACAAAGGCACACACCGGCCTCCAAAGGTGTAAATAAACTGACACTTGCATGCTGGAACATCAGAACCATGCAAGACTCTAAAGATAGTGGACGGCCTGAGCGTCGTTCTGCCCTAATAGCCCTTGAACTATCACGGCTTAATATTGACATCGCTGCTCTTAGTGAAGTTCGCTTCCATGAGGAAGGCAGCCTTAAAGAACATGGCGCCGGCTACACACTTTACTGGTCTGGCAAACCCAAAACCGAAAAACATCTTTCAGGAGTAGGCTTCATGATTAAAAACTCCATTGCCTCTAAACTCGAAACCTTGCCAACAGGACACTCTGATCGCATTATTTCCTTACGCCTCCCACATGTTGTTCTCTTTAGTGTATATGCCCCAACTATGCAAGCCGACCCTGTAGAGAAAGACAAATTCTACACAGACCTACGCCAACTCATACAAAAAGTCCCTGTAGAAGATAAAATTATTATACTTGGTGACTTCAATGCCAGAGTAGGAAAGAATTCCGAAGCCTGGAAAGGTGTCTTAGGCAAGCATGGTGTTGGAAATTGCAATGATAATGGACGCCTCCTGCTAGAGTTCTGTGCAGAACAACAGCTGACTATTACAAACACAATCTTTCAGCAGAAAGATAGCTTGAAGACAACCTGGATGCATCCCCGATCCAAACATTGGCACCTCATTGACTACGTTCTAGTCCGTCAGAGAGACATTCGTGATGTCCGTCATACCCGAGTGATGCCCAGTGCAGAATGCCAAACAGATCATCGCCTCGTCAGATGTAAACTAAATCTTCATCTTAAGTTCAAACCTAAGAGGGGTGGCATCTTAAAGAAGAGGCTCCAAGTCAACAATCTTCAACAAGCTACCATGAGAGACAACTTCCAGGCAAACCTACAAACGAAACTTGAAGACCATCCTACAGATCCTTCTCCTACAGTGCTTTGGCAACATATCAAAAACAGTATCCTCCAGTCTGCAGAAGAATCCCTCGGGTTCTCCCACAAGAAAAATCAAGACTGGTTTGATGAAAACAACCAAGAGATCCAGGAGCTGTTGGCAAGGAAGAGAGCTGCTCACCAGGCATACCTCGCCCAGCCAACCTGTCATGTAAGAAAAGCAGCTTTCCGCCTCACATGTAGCAAACTACAACAAAAACTCCGAGGCATGCAGAACAAGTGGTGGATCAATTTAGCAGAAAAGACACAACGCTGTGCAGATCTGGGTGATCATAGAGGATTTTATGAAGCTCTTAAAGCAGTGTTTGGACCTACTTATCAGGTCCAAAGCTCCTTATACAGTACAGATGGTCAATTAATTACTGATAAAGCCTCCATCCTAAATCGTTGGGCTGAACATTTTCAAAGTCTCTTTAGCGCCAACCGAGTAGTCCAAGCCTCAGCTATCCAATATATGATACAAAAACCAATGAAAAATGAATTGGACATAGCTCCCACTTTGGAAGAGACCCTTATGGCCATACAGCAGATGAAAAACGGCAAGGCAGCTGGGATTGATGGAATCCCACCTGAAGTTTGGAAACACGGAGGTCATGCACTCCACGAAAAATTCCACGAATTCCTTGTGAATTGCTGGGAAAAAGGGGAACTGCCATCAGATCTCCGAGATGCAGTCATCATCACCCTGTACAAGAAAAAAGGAGCAAAATCCGACTGCTCAAACTATCGAGGCATAACACTGCTCTCTATTGCTGGAAAAATCCTTGCAAGGATACTCCTGAACAGATTAGTTCCTGCTATTGCAGAAGAACTTCTCCCTGAAAGCCAATGTGGCTTCAGAGCCAATAGGAGTACTACAGACATGGTATTTGCCCTTAGGCAACTGCAAGAAAAATGTAGGGAGCAGAACAAGGGTCTCTATGTAACATTTGTCGACCTCACCAAAGCCTTTGACACTGTAAGTAGAAAAGGTCTGTGGCAGATCCTGGAAAAACTAGGATGTCCCCCCAAATTCCTTAAAATGATTATCTTGCTACACGAGGGCCAGCGTGGTCAAGTCAGATATGGCGATGCTCTTTCAGAGCCCTTTCTAATAACTAATGGAGTGAAGCAAGGTTGTGTTCATGCACCAACTTTATTTACAATCTTCTTTAGCACGATGCTCCAAAGGGCTATGGCAGAGCTTGAAGAAGACGACGGCATCTATATACGCTACCGTACTGATGGTAGCTTGTTTAACTTAAGCCGTCTGAGGGCTCACACTAAGACTCTAAACTATCTAGTCCGTGAGCTGCTCTTCGCCGATGATGCTGCCCTTGTTGCCCACACAGAAGCAGCTCTGCAGCGCCTAACGTCCTGCTTTGCAACAGCTGCAGAGCTGTTTGGGCTAGAAGTCAACCTGAAGAAAACAGAAGTTCTTTACCAGCCTGCACCACAGGACGAACACCACCACCCCCACATTGCCGTCGGCAAATCAGTGCTCAAGTCCGTTCAGCAGTTCACCTACCTGGGAAGCATCATCTCCTCAGATGCCAAGATTGACAAAGAGATCGATCACAGATTAGCAAAGGCATATAGTGCATTTGGAAGACTTCACAAAAGAGTCTGGAGCAATAAACACCTGAGGCAAAGCACAAAAATCAGTGTGTATAGAGCCATCGTACTGTCTATCCTCCTTTATGGATCTGAAACATGGGTTACCTATCGCCACCACCTACGACTCCTCGAGCGCTTTCATCAGCGCTGTCTACGCACAATCCTAAATATACACTGGACTGACTATGTGACGAATGTTGCTGTCCTTGAACAAGCAGGGATCACCAGCATTGAGGCCATGATATTGTGAACACAGCTGCGCTGGGCAGGGCACGTTTCTAGGATGGAGGACCATCGCCTCCCAAAAATACTACTCTACGGTGAACTCGCCACGGGTCAGCGTAAGAGGGGCGCTCCAAAAAAGCGATACAAAGACTCCCTGAAACAACATCTCAGGCTTGGCCAAATTGATCACCAACAGTGGTCCGCCCTGGCCTCACATCGGGAGGCATGGAGACGCAATATCCACAATGCTGCAGCCTTATTTGAGAACTCACGACGAACAAGTCTTGAAGAGAAACGACAACGCAGAAAGAATCACAACCCAAAAACATCACCCAAGGAGACCTTCTGCTGCGCTTTTTGCAACCGGACTTGTTTATCTCGGATTGGCCTTTTTAGTCATCAGCGCGCTTGCAGAAGGCGCGGGATGAGTCCTTCCTGAATCTTCGTTTGCGAAGAAAAGCCAGAGAGAGAGATTCCGGCGTATAAGACGACTGGGCGTATAAGACCACCCCCCCAATTTCCAGCCAAAAATCTAGGCTTAGGCATATATTCGCCATATAAGACCCCCCCCCCCCAATTTGGCTGACTGGCTGGGGGAGCCTTGCCAGCTGATCCTCTTTGTTTCCCAACTCACGAGGATCTCCTCGTGAGTTGGGAAAGTGAACAGGATCAGATGGCAGGGCTACATTCGCCCTTCTCTTCAACCTTCCAGTCAAACTGGACTCGAAGGTGGAGGAAAGGGGCGAAAATGCCCAGTTTGCCTCAGCAGCCCCCTTCCCTCCGTCTTGGCTCTTCCGAGGGGGACCAAGGCAGGGGAAGTGGGGGCGGCTGCGGCAAACCCCTAGATTCACCCCCTCTCCCCACCTTCAAGGAAGGTGGGTAGAAGGTGCGAACATGCCCCGTTTGGCTCCACAGCCCCGATCCCTCCTTCTGGGCTCCCTTCTGAAGGAGCCCAGAAGAAGGCATCGGGGCTGAAGACTTAAACTTGGCATCTTCACTCGTTCTCCCCACCTTCCTGGAAGGTAGGGAGGGGGGAGCGAATCTAGGGGTTTAACTCCACAGCCCCGATGCCTCCTTCTGGGCTCCCTTTGCAAGGGAGCCCAGAAGAAAGCATCGGGGCTGCAGGGTTAAACTTGGCATCTTCGCTCGCTCTCCCCACCTTCCTGGAAGGTAGGGAGGGGGAGCGAATCTAGGGGTTTAACTCCACAGCCCCCATCCCTCCTGGGCTCCCTTTGCAAGGGAGCCCAGAAGAAGGCATCGGGGCTGCAGAGTTAAACGGGGCATCTTTGTTCCTTCTCCCCACCTTCCTTGAAGGTGGGGAGAGGGGCGAATCCCGGGGTTTGGCTCCACAGCCCCGCGTCCTCCTTCTGGGCTCCCTTCCAGGAAGGAGCCCAGAAGGAGGGATTGGGGCTATGCAGCCAAACGGGGCATGTTCGCCCCTTCTCCCCACCTTCCTTGAAGGTGGGGAGAGGGGGCGAATCCCGGGGTTTGTCTGCACGGCCCCGCGTCCTCCTTCTGGGCTCCCTTCCGAAGGGAGCCCAGAAGGAGGGATCGGGGCCGCAGAGCAAAACGGGGCATTTTTGCCCTTTTCCTCCACCTTTACGAAGGTGGGGGGGAAAAGGGCGAATCTAGCGGTTTGCCTCGGCCGCTGCAGAGGTGATCAAGCGGCGGCTGCAGCAAACCGCAACGTTCGCCCCCCTCCTCTGTCTTCCGTTGCTCCCCAAAGGGGGAGAAGGCAGAGGAGGGGGGCGAATGAACTGCTAAACACTTTGCTTCACCCCCCTGCCCCATCTCCTGCCTCTTTGCTCTGTTTGCAAAGAGGCAGGAGATAGGCAGGCAGGCGAAGCAAAAGTATATCTGGCGTATAAGATGGCTCTCAATTCTGGAGGGCACTTTTGAGTGCTCAAAAGTCGTCTTATACGCTGGAGTATATGGTAGCCGCTTAAAACCACTTTAGCATTATCTGGCTGAATGTGGACAAACTAGGGTTAATCTTTATCATGGTTTATAAAAACAAGACAAATTCAAACCATGGCTTACAGAGCTTCCTTATTTTAATAAACACAATAAATAAAGATTAACTGCAGTTTATAGTTTAAGTACTATAAATTGTGGTTAGCTGAAAATTGTGGTTAGCTGAAAATGGAAGAATAAAGCTTCCAACCTCCCTACAAATGTTTGAGAAGAGAAGGAGGAAGCTCATGAGTCCATGGCTCATGCACAATGCTGGCACATGTTCTGCTGCTGTCTGCATAAATGGAAGTACAGTGTCTACATCAAAGGAAGTAATAGTGCCACTAATGTGCTTTGGTCAGACCTCCCCTGGAATCCTGTGTCCAGTTTTGGGCACCACAATTCAAGAAGGATATTGACAAGCTGAAACATGTCTAGAGGAGGGCGACCAAAATGGTGGGAGGTCTGGAATCCATGCCCTATGAGGAGCAGCTTAGGGAGCTGGGTATGTTTAGCCTGAAGAAGAGAAGATTAACAGGGGACATGATAGCCATGTTTAAATATTTCAAGGGATGTCATACTGAGGATGGATCAAGCTTGTTTTCTGCTGCTCCAGAGACTAGGACACGGAGCAATGGGTTCAAACTACAGGAAAAGAGATTCCACCTAAACATTAGGAAGAACTTCCTGATAGTAAGAGCTGTTCAGCAGTGGAATGCACTGCCTCGGAGTGTGGTGGAGTCTCCTTCTTTGGAGGTTTTTTACCAGAGGCTAGATGGCCGTCTGTCGGGAGTGCTTTGATTGTATATTCCTGCAGGGCAGGGTGTTGGACTAGATGGTCCTTGTGGTCTCTTCCGATTCTATGATTCTAACATCTGCTGTCATTACTACCACCTCACCTGGATTACCTCTGCCCCTTCCAATCATTGGCATAGATGATCTTCTAGGACATCTCTTGCCTAATGTCTAGTTCTGGGGAAAAAGCCCTCCAGAGCCAGACATTTGGGCCTAGCTGGCTCTCTGAAGAGCTACATTGACTATTCTCCATGCAGCCACTTTCTCTCTTCAGAGCTGACATCCTTTGTTTTGCTCTGAGTGCCTCAGAAGGAAGGCCAGGGGATAAGCAGATGTTCTGGAAGGCATGTCTTTCTCATTCTGAGAGAGCCCTCAGAAGAAAACAATTTGATTGGGGCTCCTCAGGGAAACTAACATAATGGTAGAGTGGCTAGCACAGCTCTCCACAGGATCTGCTGTAGCGCCAACTCACTCCAGTGAGGTGGCAGCAATGGGAGACTCTCTGTGGGTGGGGGATTTCTGTCTCTTCTGCTCTCCCTCAGGCAGGGGATTTGCTCTGCCATATAGAATGGAGCCAACATGGCGTAGTGGTTTGAATGTTGGACTAGAACTCTGCAGACGAGGGTTTGAATGCCCACTCGACCATGAAAACCCACTGGGTGATTTTGGGCAAGTCACACACACTCAGAAAGCCTGTGATAGGTTCACCTTAGGGTTTCTATAAGTTGGAAATGACTTGAGGGCACACAACAAGAACAACTGACTCTGGTTGCACCCATAATGATGAAATATAATTTATTGCTATGTCCAAATCCCTCCATCAATAGTAACATTGTCAGTGATTGTTTTATAATTTATAATTGTTTTATCGTTGGTCAGGCAAACATGACTCAGAACCAAGATCAAATTCATGAAATGTTCAAAATATGTACTACTTTTTCTATAGGTCATTGTGACATCTGGCACCTACCTAGTGGCATGGGGGTCTTCTTATCCCACTGCTGCCACCACTTTTGTGGTGCACGGCCTCGACATCACAGCCGAACTACGTCTCCCAGTGGTATAGCACAAGCACTCAGGTGTGGCTATGTATTCCTGGCTGTGTCTCCTTCCCTGAGAATCACTCACACCAGGCTGGATGTTTATTGTTAACAGAAGTTATTGTTAAATTCTGTCTCTCTGGCTTTTCTTCTCAAACGAAGATTCAGGAAGGACTCATCCTGCACTTTCTGCAAGTGCGCTGATGACTGAAAAGGCCAATCCGAGATAAACAAGTCCGGTTGCAGAGAGCACAGCAGAAGGTCTCCTTGGGTGATGTTTCTGGGTTGTGATTCTTTCTGCTTGTTGTTTCTCTTCAAGACTTGTTTGGTGTGAGTTTTCAAATAAGGCTGCAGCATTGTGGATAGTGCGTCTCCATGCCTCCTGATGTGAGGGCAGGGCGGACCATTGTTGGTGTAACTGTATAACCAAGTTATTGGACCTGCACAGACATTTGCTTTCTCTCTAAGCCTCTAACATACAAGGAACTTAAACTGTCTTGAATCACTCAAAGCCTCATCTCAGCTCTTCAAAAACTCTCTCCTTTCCTCACTCACTCCCCCTTTATCTCCTCCAGAAGCCCTTCCTCCTTCCACCTCCTCACAGAGGATTGGCTCCTGGAGAACCGTGTCCTCATTGGCTCCCTGGTTGTCCATCACAATCATCCTGTGGTTTTTAATAGGAGTAGTAGAACTGGGAAATGTACACAGAAATAGTGAACTATGGTGGGGAGCTTCAATGCAAGAGGTTGACTCTATTTAGTTTCACACCCTAGAATGTGCAATTGGCTTTATTTCATTTTTTTTCTTTTTGCAACATTTTTTTAATAATAAAAATACAGAAAACAATAAACAGCACCCTGTGCCTCCACACAGAATAAACAGTTTGCTTCTTTTATCTCTTTGCTCCCACGCTCCTAATCTTCTAAGTTACTCTTATGTCTTTTCCCTTCTCTGTCTCCCAATTTCACCTAATTTATCAAAGAAACTCCTTTCTTTTTCACTCTTCACCAAACCATTTCTTCCTTAGGCACCCTTTTCCCCTTGAAACTTTTTGTTTGCCTGCTTGTCTTTTCCATTCCTGTTTCCCCTGCTTCCATCTGTGTCACCCCACCCACAGTTGTATTCCCCTGCCCTATATTTTGCCTACTTTGTTATACTGCCTCTCATGTTTGTGCTGCACTCTCTCTTATCCAAACCTCTCCATTCTCTTCCTCTCTCCAACTCCCCAATTTAAACTCTGGGAAAGGCTGCAAGATATTGATCCTCACAGCAGACTCTGTATTCCTTGCAAGTACTAGTGAGGAGGGAATAAATCTGCTTTGTGACATATCAACTTCAAAATAATCGGTCCATCTGAGACTGTTATTATTTCATTTACCTTCAAAACATATGGATGGGTTCTTCTATTAACTGCTTTTTGGTTTTAAGAATGCTGCCCAGTGAACCTGGGCATTCTCAAGTATTGGTCTGAAACCACGTGCAGATGGCAAATCCTGAGTTATTCTGGAATTACAGTTTTTGAGTGACAGTTTCTCTCTCTGTCTCTCAGTCTTGTCTTTCTTTAAAACTCTGAACATTTGAGGAACACAAAAGACTGTAAATCACTTACTTTATCTGGAGGTAGTAATTCATCTGTTCATTAGTTTGGGTACTCCAGTTTTGTATTATGATATAAAGTGGGATCCTCAAGAATAGAGTGCTTTAGATGTGTATTCCTGCATGGCAGGGGGTTGGACTAGATGACTCTTGCAGTTTCTTCCAGTGCTATGCTTTTGTGATTCTATGACTGTTTCTGGACTTTGCTTAAGAAACCACAATTAATTTCTCCAAATCAAAACCAAAGTTAGAGGCAGTAGGACAAAAGTGGTCCAAAATGTAAAATTCTGCACAGTGCAAAATGTACAAATCTGGGATTTGAGAGCTAGTACCAGGAAAACTAAAGTACACCTCTCTTTTGCCAAAGATATTGTAACGTCCTTTGACTAGTTACTATCCTTGGCCTCACCTCCATCTGTAAAATTAGAATATAATGTTTTATTGCATGGAGTTGTGCAAATGCAAATACATAAAAAGCAAAAAGCATTCTGCAAATTAGAAGTGCTACATAAACAATAAATCATAGAACCTTAGAGTTGGAACAGGCTGCAAAGACCAGTTAGTCCAACCTCCTGCTATGCAGGAATACAAAATTAAAGCATTCCTGAAAGATGGCCATTCAACCCCTGTTTAAAGACCTCCAAAAAAGGAGAGCTTCTCTGTCAAACAGTTGTTAAAGAAATCATTCTTAACATTTTGGTGGAATCTCTTTTCCTGTAAGTTGAATCCTCTGGTTCATGTTGTACTCTCTGGAGCAAGAGAGAACAAGCTTGCTCCATGACATCCCTTCAAATAGTTAAATATGGCTATCATGTCACCTCTCTGACTTCTTTTCTCATGCTAAACATCCTCATCTCCTTAAGTTGCTCCTCATAATACTTTGTTACCAGACCTTTCATCATTTTAGTCACTCTTCTCTGGACACTTCCAGCTTGTCATTACCTTGCTTGAACTGTGGTGCCCAGAACTGGACACAGTAGTCCAAGTGATGTCTGACTACTACTTCACTCAGTCTGAACACAGTACTCCTGTTGATGTAGGCTAGAATTGCATTGGTTTTTGTTTTTTTTGTTTTGTTTTTTGGCCACCTCATCACACTGTTGACTTATGTTTAGCTTGTGGTCTACTAAGACCCCTAGATCTTTTCTGCATGTACACTGCAAATCCAGGTATCACACACCCCGTATTTGTGTATTTCATTTTTTCTGTCTAGATGTAGTACTTTACATTTCTCCCTGATGAAATTAATTTTGTTTTTTGGCTCAGGTCTCCAAACTATCAAGGTCATTTTGAATTCTGATTCTGTCACTTTGGTATTCACTAACCCCTCCAATTTGTTGTGATCTGCAAATCTGATAAGCACGCTTTTTTTCCATTACCCCAGTCGCTTATAAAGATGTTGAACAGCACCTTTGTAACGATGGCATTGATAATTTATGTAAGCTACCAATATCTATTGAGTAAACGAACTACTGTACTGCTTTTTTTCTTAATTGGCTTCTTCCTGAGACAACCCATTTATACACCTTCCATTTAACTTGTTTCCTGTAACATTTTTGTAATCTTTTCACACACTGCTTCAGTTTTGTAATCCTCTTCATTCCTTGTCACATGCATATTAAACCTTCTTTAAATCAGAGGTTTAAAATTCTAAAACATCCTTTTCCTTTGCCTCTATAAATACCTGAGACCCTTACCATGAATTACTAATAGCTCTTTTGTCCTCCAACAGTCTGGAATTTCTTGTGCCACACTTTTACATTCATATCTGTACAGTACTTGATTCTCCCACACTGTATAATGTTAGCAGAGGCACTGATTGAGTTACTGATTTTATTATTTAACTGGGAGTAGATTAATAGCTTGCAAAAAAACAAAACAAAAACCCAGAGTGTAATGTTTCTTTTTAGAACTATTTATAGAAGGCCTTGTTCAATTTCTTGTAGTATTTTTGTTGCTTAGGCCCTTGCTAAAGGTAACTTTCTTTACTTTGGTTAAACATGGTAAAACTTAAGCCGTTAAGAACTTGCTGGGAAAAACCCATCCAAGTGCAACCAACATTAGACGCAAATGATAGTCAACCCAGTAATATTAATCATAGTTATAGGGTTCCCATAATTAAGAACTGAACTTTCAATTCCAGTTAAGCAAGAAACTTGGTTAGTTGGGAGATCTTTTTCTTTTGTCTCCCTTTCCATTCCCCCTCTCTCTTAACATTTACTGTGATACAGTGTTAGTGCTAATTTCCACCAATTACCATTATGACTAACCAGTGTTAGCTTTTTAGCCAGAGATAGAAATAAGCTTCTAATCTTTATTTCAGTCTTTGATTTCAAAGCCAACTCTGTTTAAGTGGCTATAGCAGAGCTTGGTCAGTTTCTTTAAACAGTAATTGGTTACAGTTACAGATGCAAGAATCCCAAACTAATTAGTTACAGTACTTTCAGTTTAAAAGACAAGTCCTTACATTCTTATTTCTCTTATTTCTTTCTTAGTTACCTTTTCATTACTTTTAAAAAACATGAATGTTACAAGCTGCTGGCCAGTGGCACACAACACACCACCTCATCATCCACAACCTGAACACCCCCCCCCCTCTGGCTTTTCTTCGCAAATGAAGATTCAGGAAGGACTCATCCCGCACTTTCTGCAAGCGCACTGATGACTGAAAAGGCCAATCCAAGTCCGGTTGCAGAAAGCACAGCAGAAGGTCTCCTTGGGTGATGTTTCCGGGTTGTGATTCTTTCTGCATTGTCGTTTCCCTTCAAGACTTGTTCGGCGTGAGTTCTCAAATAAAGCTGCAGCATTGTGAATAGTGCATCTCCATTCCTCCCGATGTGAAGCCAGGGTGGACCATTGTTGGTGATCAATTTGGTCGAGCCTGAGATGTTGTTTCAGGGAATCCTTGTATCACTTTTTTGGAGTGCCCCTCTTACACCGACCCATGGCGAGTTCACCGTAGAGTACTATTTTTGGGAGGCAATGGTCCTCCATCCTAGAAATGTTCCCTGCTCAACACAGCCATGTTCTCAATATCATGGCTTCAATGCTGGTGATTCCTGCTTGCTCAAGGACAGCAACATTCGTCACATAGTCAGTCCAGTGTATATTTAGGATTGTGCGTATACAGTGCTGATGAAAGCATTCGAGGAGTTGTAAGTGTTGGCGATAGGTGAGCCGTGTTTCAGACCCATACAGGAGAATAGACAGTACAATGGCTTTATACACACTGATTTTTGTGCAACCTTGAACACAAGACAGCAAAACAAGGCACAGCACAAGTCAGACTTGAACCTTCATTTACTGCAGGGATTGCATCTTCAATGGGGACCAGTTTTAGTTCCAGCACCCCCACAGTAGGTTCTATTGCTATGTATTTGGCTGAAAGTTGGCCAAAAATGTGGCCAGAAATGATCAGAAATCTATTTATAATAATAATAAATAATAAAATTTATTTATACCCCGCCCCTCTGCTAAAAACAATCGGGGGGGCTTCCAACAATTAAAACATTATAATAAAGACTAAAAACACCACCCACCCTACCCTCCCCCATAAAAAGACATTAAACACTATAAAATTAAAACTTTCTAACTAAAAACACATTAAAACAAATATATACATAATTTTAAAAAGCCAGGAGACTGAGCTCCTGAGGCTGGGATCTAATCAGGAAAGGCCTGGCGAAAGGTTTCTACTTCCTGGATTTTCAGCCTATTTTCATCTAAATTTTGGTTAGAATATGGGAGGGGTCTTAAGAGTGCAAACACAACTCCAGGCAATATTTGGGGGCATTTATGGCAATTGTTCTCCCCCCCCACCATTAAAAAAAATGGGGGATCTGAGAGCTTTAGGTAATTCAAGAGAAATTGGGTGCTGGAAAAAGGAGGTTTGGGGCCACATGGGAGCCTCCAGCCCATGTTTCCCCTACCCTTGGTTTAGGGAGACCAGAAACACATAACTATAAAAGTAATGAAAACTCATAGCTATACCACAAAAGGAGTGACATCCTTTTTTGAGTTACAATGATAATGTAATTCAGATATACTAGCTGGACCCGGTGTACCATACGCCATTAAAAAACTCCCCCCAAAATGCCCATGAGACCTCACAACAACCCTTTGAGGTAGGCTGGTGGGTTTAACTCGCCCACCTGCTGCTCATTCTGCCCCCTGCCGCCCCCCCACTGCTTGTTCTGCCCCCTTCTGCTCCCCACCACTCGTTCTGCCCCTTCCCTCACTCGTTCTGCCCCTCCCACCCCACCTCCTGAACTCCAGAACACACATGCATACACCACATCCACCCCCATGTTACTCACTCTCCAGCACCAGCCACCATGTTTGAGGTCTACATGGTCCCGCCCCCAGTGTGCTGATTGGCTGCCCAACAGACCTGTGATTGGTTGGTCAGTTCCCTAAGCAGCCAATCAGCACACTGGAAACAGCAACATACCCAAAAGAATTATATATATAGATCTGTTACTGGGAAAAGAGATTAATTAAAAGGTCTGGGTTCTAAGCTCTGGGTTCTATCTGCCCATATGTAAGGTTGTATCAAGCTTTGCCCCAACCTGGAAAGAGAGGAAAACTGGAGAGTTGCGTTGGTGGAGGACAGTGAAGAAGTACAAGGGTCCACAAAGTGTTACTGGTCGTTGAGCCTTGGTTCATACTTCTCACCTGATTCCTTTGTTGTGGTCTGCCTTCAAGTCATTTCTGACTTATTGCAACCCTAATGTTGCCCTATCTTGGGGTTTTCTTGGCAAGATTTCTTCAGAGGAGGAAGCCTTCCTCTGAGGCTGAGCAAGTGTGACTTGCCCAAGATCACCCAGTGGGTTTCTAGGCTGAGTGGGGATTCAAAACCTAATTTCCAGAGTCCTAGTCCAACACCCAAACCACTGTGCCATGCTGGTCCTTCTCACAGGATTCCTAGTTGTGTGTAAAGCCTACTTTATAGTATACATATACTATTTCTACATACTTGGTTTGAGGACAAGTTTCCATATTATCTCTCCCAAAGAAAATGTATACAGAGGCTCCGGCGACAATATGGTTATGGCTGATGCAATGGTAGATGTTGGCTTCTATGTCAATGGGGTGGTAAATGAGTTCCAGGTTTTAGTCAAACTTTAAATGAGCTATCCAAAGTGCTGAAACTATTTTGGTGGTAGGCACCAGCAGCTTAGATAGTTCCTCTAAAGTAGGGGTGGGCAAGGTGTGGCTGGTGGGATCCCTAAGTGCAGCCTGAAGAACTACTCAAAGTCCCCCCAAAGCCCTCAGACTGTTTCAGGCAATTATTTTTTTTGCCCCCAAACTGGACAAAATCACCCAGAAATTGAGTGGTTTGGTTTCCTAAATCCTGGAAAGCTCCACAAACCTCCCAAAAATACTTTTAAAAGAAAAAAAAATACCCACTAATTGGCCAAAATGGTGGCTGGAAGTGACATTGCATCAGTTTGGGTGTGCCAAAATGTGTTGGTGTGGCCTGCCGAGTGGATGCAGGAAGGAAAAATGGAAGAAAAGACACCTGTCCTGCAGTGAGCCCCTCATGTCTGTACACTGTGAGGGGCTTGCTGCAAGACATGTCTTTAAAAATCAGGTTAACATGACAATTGTTGTCTGTGCCTTCAAGTCCTTTCCAACTTATGACAGTCCTAAAGTGAACCTATCAAGGGATTTTCTTAGCAAGATTTGTTCAGAGACGGTTTGCCATTGCCTTTCTCTGAGGCTGACTGTGACTTGCTCAAGGTCACTCCATGAGTTTCCGTAGGATTCGAACCCTGATCCTTTGTGGTCCTAGTCTGACAGTCTAACCAGTACATCATTCTGGTTCTCTCTGCATGAAAATGGCAACCTCTTTTTTCTTTGCAGTAAGTACGGTTTCCTTAGACATTCAATTAGAAACTGGTTGAGATAAGTTGGTCAGCTTTGTACAATGACTCTTAAGCTGCTGACTGTTTGCTTTGCCTAGTCTTATGACTTTAGCCACTATATAATTATGTTTTTTCTCTTATGTCTTCCTCCATTCCATAAAGGAGGGTAATTTTCCAAATAGAAAAAAAAAACCCTGCAGTTTAAAGGAAAAGTCTATGATTGGAGCTATATCCCCAAAGTGGGATGGGGAGTCATATTGACGGACCCTTCTTGTACCTTAACTTCTTCCCCAAAATAAACAATACAGCATGTTTAGCCACGCCATTGCCTATAGTGACTCACTAGTGAGAGTCAGCATTTACACAGAACAGATTTCCAGTGTGGTCATCAGCACAGTTAGACCCCCTTTAGACCATTTTAGTTCATCTGAATTTGGGAGAAGGGAATCTAATTGGATGACTCGTTTAATGGGTTGCGTTCCTAATGAGCCAGATGCATAATGGTGAAGTGACTTGGATTGTGCCCCATAGATGTAATGGTTACCTTCTGGTTCCTGTTCTACCTGTTTCTAACTGTAAATGGTTTCCCTTCTCATTGAAACCTCCCCTCAAGAAGGAAGTTCAGATACATTCAGAAAGGCCAATGAAAATTGTGATAAACATTGTGTTACCCCAGTCAGAAACTCCCACTCTAGAAAGTAAATAATCACACTTCCTCCAGTTCTGAAACAAAGGCCATTGTTTGACATCAAGTTATAATGGTTCATAATATCAAAGAATGGGTTCTTGTTTGGTTAGGTGGAAGCTTTCAACCAAAGGGTCCATCACCTCCAGTTTAGAGAATATAATATAATCTCTTTCTCAAGGTACATTGAATATGTTTATAGATGGAATAGTGCTCAGAAGCACAAACAGGCACAGTCCTACTCACCACTCCCATCTGCACAAGTTGACTGTACATCATTAGAATACATGCAAAGTCCTGTGACCAAGGGCCCTTTTCACACTACAGAATTATACCACTATGATTCTACTTCAGTTGCAAAAGATGCTTCCTACGGAATTCTGGGGTTTGTAGTTTGGTAAGGTACCAGAATTCTCTGATTCAAAATTCTAAATACTCCTTTCTAAACTGCAAATCCCAGGATTCCATAGAACAGAACCATGGCAGTTATAGAGGAATCAAAGGCCAAATGCACACTACACAAATAATCCAGTTTGAAACGGGATTGCCATTGCTCCTTCCTGTGGAATACTGGGATTTGCAGTTTGGTGAGGCAGCATCACTCTTGGCAGAGAAGGCTGAAGACCTTGTAAAACTACAAATCCCAGGATTCACTAGGAAGGAGCCATGGTAAATAATCCAGTTTCAGACTGGATTTTTTTTTTTTTTGGTGTAGTGTGGATTTGGCCATAGTGCTATAATTGTGGGATGTGAAAGGGGCCTAGTATTCAAGGTGGTGTGTGTGTGCAAACAATATCAAAGGGTGTATCCCAAGAGATTATTAGCCAGTTTGCCAGTGCTTGCAATCTTAAAGGGTTCTACTCCCTAGGACCGCTTGAAAATCAGTGATGGTCTCAGCAGGCCACTTAATACGCTTCCTTTTATTTAATAGATCAAAACACGGTGTCATTCTATTGGTTAAAAATCAAGTTGTTTGTTATCTCTGTTTCATATAGTGAAAATGATTTCAGTCATCTTCACTCCTTCTCTCTCTCTAACAAACATGCATCAAGTCCAGTAAAGATTTTGGGGACTTTGAACAATAATGAAACTTTTCTAGAGGCAATTGAATTAAGGTAGCAAATCCAGATTAAGAGCCTATATCCTATAAGAATATATTAAAATTGGACATTATGGAATGTTCCTTATAAAAAGAGGGGAAAGGCAGGTCACTTCAAGTTTTAAGTAAATATCTCTGCAAATGAGAAAGAAGAGTTTTCAAATGTGCAGTTAACAATACTGTGCATTAAAGTAACAATAGGTAATATGAAGTTGAAAACCTGTGGTTTCCTCTTCTTACTCCAGCTTTCTACTGTATTTCTTAAACAAGAATCAGTTTGAACCTTTTATGTTTTAGATTTTAGAAGGCAAGGAATGATACTTTTACAGTGCAATCCCTAACTTTTTGAGTGAGTTGATGTTTATTTCTAAGTACAGTAGAACCACCATATCCACTGATTCATTATCCACTGATTCAGTTATCCACAGGACACAAAAAAAGCATACATACCATAGAGTCTTCCTAGAAATGCCCTCCTAGAAATGCCCTCCTAGAGTCTTCCTAGAAATGCCCTCTAGCCATTTTCTAGGTCCTCCAAGGCAATTCTATGGCATTTTAAACCGGAACTCCCATTATTTTCAATGGCATTTGCTATTATCCATGGTTTTCGGTATCCACGCTCCCCCCCCCCCCGAACCAATTCGTAGTGGATATGGGGGTTCAACTGTAACTTGCTATGAGTTTGCAACCTCTGCTTTTTAGCTCCAACCATGTTTTTTTCTGGGGAAAACGTGGCAATATGAACCACCCAGCACTGGAGTGAGAGAGAAAAAAAAGTACAGCTTTAAATGAGATTTATTTTACATTAATGATCTTTTATTGTAATGTTTCTAAATGTGTTCATCAGACACAATAGGCAAAAGCAACTCACCCTGATTCATTTTGTCTGTGGGCTGCACTGCTGCTCTTGTTGTGTTCTCCTGTTTAAATGATAATGAAATCAGAAGTCCCCCAACAGCCTCCTATTGTTTCTGGTAGTGTCAAAAGGAAGGCAGGAAAAAATCCAGTGTGTGGGTTGTGTGTGGGGTGGGATGGTGGAAGGAATCGATGCCTTAATGACTGTTTGCCCAAATGTAAACCATTCTGTTCAGGGAGGATTATTTTTATCTTGGTGCCCCCCACAACTCCCTATGTCCTGGGTCAACATTTGTTGTGTTTTCCAGATAAAGGGGACATAGGCTGTGTCTCTAGGGTGAAGAGGCCAGACAAGGGGCATCCGTTGTGTGATATTTTCCTCCCTCCCCTTCTCTGAGGGAACAAGGAGAATTTCTCTCAGGAGGAGGGGAGGGGTGATGGGAAAGAATAGATCCGATGGGGCAGGGTGGCTGGGTGGGTGTCTTTTCTGGCTCTTAAATCGGGTGTTTACCTTTTCTTTACAAAGGGCCCCCTTTAAATATCTTTTGTCGCTGTTGACCCCCAAGATTTAACTACTTAACTCTAGATTTAAAACAACAACAACAACAACAACTGCTAATAATTATAATACAAGTCTTGAAGAGAAATGACAATGCAGAAAGAATAACAGCCCAAAAACATCACCCAAGGAGACCTTCTGCTGTGTTTTTTGCAACCAGACTTGTTTATCTCAGATTGGCCTTTTTAGTCATCAGCGCGCTTGCAGGAAGAGCGGGATGAGTCCTTCCTGAATCTTTGTCTGCGAAGAAAAGCCAGAGAGATAAAATCTATTAAACCAGTGGTTCTTAACCTGTGGTCCAGGGACCCCCAGGGGTCAACAGTGCCCTCACAGGGGGTCCTCAAAAGCTTGAAGACTGTTTGGCCCACCTCTTCCCTGCAGGGGAGTGGCCACGTGAGGAGTGAAGCCAGGGGAAGAGCCAAGGCAAAGGCTGGCCGGCTTGGCCTGCTCATTGCCATTCAGTCCGCTCCATCCACAAACTTCCAGGAAGAAGCAGGAGATAAGTCTTCCCTCCCCCTCCAGTGCCTCTAAGGGAAGATTTAATGCAGTGGTTCTTAACCTTTCCTTTACGAGGAACCCCCTTTAAATCTCTTTTGTTGCTGTGGTCCCCCAAGACTTAACTCAAGATTTAAAACCCTAATAATAATAACAATGATAAATTTTTAGTTAGGTATTTATACCCTGCTCTTCAGCTACAAAAGTTGATAAATCATAATCATAATCATAATACAGTTACACTATCCATTAAACTTTCCTTCAAAGGCACTGGAGTGGGAGGGAAGCCTTTTCTCCTGCTTCTTCCTGCAAGTTTGTGGCTGGAGTGGATTGAATGGCAATGTGCAGGCCAAGCCAGCCAGTCTTTGCCTTGGCTCCTGTCATGTGGCCACTCCACTGCAAGCAGGAGGTGGGCCAAGCACCCTTGAAGCCTTCAAGGACCCCCTGTGAAGACATAGCAGACCCCGGGGGGCGGTGTCCCTGGACCACAGGTTAAGAACCACTGCTCTAGCACCTTGCTCAGGAATGGAAGGTTGGAGACTGGTTGATAGTTATCTAGAACAGTAGGGTCCAGGGAAGGTTGTTTCCAAAGGTCTTACCACAGCCTCCTTCAGGTGTGTTGGGACCCTGCCTTGTTGTAGTGAGCCATTAATCACTTCCCCTACCCATTCAGCCAGTCCTCCTCTGGCCTGTTTTAATCTGCCAGGAGAGCGAAGGTCTAGTACACTTTTCTCAACCAAAATGGTAGAAGGTCTGGAAGCCATGCCCTATGAAGAGCAGCTTAGGGAGCTGGGCATGTTTAATCTTGAGAAGAGAAAGTTGAGAGGGGACATGATAGCCATGTTTAAATATTTGAAGGGATGTCATACTGAGGATGGAGCAAGCTTGTTTTTGGAGGCTCCAGAGACTTGGACATGAAGCAATGGGCTCAAGCTACAGAAAGAGATTCCACCTAAACATTAGGAAGAATTTCCTGACAGTAAGAGTTGTTCAACAGTAGAATGCACTGCCTCATAGTGTGGTGGAGTCTCCTTCTTTGGAGATTTTTTAACAGAGGTTGGATGGCCATCTGTTGGGAATGCTTTGATTGGGTTCTCCTGCAAGGCAGGGGGATGGACTAGATAGACATTGTAGTCCCTTCTAACTCTGTGATTCTGTCTGGTGGCTCTCACTTGTCCACCTCCTCAGGCTGCACACACTGGTTTGGTTCCTCAAATCTTTCATAGCGCCACAAACCTCTGAAAAACATTTGAAAAGCGGGGGGGGGATGCCCCCTAATTGGCCAAAATGGTGGCTGGAAATGACATTGCATCACTTTGAGTGTGCCAGAATATATTGGTGTGGCCTGCTGGATGGATGGAGGGATGTTTTACTACTACTACTAGTAGTAATAATAATAATAATAATAATACACCATACATTAAAGCTTCCCTCAGAGGCACTGGAGGGGGAAGGAGGACTTAGCTCCTGCTTCTTCCTGCATGTTTGTGGCTGGAGTGGAATGGGTTGAATGGCAATGTGCAGGCCAAGCCAGCCAGCCATCCTTTGGCTGCAGGAGTACAGTCTGCTTCCACTCTTCTTTTTTGCTGAGCCTTTCTAAAGCACCTTTGAACTCTACCAGTTCAAAGTAGAGTTTTTCCGGCCCCCACCCCAGTCTTTTCTCTCTCCCAGGCGCTCTCCAGCAGCAACACAGCAGCAGCAGCAGCCCTCCTTCCTGCCCTTGTTATGCCTATTGGGTTTCCCCTCCCCTCTGTTCTGGCTGCTGCCATAGTGATGTGTGGAAGCAGATTACCCGGGGACCATAGCTTGGCAACAGCTTCCAAAGCCACAGCGAGAGCTGGTGCTGGTGGTGTGTCAATGGGTAAATTGCTACCGTTGCTGCTACTGTTACTTCTCTCCTTTCTCCTGCGACCATGTGAGGGGAGTTGAGGTGGACTTGGGGTGCTTGCATGGTTCCGATTCGGATCTGCTGTTCGGTGCAAGCAGACGGTTCGTATACAACACCCCTGTGCTGTTTTCGAGGTAACTACTGCAGCAGCTAATACAGTACTTATTTTTTTGGGGGGGGGTAGGGGGAGTGCAGTCAATCGCTTTCCCCAGCTTTATCAGCCATAGGAAGCACATGTCCTTTTTTCCCCTCTTTCCTTTCCTTTTCTGTTATTAAAAAGGAGAGGGAGAGAGAGACCTTGGAAACTTAGCAGGTGCCTCTGTAATTCAGAGTAATTGTAGAAAGTTAAAATGATCTGAAAGTGTTTTGGTGGGGTGTTTTTGGAAGATTTTCAGATATAAAAAAAACTTTTAATTGATTAATCAAGACCTTAATTACATTTAAGTATATGTGCTTGTTGAAAGTTTGAAAGTCAAAAGGGGAGAAGGAGGGTACGTCATCCTTTGCCAGCCAGTGAGAAAATGCCTCCTTGAAAACTTTTTTTAAAAAAATAAACTTTTGTGCCTGTTGTTTGGTCCATTCGCCTTCTTCTCTACTCTACCTCCCCCACAGTTGTATGTTGTTGTAAATTGGGGTGTAGATACTAAACAGATACAATTATAAGAATTATAATCCAAAATCCTACTTGATAATACCCCCCCCCTTCTCCCGAGGCTTACAAAAGTAATTGAGTACACATTTACTCAAAAGAAAGCTTCACTGTGTTCAGTGGGACTGCCTTCCTCCAAAGTGTGTTTAGGATTTCTTGCTTTAAAGATGGTTCTCATATTTTCTCATCAAAGCCACTGATTTAGTCCAACCTCTTTTCTCCACTCCACTCCCACTCCATTAAAAAAAAACACCAATAACTTTAAAATGTAGTAAGTACATTTTAGAAGTAAAGGAATTCTGAGGAAGGAATCCTGGAATCCGAAGCTACTGAATGTTATCTGCACTACCATGCCAGACCCATTTCACGTAGCTCCTTGTGAATGTTTAAATACGGGTATGCTTTGGTGTCAGTTGAGTAACTGCCTCTGTTTGATTATGGGCTGTGATCATTTAAACAAGGTAGCAAAGGGGGATGAAATTATAAGAGAGATGTTAAAAGATGGGACTCTGTGTAAGAGAGATGTCACATGAAAAACAATAAAACCCATCTATAAGGGGGAATTGACTCATGAAAGTTAAGATTGAGGGGGTATATTTGGAGTTTTCAGGTCCTTTTATAAATGTGCAATGGATAGGACAAGTGTTTTTTCCCTCTAAGCTAAAAATTAAAGCAGGATTGAAAAATGTTATGAGTGCATTTTTAGTAACTCATGCAGAAAGTTAATTTGCCTCTTGCCTTTATAAACCCAAAGGATGCTTAATTCTAACTGATTAGTCTCCCCTTTCCTTCATCATTCTCTTTAGCGTTTATTAAATTCTAGATTATAAGAACATAAGAAGAGCCATGCCATGTGTTGAACATGTTGGCTAAATTTATTAATTAAGGACTGTATTCCCTCCACCCCACCCATCAAGTTTGCAGGGTGTCTTACAGGAGATTAAAAGCTGTGAATAGAATAGCTTTCTGTCCTGTTTTCTTTAGGCTGTCTCTTCTCAACTTCTGTGGTTGCTAAAGGGGATGTGTGTGTGTGTGTGTGTGTGTGTAATGTGCCTTCAAGTTGTTTGTCAGCTTATGGCAATCCCATGAATTTCCCAGAATTTTCTTAGGCAAGGAATACTCAGAGGTGGTTTGCTATTGCCTCCTCTAAAATATAGCCTACAGTGCCTGGTATTCATTGGTGATCCTTCCATCCAAATACTAACCAGGGCTGAATCTGCTTAGCGTCTAAGATCAGACAAGAACTGGTGCCATCAGGGTATTTAGGCAGAATAAGGGGGATTACTTCCTGTTTATAAATCAGTTCAGAAAGTTCACATGATCAAAGGGATGCCTTCCAATAAGGAGCAGCAGATCCAATCAGGTCAACCAAAGTGTTTGATGTAAAACCTCATGCATCTACAATGCACGCATATAGTGATTATTTGCTGGGTCAGGTCCACACATCAGCCTGTGCCATCATGAAGACCTCAGATGCTCAGTGGCATTGGTTTTGATAACTCTGGATCCAGTCCCTGTTTCTCCCTCTTGACTCCTTAAGTATGATTGATGCTGCCAAAGTTGGCAGCAGAAAATATTATTTCAAAGGGCATAAAGAACCTTCTGGGGGAAATGCAACAAGGAGTTCTGCAAACCACAAGAAATCACACATGTAGTTTTCTTGAGAAGGTGGCTTCAAAATTTTGCACAGTGCCATCCTATAGTAAAGCAAGTCTGATACATGTTTCAGGCCTGATCAATGGATTCCCCCCCACTTAGGGAAAAAAGAGTGGAGTGCACCTCTTATGTTGGTTAGGGGTGGGAATTAAGGTATAAGCAGAGTCCATCAATATGATGATTTAAGCATGAGGGGAGTTGATCAGTGCTTTCATTAATGAAAAAAAATCCATGTTTTGGTCTGTCATTTGGTCCTTTGAAATATATCTAGTATCAGTAGCCAGCAAGAGTGAATATAGTAGTTAGCAGAGGAAATAAATTTATCAAATCTTTTCTTTATTGTAATGATTAGGTTAATGTTGGTATCATTCTCATAGTTTTTCCTCAGTTCTATGAGAAACCTTGTTTTAAGATTTCCTTGTATTTTATACAAAGAATCCTTCTTTTCTGAACAGAAAAATGCTAAATGCCAGCTTTGTTTTCTTGGTGCAGGCAGTACAGACTACTGGAGAGTTAAATTCGCACAATAGATGTGAACACAATAGCCCCAAAAGATGCACAAATGAAGAAAGGCTTCAGTTTGGAGAGGATGAAGAAGATAAGGCTTTGGATGTGAGCCACAGCTCCTTTTGTCCTCATGTGTGCACTGAAAACATGACCACATATCAGAATGGCTGTGGAAATGGCACCTCTGTTGCCTGTGTAGTGATGGATAATAAAGAATCTAGGAATAATGCTACCTCATTATGTCATAATGGGAGATGCGACATGAGCAGCAGCTATGAAAATGAAAGCCAGGATGATAAAACCAACCCTTCCAAAATCATGCGCTTTTTTTCCACTCCTCGAAAAAGGTCTGGTTCTAACGTGGAAAGGCCTCACTCCCTGATAGTTATGGGGAACTCCTCAACATGGAATGCATTGTCTTCCATCAGAAAAATGGGGTCTTTCAAGAAATTAAAATCTTCAGTTCTCCAAGGAATTCCAGGCAAGGAAGATTCAGACAACTTAAATGACAGCACGCTAGACAACGATATAAGAAAGTGTGTCCCAAACAGTGCAATTGTGAGAGTTCAGAGTAACAGATATTCTTATTCAGGACCCCTACATGATTTGCAGAGTACAGCAGATAATCCTTTAGTTTCTGATAATTCAGATGGAGAAGAAAGTGATGATGCCTTCCTAAGGAATACTCGTCGGTCACGCAGCATCAGGCGTGCCTATGGGATTGGTCGTATAAATTTATTAGACACTGATAAAATTCAGGCTCATCAGGACAGTACAAGGACAGAATCCCCTATCATCCAGGAACCCCAGATTTGTGAAATTGTTGTGAAAGATTCTGAAAGCAACAAAGTCATCTACAGGAGGAGCAAGAGCACAGATAATCTAAACTTTCTGAAAAAAAGTTCATTCAAAAGGAAGTCAACCTCAAACCTCACTGACCTCAGAGTTGTAAATGAAAAGCCAACTCCACAGAGGACAACAAGCACTTCTTCAGCAGACTCAGACAAAACTAACAGGAACTTAGAGCGGAGATCAAAACGCTGGAAAAGCCCGATTAGAGCAAAGGATTTTGACAGAGTTTTGAAACTTGTCAGCAACGTTACTGATGTTGCGTTGAAAAAAGACAGTCCTAAGAGCGAAATTCTGTCCTCCAGTGAACAGAACCAGAGAACAAGACCAAACAGCAGGCTACATGATGATTATTCACGTCGTGTTTCTAGCAGCACTGAGAATGAAAGGCGGAGATGTCTACCTTCCCGATGTAATCAAGACACAGCTGTTTGCAGATCTAGGGTCCAGAGTTCTGAGAATGACAATACTGGGACAACGGTGTTAACTTTTGATGCCAGCAGCAATAGGATATCATCCTGTGAACTCTCAGACTGTGTTTGTTTATCACCTCCTCTGAAGGACAGTGGACCAGTTCCAAATGAAGTGTTTTATGAAGACCCTGAAGGGCCCCAAAGTTCTAGCCAGTTTACATGCAGCACTGAGCATCCTGTCATCCCTGCTAGACCTGCTGCCCCCAAGCCTCAGAGCCCTAGTACTGAAAATGTCAAGTGCAATATGAATTTCCATTGTCCTGACCAGCATAGCACCTTGTCGCTCAGCTCAATGGAAAGTGAGGAGAGGGGGGAGGGGCCTTCTGCAAAGTTGGGGAAGAGTCCTGTTTTCTTCCAGGACTCTGTGCAAGCTGTGTTCTACGATGATACAAATGAAGACAGTGGCATCAGCAGCCACTCTCAGCTGAGTCTCAATTTAGCTCCAAGTGCTGATGAAAAGAAGGAAGAGGTAAGCAGGAAAGCAAATTCTGTGTCTTTAAAGCAAGCACCAATATGCTACTTCCTGGTAGAGGAAGCATTATCTACTGCTGAAATACAATGTCAGGTGGCTCAACTAACATGTGTTTGTGTGTGTGTGTTTACTCTGCTTGCAGGCTAAGCACATTTGCTCAGAATGGGGCTTACTCCAGTAAGTGTGCATAAGCTTTCAGTCTCAAACGGTTCTGTTTTGAAGGGGATACCAAACTATTTTGCATTCCTGTTCACATTAATAAAGCAAGCACGGAATGTGATTGCTTGTGTACGTTTTCAAGGGCAGTTTTGTGACAGTTCATAAACTTACTACCTTGTGACAGGAGGGTCAAGACAGAGCAAGATCCAGCTAGGAAAGTTTTTGGCTGGAGCCCTGACAAGGGTCATTTAGTGCAAGTTGCATTGTGGTAGTAACTGGTAAGTGACCTTGCAGTCAGTCCCCCAGATGCTAAGATAAAGCTGCACAATGTGGGATGAACAAATCATCATGAACTGTTGCAGTTTTATTATGTTCGAATGGCATTGTGTGTTGGCAGTTATTTAAAACTTCATAGAGTTATGTTCAAAAGGAATCCATGTTTTGCTGTAATCTATTTATAAAATGGCACCTGGAGATTAAATTCAATTCCAATAATAATAATTTCCCCATAGTTTGATTCTTTTGCTTCTGCTTTCCTTGTCATGACTTGTCTCAACAATCTTAGTGTATATAGTAAATGAAAATCTTGGATTAAGATTCTCCTTAAAATATTGCAGAATTGTGGAAACTGCTATAGCCACTTCAGTTTGGGTGTTTCCTCATTTACATTTAGAAGTTCTTGTCCAGCTTTACACATTTCATGTTGCTAGCACTGTTGGTTGGCTTGAAAGTTTGTATAGTGAAAGTTCAAAACCAGTCAAAGTTCAAAACCAAGATTAGTCTGGACTTTACAGAGAGAGAAAAATAAGCATCTTACAATTGCAATAGCACTTTGCTCCATTTATTTTGTCTGCTAGGGTCTTCATGTCCTTTTCTCACTCTTACTTTCATTTTCCTCCCTTTGACACTACATACCCTTTCCAGGAAACCTGTAGGTACTTTGGAAAAAAATGAATTTTGAGAGAAGAACTGCATTAAGTAACTACAATGATGAGTGTTTAATTTCCATAGCTTACTCCAACAGCAACATTTAGACCTTTTGGAATGAAGTGCATATAGCCATGATTGTATAAAAGATATTGAGGTACAGAAGTGCAGTGTGTATGTATCTGCCTTCAGGTCATCTATTGACTTATGGCAACCCATGAAATTCATAGGGGTTTTTAGGCAAGGAATACTCAGAGGTGGTTTTGCCAGTTCCTTCCTCTGAAATATAGCCTACAGCACCTGGTATTCATCAGCAAGCTCCCCTCCATGTACTAACCAGGGCTGACTCTGCTTAGCTTCCAAGATAAGACAGGCTCTGGTGTCTTTAGAGTATTTAGGCCCCTAGGAGTGCTATATCCTTAACACAAGACACTTGTTTAAGAGCAGGAAGAAGAACTAGTGTTACCCATTTCTGTGGTTTTCAAAGCTGTTATACTCTCCTTTTTCTTTTGTTTCCTCTTTCCTAACTTGCAACATGTACTGACAGTTAGATTGCATTATTGCAAGGTTGTTTTTTTTTAAAAAAAAATCTATATGAATTGAGGGTGTTTCTCCCCCTGTAATGTCTCCTCTCCCTTTCCTACTAATGTGATCTTGATATATCTGTAAGTCTTCTGAAATCAATTAATTAATCAAAATATAGTACCCTATATCATAAGATAACTGGTGAGTTATACAAGAACGCAAGAACAGTGTAAAACAGTGTATAACTATCTGCTTTAACAGATTTAAGGTAAGATCCTTAGGCCATATTTTAGCTTGGCACTACAAAGCAGTTTTGGTACTAAATCCTAGACTGAAACCAGACTGAAATGGGTCCAGATAATCTGTTTCCTCCAATACTGTCCAAAGCAACCCATCCACTGCATTCTGAACACCTTGCTCCCAGGGGTATTAATGATAGATTGATAGTTCTCATTCACCTCTTGGTCTGGGACAGAGGGGGGCACCTTGAGAAAGAGTTTACTCCTCCTGACACATTGAAGCCTTTACCACCCCTTGGACCCACCTGACCAGTCCACCTCTACTCTTATCTTAGGTGCACAAGTGGCAATCTAATTGTTCCTCTGTATCCACGGATTTGGTATCCATGGGTTTAAGTATTCACGGCTTGAAAATATTCTTTAAAAAATAATAATCCAAAAAGCAAACCTTGATTTTGCCTTCTTATATAAGGGACACCATTTTGCTATGCCATTGCATGTAATGGGACTTGAGTATTCATGGATTTTGGTATCCACAGGGTGTCCTGGAACCAAACCCCAGCGGATATGAAAGGAAAACTCTCTCTCTCTCTGTGTGTGTGTGTGTGTGTATGGATGGCTTGGGTATGTACAATAGGCCAGGGTATGTTTCCTCTTCCAGTGTGCTGATTGGCTGCTCAGGAAA
Source organism: Gambelia wislizenii (assembly GCA_030847615.1). NCBI lineage: Eukaryota > Metazoa > Chordata > Lepidosauria > Squamata > Crotaphytidae > Gambelia > Gambelia wislizenii. The sequence continues at coordinate 341,331,819 of JAUMIR010000003.1, forward strand.
CACACCCAGCCAATCACCACCCACATGCAAATTACCTCTCCACCACACAATCCACTCCTGCCATTCAATCTGTATCTACATCCCCAGCCTCACAAGGGCTTCTCACTGATCTCATTCCCTCAGCCATTCACTAGCCACAGGCTGTGATGGGACCCAGGCAGTGAACTGGTGTCGTCAGCAAGATGCCACTGCTGCCACTGCAACAGGACCCAGACAGTCACCTAGCAGTGGCAGTGACCCAGAAAATCAGCTGGCCTGCCACTACGACAGGACCCTGACAGTCAACTGACGGCAGCGGTGGCAGCCACGGTGGCGGCAGGGCAACAGAACAAGTCACCCTCAATGATTCCAGGAGAACAGCGTATGGTATGCTGGGTCCAGCTAGTATTATATATGGTAGGATGGGCTAATTCATGCATCTAGTCCACCTCATCTGGCTGTAGTATCTAAAACTCATCCCAAGAAGCCTAACTAGATGGAATATAGGACATTTCCCAAGACACTGTGATAACTGTGGCATCAAGTTCTGAGTGAATATGGGCAACTTTCTTTCAAAGTTCCTAGCAAATTTATCATAGCAAATAACTGAGATTTCCATTCCTGGTCTCTCTGAAAATGGTCCCAGCATGAAATGCAAAGACTAGGAAAAAATTTCTGCCCAAGACTGAGCATTAAAATAGCCATAGAATCATGGAGCTGGAAGAGACCACCAGGGACCATCCAGTCCAACCCTCTGCCATTCCACTGTTGAACAACTCTTGCCATCAGAAAGTTCTTCCTAATATTTAGGTGGAATCTCTTTTCCTGTAGTTTGCATCCATTGCTCTGTGTTCTAGTCTCTGGAGCAGCAGAAAACAAGCTTGCTCCATCTTCAATATGACATCCTTTCAAGTCTTTACACATGGCTATCATTGCATTGGCTTTCTTAGCTGCTGCATCACGCTGCTGACTCATGTTCAGTTTGTGATCTACTAAGACACCTAGATCCTTTTCACATGGACTATTTTTGAGCCAGGTGTCACCCATCCTATATCTGTGCATTTCATTTTTTTTCTGCCTAAGTGTAGTACCTTACATTTCTCCCTGTTGAAATTCATTTAGTTACTTTTGGCTCAGCTCTCTAATCTGTTAAGGTCATTTTGAATTCTTACTGTCCTTTAGGACAGTGGCTCTTAAACCTTTCTTTACCAGGCACCCCCTTTAAATATCTTTTGTTGCTGTGGACCCCCAAGACTTAACTCAGGATTTTAAAACCTAATAATAATAATAATAATATACCATCCATTAAACCTTCCTTCGGGCACTGGAGAGGGAAGTAAGACTTCTCCTGCTTCTTCTTGCAAGTTTGTGGCTGGAGCGGATTGAATGGCAATGCGCAGACCAAGTCAGCCCTTGCCTTGGCTCCTGTCACATGTCTGCTCCACTAAAGGGAGGAGGTGGGCTAAGCAGCACTCACGTCTTTGCGGACTCCCTGTGAGGACATTGTGACCCCCTGGGGGTCCCTGGACCACAGGTTAAGAACCACTATATACCTCAGTTAATGAAGTAGATGTGTTTTGGGGCATTACTTTTAACAGATAATCTGGTATCAGGGGCAGGAATAACGGGAAGAATAGGGATCATTCCTACACCACAAAAAAGAAAAGCAATTCACCATGCTACAGCCAAGTTTTAAATTCCAAATTAACCATATACATATGAGAAACATTCAAGTTAGGTAAACCTTGCATAAGTAAACAAAAACATACTGAATCTTCTAGAGATGACCTGTAGGTTTCTTCCAAAATGCATCCAGGATGATGCATGTTTTCTTTTACCAGCTTCCTCTTTCCTTATGATTTCCATTTTAGTGGCCAAACTTACAGATTTGTGCCTTTTTAACATGCTTGGGATGCTGGTCAGACAGGCATATTTGGTCTCCCCTTTTCTCTCTGTTTTGTTGTTCCCATATGCTCACAAGCGATTCTGGAGGCAGGTTTTGTTTACCTGTTCTTTGCATGCGTGTGCACGCACACACACACACACACACACACACACAAGACTATGGTAGGATCAGTTAGAGCAGAAACCCATTCTTTCCCAGTTCAAGGTTTATCACATTGTTTAGTGGAGATATGCTGTGGCAACTTGACAACAAAAGTCTGTATTTTTTTCAGCCTTTGGTCACCACACTCCCAATGCCAAAGTTGCTGCAAAACTGTCAGCTAGGGCAGAGAACAAGGAAGAAAATCAGCAATTCAATGGGTGTAAAAAGACTTTGTAAAAAGAGCTTCTTTGCTGGAGGCTTTGTTCACTGAAGTATACTTGTACATGATTCTGAATGAATGAGTCTGACTCATTTATAGCACATCTTCATGTGTCAAAAACTATACAGTAGGACCCCCCATATCTACTGATTCTTTATCCACTGATTCAGTTATTCACAGGACACAAAACACACCTACCATAGAGTCTTCCTAGAAAATGTGCCTTCTCTAGCCATTTTCTAGGTCCTCCAAGGCAACTCTATGGTATTTTAAACCAGAACTCCTATTATTTTCAATGGTGTTCGCTATTATCCATGGTTTTTGGTATCCACGGGGCCCTCAGAACCACTACCCAGCGGATGCAGGGGTCCTACCATAGCTGGAATCCTATTAGTAGGTGCACATAACTTTGGAGTTGCACATGTGTTTTATCTGTTTGGGGGTTTTGTGCAGCATTCAAAAACATCCATCCCAATATAGCTGTCAGATTCCTTGGCTGTTCATTAGCGGGTGGGGTATAAGTTCTACCTGGGGAAGAGAAATGAAGTTGCAGTCAGGATGGGCTTTGCCTGTTCATTCACCTCATCCCATCCCATAAACTATTGAGAAAACAACTCAAGCCTTACAGCTGTGTGCCCACAGCATTAGGCTCTGCCTGTTTTGATCTAGGATCATAGCCTCTATCTTGGTATACTCTAGGACCTTCTGTTTTGTTTTCTTTCTACAGTTTGCAGTATTTTCTGGTTTGCACTCTTTGTTTTTTCACTGATACTTGTTGTTATTTGATTTGGGGGAGAAGCCATAAATCTGGATTGAATCTTTTGCTTTTATGGGGACTTAATTTAAACAGGGAGATTCTCTGTTCCCAGTCTGGAAGCAAATTACAAATAATTACGGTATCTATGGAGGCACTGGGAAACACAGAATATTTAAACTGCTGGCTTTGAAACTGTTCTCATACTTAACAAATATGTGAATTCTTGCTTTTTAGAATATAGAAAGCTGAAGCGCTTCGGGATTTATTTTGTTATGTATAAAAGTATTTAGGAAATAAACTGCCTGGCAGTACAGTAATTTGTGTTCTCAAGCTGCCATCTACTGGTGAGAAAATGATAAACCTAGAGCCTCGCAAATTTTACAGAGGTGAGCTAAGTGCCTCATGCAGCTGCCAAACCTCCCATTCTTTCAGTCTAACATTTTTCTGGCAAAAAAGGATGAGCTGACTCTGCTGCAAGTCTCCAGGAGCAGTGATTTACATTTTAAATAGGTACCAAGGCTCCCCTGCACTGTTTATCTTAAAAAATAAAATAAAACTAGAAATGTGCTTATTGACGTCTTTTTTCTTTCTTTCTTTCTTTGAATTTTTGGCAGAGCGGCCCAATGGAACAATGTCCTTCTTTCTTTTTTAAAAATCTACTAACAGTTCAGAAAACTAAGATTGCTGGCCTTTAAAACAATCCAATAGAGAATTGAGAAATTCTCATAGGCTTCTAGACCAACCTGAAAATGCCATGTCTGAAGGAGATTATGCTAATGTTGATATCATTATTGTCATCATCTCTGAAGTCCCACCAGAAGCACCACATTAGTTATATCATTCTGATAAATACAGTTATATCATTCGTTATATCATTCTGATAAATACTGTCTTGGTAAAGATATAGATTTAGTTTGGAGAACGCATCCATCAACAGTTCACCTACTGTTGTCATTGTTTCTGTTTGATCAGAATGAAATATTTGACTGTTGTTCTGTAAATCCTACCAGGTCTTGACTGGTTCAGACCGCATCTGTATTGGTTTTATATTTTTCTGGGAATTGTGACACGCTGCACCAAACATACTAACTCTTCTGTGATTGTCCCAGCTGTAGGGATGTTAGGGTTTGCTGGCTATGTTTCTGTACCTTCTGACTGATTAACACCATCACTGTGTGACTAGATTGGAACTTAGACATTGTTATACAGGTTGCGTATCCCTTATCTGGAAATCCGAAATACTCCAAAATCAAAACTTGTCCACATGGCTGGCTGAGATAGTGAAACCTTTGCTTTCTGATGGTAAAGGGTGAACAAACTTTGTTTCATTCACAAAATTATTAAAACTATTGTGTATAAAATCACCTTTGGGCTATGTGTATAAGGTGTATATGAAACATAAATGAATTTTGTGTTTAGACTTGGTTCCCATCTCCAAGATATCATTATGTTTATGTAAATATTACAAAAACTGAAAACATACAAACTCCAGAACACTACCGATCCCAAGCATTTTGGATATGGGTTACTCAACCTGTACCTGGATATAACAATGATGCTGAGTGATTACAGTACATCAGTTTGGGAATGGTTATCTCAGGCTCATTGCATGACTGATGGTGATAAGGATGATGATGGTAATGGTAGTATATATACATGTTTGTGCCTATAAATATCTCTCTCTCTCTCTCTCTCTCTCTCTCTCACTCCCACACACACACAGTCCTTTAGAGTGTTTGCATTCTGCTTAACATGGAGGAAGATTAGTAAAAAAAATATTTAAAATAACACTCAAAATTTCATCTAGGATATTCAAGCATTCACAGTGTTTCATATACACTTTCTACTCATACTCTTTACATTCATTTACCACAGCTGGCTTTGTGACTTAACTAAAATCACCAATTTTATTTATTTATTTATTTATACCCCGCTCTTCAGCCTCAAGGCTATCAGAGCAGCTTACAGATTGTTTTAAGCAATAGCTATTTACGCATCTATACTGCATTAAGCAGTTTCCAATGTATGTTAGCTAATTGCCCCCTATAAGCTGGGTATTCATTTTACCGACCTGACATACGAAAGGATAGAAGGCTGAGTGAACCTTGGAGCCTGCTGGAAGCGAACTTGCAACGTGGTGACTTGCAGTACTGGCATTTAACCACTGCACCACCAGTGGTTAAATTGAATTTATAATTGCTGCAGGAATTTAGTTGGGATCTTTCCAGTTTATGCTTAAGTAATACATTACACCTGTTTCACTAACTTTACATTGTAGAGAAAAATAACGATTTGTTTGGGTAGACAGGTTTGACTCAGGAGTTAGCATATGATTAAATCTTTGACTAAATCTTTTATTCTGTTATCAGTTAAATTGCACATCCAGCGAACACGTTTTTTAAAAAAAAAACATATGGCTCTTAGCAGGCCATATGTTTAAATTTCAACTGTTTCTCTGCATTTTAATGTCCATAGCATTCAACAGAAAGACTAGTTCACAATTAACAGTTCACAGGGTAGAGCTGCATTATCTGAACCCTTATACACTTTTTTAAAAAAGTTTGGATAAGACATGCTTATCACTACTCAAATCACCTCTGTTTATGTTCCATCTGTGGTATGTAATATGGTACACTGATAATTGCAGTGCTGCACCTAGTAGAAGTGGTGTAGGGTTTGGAGTAATTTCTTGGAAGAAGCTCATGTGGTATGGTTCAATGCACTTATGTTCAGCCAAGTGCACTGTATCTCAGCAGAACCATTTCTCAAAATTAAGATCAGTGGTACATATCGCTTCCTAGCAGAAGGAGAACTAGACTCGGGCAAGAAGAGGTTGTTGGGTGTCTCAAGTAAGAGTAAGGATTGTGTGACCCTCCAGGATCTACTGAACTGCAACTCCCATCAGACTTAATCCTCATAGTTGAAGGTGAGGGATGTTAAGAGTTCTAGTCTAACATCAGATGAGCCGTACATTCCCCTTCTCTGTCCTAAAGCAAGCAGAAGTATGCATGTTTTGTTGGAATTTGCAGTGATACAGGCATGCAACAGCCTTGCATCAAGCATGGAGACACAAATACACCAGCTACATAGTGTATGAACGGCTGCTCTGAAACCTTTTAAGCCTTCATAAGAAGATAGGATTTGTCCATACAAGAATCCTAAAGTTTCATTTTGGGAATTATTGGCTTTATTTATTTTTCTAAAATCCTTCTATGCTCCCCAACTGGCAATGTTCTTGGGCCACTTTAGAAATATAAAACTAAAAGGAATTTAGAAAATCACAAATTTTATGATAAAAAGCCAGTCAACCAAAAACTGTCAACATGTTAAAATATTAAAATGTTAAGAGTCAGCTTAAACAGCAAAAAAGAAAAAAAAATCAAAATCTAGGACTGAATGCCTGTTAAAAAAAGAGAGTCTTAACCTGATATCTAAATAGATTTCTCTTGAGAGGCTTTCCTTGGACTGGGGAGGGGGTCACTACAGAAAATACTCTTGTAGTGGTATAATATTCATAAAATTTATTTTTATCCCACCCCTCTGTTAATAATTGGGGCGGCTTACAAAAATTAAAATACCAATACAATTTAAAATCCCCAAACACCACCCACCCCCACCCTCCCCCATAAAAAGATATTAAACCAAATACATTAAAACAACTGATATAAAATCACATTAAAATAATAAATAACCAGCAGACTAAAAAGAGCCAGAAGCCCCTGAGGCCAGGAACTAATCAGGAAAGGCCTGCTGAAAGAGATCGTTCTTAAGTGCTTTTTTAAAGCTACTCAGGCTCGTCATCTGACGGATCTCGTTCGGCAGACCATTCCACATGCCACACCAGGTTGGATGTCAGCACCAAAAAAAGACCAACCCCCCTGCCTTGCAGGAATACACAATACTAGATGGCCCTTGTGGTTTCTTCCACCTCTATGATTCTGTGATTCTATAAAGTAGATCAGAGTGGCACTATTACCTACTTTCCTCAACCTGGACACTGTACTTCTATTGATTTCTCGCTTAAAGTGAACCTATAATGGGGTTTTCTTGGCAAGATTTGTTGGGGGGGGCTTTGCATCCCTCTGAAGCTGAGAGAGTGTGACTTGCCTAAGGTCACCCATGATTTATCTTTTCTTTTCTGAAGCATTAGAAAGTCCCATCAGTATGTCTTCTTGGAGGCTGTTCCTCTGTAACAAGGAGACTGATACACCCACCCTCCCAGTAAGCGTGATTTTCATTAATTCCTGTAATTATGACCCATCATAATATTAAAAGTAATATTAGTCTCTCTTTTAGATCTCCCTTGTTTCACAGAATTGGAACAGTATATAATTGTCAAAATTCTTTAAGCAATTAGCATCAATCTAATCTATCTTTATAATCAGATTGTAACATTATAGAGATGTCAAGAATCAGATTGAAAAGTTTTTTTAAAAATCACCTCTATATAGTTGCGAGTCCCATTTGTTTCAATATAGGGTATGATACTTCCAAGTAAGTGCCTTTAACACATTAGCCCTATGTTATGTTATACAGATATAAACAATCTATACAGATATAAAAATAAGATTACAAAGTTATAGAGATGTCAAGAATCAAATTGAAAAGTAAAAAAACCACACACCACATATCTATATAGAGAAGAGTCACATTCATTTCAAAATACAGTATGATATTACCCCCAAGTAATGTTGGTGGGAAAAAATAATCTTTGATCATTTTAGTAAAAATGGAAAGAGATTTACAAAGCTTACATCAAATTATTTGCTGGCTTCTTAAAAGTATTTTCCTGAGAACAGATAATAAGCAACTGTTCTCATTACAACTGCTTTAAGCCATTTTAAGTGTGGGAGGCAAGGCCACTGCTGCAACTTGGGTTACAAATCTTTCTGTCAATTCTTTGTTCTCTTCAAATTAAAATGAAACTTTAAAGAAATTAATTTAATGGTGGTGTTCCAGTCTCAGGAGATTAGAGAAGTAGCCAAAGCAAAAGGAAAAAATAAAAATTCTTTGCACTGTTAATGATAGCATTGTTCTTTTCCTGCACTCTGCTGTAACCAGCTTGGATGTTAAGAACTTTGCATTCCTTGGCACAGTCATCAACCAAGAAAAGACAATGAATTGTACATGGGAATCAGAATGAGGATAAAGTGAAATTAAAATTGCCAGAGGAAGGGTGAAGTGCTTGAGCAGTGAAACCCTGAGAAAACAGGCTTTGTAGGATGATCATTGATGATATGAGAAGCTCTATTCTTGAAGTGCTCAGAGAGGCCAAGTGGGGGAAAATCTGTGATGAAATTTAGCTTGAGAATATCTGTGTCTAAAAGAATGCAGAGAACATAGGCTTGTTATGCTGTGAATGACCCTGATGGATGTGCTTGTGACTTTAAAAGGGATCACGTAAAAGATTCTGATGCTGCATACAAGATCTAAAGAACAACTGGGCAGGATCCCTTACAGACAAAGGTACTAGTTATCTTCTGGTGGATAACCTTGAAATACTTCTAATTCAGCTTGACCTGATGCTCTTACACTAGCAGAATCAGGAATGATCAGATCTATCACTGAAGTTGCATCTGAATGGGTTTGACTACAAAACCTTGTCAAGGTAATGGACACAACATATTGACTGAGATAGCTCTCATATGGCTAAGCTAAAATTTATAATATACAGTGGGGTGTTGAGTCTGTAAGCTTAATACAGAAATTATAGTTTTGTGCTTCGTTGACTTCTGTTTGTATGTCAGAGCAATCTATGGCCAGAATACTGTTGTTGCGATACCCATTTTTTAGGAGTTGTGCAGCAGTGGTGGAAGAAGGCAGAAAAAATGTGTTAGCTCAGAGCAGCCAGTTTCTCCAATGCCTTTTTTCCTTCACAGCCTCTGTGCCTGTGGTCTTTTTTCTCCTGCCACCACTGCCTAACACTGGTGTAGTTAAGCCATCATGGTGTGCCAACAGGATTTTGGCCTATACCTGTATCTGCAAAAATTGGCATGTCTTACCCAGTTACAGGTATAGATAGTATTTACAGTGGGGTTCTACTTATAGCATGTACTGCTGGCTATAATTAAGCAAATGTTGATGGGTTTGATTTGTTATTTGTAGTTACTGTGGCAAATAGAATTTCAGGAAGCATGATCACCTATGGTTGGAGTCCATCAGTCTCAGCCACCTAGCAAGTAGGGAGGACTGATGGGAATAATAGTTCATTAACATCTGGAGGACCATGAACTCCATACTTATGTCATAAAGTAATATCAAGAAGTTAGTTCATAGCAACTCCAGATGGGCACCATATCCTTTGCTGCTTTCTACACTACTGTGTGTATCTGCTCTGGAGCAGTGCTTCCCAGCATTTGGTCCTCCACATCTTTCACTGTCCCAGAATCCCTGACCATTGGCCATGTGGGCTGAGGTTTCTAGGTGATGAAATCCAAAAACATTTGGAGGATTGGAGATTGAGAATCGCTGCTTTAGCTGTGTTGTAGGGAAACAACAGGGGGAACAAACCTGTCCTTTCACTTCAAATATGAAATGTCTAAGATTGGCACTGGGAAGGTGGTTAGGTTTTAATCTGATTTGATCATAGGCTGTAATTCTATACTTTTATTTTCAGGCTAATAGGTAATTACACAGACATTCAAGATCACAGTAGTTATTTAAAAATCTTTTCCGTCTATGTGACCTCTTGCTGTTCTTTTTAATGGTTTTAGAATCTTTCAGCAGGGATTTCCTTTTGTTAATACAAAGTATTTTAGACACTTTATGCATAAAGGAGGAAGTATATTGAAAAGGTTATACAGTCCAGCAATGAAGGGAGTATTTCATATGCCATTTAACTATTGTACATCTATGAATGGCAAAACATAAGAGCTCTGTATGTATATTCTGCTTATTTCTTTTACTTTTATGGAAATCAAAAGGAAAATGGCATTCAGAGGTTCCTGTCCAATTTTAGATGATAGCATGATGTGAGTTCAAAGAGACTTTAGAAACAGACATAGGCAGACATAATTTAAGTTGGGAATCCTCTCAATTCAGGTCAAGTATCCTTCAGTTATCTTTGGGGGAAGTAAGACTTTCAAATAATTTTTTTCAGGAAGACAGAGGACTAGTTCACACATGCATATATACATGACCTGCATACTCAACAACTGAGGCTGATTGACACATGCATATGTATATGGAATAATATCAGCATCTAGCAGTGACTTTAATATCATGCCTCATATTCCAGGTTCAAACCTTGGCATCTCTAGTTAAAGGGATCTCCATTGTCAGAATGGGAAATACCTTTGCCTGAGACTTTAGCGTGCTGCTGCCTGTCAGTGCACAAATTGATTTGAGGATCTACTCTAGTTAGGACTAAAACCTCTCAGTTTAGAAATTCTAGTTACAGAAATAAACAGAGCTCAAAAGTTCCTCCAGACAAAACAAAACAAAAAAGCAATCCCCACCCCAAAATGCCACTTCTTTTTACTTCATGCTACCTTCCTTTTTGTGATACAATCTAGGACAAGAGGGGACTCAGTCTGTTTCTGCTGTAATTAAATATCTGGCAAGAAACATCTTTGCTGCTCTACTGCATATCGCATTAGATCCATGTCTACATTCAGTTGACCAAACAATAACTTTATTTATATACCACTTTTGCAAAAACAAATATGCTTAAAGTGGTTCACAACAAATCAAAACAGAAAAATATTGATAAAAATAGACTCCTATTAAACAAAAAAATAAAACAATTTAATAAGAAATACATAATAAAAGATCAATAAAAACTATTGATAGTAAATAATTTCTTTACCAGCTAAGGGCACATAAGTGCCTTCAAGTTGTTTCTGACGTATGGCAATCCTAAAGTGGACCTATCATGGGGTTTTTTGAGGCTGAGAGTGTATTATTACCCAAGGCTACACAGTGGGTCTTCATGGCCATGTGACTATTCAAACCCTGGTCACCAGAGTCATAGTCGAACACTCAAACCACTCTGTCATGTAGAGTCCTTCCAAATAAGCATTCCTTCTATTATATTGAGATTGGTGGGCTTGCCTCTGGTCTCTGGTATATTGAGATTGGTGGGCTTGCCTCTGGAGATCAAGATTTGTGAACTTGATTCTGGTGGTGGTGAAGGGTAGATTTAGGGAACACACTTTCATGAGGAGCTACTTGAAGGAGCCAGCGTGGTGTAGTGGCTTAAGCGTTAGACTACAACTCTGGAGACCAGGGATCAAGTCCCCACCCAGCCATTGTAAACCCACCAGGTCACTTTGGGCAAATCATACTCTCTCAGCCTCTGAGGAAGTCAAAGGCAACCTCCCTCAGATCAAATGTTGGCAAGAAAACCACGTGATAGGTTCGCTTTAGGATCACCATAAGTTGAAAATGACTTGAAGGCATACAACCACAAAAACAACAACTCGAAAGGGAATGTTGAAGAGGCGTGTGAAATTTATTTTTGTGGATATGAAATGGGTCTATTTTATATACTCATTTATAAGTCTAGAAATTTTAGTGAAAAAATTGACCCCAAAACTTGGATTGACTTATCTATGGGTGGGTCAATGTAAGTACTATACCGTAACTCCTTTTTTAAAAAAGGAACCATCCCCTTCTCTGAGTAGAGTGGCAAAAGGTAAGAACTTACTCGATCCTGGGAGAACCTAAAAGAAGCACCAACCCTCTCTACTGTTTCCACCATGGTGCTGTTTCTGGTCTTTTTGAATGCCTGGGCTGGAAAATGGCAGTGCTAGTAACTCTTTGGCGCTTCCCCTCAAAGGAGTGCAAAGAGAGTAGAGAGCCCGGTGCTTCTTTTAGGTTCTCCTGGGACAGACTAAGTGCCTTTCACCGCTCTATTCAGAGAAGGGTGTGGTTCCTTTTTTGATAAGAGTTAATAATGTACCTTAACTTTTATTTTAAAAAGGAACCATCCTCTTCTCTGAGTAGAGTGACAAAAGGCCTTTTTGAATGCCTGTGTGGGAAAATGGCACTGGCAGTGTCCAGGGGAGGCTGCCCCCCTGAGCTGGTGTTTCCCCCTCTGCAGAATCATCCTCGACTTATCCTTGGGTCATATCGAAATCCATAATTTTGGCCCCCAAACTCGCCCTCGATTTATATATGAGGTCTACGTATACATGCATATATACAATATATGATTGTATCTTCTGTTGGCAAAGAAGGTGGGGAGGATGATCAGTTTCTGTAAAGAAAGTCAGTAGGTTTAGACCTCTGCAAGAATATTGTAATTTGCCCTGTTAGCTCGTATTATTAGACATGACTATGTGATACTGGGGGTTTGGAGGCCTGGAGATGGATAAGCTACAGATGTTCAGTTGCAACAAAAAGGCATATGTATTTATTTATTTAATCCATTTATATCATACCTTCTTTGCAAAATGGAAACTCAAGGCAGCTTCCAAATCATTAACATCCATACTTCACATACTCAGAGGCAATTTCCATTCACATATTGCAGGATTCTGAAAATAACTTACAGGGTTTATCCCAGGGGAGCCTTAGCAGAAGTGAAGCCATAGACAATTCACAGTTTTCAGTGGTTTAGACCTCTCTCTCTCTCTCTCTCTCTCTCTCTCTCTCTCTCTCTCTCTCTCTCCCATGAACAGTGTATGTGTGTTTACCACAAACAACATATGCATGTATACAAGTGGCTTGAAACAGGGACATTAGCAATAAATATATGGCCAGCCACTGAAACTGAAGAAAAATGTCCCACAGATCTGAGGGACAGTAGGATTATGCTGTTAGCATCAATGGATTGGGATGGACATCTGAGGTTTATAAGACTTTGGGTTAGAGAACTCGAAGGCATGACTTTTTGTGATGGGCTATGTGAGAACTTAATTGGCTTTTATCAGTCAAAACTCATGTTAACAGGCCACTATTGGTTTGGTAAAAAAAAATGTATAATGGTCAAAACCAGCACCAAGAAAACTTTATTGGTTTGTGAGTTAGTTTATGCTGTTAATACATGCTGATAATGTGTAGAAAACCCTAGTACAGTGGCTCTTAACTTTTCTTTACCAGGAACCCTCAATATCTTTTGTTGCCGTGGACTCCCAAGACTTAACTCAAAATTCAAAATAATAACAACAGCAGTAATAATATTAATACCTGATAATAGTAATAATACAGTACAATTGCACCATCCATTAAACCTTCCCTCAGAAGCACTAGAGGGGGAGGGAATGCTTTTCTTCTGCTTGTTCCTGTAAGTTTGTGGCTGAAGCGGCTTGAATGGCAGTGTGTGGCCCAGCTGGTCCAGTGGTCACTCTTCTGCACAGAGGAGGGGTCAAGCAGACTTCAAGCCTTTGTGGACCCCCTGTGAGGACATCGTGGACCTCTGGGGATCACTGGACCACAGGTTAAGAACCACTGTCCTAGTATGATAGGGCCGCCATAAATTGCAGTTGACTTAACAACAACAAATAATCCTTTTTACTCAGTGTTCGTTTATTTAATTATCAGTGCTTGTGTGAAGCCTATATTGCAATTATCTAGAGAGAATCGTAGAGTCAAATCTGTGTTTTAGGGAATTCAGAAGCTCTGGAAATCATGGCTCGGCTATTTATAAGATTGTATTGTAAATGCAAATTTGAGAAATTGATATTAGATTGGTAAGAGGTTCTCTGGCTGATAGCCAATGCAACTCTTCCACATTCAAGGATATCTTACTGCAGAGGATATCATATGTTAACTTACAGATTTCGTGAGTTGTTTTGGCTTTCGTTGTTAATATACTGTATATATTTTTAAATTGTCTGCTTAATCATGAAAGCATGGCTCTATGCAGCAGCCTCGCTGAAGCTAAGTGGCATCAGTCTCATCAGACAGGTGCTTCCAGGTAGTAGGCTCCTAACAGTCACAACCAAAAGATAGATATTGGGCTATTACTCTGTCTTTTTCTGCTTAACAGATTTTGTAATGGACAGAAAAAAGTTGGAGGAAGCAATGGAAAATCACAGGAGGGCTACAAACGTAAAACAGTGTCATCTGGACTTTCCATAAAATTTGTGACTGAGGCAGGGTAAATTGGTTGATTAAAGCCTCCTCTGGAAGCAACTACTCTCTGGAAATGTGGGGTAGTTTATCTATATAGTGTATATATCTATTCATATGTATCAGATATAGATTATGTATAATACATGCATGTATATATTCAGACAGGTTGAATAACATCCAGATTATTTTAGGGCTAGCCACTTTCTGGAATAACAGTAATACTGTTCTATGTTTTCAGGCATTCACAGATATTTCACATGCACTGTCTAGTTGCATTCCTTACAAAAAACCCTGTAAAGAAAAGTGGTATTATTTCCCCCTTCCACATTTTGTGGGGAGAGAATTTAGAAAAATTGGCTTGCCAAAGCCTACCTAGTAAATTCATGGCCAAGTTGAGATTTGAACTGGGGGTTCTTGATTCTTAGCTTGTTAGTTTCTGTAAGTCATGGTCAAATACTTAAACTTAACAAATCAAATGAATATACACATTTATTCAGCAAACCTGGAACAGAGTGTACTTTAGCTCTGCTACTGTAATTTGGGTAGATTGCAGCACATTATAGCCTCTTCAATTGTTCACCAGGTTTTACTGCTTAAGACAGGGCAATAGTGAATAGGACATGAGAAAAGGGCATGTGACGTGTCCTTTCCTTAGTTTAAAGGTACAAGGTAATGGAAATGAACACTTTGCCTGGCTAGCTGCACTTAGAATCATGCTCATTCTACAAACTCATTTTTAAAATTAATATGACAGAAGAATGGCTTTGGTCAGCTCTTTGATGTCTCAGTGTTTGTGCAGGGTTCCGATGTCTATGTACGATGATAAGGTAGGTTCCTTTGAACTGATTGTTCAGTTTGTGTTTTTCTTGCTCACATATATAATTTTAAAGGCCAGTTCTTAGCTGGTGGGAAGTGACATATTACTCTCTTTTTACCTTTAGCAAGGTTCCTCTAATTTCTATCAGATAGCAGTACAGATTAATAGGAAGCAAATATTGAGTGTTTCTGTGCTACAGATCAGAAATGCAAGGTGTGTGTGAGTCTTTCATAGAATAAAATAGAATTCAAAGACATAGCTGTGTTAGTCTGGAATATCTGTATGCAAAGGGATCTTATAGCACCTTAGAGACTCAGAGAAAGAAGTTCTTATGCTATCTTTTATAGATTGGTCTGCTTCCTCAGATGCATGGATGCATAGGCCAAGTCTAGAAAAGCTTATGGTATAACATCTTCCTCTCAGTTAGTCTCTAAGGTGCTAAAAGATCCCTTTGCATACAGATAGAATCAAACAGAAACCGTACAAGAATGACTGTACTGTTCTCAACTGTTCACAGAGTTGGGTGTGATTGCTCTATGTGCACGGAAGAGTTGCATGACTCAGCAGAACGTAATGCAAGAGAGAGATCAGTGCATTGGGCACAGTGGGGCTTACTTTTGAGTAAATATGCTTGCAGTCCTATATATATTTACCATAGGTTAGTCCCTTTGAACAGTACAACTAAATATGAACATCTTCTCTGCATTTATAACATGAGGGTATTCCCCATTGTACACAATTTGTCTTGTTCGAGGCTCAGTAAGTTTACAGTACAAATCTGTTCATGCATAAGGACAAGTACATCTCAGTGTGTTCAGTAGGATGTACTCCACTGTATGTGTGTTTAGTGTTGCAGCTTTGGTGGACATTGCTTTTGATTTAGATTTTGCTTCTTTTGTCCTTTCCTTGCTATATTAAATATGTAGGTCATAAAAATTTCTTCTATCCCCCTTTCCCCCAATAATGAAATATATAATATTAGGAACATAGATACAAGCCATCTACTCATTTTGTTCTTACATGTAAGAAAGAAAATTTTTAAACGTTTTCTGCCCACTGTGCTGGCTTACAAGAATTTTTGCATATTTTTCATTGATTTCTCACATTCAAATTTGTGTGTGGAAATTTCATCAAGATGTGCACAAAGCAAAGATACTCAGAAAATAAATGAACAAATAATTTGGAATTCTCATGGGCATCCAAGGAGTTCCTCACTCCAAAGTCATCTTTCACGGCTTCTCATTGTGGGTGTGTTTGCACATGAACGTTCATACTCCTTTATCTCATTACTTTATACGGCACTGAAGGTGTGAATCATCTTCTTGACTAATACAGAGGTTGTCTAAATGGCGAAAATATTCCTCAAAGAAGAAGAGAATACAGGGCTGTCTTAATGGCATCCTACATCATTTCGCCATATTCAGAAGGAGGGGGGCCAAACACTGCAAAGGGAAAGCCTTCTCAGTTTTTCCCGGAGTTTTAAAAAAACTCTGAAGGAAATGCACGTTCCTGCTTGTTGGCTCAAGCGATTTGATTTGAATTGCTTTCCCATAGGAGAGGAAGCTGATTGGCTGGACAAGTGCAGGGGGCAGGGCTTGCTAACAGGGCAAGTGCCCAGAGCTGCCATGTTGGTTTTTCACCGTAGTGAGAGGTTGCTAAGGTGATTAAATGGGGTGTTGTTTTTGTTTTTTTGTACAGGTAAAATATCGCTTGAGCACACAGTGTAAAATAGTGTGGTTTTTTTTAAAGTTTGGCGGCAGCAAATAAGGCAAGTAAAAATGTGAGTAAATCACTCCTGGCTGCCATGTTGTCCAGCGTGCATGCAAAGCTTTTGGGGGCCAAAACACCATCAAGACAAATCGCAGTTGCAGCAATTTGCTATTTCTGCAGAGCTATCTCCCCCCTCCACCTTTTTTTGCCTCATATAGACGGGGCCACAGTCTCTTATGTAGTATCAATAGTTTTTCCTTTGGAGGTGGTTCATTCCCACATGGCAGGTCATCACTTTTGATGCTTCAGGCACTAGCACAAGCACGTGCATTTGAATGACATGTGCATTTTCTGTTTTTATCTTCATTCTTATCAGGGTTGTAAGGTAAAATGAGAGACATGCCTCTTATCCCTTTAATGGTTGTGTTTTAGAGGAAATTTTTCAGCAGATATTTGTTGTTGAAATTTCCTCTTCTGCACAACAATTCAAGGGACAGGAGCCGTATCCTTTATTTCACCTGGCAGCCCTATTCTTATACTTATGTTGTTGACGTGCAGTCACCTGATGCACCAATAGTGGCAAATATTATGGAGATCAGCTGTAGCCCATATCCTTGGCATATAGAACATCACAGGTCCAATTACTGGCATCTCCTGGTATGGCTGGGAAAAACTTCTGTGAGAAAGCCTGGAGAATTGCAGCCAATCAACATAGCCAGTGGTCTGACTCAATCTGAGGCATCTACCTCATATCATAAATCATTATAATTTTGTTTGTTGTTATTGTTTGCTTACACCCTTGGGATGTCATAAAGTTCAGAGCTTGGAAATGATGAGTTACTTGTAACAAGTTACTTTGATAGCTAGTTAACATTTGCAGGAACAAGCTGTAATGGCATTACTTATTGCCTGTAATGTCAAGGTCTGTGATTCACGACTTCTCAGTGTGACATGATAGGGGGAGGGGTTGCCCGTTACTCATTACTGGAGGCCCGTCTATACGAGGGTGGGGAACGGAGTACCTCGTAGTAATGGCATTTTGCTGCAGCTGTGACTTGTCTTGACAGTGGTTTTGGCCCCAGAAGCCTCCGTAAGCTTTGCATGCTGGATGGTGGCCACAAACGATTTACTCACATTAGTACTTTACCGGCGCTGAACTTTTTTAAAACAACAACAACATTGTCTAAGGCATGCTCGAGCAGTAGAGCGATTTTCTGAGTTAAATAGACAGCAGAACCCCCACAAACAACCCAGTTTATCACCTTAGAGATTGCTTGCTAAGGCAAAAAATCAACATGGCAGCAGCAGGTGCTTGCCGCTTGTCCTAACAAGCAGGAATGTGCAACCCCTCGCTGTGTTAAAAAAAACTACAGGGAAAGCTGTGAAGGCTTTTCCAGTGTTGGTTTTGGGGGGCCCTCCTTCCAAATACTATAGATAGATGCAGGATCTCATTTAGACAGGTAGGATTCCCAGAGAATTCCATGAGGCTTATTTTCACCGTTTAGACAACCTCTGGGTGTGTTCTGACTTAATCTGATCAAAGAAAAGTGGAGAAGGGAGGCTCATAGGAGTAGCTGTCTTGTCCTGACATGTGGTGTGCAGTGTGGTGTTGCTATTGAGGAGCAAAGAAGTCAGCAACAAGGAGGGAGTATGGGGGTGGAGGAGTCACACTGAAAACATGAGCGGCACTGGAGACTCGGATTAGTTGGACATTTACAGTAAATAAATAAAAGATTAGCCTGTTTTTTCTGCCTTCCTCCCTCTTGTCTAAAATAAGAAGGCTGCTGCCATTTCTAGAAAGAGAGAAATTACTCTTCTTAAAAAAAAAAAAAAGTCTGGCTATTATTACTGTTTTCCAGTCCTCTTACTGGAATAACAATGACTGGTTGAATTTAAACATTTTTTAACTTTTAAAAGTTTATTGGTAGTTGTTAATTGTTAGACCAGTATCCAGTGTTAGTTGCTTCTTTTTAATCACTTTATTTATAGAGCAAGAAATGTCATTCAGAAGCAAATCCTTCAATTAACATACGTTCAACCAAAACAACTTGCTTTCAAAGAGCACTTTTAAAAGAACAAATTATTATTTAAGCTAATGGCCATAACATCTGAACTGCATTTTGCTACTTAATTTTCTGATTTACTCCTTTATTAGTTTCAGTGGAAAAAAAACCAGTTTAAATTAAACAAAAAACCTTGGGCTTAAAAAAAAACATACCTGTTTTTCCCCCCATCCCTGTTATGTGTCTACCCAAAGCATCTTTGGGAAATGAATATGGCAACTACATGGTCTGTTATACTGTACCAGTATAACTGTGTGGTGGTGAGTCCAGCCAGGATTGTCCACTCAGTTATGATAAGAGGAAATCAGAAAAAATGTTCTTTTCTTGTTTCCCCAGTAGCAGAGTAGTAACAATAGTGGTAACATGTTAGTAACAATTAATCTAGCAAGTTGTTTTCTGGACTGCAGTAAGAAATTGGGTGATCCAGTATAATGATTAATGTAACTTTGTTTTTCTTGTGTGCCTTCAAGTCATTTCTAATTCACAGCGATCTTAAGATGAACCTATCACAGAGTTTTCTTGGCAAGAATTGTTCAAGGAGATTTGCCTTTGCCTTCCTCTGAGGCTGAGAGAGTGTGACTTGCCCAAGGTCACCCAGGAGGTTTCCATGGCTGAGGAGAGATTTGAAACCCGGTCTCTCCAGAGCCATAGTCCAACGCTCAATCCACTATTCCTTCTAAAAAGTAACATTCCAGTTTCTGATACAGAGAGTCCTTAGGCTGATGTACATATAAGCCAAGAAACACCAGCTCCCAACCGGTGTATCTTGGCAATGGATCAGGCCCCATTCCCTCCATGGAACAGGAGGAAGTCCGCATGAGCACACCGGCCCATCGCTGCAGCCGCTGCCCTCTCCCTTGCTCTCCTGGAAGTGAGGAAGCCAGCCTGCAACACATGACCAAGGTCCCCTGCATGTGGCCAGCCTTGGTCACATGCTGTGGGATTCCTTCCTGCTTTGGAAGAGCAAGGCAGACCGGCAGCTGCAGCAATGGGCTGGCCTGTGTGGATATGCTCCTAATGACACTTGGGGCCTGATCCGGTTTTTGCCAGTGTGACAAATTTCCCCAGGTATTATTTTACAGTGTTTTATTGGGCCCTACCCCATCTTAGCCCATCTGAGTCCCATCTTGGTCCCGGGGTCATGAGGACTGCCCAGGGCAGAATGGGGCAAATGCCCTGCATCATCAGGGCTGCAGGGCTCTAAGACGTGGGCAAGATGGAATATATTAACCATGTTGAAAAGCCCATCTTTTCATTTGAAATCAGATACCTGGGGGCTGAGGTCACAATCTGATGCGGGTCACATAGAAAATATAGTTTAATTAGACTGGTCCTGTTGGACTACAGAAGAATTTTGAATGAGGGCTTGGACAATCAAGGTTGCAAAGTTATGTGAAGGAGGAGAACATGAATGGTACAAGGAGTAGGAGTTTGCCATTTCCCTGTCTTGTTCCACAGTAATAATGGCATTATGAAACAATAATTGTGAACCAGTAGTTACCTCAGGAGTTGGAAAGTTTCCCTACTTTACTTTTTGCTCCTTTCCATCAAATTACTAAGACTGGCACTAGGACAAGCTGTACATACAGTACACTTTCTGTTTGTTATGAGCTAGAGTATGGCTTAATGCCAGAAATGCCTCAGCATTCATTTGCAGCAGATTCTCCCCCCCCCTCTCTCTCTCTGGCTTTTCTTCACAAACAAAGATTCAGGAAGCGCTGGTGACTGAAAAGGCCAATCTGAGATAAACATGTCCGATTGCAGAAAGCACAGCAGAAGGTCTCCTTGGGTTGCATTGTGGATTGTGCGTCTCCAAGCCTCCCGATGTGAGGCCATGGCGGACCATTGTTGGTGATCAATTTGGCTGAGCCTGAGATGTTGTTTCAGGGAGTCCTTGTATCGCTTTTTTGGAGCACCCCTTTTACGCTGACCCATGGCGAGCTCACCGTAGAGTAGTATTTTTGGGAGGCAATGGTCCTCCATCCTAGAAACATGCCCTGCCCAGCACAGCTGTGTTCTCAATATCATGGCCTCAATGCTGGTGGTCCCTGCTTGCTCAAGGACAGCAACATTCGTCACATAGTCAGTCCAGTGTATATTTAGGATTGTATGTATACAGTGCTGATGAAAGCGTTCGAGAAGTCGTAAGTGTTGGCGATAGGTGACCCATGTTTCAGACCCGTAAAGGAGAATAGACAGTACAGTGGCTCTATACACACTGATTTTTGTGCTTCGCCTCAGGTGTTTGTTACTCCAGACTTTTTGTTAAGTCTTCCAAATGAGCTATATGCCTTTACTAATCTGTGATCGATCTCTTTGTCAATCTTGGCATTTTAGGAGATGATGCTTCCCAGGTAGGTGAACTGCTGAACGGACAAGCGCAGGCACAGATACAGATACAGATACACACACACACACACACACACAGAATGAAAAGGGTATAAGTAAATATATATAAGTATGTATATAAAAATACACACACACACACACACACCCTTTTCACTGTGACTACAAACAGTGGAGGCATGAGGATTCTATCTTCCTGAAGGAAAGTACCTTCAGCCTACACCAGGAAAGCCTGTTGTAGTTAAGGATAAGTCAACAG
Source organism: Gambelia wislizenii (assembly GCA_030847615.1). Lineage (NCBI taxonomy): Eukaryota > Metazoa > Chordata > Lepidosauria > Squamata > Crotaphytidae > Gambelia > Gambelia wislizenii. The sequence goes on from JAUMIR010000003.1 coordinate 341,353,036, forward strand.
ACAACATGGCAGCCTTGTTCTCCTCTTAACATCTTCAAAATTATGATATCTTTCTGCGTTTGTGCCCTGTGCCTGCAATGAGAGCAGCTGTATTAACTGGATATTCTGGGGACAGTGAAGTTACTGTTGTTTCCATTATGCAGTGATATTTCCTTTATGCTATTTCCTACAAATGGAAGTAAGTCTTCAGAAGATGGTGTCCAGCAGGGTAATTTACTCCATTATTTTTCTGCTTTAGATTTTGCAGAGGGTTAAAGCATAACATGCTTTTGAGAACCCCTCTTGTTGGTGTCCCCCCATTGTACTACTTCTGTTTCCCCATTGGGTAGGGCTCAAAAAGCTATCACACAGTATAGGAAAACCTGGTTTTCTTGCCTGAAACACTGTCCTCAGCAAATTCCTTGTTAAAGAAAGACAAGAAAATGGTTTAGCAGTACAATCTTATGCCTGTCTGCTTAGAAGCAAGTCCCATTGTGTTTGGTGGAGCTTATATTGGGGATTGGAGCTTAGGGTTCCGTGAGCCTACCAGGACTGTAAGTATGTTTGTAATATTATTGTTAAATTGTGTATGTATCTTGACTTTCTTCCAGAGAGGTTTTAAAAAAGAAGTATGTGACAATAACTACATATATAAAGTGATGCAATACTCCATAGCTTCCTTGCTATTCAGTATAACTCCAGTTTAGCAAATGGGCATGCTGTCTATTGGAATGTTTATCTCCATGGAGGTAGTGGAGCAAAGGTCAATTGTTGTGGGTGGAACGAAAATGGTATTTATCACCCACTGTAAAAAGTACTAACAATTTGTCTTTGTGGTACAGGCCTCAGATTCCCAGTCTTTCAGCATATTGTAAATCCAATAGAAATCAATGCATTCCAGGTGGTATAATTCCAAGTATTATGTTACAAATTACTGTATGTGTAATTTGAACAGTTATTTCTATATGAGAAATAAAAAATAGTGATATACAGGAAGCACTGTATTTAAGAGTCATGTTCCTGTATTATAGTCTGGTTGTGTAAATGCATTCTATCATTCAGAAAACCCCATGATAGGTTTTCCAGCCTTAAGGTTGGAAATGACTTGAAGGCACACAGTAGCAACAACCACTCTCTAGTGATACTTGGACATTTTGCTTATAAGAGATTAAGAGAATTTAAATTATCAAGGAAGAGCTCAATCCCTTTTCTCCTTAACACGGTGAACTGAATGTCAAAGCATCTTGTGTGAACAATCCCCTGTATTCTATAGTATGTCACGGTGCCTGCCTCTCTAGTAAAGACCAGTTTCTGAAACACAGCTAGGTTATGATAATTTTGAAGATCATTTTATGTGTTGGTCACCTGTTGGTGCAGTGGTTTTTAAAATAACACCTACTACTACTACTGTTGCTGTTAACAATCAACATAGCAAATAAATTGTTTGAACTGAATGAAGATTCACCCCTTTCAAAAAAAAATATATTTTGCTTACTTTGTGAACATCAATTAGTAATTTAAAAAGGCTATGAATTTAGTGTTCAGGTTTCTCTTACTTACAATGACTCATCATGAACTACCATATTGCTCTCAGCTGTGGTTTTCATTTGCTCCTAAACTGCTGCTCATACTTATTTATGTCACTGTGGTTAGTTTTATATGGGTAACAATTCAGTTTATGGGTATTAGATAGATATTTAACTCCTTCCCTCCATGCAGGAAAACAAAATCATTACACGATGTGAAGGATATACGTAATTTAAGTTTTTAAAGTGCTTTTGGCTTATTTGACTTGTTCACATTTAAAAAAAGGTTGTTACTGATGATCACTGGAAGAAGCCCCCATTACAAGATGAAGAAAGAACAGATCCTCAAAAGGTCACAACTAGAAGATGGGGTTCTGGAAAGAGATCGCGGCCTCGGCCTGTGTCAGATTACGGCCAGTTGTCCATTAGGAGTTTCTCAATACCGGAAGATTCTGTTGCTGTGGAGTCTCAACAAGTGGACTGTGTGGATGATAGCAATGGGCCCAGATCACCTCCTGATGAACCAGCGACCTGTACAGTAGCCAACCAAAGAGGGTGGAAAAGAAGACCTATCTCTGTCATTGGTGGGGTCAGTTTCTATGGAAACAACCAAACAGAAGAAATAACAGACCTCCTTACACAAGTAAGACATAAAATGCACTCTCTGTGAAACCCAAATCAAAAGACCATCCTTCTTCCTTGCCTGTAACCTTCAAGTTAGAAAATAGTGGACACTCCTTTTCCTTCCTTTCTTCTTCACCCAAATCATCATCAAATACTATTCTTCTAAAAGCATGATATCAGATTAACTAATACCAGTCTATGGATGATTCCTCCTTTTCATTGTACACTAACTTTTTCTTTCCCTGGATGTTGATATTTTGAGATTTAAAATTTGTACATTTATCTTTATGTTTTTGGATTGCCAATCTAATAAAAGATACAAACTGTTGTTGCATATAGATAGCAGAATCAACACAACAAGAATGTCTCTTAGACCTTTGAAAATGTTTCATAGCACTGAAATAATTAACAGGCACTAATTTTAGCATTTGCACACACAAAAAGTAGAAAATAATAGACAGTAGATTGAAAAGAGACTGTTAAATAACTGCTGATTTGAGATTGAGTCTGGTCAGACTTGGTAAACAGTCAAAATTGGCTCGGAAGTTCATGCTAAATAATTATAAGCTTGTTTTGAGCATGACTGCCACTGTATGTATGATTATCTTGATGTACTTCATCATTTTTTTTCCTGTTTGGAATTATGCTGCAGAGATTTCTAGCAAGCATCTTTTTATGTGTGTGTGCTTTAAAAAAACAGTTCTCAAACAAAAAGGCTTGATGTTTACGATCAACACTCCATATCCATGGGTTCTGCATCCACGGGATTCCACCAACCACTGTTTGAAAATATTTTTTAAAAATTCCAAAAAGCAAACCTTGCTGTTTGCTATTTTATATAAGGGATGCCCATATTTTACTATGCCACTGTATGTAATAGGACCTGAGCATCATGGATTTTGGTATCCATGGGGGGTGCTGGAATCAAACCCCAGCAGATAACGAGGGCCCACTGTACTTCACAAAAATTAGCAGAGATTTTGCTTTGGTAGGACTGCTACATGAGATCCTGACATTTACACTGTGCTATCAACTCTTTCGTTTAGTTAGGCTTTTAGATAATAATTGTCACTGATTATAGTTAAAAGAGAGCCCGAAATGGGGAAACCTCTAGACTTGTCCATTAAAGTTATTTTGTTATTTTATGACTTTAAGCTCTTCAGCAATATGGGAAGGTTGCCAGGGGCTTGTCTATATGAGGGGAAAATGTGGATTGATGCGCACTAATGCCAGTTCGCAGCAGCTTTCATTTGTCTCCATGGTTTTTTGGCAAGATCACAGACATATGAAGCCATACACATTTGTTGTTCAAACAGGCATGCCTGTGAATCAAGATGGCAGGTGCAAGTGAATTACTTGCGTTTTTATTGTCACCAGTTAATGCTGCCAAACAGTATTTTTTTAAAAAGCGTATCTAAGGTATGGAAGTGTGATATTCCACTTAAAAAAACAGAAAAAAGAAAAAGGCTGTTTCGTTGCCTCAGCACACAATCGCTACAGCGAAAATCCAACATGGTGGTTCCAGGCACTTATCTTGTTAACATGCTGCAACCCCTGTGCATGTCTGACCAACTAGCTTTCCACTTCTGCTCTTATTGGGAATGCGCACCAAAGCAAATCAGTTGTCCCAACTAGTGGGAATGTGCATTCCCTGTGGAGCTTTTAAAAAAATATGGGAAAAGTTGTGAAGGCTTTCCCTGCATAGTTTTGGCATTTTTGGCCCCCCTACTTCCAAATACAGCAAAATGATGTGGGATCCCAATAAGACAAAAGGTATTCTTCTCAAATGCTATGAGGAGTATTTTTGCTGTTTAGGCAAACCCCAGATTTTCTGCAATGCACAATATTTTTAAAAGGGAGGGTTATCCTACAGACCTCTGATCCCCCCCCACCCCACTCCATATTCTCTGTGCTCATAAATTAGCACAGAGTTTGCTGTTTGTATTGGCACTTTTAAAATTCTGTCCTTACTGAACGTAAGTATGCTTTGCTTGAAATCTGGGGACATATTAAAAGATACCAGACTGTTTTGAAGGTGTGTATGTTGTTGCTACTATTGTTGCAAAAAAAGGGGGCAAGAAACTCCCAAGGGTTGGATTTTGTTCAACAGCAATTTATTAATTACTTTAAAAGTAAGTGAGCTGAAAATCTTGTGATAAAGTGAGGTCTAAATGAATGCACAGTTAACAGTGCAGAACTGCATTTCCCTGCAAGGAGGGTGTGATAATGGGAAGGGCCTATTGAAAACCGAGATTATTAGATGTTTTTGGAACTGAACTTTGCCTTTAGCATTCAGTTTAGATACTGGGTTTTGAGAGACCAATATTCTAGAAGTCAGTTTATTGCAGGCATTTCAAGAATACACATAAAATTAAACAATTTAGGAAGAATCCTTTCATAAAGTCCCTATTTTTCTAACAGAGCTGATGAATGGTGAGATTTCGGAACTACAGAAAATAGAAGGATGCCTGAGAAGTATTTTTATAACAGCTTGTAAAGACTGTTGCTAGGGTTTCTTTTTTCTCTCTTCAAGTCCAAACACCCAGTCAGATACTAAAAAGTAAAACAAACTCGTTAACACTTCTTTTATTTGCTCAATAACTTAATGCAGAGGAAACTCTGTTATGTGAAACACTTGTATTGTACTAAAGAGTCAGACAAAGGTTTCTAGAAAGCAAGCATTTCAGTTTTAATAAACACTGAAGTATTTTTTGGAAAATAAAAAGTGCTGGAAAGGCTGTGACAACTGAAACTTATTAATGAAAAACTTGATAATGCACAAAATCAGTTAATGATTGACGCATGAAATAACAAGACCAGACACAGAAGATTGGGTTGAAATACAGGCCACTTTATTTTTATCTTACCTATTTATTTGTCTATTTCGTAGGGTATCCTTGACAATGCACAAAATCAGTTAGAAAGAATATAAATAAGGCACAGTATATCATTTTATTATAAAATATAAAGAGATAATGAATCAAACTGCACTTACAGGAAAATGGTTAATTTATGGGGAAAATATAGGAGAGGGCTTTATGAAAGCCCCAAGCCCAAACCTCTTGACTCCCAAAATTTTAGACAAATCACATATCTGCATGAAATTCTTTGGGATCCCCCACTGAGTTTGGAAGGCCACTTAGCAGAGCAAAGGTCTTTTCGGTAGTGTGGCATTCCAGCTTTGCAACATTGTTCCAGAAGGGTTTATCTCTAACCCTCTAATTTCTCTTTAATTTGTTTTATTGTAGGTTATGTAGTAGTTTCGTGTGATTTGCTGTGGGGGGGGGGCAGGCGGTTCTATTGTTTATTTTGATTTATTGTTTTACTGAAAACAATAATCTGGTTGCAGTAAAGGATATGTTTATAATAAATATAGGGCCTAAACCAAAGATAAGTGGACTAGGCCTTAGGGATGGGAAAGAATTTTGTTGGATTTGATAGTCTGCACAAAAATTGTATTTTTGCACCTTGAGAAATCCATTAAGGGAAGAAAAATACTTTGCCTCAAAAACATATACATTTGCTTTTTTTTTAGTTTTGAAATATTTTTATTGGGAAAAAATACGCATTTGCAATGCTTATGGGGTGTTTCAGAGGAACGGAGCACATTTTTAAGTGCAAATGGCTTAAATTTACAAGTTGGAACAAGCAGAAAGTGCGGGATGAGTCCTTCCTGAATCTTTGTTTGCAAAGAGAAGCCAGAGAGAGACAAGTTGGAACAATATGGACAAATGTCCTTTATTCACTAGGGGAAATGTGTAAATTAGATTAAATGCACCAGTAAATGCACACAGGAAAAATTAGAGGATATGTGCTCAGATTTCCATGCAAAAACCACTACAAGTCCTATAAACTGATGTGGGGAAAGGACAGGAAGAAATTGCGGGTGGGATTCAGAAAAATGAAACGAGCTTGAGACATAAAAATTTTCACATCCCTACGTCTGTCCCTCACATAATCCAAGCACTGAACAAGATAATAGTAATGACACTGTTAAGTAAAAAGAGAAGTTCAGGTTAACACATTTCTGGTCCAATATTAAACATTTTGACTCAAACATTGTTATACCAAGATTCTGTAGACTGAAGAGAAATTTTTAAGAAAGCAACATACACTTTCATAAATTGCCTTAATTTGCAGTTTCTTCCAATTCTTTGTTTTATATTACTTATCCATTTAGGTAAACCAACCTGACAGTATACTATCTGGAAATATGAAGATGCAACCAATTATGATTATCATACAGATTTTAAATATGCCAGCATAACAAAATGTTAAAATGTGGAATACTTCATATAAACGCCTCTGTATACTCCTCTGTAATATTTTATTTTATTCCATCATCAGTCAGGATTTACAATAGTTCCTGTATCCACGGAACCAATATATGTGGTTTCAATTATCTGTGGGACACAAAACAGAACACATACCATAGAGTCTTCCTAGAAAATGCCTAGAGAGATATCCTCTCTAGACATTTTAGAGGTCCTCCAAGGCAAGTCTGTGGTATTTGAAACCAGAAGTCCCATTATTTTCAATGGCGTATGCTGTTATCTACGGTTTCTGCTATCCATGGTAAGTCCTGGAACCGAACCCCCATGGATATGGGGGTCCTACTGTAGTTCTCATTATTTTGGACATAACATAAGACAACACGACTCATTAGAAAAGATAATAACACCTGGTAGAGTGGGAAGCAATAGGAAAAAAAGGAAGGCCACATTACAGGTAGATAGAATCAATCAAGGAAGCAACAGTCCTGAGTTTGGAGAACTTGAACAGCGCTTTTGATTACAGGGTCTTGGAAGTCCCTTGTTTGTAGAGTCACCAGAAGTCAAAGTTGACTTGATAATGGTTAACAGCAACAGTGTTCTCATTAAGTTGTTTTTGGGATTCTCTTCTCCCACCAGCATTTTTTTTCCTTGCAGGTTATTTCTCCCCACCTTTTTTTTTTTAAAAAACTTTTGCAAAACTTGGGAATTCCCCAAGTACGTTGCTACTTTCCTCCAAGGTTAACTGTAAAAGAAACAACACTCCATTCTGAGGGTTAGAAATAAAAGGATCAAGTGCAACCTGCAACAGCATGCTACAGTGTACAGTGCTCCAGTTCAGCCTTCCAACAACCTAACAATGCATTTCTCCAGAATATTTCATTCAGTTATCTCCCCTGCCCTCTTCTTACCTGTCCTTCCACACCACAGATGCTTAGCATGCATCCTATGGCCACTGAAAATAATTGATGTTGAGGGGGATTGGGGCCTTTTGGGGATCCACCTAAGGTTTTCTCCCTCACCTTTTTTGTTTTTACTTCTGCAGACCCTGAGCTTCCCTAAGTCTGTTAACACTTTTCTCCCTATGCATGGAGGGTCCTGGTTAACTGCAGAAGGACTGGCTCTCAGAGAACAAGTAGTATGTAGGGTGATCGATCTTATATGGAATCTTAATATTGATTTACTGTACTACAGTGCAGCAAACACTGTTGCCTAAGTAAATAACTTCACTTCTTGACTGGCTTGGTGTTAGGGTTCCACATAGGATTTTGCAGTAACAAGTTTTCTTTTTTCATTTTGTTTTTAGCCAGTTGAACGGCCCCCCGTACCAGCACATCAGGTTCCTCCTTACAAGGCTGTCTCAGCCAGATTCCGTCCCTTCACCTTTTCACAAAGCACACCCATCGGTCTGGACAGAGTTGGATGCAAGAGACAAATGAGAGCATCTCATGGTGAGTTTCACATGCAGCTAATGCAAAATAAATAAGTAAACTAGCAGGTTATTCAGAAGTTGCCTGAATCAGTTGTAGTGTTTACACGACACACCTCACAGGAAAACGATATTGTCCTGGCCATCCCCTATTCTTTTGTAGGTTAATGATAATGGTTGTGTTGAAAGAATACTTCTCTTTCACTGAGAGTTCTTACCAGTTTGGCTCAATCATATTTGTGTGTTGTAGTGGTTTCTGTTTTCATAATTTATGATGTTGCTCTGCTTCTATTTTAAGTATAGCTGTATGTCACGCCTCACTTCAGGGGCTCTGTCAGAGAATAGATGTTTTTAAAAAACAAACAAGCAAACAGAAATTAATAGTCAGGCAAGAACTTGTGCACCAGGCAATAGTATTTCAGACTGGAGATGTGAGAAATGTGCATTTGTTACTTGGCCAGTTTGCTGGTTGCTGATGTGTGGCTTTAGAAGGTTAATCAATATTCTCTTTTCTGAGATGGACTGAGATCACCAGAGGGAGAGGAAGCAGTAGATTCAGCTGCATGTCCTGCTGAATGTACTACCTGTTATACAGATGTCAAGGATTTTGGACAACAGAATGGAAGCTGAAAGTGAATACAATTTCAAATTCCAGTAGGGAATGTTTGAGGGCTCTTTCTAAACTACAGTAGGATCCCTGTATCCTCAGGGGATTGGTTCCGGGCTCCACCACGGATGGTGAAATCTGTGAATAATAGCAAACACCACCCCACTGCTGCTGCAGGACCCCTCCCAGAGAAAAGGGGGAGACGAGATTCCTCCCTTCCGCCTCCGCCCCTGTGATCGCTGCGGTTACAGGAGCTCTCCTGGGAGAAGGGCAGTAAGAGCTGTTTGGCAGTGGAACACACTCCCTCGGAGCGTGGTGGGGTCTCCTTCCTTGGAGGTCTTTAAACAGAGGCTGGATGGCCATCTGTCGGGGATGCTTTGATTGTGATTTCCTGCGTGGCAGGGGGGTTGGACTGGATGGCCCTCGTGGTCTCTTCCAACTCTGCAATTCTATGATTCTATGATTCTATGAAGGGACGGGGCAGGCAAGATCCCTCCAGCCCCTCCGTTCCCCCCCCCCGCCATCGCCAACTGCAGATACCGTATATTTCTACATATAAGACAACTTTTTCAGCCTGTAAAATCAGCTGAACAGTCAGGGGCTGTCTTATACGCCAGATACAAGTCCGAGATGGGACTGTGCCAGTCCCATGTCAGACTCGGAACAATGGAGGTGGCTGGCTGGGGGAGGAAGCTTCTTAGCCACCGTATCCCCCCCGCCCAGTGAAGCTGCACGGGGGGGGGGAGAGCCTCGCTGGGTGGGAGAGGGTCTTCTCCGTGACTCTGAGTCATGGAGAAGATCCCCTCCTGCCTAGCAAGGCTGCATGGGGGGAAGCCTTCCTGGGCAGGAGGTGGCTAAGCCTCTTCCCAGCCAGGCAGCCATCCCCTGTGATCCCCCAACTTGCGAGGAGGCTAGCCAGCCTCCTCAAGGGTTTGGGAATCGCGGGAGGTGGATAAGCCTCTCCCCAGCCAGGCAGCCATCCCCCGCGATTCCTCAGCCAGCTTCGGGAAGGCTTCAGGAAGGGTGGCTGGCTGGAGGGGGGGGGAAGCTTTCCAGCCACCACCCGCCCTCCCCGAAGCCACAATGGGGAGACCGATCGTGGCTTCGGGAAGTGCGGGTGATGGGGGGGTTGTCTTATACTGCGAGTATACCCTAAACTCTATATTTTGACTTTAAAATTGGGGGGTCCAGTCGTCTTATATGCCGGAATATACGGGTAATTGAATCCGTGGTTGGCAAATCAGCAGATACAGGGGTGCTACCGGAATTGCATGAATCACGCTTTTGGAAAGTAACGTATGACCATTTTAATCTGCTGCTACTATTTTTACTACTTGTGCTATTACTACTATTGTTATCATAATTATTGAGATGTTTTTGTTTTTGAATACATGTTGTAAGCTGCTTTGGGTTCATGAAATATAGAACGGTAGGACAGAAATTGAAAATACTGTACATACATAGAGAAATACAGTGCCCAGTGTTGCATTTCCTTCTTGGAATGACAGAAGCTTTCTGTGAGAAGAATCTGTGAAGAGGACATTTGCATCAGCTCCTCCTGCAGCCCCCCATGCCATTTCCTACACTGTTTATTGATTGCTTGTTTATTACATATGCTTACATCCTACCTGTCCACCTGCCTGAGTCCCACTCACTAGAATTTATTTTTCAGAAAACATTCTTAGGTCTGGAGTCTATGTATAACAACCATAAATTATTCATCCAGTTCATCTGTTCCCAGAACTTAAGAAACATAAAAGTACAGCTTCAGTCACAACTAAAAGTCTGACAGTTGGGGGGGGGGTAATTATTATTGATCAGCTGAATCTTGCTATTAATATGAAGGAAGAATTGGAACAAGTAGTGATAGTTATTAAGTGATAGGGGCTTCATTGATAGGGATTTCATTGACTGTTTAGCATAGGTGTGGATAATTATTGATTGTTCCCTGTCCCCTTTTCCTTGTGACTGAACATGGCATTTGATGTAAAAACATTACGTGATTTATAAAATCTTAGATTTATAAAGTTCTGAGAACTTAATAAGTCTCTCTCTCTCTGGCTTTTCTTCGCAAATGAAGATTCAGGAAGGACTCATCCCATGCTTTCTGCAAGCCCGCTGATGATTAAAAAGGCCAATCCGAGATAAACAAGTCCGGTTGCAAGAAAGCACAGCAGAAGGTCTCCTTGGGTGATGTTTCCGGGTTGTGATTCTTTCTGCATTGTCGTTTCTCTTCAAGACTTGTTCGTCGTGAGTTCTCAAATAAGGCTGCAGCATTGTGGATAGTGCGTCTCCATGCCTCCCGATGTGAGGCCAGGGCGGACCATTGTTGGTGATCAATTTGGCCAAGCCTGAGATGTTGTTTCAGGGAGTCCTTGTATCGCTTTTTTGGAGCGCCCCTCTTACGCTGACCCGTGGCGAGTTCACCATAGAGTACTATTTTGGGGAGGCAATGGTCCTCCGTCCTAGAAACGTGCCCTGCCCAGCGCAGCTGTGTTCTCAGTATCATGGCCTCAATGCTGGTGATCCCTGCTTGCTCAAGGACAGCAACATTTGTCACATAGTCAGCCCAGTGTATGTTTAGGACTGTATAGCCATTATGGTTGTTTGGAAGAGTTACGAATATGCATATTGAACTGCCAACACACATACATGTTAATTAATGACCAACTTAATAGGTTGTACATGCCAGTAGAACCAATTCAAGATAGTGAAAGTTGTTAGGAGCAAAGTGACACTTTTGGTACCTGTCCTTCCTTTTACAATTCTGTTAAATTTATATTGTATGCTTATGGTATGCAAAATCAGTGCAATTTACTCTGACTTTTCCAACCTACTAGTTTTTTGCCCTTAAGTCATCCTGATACATACTGGTATGTAAAGCACCTCCCACTTCCCCCCTAGGATTAAGTTATATAGACTTTTGCCAGAGATAGCTGTATTAGAAGACATTTTTGTATTCAGTGTAGTTATTGTGTAGACCTTGGTAACATACATAAGCTTTTACTTATTAATCACTACTATTTGCATCCATGGGCTTTTTTTTTCTTTTCTCAGTTTTATCTTGGCACTTGCTTATCACATTATCTTCACTACTAACCATGAATCATTTAGTAGAAGATGTTCTCAGTCAAATGCCATCTGTTTTTTTTCTCAGATACTTGATAGCATTTTTTTCCACAACAACTAAATTGTCATAAATACCAGCCTGAAAAGCAAAATACTGTATGTTCTTAACTTCAAATCTTCATTCAGAATAGCCTTGCTGTATTTATTATACCTGGAAAAAAGTACCACTTTGATTTTCATAGGCAGAGCTAGAAGAACCCCAAGTCCTTAAATATCATAGCAATTTAAATTTAGTACCTAGGGATAAAACTAAAACTCAATTCTTGGCATCTCCCTCACTCTGTCCCTATAGTGTGTTCACAGTAGTGTGTGTTCAATATTGTATCTTCTGACTAGTAACACAGTGCTGAGTCAGGGTTTAGAGGTTGGGAGCAGGCTGTAAGGTTAGGTACATCATACCCCCTCATGTTTAAAATACTCCCCCTTTGCACCTCCCAATTTTAAGTATTTCATGTTTTGGTGCAACCAGAAGAAAGCTTGGAAATAATACTTTTTGGACTACAACATCCAGAATCCCAAAAGTTACAAAATGACACTTTCAGGCACTGAACCAGAGCAGCCAATGAAGATTCAAAGGAAGTCAGGTATGTTCCTTGACTCCCTAAACCTTGAATATACCTGGCATTGCAAAGTGAGTTTGGGAGTATATCTAAGTTGCTGGTTATATATAATTCCATAACAAGGTAGAAGGAAAGCAGGCAGTGCAGTCTAGAATCTTACTTCAAAGGGTTCTCAAGACATACCTGAGCCTAAACAACAAATGGTTCCACCACCCCAACAAGTCAAGGTGTATAATAACCATAGAGAAGCACATAGAATCATAGAATTGCAGAGTTGGAAGAGACCACGAGGGCCATCCAGTCCAACCCCCCTGCCACGCAGGAAATCTTGATCAAAGCATCCCCGACAGATGGCCATCCAGCCTCTGTTTAAAGACCTCCAAGGAAGGAGACCCCACCACGCTCCGGGGGAGTGTGTTCCACTGCCGAACAGCTCTTACTGTCAAAAAGTTCCTCCTAATGTTGAGATGGAATCTCTGTTCCTGGAGCTTGCACCCATTGCTCCGTGTTCCAGTCTCTGGAGCAACAGAAAACAAGCTTGCTCCATCCTCAATGTGACATCCCTTCAAATACTTAAACAGGGCTATCATATTGCCTCTTAACCGTCTTTTTTCCAGGCTAAACATACCCAGCTCCCTAAGTCTCTCCTCATAAGGCATTGTTTCCAGACCTTTCACCATTTTAGTTGCCCTTCTCTGGACACGCTCCAATTTGTCAATATCCTTTCTGAATTGTGGTGCCCAGAACTGGACACAGTATTCTAAGTGAGGTCTGACCAAGGCAGAATAGAGTGGCACTATTACTTCCCTTGATCTAGACACTATACTTCTATTGATACAGCCCAAAATTGCATTGGCCTTTTTAGCTGCCGCATCACACTGAAACCCATGCTGACTTTTTGTGATTATGGCATTGCCTTCTAAATGTTCACAGACTCTCTGTTTAATGATCTGTTCTAGAATCTTCCCTGGTATTGATGTCAGACTAACTGGACGATAATTGTTGGGATCTTCTTTTTTCCCCTTTTTGAAGATGGGGACAACGTTTGCCCTCCTCCAGTCTTCTGGGACTTCTCCTGTTCTCCAGGAGTTCTCAAATATTATTGCCAATGGCTCTGAGATTATATTTGCCAGCTCTTTTAATACTCTTGGATGTAGTTCATCTGGTCCTGGAGATTTAAATTCATTTAGATTAAGAAGGTATTCCTGTACTACCTCTTTACTTATTTTGAGCTGGATTTCCCCTATTGTGTCCTCTGTTCCATTCTCCTCAGGTTGGTCCTCCTTTTTCTTTTCTGAAAACACTGAGGCAAAGAAGGTGTTGAGTAATTCTGCCTTTTCTCTGTCCCCTGTTAGCATTTTGCCATCTTCTCCACGTAGCGGCCCTATCATTTCCTTCTTCCTCCTTTTGCTGCGGACATACCCAAAAAAACCCTTTTTATTGTTCTTAACCTCCCTAGCAAGCCTGAGCTCATTCTGCGCTTTGGCTTTTCTGACTTTACTCCTACACGTGTTCGCTATCTGTTTGAATTCTTCTTTGGTGATTTCCCCCCTTTTCCATTTCCTATACATGTTCCGTTTAAAACTTAGCTCCATTGAAAGTTCTTTAGTCATCCATCCTGGTTTCTTGAGACACCTCCCATTTTTCTTCCTCAATGGTACTGTTTGAAATTGTGCCTTCAGTATCTCCCTTTTGAGAAAGTCCCATCCGTCTTGAGGTCTCTTCTCTTTTAGTATTCCTGACCATGGGATCATCCCCAGTATTTCCCTGAGTTTATTGAAATCAGCTCTCCTAAAGTCAAGAATGCGTGTCTGACTATGCCTGGCTTCTCCTTTCCATTGTATAACAAACTCCAGGAGAACATGATCACTCTCACCTAAGGATCCCACCACTTGCACCCCATTAACCAGGTCGTCTCTGTTGGTTAGGATCAGATCTAAAATAGCTGACCCCCTTGTTGCCTCTTCCACCTTTTGGACCATGAAATTGTCTTCCAGGCATGTAAGGAATTTCCTAGACCTTGTAGTTTTGGCTGAGTTAGATTGCCAGCAAATATCAGGATAGTTGAAGTCACCCATCACTACTACATCTCTCCTTTCTGCATGTATGTTCATCTGTTCTAGAAAGGCAACATCCAATTCCTCCGTCTGATTTGGGGGTCTGTAGTAGAGTCCCACAATAACATCCCTGTTGTTTCCCTCCCCTTTAATTTTTATCCAGATGCTCTCCACCTGGCTTCCAGTATTGATGTCGTGGATCACTTCACTGGTGTAAATATCCCTGACATATAATGCTATTCCTCCTCCTTTCCTGTTTGGCCTGTTTCTCCTATAAAGGTTATACCCCTCTATTCCTACATTCCAATCATGAGACTCGTCCCACCAGGTTTCAGTAATGCCTATTATATCGTATTTGTTTTGTAGTGCCAGGAGTTCAAGTTCATCTTGCTTATTTCCCATGCTCTGTGCATTAGTGTAGAGACATCTGAGACCATGTGTTCCCTTTACTTGCTGCCTGTGCAAGTTTTGTTGCCTCCCACTGTTGGGTCCTTGCGCTGTTTGCCTTGTTCCCTCTATGACAGTTTGACTATTTTCTCCAGCCCTTTTGCCTTCCAGAATACTGTCTCCCTCCCCCACATGACTCAGTTTAAAGCCCTCCTGATCAAATTCTTGAGACTGTTGGCAAAAATGTTTCTTCCAACTGTTGTAAGATGCACCCCATCTCTTGCCAGAAGTCCCCCCGCATGGAAGCGCAGTCCATGATCCAAGAATCCAATTTGTTCTCGGCGACACCATCTACGGAGCCAGTTGTTTACGTCGGCTATTTTCCTCTCCCTTCTTGGACCATGCCCTTCAACTGGCAGAAGAGACGAGATGACCACCTGTGCGTTCATTTCTTTCAGCTTCCTCCCCAGGGCCTCATAATCTCTTCTGATCTTGGGAAAGCTGTGCCTTGCAGTATCATTGGTTCCCACATGGACCAAAAGGAAGGGGTAATGATCCGTAGGCTTGACGAGTCTTGTCAGCCTCTCGGTCACATCACAGATCTTTGCCCCAGGGAGACAACACACCTCCCGAGTCATCTTGTCAGGCCCACATACCACTGCTTCTGTACCCCGCAGTAAGGAGTCCCCCACCACCACCACACGCCTCCGCTGAGGCTTCGCAGCTGCTGTTCCTTGCGGTGGTCCTCTCAAGGTCCCCTGCTCTACCCCTGAAGACTGTCCATGCTGTTCTTCCTCGTTGTCCTTGACAAGGGAAAGGGCTTCGAATCGATTCTGTAGCTGCAAGCTGCTGGAAGAATCCCTGGATTTTCTTGTTCTGTGTGTGACATTCCTCCAGCTGTCTACTTCCTGTGTCCATGAAGTGACCCTCTCCTCCACAGCCACTTCCTCTGTGCGGTCCCCATCCAAGACTGTTTGTTCTGTTCTGTCCAGGAAAACCTCTTGCTCACGAATCTGTTGAAGTGTAGCTACCCGTGTCTCCAGCTGCTGTACTTTCTCCTCCAAGAGGGCTACCAGCTTGCACTTGGTGCATGTGAAGTTCTCCACGTCTGTAGACAAGAATACAAACATCGCACAAGTGTTGCAAGTGACTGCTGCAGTCCCCTCAGTGTCCATGATGAGAGCTTTTAGGTAATCTAAGAACTCTTAGTTAACGCTGAGAATGCTAAGCTGTACTTTTAGGTCTGCTGTATTTTTGTTTGGTTACTGAAATTCCTCTGGCTCCTGAGGGTAAAAGGGGAAGGTCAGAAGTTCAAGCCCCTCAGCAACAAGCAGCCTCTCCCAACAGTTTTAAAAAAAAATTCAATCTCCCCAGTCAGAATGGCTGTCCAGAAGTTGCTCTCCTTCTTCTCCCTGGCAGGAAACTGGCCTGGAAACTGGCAGGAAACTTGCTGTCCAGAAGCTGCTCTCCTTCTCTCTGGCAGGAAACATTATTTTGGCATAGGAAAAAAAAATCACACAAGCCACCTCTCCCTATTCCTAGTGGTAAAGTAGAACTATAGCAAATAACTTAACAGTTTGCTGCCCTTTCATGATACCCCAAATGTGCTGTGTTAACAGGTTGCATCCCTCTGCCTAATGGTAGGGCTAGTTCTTCCACACCAGATCTCCAAACTTTAATTATGTAACAGAAGCTGCTTCTGCTGTTATTATCAGCATCATGCTATCATCACTGGACTGCTACTCTGGTTGATCGTTCTAGATCTCTCAGTGGCTTTTGATACCATTGATCATGGTATCTGTCAGGATCCAGGGCATGGGCAGTTGGGTCTAAGAGCAGAAATGCCAGGTCTGGGTCAGGAACACAAGAGACAGAATCTAAAGTCCAGGCAGGGTGAAAGATAAGCCAAAGTGGAAAACAGTCCAGGGTCAGAGCACATACTAAGGAGTCCAGAGGCAAGGCAAGGTCCAGGAAGGGAGCACCAGGTCAGGAACACAGGAATCAGAGGTCAAGCAAGCCAAAGTCCAAAAACAGTCCAAGGTCAGAGCACATAACCAGATACCCAGAGGCAGAGGTAAGTCCAAGAGGCAAGCAAAGGTCCAAACACAAGTGGCAGGGCAAGGGATCAAGATCCAAGAACAAGGAACAGCTACAAACAGCACAGACCATGTTACAGACCAAGACTGAGAGCTGAATCCCACTCTTAAATAGCAGTTTCCCTGGCTACTTCAGGTGTGCTGCAAGATTGCAGCCAGCTGTGTCTGATAGCTGGGCCCTGGTTCTTTCAAGACTCCCACAGCAAGGGCCTGAGTCTGCGAAGAGGCTGTGCCAGCTGATGCAGCCAGGAGCCTAGTCCTGTGAGCAGAGGTGGATCCTAACAGTATCTTACTGGGGGAGCGCTATTGAATGGGAGTAGAAGGCACCGTATTAGAATGATTCTGCTCCTACTGACCCAAACCCAAAGGGTGCTCAGCAGTGGCTCCTCTTCATCTTGGAAAGATGTGACCAGTGGGGTGCCACAGGGTTCTGTCCTGGGCCCAGTGCTATTCAACATCTTTATCAGTGACTTGGATGAGGGAATTAGGGGCATACTTATCAAATTTGCAGATGACACCAAATTAGGAGGAGTAGCTAATACCCTAGAGGACAGGATCAAAATTCAGAATGACCTGGATAGACTGGAGAGCTGGGCCAAAGCTAACAAAATGAAATTCAATAGGGAGAAATGTAAGGTACTGCACTTAGGGCGAAAAAATGAAATGCATAGATATAGGATTGGGGAGACCTGGCTGAATGAGACTACGTGCGAAAGGGATCTAGGAGTCCTAGTAGACCACAAGTTGAACGTAAGTCAACAGTGTGATGTGGCAGCTAAAAAGGCCAATGTAATTTTGGGCTGCATCAATAGAAGTATAGTGTTCAGATCAAGGGAAGTAATAGTGCGGCTCTATTCTGCCTTGGTCAGACCTCACCTAGAATACTGTGTCCAGTTCTGGGCACCACAATTCAAAAAGGATATTGACAAATTGGAGCGTGTCCAGAGAAGGGCGACTAAAATGGTGAAAGGCCTGGAAACCATGCCTTATGAGGAGAGACTTAGGGAGCTGGGTATGTTTAGCCTGGAAAAAAGACGGTTAAGAGGTGATATGATAGCCCTGTTTAAGTATTTGAAGGGGTGTCACATTGAGGATGGAGCAGGCTTGTTTTCTGCTGCTCCAGAGACTGGAACACGGAGCAATGGGTGCAAGCTCCAGGAACAGAGATTCCACCTCAACATGAGGAGGAACTTTTTGACAGTAAGAGCTGTTCGGCAGTGGAACACACTCCCTTGGAGCGTGGTGGGGACTCCTTCCTTGGAGGTCTTTAAACAGAGGCTGGATGGCCATCTGTCGGGGATGCTTTGATCGTGATTTCCTGCGTGGCAGGGGGTTGGACTGGATGTTCCTCGTGGTCTCTTCCAACTCTGCAATTCTGTTATTCTATTTTGGGGGGTGTTCCAGAGGGTAGCATTAAAGGATTCCTGTTCAGCCCCGTGACTATTATGTGGGCAACACTGGATTCTTGTCCCTCATGCTATTCAATATCTATATGAAGCTGCTGGGTGAAGTCATAAGGGGGTTGGGGAGCTATTTGTACACTGATGACATCCCATTCTAGTTCTTCTTATCATCAGAGTCAGCTGAGGCTATACAGGTGTTGGATCAGTGCCTGGATGATGTAATGGGCAGGATGACGGCAGTAAACTGAAGCTGAATTCTGATAAGACAGAGGTTCTGTGGATTAGTAGTTCACAAGTCCAGGAACTGGATAAGCAACCTGCCCTGAAGGAAAAGGTGCACAGTTTGGGAGTACCCCCATCTTTGTCACTGGAGGCCAAAGTAGCTCTGAGTGCTTGGAATGAGCTTCAGCTGGTGTGCAAATTATGGTCCTTCCTGAACACACTGGTAACTTTCTGATTAGACTACTGCAATGCACTCTACATGGGGCTGCCTTTGGAGATTACTCAGAATCTATAACTACTGTAGTGCACTATATAGCAGCAAGGTTGCAAACTGAAGTACCATATAGACAGCATGTATCACAGGTCTTAAAGAATCTGCCCTTGCTGCCAATTGGCTTCTGGCTTGAATTTGAATTGTTGGTGCTGGTGATGACATTTAAAGTCCTAAATGTCCTTGAAGGAGCACCTCTCCCTATAATACCTGCCTGAGAACTGAGATCTGCAGGTGGAGCCCTCCTCTGTGTCCCACCAGTGGAGGCAATACAAAGTGGGAGGACATGGTAGAGGATCTTCTCGGTTGTTGGCATCCTGATTGTGGAATGCCCTCTCCTTGGAGGTCTGATTGGTGACAATGTTAGTTTCTTTCTGGCACCAAGCCAAACCAGAGTTTTTATTAAAGCCTTCAGAGACTAATTTACATCAAAGTGTACATGTATATGGTTTTAAATTGTTGCAGCTTTTAAAGTTGTTTCTATTCTTGTTTTATTTAATTTTTTATCTTGTTTCAATTATTTCTGGTTTTAATCTGGAAATGTTTTGAATTGTTTATACTGTATACCACCCCAAAGCCCCATGATAAAGGACAAGATAGAAGTATATAAAATAAACCAAAATATAAATTATTCTGCCCTTCTTCTAAAAAGCCAAAGGGAACAGGCATAAAGCTTACTTCATCTGAATAGACAGTGGAAGTCTAATTCAGAATAACAATAATAAATCTGTTCTGTAAGCACTTATGGCATTAGAAGTCTGTGTGCATGCATTATGTGGATGAGTACTGTGTGTGTGTGTGTTTCTGTCTGTGTTGTAACTTCCTCCCTAAGGGTAGCCCATGATGTCACTGAAGGCACTAAACTCACAGCTACATTGAACAGGGAGTGAGCTGTCAGTTTTGAAGTAGACTCTGGCATGAAATGCACAAATAGAAGCTCAAAGGGATGAATAAGCTGTTTCTGCATTTCCAGTAGCTTGCAGCCACCCTGGTCCACTGTGATTTTTTTTTTTTGAAAGGGCTAAACCTTACCTATTAAAAACCAAATTCTGCATTGTATATGGTTTATTTTTGGACAGCAGGATGGTAGCCAGAGGGGAAATGGCCCGGTTTTGGAGTCTGGAGAGCCTTCAGATAGGTATGTTTACGTAGGAGACGAACTCCATTTATTCTCTGTGGTGTTTGCATTTTAAACTGATACAGTCATGGGGCTCGACTTGATATAAAATTAATGCTTGTACTAGCAAGACTAGCAGACCAACACAGCAAAATAAAATGAGGTGAAAAACGATTCTGTGTTGAGTTTTGTTTGGTTTTTAGTTTTGACATTCCATTAAAGAGATAGGAATTGCCTATTCATGCTTTTTATATTTACTCCTGGAAATAAACAATAGAGAAATGGCTACAAAGAGCAAGAGACAGTAAACTAGCTGTATTTGTGCCTCTTTGAGAACACTTGTGTATAATATTTGTGCATCAATATTCACATTATTATGGCTGTATAAAAGAAAGCAGAGGAAATCTTCCAAATGCAATGCTCGTTTGGGAGCAATTTATACATCTATGTATAAGTGGCTTTCCACTGAGTGTGTCTATACTGTAAAAGTGTGTAATTTTATAATCTCATTAACTTCCATTTTGATTCATAATCCTGCATTCCAGAGATGTTTCTAATGTTGTAAGTTATTATGATAGAGATTAATGGGAAAATGCTTTCTAAATCAAATTTGAAATTAAAGACTTATGTCCTTAGTGTTAGTCTGAGCGACTAAGAAAGGATAGATCTGGCCTTCTGAGGAATAAAATCCATAAGAAACTCTTGTTTCAGTTGAGTTTTTGTTTCATCTCTTAAAATTGTATCTCACATAATGCAAAGCCTTGGAAAGGTTAGAACTCAGAACAGCAAAAGCAGGAAAGAGATAAGTGGTTGTGTGTGGTACTTTTTGTCATCCTGTGTTGTCATGAGAACCTAGTGGCTAATTTCTGGTGATGTTCAAAGAAGAAGACATTGTCACCACCCTGAGTTTTTCTGTGCTTTGGTGTGGTTTTCCCTGTATACCACTGAGTTGGAAAGCCAGTAGCTATGTAGCTCTAAAATGCTGGGCACAAATGAAGGCCTAGATTACAGGTTCATCTTGGATCACAGGCCCTCCTGGTCCTTGTCCCAGGCAGCTTGCCTTGGATTTCAGTTGCCTGTGTCACTTTTGGCACTTGTAGTAGAGGTTGTCCACCCATGGCCTAACAAGTCAGATTGTTCTTGCTCATAGCAGCATGACAGGAAAAAGTAAGGGTGCTTCCTTTGGGGATTACCCAAATCTCATACAACATGAAAAGAGAGTCAGCCATGCTATGGTCCAACCATCTTATTCCAGCCTCTGAAGCTGAATTATCCAGTCTTGAAACTATTCATGCTCTCACTTTTATATAAAGACTATCATCTATATATTTTGTGAAACACCTTCCTTGAGGGAGCTTAGTGTGATGATGATGATGATGATTTTCCTATATTTGGGTATCCCTGAACTGAATGTGAAACTCTCCTACCTTTTTTCGTGCAATACCTCAACATCCAAAATAGCTTGCAAACCATTCCTAGGACCAAACAATCCATTTGAGAAGTACTTTACATGATATTATTCTTTGAATAATCATAGAATCATAGAGTTGGGAGAGACCACAAGGGCCATCTGGTCCAAGCCTCTGACCTGCAGGAATACACAATCAAATCTTTCCTGAAAAATGGCAATACAGCCTGTGTTTAAAAACCTCCAAAAAAGGAGACTCCACTGCAGTCCGAGGCAGTGCATTTCACTTCTGAACAGCTCTTACTGTCAGGAAGTTCTTCTTAATGTTTAGGTGGAATCTCTTTTCCTACAGTCCATTGCTCCATCTCCTCATTGCTGGAGCCGCAGAAAACAAGCTTGCTCCATGCTTTGTATGACCGCTTTTCAAATATTTAAACATGGCTACCATGTCACCTCTTAACCTTCTCTTCTCCAGGCTAAACATACCCAGCTCCCTAAGCCATTCCTCATAGGGCATGGATTCCAGACCTCCCACTATCCTGGTCACCCTCCTCTGGACTCATTCCAGCTTGTCAATATCCTTCTTGAATTGTGGTGCCCAGAACTGAACACAGTATTCCAGGTGAGGTCTGACCAAAGCAGATTAGAGTAGCACTATTACTTCTCTTGATCTAGACACTATACTCCTATTGATGCAGACTAGAATTGCATTTGCTTTTTCAGCTGCTGCATCACACTGCTGACTCATATTCAGCTTGCAGTCCACTAAGACTCCTAGATCCCTTTCACATGTACAGCCATCAAGTCATGACTCATTATGGCGGGATGAGTCCTTCCAAATCTTCGTTCGTGAAGAAAAGCCAGAGAGAGATGAACTGCTCTAGAATCTTTCCTAGTATTGATGTCAGGCTGACTGGGCAGGAATTATTTGGGTCTTCTTTCTCCCCTTTTTAAAGATGGGGACAATATTTGCCCTCTTTGAGTCTGCTGGGACCTCTTCAGTTTTCTAGGAATCCTCAAAAATTATTGACAGTGGTTATGAGATTACTTTGCAGTTCTTTTAGTACCCTTGGATGTAGTTCATCTAGCCCTGGAGACATGAACTCATTTATACTGGCTGGGTATTACTGAACTACCTCTTTGCTTATTCTGCGCTGTATTTCCCCTACTGCATCATCTTCTCCATTTTCCCCAGGTTGAGTTTTGGAACAAGACCAAGGCAAAGAAGGTGTTGAGTAGTTCTGCCTTTTCTCAGTCCCCTGTTAGCATTTCACCACGCATTGGGCCTACCATTTCCTTGTTCTTCCTTTTGCTACAGACATAACCAAAAAAAAAGCCCTTTTTATTGTTTTTAATCTCTCTAGCAAGCCTGAGCTCCATCTGTGCTTTAGCTTTTCTGACTTTCCCCCTACATGAGTTAGCTATTTGTTTGAATTCTTCTTTGGTGATTTCCCCCTTTTCCCATTTCTAATACATGTCCTTTTTAAGTTTTAGCTCAGTTGAAAGTTCTTTCAACATCCATCCTTGTTTCTTTAGACACCTCCCCTTTTTCCTCCTCATTGGAACTGTTTGAAATTGTGCCTTCAATATCTCACTTTTAAGAAACTCCCATCCATCATGAACTCCTTTCTCTTTTAGTATTCTTGATTGTTGGGTCACCCCCAGTAATTTCCTACATTTTCTGAAATCAGCTTTCTTCAAGTCTAGAATGCATGTCTGACTATGCTTAGTTTCCCCTTTCCTCTGTATAACAAACTCCAGGAGAACATAGTAACTCTCCTCTAAGGATCCCGCCACTTCCACACCATTAACCAGATCATCTCTGTTTGTTAGGATCAGATCTAAGATAGCTCATCCCCTAGTTGTTTCTTCCACCTTCTGGACAATGAAATTGTCTGCAAGGCAAGTGAGGAATTTGTTGGACCTTAATTTTTTGGCAGAGTTACTAGGATAGTTCAAGTCCCCCATTACTACTACATCTCTCCTTTCTGAATGTGCAGTCATCTGTTCCAGGAAGGCATCATCCGTGTCCTCAGTTTGGCTTGGAAGTCTGTAGTAGACCCTCACAACAACTTCCCTGCTGTTTCTCTTCCTCTTGATTTTTACCTAGATGCTGTCAACCTGTTTCCCAGGATTTAAGTCATGGATCTGTTCATAGGTATACACATCCTTAATGTATAATGCTACTCCACCTCCCTTCCTGTTTGGTCTATTTCTCTGAAATAGGTTATACCCCTCTATTAGTACATTCCAATCATGAGACTCATCCCACCAGGTTTCAGTGATGCCTATTGTATCATACTTGTTTTGCTGTGCTAAGAGTTCAAGTTCATCCTGTTTATTTCCCACGCTCTGTGCATTAGTATAGAGACATCTAAGACCATGGGCAATTCCCCCATCTGCCTTTTATGGGGTTTATTCCTCCCACTGTTGGGTTCTTGTAATATTTGCCTTGGTACCTGTATAATACTTGGGCTATTACCTGTAGCACTTGATGAACTCCTGCCCTCAAGAGTACTGTTTTCTTCCCCCACACAATTCAGTTTAAAGCCCTCCTGATTGTCAAGGTGATGGGACATGCAATCACTGGAAATTTATACTTTAAAGAGCTGGCACGGTATAATGTGCTGCAGCCTGCAGGGACCAGCAGTGAGCTGGCTTAAACGCAGCTGGCTAGCATATCTAGATTAAGTCTGAGATACAGCTGTGGGAAAGGAAGTGTGAGGAGTAAACTCTTATCTGTATGGGGAAATGTTGTGTAGCCCATGTGTATGTGAAACATGAACTGTATAACCTATGACTGTACTGCATCTGTACTGTATAACTAGATGATCCCACACACTATCTCTGTACTTGGATTTTGCCCTTAGACTGTGCACATTCAGTCGGGCTGTACAGTGCAGGCTTGTGCTGTAAATTCCTCTATGTTATGTAGTCTGTATGCTAGGAGTCTCAGGCTCATTATAAATACTGCTTCAACATGCTTTAGTAAAGAAGAGTAGTTTAGATACATATCCGTGTCTGTGTGCTCATTTCTTCAACCTGATGATTGCAATTCTGCTATAAGAACTTTTGCTGCCTGGTCCTCTTGATATGCTCAGAGGTACCAGTGCACTACTGTGACACTGATCAGATCTTTCAGACTCTTAGCAAAAATATTCCTGCCAGCCGCTGTGAGATGCAACTCATTCCTTGCCAGAAGTCCACCTCCCTGAAACCACACGCCATTGTCCATGAAGCCAAATTGTTCCTGGTGGCACCATCTGTGGAGCCAGTTGTTCACCACCACTGTTTTTCTCTTCTTTCCTGGGCCATGCCCTTCTACTAGAAGGACACATGAAATGACTGCCTCTGCATCCAGGTTCTTCTGTTTCCTATCCAAAGCCTCATAATCCCTTGTGATCTTCTGAAGGCTATGCCTTGCAGTATCATTGGTTTACATGTGGACCAAAAGGAAGGGATAACAGTCAGAGGGCTTGATGAGTTTTGTCACCCTCTCTGTTACATCTTCAATTTTTGCCCCAGGGAAACAGCATACCTCCTGAGACATTTTGTCAGGCCTGCAAACTACTGCTTCTGTTCCCCTTAGGAGGAAGTCTCCTACCATCACCACCCACCTCCTTTGAGTCTTGGCAGAGGCCACTTCATGTGATGAATCTACCAAGATTTCCTGTATGTTCCCTGAGGCCTGGCACTGCTGCTCTTCCTCATCTTCTCTGAAAAGACAATAAAGAGCTGTTAGGCAGTGAAATGCACTGCCTTGGAGTGTGATCGAGTCTCCTTCTTTGGAAGTTTTTAAACAGAGGCTGGATGGCCCTCTGTCAGGGGTGCTTTGATTGTGTATTCCTGCAGGGCAGGGGGTTGGACTGGATGGCCCTTTGTGGTCTCTTCTAACTCTGATTCTATGAATTGCCTGGCTTTGTGGGAGAATCCCACTCACAGATGATTCCACAAACCCTTCCTACAAGGATGCATTTAAAAAAAATTGTCTAATTGATTCATTTGCTTCAGTTCTCTATGTCTCCATTGCAGCACTTGGTGAGTCCAAATCTACTAACTGATATGCCATAATAGCCCTTCTTGTTTCCTTGTATTTCTACAGTGTGAATAATCACCATCTTTTCTCATATGAAGTGTTTCTGATGGTTACACTATTTATTTGTGAATGAAATATTTTAGACTACTATAAAACAAGTTCCCTAGGTTTAGTAGAAACCAAAATGTCACTATCTATGCACATGAGGAAGGAGGCTTGTGGGATTCTCATGGTTTGCAGGAGTACAAGAAAAGCACTTTAGGAGGCAGGGGGAGAGACTCCAAAACAGCCCAATGAAGACGGAGTATAGTCAGTGGGCACACAATGTTGATTTGGAGGGAGAGGAAAATGGAACCGAGTGTTCTGGAAGAAGTTATGGCTAGTTGAAACACAACATGAATACTCATGCTGCAGTATTATTTTTCAGGTCACATCGGTTCAGTATAATATGTACACCAGCTTTGAGTGTTGGTTCAGAATTCTCCCTGCCCTCTTTCTTTCAGTAAGATTTTTTTTTGTATTTCATACAAGTGATAAAAGAACAAGAAAATCAGAGTCCAGAACACGGCCTCACAGCCCGGAAAAAAAAACCAAGGAAAATCTATGGATATCGGCCATGAAAGCCTTCGACTTCACAAATCAGAGTTCCATGCCTATTTAATATGAAGATTTCAACAAATCATGACACTGGCTTTGACTATACTTATAACTCAACATTTCATTTTCATGCCAGGTGCTGTAGATGGTGGCACTGAATCTTCTGCCTTAGTGGATGACAATGGTAGTGAGGAAGATTACAGCTATGAGGAACTCTGCCAAGCCAGCCCGAGGTATTTGCAGCCTGGAGGGGAGCAGCTAGCCATTAATGAGGTAATAAAAAAGAGGAGTTATGTGTGAATTTTGTCTGCTAGCTTGATGAAGTTTAAGTCTCACAGTGGAACTATCAGATCTGTGAATTCATAACTGACTTTTGTTCTTTTATTCACAACTTCCAAATTGTTTTGTTTATTCATCATCATGTTGAAAAGAAAATGTTTCTATAGAGAGACTTGGGAAAATTAGCACAGTATTTCTATTTCTGCATCTGCTACTTATCTGCACGTAGCTACTCTATGCATTTGTCTTTGGCTATCCCAGTAGAATCTTTGCTCTTCACCAAATATTTATGTTTCAGTTGATAAGCGATGGGAGCATGGTTTATGCAGAGGCACTCTGGGATCACGTGACTATGGACGACCAGGAATTAGCCTTCAAAGCTGGGGATGTCATCCAAGTTCTTGAAGCTTCAAACAAGGACTGGTGGTGGGGAAGAAATGAGGACAAGGAAGCCTGGTTTCCAGCTAGCTTTGTCAGGGTGAGTAAAGCAAGGTCTCTATAACTTTTGCAGAATTTTGTTCTCTCTTTTGTATGGGCTGGTACATTGATCGAGCGGCACAGCGTCCTTTCCCACTCTAACATCAAGATGGCAGCAGATTGTAGGTTGGAGCTTGAGGTCTTGTCTGGATAAGAAGGTACAACATGGATTGCTGCACATTAATGCAAATTTGCAGCAGCGATCATTGTCTCCATAGTTTTTTGGCAAAATCACTGGTATGCAAAATTATACGTGTTTGAAGTTCACACGCAGCCAGGCCTGCAAATCAAGATGGTGGCTGAGAGTGAATTACTCACATTATTATTCTCCACAAGTAAAACTGTAAATCTAAGGTGTGCAAGTGCAACCTTTCATTTAAAAAAAGGTGTTTGGTTCCCTCAGTGCAGCGAAAAAGTGCATGATAAATACTGCAAAACTCCCAAATGGCGCTTTTGGCCACTTTGTAGCTGGCAATCCGCCCCCGCACACATACAACCAATCATGTTTCCACTTCCACTCTTATTTGGGAATGTGTTGCAATGTGATTCGGTTGCCCTAATGAGCGGGAATGCGCATTTCCCCTGCATTTTTAAAAACCTCGGGAGAAACCATGAAGGCTTTTCCCACAGACAGACAGACACTTTATTTCGGCCATTGGCCAATAAAATAATATATACAATCATAAAAATCATTAAAACTAGTAAAAGACAAATAGCAGAATATAGATGACTTACACCAATCACTATTTATGACCATTTGGGGGTGCAACTTACACATAACATAACAAAATTTTGCTACTTTGAATATAACAGATTGATCTGGATTGTCCAGCAAATAACATTAATAGAAGGCATCAGAATGACCTGGGAATTTAATTAACTGGGGGGTAATCCTTTTCCCACATAGTTTTTGGGCCCCCTCCTTCCGAATACAGCAAATCACCATGGGATCTCATTGGGACAAAAGGTATTCTTGAATTCTATGAGGAGTTTTTTCACCATCTAGACAACCCCCCAAGTCCACCTGGTAGGCCCAAGTTTCCTGCTTTGGGATTTTTATATGGTTGCTTTTCATAAGTGTTTATGCACATGGCATTATTATTCATGAACTCAACCAGAATATATTTTAAAGTAACTAAATACTAAGAAAGAAACGGACTCTGCTGTGAGCATCTACCAGACTAAAAAGGCATTTGTCAACATTTATATAACAATAGAATCCTTAGTTAACTCATCCAGTATAATTGAAAAAGTTAATTTTTGTACTAATATTCAGTTTAAACTAGATTTGTGAGCCCGTTGCTTATATTCTTTCCTTCCTCTAAATTTTGCCATGTCTATCTTTGGTGGGATAGTAAAAAAAAGATGTTAAGATGTGTGAGACTAAGTTTTACTTCTGTTTCTGTAAGAAGAGGAATAAAAGGGTTAGAGAAGGGGAAAGGGCCATGAGTCAGTAGATTCACATTGGTATCGCCCTTCCTGGATGTGTCCTGTCAAATCTTCAATTAATTACCCAATTTTTGCCAGTAAGGAATGTAAGAAAAACCCTGCTGAATCAGAAAGAAGGACAATCCACTCCAGCATTCTGGTTTTTGTTTTTGTTTTGTTTTTGTGTTATAAATCATTTTCTTTATTATATAACTCAAACAATAAAATTGTTACAATAAGTATATAAAAAATTGAACTATCACATATTTATGAACATAGCGAAAGAGGTATCATATTTGTCATTTAGTAAACATTTGTTCCATGTCAAAAGTACATTACCACATTGTATTTCTCCATTTTCTTCTCTCTTTCAAAAATAAAATAAAATAATTTAAAAACGAACTTAACCACAAGTGTCTCTCAATGTGTTTCTCTGAAGAGACTATTCATAATAAAAATATCTCTAATAATTAAATGTCCGTCCCCCCCCCAAAAAAAACACCCCTCCAAAGAGTGTCTTGGTGAGTTGGGGTACTCCAGCATTCTGTTCACAAAGTAGTCAGCCAATTGCCTACGGGAACCTCAGAAGCAAGACATGGCATGGGGTTGGACTGGATGGCCCTCGTGGTCTCTTCCAACTCTGCAATTCTATGATTCTATGATTCTAAGACATGAATTTTAGCTTCATTCTCATGCTCAGTGTTGCCCAGCAACTGACATACAGAGGTATATTGCCCTGGTGTTTGAGAGAGTATATATCCAAAACCATGTAGCCAGAGTATATAGCCACTGTTAACCCCATCTTCCATGAATATAAGTGCCTTTCTAAAGCTATCCAGTTTGGCAGATCTCATTATTTTTTGCAGTAACAATTGAACTTATACACTGAAAACTTATCAGCATCCCTGCCTTAACAAGTATATGGTAAAATTCCAAAAACGTTGTCTGCATTCATCAATGCTGTGCAACCTGAGGACCACTTAGTAAATTGCCCTGCTCTTACAGTGACCATAAGTGGAAGTAAACAGTGATTTCAATGAGATACTGATTGAAATCACCATTTGGCTTTCTCCAAACTCTTTTGAAATGGGAGCTACATTGCCTTCAATGCCAGCCAAACACTCACATATACTAAGCATTCCAAGTTGCTTATTCTTCGGGTTATTTTTTTTTTTACTTTAACAATATAAATTATCACTTTTAAAAGCCTATAGCAAAGACTAAACTGTAAATATAAAGATTTTAAATGGTTTTCTGTTGAAGGTTGGTTGATATTAATTGGAAACTGTTCTTTTGTCCACTTTTTTTATCTTATTTATTTCAAAGAGATCTCTTAATGCTCATTTTTTGATAGAATTTATTTAAAATCCTTAATCTCATTTACCTCTCACACTGGACAAAATCCAAACAGATGGGTTTGCCAAAGTTGAATAACTGTGTATAAAAGGGGCTTTAAGGTTACTTAAGAAAGGGGTTTAAGAATGGTCATCTGCATGAAAACTATTTCAATTGAGGTTTTTATGTAATTTTCTGTCAGGATGGCCTTTTCTCTGATACTAAACAAAGTGGAAATAGCCAAGCTTGTAAACACAGATGGGGAGGAGGTAATTACAGTAGCTAGATTCAGACAGACCTAGCTTCATTTCCCAATTGAACAGTGAAATTCACTTGTTAACCTTAGGACCGTCCCTCACTCTCAGCCTGATCCACCTCAGAGGACTGTAGTAAGGATAAAATTGTGAGGAGAAGGAGAGCCATGTGTGCTACCTTGAGCACACTGCAGGAAGGACAGGATGAAAATGTAACAGAGGCTGTAGAGCACCCTTTCCTAAAGAGAATCTCCCTGGATTAAGAGGGATGTGCTAACTGCTTTCCCATAACTAATACCACCTTTGGAGGCAAGTTGTTCATTTGTGTGACCAACAACTCGGGGCATCTTCAGGCATTCTTGGTGGAAACAAATTATCGGGATCCATTTCAGCCTGCCTTCAGGTGATGGATGGGGGGAGCACTTCCCTGTTGATCCTCCTGTATCTTTCAAGAGCTTTCCATACCACGGAGCATGATAAACTGTGGGTCTGATTCTGTGGGATGGGGTACAAGGCACCGTGGTATGGTGATTCTGCTTCTATCTACTGGGCTAGTTGAGAATTGCATAGGGATTCCTGTTTGGCCTCATGGCCATTTATTGTGGAGTGCCACAGTGGGATGGGATAAGAATTCCATCTTATTCCTCATGTTGTTCAATATGAAGCCGCTGGTGAGATCATTAGGAGTTTGGAGGTTGAGTGACACTAGTATGTTCATAACATTCAATTCTACTTCTCCTTGTCATTGGAATCAGCTGGGGCTGTCCAGGTGCTGGACCAGTGTCCAGATACTGTAATGGGCTGGATGAGAGCCAGCAAACCAAAGTTGTATCTCAGTAAAACAAACAACTCTGTGGATTGGTGGGAATTGGGAATTGAATAAGCGATCTGCCCTGGATGGCGTTGCATTCCTCCTGAGAGAGTAGAAAATTCTGTAGAGACCATATAATACCAGTTTTAAAGAAACTACGCTGGCTGCAAATATGCTTTCCAGTCTGAATTCAAGGTTCTGGTGAACACATCTAAAGCCCTAAATTGCTTGGAACCTCGAGACTTAGTTTGTAGACTTACTTTCTGCAGTGAACATTCCAGATAACTCTAGTTACTTCCAGGGGTGAACATTCCTGTTAATTTAGTAGAGATTCAACTCCAATAGGAAACATAGAAGACTACCTTATCCCAAGTCAGAATATTTTTCTATGTTTGTGTAGCTCAGATGGGCTGTGACTCTGGTTCTCAGGTAGAGGACTTTCTGCTTGCCACAGCTTGGAAAATTACCTTTTTGGACTGTAGCTTCCCAAATCTCTTGGTTAATTCAAGAGGTTAATTCAAGTAAAAAACACAAACCCAAAACCTCTGAGCTTGGCTGCTATCTGAGAGTTTCTTACTTGGAGTTGCATTACAAGAAACACCTACCTTTGGTCCCTCCCCAACTATCTGAGGCTTGAAGCCGCAATATGTAGTATCTTCTGTGCATTTTTAAAAATGATAATTTAAATACCTTGCTTAGTAACAGCTATCTTTGCATTTCCTGTGTTGTCTGCACTACATCTGTGCTTCTTCAACTCAAGTTGTTTTTATCTCTTATCATTCCAGCTTCGGGTCAACCAGGAAGAACTTGCAGAAAACTCTGGTAGCCTCCAAGATGAAGAGCCAAATGCAGAACCTGGGAAGCACCGTCAAAAAATAGCAGAAAACAAGGATCAGATGAGAACAAATGTCATTCAGGAAATAATGAATACTGAGCGAATCTACATCAAACATCTCAAGGACATCTGTGAAGTAAGCTATGAAGTGCCAGAGTATAAAAACATCTGTGTTGTTACAGGAAAGGCCTAGCTTTATCTTGGAGTGAGGAGTCCATGGTCAAATGGCCTCTGCACCCATTGTGGCCCTAGGCTGGTGTTCATTTGGTCTTCAGACATTATGGGCCTGCTTTTGCTTTTTAGGATGACCCATTTGTCAACTGGGGAGGGCAGGCAGAGAGAAGTGAATGTCCTTGCTACACAGTGAATCTGGAAAGGGAAAAACAGCAATAAAGAAAATGGTCTGTATTTGTGTGTGTAAATAAGAGACCAAACTCAGAAAAGGAAAGGGCAGAATGAGAAGGGAGAGGCAAAATGGACAGAGAAAGACAAGAGTTCAGGCTGTAAGAAGGAGGAGGAAAGTGGGAAAAAAGCAAAATGGACTGAGAAAGACAAGGAATCAGACAAGGAACTGGGGAAAAGGGCAAAACAGACTAATAAGAGTTCAGAGAGAAGATGAGGAAAATAGGGGAGGGGAGGGGAGAGAGGTCAAACAGAAGGGAAAATGGGGGATGAAAGAAGAACAAATAGAGATGAGAGAAGGATGATAATGGGAGGAGCTGGGAAGGGCAAAAGTGACAGAAAGCTAGAGAGATCAGACTGAGAGTGGGGAGGGATACCATAGCTTTAGTCATTTGTTCAGCTAGTTGTCCATAGCCCATAGTTATCTCACTAATAAAAGATCTTCCCCACCTAAAATGTTATAGGACAGTCCTTTTGTGAAGTCGAAGGCTTTCACAGCTGGCATCCATAGATTTTCCTTAGGTTTTTGTCTGGGCTGTGAGGCTGTGTTCTGGAATAGTTTCTTTCTGACATTTCTCCTGCATCTGTGGCTGGCATCTTCAGCACTAAAACATCCAGTCTTAAGACTTCCTTGCTTTTCCTTTGCAACCCTTATTTGTAAGGACTGATAATGCTATATACTGTCCAAAATCCATTGCAATTCATTGCAACCCTTTTTTTAAAAGTACTTTTGTCTGGTTTGACAAATATTAAGATCTCATATCATTTCTAGGGGTACATTCGGCAGTGTCGTAAACATACAGGAATGTTCACTGCGGCCCAGCTAAACACAATATTTGGAAATATTGAAGACATCTACAAATTCCAAAGAAAATTCTTAAAAGATCTAGAGAAGCAGTACAACAAAGAAGAGCCCCACTTAAGTGAAATAGGAGCCTGCTTTCTTCAGCATGTGAGTTGATTGATTCTGCCACGTTAATTTGATCTACAAATGTTAATGCACATAAGCCAAATGCCAAAGCATTCCAGACCTTCATATATTGAGCACAAAGATCTGTAAACTACTTTCTAAGCACATGGAGTTGTATGAGGTAACAAAGAATCTTGGAAAGATTTTTGCTGTCAATGAACAAAGGTAAAGCTTGTTTTGCAATGTGTAGTGATATCTAGGACAAGGTTTATGTGTGTGCCCACATTCTTTTCCCCAG
This sequence comes from Gambelia wislizenii, assembly GCA_030847615.1. Classification (NCBI taxonomy): domain Eukaryota; kingdom Metazoa; phylum Chordata; class Lepidosauria; order Squamata; family Crotaphytidae; genus Gambelia; species Gambelia wislizenii. The sequence goes on from JAUMIR010000003.1 coordinate 341,385,784, forward strand.
TTTTAGCCCTACATGTGAGCAAGCAAGCACCTGCTAGGGATACAGTCACATGTGCCTGTATTACTCCTATATATCAGAAAGCATGGTTTCTTTTTATATTTTTAAACTGTTTAGCTATTTCAATAAAAACATTGTTCATTTTTATTTAGCAAGAAGACTTTGCCATATATTCTGAATATTGCAACAATCATCCCAGTGCCTGCATTGAACTCTCCAACCTGATGAAACAGAGCAAATACCGCCACTTCTTTGAGGCTTGTCGCCTGCTGCAGCAAATGATTGACATTGCCATCGATGGTTTTCTTCTCACACCTGTTCAGAAAATCTGCAAATATCCTCTGCAGTTGGCAGAATTACTTAAGTATACCACTCAGGAACACAGGTGAGACAAGCAATATTTTTTTAATGGTGACATATCCACATTCACCTACAGTAACTGTTCAGAGACATAGCTGTGTTAGTCTTGATTAGTATGCAAAGGAATCTTGTAGCACCTTTGAGACTTATTGCAAGAAAGAAGTTGGTAACATAAGCTAGACTTAAGTCTACTTCATCAGATGCATGGAGTGAAGTGTCTAGGGACAGACCTTTATAGCTATGAATGAGCTGGTTGTATGGCTGAATAGCAACAGATATATAAAAGTTGTGGGCATGGTGATGAGGTAACGATGGTCTTTGGGGACAAAGGCAGGAGGAAAGATGTTGCCTAAAGCAAAGTTGAGTAGATAACCTTATGACTGGTGGAAGGAGTTATGGAAATGTAGTGTGATGCTGGTTGGGAATCAGAAAAGAGATGTGGTAAGCTGACAAGAGAGCCCTCATGTGGCTGGGGTGTTAACTAGTGCTGTAATATGTGTTGTGTGCCAGGAAACCATTGTCTCTGTTCCTCCCACTATCAATGGACTGGAGTTTGTAGATAAATTCAAATTCTGATGTTTCTCTTTCCAATCTTCCTTTGTTTGTTTGTTTGTTTGTTTTTGTTCAAGGACTACTATTTTGAGGTCTGGGATGGAATGCCCAGGAAGATTGCAGTGTTCTATAACTGGTTTTGTATATTCCCATTCCTAATGCCTGATTTATATCCATTCATCCTCTGGCACAAAGACTGGCCTGTTTGCCCAGTGTAGAGTGTTGAGGGGCATTGTTGACAGAGGATAGCATATATCACATTAGAGTATGAGCAAGTGAAAGTATCACTAATATTTTGGGTGATGTGATTAGGTCCTGTGATGACATTCCCAAGTAGATGTGTGGGCACAGTTGCCACTTGGGTTTGTTGCAAGGTCACTTGCCACCAAGAGCAGGCATTTACTTGCCTACAGACTTTACCATTCTCAAATAACATGGATGGGGAGATGGATACAAGAGGTTGCCATCACCATACCCATGAGTTTTGCATTTTTGTTGCTATTCACACATACCACCAGTTCATTCATAGCTATAAACTGGAAACTTCAACTAGTACAGAATATGGCAGCCACACTAGTCTTGGGTACATATAGAGACCATATAACACTGATTTTAAGATCACTTCACTGGCTGCCCGTTAGTTTCCGGGCCCAATACAAGGTGTTGTTTATCACCTTTAAAGCCCTAAATGGTTTGGGTCCAACCTATCTTCGGGACCTCCTCCTTCCATATAATCCTCCCCATGCACTCAGGTCCTCTGGGAGGAATCTGCTGGAACCTTTAAAAACTAGGCTTTCCTCGACCTCCCAGAGGACCTTTATGACTATTGCTCCCAGATTATGGAATGACCTGCTGGACGAGATCCGGCACATTACCACCCTAAATAGCTTTTAAAAAGCTCTTAAGACGGATCTCTTTCCCAGGCCTTTCCTGAATAGATACCCAGCCATCAGAGAGAAAAAAAACTTATTCGATCCCTATCCAGCTATTTTATTGGGTTTTTTTTGTATTTATTAAGTATTTTTAAATGTTTAATTATTTAATTGTATTTTAAGGGGTGGGTAGGATGGAGGGGTTTGTATGAATATTTTAATGCTGTAAGCCACCCCAATTGCATTTTGTAGAGAGGCAGGACACAAATAAATTTTATATTATTATTATTATTATTATTATTATGAAGGTATGTTCCTAGGCAATTCACTCCATGCATCTGGTGAAATAGACTTCAGTCTACAAAAGCTTATTCTACCAGTTTCTTTCTCTCAGTTAGTCTCAAAGGTGCTACAAGATCCCACAGTAACTGTAATCTACTTGTTCTGCTTCTGTAAGCAATAACTTAGGTTTGTGTGTTTTGTCTACATACAGTACATGAACTATCAATGAGAATATAAGACCAATAGTGCTTCTAAACTGTCTTGATACATGGATAAAAAGGTGGTTTAAGTGTATGAAGGGTAATACAGATATTTAGGCTGATGGTGGTTGTTAAGCAGCAATCCACCACAAACAATGTACATTTCTCTTTGCCCTCAAATCAAATTAATGCATTTAAGTGCAAAGCTTTACATAGTACTCAGACTATTTCAGTTAAACAGTATATAAAGTTTTTAACTCTCCATGGAATGGGTGAACTGCTTTTAAAATATTTGAGTAATCAGATGAAAAGGAACATAATTTAAAGTGTTTCAAGGATATAGTACCACATGACAAATGTACATACATACCATAGTTGTGACTTTCTGATATACATTCATGAGCATCATCTGCATTATATCTTCTAAGATGAGATTTATTCATTGTTTTCCTGGACAGTATGGCATAGTGCTAAGAGTGTTTGAGTAGATACGCCTAGGTTCAATTCTTAGTCAACCACAAAGCTTCTAGATGGCCTTGGGCCAACCAGTGCTTCTTAACTGCCATACAGGATTGTTGTGAAGACAAAAGAGGGAAATATATGGGAACGCTTTCACTGGTGGAGCACATGGTTTGCATGCAAAAGGTCCCAGCTTCTGTCCTTATTTTCTGCTAGCAGTAGCTACTTCTAACTGGAAGGCTTTCTTGCCTGACATCTGGAGAGCCACAACCAGTTAGAGTAAATAATATTGGACTAGCTGGACAAAACGTATGGTGTAGTCTACAGCAGCTTCTTAAACGAATGAGAGAAAAATGCAAGCTCTGCATTGTTTGGAGACAGTTGTCTGCACCCACAGACAATGATGGCAAAATTCAATTTTTGTTCATTCCATCTCTGAACATTTATGTTGTGTAGCAAATTGTAGCATAAATTGAAGATGCATTTACTGAGATAGTTATCACCCCACAGGGAACATGTAAGATTGTGTTTGTGAAAGCTACACTGTGTCAAAATCCTTCTGCACATGTAATGCTAATATGTCAGCAGAAAATTTTTTCTAGTGCTTTTGAATAAGTGATCCCTTCTATGTATTTAAATCTGATAAAGTCCTTTGAGAGGACTGTACAGCTTGGCTTGTTTGAATCAGCTTGATGATACACCTTACATTTACCCCCAAACTGGGCATGTTGTGTACTGAGCAAGTCCTGCAATGAGATAGTCAGGTAAGCCTGCTCTGAATCAAAATCAACTCCCAACTACATGTTGATGGGGAAAATCCTCTTTGGTCAAGGATTCCAAGCACACTTCTTGATGTAAATGTGTTCACACACTGACTCAGTTAAGGTTGTGAATCCTTAAAGTTTTTGTTAAAGTACAATCAGTCCAGGAAGTTACACTGCTGAGGCCACATTTTCTTTTCAGTACCGTAATCCCCTCCCATAGTTCTGTTTTCTCTCCCCAGCCCTGTTCATGATGAGCAGGTCTTTTGTGGGTGTGGGAGCTGCTTCGTTGTCTGCTTCCTTTCTCTCCAGTTTTCTTCTTTGGTATTTGTTCAGCTCTGTCTCAGAAACTGCAATGAAAAGAACTGTCTTCACTTTGTGTAGAAAGGGCCGGGGTTTTCCCTTCATTTAAGCCACTCAGTGGTGTTTTCTGCTTATACAAAAGGACTGCTGTTTGAGCAATTGTGTCTGCTTGGTGTGCGGATCCCAGATTAGCAGCAGCAGCAGAAATAGACTCCCTTACCCATCTTCCTCACCTTCCACATGAGTGTGTGTGTGTACCTATAACACTGTGTTTCTGTGTTGTACAATTACTCACTGAATTGCATAAATAGCAAAAGTTGAAGGGGGAAAGAACAGATAGGACACAGTAAGCTATGCATATTGGAATACTAAGTGCATATTTTCTACAGTATATACATGTTTATTTAGACAGTTGTAAAATAAGAATGTTCTTTCCCCAAAAAATAAATTAAAACAACTATCAGACCTTGGATCTTATTGACGAAAATCAAATTTGGAATACTGATAACTTGTTCTAATATGGGCTGAATTCAAAGACATAGCTGTGTTAGTCTGGAATATCAGTAAGCAAGGGGATCTTGTAGCACCTTTGAGACTAACTGAGAGAGAGAGTTTTTGTAGACTAGTCTACTTCTTCAAATGCTGGAATCCAGTATCTGAGAAAGTAGCCTACGAAAGCTTATGCTACAATTCTCTCTCTCAGTCTCAAAGATGCTACAAACTCCCCTTGCTTACTGTTGTTCCAATATTGTTGTTGCTTTTACAGATAGACTTCAAAAGTCTTTTTAAAAATTACCTCTCTAGTGAAATTTGTACTACACATTTCAGACAGTTGGTGAGACTGCAGGAAGATGTGACAAGCAAACCAGCTGCATAAAATCTAGAAAATAAAAAATAGAGAACAGAACACTTATTTCCTGCCAATTAGATATAAACTCACAGACTTACTGTAATCCTGTTTCATTTAATATTATATTTAGATACTATTTCGTGATAAAGTTGATTCTACTGTTTTCTAGCTTTGTCATGAGATAAATTTAAGAGATTTGTTTAGTATTTTAACATGTTAACAATTCTGTTTGGTTTAAAATATATAGCCTCTTGAAACTTTCACTTGACTGTCAGCAGAAAATGTACTATTAAATCTGACTTCCTAAACACATACAATAGGACTTTTTGTGGGATAGTGCTGTAGGTGGAATTTAGTAATTTCCTTTTTCAGTGCCTTGTGAATGTTAGAAATAAATACATTCTGTTTCTATAAATACTAAACATAATCTCAGGTGGCTTCTGGATAGACACAGTTCCTAGCACTAGCAGTCAAAAAGCACATTGCAGCCTTTCACAGAAGTTCATATTTGCAAAAGAAAAGAAAAGCAAAAAAAAGAGTATAAGATTGCCGTTTTATCGACTTACTGGACCCTCATTTAGCCAAAAATTTAACATGGCAGCTGCAGGCGCTTTCACAGAATCACAGAATTGGAAGAGACCACGAGGGCCATCCAGTCCAACCCCCTGCCATGCAGGAAAAAACAATCAAAGCATTACCGACAGATAGCCACCCAGCCTCTGCTTAAAAACCTCCAAAGAAGGAGACTCCACCACACTATGAGGCAGTGCATCCTACTTCCAAACAGCTCTTACTGTCAGGAAGTTCTTCCTAATAAGGTTTAGGTGGAATCTCTTTTCCTGTAGTTTGAACCCATTGCTCCGTGTCCTAGTCTCTGGAGCAGCAGAAAACAAGCTTGCCCCATCCTCAGTATGACATCTTTTCAAATATTTAAACATGGCTATCATGTCCCCTTTCAACCTTCTCTTCTCCAGACTAAATATGCCCAGCTCCCTAAACTGCTCCTTTCCTGTTTGCTAGCCCCGCCCCCATGCTCATCCAGCCAATTAGATTATACTGCCTGTTCATATCTGTGCGAATACGAGTGTTCAAACACAGACATGCACATTCACATGTCGTACGGAGCTTTTTTTAAAATCCGGACTAAGCCCCAGATGTGACTTTCACAGACTTTGTGGTGGATTTGGCTGCTCCCTTCTGAATGACACGTATTTATGTGCATGTCTGTATCATTCTGTCTTTTCCCCCTTTAGAGACTTTTGGGGAGGCGGCGGGGGTCGGGGTTAAGAAAAAAGAGGAAGAAGTGGTCAGAAAAGAGATGCAGCTTACAAATGGAAGGCAGTCAGTCATCTGGACACCCCATTAAAATTCTGTCAACAAAGCAAGGCAATTCTGCAATAAAAGCCTTATTTGGAAGCACACAGTTTAACAGAAACATTGTCAGACATGTTTCTTATTTGCCTACTATCACCAGAATTTAAATCTAGGGTAGTAATTGTATTATTAACTCAAAACATTATGGTATAGTCAGGATCTGTGTTGTTTCTGATTTCAAATGTTCACAGATTTTTTAAAATCCCATGAACATTTTGAGTAAATCACAGTTGTATACCCCAGATTTAGAGAGACCTGTTACTAAGGTACACATAATATTCCCAGTCATTTAAAACCAAAAGTGGGAGATTAGAATTAGGCTGCAGGATGTTGTATTCCTTCTGCCTAACTCACTTAAAGACACAATATTAAAGGCTAATGGGAATCCGAGTCTTAACCACTATGCTAAACTAAGTTCACTATTAACCAGATTTTGAAAGCAGTTACTCACCCTGGCTATCTTCTTAACAATTTTATTTAAGATTTCCAAATATATCAAATAGAACAACAACCACAAAACAAAACAAAAAAGAAAAAAGGAACAGAAAGAAAGAAAAGAAGAGAGACAGATAGGAATAAGGGAAAAGTTTCTTATATGCCTACTATCACTAAACCAGATTTACTTACATGCAGCAGGGTGAGCTGATGGAATACACACACACACTAGGTGTACCCAACGTAACATACGCCAGTGATGCTTTAAGCGTGAGTCACTCTGTTGCCCTGCCCCTGCTGCCACCAGTTGACTTCCTGGGTCCTGTTGCAGCAGCAGCAGGGGCAGCAGGGCAATGATGTGACCACCTGGACACCTGGGTGATATCAAAACCCATATCAAAAGTTGGTCTAGTTCTGTAACAGAGTAAATAATGTTTACTATTCCAAAAATCAAATTAATTAGTTGGGAGGTCCATCTTCACTCACTCAATTGCTTTCAATGAGCTGCCTCTCCCCGCCAAAACAATTCCACTTTCTCAAAACTAGCCAGTCTCTTTCTAGACAATTTTTACTTGTGAGGTGCTACAAAACCACCCACTCTTCTGATTTTAAAAATTACTTTCATTATTTTACGTCACTATGTCCTTTATCCACATTTTAGAAATAATTTTATTCTTTCTTCACACAATATGCAGAACTATCTGATTTTATTCTGCAGTCCTAAAACTGAACTGATGGAATTTGTCACATGGTCCCTCTCACTTCGGTCGCAGCTGACTGTCATAGTCCTCAACAGCTTGGCAGGGTTCTCAGACCCTTGTAGGCAATCTCCTTGACCACCCCTTGTCTGGGGAGATAAATCACCAGTTGGAACTTGCCTCAAAAAAAGTGACCACACCATTGCCGCTCTCTTTCACAGAGCCCACGAAAGAGATGTCAGTCATCCATTTCCGCCCCCAGGAGCAAAATCAGCAAAATTTGGTCAATGTAACTAACTAAAGTTAAGGATCATGCCAGCACATACCTGTGGGTGGGAAAAGACCTAAAGTCACTAGATCTTGTCTGACTTTGGAAACCAAGCAGTGTCAACCCTGGTTAGTACTTAGATTGGAGACCACCAATGACTATCAGGTGCTGTAGGCTATATTTCAAAGGAAGGAACTGCTAAACCACCTCTGAGTATTCCTTACCTAAGAAAACAGTATGATATTCATGGGCTTAATCTAAGTCAACAGGCAAGTTGAAGGCACATGAACACACAAAGTGTTGCTTTTTACACTTGAAATCCATATATGTTAAGGTTCTTGATATCAAGACATGAGAAATTATGAATGATACCAAAGTCCATTGATCATAGCTTTCTGTTTCCTACAATGACCAGCTTAATCACTCTGGAAATAAGAGCCATCTTCAGGCATACCAAAAATTGAGTGAAGATAGAAGGAAAAACACCGTAAACTGTTGGAAGATGAGAGATGTACTCTGGTGTCACGGTAGCCCACTGGTACCTCTGAGCATAACAAGAGGACCAGGCAGCAAAAGTTCTTGTAGCAGAATTGCAATCATCAGGTTAAAGAAATGAGCACAAAGCACAGACTTGTGTCTAAACTACTTTCCTTTACTAGAGCATGTTGAAGCAATATTTAATGAGTCTGAGACTCCTAGCATACAGACTGCATAACACAGCAGAATGTACAGTACAGTCCTGCACTGTAGAGCCCAGACTGAATGTGCACAGTCTTAGGGCAAAATCCAAGTACTGTACTAAGGCAGTGTGTGGGAACATCTAGTTATATAGTACAGTCATTGGCTATACAGTTAGTGTTTCTCACACATATGGGCTACACAATATTTCCCCATAAAGATAAAGGTTCACTCCTCACACTTCCGTTCCCACGGCTGCCTTTTAGGCTTAATCTAGATATGCAAGCATTTAGCCAGCTCACTGCTGGCCCCTGAAGGCTGTAGCACATTATACCATGCCAGCTCTTTATCACCTTGTCATCTGGTGTTATCAAACTGAAGAAATGTTTGTTAAGCCGTACTTATGTGGGAAAAAAGTATTTTATTAAGCCAGGATCGGACACAGAAAAGAGAGAAGAAAAACCAGCTTGTGAAGAAGTGTCCATACCCAAAACGCATCAGCTTAATAAAGCAAGTTTTTTCTACATAAGTATGGCTTAACAAAATTTCTTCAGTTTGATAACATAGGAATACATCTCTCATCTTCCAACATACCAAAACTTGAATAAGGTGAACACACGAGAATAGGGAGTGTGCTAGTTCTTCTGTCGTCCTTTCCAGTCACCCTTCACATGTGGAGAGCGACTTTCTGAAGTGAAGAGATTCCTCACATGATCTAGCATGCTGGAAATGCACCATTTGCAATTCTTCAGAGAGTCTTCATACTTAATGGAGGTTCTCCTCTTCAGAAAGTAGCCCTCAATCTGAGTAGAAATCTATGATGGGAAGGGCAGGTCTCCCTTACTTCCTCTTTTGTGCATTTGCCGTATTTAGAATTTTTAGGTTTTAGAATAGGTCTAAAATTGTTGTCTAAAATGACCACCCTGTACCTGTCTTCATTTTGCAGTGACTACAATGATATAAAAGCAGCATATGAAGCCATGAAAAATGTCGCTTGCCTGATCAACGAACGGAAACGAAGGCTAGAAAGCATAGACAAGATTGCTCGCTGGCAAGTGTCTATTGTCAACTGGGAGGTAAGGGTGCACTTTCAGGAAGTTTTAGTGCTTAAAGAAACAGAAGGTTTAACAGCCATTTCTTTTTGTGTGTCATTGTTTTGTTACTCGGTGTGATTTAAAAGAGGCTTTTCTTGATTATAGACTCGTTGATTTATTTGGACTCCTTTATTTACAGCACTTGTATTTTGTAAACAATTGTTTACAAAGTGATTTCTGGTGTTAAACACTAAAACCAACAGAGTACCTACTCTCAAAAGCCTGACAGTACTAAAATGTTTCTTCCTCCAAAAGAAATCAAGTACAAAATCATTCCATAAGGCACAGTTCTACAACACTGGGACAACTACTGAAAAAAACTCTGCACCATAATTTATATGCTGATTTGTTTTATAGTTATTCCCTCAGACAATAGTTATTCCATCAGACAATAAGAGAATGATCACCAAATCATATACAGGCCACACCCATATCCTCAGGAGATATATTCCCAGACTTTTACCATAGATAACATGAAACCATGCATAATAGTGAACCCTATTGAAATGAATGTCTTCCGGCCCAACTTCAGGTGGAAGCATACCATAGAGTTGTGCTGGAGGACCTAGAAAATGCCTAGAGTGGACATATTTTTTCAGACATGGATAAGTGAAACCATGGATTCCAGTCCTGTGGATATGGGGGTTAACCTATACTTGAAAATGAGAAGAAGTAGAAAAGACTAAAGTCCTATCCAGTTGTTCTCCCACTCTGCCCACATTTACCATTGAAGAACAGGGTGCTGCACCTACCACATGGCTTTATTAGCATTTCTGCAGACCACTTGTGTTGGAGGCTGAACTTCTGTAGCGGGGAGTGGGGGCTTTTCTATTGAAATACAGTCAGCCCTCAACTTTCACAGGGCTTGGGGCAGAGGACCCCCATGTAAGTGAGAAAACTGCAAATATAGGCCCACTTTTTTTAACCTGAGAAAACACTTTTGTAGGCTTTGTAGGTCCTCCAGCGCAATTCTATGGTCAACATCTGGTGGAAGTTGCCCATAGAGTCACGCTGAAGGATTCACAAATGCCTACAAAAGTGTTCTTGCTAGGAATATTTAGGTCATCCAGTGAGATTCTGTGATCAACTTCAGGCAGAAGCATACCATAGAATTGTGCTGGAGAACCTAGAAAAGTCCTAGAGAGAACATATTTAGTAATCTTGTATAATCAAATCCACAAATGCTTAACCCGTAAACATGGAGGGACAACTGTGGGCTTCCTGTACAATTTAGAATCCTATTTTAAATCTTGGGGGGAGTCTCATCAAGGCTTCCTGTTCATGCCCCAACACACAGTGGCTGCTGGAATGTGTGGGAGGCAGAGGAGTTGATATATTCACCCTGCTCTCTCCCTTGTGGAGTAATAGGGGGAATAGGGCTTAATATTGAAGCCCAATATTTTTGTAAACAAAATAAGCATACTCATTGCACCCAAAGGGCTCCATTTAAATAAGACACCCATATGTCCAAGATTCCAGTACAAGTTGTTTATACTGCTAACAAAGCTAATGGTAATCATGCAAGAAAATAACCCCAGGTCTTCCTTTTTCTGTTTACTGCAAATGTTTTAGGGGCAGGACATCTTAGGCAGAAGCTCAGAACTCATCCACTCAGGAGAACTGACTAAAATCTCCAAGCAAGGCAAAAGCCAGCAGAGGACTTTCTTTCTTTTCGACCACCAGCTTGTGTTCTGCAAGAAAGACCTCCTGAGAAGGGACATGTTGTATTACAAGGGACGGATGGACATGGATGAGGTGGAAGTCCTGGATGTTGAGGACGGCAGAGACAAGGACTTCAATATTAGTGTAAAAAATGCTTTCAAGATTGTAAATACGGCTACAGAAGAGGTTCATCTGTTTTGTGGCAAAAAGCCAGGGGATAAGAAAAGATGGCTGGAGGCCTGTACAAATGAGAGGAGACGAGTGCAAGAAGACAAAGAAATGGGCAAGTAACATCTTGGAAATCTGGGTCAAGATCTTATATATTTTTGGTGTAGTATAAATATATCCTGGTATAGTTATGCTTGGTTTCACAGCTGTACAGTAGGACCCCTGTATCCACTGATTCAATTATCCACAGCACTCAAAACTGCACACCTACCATAGAGTCTTTCTAGAAAATGTGCCTTCTCTAGCCATTTTCTGGGTCCTCCAAGGCAACTCTGTGGTATTTTAAACCGGAAGTCTCATTATTTTCAATGGTGTTCGCTATTATCAACGGTTTTATCATGGGGGCCCCCAGAACCAATCCCCAGCGGATACAGGGGTCCTACTGTACAGCCAATTGCACAATAGGTGCAGTGGCCTTGAGCTGACATGGGGCATAGTAGTCAAATTGGTTCCTCACACACCAAGTCACAACTAAGTGAGGAGACTGTGTGTGCTTGTGCAATGACTGGTTGCACTAGAAACTGAGCAATAGCGCTTCTATTTCTATACCGCTTATCAGTGCCAAAGCATTCCCTAAGCAGTTTACAGTGTTTTTTAGCTAATTGCCCCCAACAAGCTGGGTACTCATTTTACCGACCTACAGAAGGATGGAAGGCTGAGTGAACCTTGGAGCTCTCTGGGATCGAACTTATAACGTTGTGGCTATAGTACTGGCATTTAACCACTGTGCCACCAGGGCTCCCTATTTACACGACCTGACAAAACCTTTTTAATTGGAACATGTATACACTCACACAAACTTGTGCAACTATTTTTATTATTAATTATTTATGTTTCTCCCAACATGACACACAAGACAGCTTACAAAAAGGCTAAAATAAGGTTAAAGTAACAACATGATGATTAAGGAGTTAATGCACAGTTAAACAAGTTATCATAGTAAAATGCTATTAATTTTTAAAAGAGTAAAAAAAGTTGAGTGTCATCAGCATATTAGTGACATTGAACTCTCAAATTCTGGATGGCTTCTCCCAGTGGCTTCATGTAGATCCTGAGCAGCATGGGGGAACATTGTGGTTGCACACTGTATAAAGTGCATTGTGATATGGAACCTAGTCATTGATGGGTGTTGCGCAGTGTTGCTATTCTGAATGGGGGTTGGGTAATGCTTCCGTAGCATATCTTCACATGTTGATATTTATGTGACACTGAGGAGATGCTGCATTGCAACCTCTCTCTGTGTGTGTGTGTGTGTGTGCATGCATACACACACATGCATGTACAGTTGCCCCTCCACATTCGCGAACTCAGCATTCGCGGTTTTAATTATTTGCGGTTTTGGGAGGCGCCCCCCGGGCCCCCCCAAAACCGCTAAAAGGGGCCTCAGGAAAGCCCTGGGAAGGAGCGGGGAGGGCCGGGGAGGCGTTCAAGGGGCCTTTGGAGACCATCCAGAGGCCCCGTGAAGGCCTGGGGCGGGTGGGGGGAGGCCGCGGAGGCCTTCACGGAGCCTTGGAAGGCTCTGTGAAGGCCTGGGGAGGGTGGGGGGAGGCCCCGGGGAGGGAGGGGGGAGGATGGGGGGAGGCCTTCACGGAGCCTTTCAGGGCTCCGTGAAGGCCTGGGGAGGGTGGGGGGAGTCCGCGGAGGTCTTCACGGAGCCTTGGAAGGCTCCGTGAAGGCCCTGGGGAGGGAGGGGGGAGGATGGGGGGAGGCCTTCACGGAGCCTTGGAAGGCTCCATGAAGGCCTGGGGAGGGTGGGGGGAGGCCCCGGGGAGGGAGGGGGGAGGATGCGGGGAAGCTTTCATGGAGCCTTGGAAGGCTCTGTGAAGGCCTGGGGAGGGTGGGGGGAGGCTGCGGGGGGCTTCACGAGCCTTGGAAGGCTCCGTGAAGGCCCCGGGGAGGGAGGGGGGAGGATGGGGGGAGGCCTTCACGGAGCCTTGGAAGGCTCCGTGAAGGCCTGGAGAGGGTGGGGGGAGTCCGCGGGGGCCTTCACGGAGCCTTCAAAGGCTCCGTGAAGGCCCCGGGGAGGGATGGGGGAGGGTGGGGGAAGGCCTTCACGGAGCCTTGGAAGGCTCTGTGAAGGCCTCGGGAGGGTGGGGGGAGGATGGGGGGAGGCCTTCACGGAACCTTGGAAGGCTCCGTGAAGGCCTGGAGAGGGTGGGGGGAGTCCGCGGGGGCCTTCACGGAGCCTTGGAAGGCTCCGTGAAGGCCCCGGGGAGGGATGGGGGAGGGTGGGGGGAGCCCTTCACAGAGCCTTGGAAGGCTCTGTGAAGGCCCCGGGGAGAGAGCGGGGAGGATGGGGGAGGCCGCGGAGCCCTTCACGGAGCCTTTGAAGGCTCCGTGAAGGCCCCGGGGAGAGAGGGGGGAGGATGGGGGGAGGCCGCGGAGCCCTTCACGGAGCCTTTGAAGGCTCCGTGAAGGCCCCGGGGAGGGAGGGGGGAGGGTTGCAGAGGCCTTCACGGAGCCTTGGAAGGCTCCGTGAAGGCCTGGGGAGGGTGGGGGGAGGGCAATCAATATTCGCGGTTTTTTGACATTCGCGGGGGTCCGTGGAACCTAACCCCCGCGAATGTCAAGGGACAACTGTACACTATACAGTTGCTGAGATGCTGCATTGCAACCCTAAGGTGACCCTGCCACAGGGTTTTCTTGGCAAGATTTGTTCAGAGGGGGTTTGCCTTTGCCTTCTTCTGTGACTGAGAGAGTGTGACTTGTCCAAGGTCACCCTGTGGGTTTCTATGGGTAAGCAGGGATTTGAGCCTTAGGGTCGCCATAAGTCAGAAACAACTTGAAGGCACACACGAACACTAAAAACAATAACACATTACTTAAGAGAGCCAGTGTGGTTTAGTGGTTTGACTGTTGGACTAAGACTCTGAGAGGCCAGTGTTCAGATTATTGCCTTTGTTTAAGATATTTCTGTATCACCTCCCAGCACACAAGGGCTCCTGAGGCTCTCTCTCTCTGGCTTTTCTTCCCAAACGAAGATTCGGGAAGGACTCATCCCGCGATTTCTGCAAGCGCGCTGATGACTGAAAAGGCCAATCCAAAATAAACAAGTCCGGTTGCAGAAAGCACAGCAGAGGGTCTCCTTGGGTGATGTTTCCAGGTTGTGATTCTTTCTGTGTTGTCGTTTCTCTTCAGAACTTGTTCGGTGTGAGTTCTCAAATAAAGCTACAGCATTGTGGATAGTGCGTCTCCATGCCTCCCGATGTGGCGGACCATTGTTGGTGATCAATTTGGCCAAGCCTGAGATGTTGTTTCAGGGAATCCTTGTATCACTTTTTTTGGAGCGCCCCTCTTATGCTGATCCATGGCGAGTTCACTGTAGAGTACTATTTTGGGGAGGCGATGGTCCTCCATCCTAGAAATGGATGCTCCTGAGGCAATGAACAAATAAAAACATTTTAAAACATATTAAAATACTCTTTAAAACAGAGCAATTTCAAACATTAAAAGTCATGCAGAATAGCATGGTTTTGGCTGCCCGCTAGAAGCTTAAACGAGGTGGAGCAAGCTTAATTTCCTTTGGTAGAGTTCCATAGTTGGGGTGCTGCTACAGAGAAGGTCCTGTTATGTGTACATACCAACCTCAGTTCACGAGGTGTTGGGACACACAACAAGGCCTCTGAGGATCTCAAATTTTGGGCAGGCTTATATAAGAACACATGGAAGCAAACCCATGGCCATGGAAACTTACTGGGTGATCTTGAGCAAGTCAAAGTCTCTCAGCCTTAAAGAAGGCAATGACAAACCTCCTTTGAACAAATCTTGCCAAGAAAACCCTGTGATAGGTTCACCTTAGGGTTACCATAAGTCAGAAACAACTTGATGGCACACGAAAACAAATGTACTTTCCATTGAGTTATAACCTATATGCTCTACCACTGAGCTGTGGTATGTGATTTATTATTAAGCTATGGCTTCTCTTATGAAGTACACCACTAAGACTACCATTATTGCATGAACTTTACTATCTGATGTTGGAAGACCAGCATTTTTTTCATTGTGCCAGGGAATGATTTCAAATTTGTACCATAACATTACTGTATTTGCATGGTTTCCTGAAAACTCACTGTGGACTAGCAGCCAATTGCCTGCAGAGCAGCTCTGGTACATGGGCCATCACTTTAAGTCTGGCTTTTCTTCACAAACGAAGATTCAGGAAGGACCCATCCCGTGCTTTCTGCAAGCGCGCTGATGACTGAAAAGGCCAATCCGAGATAAACATGTCCTGTTGCAGAAAGCACAGCAGAAGGTCTCCTTGGGTGATGTTTCCGGGTTGTGATTCTTTCTGCGTTGTCGTTTCTCTTCAAGACTTGTTTGGCGTGAGTTCTCAATAAGGCTGCAGCATTGTGGATAGTGCGTCTCCATGCCTCCCAATGTGAGGCCATGGCGGACCATTGTTGGTGATCAATTTGGCTGAGCCTGAGATGTTGTTTCAGGGAGTCCTTGTATCACTTTTTTGGAGCGCCCCTCTTACACTGACCCGTGGCGAGTTTACCGTAGAGTACTGTTTTTGGGAGGCAATGATCCTCCATCCTAGAAACGTGCCCTGCCCAATGCAGCTGGGTTCTCAATATCATGGCCTCAATGCTGATCACTTTAAGTAGTTTTAAAGATTTAAAACAATCACTTTAAGTAGGACTGTTTTAAATGACCTTTTAAAAATCTGTACTGTAATCAGTTATTTGAAACAGCATTTAAATATCAATAATTTATTCCCAAATGCAGGAATGGAGATCTCAGAAAATCAAAAGAAGCAGGCCATGCAAAATGCACGGAGGTCAAGGCACGGAAAGATGAAAGGTGAACATTTAAAGAATCAATTTTTTTCTGCATGACTGAACTGTCATTCACCCAAGCCACTTTACTTTTCACAGATGCAATTTTGGCTGTTGTTGGGCATAGTGGGAAAAGCATGAACCAGGCAATTGCTGGCCCAGGAGACAGCAACATCCATGCTTTTGGTGGCTGGAATGCCAAGGCATTACAGAAACTACTATTGGTTGCAAGTGTGGTAATTCATATGCAGTATTTATCTACATCAGTACTTTACTTTGGACATTTGGAGTACAGGTCGACCCCTGTATCCATAGGGGATATGTTCCAAGACTCCCTGTGAATACCTGAAACCGTGGATAATAGGGAACCCTATTATTTTCAATGAAAAGGATGCTGGAAGTTGACCATAGAATCACATTGGAGGACCTAAAAATGCCTAGAGAGAACATATTTTTTTGGATATGGATACTGAAACTGTGGATACCAAATCCATGGATACGGGGGTCTTGTGCAACATACCTTGTGCAAATGAGTTTAAACTATAATCCCTTTAGCTAATTACTGTATTTGTTTCCATGCATCAGTTTTACACATGTTCTCAATGCTTTTTTATGTAGGTGTCAGCTACAGTGGGTGCCCAGTGCCGCCGCCTCACCAGAGTTTACATCCTATCCATCAGCGTCACATCACAGTGCCCACCAGCATTCCACAGCAACAGGTGTTTGCCCTGGCAGAGCCAAAACGGAAGCCGTCACTTTTCTGGCATACTTTCAACAAACTGACCCCGTTCAAGAAATGAATGCCTGGAGGTCCTAGAACTAAAAGATCATTATGGTAAAGAAGAGCCATGTGCCAGCAAAGAATTCATTGGTTCAACTGGAAAACCATGAATTCTGTTCTGGAGGGAAAATGTTAAGATTTTCTTAACCTTCTGCCATAACCTTGTTGAGAAGGATGAAGTCCAGATGGTTCAGTGAAGAAGGCTGTGGTGTGATCTGAAGCAAATGTTGACCTGTGTCAATAAACATTGCTAATGAGGACCATCACTTGGTCACAAGGGCAAATTGCTGCAAGCCGAGAACAGTGGCATGGTGTTTATATTGTACTTGTACCAAAGGAAGGGTTAAAATCTCTAGGTCATTTTGCTTGTCTTAATAATGACTTAATAATGAATCGATGGCCAAATTTAGAAATAGGAAGGAAAGCAGTTCTCTTCCCTGCACAGCATGTTGGCAAAGAGAAGTATCATCTTCTCTGTGAGCTCCAACTAGGCAAGTGGATCTTATGTGAAGAAGCTGCTACTAATGCAAGAACTGCTGAACCTCAGTCCTTCCTGTTTGTCTTAGTTCGCTGTCTTTTTCTGTTAATTTAACAAAGTGGGAATAGGACTTCCTGCAAGGCCTTAGCATTTTCCCACAAAATGGGAGAAACTGTTAATTTGGTAATGTAAATAGATAAACATGCATTTTTACATGCTATTTGATATAATGAAGGAAAGGACCCAATGCATTGTGGGTCTGAGTCTTACCAAAAGTGGTATTTTGCTGCATGCACTGTATGCATTTCTAGAAACTGGTGTAATTTTATTTTGTTACCTGCAGCTACTTCACTTGTGAAAATTGCCTCTGTGATTTCCAGTATGCCTGCTTTTACACTATGTAAAACTGAAGTCTATTTTAATGGCATTTTTAATGGCACTACTATACAAAGAATAAGAATAATATAAAGTAACAGAAATCTGGATGTGCTGAGATTTTTTTTTTTTTGGTAACTATATCCCATAAATACAGACACTCTGTTTTGTATGATTCCTAGAAAAGATCCCCCAAGTTTTCAGATTGGTATTTGATTTGTTTTTCTTCATGTATTCAAGAGAAGGCTGTTTAGCAATATTTCTTCACAGTGATGTCAAGAGGATCTTAAACCAGGGACCATCTGGTGGCATCAGAAATGAACTTTGATTAAAACTCAGGTCAAATGTGGCCTATTTATGAATTATTAAAATGGTATCTCCTTGTTTTGGTTTGCTTTGTTCTATGAATTTAGGTTGTTCTTTAAGATAACTTTTACAAAATATTCTACTATCATAAATTAAAGTTTATGGTACACACCACTGTTTCTCCACTGTTATAGCACATACCACTTTTACGGTACTTTGTGGTCATATATTATTGATATATATAGCAATATGTGTTATCAGTAGGGTAAACTGGGACAACAGACATATTTCATGTTTGATTTCCCGAGTATGAGTCAATTCAATCGGCAAACTAAATTGATGATCAGGGACATTTTCTATCAAGGAGAGATTCAAGATTTTTTTTAAAAAAACTGAAAGCAAGTTAGTGTTTTTTGGGTAAATCTCTTAAAGTTTATAGTTTAACAGTTGCATTATGTGAAGGACAATGGGCTATAGCCAAGCTTCTTTATCACAAGGTGAAATCTAAACTAAGTCTTTGACTGTGAGCCTAATACTGTATTTGCTAAGAACTTAATCTCTTTGTATACAATGGTACTGCCTTTTGAGCAGACATGGATTAGGGGTGAACTGTTAATTCACTTCTTTTTCTCACCCCTCTCCATACAGATTACTGAATCCAGCCAAAGAAAACACTTTTTAGTCCAATTTATTTCAATAGGAATATTTAAGAAATGTTTATTGAATTCAGTGAAATTTAAAGGTTCCAGAGTTTGGCTGGATTCTGCTACAATCTGCATGCATAAGATAAAAGATTGTTAACTTTATTGGCAGCTTCTGTAATAGACAAAAAAGGCTTATGTTCTGTGAATATGCACATGTTGACAGAAAGCAACCTGATACATTTGTTGACTAATGTGTTAAAATCATTGCTTGCAATTATTCATCTTCTTTAAAGTGATCTTTTTCTAAAAAGCATTTTTAAACTGAAAAGATGTTTTTTAAAAACAAGTATGTTAAACATGCCTTCTGTACATATAGGTCAGCAATGGCTTTAAAAGGTTTTGTTACTCAACAGAGTCACCCACCATGCTGTGATCCTCATTGCTTGCTTTTCAATATTACCTTTTTCAGATGAAAAAGCTAAAAACTAGATACATAGAATTATAAGCTGGCATTTTACTTAATAACAGTTTTTTATTTGTTAAAAGTATTATTTCTTAATTAGTGCAAAGGGGATCTGCATTTGATTCAAAAACAGATGTCTTCTTGGTTACTCATTTATCATCTGCTTTGAGACCAGCAGCCCTGAATGTGTACAGGTAGTTGGATTAGCAAGGATGTTTAAAGCCAACACCACAATTCACTTTGTTCCATTCACACTTTAAAAATATGACAAATTATTTTTTAGACAAGGAGGCCCTGCAACAAAGTGTTGTGATGTATTCTTCATAAAAGGATATTAATTTGCTATAATTTTTTCTAGGGAAATCTTCCATCCTACCCTCATTTTCAGTTTTTTCCAATTGACAATTGCCAGTCTCTGGTGAATGAATGTACTGAATCCTAACTGGGCTGTTTAACATGATGGGAGCTTGCTACCTTGGGTTTGTTGGCTTAAGAAAAGATTGTACTTATGCAAGTCTCAGGACCCTTTCAGACTACACAATCATAGCACTATTTTCCCACTTTAACTGCCTTGGTTCCATCCTCCGGAATCCTGAGATCTTAGGGAAGAATATTCAGAATTCTCTGCCAGAGAGGTCTACAGCCTCGCCATACTACAAACCCTAGGATTCCATAGTTTGTAGCCATGGCAGTTAAAGTGGTCTTAATAGAGCTGTAATTGTGTAGTCTGAAAGAACCCTCTGTTTTGCCACTCCTGTTGGCACCTCCCTCTTGTTTCTCCATTTCTGTTGGTCCTCACCTTGTGAGTACAATATTACAGGAAGTGATAGAAGTTATAAAATTTCAAAACATTCTTGGTGAGAAGCTGCAGGGTTAGAACTGAACCATCTGCGTAGCTTTGTCTCCCTGAGGCTGGGTGCCTATGCCATGATAACAAACGTGTGCAAAACATAATTAACTAACTGCTGAGTTGCTAAAAATTGCAATCCTCTATCCTGCCTGTGAAATCACTCGCACCAGGGGCTCTTTCTTAGCCTTTTTCAGCATTGTGCAAGGAGATGTACTCTTCCAGCTAAATGGATGCACTCTCATAGACCCACATAATCTGTGTCAATAGGAAATCATACTTCTGTCATCTTTCCCCCACCCTGGCATGTGCTTGGAAAAGTTACCCTTTTGACTACAATTCCCATTTATCCTGAGCCAGTACAGCCACTGGGAGTTGTAGTCAAAAAAGTTGCAAATTCTGGGAGTTGTAAAAAACAACAGTTTTTAAAAGCTCTGATCCCACCCACCTCCACCCAGTGCACAGTTACAAAAGAACAACAGAGTATAGAAGCCAAGGCAATATTCTAGATATTTCTAGGTAAATTCATACCTTCTACGTAGACCCATTACCTGGCTGATGCAGGATGTTGCACTCATGTTACAACTTCTTTATGAGAGATGGGAAGTTTAGAACAGACTTCCATGGGCAGTGCCACACCTTTGCTCTCAGTAGGATTGTTCCCTGTATCTTTTCCTTCCAGCCCATCCTGCTGCTTTAGCATTGATAAGAAGGCAGAAAGCTTGTGCATGTCTGTAGTGGCACTGATGTTACTTTCTTCAGGAAATTCTCAAATATTACAAAGAAATGGACTTGTATCATTATCCAGGTCACTCAGGATCAATGTTCTGCATGGTACCATAAGCACAAACTGATTTATTGAACAATCTTCTTCCCCTCAACCCCCTGCAGCCTAAGTTTGCTCTGTATGAGAAATGTGATGATTGCCACATGTTAAGTGTGCACCAACTTTAATAACGGGATTTTTTTTGTTTTAAATTGTTTTTGGTTTTGGAATACTGTACTGTAATTTGATTTTGAAGTGACTTTGGAATCTGGGGAGGCCAGAAAAATCAACCAGATTTATAATCTCAGAGGATCTTTTGATGTAAATGTTATGCTCTTGACCTATTGCCCAGGAAATTCAGTGTAGTTCTGCCAGGATCCAAAAAGCTACTTCCAACTCAAGTTGCCCAGTATTTTTTTTTTAATTTCCCACCCTCACCTCCATATCAAGGATTACTACTTTCACAAATCTGCTCAGATTTCAAAAATTGTTTGCCATTTGCAGCATAGTGGGCAGCTGCTTTAGAAACATTGCCAAAAGACCTTTGGGCATGCAGAATTTAGTTGAGGGGTTCTTGACATCCTGGCCCAGGTATGTGTGAAAATCAGCTATACATTTATGAAGACTCTAATGTCATTCATGATACGCTTCCCTTGATAAAAAAAGTCTCATCAGTTTCACATCATTTTAAATAACACAGTTGACTAGAAATGCATGTATCAATATCACTACTGTGCCTTCATCAGAATTAAATTCATTGGCTATTATCCTATTGGCCGGCATAATTATGCCACTGATGGACGTGCAGTGATAGAGGTTAAATGCCCAAAAACGCTGTGATGAGACAGCTGCAAAAGCTATTTTTACCAGGAAATAAGCTGCCTTGCCACCTCTTGCACCTGTAAGGCAGCTTTCTCTGGCAATGGAACTGGTTTTTACTGCCATTCCCCTGCTGCCACTATGCGCCATTCCAAAAAGTGGTTAAGTGATATCACCATAAGGCATCAACAGTATTCCAGCTGTCATCTCCATAGCAACCCTTGGCTGATTTTATTTCTCGTATTCTACAGTTGTTCTCAATTCTGAGCCCCCACATATTATTGGACTATTTCATTTAACCATTTATTTAATTTCATTTACAGTATGAGCCCTATATCCATGGGGGTTCATTCCCAGACTTATAGTGGATACTGTAAACTGCAGATAATAGCAAACCTTATTAAAATAAATGACTTCTGGCCCAATCATACCATAGAGTCATGCAGGAGAGGACACCTCTCTAGACATCTCCTAAATCCTCCAGTGTGACCGTATGGTCAGCTCCTGGTGGAAGCATAACATAGAGTCATGCTGGAAGACCTAGAAGATGCCTAGAGAGACCATATTTTTTGGATGCAGGTAAGTGAATCTGTGGTTACCGGCCCCATAGATACGGGAGTCATACTGTATTTAATTTATATTCTGCCTTTCTCCTGATATAGTAACTAAGGTGGCTCACAATAGAAGTTAAAACTACATACCTATAAAAGATGAAAAACAATTAAACCTACATATTAAAATCATTTAAACAGTTTTAAAAAGCTTTGGAAGAGCCAGGGTGGTAGTGCTTTGAGTGTTTGACTGCAATTCTGGAGACCAGGATTTGAATTTCTGCTCAGCCATGAAAACACATTTGGGAAAGACACACTCTCAGCCCTCAAAAAAAGCTGTGATAGGTTTGCCTTAGGGTCTCCATAAGTTGGAAGTAACTTGAAGGCACACAACAACAATAATAAAAATACAGCACACGCACAGTTAACCTCCATTAACCTCCCTGCTCATTGGACATATTGGTGAGATTGTTGGGAGATGTAGTCCAGCCATCTCTGGAGACCCAAAGTTAGGAACCACTGCATTACTACTGTAGAGCACAGTTGATGCCTCATATCAATAAAGCACTGACCACTGGCCTTTATGCATGAAAAGCACTCTTCTTTCTGTTGGTACTAGAATCTTATTTTTCTGCAGAAAATTGCTTAAGCTTTAATAATGGCTTAAACTATAATTTAAAAAAGTGAAGGAGCTTAATAATTGAAATATTTCACATTTTGCTGTGAAGTATTTTTTAATTGTATTTTAGAATTTAGCTTGGAGTTTGAGCCAAAGGACATTAGCCATAATAAAATGCTATGTTATGTCAGCTGCCTTTCTTTCTCAATGTGTCTAATAACTGCATATGGGAGATGCCTTTCAAATTAATATGTAACTTAAAATTATTAGTACTTATCAGGGCTGCTTGTTTAACTTGCCTGTATATTTTATCTTGACAAGTGTTCTATAATACTTCGCTTCTTCTGTATATGGTTTATGCATCTTAAGAGCTGTATACCACTGCATATCACTGCATATGTTGCAAGTCAGGCATCATGGCTCCAGAAAAACATTAGCTGTTAACAGCTGAAGTATAATGTATAGGATCCTTTTACCTTTGTATGTATTTGCTGTTAAGTAATCTATGTTGTCAAATTTATTTGCATTCAGTATGCATTTTTATCTTCACATGTTAAAAGATCTGTTTTCAGGGCATGTATATACAAACATGAATTCCATTTATCTTGCTCTAGCTTGATACGTTTTAATGTGCATAAGTTAACATTTCTCAGCTGTGTCTTGTAATTTCATTGTACAGTTTTAATTTTGTGACTTTTTCATAGTGTATGAAATCCTGGACTTGAGCTTTAAATATTTGAAGGTCACTATCTGATGGCCACAATTGTTGTGTTTTTTCTTTATTTGGTTCACTCATGGTTTGGGGCAATGAATCTCAGGTTGAAGAAATGAACTATACCACGCTTAAACAGAACTCCCATTTCAAATTCAAACAGATTGGGAGACCTGTATTCCATATCTATATTCTTCCCTGAAAATATTATTTCAACTATCTATGTCACCCTGACACCAAAAATTACTTTCATAACAAAGAATTTGCAAATAAAGAAAGAGAGTGAGCAATTTTCCTTTAAGTGATATCTGCTGTGAAATATTGATAATTCTGAGTTAAAACTCTTGATGTTGCAGAAATGACCTAAGAAGGTTTGTTACATGCATTTCCATTTTCCACCCATATTGGTGTGATTAGCTGTCAAGAAAGAGTTGGGCAAAGTGGAGACCCAAGGGAGCCCATCTGCAGGCCACCACCATCCAAATTTAATTTTTAAAAATCACTTCTGGTTTTGAAAAAAGGCCCCATTGGGCTTAAAAGAATTTAGTGGCAAGGACTAAAAACCTGGCAAAATTGCCTGCCAGAGCCCTTGATGGGTGTCAGGTGTCTTCTTCTATTTATATAAAATGGCCACAGGGGAGGCAAAGCCCTCCCAGGTTCAGTAGATGGTGTATGCAGTCCCCAAAGGTCATAGAATCATAAAAGTTGGAAGTGGCTGTAAGGACCATCTTGTCCAACTGCCTGCCATGCAGAAAAGCACAACTGAAGCACTCCTGAAAGATGCCCATCCAACCTTTATTTAAAGACCTCCAAAGAGGGTGAGTCCACCACTGTCTGAGGTAGTCCGTTCCACTGTCAAATAGTTCTTACAACAAAAAAAGGATGTCTGCATCAAAGACTGTAGTATAAGGGAGACAGAATCCTAAACAATATAGCAATCAATATGGTTCTTTAATTATAATACCATATAAATGTAACATATATTATTTAACAGTAAATATTGAAAATTAATTGGTAATGATATTATGCAAGTCACTTATGAAGAGACACAATTTGTTAGGTGGTATACCATAATATTATTGACTGGTGGATGCAATATATATTCAGATACAATGATATTACATAAATCACTTTTATAAAGTTGCAAGGTCAATATAACATAATTCTATAAACTGGTATATAAGTGACTTGCATAATATCATTACCAATTAGTTACCAATCAGCCTTCTTACAGGCTCACTTGCTGGTGGGAGGGTGGTGGAAGCATTGTCCTCCTTGTGCCCCAATCAGAAACTGAATAGACCTTCTTTACCCTATTCAGCAGCTGGCTCTTAAGGTGGACTGGGGTAGTGCATATATCTTGGGTATGTTTCCTTTCCCAGGGTGCTGATTGGCCGCTTAGGAAACATTGTCCTTCCCTCCTCTCACTCCCCCCTACATGCAAATTCGCTTGCCACCTCACAATCTACTCATGCCACGCAATCAGCATCTACACCCCCAGTGAGGGGGGCCTACCCAGAAGCAATGGCAAGGACTCCACCTCTACTATAAGGGAGCACAAGAAGAGAAGCCGCCGCACAGCAGAGGCCTGCGAGTCCAGAGTGGGAGAGCCGACCAGCTAGGTGGTTGCTTGGTGATTGTACAGATTTTGGTGATATTTTTCCCCACAATAATAGCATGTAGCTGAACTGTGTGAACCTTTCAAATCTGCTATAACAGCATATGTTATGCTGGGTACAACTAGTTTACATAAGTTTCCTATTAGACTACATAATTTGACTAAAAACAGACCAGTTACAGGTTACGAATCCATAAATGCAATACTGAATACCACCCATTCTTCCTAATATTTAGTTGGAATCCTTTCTTTGTAATTTGAATCTTTTGGTTCTCATTCTAGTCTCTGGAACAGCAAAAAAAAAAAAAAAAAAAACCCAACCCACCTCATCTTCTAAGTGACATCCCTTTGGATATTTAAAATGGCTATCATGTCACCTTTCTGTCCTCTTCTCCAAGCTAAACATACCCAACTCCCTAAGTTGTTCCTCATAAGGCTTGGTTTCTAGACCTTCGATCATCTTGATTCTTCTTGTCTGGACATATTTCAGCTTGTCAATATCCTTGAGCTGTGGTGCCAAGAATTGGACACAGTATTCCAGGTGAGGTCTGATCAAAGCAGAACAGAGTGGGAAATACTGTTTCAATTAATGTGAACACTACACTCCTGCTGATGCAGCCTAGAGTTGCACTGGTTTTTGTCAGGAGGTTGTCTACCTCAGGGTTAAGTGAAATTCATACTCCTTGCAGTAAATCCCTTTTTTCCTCCTGCAACAACCAGTGTGCCTCAGACACCAAACTTGTAAATTAAGGCTGAGTTTACTTTCCAGACACCAGTCACAAAACACAACATATGAAGTACAAAGTAAGGGTGATCACGCTATGATAAGTAGACATATTTTACCATCTGAGGGAGCATCTTTTGTAAAAACATTGTTAGCATGCCCTACTACCCCCTTCCTATAATATCATTGGAAATATTGGACACTTCTAGGGGTCAAGTTGACGGGCAATCCAAAAAGAGGTCAGGTGGAAGTCACCAGGACCTGGGATGTGTCTTAGAAATATTCTGGCAAGGCAAGCCCATATTAGGATTGTGCAGAAGCCCCTTGGTAAACAAAGCCATTATAGGAGGTATGTGCTAATTCCTTCTTGGGCACCTCAGCAATGAGTCATCTAACCAAAAAATCAAGTGACCTTTCCCAACCCCAATCCCAAGGAAACCTCACCTTGGAACCGTCTCCTGTCCTGCATTGTGAGGTTGTCATAAACCCATCAATTTCTATCTCCCAGCCATCAACGCAATCATGTAAATTTCAGTTTCCTTTGTTTACCTGGTGGAAAAACCATCCAGGCTTTGTTCAAGCCAGAGTACTCCTTAAGGATATGAAGCAGGGTATAAATATTAGTTCCCAAACAATAGAAGTGTGTGCCGCTGTGGATGAACCTGGCCACTCTTTCTTGGAAAGCCTCCTGATCAGAATCTCCAGTGCCACCCTCAGACTTCTGTCTGAGTGTACTTCGTTCTCTTTAAGACTGGTAAGTATCACCCTATTTTTCCAAATCTCTCCCTCTATCCAATCTTTCTGCCTTACTCCTCCTTGTGTGCTTATTAGGAACATGTGTTGTGTGTGTGAATGCAGTTGGTGTCATTTCCAATAAAAACACTTTATTTCACTTTAAGTGGAGTTCTCTGCAGTTAGCACTGGTATACACAGGTGAAAAGATCATTGCAGTTACCTTCCTCTCACAAGTGTACTGTTTGAGCTAATAATTCCCCCATCTAGATTTTTGGTATCATGGGTGGGTCTCAAAGCACCCTACACCTATTACAGTAAAAACATGTTAAACATGTCCTCTCATTTGACAATCAGTTGTACAAATACATAAAACTATTTCAGGAAGACTCAGATATCCATCACAGGATGCCCCCCAAACACCTCAAAACTCTGTCAACCAATACTTTTCACAGCTGAAGAGAAAAAACCACAAGCATCAAATTCTTATTTTAGTTCAGAGGTGGGAAACATGGTTTTCAGATGTAGGACTATAGCTCACACCACCCCTTACCACTGGTTATGGTGGCTAGAGCTAATGGGAATTGCAGTCCATCTGGAGGGCCACATATTCCCCATCTCTCTAGCTGAAATTAAAATCATGTCATCTTACCATTCCCATGTATCCGAAACATAAGGTGTGCAGCTAGTTGTTAATCTTGGAGGACTAGGACACCAAGCTTTCATCCAACTATCTCAATTTGGCAGGGATGGTGCCAGTTAATCTTCTGACCTCCCATTTTTGGGGCTGCTTCTAAAATCTCCCAGATTCCTCCTTTCACTTTCCCCCTTTGTCCTTGACATACTTTAATTCAACCTGCAAAAGTAGTTTGCACTCAGTTGAGTCAGCAGGGGAGAAAGGAGAGGAGGGGGGCAGAATCTTGCATTTCCCAGTAGGCTCAGGAAAAAGCAAACTGCTGCAGCCTCTCCTAGCTTGTGTGCTTGTTGTCAGTAGTAACTTTTTGCCATTTTAATCACCTTCTGATATTGCTTGGCCATGTGTCCCAGTTTTCATCTGTGAAATTTTGGAGAGTATGGGGCTGGTTACCACTAGATCTTTCTCTCCATCTGGGCCCAATCCAAGACAATAAGCAAATGGTGGCCAGAATCCTAATCACAGATTAGCAAAGTCATATAGTGCATTTGGAAGACTTTACAAAAGAGTCTGGAGTAACAAACACCTGAGGCAAAGCACAAAAATCAGTGTGTATAGAGCCATTGTACTGTCTATTCTCCTTTACGGGTCTGAAACATCGGTCACCTATCACCAACACTTACGACTCCTCGAACGCTTTCATCAGCACTGTATACGCACAATGCTAAATATACACTGGACTGAGTATGTGACAAATGTTGCTGTCCTTGAGCAAGCAGGGATCACCAGCATTGAAGCTATGATATTGAGAACACAGCTGTGCTGGGCAGGGCACGTTTCTAGAATGGAGGACCATCGCCTCCCAAAAATAGTACTCTACGGTGAACTCGCCACAGGTCAGCGTAAGAGGGGCGCTCCAAAAAAGCGATACAAGGACTCCCGGAAACAACATCTCAGGCTCGGCCAAATTGATCACCAACAATGGTTCGCCCTGGCCTCACATCGGGAGGCATGGAGATGCACTATCCACAATGCTGCAGCTTTATTTGAGAGCTCATGCCAAACAAGTCTTGAAGAGAAACGACAATGCAGAAAGAATCACAACCCAGAAACATCACCCAAGGAGACCTTCTGCTGTGCTTTCTGCAACCAGACCTGTTTATCTTGGATTGGCCTTTTCAGTCATCAGCGCGCTTGCCGAAAGCACGGGATGAGTCCTTCCTGAATCTTCATTTGCAAAGAAAAGCCAGATGGGGAATATTACACAACTTTATGTATACTTAGCTACCTAGCAGAGGCACTACGAAACCCCTTTTCTGAATTTCCAAGATTCATAACGGGGCACCAGCAAGATTACCCAATGTGTATTGGTGCCAAATGCACATCAGGACTGATGCCCATTGATCCCATTGTGCATTGGGCACCAATGCACATTGGACACATTGCTGGTTCTGCTACATAGTAATGTAACAGCAACCCTCTACTGGATAGGGACATTATGAAACAGTTCTAATTTGTAAACAATTCTAATTCCTCCATATATCAGTCCACTTATGAAGACGTAAGTCCCCAACAGGATTCTGGCTGGTTTCAGCTACTTCTGCTCTAAGAAGGGCTGAGGAGCTCCTGAAGTCAATAAGCCTTCAAAGTCACCTGTTGACTTATGGTGACCCCATGAATTTCATAGTTTTCTTAGGCAAGAAATACATAGAGGTGGTTTTGTCCATTCCTTCCTCTAACATATATCCCACAACACATGGGATTTGTTGGCAGTGTCCCATTCGAGTACTAACCAGGGCTGACCCTGAGTGAATACGTTTTAATTAAACTGCCAGCAAATTAAGTACGGTAGGTTAAAAAGACTAGTTATTTCCCCAGTCTCACAAAAGAATTGAGCCTGTGTTGCCATGTGTACTTGGGACATAATCATAGCTTTTTCAAAAGAAGAAACAAGCAAATCTGAAATACCCTATTAGATAGGTAAAAGTAAATACTGTAATATGTTACGTGCATGATTAAGAGACCTACACATTTTACATTCTCTTAAGAAAATGGCAACTCCTGCCCCATCCAGCCAGTTCAGATCAGGGCAGCAATATAAGGAATGAGCGGATTACATGGTATTTTTCTATCTAACCCCCCCCCCATACACACAGCCCTTATTCAGTGCAGAAGGGAGACTGTTATTTATGTCCCTATCGTCTTCCCTTCATGGGCTAGTAACAGCTGTGTAGAAGGCATTTTTGTTAGGAAATTGGCATGCATAAAGGTTAAACCTTTCCCTGTGCTGCCGTTCTGACTCAAGGTATATAACTTCACAGGTGTAATTGTTACCATCTAGACTATACCATGATTGACCAGCAAAAAGAGCCGTGAAAAGAACAGTTTTGTGTCTTTTAAAAAATGCACTAAACAACCCACAGGGAGTTTTGTATCTATACTGTATAGGCCACCTAAGGTCCTCTCCAGTTATGTCTAATTTGGAGAGGGAAAACTGCATTGCCCGGGGGTGAGTTTAAGGCCATATTTTGTTCCTGTGTGTATACCCACCCTCACACACACACACATATCAGCAAACTACAGCATCAGTCTCAGTATGCCTGGAAGTGAGGTAACATCACTCTGGTTTTCAGTCCCCCCCCCAAAAAAATAGGGTTGGGGGACAAAGGGTTTTTGAGGATAGGGGTAGTGAGTTAAGCAAATGACCCAAGCTGGCACATTTATTGACAGCTTGGACATTTTTGTGCTGATTTTGGCTGGAAAATTGGCAGTTTTAGGGCTTGGGGGTGATCTCTTGGAGGACTTTGTTCTGTTGTTAACTACCAACTTCGACTTATGGTGACCCCACGAATGAGAGACCTCCAAGTCACTCTATCATCAACTGCCCTGCTAAGGTCTTACAGATTCAGGGTAGTGGCTTCCCTGATTGAGTCTATCCATCTGGTATGTGGTCTTTCTTTTTCCCTACTGTTAGCATGCCCTACTATGGTCTAGTAAACCAGAGTGACCCAAAGTGAGGTCAGATGGAGATCACAAGGATCTGAGAAAGTGTTGTGGAAATATTTTAGCACACATACCCAAGCTAGGATTAAGTGGATGCCCCTAGTAAACAAAACCATTAAGGAGACATGTACTAATTCCCTCTTGGGCCTCTCAATGGTCACACATCCTAAACCATGTGTTCCTAATACCCAGGAAATATCCCTCGGAACCCCCTCCTGTCCTACAATATGAGGTTGTCATAAACCCACCAATTCTTATCTCCCAGCCATTAAAATCAATAAACCAAGTTTTGGTTTCCTTTGTTTGTACAGTGGGAGACTCATCTAAGCTTTGTTCTAGCCAGAGTACCCCCTTTCAGGATATGAAGCAGGGTATAAATATTAGCTCCAAACAATAGCAAAGTGTGCCACTGTGGATGAGACCCAGCCACTTTCTTTGTCAGTGTGACCCCAGACCGGAACTTCCAGTGCCACCCTCAGGCTTCGGTTTGAAAACTTCACTACTCTTCAAAACTTGTAACTATCACCCTATTTCCCGAATCTATTCTTTTATTCCACCTTCCTGCCTTAACTCTTTAATAGCCTTGTGTGGTTCTTGTGAGTGGGTGTTGCATGTGTGAATGCTTTTTGTGCTCTTTCCAATAAAGACATCTTATTTCACTTTAACCTGGAGTTCTCTGCAGTTAGTACTGGTATACATAGGTGAAAAGTTGCCACAGTTACCCACCTCTCACAGCCTTCCATTTGAGCTAACAATAATAATTCCCCCAAATATTAATATCATGAGTGGGGCTTTAAAGCACCCCCACCTCTTCAGGTAACACTACTGTCTTCTACCTTTGGAAGCACAATTGTCTTTTCTAGTGAATCATGTCTTTTCATGTTATAGCCAAAATACAACAGTCTCAGTTTAGTCAGCTTCTAGGGAGAGTTCAGGCTTGATTTGCTCTAGGTCCTGTTGATTTGTCTTTTTAGCAGTCCACGGTATCTGTACAAGTCTTCTCCCGCACCACATTTCAAATGAGTTGATTTTCATTCTATCAGTTTTCTTCACCATCCAGTTTTCACAATCATACATAGAAATAGGAAATATGGTGGCATAGACAATCCTAACTTTAATATTCAATAATATATCTTGACACTTTAGGATCTTGTCTAGTTCGCTCATAGCTGCCCTTCCAAGTCCTAGTCCTCTTCTGATTTCTTGACTGCAGTCTCCATTCTGATTAATGGCTGAACCAAAGTATGGAATATCTTGAACTATTTCAATGTCTTCATCGTCTACTTTAAAGTTATGTAAATCATCTGTGGTCATTTTTTTTGTTTTCTTAATGTTCAACTGTAAACCTGCCTTTGTACTTAGGGGGCTACAAATAGAGACAAGGAGGGCATGTGTGGCCCACAGGTTGCACTTTCCTTGTTCTGATCTAGTTTCTACTTCTGTTTTCCACCTGGGTCTTAGAATCATAGAGTTGTGTTTCACCCTAGAGTGAAAGCAGTTCTGTGTAACATCTGGACTTTATCAGAACTAGAGGGTGTTAACTGTTTTGACTACAATTCCCAAAATCCTCCTCCCAACATAGCCAGGAAGTTTCTAGGAACATTAGTCCAAAAACAAGGTTTCCAAGCTCCAGATATTAAATTCTCCAAAAAGTGCCACCCTAACAGGTGGGGGTACTCTGGAACCCCACTCGTGATGCCAAAATCTCCTGTAATATTTGGGGGAATTATTAGCTCAACAGGAGGTCAGCAAGAGTAGGCATCTTTTCACCTATGTATACCAGTACTAACTATAGGGAGCACTCCAGTTAAAGTGAAATAAAGTATTTTATTGAAATAACACAAAAGTGAACTAACATACACAACACATGTTCTTAAGAACCATACAAGGCTATAAGCAGAGTAAGGCAGAAAGATTGGATAGAGTAAGGTTCAGGAAGATAGGGTGATAGTTACCAGTCTTGAAGAGAGGAGTTCCGTGTAGCGAGGATACCCAGACAGGCATCTCAGGGTGGCACAGGAAGTTCCAATCCTATGCCAAGAAAGATGGTGGCCAAACTTGTCCACTGTGGCACACTTTGCTGGGGTCTAGGGTCTAATATTTATACCCTATTTCATATCCTGAAGGGGTACTCTTGGATGGCTTTCTCACAGGATAGACAAAAGGAACAAAACTCAACTGGTTCTGGCAAGACAAAACATTGATGGGTTCTGCAGCAACCTCGTAATGGTCAGGTAGGGGATATAGGAGAGATTTCTGTAGGGTATAGAGTAAGGAATGCTCACTTAATTGCTTGATTGAATCATTGATGAAACGCACATCCCCGCAAACAACTGTGTTTACTAAGGGGCTTTCTGCATAATCTTAACTTGGGCTTTCCCACCATTATATTTCTAGACACATCTCGAGTCATTGTGACCTTAGACTGAGCTCCAGTCAGCCTAACCTCCCAGCCAAAGTGACCCTGAAAAATGTCTAATATTTCCAGTTATGGAATATCACAGGAAGGGGGTAGTAGGGCATGCTAACAGTGGGAATCAACCATTGCTTGATTCTCCATCCCAATAGTGCTATGTACAACCTGAAACAATCACAGTACTGGAAAAATTACATTCTGCCATACAATTGTAACATGGCTTCAACATCAGCCTTGCCCCATCAAGAGTTATGGGAAACCCAAAACCTTGCTGGCTGGCTGTTTTAAGACCCTTGAGTTGGGTTATAAAAGTGTTGCCCTAATACAGATTTTGAAATGTTATTTATAATGAGTTTTCAGTAATATTTAAAATGACCACATGATGGCAATCTAATCATTGGAGATATGGGAATTTTTATTATTATTTATTAATCTAACTGCCTGTTTTTCAATTGTTTATAAATGAACCACTAACTTTCCGGCAAAGTGCTAAAATATTGTCCTACAGTAGATTCTGGTAAAGTAAAAGGAGTTGTTTTGATTTTCTACTATGGGTGAAAACATATTAAACTGCTAAACCAAATGAAAACAGCTTTAACATGCTAAAAGTGTCCCCCTCCACACACACAAAAACCACAATGCACATCTTAAAAGGTGAATTAGGCCACAAAGCCTTTAATAAAAAGGTAAGTCTTGTCCTGGCACCAAAAAGAAACCAATGTAGGCACCAACTGGACATCCAAGGGGAGGGTGCTCCATAAGTGGGGCATCACACTCAAGAAGGGCCTCTTTTTTCTCCCCACAACAACAACATTTTTATCTAGCTTCCAGTGTGGTGTAATGACATACTGAACTTTCAGGGCCTTTTTCCTGCCTGTTCTTTGAATATGAATACTGGAGGGTGCATTGACTCCAAACAATTCTGGAGTATTTAATAATGTGTCTGATATTATTCATGCCCAATATTATTATAAAAGATGCTCTTCCACTACTGCATAACCTCCACACATAGTGTTTTGTTGCTGTTATCTGCCATCAAGTCAACTTCGACTTATGGTGACCCCATATATGAGAGACCTCCAAGTCACCCGATCATCAACTGCCCTGCTCAGATCTTGCGGATTCAGGGCTGTGGCTTCCTTGATTGAGTCTATCCAACTTCTTCCTTACCAGGCATTATTGTCTTTTCTAGTGAGTCATGTCTTCTCATGATATGGCCAAAGTATGACAGTCTCAGTTTAGTCATCTTGGTTTCTAGGACAAGTTCAGGCCTGATGTGCTCTAGGACCCATTGATTTGTCTTTTTAGCAGTCCACAGTATCCGTAGAAGCCTTCTCCAGCACTACATTTCAAATGAGTTGATTTTCTTTCTATCAGTTTTCTTCACTGTCCAGCTTTCACGATCATACATAGAAATAGGAAATATAGTAACATGGACAATCCTAACTTTAATATTCAATGATATATCTCTACACTTCAGGATCTTGTCTAGTTCCCTCATGGCTGCCCTTACAAGTCCTAGTCTTCTGATTTCTTGGCTGCAGTCTCCATTCTGATTAATGACTGGACCAAAGTATGGAATATCTTGAACTATTTCAATGTCTTCATCGTCTACTTTAAAGTTATGTAAATCATCTGTGGTCATTATTTTTGTTTTCTTAATGTTCAGTTGCAAACCTGCCTTTGCACTTCGTTGAATTTCTTCAGTAATAGTTCCAAGATTTTGCTATTTTCTGCTAGTAGTATGGTGTCATCTGCGTACCTTAAATTGTTGGTGTTCCTTCCTCCAATTTTCACCCCCTCCATCCAAGTAATAAGCAGGGCTGGCCCTGTTTTGCTTCAAAGATCAGATGGGATCTGATGTCTTTAAGGTCTCTAAGCCCTCTATACCACTATAGAACTGTACAAGATACATAAATATGATTGTCAATTAAAGGTACATGGTTTTCTGCAGAGGAACACAAGGAAAAGGGAGTCAGATCAAATGTTATAGGCCTGGACTTTTTCAGGAACTAACAAATTTTCCTATAAAATTGAGTATAATAACATCTCTTTTTCCATATAGCACATAGTTCTGAAAATTGGCATTTTTATTATGTACAGTCTTTACAAATGAAACAGTTTGTAAATATTGAAAATGGAAAAACTTTCATTATTAAGAGATTTCACTACATGCCAATATCATCATGTTGTTAATGCAATCCTATACCTGTGTCCACTGGCATATAAAGGCCAAACCATCACAGTCTCAAAATAGGTACAGGGTGAGTATCTCTTATCTGGAATTCTAAAATCCCAAATACTCAAAAAGCCAAAATAGTCCTCATGAATGGCTGAGATAGTGACACATTTGCTTTCTGATGGTTCAGTGTACACAAACTTTGTTCTATGCACAAAATTATTAAAAATATTGTGTATAAAATTACCTTCAGGCTATGTGCATAAGGTGTATAAGAAACATAAATGAATTTCATGTTCAGTCTTGGATCCCATCTCTAAAACATATATTTTATGTATATGCAAGTATTCCAAAATCCAAAAAGATTTTAAAAAATCCTAAATACAGAACACTTCTGGTCCTAAGCATTTCAGATAAGAGATACTCCACCTGTATTAATGAATGTGTTGCCTTGGAATGTGGTCGAGTCTCCATCTTTGGAGGTCTTTAAACAGAGGCTGGATGGCCACCGGTCAGGAGTGCTTTGATTGTGTGTTCCTGCCTGGCAGGGGGTTAGACTGGATGGCCCTTGTGGTCTCTTCCAACTCTATGATTCTATGAACAGAAAAATAAAATCAGGACAAGGACCGTGGAAACACCATTAATGCATTATTTTCTTGCAGGTAATCACTCATCTAAGGTGTTCCAATTTCTAGCCTCAGAACATTCTTACCAGCCAGGGTTTATTTCTGAAATTAGACCAACAAGATACCTTCTGGACTTTTAGTTGTTTTGGACAGACTCAAGGAAAGGCTAGATCTATGTGCCTTTCTGTAATGTGGTTCATCTGTTTCTAATAAAGCCATTAGTTCTGTATCTCGTGATGTGTAAGTTAATTACCACTGATATAAAGTGGTTAGTTGTCTCAGATTCAAGTACTCTGCAGAAGCTTTGGAAGAGACACTGGCATTAGATAAACATGTTTTCAGGCACTTGTATGGTAAGAATGATTATATAAGACAATTTGTTAATCTTCTGTCGCTTAATGGTAATGCTATAAAAAGTGGTAATACTATATAAAACTATATAAAGCTTTTAAGGTTTTCCTTAAAAATCAATTTTTTTTGAGGAGAGGAGTACAGAAGACTTCTTCCAAGGCTCAGACTTTATGCCATGTGATGCTTTACAATGACTGGTGGAGTCGAAGGCTTTCACGGCCAGCATCCATAGGTTTTTTGTGTTTGTTTTTTTGGGGGGGGGGGCTGTGAGGCCGTGTTCTAGAAGAGTTTATTCCTGATGTTTCACCTACATCTGTGACTGGCGTCTTCAGAGAATGGTGGCAGTGTGCTATCATTCTCTGAAGATGCCAGCCACAGATGCAGGTGAAACATCAGGAATAAACTCGTCTAGAACATGGCCTCACAGCCTGGAAAAAAACCACAACCCCCCCCCCTAATGACTGGTGGGTTGAAATAAAAATGAACCAGTATTCATTATGCAAGTATTTTTAAAAATGGTGTTGTGAACATGATGCATTTTTGCTTTTGTATGTGTTTTGGTGGACTGTAAATACAATTTGATATCTTTGTTGTTCTATTACACTGTGACTATTTATGAGACATTCCACTTTGGCCACTGAATCATTCCATACATCCTTGGCCTAATTTCACAGATTTATGTTAAGATAACAGTCTGAACCTGTTCGGAATATATCAACATTAATAGGACAGACCAAGATATTTTGTTCGGAGTCTAAGAGAAGAAGAGATGTAAGAAGTGGCACAGAAAAAAAAACCCAGGAACTCTTCAGAGGTTAGTGAGAGAAGAGGCACTCAAATCCAGGGCAGAGGTCCCTAACTGAACAATGACTCCTGTATAGCCAAGCACAAAGCTTAAAAAGTTCATTTTAATTAATTAACAAATCAAGTTTATTTAGGTAGTAAGCAGATCAAAACAAGATCTTTTCAGCTGACAATGGTAGCTATGGGTCCCTAGATAAAACAAGTCAGTTACATAGTATATGTGCAATGGAGTGGTCAAACATGATTTTGCCAGGTACAGAACAAAAACAAGTCTGGAATCTAGACAATAAGATTCTGCATTTTATAATAAGCGGATGTGATACTGTGTTTTAAGAGAAAATGGGTATATAAGGATGTCAATCAATGTTATGTAAGGTTTCTCAGTTTCAGGGATTCCATTGGTGAAAGTCTGTTGTAATGTAAGTGTTGCTTGGTCTAAACTCTAATCCATTGTAAAGCTTTTTTCTTTATTCTATCCTAATTACCTTAAATTTTTATTTGATCTATTGCTATGAAGTAGGTAGATTTTCAGAGGATGATCTGATAATCCAGACTTTATCTCAAAGTATAGCAGGTGCTTCTCTCACTTGACCAACCAATCTAAGTGTCAATCATTATAATTTAAATCAAATTACTTAAAAAAAGATCCCACAGTGTTCTCCCATCTTGGGTGGCAGGATTATTTGTGGTGCCCTCAGTCTACAGGAAGCTCAAAAACAGAATGTGACCACAATAGCTTCGTCCTGCTCAAGCTATTAAAGAAGTATTCCAGAAGTTGTGAAAGACATCTCTTTATCATAGCACATGATTATATTCAATTGTGTGTTTTGCATTTAGCATGGTTTGTTTTGTGACTAACCATTAAACGAGAAACGTAAGCTTAATTTTCAAGTCTGACTGCTGAAGCATATATATCTGAGGAAACCACAGAAGGAGAGGGGAAATAGTAATTGTAGGGAATATACATGGCCTTAGTGTCCAATTTGAGCCTGTACAGAAGGGGAGTATATTTTTATAGTCTTTATCTGAGTATTGCCCTATACTCTCAAAAGCATTCAGATGACAATGCAGAAAAACATTCAAAGGCCATTGCAAACATGATTATGACTTAGTATTTATTTTGCCTACTCTGTTAGTCACTGTTTTTTAAAAAACAAAAAACAAATATACATATATTCATTCTTGCAGTTGAAATTGAAACTCTGGTTTCTTCTGCTGGTCATTGCCATGAGCACAGAGGAAATACAAAGAGAGAGCAGTTGTGCTGAAAGGTATGCTGGAATCCCTGGGAATCCAGGACATAATGGCATACCAGGACGGGATGGAAGAGATGGAACAAAGGGGGAAAAAGGAGACCCAGGTATCAAAGCCTAGTTATTATCATGTATGTATATTTGTGAACTGTGCATCCTACAAAAATGAGTGTTGAGCTCTTGATCTAAAGTAGCAATGATCACATACCCTCCAATATTTCACAAATGAAAGCCAGGGCTCAGTTCCACGGCAGTTTTTATTGCGGTAATTTGCGCTTTATTGCAGTTTCGCACCAGTGCTGCATAGTTCACATGATTTACTGCTAAATCGATCTATTGGTTTAGTTTTCTGCTTTTTTTCCACTTTGTAATTCACACACAGACTGAGTCAAGATGTGTGACCTCCCAAGCACATCTGGGGGAAGAGAGAGAGAGAAAGTGCTGGCACCTTTCCTTCCTCTGATTACCAGAGGAATGCCTGCTAATTTTTATTCCTTTATTTTTATTCTGGCAAGCCCCCCCCCTTACCCTTACCCCCTTTCTCTCTTCTCACATACAGAAACATCTCAGCAGGGCAAGGGAACGAACGAACACACACACACAGAGAGACACACACACAGAGAGAGAGAGACCGGAAAAGGCTAGCTGGGGAGTCTTCAGCTGGCAACAGCCAAGCAGGAAGATACTAAGGAGCTGAGAGGGAGGGAGGGAAAGAGAGAATACCTCCTAATTTTTATTCCTTTGGGAGTGTCAGCCCGGCAAGCCCCCCTTCCCCTCACCCACTCTCCCCCCTCTCTCTCTCTCCTGACATACAGAAACGGGATCTCAGCAGGGCGAGCGAGCGAACGAACACACACACACACACACACACAGCAGCCAAGCAAGAGACAGCTGGGCAATTGCGATGGGTATAGCACTTGCTCAGTCTTTTCCCTGGCTGGAAACAACAGTGGATGTATCTTGTCATCTGCGGCTCCTCCATCCCCTCCTGGTCAGTCCAAACCCCTCCCTGCTGAGTTCAACCAATCACAGCAAAGCTCTGCTGTGACTGTATCGGAAAGATTGCTGGTAATTCACACAGACCTTTGCAAAAAGGTAGTTCACACAATTGAAGGTGCGCTAAGTCATGCTACTTTTTAAAAAAGTCGGGAAAAGTAGCGAAATCCCCTATCATGCTACTTTTGAGTTTTTGAGCTCCCCACCTTCTGAACGAGGCGATACTATGGTGTGATGTGTGGGAACAATTAGGAATCTTAGCGATTTATTCAAGGGAATTTTTTGCTGTGTAAATGGGGCCCAGGACACATGTGGTTAGCAAAATCAGAGTATGGTCAAAACAGCAAGAGTTATTATGGAGGAAGAACAGACAGGCTAGGAGAGGTTGCAGCAGTTTGCTCTCTCCTCTCCATCCTGCTGAGCTGACTGAATGAGAAGACGCCAGCCACAGATGCAGGTGAAATGTCAGGATTAGTTAGACAAAACACCAAGAATAAACTCTTCTAGAACACAGCTTCACAGCCCAGAAAAAAAAACCACCAAAAAAAGTATGGATGCTGGCTGTGAAAACCTTCGACTTCACATTGAGTGTGAACTATTTTTTGCACTTTGAACTCAGTCTGCAGCAATTGAAGTAAGCTGAGAACAAAAGGGGGGAGGAGAGAGAAATTGGGATGTTTTAAAAGTAGCTGGAAAAGCGGGCTGACAGAGGATTAATTGGGAATGTCTCTGCACAGTCATCACAGTTGGAGGGTATGTGGTCATTGTGTGGTCTGGTGTTTGGCTTCCGCTAGCCCTGCCAAATTTTTAATTGTGTAGTAAAACTGCTTTACTGGAAAGGAAATAAATTTGTTTTCAAAATCTCTTTGAGGTAAATAATCCACAGGATCAAGGGAATCAGAAGTTAATTTCCTCATTTCTCAGGTAGGATTATCCCTAGAATGAAACATATCCATAAACCCTCAACAGATTAACTGATGTCATATACATTGTAATATGCCACAAGCAAGATATTGGCTATGCAATGTGAGGTATAGATTTGGGCTTTTAAAAAATTGTAAAAAAAATATTAAAATTAAAACAGGAACAGAAGAAAAATAGTTTAAAAGAATATGTCAACAGATAATAAACTGAGATACAACAATGCGAAATCATCTACACATACATTTTCAGAAAGGACAATCAAATGTTCATGTGGATTTGCCAATTTGTCTGCTGTATGTTCAAATGCTGAGAAAGTTATGATTGCCACTAAATAATATTGGCTGGGCATTTGTAGCTTTGCAAAACTGCTTTCTGGTTTTAAAAAATATCTAATCACTTTAAGAATTTCTTAGGATTTGGATTGTGACTTGAGACAGAGTTCTTACCACAATCTTTTAAAGTTGCAAACAGTTTGGTAATAGGTTAACTGAAGGACTATGTGCACCATTACGAACTTCCCAAAGTCTTTGGACTGGCATTTGAAGCCATTCTCTCTTGTCTAATACTGGGACCAACTAGAATGGTGAGAACCAGAGAAAGGGCCTTTTTTGAGGTGCTCCCAGCACTTTGAAGCGATTAACATAAACTATTTATTTATTTTCCAACCTTCTCTCAAGATGGAATCCAAGATGGCATCCAGAAATTTAAAACAAGATTAAATTAAAATCTTATTTTAGAAAAGTTTGAAAAGGATTAAATAACAACATATTAAAAATAATCTTTACTATATTTTGCTGCTGCTAGGTGAGCCAGGACACACAGGAAAACCAGGAGCAGATGGTATAACTGGAGATAAAGGAGAACCAGGTGAGATCAAAAAGTGGTTTGATGGAAAATTTGTGATGTTTGATGGTGGTCTATTGAATTGTGCCATGTACTATGCTCTGGTGTGACGACATAGTTGGATGTTGATACAAGTGAATATTGAATACATCAGCAGCTATTTCTTTTAAAGAAAAAGGTAGATCCTCCAACAACAAAGTCATCTGTCTAATGGTAATTGAAATGGATTGCATGATTCATCTACTTGCTGTGACTTTGATGGGAGAGAGATTCATCCCCCCAGGCCCAAGACTGATGCAACATTTCATCATCGATAGAGACTTGACCATGGAGTAAAAAGGGTGTAGAATATGTGTACTCTTTCCCTCGAAACAGTTGTGGTTCCTCCACCCCTTCTCTTTATTTGAGGAATCTGCAGGTCTGTTGCCATTTGTAAAATAGTCTATATATGTTAGATGTTGCCATGCATCCACTGGCTTGGTCATTGGAACTTCCAAAATTCATGGAGATGTTGCCATGTGTAACATCAACATCCCCCAAAAGTAATCTCAAGCATTGGAATTTCAGAGTATTTAGCATAGATAAATTAACACACACCTTTGTAAATTTCTAGACAATATACAGTGTCAAATCAACAACAAATACTGTATGTACTCTCCTTCTTAAGTCTATGACCATTCTTTATATTGCATGTACAGAATCAAACTTCTTACATCAGACTGAAACCACACATTCATCTTAGGAAATGTCACTAAGAAGCAGTAATATAAAGTTTTAAGGAATTAAAAATGTACACACTATAACATATTCATTTGTTAAGGGAGTCTGTACATCTCTAAAAGGCAGCCATAGAGAAAACTACATATTTCCACAGGCATCTGAAAATGAGGCATTTGTTAAAATGTCTAGATTAGACATTTATCTATGTAATCGCCAAACTATCAACAGCATTATCAGGTATGGTCAATATCTTAGGAATAGCATAGGAGGTGGCTATTTTTTATACAGCCATGTAAGTGGTGGTAGGAGCAGCTACAAACTGCTTAAACTCTCTCTTTTGGGGATCTGCTTTTATATTATTGCAAGATCTTACTATCTGTTCATCCGCACCTACCTGGGGTTCTGTTCACTGATCTTCTTTTATCAGCCAGTTAGTGACAAGCTTTACTCACCTTTTTTTATTACCCAATTATGAAAGACTTATAATAGTCTGTTTGTTCAGGGTCACCCACTATCTCATTGGAATTGAGATTTACTGCCTGTGGGGATTTCCACTAATCCCACCGCTGCCAGCAAATATGAGGGCTTTCACTTTTCTCCCCTTCTGCCACCAATGTGAGGACTTCCTCCTGTCCCATTGCTATAGCATCAAATGTGGGGACCTTTTAGAAGACCTGGTGGTTCCTGTGTGATACTTTTATCCCCCATCAGACACTACCATACTGTATTAACTGCTGCCACCATAGATATCATGTCTGCTTTCCAATATGTAGTGTTCTCAGAGGCTCAAATGTATAATTTAAAAATTATGATTCATTAAACAGAAATTGAATATAACATCATAGATTACTTATTTAATAAATATAAATCCTGATTGATGCTAACTCTAACACACATCTCTCAGTCATTCTCTTACTCACAACCTAATCCTGACTCTAACTAATCTTTATCTCTGTCCCTGACTAATTCTCCTAACCACTCAAACTCCTAAACCTAACTCTGACAGACCCAAATCTCACTCCCCAACCATCATCCACCAGCCTTTTCAAAATCTCATCAAACATTCTAATTCCCAACATCTAATACACATTGCATACATAACTATACTTTGCCTTAATATATCTAATATATCTAATAACTGCAACAACATTTTCTATGTTAAGAATGTTGTATTGTCATTTTGTACAAGGCCACTACTTATCTAATTATATACGACTTTAACTGATCACCATTATTCTGGCTACCTGCCATCTTGTGATTGTATCCTTTATGACTCAAAATCTATAGTACCAATCAAGTACACCTTTTCATTTTTTTTCTCTCTCAGGTAGATTCTCTCTTACTGCATTTTATATTTATCTTATTGTTGTTATTTAATGGCTGAATGCCACGAACTGACTTCATTATATGCAATTAACTCTATGAAGTCACAGAGTACATTTATTGCCATTCTTTCTACCCGTACAACAGCTTCTTGCCCTTATCCAGACAAGAATGAGGTGCTTAGTGTCAAGGGTTCTAGAGCAAATTAATTACAATGCCTTCCACAAGGTCTTAGGTGCTGCACTGAACAGGTCATGATCAAAATGCAGCCTGGGAATCTTCCACTTCCTCCTATGTGTCAGCCTTGGGAAGCAAGGCCCCTTATGCTGCTGTTTCTCCACGTTTCTCAAACTGCAAGGCTTAAGAAATTTCAAAAGTCTCTTTTCCCCTCTGTTCTTCCCACCCTGATCTAAAAATCCAAACCCGTCCCCAACCCTCTCATCTGCTACCAACATCATGCTAGGTAATACATGTATGGCAAATACCTC
The DNA here is from genome assembly GCA_030847615.1 of Gambelia wislizenii. Taxonomy (NCBI): domain Eukaryota; kingdom Metazoa; phylum Chordata; class Lepidosauria; order Squamata; family Crotaphytidae; genus Gambelia; species Gambelia wislizenii. The sequence goes on from JAUMIR010000003.1 coordinate 341,428,630, forward strand.
TTTATCTTGCACATAGGCTTGCAACAATTGGGAAATCAAATATATAGTTCTCTCTCTCTCTCTCTCTCTCTCTCTCTCTCGTTCTCTCTTCAGGCACCGACGGCAGAGTTGAAGAGAAAGGGAACAAAGGAACCAAAGGGGAGAGAGGTTGGCCTGGAAAATTTGGACCTACAGGAATGCCTGGACCCATAGGGGGCAAAGGTCAAAAGGGCGAGCAAGGACTCCAAGGACGAAAGGGCTTAAAAGGTGACAGTGGCCCTATTGGACCCAAAGGAATCAAAGGTGAAATTGGAGTCCAGGGCGAAATAGGCTTAAAAGGTCCCATGGGACCAGTGGGCCATGTTGGTCCAAAAGGAGAGATTGGAGCCCCAGGACCAAAGGGCAGTAAAGGAATCCAGGGTGAAAAAGGCTGGAAAGGAGACAGGGGAGATAAGGGAAATCGTGGTAGTATCCCCATCCTCCCCAGAAGTGCCTTCAGTGTAGGTCTCAGCACTAAGTTCCCCCCTTTAAATATTCCCATCAAATTTGACAAAGTGATGTATAATGGCTTAAACCATTATAATACAGTCACTGGAGTATTCACCTGCCAGATCACTGGTGTCTATTATTTCACCTATCACATCACTGTTCTTGTAAAGAATGTTCGAGTAGCTCTGGTTAAAAATGGGTACAGGATGCTCCACACTTCGGATAAGTACCAAGGCGCTGAAGATCAGGCCTCGGGAGGAATCGTCTTGGAACTGAAGGCAGGAGATCAGATATGGTTGGAGACCTATGGTGGGGAGACTTCTAATGGCTTATATGCAGACCCAGATGATGACACAGTCTTCTCTGGCTTCCTTCTATTTAGCACGTCAGAGATAACAGCACCTACGCTGCTTCCCAGTATGTGAATTGGTTTTTTGTTGTTGTTAAAAGAAAGAGTGATACTAACTGCATATGGCTCTGCTCAATTTTCATATCAAGATTTTGTATGAAAACAAAATTCATAAAAAGTATATAGTATTTGCAACCTCTGCCACATACTCCTTAATGGAAAACACTATTTTCACATTTATTTTAAGTTGTTTCCACTATGTTCCCCTCCACCTTTACAACAATAAATGTGAAATATAGGCCAGCTAGCATATCACAGTGTATATAAAACTGTGCTTGTAATATCTCACGTGAGCCTGAAAATCCCAAAGGCAAGAAAATGGGTCATGCTGTGGGAAAAGTAGGTGGTTGTTTTACTTTCTCATAGAACAGATTTCCTCCAACACAATGTAGCTGAATAGACTGGGTTTTGGATTGCATCATACAATCCACTGCAAAATGTCCACATGTGGGTATTACTGAATCCAATTAAATTTGTGTTCAGGCAGATCAGGACCTGAACAATTTATGCAGATGCTACTCACCAACCAAAATGTGAATCTACAAGCAAGGGATTATTGTTAGACTTGGGGGTCTAATGATACCTGACAAGTTCCCAGTCAGTCTGGAGCACTTTATGTTTTCTGTTCTGTGAATTAAAAAAACAAATTCAAGTTCTTCTGCTTTGGTAGAGATTGCCGCTTTTTCTTCTAGCTTTTCCCCTAAAAGTGCTGCACTGTTTACAGATTTGGATCATGTAGTGTAAGGGGACCAAAGTCAAAGTAATTGGACTTTTTGAATAGCAAGGATGGTGACAACATCTTCATATTTCCCTGTTCCCTTTGAGGTTAGCTGCAATAGCCACACACCACAGACAGCTCGTGAATCAAGCAGGGAACACACCTCCACCCATCATTTCAGGATTAGTTAAGCCCTTCCCTTCCATGGTCCAACACTGATTATAGCAAGAGGGGAGGATGCATTTTCTGAGAGCAATATATGCAAAGTATTTTGGAAAGCCTCAGCCTTTTATTGACAATTAAATTTCATTTAGCTTACAACAGACCTGCTTCTAGCAGAGGTTAAAACAGCTGTTGTCTTTAAGGATGAAGTGTTTCTCTTTAGTGTTCACACGTTAAAAACACACCTGGAGTTTCCTGGTGATCATATGCAGGGGAGACTCTAGTGCAATTTCAGATTTCCAATATTTACTTGCTCACTAGGGCGTGTGGCTACAGGGAATGTCAAAATGTACAACTACATCACTGCTTGAATCTGGTGAACATATGGGAGGGATGACAATAAAATCACTAGAGTGCCATAGAACAAGGTTGAGGAGAAAGATCTTGTTTTAAATTTTTAGAAGTATTATAGTATAAAGTATAATGTTTATTATTACAGCAAATAGCCAGCAGAATAAAATAAAAAATAGAAATAGAAACATTGTAATTACATGTACATATGTACATACATTACATGTAATTAAAACAAGGTCAGTAACAATGGAAGAACAAGTATGGATAAACTTATAGCTAAATGCATAATATTACTTTTCTACACATCTGCGACAATGTATGGCTGCTGCACTAAAAATAGCCACTTTAGCTGTAACCTGAGCATTTAGGTCTGACAGGAGGTAGTCTAGATAAAACTTGTCCTGTCTACCTGGATTTCTTTTTGTATAAGTGGTGTTATAAGAGAGGCTCTGAGATCTCCATAAAAGGTACAGTAAAGTAACACATGGCCCACTGTCTCTACTTCTAGTCCACATGGGCAAATCCACCTAGATATGGTATCTTTTTAAATCTGCCTTCCAGCAAAGTGGAAGGCAGGACATTTAGTTTAGCTAGAGTAAATGCTCTTCTAAATTTAGGAATATCAAATTTATTAGATAGTTGGCAGGTGCAAATAATCCTCCATTATCCCTCAAATCAGGGTGCAAAGCTGCTTGATTTAAATGATTTTGAAGTTCAGTGTCTCTAATGCATTGGAAAATAGCTATCTTTGCTTTGGCATATCCTAAGGTTAGGATCGCCATTGAAGAGAAGCCTAAGGTTAAAATTTCATATTTAATAACTTTCCCATTTTAACTGGAAAGAATCAGTTAGCATTTGCGGAGCCAATCCTACTGGATAAACAACATTTTCAGCCAGAGGTTGAATTTGCATTGTCATATACAGGCCTCTATTGACATTTGCCCAGCCTCTAATCATAGGATCACATTAGGAACACAATTGGGAATACTGAACATCGTTCTCAGGAGTTTAATTTGCACAACCTCCAATGAAGCAGGATTTTCAAATGAACACACTTCTGAGCCATACGGCAACTGAGCTAGCACCTTGTCAACAAAAACTTGAATAACTGAGGGGATATATCGTCCTTTTTAGAAGGGACCCTAATGTCTGGGCTTAAATTGAAGGCAGGCCACACTACATTCTACAGATTGCAAGACCAGAGGAATTTTTGAAAATGGAGTGTCTTCTGTTACTCAGGAAAGCTGCTAATATTCTAGTTTCACATGGTCAAGGAGGCAGGAAAAAATCCACGCTAAATATAGGCCTCCTTAGGCCACAAAAACAGTTTCCTATAGTGGCTGTAATAGGGAACTCCTTGAGAATTTAGAGGTGCCCTTCATTGTGTAACTAGGTGGAATGAATCATTAATCTTGACAGCTGAGAATGGCCATTTCCTAACAAGCATACTGAAACATGCCCCACAGTCTGATGCTAAACTTGTTGTTTTCCAAACACATCCCACAGAAGGTAATGGAGCTTATTTCCTAATGTGCGATTCAGTATGCAGCCATAATCAGACATTTGCAATTAACTTTCTTGAGGTCAATTTTCCATGAAAAGGTCCTTTTTCATCACTCAGAAGGTTCCCTTTTACACTCAGGAGTGTTGCCAGGTTTCAGCCCAGAGAATTATTTTTCTTTCCATTTTCCTCCATCAGAAAGATGTGATGCCACTGCTTTGCTCCCTCTTGATTTTCTTGCTAAGATGCCTCCTCTGTGTGCTATAAGGCAAGAGAGAGCCCCATTCTGTGGAGTTTTTTAAAGGTAAAACACCCTTTTTGGGGCTACTATGGTTGTATATTTGTGTACCACATCAGCAAAATCAAGCATGTAAGAGTTTTTAATGTTAGGATGCACATGAGTAAGCCACCTATTATATTGTGATATTTGGTATTAAATAATCCTTTAGATTTTATAAATCTGTTGGGTGGGGGGAATCTTTGTGTTAGGATTGTACTGTGAAAGTGCCATCCCATTATATTCTTACTACATTTTTGTTCCACTCTTTCTCCTTCAGCTCTATAAGCAATGCCCTAGATTGCCTTCTGCCCTTCAGCATAGTTTGAATGTGATAACTATTATATGAGATTGGCCAAATCTGAAACAATCTAAGGGCTCAGCTACATGGGCCAGAATATGCTGTCTCCCCGCCAATGTATTCTGGCCAGGGATCTGGGCTGTTCCTCCCATTACCTGTACAACAAAGGATGGAGTCCATACCAGCACAATGGCCCATTTCTGCAGCTGCTGCTGCCATCTGTATTGCTCTTTCTGAAGCCAGGAAGCCAGCCTGCAGGATGTGATCAAGGCCCCCTGCTGTGGGATTTCTTCCTGGCTTTGGGGAGAGTGATGTGATGGCAGCTACAGTGATAGGCCTGCATGCGGTGTTTTTTCCTGGGTATTTTAATGTAATGGTATAATGGGCTTTATGCTGTCTTCCCCCCCCCCCCGTCTTTGCGCCTGGGGTTGTGAGTACTGCCCCAGGGGCAAAACGGGGCAACAGTTTTGCATTGTTAGGCTCTATGGGTAAATAGCCCATCTAGAAAAGCCCTAAGATATCGGACATCAGGAACTGATAATTTTGTCCCTAATGTTCCAGAGCCCAGTGCTGTATATGTAGCTGTATTGGCTACAACTGTTTTTCTTACTTTCCTGGAAAGTTCCCCAGGGGCCCATAACTGATGGCTTGTGGATCAGCAACAGTGCACAGAATACAGAACTTCCTCCACAGAACTTCCTGACAGTAAGAGCTGTTCAGCAGTCCAATGCACTGCCTTGGAGTGTGGTGGACTCTCCTTCTTTGGAGGTTTTTAAGCAGAGGCTGGACAGACATCTGTCGGGATGCATGGCAGGAGGTTGGACTGGATGGCCCTTGTGGTCTGTCCCAACTCTATCATTCTATGAATACCACTTTGAGTAGCGCTGGTCAGAGGTACTTGGTTAGACTTACCCAGCAGGCTTCATTGTTGAATGGGACTGATGCTCCCCATTCCCAAGTCCAACACTCTCTAAGTCAATCTTCTTAACACCAGCATCTCCCAGATGTGTGTTGGACTATGACTTCCATCATTCCAAACCAGCATGGCAGATTGTGCTGCCTGGGATTGCTGTAGTCCAACACATCTGCAGGGTGCCAGGCTCACTCAGTCTACTGATTTGGGGAACTTCCTACTTTGGATTGCATCAGGCTGCTCGGAAACTCCTTCCATAGGGAAGCTAGGATGGCTTCTTCTCTTGTTGTCCTTTGTTGTCCATTAAGACTTCTCTTTTCCAGCAAAGCTTTGGAAATTGATTTTTAACAAGAGATGGGCATGTTTTATGGAGCTGTATTGTTTTTAATCTTTATTTTAAAGTAAGATTTAAACGGTCTTAATTATGTTGTTTAATATTGTTTTAATCTCAGTTTTGTATGTTTTAACAATATATGTTTTTATTGTAATTTTCTGTCTCTTGTGAGCCACCTTGAGTCTCAGTCTGGGAGAAAGGCTGGATATAAATAACGTGATGAACAGATAGCACTCTCACTTGGAAGCACATTTGCATATGTATCATGAAGTGGAAGACTTGTGTGGCATGTTGGATCTACAGAGTGAATGTGGAAGATTAGGGGAATGGAGGTGGGGGGGAGGAGGATATTCCCATCTGTAAAAGGCAAGCAACCCCACCAATCAAAACCAGCAGCAAAATATTGTTTTGAGCAGAACAGGGTGCCTCTGAGCACAGGGTTATCTCAAGAATTTGTGAGCAGAACCAGGCAAGATTTTCAAGCAAAAATCAACTCCAAGAATTATTTCCTCCCTGTAACACGATTCGGGGTGGGGTGGGGGCAAGCCAAAAAGCTACCAACAGGTCCCAATTCATCTTCTGTCAATAGTGTGATGCATTTGCCAAAAAAGCCAGTGGATTTCTGGGCTGCGTCAATAGTACAGTGTCTAGACTGAATAAAGTAGTAGTGCCACTCTACTCTCCTTTGGTCAGACTTCATCTGGAATACTGTATCCCATTGTGGCCACCACAGTATACTTAAATCCATGGATACACTTCAACAGATTCGGGAGCAAGAGGTTTTCCTGGACAGAACAGAACGAACACTCTTGGATGGGGACCGCACAGAGGAAGTGGCTGTGGAGGAGAGGGTCACTTCACGGACACAGGAAGTAGACAGCTGGAGGAATGTCACACACAGAACAAGAAAATCCAGGGATTCTTCCAGCAGCTTGCAGCTACAGAATCGATTTGAAGCCCTTTCCCTTATCAAGGACAATGAGGAAGAACAGCATGGACAGACTTCAGGGGTAGAGCAGGGGACCTTGAGAGGACCACCGCAAGGAACAGCAGCTGCGAAGCCTCAGCGGAGGCGTGTGGTGGTGGTGGGGGACTCCTTGCTGAGGGGTACAGAAGCAGTGGTATGTGGGCCTGACAAGATGACTCGGGAGGTGTGTTGTCTCCCTGGGGCAAAGATCTGTAATGTGACCGAGAGGCTGACAAGACTCATCAAGCCTACGGATCATTACCCCTTCCTTTTGGTCCATGTGGGAACCAATGATACTGCAAGGCACAGCTTTTCCAAGATCAGAAGAGATTATGAGGCCCTGGGGAGGAAGCTGAAAGAAATGAACGCACAGGTGGTCATCTCGTCTCTTCTGCCAGTTGAAGGGCATGGTCCAAGAAGGGAGAGGAAAATAGCCGACGTAAACAACTGGCTCCGTAGATGGTGTCGCCGAGAACAAATTGGATTCTTGGATCATGGACTGCGCTTCCATGCAGGGGGACTTCTGGCAAGAGATGGGGTGCATCTTACAACAGTTGGAAGAAACATTTTTGCCAACACTCTCAAGAATTTGATCAGGAGGGCTTTAAACTGAGTCAAATGGGGGAGGGAGACAGTATTCTGGAAGGCAAAAGGGCTGGAGAAAATAGTCAAACTGTCATAGAGGGAACAAGGCAAACAGCGCAAGGACCCAACAGTGGGAGGCAAAAAAACTTGCACAGGGAGCAAGTAAAGGGAACACATGGTCTCAGATGTCTCTACACTAATGCACAGAGCATGGGAAATAAGCAAGATGAACTAGAACTCCTTGCACTACAAAACAAATATGATATAATAGGTGTTACTGAAACCTGGTGGGACGAGTCTCATGATTGGAATGTAGGAATAGAGGGGTATAACCTTTATAGGAGAAACAGGCCAAACAGGAAAGGAGGAGGAATAGCATTATATGTCAGGGATATTTACACCAGTGAAGTGATCCATGACATCAATACTGGAAGCCAGGTGGAGAGCATCTGGATAAAAATTAAAGGGGAGGGAAACAACAGGGATGTTATTGTGGGACTCTACTACAGACCCCCAAATCAGACGGAGGAATTGGATGTTGCCTTTCTAGAACAGATGAACATACATGCAGAAAGGAGAGATGTAGTAGTGATGGGTGACTTCAACTATCCTGATATTTGCTGGCAATCTAACTCAGCCAAAACTACAAGGTCTAGCAAATTCCTTACATGCCTGGAAGACAATTTCATGGTCCAAAAGGTGGAAGAGGCAACAAGGGGGTCAGCTATTTTAGATCTGATCCTAACCAACAGAGACGACATGGTTAATGGGGTGCAAGTGGTGGGATCCTTAGGTGAGAGTGATCATGTTCTCCTGGAGTTTGTTATACAATGGAAAGGAGAAGCCAGGCATAGTCAGACACGCATTCTTGACTTTAGGAGAGCTGATTTCAATAAACTCAGGGAAATACTGGGGATGATCCCATGGTCAAGAATACTAAAAGAGAAGGGACCTCAAGACGGTTTTGACTTTCTCAAAAGGGAGATACTGAAGGCACAATTTCAAACAGTACCATTGAGGAAGAAAAATGGGAGGTGTCTCAAGAAACCAGGATGGATGACTAAAGAACTTTCAATGGAGCTAAGTTTTAAACGGAACATGTATAGGAAATGGAAAAGGGAGGAAATCACCAAAGAAGAATTCAAACAGATAGCGAACACGTGTAGGAGTAAAGTCAGAAAAGCTAAAGTGCAGAATGAGCTCAGGCTTGCTAGGGAGGTTAAGAACAATAAAAAGGGTTTTTTTGGGTATGTCCGCAGCAAAAGGAGGAAACAGGAAATGATAGGGCCACTATGTGGAGAAGATGGCAAAATGCTAACAGGGGACAGAGAAAAGGCAGAATTACTCAACACCTTCTTTGCCTCAGTGTTTTCAGAAAAGGAAAAGGAGGACCAACCTGAGGAAAATGGAACAGAGGACACAATAGGGGAAATCCAGCTGAAAATAAGTAAAGAGGTGGTACAGGAATACCTTCTTAATCTAAATGAATTTAAATCTCCAGGACCAGATGAACTACATCCAAGAGTATTAAAAGAGCTGGCAAATATAATCTCAGAGCCATTGGCAATAATATTTGAGAACTCCTGGAGAACAGGAGAAGTCCCAGCAGACTGGAGGAGGGCAAACGTTGTTCCCATCTTCAAAAAGGGGAAAAAAGAGGATCCCAACAACTATCGTCCAGTTAGTCTGACATCAATACCAGGGAAGATTCTAGAACAGATCATTAAACAGAGAGTCTGTGAACATTTAGAAGGCAATGCCATAATCACAAAAAGTCAGCATGGGTTTCAGAGAAACAAGTCATGCCAGACTAATCTGATCTCTTTTTTTGATAAAGTTACCAGCTTGGTAGATGAAGGGAATGCTGTGGACATTGCATACCTTGATTTCAGTAAGGCCTTTGACAAGGTTCCCCATGACATTCTTGCAAACAAGCTTGTTGAATGTGGGCTAGACAAGTTAACTGTTCAATGGATTTGTAATTGGTTGACCGGCCGAACCCAAAGGGTGCTCAGCAGTGGCTCCTCTTCGTCTTGGAAAGATGTGACCAGTGGGGTGCCACAGGGTTCTGTCCTGGGCCCAGTGCTATTCAACATCTTTATCAATGACTTAGATGAGGGAATTAGGGGCATACTTATCAAATTTGCAGATGACACCAAATTGGGAGGAGTAGCTAATACCCTAGAGGACAGGATCAAAATTCAGAATGACCTGGATAGACTGGAGAGCTGGGCCAAAGCTAACAAAATGAAATTCAATACGGAGAAATGTAAAGTACTGCATTTAGGGCGGAAAAATGAAATGCATAAATATAGGATGGGAGAGACCTGGCTGAATGAGACTATGTGCGAAAGGGATCTAGGAGTCCTAGTAGACCACAAGTTGAACATGAGCCAACAGTGTGATGCGGCAGCTAAAAAGGCCAATGCAATTTTGGGCTGTATCAATAGAAGTATAGTGTCTAGATCAAGGGAAGTAATAGTGCCACTCTATTCTGCCTTGGTCAGACCTCACTTAGAATACTGTGTCCAGTTCTGGGCACCACAATTCAGAAAGGATATTGACAAATTGGAGCGTGTCCAGAGAAGGGCAACTAAAATGGTGAAAGGTCTGGAAACAATGCCTTATGAGGAGAGACTTAGGGAGCTGGGTATGTTTAGCCTGGAAAAAAGACGGTTTAGAGGCGATATGATAGCCCTGTTTAAGTATTTGAAGGGATGTCACGCTGAGGATGGAGCAGGCTTGTTTTCTGCTGCTCCAGAGACTGGAACACGGAGCAATGGGTGCAAGCTCCAGGAACAGAGATTCCACCTCAACATGAGGAGGAACTTTTTGACAGTCAGAGCTGTTCGGCAGTGGAACACACTCCCTCGGAGCGTGGTGGGGTCTCCTTCCTTGGAGGTCTTTAAACAGAGGCTGGATGGCCATCTGTCGGGGATGCTTTGATTGTGATTTCCTGCGTGGCAGGGGGTTGGACTGGATGGCCCTCGTGGTCTCTTCCAACTCTGCAATTCTATGATTCTATGATTCTATGATTCTATGATACCAAAGCTGTGGATATGGAGGGACAACTGTATATTTATTTGAAATGGTCTGGAGACTTATTCAATAAAGATGTATCTGTATCAGAGACATTGGACACCATTTCGCTATGCCATTGCATACAATGGGACTTGAGTATCTACGAATTTGGTATCCATGGATTTAAGCATTCAGGCTTGAAAATATTCTTAAAAAAATAATACAGTTGCCCCTCCACACTCGCAACTTTCACATTCACGGTTTCGATTATTAGCGGAAAGCCGCCTGCCCCCTGCTCTCCACCCCATCCCTTCCCAAGGCAGCGAAGGGCTTAGCACGTCGCTGCCTTGGAAAGGCAGGATGGAAAGCTGTTCTTGTAGTTGCTCTCCACTGCACTCCCTTCCCAAGGCAGCGAGGGGCTTCTCATGAAGCCCATTGCTGCTGGGAAGGTGGGGAGGAAAGCAGCTGGCAGGCTCCCTCTCCACCCCACTCCCTTCTCAAGGCAGCGAGGGGCTTCTCACGAAGCTTGTCGTTGCCCTGGGAAGGGACTGGGGTGGAAAGCCCCTCGTGTGCTCCCTCTCCACCCCACTCCCTTCCCAAGGCAGCGAGGGGCTTCTCACGAAGCCCGTCCCTGCCTTGGGAAGGAACTGGGGTGGAAAGCCGCTCGCCCGCAGGCTAATTTCTTATTCGCGTTTTTTTCACATTTGCAGGGGTTGTCTGCCCCTAACCCCCGCGAATGTGAAGGGATGAGTGTAATCCAAAAAGCAAACCTTGATTTTGCCATCTTATATAAGGGACACTGTTTTGCTATGCCATTGCTTATAATGGGACTTGAATATTCACGGATTTTGATATCCATGGGGAGGGGTGGTGGTCCTGGAACCAAACCCCAGTGAATATGAAGGGCAGGGCCAGTTTAAGGCACCAGTGGTGTCAGCATCCACAGGGGCCCCCATCATTGTGGGGGCCCCCATAGTAACCCTCCTCCTGCAAAAACGTTATTAGTAATAATCTGAATATCCTATACTGTGAATAGCTTAGGTTGAGTTAGGTTACACTGAACTGAGGTAAAGATATGCCCCCCCCCAAATAAAGCATTGTAGGCCCCCCCCAAAATTCCATAAACCGGTCCTGCGGGGGGGGGGCGTCATTGTGTGTCACCCCATAGTAACCCTCCTCCTGCAAAAACATATTAGTAATAATTTTAGTATCCTGCACTGTGAATAGCTTAGGTTGAGTTAGGTTACATTGACCTGAGATAAACATATGGGGCCCTCAAAATAAAGCATTCCAGGCCCCCCCAAATTCCTTAAACCGGTCCTGATGAAGGGACAACTGTATATATAGTTAGTGTGTGTGTGTATATCTATATATACATTTCTCCTGGGTATGTTGCCTTTCCCAGTGTGCTAATTGGCTGCTCAGGAAACACACCCAGCCAATCACCACCCACATGCAAATTCCCTCGCCACATCACAATCTACTCTGTATCACTGCCACACAAGGGACCCTCCCTCGTCTCACTCCCTCAGCCACACTCATCTGTCACGGGCTGTGATGGGATCCAAATAATCAACTGCTGGTGACGGCAGGATGCCACTGCTGCGACTTGGTTGAAGCTAGGCAGTCAACTGGTGGCAGATGCGGAAGGGTAACAGAGCGAGTCACCCACAGCAATTCCAGGAAAAGCGTGGAACACTGAGAAGGGAGAGGAGGAATTTAAATCCCTAGCCTACCTTACAGGGTTGTTGTGAGGTCTATCAGGAGTTTTTTTAACAGCATATGGTACACCATATATATATATATATATATATATATATATATATAAAATCTACGTGTGTGTATGTATCTATAATCTCTCTCTCTCTCTCTCTCTCTCTCTCTGGCTTTTCTTTGCAAACGAAGATTCAGGAAGGACTCATCCCGCGCTTTCTGCAAGCACGCTGATGACTAAAAAGGCCAATCCGAGATAAACATGTCCGGTTGCAGAAAGCACAGCAGAAGGTCTCCTTGGGTGATGTTTCTGGGTTGTGATTCTTTCTGCATTGTCGTTTCTCTTCAAGACTTGTTCGGCGTGAGTTCTCAAATAAGGCTGCAGCATTGTGGATAGTGCGTCTCCATGACTCCCAATGTGAGGCCAGGGCGGACCATTGTTGGTGATCAATTTGGCCGAGCCTGAGATGTTGTTTCAGGGAATCCTTGTATCGCTTTTTTGGAGCACCCCTCTTATGCTGACCCATGGCGAGTTCACCGTAGAGTACTATTTTGGGGAGGCGATGGTCCTGCAGCCTAGAAACATGCCCTGCTCAGCGCAGCTGTGTTCTCAAGATCATGGCCTCAATGCTGGTGATCCCTGCTTGCTCAAGGACAGCAACATTTGTCACATAGTCAGTCCAGTGTATATTTAGGATTGTGCGTAGACAGCGCTGATGAAAGCGCTCGAGGAGTCGTAGGTGGTGGCGATAGGTGACCCATGTTTCAGATCCATAAAGGAGAATAGACAGTACAATGGCTCTATACAGACTGATTTTTGTGCTTTGCCTCAGGTGTTTATTACTCCAGACTCTTTTGTGAAGTCTTCCAAATGCGCTATATGCCTTTGCTAAACTGTGATCGATCTCTTTGTCAATCTTGGCATCTGAGGAGATGATGCTTCCCAGGTAGGTGAACTGCTGAACGGACTTGAGCACAGATTTGCCAACGACAATGTGGGGATGGCGCGAATATATATATATATATATATATATATACTGTCTACATACACAAATCGCTTGCCTCTTATTATCTGCAGTGTGACGAGAACGAATAACACCCCCCCTTCCCAATTTCACGCGTCACATCCAAGCAAACGCAGCCCCATTTTAGAAAACCCTCCTCTGAAGCTGGAGGCAAAGAGGGCACCTCCACCTTGAGAGGAAAGAAGGGCGGAGAGAGAAAACGGCCCCGCCAAGGCGTCCCTGACCGCGTCAGAGGCCGTCGCCGGAACCCGCGAGAGGGAAGGAGGCGGTGGCTGAGGTCGAGGCCGGTTGTCTCTTTTTCTCTCTCGGTGTGGGAAGCAGAGCGAATTTCCCCTCAGACCTCGGCCGGGTGAGGCCGGGCTGGAGCGCCGCGGGGGTGTCGCCATGCTGGCTGGCGTGTGGCGTGTGGCGCGGTCTGCAAGGACGGGCGTGAGGCGAAGCGGACTAGGCCGGGTTGGCTTCGAGAGCGGCAGCGCCTCAGCCAACCATAAGAGATGGGTCAGCACCAGCTGGTCCCCGGTGGGCGCTGCTTTCAATGTCCAGCCGCAGCAGCAGAACCAGAACCACAGACGGGAGGTGGGGAGGAAAACGGTGAGGGGCGGCCAGTGTTATTCTCGCCTCAGGAGACTCGGGTGGCGACAACAGTTTTTCTTCCCTCGAAGCCCCCACATCTCTTTTCCTCGCCCGGACTCAAAGGCTAGGAACATTTCCCCGCAAAGTAGATTAATTATTCATACTATCGTTGTCCCTGCGTATCCACGGATTTGGTTTCCACGGATTTAAATATTCACGGCTTGAAAATATTTCTGCGTGGCGGGGACTGGATGGCCCTCGTGGTCTCTTCCAACTCTGCGATTCTATGATTTGATGCAAAAAAAACAATGTACAACTTGTCCCTCCGTATCGGCGGATTTGGTATCCACGGGTTTGAAGTATTCACAGCTTGAAAAAATTCTTTAAATAATCCAAATATTCAAATAATCTAATATTCAAATAATCCAATATTTGGATTATATTCTTTAATAATCCAAAAAGCAGACCTTGATTTTGCCATCTTATATATTAAGGGACACCATTTTGCTATACCATTGCATATCATGGGACTTGAGTATTCACGGATTGTGGTATCCACGGATGTGTGTGTCCTGGAACCAAACCCCAGTGAATATGAAGGGACAACTTGTACCTGAGCGTCGGCAGAAATATTTTATTCATTATAGTGAAAGGGTTAAAGGAATGTACGTATGATTATGTGCCACCATCCCTTATCCCTTGCGCCAACCCCGCAAAGTATATTATTCATATTACAAATTGTCCCTCCGTATCCATGGATTTAAGGATTCATGGCTTGAAAATATTCTTTAAAAAATAATGATCCAAAAAGCAAACCTTGATTTTGCCATCTTATATATAAGGGACACCATTTTGCTATGCCATTGCATTACATGGGACTTGAGTATTCACGGATTGTGGTATCCACGGGGTGGTGGTGGTGGTGGTGGTCCTGGAACTACCTGAGCATCGGCAGAAATATTTTATTCATTATAGTGAAAAGGTTAAAGGAATGTATGATCATGTGCCACCACTCTTTATCCACACGCTAACCCTGCAAAGTAGATTAATTATTCATACTACCATTGTCCCTGCGTATCCACGGATTTGGTATCCACGGATTTAAGTATTCACGGCTTGAAAATATTCTTTAAAAAATAATAATCCAAGAAGCAAACCTTGATTTTGCCATCTTATATAAGGGACACCATTTTGCTATGCCATTGCATGGAATGGGACGAGTATTCACGGATTTTGGTATCCACGGGAGGGGGGGTCCTCTAACCAAACCCCAGCGAATATGAAGGGACAACTGTACACTGTTATAGTGCTATTATTCCACTTTTAACAGCTGTGGCTGCTTCCTGTGGAGTCCTGGGATTTGCAGTTTAGGGAGGGGCATTGAGCATTCTCAGCCAGAGAATTCTTAGGCTTCACTAAACTACAAATCCCAGAATTCCACAGGTGACAACTGCAGCAGTTAAAGTGGAATAATAACACTATAACAGTGTACAGTGGGACCCCTGTATCTGCTGATGATTGGTTCTGGGGTGGGGGGCGGAGCGTGGATACCAAAAATTGTGGATAATAGCAAACACCATTGAAACATTCAGTTTAAAATAGCAGAGTTGCCTTGGAGGACCTAGAAAATGGCTAGAGAGGACATGTTTTCTTGGAAGACTCAATGATAGGTGTGCTGTTTTGTGTCCCGTGGATAATTGAATCAGTGGATAATGAATGAGTGAATACAGGGGTCCTACTGTAGTGTAATAAGCAAGAGACCATGAGACTGATAGAAGTCAGTGCTCAGTAAGCTTTATGGTTGAACAACAAGTATAGCCCAGTGGTTCTTAACCTTTTCTTTACCAGGGACCCCCTTTAAATATATTTTGTTGCCATGGACCTCAAAGGACTTAACTCAAGATTTAAAACCATAATAATAATACCTAATAATAATAACAATAATAATAATACAATTACATCATCCATTAAATCTTCCCTCAGAGGCACTGGAGGAGGAGGGAAGACTTTTCTCCTGCTTCTTCCTGCAAGTTTGTGGCTGGAGCAAATTGAAATGCAATGTGCAGGTGAAGCCAGCCAGCCTTTGCCTTGGCTCCTGTCATGTGGCCACTCCACTGCAAGAAGGAGGTGGGCCAAGCAGCCTTTAAGCCTTCGCGGACTCCCTGTGACGGCACTGTGGCCTCCTGGGGGTCCCTGGACCACAGGTTAAGAACCACTGTGGTATAGCCCATATACAGTGGTTCAATCCTCCGACCTCTACTCAGAAGTAATTGATGACCAGCATTTCATTTTGTGATTGCATGTTGTGAACACAGTTTGATTTTGTGCCTCTTGAAGAAGTACTGTACTTCCTTTTCTCTGTCACCAGCTATTTAGCCAAATTCAAGTTTGTCTCTCCCAGTCTTAGAACTTAAGGCTAATTACTGAAAGAGACTGAATGGTTGTGGTGTGCTTTCAAGTTGTTACCAGTTTCTGGTGACCCTAAGGCGAACCTATCACAGGGTGTTCTTGGCAAGATTTGTTCAGTGGGGGCTTGCCTCTGTCCCCCTCTGAGGCTGAGAGAGTATGACTTGCTCAAGGTCACCCGGTGGGTTTCCATGGCTGAGCAAGGATTCAAACCCTGGTCTTCAGAGTTGTAGTCCAACACTCAAACCACTACACCAGACTTGTGGGAGATATACGGAAGTATTTCTTCACGAAGCCCATGGTTTGACTATAGTGACAAGCAATTTATGGAGGTTAAGGTTATCAGTGGCTGCTAGTCATGATGGCTGTACATTATGTCCAGTATCAGTGGTAGTTCACTGTTTAAATATATATCATTAAATTCCAAAGTTAGGATCATCCATGCCACAGTATTTCCAATTTCTATGTATGGATGTGAAAGCTAACCAGTGAAATGGTGTGCTGAAGGAGAATTCTACAGATACCACAGACAAATCAAGCCTGAACTTTCACTTGGACCCAAAATGACTAAACTGAGGCTAAGATACTTTGGACACATCATGAAACACACTTTCTCTCTATGTCTGTTTGTCTGTGTTCAGATTGCCTATTGCTTTTTGACAACCCAATGAATTTCATTATTCATTGAAAAATACAGTAAAGTTGAAGGCAGCAGGAAAAAAGGATGACCACATTACAGGTGGATTAGCTTATTCTAGGAAGGCATGGCTCTGAGTTTGCAAGACCTGAGCAGGGCCGTTAATGACAGTCTTTTGAAGGTCACCATAAGTCGACCCTGATTTGACATAATGGCAACAACAGTCAGTGGTAATATTCCTCTGTGTATCAGTAATGGGAAAAACAGTGGGACAATGCGGAATTTGATTAAACAAAAATCAATCGTGAATGCATTTTGGAAGTAGCTTTCAAGCGATCTCCAAAGGATTCAAAATGTTTTTGTTTACTTATGCAAGGCTTATCTGGCCTGGTTGTTTCATTTCACGTGTGTTGTTAATCTGGATAAAAAGTTTACTGACTCACCTTGAACTGCTCTTCTTTTTTGTTCTACTCTGTTAACTGAGGTATACCTGTGTTGACAAATGGTTCCCCCCCCCCAAAAGAGGGGGGAATCCTAAAGAGGAGGTTGACCAATGGGTACTGAACACATTGGTGCCAGTTACACGACAGAAATTGTCGCGTTGCCTACCGGGACAAAGTGATCACGAATCCGCCCCTCGCTGTTTATACGATTTATGTCTCTGATATGGATATCCCGTGTGGTCCCGTGACTGATATTTACACGTCCATAGTCCCGGTTTTGTTTAGGTTTTAATTTTTTTTTTTTTGGCTGTCAATCAAAGATGCGATTACTCGTGTTTTCACAACCTCGGTGACGCACTTCCCTTAGAGTTCCGTGCCACGAGCAATGCTATTGGCTGGCTGGGGGGGTGGAGAGAGGGGGGCAGAGGTTTGTTATTCCCCCTTGCTTCTTGAACATTTTAACCCCTTCAGAACAGGCAGAAAGCATTTTGAAAGATCCTGATAGATCTTTCGCTCAGACGCAGAGCTTTCCTTTTGAAATCAAGCTGAGTGCTTTGAAAACAAGCAGAGTGCTTGCCTTTTTAAAATATTAACCCCTAGAGCTGGCTGCAGAGATGGCTATAGGCAGGCGTTTTGAAAGACACAAACACAGAGAGGGGAAATTAAAGGGTGCTAATTCGCTCAGAGGCTTGAATATTTTAATGTGCCAGGGAGGTGACCAAGCTACTACGATCTCTCTGTAACAGGCAGTTGAGGAAAAGGTAAAGCTGAAGGGTTTGCAGTGTAGAAATCCATTTAAAAAGGTGATTGAGTACACGCGCGCGCGCACACACACATCAACCTTCGTGCAGCTGGAAGGGATGCCTTTGTTTTCGGCTGGTGAGGCTGGATCTGTTGAACGGGTGACTGACCCCTCCTTTTCTGGTCCCTGAGCTCTAAGCCCGCCCCCAGTCACCATTTCCGGTCATCCCAGTACCGAGACTTTTTGTCCCACGCTGTTTACATTTCCGATTTTCCGAATCCTCCAATGACTTTTTTAAAAACCGGCACAACGTGCGGGACTGGAAGTCCCGCAGGTTGAGGAATAAAAGGTGGCCCCCCTTCCGAAAATCACGTACCCGACCCGATGTACGTGTAAACTGCCAGGGATCGACACGAATTCTTCCCAGGACATTTTCATCGTGTAAACGGCCCCATTCAGTAGTCATAAAATGTTGGTTAAGTACTGCAGCAGGAAATGGAATGGAGTGTGCCTGAAAGCTTGGCTATCTGAAAAGTAGAAGGATTCACTTGCAGTCCCTGTCAATAGATACCCATCATCTGTGAATCCAAGGTTTTTTTTGGTTTAAATGTTTGAAAATTAACTTAGGCATTCAAATAAAAATAAATGGGTTTTTTTGTGTTTTTTTTTCAGGCTGTAAGGCCATGTTCTGGAACAATTTATTTTTGACGTTTTGCCTGCATCTGTGGCTGGTATCTTCAGAGAAAAAAATGATTGAGTCCTTGAAATAGTGATAAAAACATCAGAAATGTTTGTACATGTTTCAAGTGTAATAATAATGGAGTGTATCTAATTTGTCTTCTGGAAATGGAAAGGCTCTGTTTGAAGAACATTTTAGGGACTCCCTATACTACAACTTATATCACTCAGCAATAGCCCCCAAACCTTTGTGTAACAAGCTTAGGAAACTGGAGGGGCTGATCTGAGGCAGAGGGGAGAGGGGAGCCTGCTTTTATCAGTCCAGTTGCATGTACCTAAGTCAATCCATTCCATTGCAACTAGGTATTATTCGTTTATACTGTCTCTCTTTCTCTGGCTTTTCTTTGCAAACGAAGATTCAGAAAGGACTCATCCCGCGCTTTCGGCAAGCGCACTGATGACTGAAAAGGCCAATTCGAGATAAACAAGTCCGGTTGCAGAAAGCACAGCAGAAGGTCTCCTTGGGTGATGTTTCTGGGTTGTGATTCTTTCTGTGTTGTCGTTTCTCTTCAAGACTTGTTCGGCGTGAGTTCTCAAATAAAGCTGCAGCATTGTGGATAGTGCGTCTCCATGCCTCCCAATGTGAGGCCAGGGCGGACCATTGTTGGTGATCAATTTGGCCGAGCCTGAGATGTTGTTTCAGGGAATCCTTGTATTGGTTTTTTAGAGCACCCCTCTTACACTGACCCGTGGCAAGTTAACCGTAGAGTACTATTTTTGATAGGTGATGGTCCTCCAACCTAGAAACGTGCCCTGCCCAGCACAGCTGTGTTGTCAATATCATGGCCTCAATGCTGGTGATCCCTGCTTGTTCAAGGACAGCAACATTCGTCACATAGTCCAGCCCAGTGTATATTTAAGATTGTGCGTATACAGCGCTGATGAAAGCGTTCGATGAGTCATAAGTGGTGGCGATAGGTGCCCCATGTTTCAGACCCGTAAAGGAGAACAGACAGTACAATGGTTCTATACACATTGATTTTTGTGCTTCGCCTCAGGTGTTTATTACTCCAGACTCTTTTGTGAAGTCTTCCAAATGTGCTATATGCCTTTGCTAATCTGTGATCGATCTCTTTGTCAATCTTGGCATCTGAGGAGATGATGCTTCCCAGGTAGGTGAACTGCTGAACAGACTTAAGCACAGATTTGCCGACAGCAATGTGGGGATGATGGTGTTCGTCCTGTTTATATTGTAACGTGTGCATGTATCTGACACTGACATTATAATTCTATGCATAGATGTTCAGAAGTGAATCCTACTGAGTTTGTCAGGACTTGCTTCCCGGTGAAACATTTCAGCCTTCAAAAGCGAGAGGTTAAATTTGAAAATAACAAAACATTACAACTTCCAGAGTTATTGTAGAACAGAAGAATAAAGAAAATATATAGTGTACATGTTAATTATGTTGCTTCTGTTTTCTATTTTTTAGGGTTTGTTTGGTGTAGCAGAGCTGACCTGTCCAGAAGGATTTCAAGAAGCTCAGGAAAAATCACTACAAGAAACAGAACAACTAGTCCAAAAAGCGTGTATTACACCCCCTGGGAAAGAGATAGTAATGATCTTTGATCAACTCTCTGATGCTTTATGTAGAGTAGCAGATCTGGTAAGACTTATTTGTAATTTTAAAATTAATTGTTTTGATCTTATTGGTAGATGTGTATATTAATTCTAATTTTATAATTTTGTCAAAACCAACTTCAGATATGGTAATATTACAAGCTATTACACTGTAACTTATTTAAAGTTCCAGTGAAAAAGTCTTATTACACTGAAACAGGCAATCTTTTGATCTTTGTAACTGCTATATCATTTCAGACATTTCTTGCAGTCCCAGATGCACTGGGCTAAAGAATGTTGCTTTGTAATCTATAATTCATTTACTTACACATTAAAATCAGTGAGACATTCCCTGGTTTTAGGATACTACTTTGGGGAAGTGGGTAAGAAATTTGTGTGGTTTAACTATTTCTACTTTTTTTGTTGAGTTAAGTTTCTTTCTGTGGTCACAGTAAGTTTGTCCAAAGTTTGATATAAATTGATAGAGTTAATTGTTAAAAAAATAATTTCCTTAGAATTTGTTTCATATTACTATTCTTAGTATTTTCTAAATAGAGAAACTAGATGATTTCTTAACTTGGATGTTTCCTAAACAAGCAGATATGGGAGCTTTATACATGGTTATAAATAAAGATATTTTCCTTAATTGATTTAGATGAGAAGCAGTCTTTAAGAACAATTTGACCGAAGTTCTTGAAAGAAATATGCTGACTAATGTTTATTATGTTGTTTACTGCATGCACATGTTTTGGGAACTCCCTCCTAGGTGTTGCTTCCCAGTGCATATATGTGCAGAGAAACAGACACATAGTTAATCTTCAGGTATAATGGCGTGTGTATATATGTATATGTTTCCTGCTCTCATGTACATTTGTATATAGAGATTTTATATACAGTGTACATGGGTTTGTTCTGTAGGGAAGGTGCCATCAACAGATTGCAGTTCTATGGAAACAAAACATGAAATATGACATCTTATAAGTAGCCATCTGCTTACATGACAAAAATTTATCCTGCTCCCTCTTCCTGCAGGCCTTACTCTATGCAAATCCTCTCATAATTCCCAGACCAGATTTTGAGAATATATGGGGATGGGAGAGGGGAGAGGTTGCAAGGGAGAAGAGGGATTATCCTTCTCCCTGTTCTGCTTACAGAAACATTTTATTGGATAAGACCTAGTATGCTTTTATGCAAAAAAAAAAAAAAAAAAGGTTCACATGTGGACTTATGATAGAATTTTTAAGGATTAAATCAAAACTTTACTCTTATTACCTTTCCTTTCTTTATTGCATCAGGCAGATTTTGTGAAAATTGCTCATCCTGATCCTGCTTTCAGAGAGGCTGCTGAGGAAGCCTGCAGAAGCATTGGTACTATGGTAGAAAAGTATGTTTTATTTGTTGTGTTGAGCTTTTCTCTTTAATAACTGCAAGCTGTTATTGTCCTCGTGTATTCTGAAGTACATAGGCGGGGGAGGGGAGAAGATTCTCTTTTATAAGTTAAGATGTCTGGTAAAAAATATTTCTGCTTATAGTAGGTACAGTTGTGATTTATAATAAATAATAAATAAATAATTTATTTATAACCCGCCCAATCACAAGCAATCCAGATGGGTTACAACAATAAAAGCACATGGAACACAATCAAATGCAAAAATAGTCCCTTCCCAACCCCCAACCCAATACTAAAATTGCAATTAAATAAACACAGTTTAAAAACAAGAATACAAAAGTTTAAAAAGGGAGATAATTGGTGGACAGAGCAATGAAGATCACCTTGTGCGGGGAGAAGAGTTAAGTTGGGAAGGTCTGCCAGAAGAGCTCTGTCTTAAGAGCCTTTTTAAAGGCTGTAAGAGTGGAGATGTGACAGATCTCCTCCGGCAGGTCATTCCACAGTTTTGGAGCAGCAATGGAGAAGGCCGGACAATTTATGGAACTGGTTCCAGACTGGTGGCTCATAGCACTATTAATCACTGTTCTACTTCTGTAAGCTAAAAGCAGAATTCCATGCTACTTGAGATACTAGGCTTTTTTTGTCTGTTTATCTCACCATGTTTTATCCACATAGCCCAATATGTGATGAAAAGGAAGGTACAATTCATCTCAGCAGCCATTTCTTATTCTTGCCCTGAGAACATTCAAAAAGTGCTTACTGTTTTAAGTATGACTGCCTGACTGACCATGAAGGGTTTTTTTTAAATGTTAAATGAGTGCCCTGGATGAGAAGTCTACATAGGAATTATTTAATTACAGTAATTACTGCTGTCACTTCTGTGGATTGCTGGAGTGCATGGCAGGAATGCTGCATCCCTGAAAATGGCTGTTGGGGAATTGCGGCTTACCATTTAATAAGGCCCATTTTGTCCTTGGAATCCTTGGTGGAAGGTGGTCTTCTGTCCCTCTGGCAGCCATGTTCAGGGGTGCACTTCTTTCTTCTGTACTGACTGCTATCTGCCATTTCAATTGAGTTTCATTAAAAGGCCGGCATTCTTGAAAGATTGATGGGGCAAAGTGACAATGATATAGTGAAAAAAGGGTATACAAGGTAAAGACTGTCAAAGAAATAAGAAAGAGAATATAGAAGAGCAAGTAACTATGAGCAGTCGGAAGGAAGTGTAATGTAGCATGACTGAGCGATGCGAGAGGAGAAGAATGGTAGAATGGAAGAATGAAGAAAAATGAGAATTACACTAATTGATTGTAGATATTTAATATATACAAGCAATCAATATATGTATACATACGGAATATATAATGTTTGGTTTTAATGTTTTATGGAGAAACACAAATAAAAAAAAAAGAAAGAAAGATTGATGGGGCAAATGAAAAAGGCTGCAATTCTGAAAAGGTGATAGTGGGCGAATGCCCACTCCCTCTGAAGAATACGTGGGACAACACACTCCTAGCAGGGGTCAGTGTACCTTTGCCTGCCAGTAGCCATTTTTAGGGGTGCGCTTTTTCTTGGCTTTCATGCAAATCAGTAGATATCTGTATATTTGTTTTTCAAATTAGCATTCAAACTTAATTTAAATGCTATTGGATGCATATGAGTTTATGGTAAATTTTCTTTACCATCAGTTTAAAAATTCATAAAAGTAACTAAATAAGGGTGATAAACTGACTGGAAAGGTAATAGTGAAAGTACTAGTACTGAATGGCAATAGGTTACCTCCCTGAAATATCATTGCATATATAGGTACAGAAGAATAGCACTGCTATCTGCACCTTTCCAAGAATATGTACCTGTCCATTCTCCCCCCCACCCACCAAAAGTTGGGCTTTCTGTGATTTGAGAAATGATGAAAGAACCACGGAGAGAACGAAGGAGGACAATGAAAGGATGACTTTATTTTATCTAATAAGTGATTAAGTGAAGCAGGTAGTTTGGCACTAAGTGTCTAACATGGAAGCCCCCTGGGACATTATTGTTTGTTGAAATATATATTAGCCATGAACAATGCCTTAGTGTTGTGGTAAACAAGCCACAAGCTTAAGATTTCCCTTGGTTTTTTTTCCGGGCTGTGAGGCCGTGTTCTGGAATAGTTTCTTTCTGACATTTTGCCTGTATCTGTGGCTGGCATCCTCAGAGAATGGTTGTGTAGGTGTGTTTATATGCTGTGAACCCCTGTTGGGGAGTATATGTAAATTTGTGTAATTGAATGGTTAGTTTCTGGGTATAGAAATGCAAGGCTCATTAGTGTCTGGCTAATGGTTGGTTGATAGGCCATTATCTGCTGGGAATCCCCCTGTCGCTGGGTGGAATTCTTTTGTAAATGTTGAGTTTTGATTCTATTGTATTTCAAAACTGGGAGACAGATTTTGTTTATTTTTAAGGTTTCTTCTTTCCTGTTGAAGTTGTCCAGGTGTTTGTGGATTTCAATAGCTTCTCTGTGCATTCTGACACGATGGTGGTTGGCCTAGTCTAGAATTTCTGTGTTTTCAAATAGCATTTTGTGTTCAGGTTGGTTTATAATATGTTCTGCTACTACTGATTTTTCTGGCTGGCCCAGTCCGCAGTGTCTCTCATGTTCCTTGATTCGTGTTTGCACACTGCGTTTAGGGGTCCCTATGTAAACTTGTCCACAGCTGCATGGTATGTGGTAAACTCCTGCAGCTGTGAGAGAGTCTCTTTTGTCCTTTGCTGAGTGTAGCATTTTTTGAATTTTTTTGGTTGGTCTATAGATTGTTTCGAGGTTGTGTTTCCTCATCAGTTTCCCTGTTATGTCCTTGGATGTATGGTAAAAATACTTTCCCTTTGGGTGGCTGTTTTTCTTCTTCATTCCTGTGGGTTTTTTCTGGGTCTGGCTGCTCTTGTGATGTCTGTTCTGGAGTAGCCATTAGCCTGTAGGGCCCAGTTTAGGTGCCTCAGTTCATCCTCCAGGTAGTGAGGTTCGTAGATGCTTTTTACATGGTCTACCAAAGTTTTTATTGTGCTTCTTTTTTGTCCTGGGTGATGATTGGAGTTCTTGTGTAGGTATCTGTCCATGTGTGTGGGTTTTCTGTATACCTAACCCTAACCCTAACCCTAACCATTGGTTTGGTTTGCGGATAACTAGAACATCCAAGAATAGCAGTGTTCCTTCCTTCTTTTTTTCCATTGTGAATTGGATATTTGGGTGGATGTTGTTCAGGGGGTTCAGGAATGAGACCAAATCTTCTTCTCTGTGGTTCCAAATGGTGAAAGTGTCATCCACATATCGGAACCATGTTGTGGGCTTTTTTGGTGCTGTTTCCAGGGCTTGCTTTTCAAAATGTTCCATGTAAAAGTTTGCTATCACTGGGCCCAGGGGGCTGCCCATGACTACCCCATCTATCTGTTAGTAGAATTCATTATGCCACTGGAAGTAGCTTGTGGTGAGGCAGTGTTTGAACAAGGCTGTGATGTCCTCAGGAAATATTTGTTGTATGAGTGCCATGGTGTCCATTATGGGGACTTTGGTGAACAAGGAGACAACATCAAAACTGATCAGTCAGTCTCCAGGTTTCAGTTCGATGTTGTTGATTTTTTCTATGAAGTGAGTTGAGTCTTTGAGGTAGTGAGGGGTTTGTCCTATGTGGGTTTGTAATTGTGTGGCCAGAAACTTGTACTCCCCAACAGGGGTTCACAGCATATAAACTCCACACACACACACACACACACAACCATTCTCCGAGGATGCCAGCCACAGATGCAGGCAAAACGTCAGAAAGAAACTATTCCAGAACACAGCCTCACAGCCTGGAAAAAAACCAAGGGAAATCTATGGATGCCGGCTGTGAAAGCCTTCGACTTCACAAGCCACAGGCTGTATTTGCATTCTGTGATGTGTGAAAGCAGGCTGACTTAGTTTATGATATGTCAATATTTTAAATAAAAGGTTAATTATTGTATTAATACTAATTGGTCCTTCAATTTTTATATTTCTAGATTAAATACAGATGTAGATTTATGCCAAAGTCTGAGAAAATTGTTGGCTGATAAAGATGTTATGGATTCCCTTGATCCAGAAACAAGGTACACGTGATTAATTTTGTTCTGGTAGGACACAGGTGAGAGCCAGTGTGGTGTAGTGGTTTGACCATTGGACTATGACTCTGGAGACCAGGATTCAAATTTCTGCTCAACCATGGAATGGAAATTCTTTGGTTGACCTTGGCAGGTCACATTCTCTCAGGCTCAGATGAAGACAAAAGGCAACCCTCCCTTAACAAGTCTTGCCAAGAAACCCAGTGATAGGGTCATCTTAAGGTCACCATCAAGTTGGAAACAGCTTGAAGACACACAACAACAACAAGGACAAGGGTAGGAAATGTGCAGTTCTTCAGATATCATTGGACTGCAACTCCCAGCATTCTTCATCATTGGCTAGGGCTTCTGGGAGTTTCAGTCCAACATCATTTGGATGGCCACATTTCTGCCTCTGCAGTAGCGAGGCCCTTCTAATGCTCAGAATGTTGGCTGTTTGATAGATCAGCTGTTACGACAATAACAGATTATTCAGAAATTGTGAAACCATTTTCAGAGTACAGACAGCCCTCCATATCCACAGATTCTACATCCACAGATTCAACCAACCACTGTTCTAAAATATCCCCCCCTAAAAAAATCAAAAATCAAAATTTGATTTTGCCATTTTATATAAGGGACATCATTTTACTACAACATTGTATATAATGGGACTTGAGCATCCACCGATTTTGGTATCCATGCGGGTGTGTAGGTCCTGGAACCAAATCTCAGGGATCCACTGTACATAATATTTTTAAATCTGTGAGTTCTTATGAAGAATATTTTTACAGATGGATTAAAATAAGATGATAGCCCATATTTGCAAGTGTTGTGACATGCCTTGCAATAGAACCCTACTATATCCAACTTTCTGCTTTGATAGATGTTCCATACTTCCAGCTACATTACGCAGCTCACTCTCACTCTCAGACCTTAACCCATTTCCTGAAATCAAAAGGATCTTTGCAAATTTCTGTGCCTACATCCTGTTTGGCAGGCTTGACATACATAACTCCCTAGTTATCCTGGTCTACTTAAACTCCCTTTGACTTCTTTTCTGTTTAAGGGCATGCTTTGAAATCTGGTTTCTGTTCTCATTTTATGATACATCCTCATGTTTCCTGCCTCCCTTGCTAGTTGCCATAGCTGACTGAGATTTATGGTTTGGTACAAAGTTTGTGAGCAAAGCATGATAATATCTATGTATGATTAAAAGATAAGAAACTCTGTAAGAATTTGCTTTCTTTCTGAACATTATCATTGCCTGCACCTAGTTTCATAAGAAATATATTTCATTACATGAAAGTATTAGTTGCAGCAGTAAATTTTATATGATTTATTTCATGGTTAAGGTTTCATCCTATGCCTAATAACTTGTGAGGAAGTGTAGCTTATTTCTAAATATAAATGCATAGAATTGGAGAGAAAATGGCATAGTTTTATAAATGACCTTCTTTCAGACTGTCTATATTCATCCCTCACATCAAACTGAAACTGGTGGCTTTAAGTTGCTAATTTATGAGCCTGTTTATGAGAAGGACAAATAGGCTGCATTCTTGTACTAAGTTAAATGGAAGGAAGACCATTGAACTCAATGTCACTTACATTTGAGGAGATATGCATAGGACTGCATCGATAATATCTTAAATTGACATACTGGTTGAGTCTTCCTTATCTGAAATGCTTAAGACCAGAGGTATTTTGGATTTTAGAATATTCTGGAATACTTGCATAAACATGAGATATCCTTGAGAGAAGACCCAAGTCTAAAATAACGAAATTCATTTATGTTTCATATACACATAGCCTGAAGGTAATTTTATACACAGTATTTTTAAATAATTTTGTACATGAAACAAAGCTTGTGTACATTGAACTATCCAAAAGCACAGGTGTCACTGTCTCAGCCACCCATGTGGATGATTTTGGATTTTGGAGTATTTCGGGTTTCAGAATTCCGGATAAGGGAGATTCAACTTGTATTAGTATTTGCTCTGTAACATAATAATCTGCAAAATGTAACATATCTTCAGAAAGGATAAACAGTCATAATACTTGTCATGCAGTTATTTTCTCTGAATGAGAATTTATTCTTTTAGGCGTGTGGCAGAACTTTTCATGTTTGATTTTGAGATCAGTGGTATTCACTTGGATGAAGAAAAGGTAATTATTTCCAAAGGGGAGAAGTATTGACTAAGGCACATGAAATGTATTTAATTTAACCCTTTAACCCAACTGTATGGAGGATAGGGACCAATTTTCACCCCTCATGTCTGCCCTGTGGGTCATACCAGTGTTTTGTGTGTGTCCCACAACCAATGGCATGTCATTTTTTATTTCCATTTTGTGGAGTTCTGGAGGGGTGTTCTTGGAGGCGGGAAAGCAAAATTACTGTATTTGAATTTGGGGCCTTTGTGAGCGAAACATCAAGCAGAATTTGGCCCAGACTTTTAAAAAAATGGGATTGGGGGACTGCTTGTGACTTGGTGTCACAAAAGTGGGGTTCAGGGACCATACTTTACCCTTCCCTGCTTTGATCCAAGTAGTATCTTCTGGTTAATGATTATAATCAACATTGTACAGAAAACCTGCTCACAGTAATATGGTGTTAAGGAACTCTGTTCTGTAGAGCTCTCTCACAAAGAATTTATATCTTTATAGGATTGGTCCCAATGATTGCTGTATCAATTTGTTGCACAGATCATAACCTTCTAGCAAAGAGTTAGAAATCATATGGCCCTCCAGATGTTATTGAACTTCAGTTCCAAGCATTCTTCGTTATTGGCTGTGCTGGCTAGGGCTGCCGTGATTTTCAGTCCCAACAAAACCAGACAGGGAGGTCTGCATGGTTCCCATCCTTGTTCTAGGACATTATAAAAAAAAGGAAGGAAGGAAGGAAGTGTTAATGAAACTATATTTTAATGAAATGCCTATTTTGTGAATTTCCCATTTACAGCGCAGGAGGGCAGTAAATCTCAATGTCAGAATACTGGATTTATGTAATGAATTTCTCGTTGGATCTCATCTTCCAAACAAGATTGACAAGCATATTTTACCTGAACATATTCGCCATAATTTTGCAGTCGAAGGCAATTATGCCCAAATCAGTGGTCTCAATGCAGATAGTCCAGATGATCTGGTACGTATATGGTAAATACATTGCAAGAAGGCTGCGTAGCCTTCAGGTTTCTGGGATATCTTTTTGTTTGTTTGTTTGTTCTGTTCTTTTAAATTAGAACACTGAGATCTTCTGTCTGGAGCCAAGACCAAAATTGTGGCTCAGGCAGGCAGACAAATGCTAAGAATTCTATAACTGGGTACTTGTGCTGAGCCCAGGAATTTGTGATCAGTTCCATAATCAAGCTTACAATGCCTTTCGCACCCACATCCACTTGTGTTCCACCCCACCCCCACCCCCCGCAATTCTTTTTCAACAAGTTAATATTGGTGGGGTGAGCAGGAACTTTTTATTTGCTCTTGTCAGACAGTTAAGAATGAGACATTCTTGTCAATCTACTACAAATTGCTCAGGGATCTACTAATAAATATCAGTACTTTCAGTCTACCTCTGTATTAGGGCAGGTATGTGATTTAATTAATCAGCTTGTAAACGGTAATCCTTACTTATGAACCATTTTACAGTAAGCAGAATAAATTGTTCAGGTAGTATGACAGGATGGATGTATTGTATGTAACTTCAGGTGAGTCAGACCCAAACTACATGTATCTTGCTGCAAACCAGTGTTTCCGAACCTGCATCTTCCTCACTCAGGTATAGTGGAAAGGGTGAGAAGTCTAGCATCAATATCAGAAAGGGCATTTAAAGAAGATATGCTAAATCCCTTATATCACTTATTTCTTAGCAATGTTTTCCCTGTGGGGGTGGAATCTGTGAGGATGTGGGTGACAGGTAGGAGGAAGGCTATGCTCTTCTCATGTGTTCTTTAAATTGGACACCAGTCTCTCCTATTATATCACTGGAATGTTGCCATTGTTATCACATGTGGTTTTGGCCTCAGAATCAAAGATGCATGCTTGACCTCTATGAAGCTCCTTTCCACTACCTGCACCTGTTCTGGAGTTAATAGGCAAGTCCCAGGCAGCCTTTGTGCAGGTGACTGCTTCTTTCTGTTTATATGCTGACTACTGAACAGTAAATGTGGGTGGTGACAGCACTATGTGTCCATCTTCTGGAGTCCATGGTTCTGCTGAATAATCTCTTCACCTTATAATTTATGCTTAGGTATAGACCAGTGGTTCTTAACATGTGGTCCAGGGACCTCCAGGGGTCTACAGTGGCTTCACAGGGGTCCGGGAAGGATTGAAAGCTGCTCAGCCCACCTGCCTGCAGTGGAGTGGCCATGTGACAGGAGCCAAGGCAAAGGCTGGCTGGCTGGCTGGCTTGGCCTGCACATTGCCATTTAATCCACTTCAGCCACAAACTTTCAGAAAAAAGCAGGAGAAAAGTCTTCCCTCACTCTCCACTGCCTCTGAGGGAAGGTTTAAGGGATGATGTAATTTTATTATTGTTAAATATTGTTGTTGTTGTTTTAAATCTTGAGTTAAGTCTTGGTGGGTCGCCAGCAACAAAAAATATTTAAAGGGGGTCCCTAGTGAAGAAAAGGTTAAGAGCCACTGGTATAGGCTATTCCTTAAATGTGCAATGTTATCTTTTTAATGCTTCCCAATTGATATAGTTGATACAGTTCATGATGCAGAGAGCACTTTATAGATATGTTGTATGATTAGAGAAGAAATCTTTTCACTGTGCTTTTTCTTCCCTTACAACAAAGTGGTAATCACTTTATAACATAAACTTTGTTTTATTAGTTTCCTATTATTTACCCATTCATTATTTTTCACTTCAATTAACGTTAGGTACGTGAAATAGCCTACAAGATTTTTCTTTACCCAAATGTTCAGCAACTGAATTGTTTAGAGGAATTGCTAACCAGCAGAAATCTTCTGGCTCAGTTAGTTGGTTATGATACTTTTGCTCATCGGGCTCTTCAAGGAACAATGGCACAAACTCCAGGTAATACCAATTTACATAAAAGGAAGAGACAATGTAAAATATTCAGGGGACCAAGGCTACATACAGGCTGTGCAGATTGCTGTATGTGATCAGTAATTTTTGCTACAGTGAAATTTCTCTTAGTGCCACTTCAGCACTAATTCATGCAATATTCAACATTTTAAGTAAATTACATCCTTATACTAAACATACTAAATGGAAACAAGTCTTATGCAATCATTATGTTCACGTGAAATAATTATGTATGTTTGTGTGGTCCTGCATGGTAGGGGGTTGGACTGGATGGCCATTGTGGTCTCTTCAAACTCTATGATTCTATAAAGTAATTGTATTCGCTCACATTCTATTAACTGTTATGTTTGGTTGTTCTTGAAATTGTTTATCTTTAATTATTAATAATCAAAATTGTCCTGTTCAGCGCTTGCAAGTTATTTTAAAATTTCAGTTAACAGTCTCTTCTAAAACTCTATTAAGTTCTGTACTGGAATATAAAAACTTACCAGTTTGTTTGTTTGTTTGTTTGTTTATACCCCGCTCTTCAGCCACAAGGCTATCAGAGTGGCTTACAAATTGTTTAAGAAATAGCAGTTTACACATCTACACTGCATTAAGCAGTTTCCAATGTGTGTTAGCTAATTGCCCCCACAACCCGGGAACTACAAGCCGGGTAGTTCCAAGATCTTTAAAAAAAGAAATCTTGCAGTAGCCAGGAAAGAATCCCTAGCTCTTCCATCCTTGACCACTGTAGTGTGTGTGGTTAAAATGACCTTTCCTTACTGAAAGACTGAGAAGAACACAGGAATATGCATATTTTAAACTTTTAATTTTGCTTATAAATTATTTTATAATAAAAAACAGATTATTGCTTCATTCAGTCTGTTTAGAATTATGGCCTTCTGAATTATAATTTGTTCAGTACTAAATTAGTTTATTTTAGATGAAGTTTACAGTTGTGTTTTTGTTTTTTCTTAAGTGTTCTGTTTACCTAGTTACCAATAATTTTTTTCTTACGTTCTGTTTTTTTTTTAAAGAAAGAGTAATGCAGTTTCTTGTAAAGCTTGCAGATAAATTATTCAATCGGTGAGTCTCTTTCTTTATTTGATCTTACTAAATAGGATAACAGATATACCCTGCTTCAAGGCAAGAACTTTTAATATAGAAAAAGGACCTTGAAAATTTTTGCCTGTAAATTTTGATAAAAAGAGGTATACCATAGTTTTGTGAAGAGGTAAATGTAATCGACTACAGTTTAAGATCAGAATTGTGCCAGTTGTCTTAATTTCCAGTGATGGGAAAAAGAAAGGCCCCAGTTGATTTCTCAGTATTGCTTAGTGTTCCCTTACTTAGAAAGACTTGAAAAGAACAATGAAGACAAAATAGTTCATCTGGTTCATTTTCTTCCTTTTTTTTTTTTGCTAGAGTTATGTTTATAATTGTATTTAGACAAATATTTGTCTATTAAAATTATGTGCATATTTTGGAAAACGCTTTAACAAAGTTAATGGTTGAATTGCTTTGTAGAACCCAAAAGGATTTTGAAATGATGGAGGGCATGAAAATGAAACTAAATCCTATCAAATCAGTAAGTTATATTATGCATTGGTTTTTTTCTCAGAATATGAATGACTTGAACACTAGTTTGAGAAAATAACATCTGTAATGTCAGTGATCTGTTGATGTAATCTAACCTTACCCTTTCTTTTGGCTTCCTGTTATAGCAGAGTTGGGTTTCAAGGCTCTGTTCTCTAAAGGAATCATGTGCTGAAAGGACAATATTGGTTTAAACACAGTGATTTATGTAGTAGCCAAACCATAAGATGGAAAATGTAATGTAATCCGTTGAGTATGTTAAACATTATGTTCAATTAGTTTATGCAGACTTGAAAAGGCAGAGGTCAGATTTGAAAAATCACACACATTCAACTTAAAAATTGGCAAACTCCATTGCTTTTGCTCACAAGCCATGGCTTTTCCAATCACTGTGTTTTTGCACGACTGCTCTGATAGATCTGCCTCACTCTCACTCTGGCTTTTCTTCGCAAACGAAGATTCAGGAAGGACACATCCCGCGCTTTCTGCAAGCGTGCTGATGACTAAAAAGGCCAATCTGAGATAAACAAGTCCGGTTGCAAAAAGCACAGCAGAAGGTCTCCTTGGGTGATGTTTTTGGGTTGTGATTCTTTCTGCGTTGTTGTTTCTCTTCAAGACTTGTTCGGCGTGAGTTCTCAAATAAGGCTGCAGCATTGCCATGCTATATAATTTATGACACCAAATGCCTGCAAATAAAATTTACAAATGAATGCAAATGGAAATCTTAAAGTTTTAATGTCATGTGATTAAATTTTATTTAAACCTTCAACGTGTCTGTTCTGATCGGTTTGCAGACATAATAGTAGTTTATGACTGACAGTAGTTTATTAGCCCCTTGGAGTCTGAAGTTGTAGGTCACTTACAGTAGCTGTGGGCCTGATGTGGAGCCAGAGCTTGAAGATTCTACTGTACATGTTATACAGAAGGTCCTTGTTTCATACATGACCTGACCATTATACTGTAGGAGCATGACACTGCCTGAACACTGTTATTCCCTTTCCATGAAAAAGGCTCATGGGCATGAACATATATAGTCCTTATTTTTATTTTATTTATCTATTTATTTATTTAAATAAATAAATAGCCCTTGATAGCATACTTGAACAAGGTTGCAGCTCAGACCACAACATTTCTAGTTCAAGCTCCAGATCTCCTAACACAGTGCTTCTGAAAGACAGTGATGTATGTTGCTCACTCAAGTTAGGCTAAACAACTCGTAGTGAGATTGAATAGTATTGTAACCCTTCTAAAAGGATATTAAGTTTTGAACTTGGACATGTTTCAATAGAAAGAATTTTGCAGTTATTGTATGGGAGGTAGTTGGAGAATCTGCCTGCTTCTTATCTTGCCATCCAGACTTGACACATAGAAGTTAGTAGATTGGAGAGAGCTTTTTCAGTCACTGTTGGAGATTACAATAGGACACAGAGAAGTAGCTGGTGACTTTATGCTCCTTTTCACTTGCCCTTTAGCATTTGTTTATGTTTTTATTAGTTCTGAATAATGTGTACATGTATTAAATCTCTGCTTTTCTTTCTGAACTGCACAGAGGCAGGAATCAATTCATTTGTGAATGTGGCTTCTGTATATAGCTTTCCTCCGGCAGAGAAAAGTAGGCATAAGTAGATAAAAAGTAGTATAAAAGTAGATAAAAGGAGGGCATTTGTACCCTACAGAGTAGATGCATGACACATTCCACTTGTATTTAGATATCCATACAGACTATAAGACTTCAATAAAAACTGGCTCATAGAAGTTTGTTCTAGCTTCCAAGTTGAGGTTGTCTTAGTTCGGACACATCATGAGAAGAAATGACTTGCTAGAAAAAGTCAGTAATGCTAGAAAAGGTGGAAGGAAAAAGAAAGTGAGGAAGACTGCAAACTAGGTGGTTAGACTCAATCAAGGAGGCCACAGTCCTGAACCTGCATTACCTGAGCAGGATGGTTGAGGACAGGGGGTCTTGGAGATGTCTGTTCCATAGAGTTGCCATGCATTGAAGCTGACTCAAAGGCAGTTAACAACAACAACAACAACAACTGGCTCATAGCAGTTTGTTCTAAACCACTACAGAGACTGTAATTCAGAATTAACATCTTGAATTGTGCTTATAGTATTATGGGTAGCCCTTGCCAATATTGGAACACAATAAGTTCCCAGTTACCTTTTAGTAGATCAATCAGTGTGTCTGAGTACAGTGGGTGGTAACACAATTTAGGATAGAGGTGGGCAGCTTTTGACCCACTCACAGCCCTAGACAAACAAAAAGAGTTAAGATATAAATATGTATGTATACATATATATGTAAAAGTATATAAGTAATGAATTGAATCACTAAGATAAGCAGTTAACACAACACAGTCCACATTATAAATGGCAGCATGGCAGAAGGTCTATAGAACATAAATCATTTGTTGGAGGAAAAATATTTCCTCCAAACCGAAGGCTGAAGAGTCATGGTTATTTTGCATAGATCTGTATTTTGGTCTTGGTAAGCTGATACTTTGTGAATATGTATACAGTACTTTGAATATTATTATGATAATACAGGTTTTTTTACCAACACTTTGTCCTTATGTTTGGAGGAAATATTGGACCATGTAAGATTCATGTTGGCCACAGATGAATACTGCTAGTCAAAACACTTCTGTTTACATATGGAATCGGATGAGACCCTGGGCCATCTTTTTCCCCACTTCAACAAATGATTTATGTTCTATGGACATTCTTCCAAACTGCTATTTATAATGTGCACTGTGTAGTGTTAATTTGAATAACTGATTATTTGCTATATACGTTTACATATATACGTGTATATTTTATATTTATATCCTAACTCTTTTTGTTTGTCTTTTGTTAATTCAGTGAGTTAGGTTTTTATTCTTTTCTTTTCTCCTGTTTCCACTCACAGTCATAGCCAGCATAGCTAGTGATGGTTTGTGATAAGCCTTCCCAGCCTAATAAAGCATTCTCAGTTATGGAACACCCACAGAAAGCTACTCTGTTAACATCTTTCTCCATCTGTGGTTGGCAGGTGAAAACAGTCCTTTTCCACTCAGTGTTGCTGAACATTGGGATATTTGTTTATTTAACTAGATTATTGTTTCCTTGCTTTAGGTATGTTTTCATATTTTTGGCTTGTGTCATGAATGTAAACAATAATAATAAGGGCAATAAAGTGGTATCTAGTCAAAACATTTACCTAGTCAAAGGTTTCACTTGTCACTTGCCTTCATATATACAGTGTATTGGTGGTGTTAGCGAGTAGCAAGGTTATAAGACCAATACTGTATGTAAACAAGAGTGATAATAGTCATTATAGAAATGCTTCTGTGGAGAAATAGGTGTGTATTTGACTTTTGTCACTTGATTTCTGTCAGACACTAAAAATCTTGGATTCTTTCATTCAGAAACTGATGCCCTGGGATCATCCATACTATAGTGGTGTCCTACGTGCTGAGAGGTAAGTGTTTCAGCATTGTCTTTGAACTGGAGCTTATACCTCTTTATGTGTATTCGAATATTATATTTCTGGGTTTTCAATCATTAAGAGTCTTAAAGGATTTATATAAGCTTCTGCAGCAAATCATTTTTCTGTTTTCCCTCATATTATGTTGTGCGTCTCTTTGGGCTTTCATCAGAACCTCACAGGGCTCCACAAGCTTTTCACATATATATTCTCTTCTTGTGTTCTTACTGAAGCTCTGTCAAGAGTTATAACCGTAGTAGGTGTATAACTGCTACTTCTCCTTTCCACCACCTCCTCCTCCTTTCCACCTCAATCCAGGGAGGCTGTCTTGATTCTAAAGTGGTGCTTGTCATTGGTAGTGGACTGGACAAGGGCAAAAAAATTGAAACTTAACGCAGATGAGACAGAGATGCTCCTGATCAGTTGAAAGTTAGATCAGGGAATGGAGATTCAGCCTTTGTTAGATGGGGTTACACTCCCCCTGAATGTGTAGGTTTGCAGTTTGGGTGTACTCTTAGACTCAGCTTTGAACCTGGAGTCTCAGGTTTCTGCAGTGGCCAGGAATGCTCTTGCACATTTAAAGCTTGTGAGCCAGCTGCGCCCATTCCGTGAGATATGGGATTTGGCCATGGCTACATTTTTATTTATTTATTTATTAGTTATTTATACCCCGCTCTTCAGCCACATGTCTTAGTTACATCCTTTTTGGACTACTGTAACACTCTGTATGTGGGGTTGTCTTTGAAGAGTGTTTGGAAACTTCAGCTAGTTCAAATTGCTGCAGCCAGAGTGTTAACTGGGACAGTTTACAGGGACCATAGTAATCCTCTGTTACAATAGCTCCACTGGCTGCCAGTGAAAAGCTGTGGGTGTAACCCCACTTCCAAGGCACCCCACTTCTAGAATGTTAGCATTGCCCTGCACCCCATTTTTACAGGCCTGAGAGGCTGGCCAAGCTTGGTTCATTACTGTGGCCTTTTACAAGGGTAAAAGACAGAAGGTAATTTTTGGTTTTTCCCTGGAATGGGATGGGGCATGGGGCTGTGAAGGGCCAAAAGAAGACACATTCCACATCAATAGGAAGGTAATGGATGGAGAAACCCTTTTGTATTTGCTGATTGTGAAATTTCCTCTCCTCAGCTCCCAGCCTTAAAGAAGTGGCTCAAAGCTGTTAAAATCCAATCACAGGACATTAAGCATCTTCCTCACCTTTTGTTTAGCATCTTCCTCACCTTTTGTCAAGACCATTGTGCAATCCATGAAGGCTCGCAGAATTCATTGTTTCAACCCATGAAGCAACCAATCCCCTCAGGTGTATTTGGAGGTATAAAAGACCCCCCAAAATATGCCTCATTGTGCACAGTCAGTAACAGGGGGAAGCTCTGTTGCTCTGTGTTAGCCAACCCAGCGCACAGTTAGTAATACGGGGAAACTCTGTTACTCTGTGTTAGCCACATCCAGTTTCCTCCATCCACTCTGCCAGACTGACTACAGGACAGGTTGTATTATGTTCCCCAGCAAAACCCTCTTGCATCCCTCTATCCCAAGTTTTCCTACTGTTTCTTTCTATAGCCTTGAGTGAATGCTGCTTCTGGGTGAATGTGTGTGTGTTTGGTGTTATTTTTGAAGTCCTTAATAAAAAACCATACTTAATTTTAAATGTGTACGTATTCCATCCAGACTAGTACTTGTATAATTGGTTTAAAAGATTCCCTGGTTACCCCCTCTTGCATAGCTAAAGTAGAGTTGCTGCTAATTTCCCCAATATATTAGAAACTCGATATTTTCTTGGAATTTTCCAAGGAGCATTTTGGGTAACATGGGTCTAAATAAGAGAGCTGCTTCATTGCATGAAGCATCTCCATATGAACCAGAACTTTGTTTTTCTAGGGTTCTGGCTCATATAAATTGGTTCTACAAATGTGTTCTCTATCCACAGAATTATGTTTCAAAGAGTTGGGTTTTTTTTTAAGCAAAATGAATATTGCTTAAAAATAATGACTGCTAATCCAGCTTGAAACCTCCTTTGGAAGTCTCTTTGACATTGCTGCAGGGCTGGGAAGAAAATTCATTTGTTATTCATTTCTCAGCTGAGAAAAGGTTCCAGACATTCAAGAAAGCTCACTTTCTTGAGCTTACAGGCAGCTGTGAGGCTCCTGTGAGATTCTTTGCACTTCAGGTGGTATTTTGTCTGTACATGTTGTCTTTCTGTGTAGAAACATGTTTTCTGCATAGAAGAAAATGTGCATGTTTGTACTAGAAACAGTATTTCTGAAAAGGAAACATTTTTCTACACAGGAAAGCCATATGTTATATCTGCTCAGAAGAACCATGTGTCTTTCTTCACTGAAACACCATGTGTATTTCTGCACAGAAAATGTGTTTCTTCATAGATAAGCAAGCTTAAATTGGTACAGACAAATCTTCATTCTCTCATCCAGCATTGAAAATACCACAGGAATTATTTGTGCTGGCTTGCTGGAACAAAGACCACAAAGATGTACACCCCTGCATTGCTCTGACAGTACTTCTTTAAGCTCCCTCTATCTACAGTCACTAAATTAATGTAACAGTTTTAGTTTGAGTGTTACCAGCACTTCGGTTATTATACAAATCCTGAATACCTTTTTAATTGTAAAACGTTGTTATTATTGTCTGTGACTTGAGATAGGATGAAATTAAAAACCAACAACATTGATTTAATGTCTTTGGCCCTGATTTTGCTGATTTTTTTTTTTATTAAATGCTTTTTATTCATATGAAAACCAAAAATATATATTAAAAAGATTACACATTGTTAAGTTGACAGATGAAAAACAAAACATATTAATTCCCATTTATAATATATCAATATTATTCCCATACTCAATTTCCCATACATACTTAATAACCATACATTCTTCTTTCCTCTTCATTCTTACTGCTTTGTATACTTCCCATTAAGTTTTCGCATCTCATTTTTAAATTGTTATTCTAGTGTCCTAACTAACCTACCTAGATAAATTCTTACAACAACTATTAATGAAATCCAGATGGAACAGATATAATCATAATTTTATACTGACATTT
The DNA here is from genome assembly GCA_030847615.1 of Gambelia wislizenii. Taxonomy (NCBI): domain Eukaryota; kingdom Metazoa; phylum Chordata; class Lepidosauria; order Squamata; family Crotaphytidae; genus Gambelia; species Gambelia wislizenii. Next base: position 341,467,120 of record JAUMIR010000003.1, read on the forward strand.
TTAATGCTTAATGTCAATTATCATTAACATTAAGCCAGTGTGGTGTAATGGTTTGAGTGTTGGACTAGGACTCTCAAGACCAGAGTTCAAATCTCCACTCAGCCATGGAAACCCACTGGGTGACCTTGGGCAAGTCATATTGTCCCAGCCTCAGAGGAAGACAAAGACAACTCTCCCCCCGCCCCCATCCCCAAACAGATCTTGCCAAGAAAACCCTGTGATAGGTTCGCCTTAGGGTCACCATAAGTCAGAAATGACTTGGCACACAACAAATGTCAATAGTATGACTTCTGGCATTTTTACTTGTGCTGAAGGTATTGTTACTTGTGCTGGGCATGGGTGTCTGTTCCACATTAAGTCACTATGAAGGAACCGTTGATTCCCCTTGATGCAATTTTCAGGGGCTGTACCTGGGCAGGGGAAATAAACAGGTGAACCTTGTTGCCTGAGTGTGAGTGCTTTCTGTTTTGATCACACCCTGTAGTATTTCTAATATTTAAACACCAGAAGGAGCTCTTGCATCAATTTGCCATCTTTCTACAACCACATATTTTGCATAGCTTTGTCAATTTTTTCATTTGGAGAAATGAGCTGCCTTGTTGATTTGCTGTGAAATGGGATCAGTATCATTTGCACTGTATGCTTTAAAATATGATTTTAAAAAGCATGTTTTGTGATGTGACATGCATTTTGGCTGTATGTTTCCATCAGGCCTATCCAGATGATTTAAAATTGTGAATTTTAAACTGTGTACTGGTTGTTTTAAAAGTCTTAGGCTTACCTGTTTTTAAATTGATATGATTTTAACTGGTATGTGTTTTAAACTAACATTATGATTATATGTTAATTTGTTCTTCCCCACCTCAATCCATAGGGAGAGGTGGGTAAGAAATAAATATTATTATTATTATTATTATTATTATTATTATTATTATTAGCTGCATTGAATACAGGCAAGATGGACAAATTGCTTCACAGATTTTCTTTGGTTTTTTTCTGGGCTATCAGGCCGTGTTCTGGAATAGTTCCTTTCTGACATTCACCTGCATCTGTGGCTGGCATCTTCAGAGAATGGTTGGGTAGGAGTGTATGTGGAGTTTATATGCTGTGAATCCCTGTTGGGGAGTATATGTAAATTTGTGTAATTGAATGGTTAGTTTCTAGGTATAGAAATGCAAGGCTCGTTAGTGTCTGTTTGGCTAATGGTTGGTTGATGGGCCATTATCTGCTGGAACTCCCTTTGTCCCTGGGTGGAATTCCTTTGTAAGTGTTGAGTTTTTATTCTATTGTTCTTCAAAACTGGTAGCCAGATTTTGTTTACTTTTAAGGTTTCTTCTTTCTTGGCAGCAGACTTTACCATCTGCTTACTTGCATGCTCTCCCACAGCCACCAGTGCTTGGACATTAAACTGCTGCTGACGTAGGACTAAGAAACACTGTTTTCCTTTCACTTTCCTGCTATGGACTCTACCACGAACCCAGACAACTTCATCAGCTTTCTCGCCTGTCAAATCCTTTACTCACATTAACACACAATCTGGTTTCTCCTGGGATTGTATCAGTGGCAGCACTCCATATCTTTCCTTTGCATAGTCATCAGCTGCCGGCTGCTCCATGGTGCTCTCTCGGCTCTGTTCCTGGTTCTTACGGGCGGCAACACCGGGCATGCTGACACTTCCTGGCAAAAAAGTTGGCATTCAATTACACAAATTTACATATACTCCCCAACAGGGGTTCAAAGCATATAAACTCCACATACACTCCTACCCAACCATTCTCTGAAGATGCCAGCCCCAGATGCAGGTGAAACATCAGAAAGAAACTATTCCAGAACACGGCCTCACAACCCAGAAAAAACCCAAAGAAAATCTATGGATGCCGGCCGTGAAAGCCTTCAACTTCACAAATCACTTCACATTTTAAACATTTGAGGTAGAAATATTTTGTTGTCTGAAATTTGTTTCCACGTCTTGAGGGCATTTTTTAAAAGCAAAAAGACAGGGTTTACATTAAAAAAAAATACAGTTAAATAAATGCATGTATTTTAGTTTTTAAAAAGCACAGCAATCTGGAAAAAGAACTTGCCAACACATAGATTAAAAAATATTGATGTCTATAACACACTTCAACCACAGATAGGTAAGAAATTGTCTAATATATAAGAGAATTTAGCAGCTGGAAACACAACAACTTGATGGATCTGTGTGATACCATAACCAGTCATAGTAGCTAGAGGATTTTAGCAACCAGTGATGCAATTTTGTACATCTCACTAGAGCAGAAATCCCATTTGGACATAATGAGATTTACTCTGGAGTAAAGATACATAAGAGTGCCTCATGAGACTGCTATCCTGAGCATATTTATTTGGGAATAAGCCCTGTTGATTACACTAGGACATGCCTTGGAGCCAACATGCATAACACTAGTAAACTTGCTAGTCTTTTTCTCTTGGGTAGTCAGTTGTGCCTGAGGGAAGGGAAGAATATACCATATTTTGAATGTTGTTTTTACAGCTAAGATTGCAAATGTACATCTTAGAGCAGTGGTTTTTAACCTGTGGTTCAGAGACCCCCGGGGGTCCACAGTGTCCTCACAGGGGGTCTGTGAAGGCTTGAAGGCTGCTTGGCCCACCTCTTCCCTGCAGTGGAGTGGCCACATGAGAAGAGCCAAAGCAAAGGCTGGCTGGCTTGGTCTGTGCATTGCTATTCTATCAGCTCCAGCCACAAACTTGCAGGACATAGCAGAAGAAAAGTCTTCTCTCTCCCTCCAGTGCCTCTTAGTGAAGGTTTAATAGATGGTTTGTTGTTGTTGTTGTTGTTTTAAATCTTGAGATAAATCTTGGGGGACCATGGCAACAAAAAATATTTTAAAGGGGGTTCCTGGTAAAGAAAAGGTGAAGAGCCACTATTTTGGAGGAAGTTCCAAAAGAAAATAGTTCTTTTGCTTATTTATTCAGAGGTATGAGGCTGCAAATTTACCTGGTTCTGAAGGTGTGTGCCTAGGGCAATAGGTTTATGGTAGTCAGCACTCTTCTAACAGTTAAAACAAGAAGTCTCTCTCTCTCTTTTAATTTGAAAAATGGCTGAAACTCTTTGATAGAAAGGTGAAGGTGGGAAATGATCATATCAATAGTGGTGTATGGGAAGAATTATAGCTAGAAATATTAAATCCTTGTTTGTCTATTTGTTCAAGTAACTGTTGTGGGCATACAGTCTGAAATAATAAAGGTTTAAGAGAGCCAGAATAGGAAGTGGATATAGTGTTTGTTTTCAATTGTGAAGACCTTTATTTAAAACATCTCTTGGTAAAGAAACTCTTTGGGTGGTCTTGAATCAGTCACTTAGCCTAACCTACCGTATCTCACAGTATTGTTGTGAGCATAAATTGGGATAATCCCAATCACACTGACCTTTCCTTGTAGAAAATGTGGTGATTCTTAGTATGATAAATCAATAAGAAAACATGCTTAGGATCCAGCACATACATTTTCAGTGTAGTGTAGTGTAGTGAAGTGTGATTAACTACAAAAGATATTAACGATTAATTTCTTGACTTAACGTATTCTAGTTTTGGCTGCCTGAAACAAAATCTGAAGAAACGGAGTAATCAAATCCCAAGTTTTTGCTTTATTAGGAGTAATAAAATTATATTTTGCCCATTTAATGTTAGCGCAATACTGTGTCCTTTTTCTTACATATTGTTGCTAAGGAATAATGTGAATAATTTATAACAGCTACCATTTTGAATGCTCCTTCTTTAATGACAATGAGTAAATAAAATCTTCCATTTAATGACTATGTCTTTCAAAATGTTCAGAATAAGGAGATGAAAGTCATGGTACACAGCCACTTGTTTTCAAATGTAAAGTTTAGATGAAAGCCATTTTATATGCCTATACTGTACTTTATTTCGACAGGTGACTTGAAAGCGTGCACGCAAACACACACAAACACACACACTTTATTTATATGGAATGAAGCCATGCAGACTTCATTGTTCACAATGGCGTACTACATCTTTTGGCCTTTAGCAATGCTCTCTTCTCTGTTTTCACGTTGTTCATGAAGAAGAGTGAACAAACTTCCTTCTGCCATTTAACTTCTTGTATAAACTAGTTGGCTTGCTGCTTTGCCTATTAAAATACTGGTGAGTCAAATGCTGCTTGAATAAAGCCTTTGGATTTCCTCCCACTGTTCATAGTTTTAATATAAATGACATTTCAGATGAAATAATTCAATGTCCTCTTTCATTTATGAAGTGTATTAGTGCATATGTGGTGTTTCCTCATAATAAAAATCTTCAATTCAGCTTTAATGTGCAATGCAGAAAAAATATTCTTATGTACAATCTGATAATGTCCAGGCTTTTGCTCTACAAAGCAGATACTTGAAAAGAAACTGGTATTTGAAACATGTTACTAAATATAGTTATCAACATTAATACTGTCAACCAGCATATCATACGCTTAGAGAAGTGGCATACTGTATCCTTTGAGTTATTCTTCATCCTGGCACAATTGACTTGTTTTATAATCTGCTATAGCTTGTCTTCCTTCAACAGATTATTCCTGGTATTAGTGGCTCATCCCAATTCAAGACCAAGGACTTGACATCCTGTTTTAGAATAGACATATTAATATATATTTCCATGGCAGTAACACAGCACTCCTCTAGTATTTTGGGGATTACAGTTGCCCCTCCACATTCGCGGCTTTAACATTCGCGGTTTTGATTATTTGTGGTTTTTGGGAGCCTCCCCTCCCAAAAGTGGCAACGGGGCCTCAGAAGCCCCTGTTGCTGCCTCTGGGAGTGCGGGGGGTGGAGAGGAGCAGTGACGGGGGCCTCAGGAGCCCCCGTCGCTGCTTCTGGGAGGGCGGGGGGGGGGTTACGGGAGGGCGTGGCATGACCTATCTTTTATTTGGGGTTTTTTCACATTTGCGGGGGTCTTGCAGCCCTAATCCCTGCAAATGTGGAGGGACAACTGTATATACAGTTAGGTCAGGATGTTTACCCAAATAATTTCAAGTTACAGTTAAATAATGAATATGGGCTTAAAGTGCAGTCTCTCAGCTTTAATTTGAGGGTACTCACATCCAAATTGGTAGGAATTACAGCTCTTTAATATGTAGCCCCTTCTTTTTCAAGGGACCAAAAGTAATTGGACAAATTAACAAAATCATAAATAAAATGTTTATTTTTAATACTTTGTCAAGAATCCTTTGCAGGCAATGACTGCTTGTAGTCTGGAATGCACAGACATCACCAAACACTGGGTTGTCTCCTTTGTGATGCTTTGCCAGGCCTTTACTGCAGCTCTCTTCCCCTGTTGTTTGTTCGTGGGTCTTTCTGCCTTACGTTTTGTCTTCAGCAAGTGAAATGCATGCTCAGTTGGGTTGAGATCAGTTGATTGACTCGGCATCACAGAATATTCCACTGCCTTGCCTTAAAAAACTCCTGGGTTGCTTTCACAGTATGTTTTGGGTCATTGTCCATCTGTAAAGTTAAGCGTCATCCAATCAACGTAGCTGATTTTGGCTGAATCTGAGTAGATAATATATCCCTATACACTTCAGAATTCATCCGGCTGCTTCTGTCACATCATCAATAAACACTAGTGACCCAGTGCCATTGGAAGCCATGCATGCCCATGCCATCACACTGCCTCCACTGTGTTTTACAGATGATGTGGTATGTTTCGGATCATGAGCTTTTCCAAGCCTTCTTCATACTTTTTTCTTCCCATCATTCTGGTACAGGTTAATCTTAGTTTCATCTGTCCAAAGAATGCTGTTCCAGAACTGGGCTGGCTTTTTAAGATATTTTTTGGCAAAATCTAATCTGGCCTTTCTTTTCTTGAGGCTGATGAATGGTCTGCACCTTGTGATGAACCCTCTGTATTTGCTCTCGTGAAGTCTTCTCTCTATGGTAGACTTGGATAATAATATGTCTAACACTGGACAGTGTTCTTCACTTGGCTGGATGTTGTGAAGGGGTTTTTCTTTTCCATGGAAAGGAGCCTACGATCATCTACCAATGTTGTCATCTGTGGACATCCAGGCCTTTTGGTGTTGCAGTGCTCACCAGTGCATTCTTTTTTTCGAAGAATGTGCCAAACTGTTGATTTGGCCATTACTAATGTTCCTGCTATCTCTCGGATGGATTTTTTTTGGCATCCTAAGGATGGCTTTTTTTACTTGCATTGAGAACTCCTTTGACCACATGTTGTGGGTTCACAGCAACAGCTTCCAAATGCGAATGCCACACCTGGAATAACTCCAGACCTTTTACCTGCTTATTTGATGAAGAAATAATGAAGGGATAGCCCACACCTCTCCATGAAACAGCTTTTGAGTCAATTGTCCAATTACTTTTGGTCCTTGAAAAAGAGGGGCCTACATATTAAAGAGCTGTAATTCCCAAACACTTCCTCCAATTTGGATGTGAATACTCTTAAATTAAAGCTGAGAGACTGCACTTTAAGCCCATATTCATTATTTAACTGTTAACTTGAATTTATTTGGGTAAACAGCTGAAATAACAAAACTTGTGTCAATGTCCAGTTATTTCCAGACCTAACTAAATGATAATAGGAAGAATATTAAGCACTAAAATGTGGACTTGGACTTTCATGCCTAAACAATAAATTAATTTGATTGAAAGATAATTAAATCCAGCAGCCAGGGTAGTTTTGTTGCCTAATTTGTCATAACTATATTCTCCACACTGCTACCGTTTCCCAGTGGATTATTTTTGGATCTGACATTAACACAAGTCACTTAGGCTTTAGAGACATAATATATAATTCACTTTGAAACCCAAACCTTTGGTTCCCAACTATTGATGTAGAGGTCTGCTTTTCAGAGATTTTGAGTATTAGTACCCTTAGGCTGCAATCCAGTACTAATTTACTTGGATATTAATCCTATTCAACTCAGTGAGAATTACACATGAGTATACACCTATAGGATTGTGCTGATTAATATAGCAGAATTTTTAATTTTCATAAAAACTTGCTCCTAGGTACCTCTACTCTGTAACTGAATCTGGGGCAGAAGATTTCTTACTAACTTGATTGGAGATGTGGTCTTATTCCGTTGTTCATTTTTAAACTATTTGTAAAATTAGTTAAAATCTTTAAGATACAGATATTCTCTAGCGGCATTACTCTTGCTTGAAAAGTGTGTACCACAAGTCACTCAAAATAGCAACCCTCTCTCCTCTTCTCTTGTCTCTCTCTTTTAACTTCCACCCACACTTGTTAGATATCTGATAAATCAGTCTTGCTTGAAATTATACTTAAAACTAGAGAGCCAAATCACCAAAACAGGAGCCTGCATCTTGTTCTAACCCACTCCCATGGTAGCATCTTGAGATTTAAAAAACAAAACAAAAAACTGATGAATGTTACTGTGCTCTGATTTTACTTCTCTAAACAGACAGCAGCTATTGGAGTGAGACAAGTATAGTGGTGTTACACCATTTGATTTTATGTACTTCACTGTTTTTGGAGGTGGCCAGGCAATTTACATAATGTCTAATTTCAGCCTTGGTGTTGAATGTGAGCAAGTGCACTATTTCTAGCAATTATGGTGTTATACTGAATTCATTTATATGTATGGATTGCATACTATAACATATTTAAACCAGGTCAGTGTCATGGCCTTTTGTAACCTACAGCTTTTTCTTTTGTATGTTTTAGGTATAACATTGAACCTAGCCTATATTGTCCCTTTTTCTCACTTGGAGCATGCATGGAAGGGCTGAACATCTTGTTCAATAAACTGTTAGGAATCTCTCTTTACGCTGAACAGCCTGAGAAGGGAGAAGTGTGGTGTGAAGATGTTCGTAAACTGGTGAGAATTCCAATTCCTGAATGTCAACAAAAATTATGAGTAAACCAACTTTGCTATTATTGAACAGGGCACCTGAAGTGTCTTGGATTGCATTGTTAAAGAGACTGAATTCTACAGAAATTGAAAGGTTATTTTTAGAGGCTCCCCAGATTATTGAAAAGAGTAAGGGAACATTTATATCAGTGTCTCAGTTTGTATCTTTTTGTGTCCTATTATACTTTGACCCCACTTTCACAACCATGTTAACTGCTTTATATCTGGTACTGTAATATTAATGCCATCAGTGTGTCTGAGGAAGCAGATAGAAATCCATAAAAGCTGACACAAAAATGCTGACACAGTTAAGTCTTAAAGCTGCTGCTAGATTCCATTTCCCCCTCCCTGTTTCCTTTTTATGCTGTAACAAACTAGCATGGCTGCCTCTTTGAAAACTGCTAGGATGGAAGGCTCCAAATTGTTAAGGAAGAGAGGGTTCACTGTGAAGCATACATAATATTTTCAGTTTCAAAACATTTATACAAAAGTGTCACATTTGGAGTGTTTTCCAAATTAAAATCACATTAATATTTGTTTTATCTTTCACTTAGAATTTGCATATTTTCTTTTCAGGCAGTTGTCCATGAACAAGAAGGTTTATTAGGGTATATCTACTGTGATTTCTTTCAAAGACCAGACAAGCCTCATCAGGTAACAATTCAACAGTTCATAACTGTAAACCCATTTGTTAGTTCCAACTAGAACAAACCCATTGAATCAATGGAATTTATGGAACTGTTGATTTGCCAGCTTTTCATTTCAGTGGGTTTACTCTGGTTGGGATTAACAATTAGGGATGGAAAGGAATGTTGTTGGATACAGCAGTGTTGATGTAGTTAGCATTTTCACATCTCCTGAGAGTAACTGGAAGAAGAAACGTATCTTGCCTCAAGAATTTGTATATTTGTGAGGTTTATGGGGTATTTTAGAGAAATAAATGGTGCACTGTTTTAAAATATGAATGCTGAAACACACTTCATTCTATGAGATGAATGTGTTAAATTAGGTAAAATGTATTTAAAAAATACACATATTAGGGAGAATGTAACAAAACTGTACAAACTGCAGTGCAGGGAGAAAAATAAAAGTCTTGTATTCTGATATAAAAGAAGGGTGGAAAAGAAAGACAGGGGGATTTGAAGAAATACAATGTAATTTGGGCAGAGAGTTATACATCCTTACTAACAATTGGGTTTAGGTCATAGAGGCATTGAAACTCCTCCTGCTCCATAATAACTACTTTGAGAAGTTATTTATGTATATAAATCAGTCCAGGAACACTGCACTTAAGTAAACACTCTGAATATTACCAACATTAAATGAAATCCAGGAATTATTTTTTGAATTATTTTAATAGAGCAGCATTATAAAATACTAAATACTATAAGTTAACTAAGCAGAAATTTAGATACCAACGTGATGGAAGCTACTTAATATCAGAATAGTTCCTCTTCATCCTTGCTATTTCTGCTACGTATGAAATAAATACCGTCAGATCCCCATATCCACATGGGTTTGGTTCCTGGACTTACCACAGATACTGGAAATGCAGATACCAGCAAACTTTATTGAAATAATGGGACTTCTGGTTTCAAATACCATAGAGTTGCCTTGGAGGACCTAGAAAATGTCTAGAGAGGACATCTCTAAGTATTTTATAGGAAGACTCTATGGTAGTTGTGCTGTTTTGTGTCCCACGGATAATTGAAACCATGGATACTGGTTCCGCGGATACAGGGGTCTGACTGTACTCAAGAAGTGCTTTCTGTGCCATGTAGAATCAAAGAGCTACAAGAGAGCACAAGGGCCATCCAGTCCAACCCCTTGCCATGCAAGAATTCACAATCAGAGCACTGCCGACAAAGTCCTCAGGCATCCAGAATGTTAGCAGGATCAGTTTCTAAATTTCACCAAATGAAGTTGATGTTATAAGTTAATTGTTAAATATTTGGCATGGCCATAATCCATGTAAAGACAAAACAGCCAATAGTTTTGTTGGAAGGACTGCTTTAGATGTACAGTTCCTGTTTTTCTGTAACCTAAAATGATGTTGCACCACCAGAAGTATTTTGTTCAGTTCCATTACATGCAGATGCTGAGTAAGGCAGATGCTGTGTAAATAAATATACATAAGACTGTGCCTTAGTTTTGACCCTGACATCCGTTAATAGAAGAAGTTCAGTGAAGGGAGTTGTCCATCTCCTTCTCCTTCCTTTTGTAGCCCTCATATCCCTCTCCTAAAGATCTGGCTCTATCAGGAAGAGGTCCAGGGAGCATTTGGGGCGTGTGGCATTACTCAAATTTTCAAAGAAGGCATTCCATGGCATGGCATCTTGCATTTTTTTTCTTCCTTTCTCTTTTAAAATGAATACAAAGCTTGAGCTGGTATTTGAATTTTAAATGTAGAATTGTGCCCTGAGAACGTGCACCAAATTTCATTCTGGCACACCAGTGTTAAAAAAAAAATAGAGCAACAAACTTGCAAACAGACTGCCAAACAGCCAAGTTAAACTAAAGGCTTCAGTTCAGTCACCCAAATATAGAAAACTACATTCAGCATCTGTTCTGGTACAGTGCAATAGCTCAGTTTCAGATAATTCTGTAATTGTAAGCAGACTCTGTAACTGAAACTCTGCTAGTGCTTTAAAATGATAGCGATATGGTAAAGCCTTGGGTTCCCCCCCCCTGACTTTTTTTCTTTTTACAAAAATAGGATTGTCACTTTACTATACGTGGAGGCAGACTAAGAGAAAATGGAGAGTACCAAATTCCTGTTGTTGTCCTTATGCTAAGTTTGCCCCATTCCACTAGCAGTTCGCCAACATTGCTAACTCCTGGAATGATGGAGAATCTTTTCCATGAAATGGGTCATGCTATGCATTCTATGCTGGGAAGAACTCGATACCAACATGTGACTGGTAAGCAGTCAATGTACTGGTTAAAAGTCTGATAAGTGCTTTGGTTTTTTTTTTTTTAAGTAAGTATTTTGTTTTAGTATACAGCTTATCTGGTTGTGCTGCAACTTCAGTGATCAGGCTTATTTCTTACAGGTCTTTAAAACAAATTACTTGTTATTTCAAAATATTTTCTACATTATCTTACTTTATTATTAATTATATAATAGTAATTCTCTCTCTCTCTCTCTCTCTCTCTGACTTTTCTTCGCAAACGAAGATTCAGGAAGGACTCATCCCGCGCTTTCTGCAAGCGTGCTGATGATTAAAAAGGCCAATCCGAGATAAACAAGTCTGGTTGCAGAAAGCACAGCAGAAGGTCTCCTTGGGTGATGTTTGCGGGTTGTGATTCTTTATGCGTTGTCGTTTCTCTTCAAGACTTGTTCAGTGTGAGTTCTCAAATAAGGCTGCAGCATTGTGAATAGTGCGCCTCCATGCCTTCCGATGTGAGGCCAGGGCAGACCATTGTTGGTGATCAATTTGGTCGAGCCTGAGATGTTGTTTCAGGGAGTCCTTGTATCACTTTTTTGGAGTGCCCCTCTTATGCTGACCAATGTGATCCTTATTAATATGCCAACTTCCCACAAATTTCAGTAATGCAGTGTACAGCTGAAATAAAAGCAATAATACATGAAAACAATGACACTGTATTGAAGTATAAAATACCATTAGAATCATAGTTTAGAAGGTCAAATTAAGGAATTTAATTTCTTTTCTTAAAAAAACCAAAACAGTGTGGGGCCAAGGAGAGCTCTCCACAATTTGAGCACCATGCAGTAAAAAGTCTTCTCTTGTGTGTACATCAACAGGCCTCTGCTAGAAGACGTGTCCTTAAAGGGGCCTCTGCTGCAGATCTTAACTGGACAGATTTATAATGAGACAGGCAGCCCCAAAGATAGCCTTTAAGGATTTAAAGGTTAAAACAAACATGCTCTGTTGAGCCCAGAAACCAATTAGCATATACCCTGACCTTACACTGATATGGTCATACCACCATATACTATGTAGCTGCTGCCTAGCTGCTACATTACAAACCAGCTGAAGCATCCAGATGCTCTTCAAGAGTAGACCTACATGTTGAAATTGTGGTAATTGCAATAGTCTTATCTGGAATGTAACCAAATAATTGCTGTTGCCAGGTCAGGAATGGCCACAGCTGCTTCACTAGTTGTGCAAATTCACCCCTACTACTACTTAAAATGCAAGGACAGTGTAGGATCAAGGAGCATTCCCAAGATGCAGTTCTGACCTTTCAGGGGTTGCAAGTCTTTCCAGAAAAGGTTGAACGCAAGTCTTTCAGTCAGACTTTCTGCAGTGTGACAGCTTCTCCATCTTGTCTGTATCTAATCTTAGTTTGTTCACCTGTAATCATCTTGTAATGAATTTTCAGCCAATTGTTGGGAATCTATTTACATCCCCGAAAAGGACAAGGAAAGGACAAGGACAAGTGTCCCGAAAAGGACAAGGACAAGTGTTTGGGAAAAACACCCAAAAGAGGTTGGAACCCAAGAAACAAAAAGAGTAGCACTTTTGATAATGATTCCACTCTCCATTTTCCCTGCTACACGAGGACCTCCTTACCCGCTGGGGATTGGTTCTGGGGGGCCTGTAGATACCGAAAACTGTGGATAATAGTGAATACAATTGAAAATAATGGGACTTCCATTTTAAAATACCATAGAGTTGCCTTGGAGGACCTAGAAAATGGCTAGAGAGGATACATTTTCTAGGAGAACTCTATGGTAGGTGTGCTGTTTTGTGTCTCATGGATAATTGAATCAGTGGATAATGAATCAGTGGATACGGGGGTCCTACTGTACACATCTTTTCCCTTCTTCCATTTCTTCCTTCAAAGGGAACGTAAAAGTGAAGGATGGCAGCTACTTAAGAAAGAGGTATTCATGCCACAATTTCTCCCACCCTTCCAGCAAACTTGACAGCTTTTTCTGAAGGACTTCCTTCTTACAGTCTGTCCTGATTTTTGCATCAAGGACCAGAATTTCAGTGTGATTCCTGGGCCATTCAAAATCTATTATTTCAGCTTTACAATCTGCTATCCCCATGCCCTGCCCTGTCCCCTCATGGGCATCAGACATTTAACATTCTCTGAGAGGCGGATCGAACAGGAATCAGGAATGGATTGGGAAGCCTGTCACTGCCCAGGGGAAAGCAGGAAGTTACATCACGATCTTTAGAGTTTCAAATTTCTTTGTTCTCCTCCATTATGTAGCCACAAGGCCAGGCCAGTTTTACTTTCTGCTTTCACCCAGGCAAGACGTAGGATTTCTCCTCCAGGTCTCCTTCCATCTACCTTCTAGTCTATACCATCCTTTCACCTCCCATTACTCTTCTATCCCTATTCTTAATTCTTTTTTTCCTTTTAGAGCCTTAAAAAAATCTTCTCTCCCTCACTCACCGCTCTTACTCTTGCCTCTCCCTTACTCGCTCCTCAGATGGCGAATAGCAGCAAACGGAGGGATCTTCTGACAAGGCTCCCTCCAAGAAGTCCAAGAAGGATTCGGGGCAGAGCAACCCAGGCAGCTCCTCGAGCAAGCCAAGGGCCTCCGAAAGTGGTGGCAGTCCCTCAGGCATGGCAGGACGTCGGCAAGTGATCTGAGCTGCGTCCGCAAGAAGGCTGCCGGAAAGGTAGCCCACAGCTGCTCCGAGAGTGGGCCACAGGCTGTGGGCACCAGGATGAGCGGGCCCCCATCGATGGTCCTCAGGCTGCCCCCAAAACACCACCAGCCACAGCAGGATGCCGCTCCGGCACCCGAACCACTCCCGGAGGTGCCAAGGCCCTGACCACCGCTGCAAGGAGCACAGGCCACCGGATCGCTGACGTGCTCACCCTCAGGAGTGAGGGGGGAGGTAAGGGGCTCGGACTCTCCTCCAAGCCCCAGGGCTGACTGGGACTCATCCTTCCCCCCTCCCCGGCACGGACCCTAAGGGACTTCTTTCTGCCCTGGGACATTGCGCCGTTCAGGTCTCCTACTCCCACTCCCAGCAAGGATGGTGAGGCTTGTGCAGCAATGGGGAGAATCCTAACCAGCCTAGCAAGGGGGGATGGCTCACCCCAGGGCTCCCAGTTTGCCAGGGCTGACACGATCAAAGTGGCCCTCCAGTTCCTTTTGTTGGCACTTCTCCCCGGTGGGGGCCCTGTCGCCACGGCCTCCCAAGCTCCGCAGGCAATTTCTTCCACCAGCCAAGGCCTCTCAGATGATGAGCCTGAGTAGCTCTAAAAAAGCACTAAAGACGGATCTCTTTTGGCAGGCCTTTCCTAATTAGTTCCCGGCCTCAGGGGCTCCTGGCCCTTTTTAGTCTGCTGGCTGTTTATTATTTATTATTTATTATTTTAATGTGATTTTATATCAGTTGTTTTAATGTATTTGGTTTAATGTCTTTTTATGGGGGAGGGCGGGGGTGGGTGGTGTTTGGGGATTTTAACTTGTATTGGTATTTTAATTTTTGTAAGCCGCCCCGATTGTTTTTAACAGAGGGGCAGGATAAAAATAAATTTTATTATTATTATTATTATTAATGTGGATGCGATCCCTAGCAGTTGCTGCAGCAGCCATTCATTGCCTCAGCCTCCGTGCTGGCACCATGGCCCCCGTTCCCTCTAGGGGTAAGGGGGGGATCCATATGCAGGGGGTGGCACCAAGGGACACAAGCCACCCAGAAGGGCCAGCTGGTCTCACAGGGGACTCAGGCAAGCTCTCCCACCCTGGTTGATGGGGCAAACCCAGTGGATCATCTGGGCCTTCAGATAAATCACCAGGGGAAGTGAAAGGCTACCTCTCCCCTACATTCTTCAGAGGAATCTAGGGACGATTCCAATGGGGAGGACCAGTTGCTGCACATCATTGAGGACATGCAGGCTTGGGGGAGGGCAAGTTGAACCCCCAAGATGAAAAAGAGGAAGGGGAATGCTCGGACAGCAAAACGCCAGAACCTGATTTTTCTGACCGCCTATTCCAGGGGGAGGCTTACACAAACATCCTAGCTAAGGTGGCATCTGTTCTGGAGTTAAGTCTTCAGGAAGAGCAGAAGGAAACTTCTGAGAAGGCATCACAAAAATGAACTGAGAAGGTGGCAGCAGTTCTGCGCCCCCCCCAACGGTCCAGAAAAAGGCCCTCCCTTTCCCAGACACATTTTCCCAACTCATCACTGAAGAGTGGGACAAACCGTCTCTGGGAAAAAGGGGCACCTTAGTTGCAAAGAACTTCTACGCAGCGGGAAACAAGATCCTAGACACCCTAAAGGTCCCGGTGGTCGACAAACCAGTGGCCTCCCTAGTTTTGAATTTTTTAGCACCTAAAGAAGGGGAAGCCCTCCTCAAGGACCCGGAGGAGAAACATGCAGATGGGGCTCTGAAGAAAGTCCACAAAGGCCTGACTTTGGGGATCAGAGCATCCGCAGCCATGTCTCTTTGCCAGAGCCGCAATTCTCTGGCTGGACGAAATTCTAAGAGTACAACAGCTGGACACCAGGACCCTACATAGGATCCTGTCTCGTGTACAGTCATCACTCCACTTCATAGCAGATCACTTCCTGGACTCACTTTGCTTTGCGACCAGATCCATAGGAGCGGCAGCACTGGCAAGGTGCTCTATATGGTTGAAGCACTGGGAGGTGGATGCTCAATCTAGATCCCAGTTATTCGGGGAGGAAGTCCTCAAGGACATCCTAGTGGAAACAAAAGACAAGATGCAAGCAATGCCATCTATGCTACATAAGGGTGACAAAAAAGGGAGTAAATGCCCCTTCCAGCCATCTTACTCCTTTAGTCCCTTAGAACGTTTCAATAGACAGAGGGAGTAGTGTCCTTCCTGCCCTGCTTGGGCTAGGACCAACTACACTATCAGGAACCCAAGCACCATGCAGAGCACAGGCACCCGCAGAGGACGACAGCAACAGCAGAGAGGGTCCTCCAGACAACCGTTCTGACTCCCCAAGGATCCTGGTGGGAGGCAGACTCCCCCTGTTCCAGGAAGCCTGGTCAAACTCTACGGCGGACAAATGGGTTCTATAGACAGTCGCTCTAGGATACCGCATAGAGTTCAACTCGAGGCCAAGGAACAGGTTCCTTCTCACCCCAGTTCCCAAGAGCCTGCAAAAAGCAAAAGATCTTTCAAAGGTGATCCAACATCTGGATATACATGCAATAGAGGAGGTCCTGACACATCAATGATTCTCGGGAGTTTACTCCTTCTTCTTTACAGTGCCCAAGAAGGGAGGGAACTCCCGCTCCATCTTGGGCCTCAAGTACACCAACTCATGCATTACATACAAATGCTTCTGGATGGAGATTCAGCAATCAGAGAAGCCCTACAGGATAGCGACTTCCTGGCCTCCCTGGATCTCTCAGAAGCATACCTCCACATCAAAATCAGGGAGGAGAGCAGGCAATTTCTTCGCTTTGTGTTCGGGGATCAGCATTTCCAGTTCAGGGCATTACTGTTCAGGCTCTCCACAGCCCAAAGGATCTTCACTAAGATCCTGTTAGTCCTGATAGCTAATCTACAGACACAAGGAATCCACTTGTACCCCTACCTGGACGATATCCTCCTGAGAGCGTCCTCGTTTGAGAAGGCATGAGAGGACCTTCACGCAACAATACATTGTCTCCAACAACACGGGTTCATAGTGAACTTCAAGAAGAGTTGCCTCACACCGTCGCAAGTGATCACACACCTAGGAACCAGGATAGATACCGTGAGAGGAGAGATCTCCCTTTCACAAGAATGACAAAGGACTCTTCGGGCCGAGACCCGCAACCTGAGGTCACTCAAGTCCATCCCGCTGACGGCACTAGCCAGGCTCTTAGGTCTCATGATCTCAGCCATTCAGGTGTTCCATGGGCCAGGTTCCACTCCAGACCTCTACAGGCCTTCCTCATGGCATATCAACAACAGATTGCTCAGAAGTGCATGCTTCTTCTGCCTCTACCCCAAGTTCAGTTGTCACTCACCTGGTGGATGGACAGATGAAATCCGGCAAAGGGCTCTCCTCTCACAGTCACAAACAGGATAATAGTGATTTCGGACACAAGTCTAAAAGGATGGGGAGCCCATTGCCAGAACCAAATGGTCCAGGGCACCTGGGACCAAGAGGAGCTGTCCCATAGTATCAATTGGTTGGAGCTCAGGGCAGCTTGTCTGGCCCTTCAACACTTCACCCCATGCCTCAGGGACTCCCATGCGTTGGTCCTGATGGACAACACCACAGCCCACTCATACATCACCAAGCAAGGCGGGTCCAGATCCAGATCCCTTCAAAAGGAGACTGATCTCCTGTTCAGGTGGGCAGAGATGATGGTGGCATCCATAACAGCTCAATGCCTTCAGGGTTCGGACAACTGCCAGGCGGATTTTCTAAGCAGACACTCAGTACTTCTGGGGGAGTGGGAACTCAACCAGGTAATTTTCCATCAGATCCAGGCTTGCTTCGGCAAGTTGGAAGTTGACCTCTTCGCGCCCCCGGCCAATGCCAAGCTGAGGAGGTTCTTCTCCCAATTTCAGAGCACCCTCTCAGAGGATACAGATGCCCTGTGAGCTCTCTGGCCCTTTTACCACCACCCCCCACTTCCCCTGATAAGGAAAGTGTGCCGAAAGGTAAGGGAAGAAAGGGCCCAGGTGGACTTCATAGCCCCATACTGGCCCAGGTGCACGTGGTTCTCGGATCTCATGGACATGTTGATAGAGAAACCGTGGCGACTGCCAACCTGGGAAGATCTCCTCCAACAGGGTCCAGTCAACCACCCAGATGTGACATGGCTACAAGTAGTCGCCTGAAGATTGAGCGGAGAACGTTAAGGGAGTACCGATATGATGATTTAGTGGTTAACAGGTTGCCACAAGGCGATGTAGCAAGCCTTCAGAAATTGGTGCTCCTCAGAACGCATACCACAGGATCAGATAGCGGTGAAACATGTGCTCGCATTCCTGCAAAAAAGGGTTTGATCTGGGCTTATGCCCAAATACACTCAAAAGACAAGCAGCGGCACTAGCCTCGGTTCTCTGTGTGGAACAATGAGAATCTCTCTCCTCGCACCCACACGTGCGGTGTTTTCTCAGAGGGGCGACTCTAATCTCCCCTCCAGTACGTCATAGGTTCCCGACGTGGAACCTCCCACTCGTCCTAAAACAATTGATGTGTCCCCTGTTCGAGCCTCTGAGGACAATCTCGCTGAGGATTTTGACCTTGAAGGTAGCCTTCCTACTGGCAATCACGTCAGCTAAAAGGGTATCAGAGCAGGAAGCCCTCTCGATCAGGGACCACCTCTTTACCTTCAATGATGATTTCATTTGTCTAAGGACAGACCCCTCGTTTTGCCCAAAGGTACTGTCCGACTTCCATGTATTGCAGGAGCTGGTCCTACCTTCTTTCTGCCCAATTCCTTCTCACCCGAGGGAGATCCTCTGGCACAAGTTGGACATCAGAAGGGTCCTTAAGGTCTACATCCAACGGACTAAGTCCTTCAGGCACTGCGACTCCCTCTTTGTTCCTTCAGTCCAGCCTCAATGGGGAACAGAGTTTCCAGAAGGACCCTAGTCGCCTGGATAAAGGCATGCATTCTGATGCCTACAATGTTGCCAGGATACCTTGACCATTGAGAGTTGTGGCACACTCTACTACGTCAGCGGCGACGTCAGCCGTCTTCTCCACCAACGCCCCCATCTCAGAGATATGCCGGCCCTTGGAGCACCCCGTCCACCTTTATCAGGCATTGTAAGGTGGACAAGTTCAGGTCCACAGAGGCCATGTTCAGGAGAAGGGTGCTCCAGGAGGTGCTCAGAGAATAGGAGTACCTTAATTCTCAGTCATGCCCACCCTTTGAATGGCGCGGAGCTCAGGCATGTCCCAATCCATTCCTGATTCCTGTTAGCGCCGCCTCTCAGAGAATGCCACATTGGTTACTTACCGTGAATGTGCATTCTGGAGAGGCCGGAGTGAACAGGAATCATCCCTCCCTATGACTGCGCAGTTAAATTCTTCAAGCTATATGTGTTTTTTCCTTTGTTTTCATCCTAGGTTAGGGGCTTTGCTAGTCAGGAATCTGGCCTGGCCTCGTGGCTACACAATGGAGGAGAACAAAGAAATTTGAAATTCTAAAGACCATGATGTAACTTTCTGCTTTCCCCTGGGCAGTGGCAGGCTTTCCCAATCCTTTCCTGATTCTTGTTCGCTCCATCCTCTCCAGAATGCACATTCACAGTACCGTAAGTAACCAATGTGGCATTTTTATCCATTGTTCTTCCTGTTGATAAACTAGAGCAGAAGTGATCCCAACTGAGAATTCCTGCCCTGCAAAGACATTTGGATACACAGAGCTGAAAGTGGCCAAGCCCTGGACTGTATCTTTTATTCTGGGTTTACTTGCTCATTTGCCCCAGCCCCTCTGTGCTGAACTGTGTAGAGCTGATAAGAGTAGAGACAGTTGAAATCCAAGACAAGTGAAAGCAGTTGGGTCCCAGGAGGAGCTATGCAGATGACACAAACTGTATGCATTCACTTACATGTCTGATTAAGTGATAATCTGTTCAAGCAAGATGTAGCCTTGCTAGAGTATTGAGGATGGGGAGAGATTGTTGGTTTCCTTCCTTTTTTAAAAGAAACAAGCAAAAATGCAAAAGATAGGTGTGTATTTCAGTGCTGGAAATGGGAAGTTTTTGCTTTGTCATCAACCTGGCATTACCCAATAGCTCTTCATCAACACTCATGCAGCTAGTACCAGAAGCTGCAATGGTGAGGCAAAACCAGCATTATTATAATGCAGTTATAGTGGTCTTAGTGCTGAAGAAAAAAACAGATTCCCCAAACAGAAATCTAGATGGCACACACCAAACAGCCATGATTAAATATTTGCTGCTTAAGAAATAGGGGATCTGGAAAGGTGTAAAGTATCCAGGTCACAAGGGAGGTGAGACCGGATTTGGGAAAAAGAGTTTTTAATGGTAAGAAATTATTTTATCACCATCTCTCTTGAAATACCGAGAAAAAAGTCCCTCTTCAAATGACTGGCATCTCAAACAATAGAAGAAAGCAAATATGAACAATAATTGTGTGAAATAATCAGACAGATGGGGATGATCGTATTTGTCACTGGGATTAAATTCTCAAGCATAGTTTGATATTTTTATTGTAACTGGGTATACAGTTAAGGCAATTAAAGATTTGGTGTTTCATGTGGGGCCAGATTGGCTGCAGCTTGGTTTATGTTTATAAAGGGTGTGATCCACAGCTTTATAGGGTGCCTCACCCAGCTGTTTAAATATTGTGTTTTACTTTGTGATTTGCAATATAACATGCAGGATTATAATTTAGCTTCTCTGTCAATAAGTACGATAACATTATAGAAATGAAATATTTACTTAATGATATGATTTATCACAGTTCATCAAAAGTGCAAATGGAAAGCTAAGGGGAACTTTGAAAAAGAGAGAAGAATTCATGTAAACATTATGTCTACCTGCATGTTAATGCTCCTGTATTATTGTCTACAGGGACAAGATGTTCAACTGACTTTGCTGAAGTTCCCTCTATCTTAATGGAGTACTTTGCGAATGACTATCGTGTAGTGAACCAATTTGCAAGGCACTATAAGACTGGTCAGGTAGGTACAATTAGAAAGCAAGTCTTATGTAAAAAAACTTAATCAGTTCAATTATGTAGGGTTACTTAAAGAAACTTTTTTTTTTTTTTTTTGCTACAAACCTTACACTTCTTGTACTTCTTTAGGCCATTAACCATTACACAAAGAAAAACAAAGTAGTTGTGGCTATCTTGGAAATAATTAAGAAGAAATAACCTCCCCATTTGAACTTTTAGAAATACTAACTTTCTTATCTCTTAAGAATGTTTTAGAATTTTCAGAGTGCTGGGAAGGCAATTGTAGGCAGCAGAGGGAGTTCAAATATTTCACATGTTACGGGGACTTTTTTCATTTTTCAGGATCTCTCCCCCTCTCTCTGGATTTTCTTTGCAAACGAAGATTTAGGAAGGACTCATCCCGCGCTTTCTGCAAGCGCGCTGATGACTAAAAAGGCCAATCCGAGATAAGTCCGGTTGCAGAAAGCACAGCAGAAGGTCTCCTTGGGTGATGTTTCTGGGTTGTGATTCTTTCTGCGTTGTCGTTTCTCTTCAAGACTTGTTCGGCGTGAGTTCTCAAATAAGGCTGCAGCATTGTGGATGGTGCGTCTCCATGCCTCCCGATGTGAGGCCAGGGCGAACCATTGTTGGTGATCAATTTGGCCGAGCCTGAGATGTTGTTTCCGGGAGTCCTTGTATCGCTTTTTTGGAGCGCCCCTCTTACGCTGACCTGTGGCGAGTTCACCGTAGAGTACTATTTTTGGGAGGCGATGGTCCTCCATCCTAGAAATGTGCCCTGCCCAGCGCAGCTGTGTTCTCAATATCATGGCCTCAATGCTGGTGATCCCTGCTTGCTCAAGAACAGCAACATTCGTCACATAGTCAGTCCAGTGTTTATTTAGGATTGTACGTATACAGCGCTGATGAAAGCATTCGAGGAGTTGTAGGTGGTGGTGATAGGTGACCCATGTTTCAGATCCATAAAGGAGAATAGACAGTACAATGGCTCAGTCATACAATTTCTGGTTTATTAAGATGTCCTTTTCCCAGTATGTTTTAATAAATTTGTTTGCACAGTACTGTTTAGTAGAGGTGAAAATATTTCAGGCACCTAAAGATTTGACTTCAGAAAAGTGTTTGTGTTACTGAGGAACTTGTACTATTACTCCACCCTCATTGTCTAACATTATAGAACTGGCTGGATAAATTGAAATGGTCTTAAAGGGGAAATATATTCAAGATGTTGATTGGGAGTACAGTCGACCCTCTGTATCCACGGATTCAACCATCCACAGTGTCAGGCTCATCCCTGAATTCTGGGCTTTGGAGTGGAATTCATGGAGGCCCTGACATGTAGCTAGTATTTTCTCAGGCTTTTGGAATGCCTGAGAAAATGAGCCAGGCCTCCTGGTTGGCATGGTAACGCAAGTCCTACCAGGAACTCAAGGCCACGCTTGCCGGCTACTCTTGCTCCCCCGTGGAATAACTCCCGCCCCGCTCTGTCTGTTCTCACGCTGGATGCATTATTATCTTTAGGTTGTTTATCTAAACTTCAGTAGCAGCTTTGCAACTGTTCCTTACACAAGCTACTCTTCCAATAAAGAGATTTATTGAAGAACCCTGAGTTTGTGTTCTGTGTACATCACACACAGCTTGAAAATATTTTTTTTTAAATCCAGAAATCAAATTTTGATTTTGCCATTTTATATAAGGGACACCATTTTTCTATGCCATTGTCTATAATAGGACTTGAACATCCACAGATTTGGAATCCATGGGGAGTCCCGGAACTAATCCCCAGTGGATACCAAGGAATCCTAGCATGTTTACTTGGAAGTATGTCCCACCAAATCCTGTGCAATTTACTCTTACATAAGTTTATTTATGATTGCAGATTTTGAATATAATATGCACCAGATATTTCACACTTAAATACACTAACTGATATTTCCCAAATATGTTAGCAGACTTTATTTATTTTTAGTCTGTTTTGTGAGTGATGTTGTTTGTTACAAAATCATTATGTACTAGGAAGCAATTGAGTTGACTTTGATTCAGCCTTGGAGGGCATACAGAATGAGCTGTAATGTAGGATTCGAATTGAAGCCCAAAACTGCTATTTTTGCTGTCAAGTTTTTGAATATGTTCAATATTTTCAACATTATTTTAGACTCGGCTATCTATTTTTTTTAAAGTTAAACGTGATCAGTTTAAGAAGATTCAACAAAATACACTTTGTTTCCTGTAACTGTAAATATAATACGAGTCCTTAGATTTTTATAGCAAATCCAGTGATCCATCTTGATGTTATGGTGCAAGAAGAGTGCATAAAATAATTGAGTTGCACCAGTTCTTATTCCATTTTTTAAAATTATTCTAATTATGAAAATATGTTCCATCAACACACTTTAATTTTTAGAATGACTTGACTTGCAAAATTAGTTGGTTATCCATGCATTTGCTTCAGTTGACCTATGTGATGTTTGTTTAATGTTATCTTTTATGTTGTCTTTTAATACCTATTTTAATTGCCATTTTACTAGGTTTATGTACTTGAACTGTTCAAGTATTATTATTTTTTTAAAAAAAGCTCACCTTAATGAACTCTGAAGTGCCTTTAAAAAAAGCTACCGTAATCTGTTGGATACAGAGGCTAGGGAGCTAAAGTTCTCTTCAAATCCTTCCCCACTTATCTCTAATATAGCTCCCCTTTCCCCTGTTTTCCCAGGCTAGGCTTTAATATATTGCACCACAGCTAACTGCTACTTGTTTTGAGCCTTTCAACATACTCATGTTGAATGCTGTCTGGGCCCCAGTGATCAGTCAGTTTGTAACTTTCTCAGTGCTTCATATGGAGAGAAACATACAGTGGGCCCTTGGTATCTGGGGGTTTGGTTCCAGGACCCCCTGCGGATACCAAAAACATGTGCATGCTCCAGTGAACTGCTGCTGCTCCTTGCCTGGAGAACTGAGCATGCTTCCCAGAGCCTCCACTACCACCTCAGCCTTGTACGCCCCAACCGGTGACATTGTCAGTGTTGCCAGGGTAAAACAAGAAAATGAGGCAAACTGAGGCATGCAGGAAACTGGGGCATGGAGGGTGGCATGTTGCTGCCAGTTGCCCAAGTGAAACAAAGATACACATGGAATGCAACAGGAGGCGGAGGAGGCAGAGCAGGCCCCTGCAGGCTGGAGACTAGAGGGCAGCTGAGGTGGTGGCAGCACATGGGGTGTTTTTTTATTTTTTTATTTATTTATTTATTTATTTATACCCCGCTCTTCAGCCACAAGGCTATCTGAGCGGCTTACAGATAGGTTTTAAGCAATAGCTATTTACACATCTACACTGCATTAAACAGTTTCCAATGTGTGTTAGCTAATTGCCCCCCACAAGCTGGGTACTCAATTTACCGACCTACGAAAGGATGGAAGGCTGAGTGAACCTTGGAGCCCGCTGGAATCGAACTTGCGACGTGGTGGCTTGCAGTACTAGCATTTAACCACTGTGCCACAAGGTGTATTGTTCCTCCTCCTGCTGCATACCGTGTGTGTCTGTTTTGCCCGAGCAACACCAATGACACCACTGGCTGAGGCATGCAACGCTCAATCTGCGGTTGCTCAAATCTGCAGATACCAAACCTGTGGATACCGAGGGCCCACTGTTTGTTAGTGAAGATACTACACTGCAACCAAGCAAATTGCATTTTTTGGTAAATACCACAAAATGGATACTTGAATCATTTTTGCGTACACTTGTCCCTACGCTTTATGGCTGATGTCATCTTATTTTGATATCCACAGTAGTGCTTTAGCAGGTCTAGGAAAAAGGTTTTCCTCCTCTGGTATCCTACTGAGGTGCACATTCATTTGTTTTGCCCATTGCCTGACAACAAAGAACTGTCTCCTAAATGCTCCAGTGAACTGTAAACCTAGATTTCCAATTCCATGAGGCTTTGTGAGTTTGTGGTTTACCAAAATACCAATTAGCAGAACAATCTGCTATTTTGTTCTTTTTTAAAACAGGATACCATTTGACAGTTAAGAGGCTCAGTTTCTTTCATGATGTGATTTAAAACAACCCAAATATAAAACTGTGAAAAAATTAAAGTTATCCTGAAGAGCCAATTTAGCTGTAACTGTGTTAAAAATTAGAGCCCAATAAAATAAAGTTATTTGTTGTTGCCAAGTTTTTCAGTATTTATATTTTGTAATGTGGGGCCAGGGTGGGGGTGAGAGCTACTATAGGAGTGCATTAAATGAGCATAAGGAGAATCTGCTGTAGATGTTCAGCAGCCATGTCATGGGTAATAGATGTGAAAAAGAAAGCCTTAGACCATAAGATGATGTTTGCTGACTCAGACCAAAGATCCATCTAGCCAACACTTTATTTGTAATAGTGGCAGCCAGATGCCTGAGAGAAAAATCACAAATAAAGAATGAAGACATAATTCTCCCTCTTTGGCTTATATCCCACATAGTCATAGATTATTTATTTGTTTTTAAAGTTATTCATTTATCATCTCCAGCCTGATAGGGCTCCCAAGGGGATGCACAAAAGAAAAAAAAATCTTTAAAACATCATTTAACCTGTTGTTAAAGAATGCTGCTTTCTAAAAGTTGGTTTTTAAAATGACCCTATTTTAAAACATTGCCCCCCCCAAAGGCAGCATTCTTTCAGAACAGGTTAAAGAAGTGTTTGTATTTTTTCCCCCAGTTTGATTCCCTAAAGCCAGTCCTAAAACCTTTTAAGATTCGGGTGGAACAATACAGTTTTGATTGTCTGCTGGAAGCTCAGTAGGGGTGGAGCAAAGCTGGAGGGAATTTTACAACTGAGGTGCTGCTGTACAGAGAAAGCTATGTCTCTTCTGGCCCCTCATGTGCTCATCAAATTTCAGGCAGGTTCGTAATGGAAGAAGCAGTCTTTCACTTAGGGCTTGGTAGGTCAAAACTAACAACTTGAGCTTGGAAGTAAACTGGAAGCAAATATAGCTGTATGATACATGGTCTCTAAAGTGCATATCAGATAATAGTTTGGCTAACACATTTTGAAAAAGCTGCAGTTTACACTTTTCAAAGACATCCTCACTTAGAGTATATAGTCATCTCTTCACATTCGCGGGTGTTAGGGGCAGACAACCCCCACAAATGTGAAAAAAACGCGAATAAGAAATGAGCCTGCCTGTGAGTGGTTTTCCACCCCAGTCCCTTCCCAAGGCAGCGAGGAGCTTCCCGAGAAGCCCCTGGCTGCCTTGGGAAGGGAGTGGGGTGTAGCGCGAGCGCGCCAGCTGGTTCCCACCCCCCCTTCCCAAGCCAGCGAGGAGCTTCTTCAGAAGCCCCTGGCTGCCTTGGGAAGGGAGTGGGGTGTAGCGTGAGTGCGCCAGCTGGTTCCCACCCCCCCTTCCCAAGCCAGCGAGGAGCTTCTTGAGAAGCCCCTGGCTGCCTTGGGAAGGGAGTGGGGTGTAGCGCGAGCGCGCCAGCTGGTTCCCACCCCCCTTCCCAAGCCAGCGAGGAGCTTCTTGAGAAGCCCCTGGCTGCCTTGGGAAGGGAGTGGGGTTTTGAGCAGGGGGGGCGCGCGCAGGCAGCTTTCCACGAATGATCAAAACCGCGAATGTGAAAGTCGCAAATGTGGAGGGGCAACTGTATTACAGTAGTCTAGCTGCCTGTGAACATGGAGGTTTTATGCAGCTGTCATGGGTACCTGTCATGGACTGAGCTGTCCTCCATAAATTTACCTAATCCTGTAATGTACACTAGTGTTTGTTATTGTATTTTACAGTGAATTATGTAAACAAATCATGCATTGTCTGCAGAAGTACTTCTATCTTTTTTTTTTTTTTACTTTCTGAATTTACTCCCATCAAATTTCATGAATGACTTTTGAAATCTAGTGTTAGCTCCAAAGAATAGATTTCAAGACAGGGTTTACAATTATGTAACTTGAATAGATATTACCTACGTCTCCTTCTCCTTTTGGTTTTAATGGATTATTATTAAGATTTAATAATTATATAAATTATGGCCAGAATCCTAATGGTGAATCATGCTGATGTAAATGCACTTTCTAGGAGATTTCACAAGGGTGGCATTCTAGTCATGGTTATGCAAACAACTTAACCATTGTACAACAGAGAAGTGCAACCTGTTGTATGATAGCCTGTGCAGTAATACAATCCAGACCTACCTGCCCTGGTGTATTATAACTCTTAACCTTGCTAAAGTAGCAAAAATCTATGCTACATAGCCACAGAATGAAACTCAGCCTGTTTTTCCCAGAAGAATCCCACATATTCTTGATTCTGATTCTTAGAATCATATTTTATCTTGCCTTCCTTGTTTGCTTGCTTCAATTTTTAGCCTATCCTCTAAAGTGGCATGTGTTCGTTTCTTCAAACCACTTTTATCCTCAAAGCAGCATTTTTTTCTGTGGGATTGTACCTGGACCAAGATCATCTTATGATCTTCATGGCATGTGAAAATGAATTCTTAGAAAAACTTATAATTCAAACCTACCCATGTTCACTCAAAAATGTGACCCACATTTCAACTAACTGTGTGGGGGATTGCAGCCAGAGTCTATTTTCTCAATGAAATGCTTCTCATACAATACACGTGGGAAGAACTGCATACAAATCAGTTCACACTGAGTTTTTTAAAAAATGTTTTCATCCTAGCACACTTTTACAGCAAAGCTTTAAATTGTGTTTTATGGTCCTCTAGCTCTGCTAATTTAAAATGATTTTATCTTGATCAGTACTATTACTTTTATGGCTTTGGTTCATTTCTATGAATATCCTGTTTTGTGCTAATGGCACTCTTATTCAGTGGGCCCTTGGTATCCAGGACCCCGTGGATACTAAAATCCGTGGATGCTCAAGTCCCATTATATAAAACGACATAGTAAATTGGTGCCCCTATATAAAATGGCAAAATAAAGGTTTGCTTTTTTGGATGTGTGTGTGTGAATATTTTCAAGCTGTGGATGGTGGAATCCATGGATACTGAATCTGTGAATATGAAAGGCCTACTGTACATAATTTCCATTTACTGATTGCTTGAAACAGCCTTGGAATAGTATTTGCCCTAAAAGGAAAATAATTTTAGTTTAAATAAATAATAAATTAATATTAAATTTGCATTCTGAATAGGAACTGATATTTCTGAAAAATGGGAGGAAGGCAAGAGAGGTTGACAGAAGCCAGTTAAAACTCAGTAAGAACTGCACCATGATGACCGTAGCTTACTCCATTCATTATGACATGAAGTTCTTTTGGCTGGAGAAGTGGGAAGGTGACATCAAATCTATAACCCTATCCATCTTGCCTCAAGTTCTGCCTATGTTCTGTTATGCAGATTAATTGTATTGCCATGTGACATAAGCTACAGGCCAGGGCAAAATGAAGTAGTGTTCTCTGAGTTTCTTGGATACCCCAACTCACCTTCCCCAGTTAAGCAAGGTATGCCACCTGGACCATTATGGACTACAGCTGTGAAGCTGAGAGGAATAAAGGATTAACTGGCAAAGTAGTAATTACCAGCTTGAGAAAGTATGTTATGTTTTCAACTTTGTATATTTCTTTCATTAGAAGAGGTAAAAAGAGGAAAGCCTTTGGTTCACCTGTCTTGCTTTTATCTTTGTTTGTGCCGATTAGGCCTGTGTGTGGTCTATCATTTATGTCTGGTCTTTTCATGTTTACGTTTATATTCTTTACATTTTGTGGGGAGGTCTGTTCTTCTGGTTAATTTTTTTCATTTTCTAATCAGAGGGCTCATATCTGGGGGCTGAGTCCCAGAATAGCAATTTTACTACAGTGTGAAATAAACGGGGAGGGGGTGCTAGGGAAAATTACAACTTTGCACACAGGACATTCCTAAATTTTCAAAACTATACTGCTATTTTCTGGATAGGAAAATTATAGATCTTGCTTGACTAACTAGTATATGAAGGACTCATTCAATTTACGAGCCATTTTGCACTTCCATTGCCTATCTAGTAAGGCAGTAACATTTTACATAGCTTTTAGTAACATTTATACAACTGCTTTTGTTCTATTAATAGCAGAATAGTTTTTCTAGATGTCACAGTTATTGCAGAACCTGAACATGTTGGTGTGTGGTCAGATTTTGTCAGTTTTGGTAAAATAGTTTTTAAAACACTTTGGCTGTAAATCTTCAGTCATGATGAAGGGTTCTTTGTAAATGCCAGACATCTGTGTTCCATTTTAGAAGCTAAAGAAGCCTTTAAACATTTTAGAAGCTTTCATCACCCCAACACTCAGAGGAGACCTGAACATTATAAGAAACACAGGGCTGCCACTGAAAATAGGAGCCCATATTCAGTTCCCACCCAGTCATAAGTAAACCTTACCCTGTGCCTTAAATGCCATGAGGGCAGGAAAATGCACACAATAACCTCAGGACACATGCATGAGAAGGAGAAAACTAGATATAGGGCTCATCTACATGAGCCAGGACACACCAGTTCCCTCCTGACATAGAGCTGGACCATTGTTCACCCATTACTTCAACAAAACAGGCCAGAGTCCAAACAGGAACGTTGACCTGTTGCTTCAGCCATTATGGCCGCCATTTTCTTTTTTGACTTGGAAGGCAGGAAGGGGACCCATGACATGTTACTGAAGGCCCCCTGCTTCTGACCAGCTTTGGTCACATGCTGGGGAACTCCTTCCTGATCCCAGCAGACTGGAGGACGGCAAATATTGTCCCCATCTGTAAAAAGGGGGGAAAAGAAGACCCAAATAATTACCGCCCAGTCAGCCTGACATCAATACTGGGAAAGATTCTAGAGCAGATCATTAGACAGTCTGTAACCACTTAGAAAGGAATGCCGTGATCACAAAAAGTCAACATGGATTTCTCAAAAACAAGTTGTGCCAGACTAATCTCATCTCCCTTTTTGATAGAGTTACAAACTTGATAGATGAAGGGAACACAGTGGATGTAGTGCAAGTTGTGCCAGACTAATCTCATCTCCCTTTTTGATAGAGTTACAAACTTGATAGATGAAGGGAACACAGTGGATGTAGTGTATCTTGATTTCAGTAAGGCTTTTGACAAGGTCCTCCATGACATTCTTGCAAAAAAGTTAGTAACATGCAGGCTAGACAATTAGGTGGATTTGTAATTGATTGACTGACCGAACCCAAAGGGTAGTCACCAATGGCTCCTCTTCATCCTGGAGACCAGTGGTGTGCCACAGGGTTCTGTCCTGGGCCCAGTGCTATTCAACATCTTTATCAATGGCTTGGATGAGGCAATAAAAGGTATAGATGACACCAAATTAGGAGGGGTACCTAATACCCCGGAGGACAGGATCAGAATCCAAAATGACCTCAACAGATGAGAAAGCCGGGCCAAAATTAACAAAATGAATTTCAACAGGGAAAAATGTAAGATACTACACTTGGGCAGTAAAAATGAAATGCACAGATGTAGGATGGGTTACACCTGGCTTGAGGGCAGTACATGCGAAAAGGATCTAGGAGTCTTAGTGGACCACAAGCTGAACATGAGTCAGCAGTGTGATACAGCAGCTAAAAAGGCCAATGCAATTCTAGGCTGCATCAATA
Source organism: Gambelia wislizenii (assembly GCA_030847615.1). Taxonomy (NCBI): domain Eukaryota; kingdom Metazoa; phylum Chordata; class Lepidosauria; order Squamata; family Crotaphytidae; genus Gambelia; species Gambelia wislizenii. The sequence continues at coordinate 341,497,142 of JAUMIR010000003.1, forward strand.
GGAGTATGGTGTCTAGATCAAGGGAAGTAATAGTGCCACTTTATTCTGCTTTGGTCAGACCTCACCTGGAGTACTGTGTCTAGTTCTGGGCACCACAGTTCAGGAAGGATATTAAGAAGCTGGAATGTGTCCAGAGAAGGGCGACCAGGATGGTGGGTGGTTTGGAAACCATGCCCTATGAGGAGCGGCTTAGGGAGGTGGGCATGTTTAGTCTGGAGAAGAGAAGGTTGAGAGGGGACATGATAGCCATGTTTAAATATTTGAAGAGATGTCATACTGAGGTTGGAGCAGGCTTGTTTTCTGCTGCTCCAGAGACTAGGACACGGAGCAATGGGTTCAAGCTACAGGAAAAGAGATTCCACCTAAACATTAGGAAGAACTTCCTGACAGTAAGAGGTGTTCAGAAGTGGAATACACTGCCTCATAGTGTGGTGGAGTCGCCTTCTTTGGAAGTTTTTAAACAAAGACTGGATGGCCATCTGTCTGGAATGCTTTGATTGTGTATTCCTGCATGGCAGGGGGTTGGACTGGATGGCCCTTGAGGTCTCTTCCAACTCTGTGATTCTATGATTCTGGGAGAGCCACGGAGATAGGAGTGGCAGTGAGGGCCAATGTGCCAGACAGGCTTGTGAGGATATGCGGGGTCCAATCTGGTTTTTGCCGGTAGAAATGGAATAAACAGGGTATTTTCTTGTAATGCTTTATTGGGCCCTACTCCCTTCCCCCGTCTCATCCCCATATCTGCCCCGGGAGTGGTGAGTACTGTCCAGGGGCAGAACAGGGCAAGTGCTCTGCATCATATGGACTGCAGAGCTCTAAGACAGGGACAAGATGGGGGTATTTAGTGTCAGGAAATGACATGGATGTGCCCACAAGATAGAGCTGTAAGCTTAGAAATGAAAGTGGTTGAGCTCCAGTGGTAGGTGTGTGTGTGTGTTAGCATTTGGGAGTATGCACACCTGAGATGCCTGATGTAACAGGCATTGTTTAACTGCCTATAAAGAGGAGATGAGAATTATCTCCAGTGTGGGTTTGTTGTGGATGGTGGTTGGCGAAGCAGTTTGTTGGTTTAAGAGAGATTGTCCTATACTCTGTATATTTATTGTAAATATATTGCAAACAAAGATTAAAGCCCTCAAGTTGAGTGAAGGCTGGCCTTGTTGCTGTCTTTATTTGGCAAACCAGAGCTCAAGGCAGTGTGCTGGGGTGAAGGAATTTTTCCTTCTCAGCCTGAAGTCTTTTGCAGAAGTCTCTCCAGAAACATTCTCCTTGGCGTCCTGTCGACATGGAACAACTCTGCAGGTGGTCGTGGTGGACACAGTGCGTCTTTCTACGCCCCAACATTTAGCTCATGTAGACAAGCCCTATTTCCTGAGGGTTGCTTATAGTTGTAGTTTTCAGAGTTCTAATATACAGGCATGTATTAAATGAAGTAAGGAGATGTCCCTCCTGTGCTACTTTCTCTCTTTTAATAAAGTAGTATTTATATATGTTTCTGCAGCAACTTTCCTAAATGCTGTCTTGAGCATCGACTCTTTAGAAAAATTTGAATTTGTGCCAAAAACTAGCATATTTATTTGCACTCAGTAATTGTGTATTCATGCAAATAATTATCCTTAGGTGTTTTCCCACTGGATCAAAAGATCTCTTCAACTTTGCAATGCGCTCTGTATCTTTAGAAAAGAAGAGTGTACTGTTTGAGCCAGAAAACAGGGCTTTCTTTTGAACTGACTCTAATTTACAGTAAAAGTGACCTTTTGATGACTTTTTTTTCTCATTCAAGTCCCTTTCTGTTGGATACTGTTCCCCCTCCTCTTGTCCTCACCCTCAGTTCACCCCCAGAATAAAAGGGAACGGTCTTTTCTCTTTTCAAAGAAGTGATATTTGTGTTTCATGTAATTTCCTACTTCCTTACCTTGGTCTAAGAAAGCAACTGGCTGTGTTTCCATTTGTACCAACCTTTTCCTTTTTGAGAGGTTGGATGAGACAGAGCACAGTCGAGTGTCTTTTCATAAAGCAATTCAGATGATGGGAAAGATAGGAGTCCTTGAGTGAGGGTCTCCCAAAACACATTGACTTTCATATGGTTTCTATTACATTTCTTCATGTACATGTAAAAATTGTTTAAAACATTTCCAATTTTGGTCTTTTTTTATTCAAGCCACTGCCCAAAAACATGGTGTCAAGACTCTGTGAATCTAAAAAAGTTTGTGCTGCTGCTGATATGCAACTACAGGTATGTTGATGGGATCCATATGAGTTTAACCTTACTATAAAGTGGTAAGAGTGTTTACACTTGCAGAGTATAATTTTAAAGCTTATTTCATTGACGTAGGTAGAATTCTATAAATTTCACTTTAATTTGTTTTTCACTTAAAGTTTAAAAATTATTTTACCTTTAAAAATCTATCAGTTTTGAGTACAGTAAGACCCTATTAAAATGGAGGACTTCCAACCCAATCATACAGAATTGTTCTGGAGGACCTAGAGCAGCCTTTCTCAACCTTTTTACCCTGGTGGAACCCTTGAAACAATTTTCAGATCTCAGGGAACCCCTGCCTAAATATTATGATATCTACAGATCTTCAGTCTCAATATCTTGTGGAATCCCTAGCAACCTCTTGTGGAACCTTAAGATTCCGGGGAATCCTGGTTGGGAAACCCTTACCTAGAAGATGCCTAGAGAGAACACCTCTGTAGGCATCTTCTAGGCCCTCCAGACTGCTTCTATGGTCCGCTTCCAGCTTCTATGGAAGCATACCATAGAGTCATGCTGGAGGACCTAGAAGATGCCTAGAGAGACTGTATTTTTTCAGACACATGTTAGTGAATCTGCAGTTACCAGTCTCTTGAATATGGGAGTCGTACTGTATTTACCATTTTTGAATATTTTTTTTAATTGCTAATCTGATCCATCCCAGCTCTTTGGACTGTGATGCAATTTAGAAGAGAGGCAGAGATGTAAATAAATGCATATCTTTCCTTAAGATTTGACAGTAAAAAGCTAGACTTAATTTTAGAAAAAGGTCTCCAGTTCCTGAAAAAAAATATTTCAAAGAAATGTAGTATCATTCTCTGGCCTGATTCTGATTTTCTCTCAACTCTAATTAAGAAAGGGAACTAATTTCAGGAGCACATTTTCCATTCCTATGCATCCCGTGCGTTAATTTTAATCTTACACCAAGAACAGACTAGCTACTGTGGTCAGTGCTAACTAGTTTTCCTTTTAATTAGATTCAAATTGCAGTATGAACTTGGTTTCTGACCCTGGTTGAACAGGAAACCTGGTTAACCTTAATCAGAGTTGAAGTCAATGTCAATATTTCCCTGAACAGCAGTTACGGCGGGATGAGCAGGCCTTGTAGATATTTCCACAGCTGGTTCCCATTTTTTTTAACAGTGGACAAAAATGAGCCAGTATCACATCTGCATTGATCTTTGCTTTCTAGGTTTGGTGTACACTTGGAATGATCAAAAGAGTGTTCCTGGTTGTTTATGATAAATTCTGTGTCTAGACCAGTGTTTCTCAACAGTTGGTCTTCCAAATGTTTTGGGCGTTAACTCCCAGAATTCCACACATTGACTGCACTGGCTAGGAGGACCAAAGTTTGAGAACCACTGGTCTAGATTTTATTTATTTATTTATTTATAATAATACTTGGATCGGGGATGAGGCCAATAGGTGTGGGGCCTTATCATAGTCAAAATGTGTTGAAAGAAGTCCTTAGACATTCAGATAGACTCAGTTAAGTGTGAACAGTGTTACACTTTTAGGCAGTGTACCCCTTAAATGTCTTGGAAATCACCAGTCTAGCACATAAACATCCAGAATGAGAGCAAGCAGGCCCAGTTCACTTTCTGGCAGTGAACTTGAAAGGTCTGCTAAGCTGCCATGTGTTTTTCAGAAACTAATGATGCAAACAGGAGCAATATAATTCTTCAGAAATGTTTGTATTTTAGATGTAAAAACACAGATGAGGGCATAAGCCAGCACAAATCTATAATAAATGAATACATTTTGGCAAAATCACAAGCTAAACCTGTGCATGGATTTTTTTTTAACAAACCCAAATCTAATTTATTTGAAAGAGGAAATGTACTCAAACATGTTAAATTACAGTTGATTCCATTTTAGACAGTTATACAAATGGAATAAACCCTTAACCATAATAAGCACACACACCTCCCACACACATTTTCTATTCAAAGAAGATTTCTGTTCATCTGGAACATAATAACTAATCAGGCTTTCATTATATGTTCTCTTCTGTTATGAAAACACATTTGTTTTCTGTTTAGGCCTCTCAAACGATTAAAATAGCTTTTAAACTATTGACCTTTTTTGAGGAGTTTATCAGCGGTGCTCAGTAAATAATTAAGTGTTACTGGCTCAATGGATAAGGAAGTCAACCCTTTTTAGTTGTTTCTCTTTAGTAAAGAAAATGTTTCTTGTGAAAAACCTAAAATGTGTTGCCAGAGGGAGAATTATATGTTATTTATGGTAATACCATCAACTTTAAATGCATCTGTTTGTTCACCCTTAGTTCATACTTAAGTCATTTTAATCCGTGTCTGATGAAGCTGATCTGTAAGAGCAGAAGTTATTGTAAGCAGAAATGCATTCAGAAACCATATGGAGGCTGATCACAAGATTAGCCCTTGTCTCCTTGTTTTTTTTAAAAGTATACATGGGTTGAGTGCCATATAAAAATGTATACTGCATTCTTTATTTAGAGCAGAAAACTATAAACAGTAAACAGCAAGTAAATACTAACTCAAAGAGAAAGGATTGGTATCACCTTCCAAATGTCTACTAGTCTCCATCTTTGCAGAAGTTCCAAGCAAGGATTAAGCACATACAGTGCCTCTGTTGGTGCCCTTGCATCAACCTTAATTGATTATGCTCAGATCAATTAAGGGTACTCTTACTTGATCACAGTGTCCCTTTGAGGAGGAAAACTGCCCTGCCTACAGCTTGCTTTAGACTTGCTGCTTTTAAAACCTACCATTGTGAAAGATATTGAGCCCATCTGTGTCATGACATCAAGAACCATAATGGTAGAGTCACTTTCTCTCTGCTGGCAGCAATAGCAGTGTCTTCAACAGCAAGCTTTCATTGGAAATTGCAGGGTGACTCAGTGTTATGCCTAGGTCATCCACCTCATTCCACAAAGAACAAGGACAGTCTGAAACATAATTGTGGTAAAATGCCTATCTCTTCCAAGCCACGGCAGGATATCAAGGCTTAGATAATTATAACTTTAAATTCTTAACCATTTCCCCTTCAGTTGACTCCAAAGCCACAGCTGGACTGGGAATATGTGGAATTCTGAATGGAGGATACTTAGCTCTTCCTTTTGACATCAAAAAAATAATTTCTAAACTGGATTGCTTTGAGGAGATTCATTTTTAAAATGTTTTTCATGTTAATGACAACTTCACATTTAGTCTAGTCCTCTCCCTTTTGAGTTTTTTTTTTAATATGAAAGGGCATTTTTAACATGGGGAGGTCACTCTAAAATATAATACTCTCCCCCTGCCCATTTTGGAATCTAAAATAATTAATTTCTCCAGGAGAGTGGAGAGTCAATCCTTAATGCTGGGTTGGCTCCTCCCATGCAACAAGACAGACAGGGCAACACACCAACAGACAGAAAGATAGGCACAGCACTAGGCAGGAGATCCATCCCCCCTTCCCAGTTCTGTCCTGCCTCGCCAGGTATACAGAGCAGGGTGAAGAGCTCCGGTGATTTCTTCTTCTGAACTGCCTTTCTATCTGCTGTTTTCCTCCCTGATTCCTCCCTGCTATTGTTCTTTACTATTCTATCAACTCTGCTGCTGTCTCTCGACAAGGCTGTCTGAGAGAACGGAACTGAGAGAAAAAAGGCCCCAAACTCTCCTCTGAGGAGGAGATGGAGCGGGAGGCCCTAATGGGCCAGGCGGAAGATCATGGCAGCTCAGACCTCTTGGGAGGATCCAAGCTCAGCCAGGAGGCCCTGATGGTGCTGAAGAGGGTGTGTGACATGGGCTCGAGTTCCAAGCCAGACCATGCCACCCAAGGAGAGTCTGTGCCTGAACAGCAGGTTGTGAGTGAGGGGGAGTCTCCCGATCCTTCCCCCCCCCAGTTATCAACGGGGAGGAACTGCTGCCACAGCTGACTGACTGGATTATGCTAGTTGCGCACCAGGTTGTGGCGGCTGCAGTGAGAGGGGAGGGGAGCCACACTCATTTGCCTGCCAAAACCTCTACAGACACCATCTTGAAATGCCTGAAGAAAAGGGGTGGGCTGTCGCTAAGTGCAGCAGCTGGAGCATCAGGGCCAGCCACAACCAAGGCAGTAAAGTGTCCCCTGCCTGGAACCTCTTCAGGGAATAATAAAAATAATAATAAAAATAAAATTTTATTTATATCCCGCCCCTCTGCAATGCAATCGGGGCGGCTTACAATATAAAAACCCCATAGTCACCATACCCTAGCCCACCCACCCCTTAAAATAATATTAAATTACAAAGAATTAAAAACATGGATTAATTAAAATATATATAAATTAGAAGAAAAAAAAATTTAAAACATACAATCATAGCCTAGAAAGGGCAGCTGAGTCTTGGGCCGGGATAATTATTCAGGAAAGGCCTGCCGGAAAAGATCCGTCTTGACAGCTTTTTTAAAGCTGTCTAAGGTGGTAATAAGACGGATCTCGTCCGGCAGGCCATTCCATAATCTGGGAGCAGCAGCAGAGAAGGCCCTCTGGGAGGTCACCGACAGCCTTGTTTTCATAGGCTGTAACAGATTCCTCCCAGAGGACCGAAGTGTGCGGGGAGGGTCGTACGGAAGGAGGCGGTCCCGGAGGTAAGTTGGACCCAAGCCATGTAGGGCTTTAAAGGTCATAACCAACACCTTGTACTGTACCCGGAAACTAATAGGCAGCCAGTGGAGAGCTTTTAGCACCGGTGTTATATGCTCTCTTCTGGAAACACCAGAAATCAACCTGGCTGCCATGTTCTGGACTAGTTGAAGTTTCCGAGTCAAGCACAAGGGTAGCCCCATGTAGAGCGCATTACAGAAATCCAGACGGGAGGTTACCAGTGCATGTACCACAGTTTCGAGGTCCCTAGTTTCCAGGAAAGGGCGCAGCTGGCGTACCAGCCGAAGTTGATAACAGGCACTCCTGACCGTCGCATTAACCTGATTAGTCATCTGGAGCGACGGGTCCAGGAGCACCCCCAGACTGCGAACACAATCCTTGGAGGAGAGTGTAGTTCCATCCAGGATTGGAGTTTGTATTCCCAGACCTGGTTTTGGGCCTGTAACTGTTAGTACCTCCGTTTTGTCTGGATTCAGTCTCCGTTTTGTCTGGATTCAGGGAAAGGCAGAGGGGGGACAGAATGGGTCTGGGGATCACCAGAGCCTCCGAAGAAGGCCATTAAAAAATCTGTCAAGCAGACTTCTCCTGACTGGGAAGAGGCAGGAGGGGTAGAGTCTGAGGCAGAAAGCTCAGAAAGGGAGGAGGGGGTGTTATTTTCAGAGGAAGAAACTCTGCCCCAACAACTATCTCCCAGGCTGTTTGAGCCACAGTTTTTCAAGTTAATTCTTAAAAAGGCAGAAAAGACACTGGGACTCCAGAGCAATGTGGGGTTGACGGTGGAAGGGAAGGCAGAACAGTTTGTCATACTCTTCCCAGAAATATTCTCTGACACGTTGGAAGGGGAATGGTTGACACCAGGGGCGGCCAGCAACCTTCCAGCATTGGCTAAAGGGTTTTACACCCTTCCAAATCAAATAATGGAGACACTTAAGCTGCCTCCTATAGATGCTCCCGTGGCGGGGCTTATTTCAGGCTCTCTCTATCCCCAGGATGGTGACGACAATTTAAAGAGCCCTGAGGATAAGAGGGTCGACACATACCTTAGAGCTCACGAGGCCTCGGCCTTGGCAATTAGGGCAGCAGCGGCCACATCCTTTTTTGCTAGGGCCACCATTCATTGGGCAAAGGATATTGTTGATTCCTTGCCTAGCGGTATTTATTCCCAAGGTAAAACAAGGGGTAAACAAGATTGCAAAGATAGCAGGCTTCATGGCAGATGCCAGTTTGGATGCTATGCACTTCCCATCTAGGTCCATGGCTGCGAGAAAACAACTTTGGTTAAAAAATCGGAATGCAGACACGAAGGCCAAGGCTAATCTGGCAATTTGCCCATTCAAAGGGTCCAGACTTTTTGGTGATACTCTCGATGAGGTGCTGGTCGAAACTAAGGAAAGAGGAAGGCTCTTCCTTCTCTTCCTAAACGAGAGGAGAAGAAAGGGTTTAGGACAAGAAGTCAACAGTTTCGCAACTTTAAACCACAATATAAACAGAGGGATTTCCATCCTTTCAGACAACAATGGGGGTCAAACAAGGGCAAGTTCAAGTCCAGTTTTCTGCACCACAGAAGTGGTCTTCCTTCCAAGGTTCCAAACCAGGAATGAGGACCAATCGGTCTCTTTGACTTGTCAAGAAGGCCAGTGGGGGCACGGCTTCTGGGGTTTGCCCATCACTGGGGGTTTATCTCTATAGATGCCTGGGTACTCAGAACTGTAACAAAAGGCTATACTGTAGACTAGCTTCAAAGGCCTCTACCATCCTTCCATAAATCTTGTACCACCAGGGTAAAACAGAAGCGACAATTAGTCATTCAAGCTATAGCACATGTCTTATAGATGCAGATGATCGAACCAGTCCCAACGAACCAAAGGTTTTGAGTGTTTACTCTCACTTGTTTCTGGTGCCAAAAAAGAACAGGGAATGGAGAGCCATTCTCAACCTGCGGAAATTGAACCATTGGGTGGAACGGATGAAGTTTTGAATGGAGATGCTGTGGTCTATCCTGGAGGGCATTCAGGAGGGCGATTTCTTGGCATCATTGGATTTGAGGGATGCGTATCTTCACATACCCATTCATCCAGCTCATCGACACTTCCTCAGGTTTGCTTTTCAGGAGGATCATTATCAGTACAGGGCACTACCATTCGGTCTTTCAGCTTCACCATAGAAAGTGTTGGAGGTGCTGGTGGCCCATCTGCACAGAAGGGGACTTCAAGTGCATCCGTACTTGGATGACCTTCTCATCTGGGCTCCATCTCTTCAGTTGGCCAAACAGCATGTTCAGTCTACCGTCAATTGCTTGGAGCGATTTGGTTTTTTGATAAACCGAGACAAAAGCAAAATGCATCCAGTACAAAGGTTACAATATCTTGGGAGTATCATAGACACTCAGTCCTACAAGGTTTTCTTCCCGGACAACAGGAGGGAGAAGTTACAGCAATTGGTTTGATCAACTTTGAACAAAAGACGTGTTCTGTTATTGAGTCTGGCATGACTTTTGGGACTTTTGATGGCATGCATTGACGTGGTGCCCTGGGCAAGATTTCATCTACGGCCTCTGCAGTGGTTCCTCCTTCCCTTCCAGGACCATATCGCATCCAAAAGGAAAATACAAGTTGAGATTTCAACAGTGGTAAAAGAATCTCTGACATAGTGGTTGGGGAAGAACCTCACTCTAGGGGTTTCCATTCAGGATCCCAGGAGAGTAGTGATAATGACGGATGCCAGCCTGGGGGGATGGGGGGCACATTACAGAGGTCGAATGGCCCAAGGGATCTGGTTGGAACAGAAAGCCGAGAGCAGTATAAATTGACTAGAACTACATGCCGTTCATTTGGCATTGATCCAATTCAAGAACCTGGTGCAGGGGAGTCATGTTTTGATACGTACGCACAACATGTCCTCGAAGGCCACATCAACAGGCAAGAGAGGACACGGTCCCTTCCTCTGACAGAGGAGACAGCCAGGTTGTTTCAGTGGGCAGAATTGCATCTGTTGTCAATCAAGGCAGAATATCTGAAAGGGTCATTGAATATACAGGCAGATTGGCTGAGCAGACAGAGGGTGGACCTGGGAGAGTGGGGTCTGAACTCCATGATTTTTCAGATGATTACCCAATGGTTCGGACAGCTTTGGGTGGATCTATTTGCGTCGAGGGAGAATCACAAACTTCCAAGATAATGTGTCCAGGTTCTGGAACCGGAGAGCATTGGCATTCAATGCTCTTACGATCAAGTGGCCGAGGGTATTATGTTATGCCTTTCACACCAATGTCTCTCCTGTCTCGGGTCCTACGGAAGGTAAAGATGGAAAAGGCAGAGAACATTTTAATAGCTCCATTCTGGCTAAGAAGGCCTTGGTTTTCCGATCTAGTGCTTCTCCAGGTGAGGGAACCGTGGGCTCTTCCTCAGTGGGAGGATTTACTACATCAAAACGGGGTTCTCCACCCAGATCCATGCTGGTTACAACTCCACGCATGGAGGTTGAGCGGCAAAGATTATTAGCTAAAGGATATGAGGAGGAGGTTGTGGAGACCATCTTGGTGGCAAAACGCCTGTCCACTATTAGATTGTACGAGACGACAAGGAGGGCAGTTTGTAGATGGAGTAAGCGTAAGGGCATTAGGCCTCAAAAAGCTTCAGTGGGTTCAGTGCTAGCCTTTCTTCAATCGGGTCTGCAGAAGGGTCTATCAACTAATACACTGAAAAGACACGTAGCGGCTTTAGGTTCAATTCTTAAAAGTGGAACAAAGGTGCCCTTGGGGTCTCATCCTCATGTCTGTAGCTTCCTTAAGGGGGTGTTTCAATTGAAACCTCCGGTGATTTATAGGGGGACAACTTGGGACCTGAATGTAGTTTTGTATGTGCTGGTCAAACAGCCCTTTGAACCCATGAGATTGGTGGATTTAAAATTTCTCTCCTTCAAGGTGATTTTTCTAGTAGCAATTACCACAGCTAGGCGTGTCTCTGAAATAGGAGCTCTGTCAGTCAGGGAGAAATTGTGCATTTTTCACAAGGATTATATCTCCCTTAGGTTAGATCCTACCTTTCTTCCTAAGGTTAATTCAGTATTTCACAGAGCTCAAGAGATTCTGTTGCCTTCCTTTTGTCCTCATCCAACCACTCAATTGGAAACGGATTGGCACAAATTAGATGTCAAACGTGCTTTAAAATATTACTTGGAGAGAATGAAGGCATTCCAAAAATCGGATAGTTTGTTTGTATCCTTTGATGATAGGTACAAAGGAAGGAAGGTTTCTTCTAGCACCTTATCTTGATGGCTACGGTCGTGCATTCAATTGGCTTATGTAAATAGTTCTTTACCAGTACCAAAGGGAATTTTGGCACACTCTATGAGAAGTGCTGCTACTTCATCAGCTTTGTACACATCAGCTTCTTTGGTGGAGATTTGTCGAGCGGCGACTTGGTCTTTGGAGTCAACCTTTTTGTGACATTATAAAACTGATAAGTTTGCTTCTGCTGAGGCGGCCTTTGGCCATAGGGTGTTGCAGCAGGTTTTGAAACATTGAAGCCCCATCCCTAGTAGGACCGCTTGGGTAGGTCCCAGCTTTAAGGATTGACTCCCCACTCTGCTAGAGAATGGAACATTGGACTTACTGTGAAGGTTCCTTCTCAGCAGAGTAGGGAAGAAATCCTTTCCCATCTGATTATCTGGAAGATTAAAAAAAAAAATTTGGTTGTGTTCTCTGGAGTTCACTTTGTCATCACTGGGGAGGGCAAATGGCTCTCCTGCCTAGTGCTGTGCCTGTCTTTCTGTCTGTTGGTGTGTTGCCCTGCCTGTCTTGTTGCGTGGGAAGAGCCAACCCAGCCTTAAGGATTTCCTACCCACTCTGCTGAGAAGGAACCTTCATGTAAAGTCCAATGTTCTGTTTTGTTCTATCAAAATCTAGAATGAAATTATCTCGGGGCAAAACTACTGATGTATCTGTAATAGTTGTGGAGCTTCATAGTAATTTAGCTCCCATTACCACCTCAAGATTCTCAGCAGAACTTTCCGTTTTTTTTTTAGTATCCTAGTCATAAGAAGTACCTTCTTTCTCATATTCCCCATTTCAGAAATATTATCTAGTTTTTCTTAACATGATGAAAGTATTTGATTTTATAGCCTTCCAGACATCAGGACTAAAAAGTCGTGGGTGGCTTGTCCTACCAAGGTCATGCTGTAATGTCCTTTGCCAAGTTCCACAGAGCAAGGGGCAGATAATTGGTGGTTCTTTGAGCCAAGAAACAACATTCTTAAAATGTGTGACTATCTGGGTACAATCTAGTCAATGTTAAGTATTTTAAAATTATGTTGATTTCATTGGGAGAAAGAAATTCATGGGACCTAAAAGTATGTACCGTATAGTTCTCTCTTTAGAAAAAGCACTGCATTTTGTTTTTAAACACATTAAGTTTACAACATTTGGAAAATTTTGAGGAGAAAAACACATCCCCTAGCCTTTGTTTTAGTGACAGCATTCTAATAGTTGTGTGAAAGGGACCTGCACAGTTGGTTTGATTTGATAGGAAATTTTATTTTATGTTAATTTTGGCAATATGTTCCTGGCCTAAATCCAGTGTAACATTAGTAAAGGAAAAGAGTGCACTAGCAGACCCTAGTTCATTTACAGAAGCAGTAGTACATTTGTCATTGTGGTACCTAGGGATGTGTATGCTACCACTTGAAGATTATTGCCCTTATATATAGTCCAGAACTAAGTGCCTTTGAGTCCAACATTATTAGCACCAGCACTAGAATGGTACCATTGAATATTGGCCCCATCCACCTTGAAGCTGTTTGCAGTACACTTTGAAAGACAACTAAAAGCATCAGGGGGATCTGAGAACAAAACATTTCTCCTTCACTTCCCTTTCTGTTTGACTTGTTCCTACTAAGCTCATGTGTGCATATACCTGCATAGTGTTTTACGCGAGTGCAAGAAATGGAAGCCTTGAATCTGATAATGTCTGTATATGTAGCATCTACACAGAGCTGAGGATCCTGAGGAGGCAGGAGGATGCTTGTATAGGAGACATGTTTACTGTATATACACAGCTGATGCAACATAGCATCTTTTAAGGATCAGGCTGAGAGTCATATAAAAATACCAGACTCATTTTGAAAAACTATGCTTCATATATATATACGGTTACATGAGAATACGGTATTTGTCAACAAAATCATTCCATATGCTGTTCTGCATTGATTTCTTTTTTAAAAAAGCAAGGAAATGCATAATTTTTTTAAAATTATTCTGTTGCAAGTCTGGATTGGTTAACCACATGCTGAATGGCAAGCCAGAGCTACAGTCAAATATAATATATATTATCTGTCTAGGTCTTTTATGCTGTTTTGGACCAAATATACCATGGGAAACATCCTCTAGAGAAGTCAACCACAGACATTTTAAAGGCAACACAAGAGAAATTTTATGGATTGCCATATGTTCCTAATACTGTGAGTACCATGTTTAATGAAAATTCCTGTTTTAAAGGAAACTGAAAGGCAACCAATGTCCTTTTCATTATTCAATATACAGAATAAAGTCATCATTCTCCACATAAAACTAATGCCCTATCAAGTATTCCATATTGTTTTTGTACTAAAATCTATTTGTTTAAATTTCCATGTGCTACGCAAGCAGAATAGTGGTGGGCTTTTTTCATTGTTTTTATCTGGGGTTTTGCTTAAGAAACCAGGGTGAATCTAAACAGGAACAAGTTAAAACCTTGCAGAACAGTTCAGAGTAGAGAGAGGAGCAGAAACTTAAAATTCATTCTCTTGCTTGTTTTCTTCTTGAATATTGCCTTCCACACATTATCATTCACACACCTTGACACATTCTAACATGTATCCCTCTGGAAATGATATATTCCTGTCACTGCAGAACAGTGGTTCTCAGTGAAGGAAGCTCCACATGTTGTTGGGCTTGAATTTCCAGAAGCCCCAAATGGCCAGTTGTCAGTATTCTGGGAGATGGAAATCCAACAATATCTGGCACTTTCATGGTTGAGAACATGGTTTGTGTCTTCAGTGACACAAATATATACAAATCTGTTTGTTCCTTCATCTTCATCTGGAGGGTGATGGCCATGCTTTAAAAAGTTTGCTTTGGTGAGTAGTCCACAGCCCTAAGACAGTCAGCAGATGATTTGGTTAGTGTCAGGACTGTATTTCAGTCCATCAGGTCCTTGAGTGGTGGGGAACAGGATTTACAGGTCTAGATGCACTACAGATATGTGGTGGGTCGCGAGGTATATACTGTAGTGCCTTACAGACCTCAACATATGGCTACCTTGCAGCGTGTACAGCAGGAGTGTGGAACCTTTGACTCTGTGTAGTTTTGGACCACAGCTCTCATCATCTGAATCATCGACCACACTGACTGAGTCTTCTGGGAGTTGCAGTCCAGCAGGAAAAGAGGGCCACATGTTCCCCAGCCCTGGTGTCCAACCTGTGGAGACATTTTGTCTGCAGTCTAAAGGGCAACACAGTTCTGTATAGCCAAGGAAAGTTTAGAAGTAGAACTACAGTCGTCCCTTCACATTCGCGGGGGTTAGGTTCCACGGACCCCCGCGAATGTGAAAAATCTGTGAATATTGATTGCCCCCCTCCCCCGCCAAAGCAACCACGGGGCCTCCAGAGGCCCCATAGTCGCTTTCCCCGGACCCCCCACTCCCTCCCAAGGCCTTCACGGGGCCTCCAGAGACCCTCCCGAGGCCCCGTGGATGCCTCCCCGGCCCTCCCCCCTCCCACCCAGGGCCTTCATGGGGCCTGCTGAGCATCTCCGGAGGCCACATGGAGGCCTCCCTGGCCCTTCTCCCTCCTGCCCAGGGCCTTCATGGGGCCTACGGAGCGTCTCCGGAGGCCCCATGGAGGCCTACCCAGCCCTCCCCCTTCCCACCCAGGGCCTTCATGGGGCCTACGAAGACGCTCCATGGGCCCCATGGAGGCCTCTGCGGCCCTCCCCCCTCCCGCCCAGGGCCTTCACGGGGCTGCACAAGGCTCCAGGGAGGCCTCCCCGGCCCTCCCCGCTCCCTCCCATGGCCTTCATGGGGCCTCCGGAGGGTCTCCGAAGGCCCCATGGAGGCCTCCCCGGCCCTCCCCCTCCCCCCCAGGGCCTTCATGGGGCCTCCAGAGGGTCTACTAAGGCCCCGTGGAGGCCTCCCTGGCCCTCCCCGCTCCCTCCCAGGGCCTTCACGGGGCCTCTGGAGGCCCCGTGTTGCCATTTTGGGAGGGTGGGGGTGGGCTCCCAAAACCGCGAATAATCAAAACCGCAAATGCCAAGTTCGCGAATGTGGAGGGGCAACTGTACTTTATTGTCATGCCCCATGAGTGTGATGAGGATATGGAATCAAAAGAGGAGGACATGGCAAGGAACAGCCCTATGGACCCTGGCACAGGTTTATCTACACCTGTGCCAGCAGAGAACTTTGCCAACCTAGAAGAGGAAGAGCCTGGTCTTAGTGGGTTGGCACCAGTCTCAGCAGAGAGCCCTGCCAAATCAGATAAGAAGGAAGAGGAGGAAACAGACTTACCCATACTGTCCTTCAGCCAGCAGAGATCCCAAAAGGAAGCTTGGAGGAGATTGATGAGACTTTATCTGAAACACTGGCTCATTAAGGACCACCTGACACAGCTTTGATTGCTATATATATGCCTAGCGGGAGCTATCAGCCTTTGTCAGAGATCAACTGGTCTTCCTGGCGAAAGCTTCCTGTTTGGTATCTTTGACTCTGTGTTCCTGCTGCCTTGACTCTTGTTTAGACCTTGGACTGATCCTGGCTACTCTGTTGCATGATCCTGTTGACCTACAGACTTGCTTTTGGGACCCATGCTGACATCTGTAAGCCTATGACTCTTGGATTGTTTTACTGGACGATTCTTTGCATATTCCCTGCTTGTTGCCATCAAATCTTATTAGGACTTCACTTAATCTGCCTTGTTATTAAGAGTTGGCCGCTTTCCCAGATATTGTTTATACTTTTGCTGGCATTTGGCTGCTTTCCTGGATGTTTATATCAAATGATAAGTTTCTTATGAAACTGAGCAGAATTTCATAGATAGTTTGTGATATAGCTAGAAGAGAAGAGAAAAGCCTGCCATTTATTCCAGAGGAAATGTGTGTACCAAAAATTGTTCTTTGGACCAGCACAGTGTAGGTTTGCTGTAAAATGGGTGGGCAAAGTGTAGTCCTCAGACAACATGCCACATCCCAGGGCCCACACTGCAGTTTGCAGCCCTTCTGTGTCTCCCACACCTCCCCAGTTTGGAGAGTGACCCAGTGTCTGTTTTGGCCTGTTTTCATCTCAGACTGTATTAGACAGGTAGGGGATTTATTCAAAATGAAGTGACCCACAGATATTTCTAGTTTTCTCAGAAAAGGTCCCCCCGGGGGAGGGTGATCAACTGCACTGCTTAGAGGCTTCTGGGGGGCAGAGTTGGACAGATTCCTAGAATAAGGCCTCAAAAAAAAAAGTTCTGAGGTACAACTTCAAAACACTTAAGTTTTACTTTCTTTATAACTTCTTAAAGGTATAATATAACTGTTAGCCTGCCTACACCATCAGTGCAAAGAGCACTTTTCATCTGTAATGCAAAACTTTTGGATGTTGTAAATGTTATATAGAAAGCAGAAAGGGGTCATTTTAAATCAAATGCATGTTGTGGTCAGTTTGGCTCTTTCATTCAATTTATGAACACAAGAAATTTTTTTAAAATCAGAATTTAGAGTCACTTCTGAAAACATCTCTCAGTTCTGGAATGCTTGTAACTGCTTCGGCTAAAGTGGAAAAGCCATTTGTTTATTCACATTATATACCCTTAGATTAGCTTTCAACTGTGTCATCTTAAAGTACACTGTAAAACCAGATTTTAAGAGACTGAGTAAAGGAAAGGGAAACTTAAATGAATGTGTAACAAACCCTTTTGTGGAATTTTCTGTAAATAGTCTGCGGTGCTTGCTTTATAAGGGTGGTTTCATAAACTCAACATGGATTTCGAAACCATAACAAAAGCTGGTACTTCGAAATCAGCACATGGATCTTGGCTTTTTGTAAGCCTTTCATTTTTTCCATTTAAACAGGAAAACTACAGAAAATAATCCCAAGCCAAATAAACCTAAAACTGTAACCCTACCCCCACTTACGTCAAATGAGCTTTACTTCTGAGCAGATATGCATAGGATTGCAGTGAGGCACAAGTTAGTAGTGACTAACCAGTCCTGTTAATATTAGGGCAAGACCTCCAAGAGCCATTGCTCTGTCAGATGTGATGTATGATATATATATATATATATATATATTCAAATACCATATGGAATCTTTCCAGAAACACCTAAGTGGTTAATTGCATGTTAAATTCCTTTCCCCTTTTCTAGTATAAACTACTGCAAAATATTTATATCCCTTGTCTTGCTGGGTTTATTTATGACTTGGTAATAAAAACATAGAAGTGTTATAAATTGAAGCCTTTAGTTTCTCATTTGACCCACTTTTCAAAATCTCAGGGGTGTTTTTGTTTTAACTTTTTTCCCTCCTGTTCTTGACTTCAAAATATCCTCCTCTTGTATTTTTTGGCTCAAGTCCTATGCGTAGGTACCTGTGAGTAAGCTTCATGTAACACTTCTGAATAGACATGCATAAGATTGCATTGTTAAAAGGCTATAGCATTACCAAGTTAACAGAAAACTCAAAATTAAGAAACTTTAGGTATACATCCTAAGAACTTTTCTTACTACTGTGTATCCTGAATATAAAACTAATTTAATTTAATTTAATATTTATTTCATACTTAAATTCGTCTGTTTAGAACTTCTTCCTGTCTTATTTTTTACTTGTGTAAGTTTTAAGAAAAACATTGATTTGAAATACATACTGAAAACTATAAATAAAGAGACTAAAAAAGTAGAAGAACATAAAGAAAGATTAGAGCTGAAAGGACTTCAGTCTAGACATTTAAACTGTTTGGATGTTTATTACCTATTATGATAATATTAATGATTTTATTGTTTAATATTTTTAGTGATGTTAGGTTGAAGTGATATTTTTAATATGAAGCAGGATAAAAATGCAATCAAGAAATATATCACACTTCAATCTACTACTAAACATATTTAAATAAAAAGATTTCTGTCCCTTGAGCCTGTAGTGAAGCCTACTCCCTGGGACTGCTTTTCCTTTTGGCCACAGATGGGGTCTTCCTTCATTTAATCACTCTGAAAATCAAGCTCAAGGGGGACTCTTGACCTTCAGGTTCCTGAGATATTTCTGTCCTCTTTGAGATCACCTCAGGATAACTGTGTGTGTCTGTGTGTTCAAGTCGCCTGTCGACTTATGATGACCCCACAAATTTCATAGGGTTTTCTTAGGCAAGGAATATTCAGAGGTGGTTTTGCCAGTTCCTTTCTCTGAAGTATAGCCTACAGCATCTGGTATTTATTGATGGTCTCCCTTCTAAGTACTAACCAAGGCTGACACTGTTTAACTTCCAAAACCAGACAAGATCTAGGGAGTTTAAGTCTTTCCTCAGCCACAGGTGCCTTTAGGGGATAACTGCATTGCAGTTTAACTGTGTATCCTAGTTAAATCAGACACAGTCTTCTCAGTGGAAGAGTTCTTGTAGGTCTTCTGGAAAAGGCAACTCTCTTTCCTGTACCTTTTTTTTTTTAAAGAAAGGGGAAATGCATATTACCTAATTTTTCCCTTACCCAAGGCTGATTTTTGGATCATTTTAATACCATATATATTAAACCCTTACACCCATAGGTGTTAAGTCTTTTCTTTCTGCAGTAATGAGGTAAGATGTGCTCTGAGGAGTTCTTTTATGCCTCTCCCATGCATCTAACTAAGAAGTGTGGTCCAGACTGTTGTGCTACTCTGTCTCCTTAGTGTCTACAATGAGTAAGCTGTATATTTAGTTGAAGTGCCTTAAGAGAGAATGGAGCAAATCCCTGGAGTAGAAATCATTGTAGGAGATAACATCTCTTCTAAACCATGAGGACTTGGAGGATTCTTGCCTAACTTCATCTGCAGAAGTGCTTCCAGATTCTCACATGCATTAGAGATAGTGGTAAGAAACCCCACAAGATAGAGTATAATCTTTCCGACTCCAAAAAGTAGAGTATACCTCCCTCTCCTTGTAGTAGATGACTACTACTCTCTGAAAGAGAGTCATGCAGCTCAGTAAGCTGTTCTCATTCTTGATCAATTAACGGAAGGGCCATTTGCAGTTGTTCCAAGAACAGGGAGAAGCACAAATCCCGATGTAGGACCCACAGCAAGAGTCACAGCTGGATGCATAACTCTTAAGAAGGTGGCTGGTGTCCAGTTCTCTTTCCTGGTTAGAGTTGAGACATAATCACAAAAGGCGTAGATTTCCCTCATTTCCAGACATAGAAAGTGGACTAGCACATTTGTCCAAGTTTCAGCTGCTTTCATTGATACCACTTTTTAGCCCACACCCTCCTATAGACAAACTGGAACACAGCAAGCTGCTTGCTGCCATATATTATGCAAGGTGCAGGGATAACATGTATAGTTCCTGATGTCAAAGGTTCTGAGTCACTGGGAGATGTTTATCTCAGGGCGTTAGCTGCATTTCTTATACCCCTTCAGGACTCTTCAACAGGATTATCAAGAAAGTGTATTGAGTCCAGACAGGGCAATATTCTCTTTTGTATTTAATACATATTTAATAATACCCAAAAAGGGTTGACTTGGTTATCCATAGTATACAAGTTTGCTTCATGGGACTTCAATACCATTCTCATCAAGACAGATGTTAGCCTCCTTCAATAATCTAGCATCCATTCAAATAAAAGATTTTTCCTTTTAGGTAAGATGTTTTCTGGCATCATGTTATCTTGGTTAGTTCCATCCTATTGCTTTAAAAAATATCTGTACAAATAACAGAGTACATTTCCTGAAAGGAGTAGCAATTTGGGGTGTTCTTTTTTCCAAATTGGTGGAAACTCTTGTGGGTATTAGTATATATGTTGATGAAGTACTATAAGATTGATGCCTTGTCCTGTGCAGATATTATAAAATAATTCTGGAAGATTGACACATTGTAGTAAATTCTTCTGGAATAGTACTGCTCCATTATATTACTACTGAGTAGTTTATTTCTTTTTATTAAAATATTCATATCCTGTCCTATATCCAAGTCCCTCAGGGTGTTGTACAATAACATTCAGTTTAAAACATTGTGTTGTTTTAATTTTAAAAGACTAAGATCATATTAAACCATTTAACACCAGTAATAAGAGAGTTTAAAACTACTTAGCACAATTTAATCTAAGGTAACCGATAACCATATATGCACATTGGCTAAAATCTATTAGACCCCAAAGGGCCATGTTTTGACACCAGCATTGGCTCTCTCTAAGGGGAGGGCATTTCATAACCAGGGTGTCACAGCAGAGAAACCTCTCTCCTATGTCCTACTACAACCCCCCCTCCCCATAGGACAAGAAGATGCCCCCCCTGCAGACCTCAGTTCTTGGGCAGGTGTTTAGGGCAAAAGTCTTGCGTCCAGTTTCCCACAGTGGTCAACCAGATGTTTTTGTAAAGGTCATAAGCAGGGCATGAATGCAACAACCTTCTCCTGTTGTTACTCTCCAGCAACTAGCACCTGTTCAAAGGCCTCCATATATGGAGACTCCATATGGCTGATCATGACTTCTAAGCTATCCCAGGGATCCAGCTGCCTTCCATCTATCAGGAAGGACATTTATGGCTAAGGCAAAATTCCTATATTTAGGATATTCTACACCAGCTTTGGGTTATAAAATAGTTAAGGGAATGTGCCATATTACACATACAAGCTTTTGAGTTACATAGGGGGCTCCATCCAAGAAAATGAACAATTAATTGCAAAATTTTAGCATTTCATACAAAACAAGATGAGCCACGAAGTATTAGAAAATATGGCAATCATTGAAGGATGCTATTTAACTTCATTGTCACGATGTGAACTATTTGCCTATGCAGTCACACAACTGATGGCATCAGAAACAATACATCTCCAGATCAGAGCACAGGAAGCAGTTTTGTTTTTCTTTCATGGAAAGTTGAAGAAAGTCAGATTCAGTGAGACAATTTTCTGGGTGATTTGCTGAATGAACAGGTTTTACTTTACTTTCAGGGGCTAACATATTGCCTTTTGGGGTTTGGGAATTGTTTCTTGCCAGCAACCTTGGCTTTTATTATTTATTTACATGTGCCTTAACTTGCTTTTATAACATATACCTTTGTTCACTTTCCCAAAGCATGTATCTTTGGTGTGAAACATCTTGTTTGTTCCTGCTTTCTGTACCATAGTAAATATGAATTCGTTCAGTTTAGACTAGATAAACCTTACTTGCACTTATATAGAAGGACTTTGCTAGAGCATGAATTAATGAAAGGTTGTGGCAAGCATTCCTTTTAGAGACTGTTTTCATATAGAGAGATGTAAAATTTCTGGATTTTTTTTAAGCCATGGGGGGGAAAACATTTTCAATTTTGGGGGGGTGGGGGAAAGAAAAAAATGAAAAATTTGGTACCCTTTACAGATAGAAAGTCAATTTGTAAAATATGTCTAGTTTAGTGTGGTATAAAATTATTGTTTGGAATATTAAAAGTACAGTTTGTTCAGACAATAATTACAAACTATTTTTTTTTATTTTTTTGTAAGAAATGGAGCTATGAGGTTCCGAACTGTAAGGAACACAAACACTGTAATGAACCTAAATTAATTTTGCTAGTTTATTAGCTACAAGCAAAATACAATAAAAACAGAAGAAACCAATCAGCAATAAACAGATTAAAACACTTAAAATCATCCTTTCAGGGCACACACCCTCATTAAATCTAGACAAATTTTGTATTAGCGGTCCTCCAAGGTCATTGTTTGTCTGATTTTAATTGCTACTACACATAAGTATCTTAAGTACTCATTCCCATAAAAAGAAGCAAGAAAAGGAAGCCAAGACTAGGAATAGCAATGATTTGTTCCTATACATAATCTTCTATACGTATAATTTTTTTACACAGTTCTTAGAAATAATTTTCAGAGAGAAAATGTATGTCTCAAACATTTTATTTATCATTCTAAAAGAAAATAGCCAGAATCCTTTTACACACTGAATTCTGGTACAACCCCCCCCCATCCCCACACCCCCTATCATGAGCAATCGCCATTGCGACAGAAAGAAACAAAGTCCTTGTTGCAATTCCCCCCTGCCCTGGGGATTACTTGTGCGAGGAGGGGTGGAAATACCAGCCAGCTGTTTCCCAAGCAACATTGGGACGGATCTCCATTGATTGCAGCAGCTGCTGCCCAGTAAGTGGAGACTGGAGGACTTGCGCTGTCTATACATAGCCACTAAACTAGGGACTACATAGGGACTGTGAATACATAACAGTCATGAGTACGTAACTCCAGGTTATGCATTTGTAACTGTGATACAGGATTCCGCCAATGTCCCATAATACTTTCCCCTAACTTTTTAGCAGGGGGAAAAGCTTCAGGAAAAAATGGGGAAAAGTGTTTCCCCACCCAAATACAGTATTTCCATTTTTTTCTGGGCCTTCTCACCTCTAATCACAAAGCAGGGTTATCTGTGAATGAACACTTAGGACTTTATCAGACGGGCTTAATGAAATGGAACAGAAATGCCACAGGATTGCTAAAGAGGTTTTTTTTCAGATGATGTCCTCCTCACCCGTTCTGACTCCATGTGCTTTCCGTTTTGTTTTATTCATGGAGAAAAGTCATCAATAGATCTCCCGTTGCGTTTCTGTAAGAGAATCACAGGTGTGTGAACTGGTTTGCCATTATGCTGGCGCGATGTTAAAACACTTCCGGGTACGATCGTGACATCCAGGTGAGTGACAGCCTTTTCTGTACCCTCACCATGTTGCGTTTAAAGCTTTAAAAGTGTTTTGGTGCTTTTTTAATTTTTAGAAGTCTGCCTGTATTTTTATTTTTAAATTCTGCCCCCCCAGCTGCCTGCCTCTGTAAGGTCCTGGAGGGTAAGTAGAGAACACTTCTGGTGGCAATCTGGACATCCAGGTAAGTGACAGACTTTTTTGTACCCTCCACTGTTTACTCGTTTCTTTTAAAGGCTGTTTAAAAGATTGCTTTAATTTTTTTATATCTGGGGTTTTTTATTTTTAAACTCCCTGCGCGATGCAGGGCTCCCTGTAAGGTCCTGGGAGGTCCCTGCAAAATACTTCCTACTTCGATTGGGACAAAGATGTAAGGGACAGCCTTTTTTGTTCCCTCCCTGGGTTACTTGGTTTTTTTTTTAAGGGTGTTTCAGCAGTTCACCTACCTGGGAAGCATCATTTCCTCAGATGCAAAGATTGACAAAGAGATCGATCACAGATTAGCAAAGGCATATAGTGCATTTGGAAGACGTCACAAAAGAGTCTGGAGCAACAAACACCTGAGGCAAAGCACAAAAATCAGTGTGTATAGAGCCATCGTACTGTCTATCCTCCTTTATGGATCTGAAACATGGGTCACCTATCGCCACCACCTACGACTCCTCGAGCGCTTTCATCAGCGCTGTCTCCGCACAATCCTAAATATACACTGGACTGACTATGTGACGAATGTTGCTGTCCTTGAGCAAGCAGGGATCACCAGTATTGAGGCCATGATATTGAGAACGCAGCTGCGCTGGGCAGGGCATGTTTCTAGGATGGAGGACCATCGCCTCCCAAAAATACTACTCTACGGTGAACTCGCCACAGGTCAGCGTAAGAGGGGCGCTCCAAAAAAGCGATACAAGGACTCCCTGAAACAACATCTCAGGCTCAGCCAAATTGATCACCAACAGTGGTCCGCCCTGGCCTCACATCGGGAGGCATGGAGACGCACTATCCACAATGCTGCAGCCTTATTTGAGAACTCAAGACGAACAATCTTGAAGAGAAACGACAACGCAGAAAGAATCACAACCCAAAAACATCACCCAAGGAGACCTTCTGCTGTGCTTTTTGCAACCGGACTTGTTTATCTCGGATTGGCCTTTTTAGTCATCAGCGCGCTTGCAGAAAGCGCGGGATGAGTCCTTCCTGAATCTTCGTTTGCGAAGAAAAGCCAGAGAGAGAAGAAGGTGCTTGGTGCACTTCTTTGAGGTTTGGGGGATTCTTTATTTTTAAATTACCCATGTGATTTGGTCTCCAGAAAGGGAAGGGGGCTCTGTGAGAGCTCCATTCCCTTCCTGGACAGCCAGAGGAGGGGGGAGCAGTTTCTGTCCTGGGATTAAGGTATGTGTGTGAACATTTTTTTTATTCAGTTACAGGGACGGGAGGAAGGTGGGTGAGTGGGTAATGGAACAGGAACAGGTTTTAAGGGCCCGTCTGATAAAGTCCTTAGTGAAAGTGGACATACTTTTGCTAGCATAGTACCACAAGACAATTGCTTTCCTGGCTTTATAGTGACATTATGTTGCTGTTGGAGACTAGTAGGCCAGAGTACACAGGTTTACTGTCATGATTCTAGTTCCTTAGTAGGGGTAATGGATTCATAGCAAAACATTTTATGCATTTGAATAAATCATATGATTATCCATTATTCAGGTTGTACATGGTTGTAAAGTCTCAGGTAAAACATTTTTTTAATCATTCTTTGTACTGTAAAAGGTTATATATTTCATTTCCATTTGTATTCTTTAAAGTTATTTTAGAAATGTTCACAGAAGTGATTGCTTCTGACCTCCGTTGGCATGTGGTGTGAGCATTATCTTGCAGTGACAGAGAGAGCCAGATCCCACTTAGACCGTCATCAGTTCTGCTGACTTAAATTACTATTAGATGTCCACTTCTCCTTTGTCTGGGTGTCTTAAATGGTCAGAGGCGCATTCTGAACACATTCAATCAAAGTTCCAGGAAACGGAAAGCTATTTGCTTCCACATAAAAGTGTTATTTCATTTACACATTTCCTTGAAAGGAATTTGTATTATTCTGCTTGACAGATTAAGGCTTCGACACACTGCAGAAATAATCCAGTTTGATTATTTCTGCCATGGCTCAATGCTGTGGAATTCTGGGATTAGTAGTTTTGTGAGATATTTAGCCATCTCTGCCTGAGAGCTCTGGTGCCACCATAAACTACAGATCCCAGGATTCCATAGAATAGAGCCATGATAAAGTTGTGTCAAGCTGCATTATTTCTACAGTGTGTCAGCAACCTAAGACTCTATGAGCTAAAATGTAGCATATTCTTTCAGCCAGATAAGCTTGACTAATTAGGTTTATCATTCTATTGTTTTAATAGTTACCCTTTCTTCAAGCAGTTGATTTTGGAATTCTAAAATTACAGCACTTAACTGCTGTAGCCCCCCGCCCCTGAAAAACATAGGCTTTTGTTTCAGAAACAAACACAGGCCATTGTTGAAAGATTCCATTCCTGCTGGTTTATATAACACGTAGAAAGCCTTATTCCATTTTTAGGATAGTTTGGATTTCATTGTTTGTTGTACTACTTAGTTCTTAAAAAGAATAATTGATAGAATGTTTGCTTATTAAAATCCCATATGTTGTCAATTTGGGATTCCTCCCCAAATTACTCTATTTTGTTCCTTGATTAGTGGGCAATTCCAGCCAATCAAGAATCACAAGGCAAACAGGAAGAAATCATCACACTATATAGCCTCTTGCATTGGAAGGCAAATTGAAATTGGGGGTGGGAGCAGGCCTCTCTGGATAGACAGATGCTTTTCAAGCATTCACTGAGATGATGGAGCATTTTGACACTTGACAATGGGCCCATCTAAATGGTGAAAATACCCCACATGGAATTTGCTGGGAATCCTACCAGTCTAAACAGGATCCAGCGCCTATCCACACTATTTGGAAGGAGGGAGGCCCAAAACAGCAAGAACAACAGGGTAAAAGCCTTCGTAGATTTTCCTGTACTTTTTCACAAACTGCAAGGCTGATGTGCATTTTTGCTCTTTTGGACTATTGAACAATAAAAATGTGAAGGGAAGCACAAGGCTAATTGGGTGGGTGGGAGCAGGGGTGGGGCTTGCTAGGTGGGCAAGTGCCCGCTGCCACCATGTTGGATTTTCGCCTTAGTGATTGCTCGCTAAGGGGATAAAAAAAGGATCAATATTTTCTGTTTTGCTCTGGAGAATTGCTCTATTGCACCAGCACACCTTGGGACAATTTTTTTTTTTTAAAATCTGGTGGCGGTGAAGAACTAACACGAGGAAATCACTTGCGGCTGCCATCAGGAATGTGAAGCTTATGGGGGCTTCCGAGGCCAGAAAAACCGTTTGGTCTGGTTGCTGCTGCTGCGAGATACCAATAATACAAGATAGTTGGGATTTTTTCTCCTCATGTAGATGGACCCAATGTTCATGCCAATGCTTTCAACACAGCCGAAGGTTGTCTGTATTACAGTCTACACTATTACATGCAGCTAAGCTTCCTCTTTAAAATCTTACTGATCTAACACATGGTAGATCATAATTTGACTTTGTGCTTTCTAACATTTTGCTCAATAATTCTATCAAGATTGATTAATGTAGACTATTAATAGCTTTAAAGTTCTAACAAAACCCTTTAGATAGCATGTGGCTACAGTCTGCATCAAAGGTTTTTGTGTGTTAAACAGAATGTAGGGAATTGTAGTTATGCTCTTAAAATTTTGTTTTATACTCCTAGAGTATAGCCAATATGTGTCTTATTTAAGACTCTTGGCCACAAGAAAGCAGGCAGCTTTTGATTCTTTCTAATAAAAATCATGTATGGGTTTTTGGAAAACCTTCAGACAAGATAATTCTTGGTGGGTTGATGGTATGTTGATGAGAAGCAGGCATCTTTAACTATTAATTTTATAGATCAGTCAGACACCTTCATTTCTGTCAGTTATACTATATGAAAAAACAGGCAGGAACATGACCTACAGATGGCATGTTATCATAACCCTTGGGCTATGCTATAGAACACACCACTATTTAATAAACTCCTGGAATGTTTTCCTACAGCTTTTTCAGGTCTTATTACATACTTTAGAGGAACAGATAATGTAGCTGAAGACTTCATCAACTTACTTGAAATTTAGAAGCATGACCTTCAGTGAGATGTTTTTTCTACATATTTGTATATGTAGCCCCAGGGGGGAGGGTTCCAAAGGGAAATTTGAAACATTAGAGGCTTATTTTAATTGTTAAAAGGATGAGATAATTCAGTAACAAAGATGAGATGAATTTAAACACTAAGTGCTTGTATGAATTAGAATTGTTAATAGGAAGCACTGTTTCAAGGTTCAAAGGAGACTGCTGCAAACAATTTTTAATATTCCCAAGAAGTTTCCTTAATTTAGTGTGGAATTTTATTGTTACATAGCTATGTTCCTCTGGAATTCATTCTTTGGGAACTCAGTAGTTACTAGTTGGCTAGTAATCATCACCTCTCTGTTGATACATTAACAAGATAGTATTCTCGCCTTTCTTAGAGGTACAGTATGTCTTAGTGCTGAGAGGATGTGTAAATATATCAACCTACATTTGAGTAGATTGATGTATAAGCTTTATAAAGGTCTCTGATCATCGAGATTAAACTGAAAATATTTTTACAGAATAATTAGAACCAACTTTGGAGTATAGGATGTCTTTGCTAAAGGACAAGGGATGAAAGTACATTGTTCTTAGTATTATGTGGTGCAAAAATCTGTCTAAGGATATAAGACTAAAACACAACTAAAATTTAAATATATTGTATTTGTTGAAAGCAAATTCTGTTGATTTCAGGTAAACGTGCTTCACAGTAAGCATGTTTGAGATATTCTGGCTTAAATATTTGGAAAAAAGAAATTGAAATCTTTATTTTCCTCTCACCCATGTGCTTAATATGTATCTGCCAACATAGGATAACATTTAATAGTTTTGCATCTGCTGAATTAAATTTCAGACTGCAAAAGCGTGAATTATACACACATTGGAAACTGCTTAATGCAGTGTAGATGTGTATATATTCCGGCATATAAGACGACTTTTGAGCACTCAAAAGTGCCCTCCAAAATCGACAGTCGTTTTATACGCCGGATATACTTTGCTTCACTTGCCTGCCTATCTCCTGCCTCTTCACAAACAGAGCGAAGAGGCAGGAGATGGGGCCGGGGGTGAAGCAAAGTGCTTTTCCAGTTCATTCGCCCCCCTCCTGTGCCTTCTCCCCCTTTGGGGAGCAACAGAGACAGAGGAGGGGGGTGAACGTTGCGGTTTGCCGCTGCCGCCGCTTGATCACCTCTGCAGTGGCCGAGGCAAACTGCTAGATTCGCCCTTTCCCCCCCCCTTGCTTGAAGGTGGAGGAAAAGGGTGAAAATGCCCCCTCCCCCCAGCCACCCTCCGCCCATCCACCCCCCTTCCCCAAAGCCGCGGTTCCATTGGAATCGTGGCTTTGGAGAGGGGGGGTGGCTGCGAACCCCCTCCCCGCCTCCCCCCAGCCACCCTCCGCCCATCCACCCCCTTCCCCAAAGCCGCGGTTCCATTGGAATCACGGCTTTGGAGAGGGGGGGTGGCTGCGAAGCCCCCTCCCCGCCTCCCCCCAGCCACCCTCCAACCCTCCACCCCCCTTCCCCAAAGCCGCGGTTCCATTGGAATCGCAGTTTTGGAGGGGGGGTGGCTGCGAAGCCCCCTCCCCGCCTCCCCCCAGCCACCCTCCGCCCATCCACCCCCCTTCCCCAAAGCTGTGCTTTGAAGAGGGGGGGTGGCTGTGAAGCCCCCTCCCCGCCTCCCCCCAGCCACCCTCCGCCCATCCACCCCCCTTCCCCAAAGCCGCGGTTCCATTGTAATCGCTGCTTTGGAGATGGCGGGTGGCTGCGAAGCCCCATCCCCGCCTCCCCCCAGCCACCCTCCGCCCATCTACCCCCTTCCCCAAAGCCGCGGTTCCATTGGAATCGTGGCTTTGGAGAGAGGGGGTGGCTGCGAAGCCCCCTCCCCGCCTCCCCCCCTCCACCCTCCGCCCATCCACCCTCCTTCCCCAAAGCCGCGGTTCCCTTGGAATCGCAGCTTTGGAGATGGGGGGTGGCTGCGAAGCCCCCTCCCCGCCTCCCCCCAGCCGCCCTCCGCCCATCCACCCCCCTTCCCCAAAGCCGCGGTTCCATTGGAATCGCGGCTTTGGAGAGGGGGGGTGGCTGTGAAGCCCCCTCCCCGCCTCCCCCCATCCACCCTCCGCCCATCCACCCCCCTTCCCCAAAGCCACAGTTCCATTGGAATCGCGGCTTTGGGGACGGGGGGGTGGCTGCGAAGCCCCGCTCCCCCCCAGCCACCCATCCACCCTCCACCCAGCCACCCCCCTTCCCCAAAGCCGCGCTTTGGAGAGGGGGGTGGCTGCGAAGCACCCTCCCCCCAGCCACCCTCTGCCCAGCCACCCCCCTTCCCCAAACCCGCGCTTTGGAGAGGGGGGTGGCTGTGAAGCCCCCTCCCCCCAGCCACCCTCCATCCAGCCACCCCCCTTCCCCAAAGCCGCACTTTGGAGAGGGGGGTGGCTGCGAAGCCTCCTCCCCCCAGCCACCCATCCACCCTCTGCCCAGCCACCCCCCTTCCCCCAAGCTGCGCTTTGGAGAGGGGGGTGGCTGCGAAGCCCCCTCCCCCCAGCCACCCAGCCACCCTCTGCCCAGCCACCCCCTTCCTCAAAGCCGTGCTTTGGAGAGGGGGGGTGGCTGCGAAGCCCCCTCCCTCTAACTATCCTTCCACCCTCCCCGAAGCCCGCTCCCTCCACCCCCCCAGCTAGCTGGCCATCCCGCATTCCCCAACCCCCCTGGAGGCTGGGCAGCCTCCTGTGGGTTGGGGAATCGCGGGAGGAGGGAGCCCAGAAGGAGGGATCGGGGCTGTGGAGTTAAATCCCTCGATTCGCTCCCTCTCCCTTGATGGTGGGGAGAGGGGGCGAATCCCGGGGTTTGGCTCCACAGCCCCGCATCCTCCCTATGGAGCCCAATGGGGCATGTTCGCCCCTTCTCCCCACCTTCCTTGAAGGCGGGGAGAGGGGACGAATCTAGGGGTTTGCCGCGGCCACCCCCGCTTCCCCCACCTTGGCCCCCTTTGGAAGAGCCAAGACGGAGGGAAGGGGGCTGCTGAGGCAAACTGGGCATTTTCGCCCCTTTCCTCCACCTTCGAGTCCAGTTTGACTGGAAGGTTGAAGAGAGGGGCGAATGTTGCCCTGCCAGCTGATCCTGTTTGCTTTCCCAACTCACGAGGAGATCCTCATGAGTTGGGAAACAAAGAGGATCAGCTGGCAAGGCTCCCCCAGCCAGCCAAATTGGGGGGGGGGTCTTATCTGGCGAATATATGCCTAAGCTTAGATTTTTGGCTGGAAATTGGGGGGGGGTCTTATACGCCCAGTCTTATATGCCAGAATATACGGTAAATGTGCTATTGCTTAAAACAATTTGTAAGCTGCTCTGATAGCCTTGTGGCTGAAGAGCGGGGTATAAATAAATAAATAAAAATAAAAAATTGTACTTACTGAATTTATACCCCACCTGTCTCTCGGGATGGAATCCAAAGCGGCTAAATGTGTTTTCTAAATGTACTTGCTAAATGTATGTAAAGGCTAAATAAATGTATCTATATATATAATTATTCTGGGTATATTGCCGTTTTCAGTGTGCTGATTGGCTGCTTAGGTGTCAGGATCTGCCTCTCCTCACAGGACTAGGCCCCTGGCTGCAGTAGCTGGGACAGCCTCTTTGCAGACTCAGGCCCTGGTTGTGGGAATCTCAGAAGACCCAGGGCCAGGCTATCAGACACAGCCGGCTGCAATCATGCAGCACACCTGAAGCAGCCAGGGGACCTGCTATTTAAGAGCGGCATTTGGCCCTCCGTCTTGGCCACCATAACATGGTTTTCTGTGCTGTCTCTAGCTGCTCCTTGTGCCTTCTGTGCTATCTCTAGCTGCTCCTTGGGCTTTCTGTAGCAGTCCCTTGGGCCTTGGGGTGGAAACATGTGGAAAGCTTCGAGTCCTTTCTAAACATGGCGGTGGAGGGGCTGTCATGTCCTGGTACATGTGGTGTGTGTGTGTACTGTGGGGGTGTATGTATGTGGCATGAGGGTGTGTGTATACACACAGTTCCATGGTGGCAGAGGGGCTCTTATGTCCTGGCATGTGTGGTGTGTGTGTGTCTGTGTGTATGCATGGTTGCATGGCGGTGGCAGAGGGGC
The DNA here is from genome assembly GCA_030847615.1 of Gambelia wislizenii. Taxonomy (NCBI): domain Eukaryota; kingdom Metazoa; phylum Chordata; class Lepidosauria; order Squamata; family Crotaphytidae; genus Gambelia; species Gambelia wislizenii. The sequence continues at coordinate 341,528,168 of JAUMIR010000003.1, forward strand.
TCTTGGCATGAAACTAGCCATTATAGTTTATTTGAAAGATTATATATTAATGTGTCAAATGATTCTACTCTTGACATGTTTCCTAAGTGGCCAATCAGCACAGTCAGAATAAAAACATACCGAAGTGTTTTATATATGTAGATAACGGTGTATTTTATGCCGGGTATAGCTAGTTAGTCTTTAATGTGCCACATGCCTGACTTTTAAAATTATTTTTAGTCACCTTTCAGACCAGAGAGAGAGAGAGAGAGAGAGAATTTTAAAAGCTGCTTAGAAAATAGAGAGCTGATGTTACCCACTTCTGTGTGTAGAAAAATGTCCCTTAATTGGGGTTCTGCAACCAAGAAGATGTACTTTCCCATCTAGTTCCCACTGTAGATGGCCTCATCCACCAGGGTGACCAATGCTGAACCCAGAGTACAAAGGATCCAACTGGGGTAGAAGAGAAAAACTAGGATGAAGAAGGAATACAGTGGTGGTAGAGAGAAGAAAAAAAGTAGTTATATGCCATCACCACAGAATAGGCCTTAAAATGGCCTTTAACCAGTGTTCTGATAGACTCATCCTGTGCCTTCAGCACCCTATTCCCATCATGATATGATTTGAATTTCAACATACAGGAAGGGGAGGTGTAAACCTTCCCATACTAGATGTAAAAATGGGGAGAGTTTGGGGAAAATATGTGTTCTTGAAAGTGTAGAGTGAGGAGGAGGAGTGCATATATGAATGGAATGCCTGCCCTGGCTAAATCCACCACCATCTACGAACTCACTCACTGGTGCCTTAAGCCAAAGCCATTATTAGCATGCTCCCCACACAAATACACACACCCTCTGTCATTGCAAGGAGAGAGAGGAGTTTCTCAGCCATGGTATGTGGGAAGGTCCAAAATGAAGAGGAGTTTTCCCTCAAAAGATAGTTCGTGCACACCTACTGAGCTTTCCTTGCAGTGTTCTGCTGCAAAGGAAACACATGGTCAATTTACTTGGGAGATGACACAGCCCAACCAGTATCACATGTAAAGCACACATTCACATTGTTTGTTTATGCAGTATCCCTCCTTTCTCCCAATGTGGGATCCATGGTGGCTCAAAACATAGATTAAAACAAAACACAGCTGAAAAGCAACAGTAGTAATAGTAATAATAATAATATTCATAGAGAATCAGTGTGGTGTAGTGGTTTGAGTGTTGGACTGCAGCTCTGGAGACCAGGGTCCTAATCCTCATTCAGCCATGGAAACCTACTGGGTGACCTTGGCAAGTCACACACTCTCAGCCTCAGAGGCAAAGGCAAACCCCCTCTGAACAAATCTTGCCAAGAAAACCCCATGATACGTTCACCTTAGGGTCACTATAAGTTGGAAATGACTTGAAGGTACGCAACAACAGCAACTAATAATAATAATAATGCAAATAATAAAAATTGTTAAATAAACTATCCTATTAGAAACAGCACTAATTTAAAACCAGTTAAAACATAAACCAGCATCTCCCATTCAAAGACCCTCTCGTAGTAAAGTAATAACCCAAAGGTTGTCTAAATAAAAAGGTCTTTGCCTGCTGGTATAAGGAGATCAGAAAGGGGGACCAGCTAAGTCTCCTGTGTGGAGGGGGGATCCCACTGTCCAGGAACAGTCATCAAGAGGGTCCTCTCATGTTCTCCACCAAACATTCATGTGACATTGGTGGGACCAAGAGGAGCCCTCCCTTGAAGATCCCAAAACTTGAGCAAGTTCAAGGAAGAACATATGGACGTTTCACATAATGTTCTCCACTGCATTGTGCTAAATATACTGTGGTTCCCCTCAGGCAAGTGAAAGGAAACTATGGGCTGGCCTGCAATAGTGCTTTCTGCACCTGTTGAATCCTGCCAGAGCCCCCCACCAAAAAACCCTAGTAAATTACTAATGGCTTAAAACACACATTCATGCTGTCAATCTAGAAGAAAATTATTTTTAAAAAACTCTATGAAAAATGTAAGTTGCTTCTGGTTTCTCTTTTGGTCAATTTTGGGGTGGAATTTGGGTTAAAATTTGGCCCTTCAAACTCCACAGTTGTCCATGCCTGATTTAAGGTGTTTCCTTAAAGTAGGATGTTTGGCATCAATCAAAATAATCTTCTCTTCTTGGAGAATAAAATCTGAAATTGACAGAAGAGCACCCTTTCATACTTCTTATTGTTTATTGTCAAGTTGGCTTCAACTTACGGTGAATGATGGACTGTCTCTAGAACTCAAGAGCTCTAGTCATTAACATCCTGCTCAGGTCCTGCAAGCTCAAGGCTGTTCCTTCCTTCATTGCATCAATCTATTTGTAATAAGGCCTTCCTCTTTTCCAACTGCTTTCCACTTTAATGAACATCATTGTCTATTTCAATGAGTCATGTTGCCCCATGATGTTGCCATAGTATGGTAGCCTCAGTTTAGCCATTTTGGCTTCTAATAAGAATTAAGGTTTCATTTTACTTCAGACCCATTCATCTGTCTTTGGTAGTCCACTATATCCATACAGCTCTTTTCCAGCATCATATTTAAAATGAGTTGATTTTCCTTCCTGTCAGCATTCTTCATTATCAAGGTTTCACAACCATACCTCAAAATCAAAAATGATCGCATGGATGATTCTGACTTTAATATTTAATGATACAGCTTTACATGTGAGAATTTTATCTAGTCCCTTCATAGCTGCTGTCATGATGGAGTTTCCATCATCCTGCCTCAAGGTTGATTGCAACTCCCATTATTCTGTCAGAGAACTACATTTCCCATTATCTGCAAACAGAAATTGTCTTGCCAGCATAACATCAGGTAACCAAAGGGTTAATGGTTAAAGGAACTAAGGGGGAGGTGAAAGAGATCTCCAGATTCAGCATCATCAGTGATCTCACATCCGAAGGAGGACTGACCAATGAAACTGCCAGAGTGGTAATTTCAAAAAGAGACTAAATTATTTGTTGTGAGCACAGGGAGAGAGAGAGACCATGCAGTTTTGAGACAAAAGGAACATCTGGGGACTGCACCTCACATCCCATGGAAGGAGGACTGGAAGATGCTGTTGAGTGAGTCGGGAACATCTAACTGGCTCCGGCCTTCCATTTGAATCCAACAGAAGATGGCATTAGCTTTAGGACCTGTTTAGAATGGCGTTAGGGACTATTTTCTCAAACTTTGGGTGGATGTAGCTGAACTTAATTAAATGAATGTAGCTTAAAATAACTGAATGCTTTTACTTTAATACCTTGCTATTTCTGTAACTTTAAAGTGTGCCTGGAGCATGGAAGGCACCTGCCTCATGGGAGACGTATATAACTTGAACTTGCTTGAATAAAATAAGTCTTCTTAAACTTCCTATACATTGATGTTGCACGTGTCTGTACCTCTCGGTTTTGCTACATTCCTCTATCTCTCTGGGGATAGGAGGGAAGAGTTGGTTGGTTCACAGTGGTGGGTAGTCCCACTGGTTATCCAGTCTCTCACTGGGCTGGTTATAAAGACTGAAGTAAGTGGTGGCAGCATTTTGGCCTGTAGGGGGCACCCTGGAGTGAGGCCACTCAGGATTACCTCTACAGGGGGTTCCAAGGAGAGAGCCCCAGTTTAGCCTGAACAGCTGCCCTTCCAAGTTTTAATCTTGTTCTGATTTCTTTACTACAGTCACCATTTTGATTTATGACTGAGCGGAGATATAGGAAATCTTAGCGTACCAAAAGTTTTGAAATGGCACTTAAAGAATATGCAGGTGGTGGAGAAAATATGTACATAGGAGTGTGTTGTGTTACAAATCCCAGTTCAAATTAAGTTACTATAATGTACTGAAAACAAACATCTGAAATGTTCTCTGTAGCCAACATGCCTGGGTTTTGGTATTTGGGGTTTACATAAAAAGAAAAGCCAGTAGTAATTTCTACCAGTAACCTCTGCAAATGCACTCCAGTCTCTCTTCCTTATTAGGGAATTCAGAGTACACCACAACCTTTGTGCAGTATCCAGGATGCCAATTTCATTGTTTCAACTTTGGACTGAATGGAAACTTGGACAATCCACTGGGTTTTTCATCTGGATTCATTCTGTGAAATCACATCTCTTTATCCTGGAGTTTAGTAGCACTATCCAGTGTTATTTAATAGCAGTACTTAGAAGAAAAACCAAAGAATCATAAAACTCTGACAGTTTATGGACAAGTAGCAATAGACTTACCAGTGATAGTAATTTGCTATAAATACACAAACAAACCAATGAAGAATGCTATATAGTAGGCATCTCATCTACCTCCAAACTTGTATTTTGACAGGTGGGGAGGTGTTGTTTTAAGTGTAGGAAGGACATGGCTGCTGATGATGATGTTGTTTCTTTTTTTGGCAGATTGTTACAGGCTTACCTTTTCCAAGTGTGACATTGTGTGTACCTGTATGGAAAATAAAACACAGTGGCACTTCTAACATGTAAACTGTGGTTTTCCTTTAATCCTCCAAAAGAAACATTATGGATATAATTAAATACACCTGCATTTTCAAATCATTTGTTCTTCACTACTTTTCGTATTGTTTACTCTTGGAGGAAAAACGGATTTCTCTTCCTTATATATAGGAGATTTTTAGATCGGAAAAACCCCTGTGGAGGTCAGGAGAAAAACGGGGCTGTTCCGCTTCCAGCATTCCGTTTCACACACACCCATCCTCCTCTTGCCCTCCATATGTTCTCCATCCTGCTTTCATTTTCCTTCCGCTGTTTTTTACTAACAGACGTTTCTGTCAATAAAAAACAGCGGAAGGAAAATGAAAGCAGGATGGAGAGAGAACAAACAGAGGTTGGGAGGAGGACGGAGGTTTGTGAACTGGAGCACTGGAAGCAGAGCAGCCCCGTTTTTCTCCCGACCTCCGTGGGGTTCCCCCCCCCATCTGAAAATCTCCTTAGTCTCCAAATCTGTCATCTTTATAAACAACTTAGTTTCAAAACAGATATTCTAACAGTTCCTCATTTTTTTTTCTCCCTCACATACAGGCCTGGCAACTCAGATTCAGCCATCTTGTGGGCTACGGTGCCAAATACTATTCCTACCTCATGTCTAGAGCTGTGGCCTCCATGGTGTGGAAAAAGTGTTTTGTGCAAGATCCATTCAACAGGTACAAATATAAACAAAGTTACTTTTCCTAGTTTCCTTCTCCTAATAGAGCATTGTCTTCATATATTTTACCATATATTTATTTATTTAAAGTATTTCTGTATCACCTCCTAGCCCACAAGGGTTCCCGGGGCCATAAACCAATAAAAACCAATTAAAACAAAGATAAAAACATTTTTAAAATACATTAAAATACTCTTTAAAAACTCCTAAAAGCATTTGAAAACAATCCAGGAATTCAGTTTTGAAACAGCTAAAACAGCAATTTCAAATATTGAATGCCCTGTGGAACAGCACTGTTTTGGCTACTTGCTGGAAGCTTAAAAGAGATGGGGCCAGCCTAACTTCTTTTGGTGGGGTGCACAGCACAGTTGAGGTGCTGCTACAGAGATAGCCCAGTTATGTATACCCACCAACTTTCACAAGGTATTGGGACACGCAACAGGGCCTCCTCTGATCTCAAATTTCTGACAGGCTCATGTGGGAGGAGGCAGTCTTTCAGATATCTTGGTCCCAAGTCATTTAGGGCTTTGTAGGTCAACACCAGCACCTTGAATTGAGCTCAGAAGCAAACTGGAAGCCAGTGTAGTTCTCGCAGGACAGGTGTCTCTCTCTCTCCAGCTTTTCTTTGCAAACGAAGATTCAGGTTCGCTGATGACTAAAAAGGCCAATCCGAGATAAACAAGACCAGTTGCAGAAAGCACAGCAGAAGGTCTCCTTGAGTGATGTTTCCAGGTTGTGATTCTTTCTGCGTTGTCATTTCTCTGCAAGACTTGTTCGGCATGAGTTCTCAAATAAGGCTGCAGCATTGTGGATAGTGCGTCTCCATACCTCCCAATGTGAGGCCAGGGCGGATGGTCTCTAAAATGCACACCTGACACCAGTCTGGCTGCTGCATTTTGCACTAGCTGCAGCTTCCGAACAGTTTTCAAGGGTAAAACAAAGGAAAACAATAAACATTCATTGGATCATTTTACGCAGCTACAAATTCACCTTGTTCTCCGCATCCAAGTATTTGAGTGTATGAACAAGTAGGGTTTGGGAGAAGAAGAAGCCTAAAGCTTCAGCCATGTTTGCATGCCCACATATGAGACGTCACACTTCTGCTATTTACTGGGATGTAGATTTAGCGGTGTGAAACAGTGACATCCCATTGTTTTCTTCCCTTCTTTTGTTTGCTTTAAATAGAAACAAACATTTCTATTTGTTTTCATTTTGAAGCGTGCAGAGTATAAAGTGTTGGAGTTATGAATTGAAGTGGAGTATTATCAGTGTCTAGAGATGGCATTTTCTGTATTTCATTATCACTGTTTCAGAACTACTGATTATTAAGAGTTACATAATGTTTCTGCTAGCACGATGTGTGTGTGTGCATGTGTGCATGCGTGTGTGCATAAAATATAGGCATTTATAGTATGCGTGACCAGGTGCTTTCATAATAGGCCTCCTGTGCTTTTTTATAGTCACCCATCACTGCACTGCCATGACCACAAAAACTGTAGGTGCTGAAATGTTCCCTTGTGGTCAGCTGTTAATGTCATAGGAAGCCACTGTAGTGTGGGAGCCTTTAGAAATGTGAAGGAAAAAGGCTTCCTCCATTTCTAATCATAAGGAAACATAAGCATAGCTGATTCCATTCAAGCTTATCACTGTGTGCTTGATGAGTAGCTTTCTTCAACTTGATGGGAAATGCTTCAAATTAATGAAGGCTTCAGACAGAGAATTCTTTGGGGACTAGAGAGCTTCCTACAAGTGAAGGTATGAACCACATGCACGGGGGCCCCTCTGCCTACTATGACAACCGAGATGAAGGATCTGTGCCTGCTTAGGTTTTTTCCAGACTGGAGGCAGATTGAAATTCCATTACATTACCCTTGAATTAACATGGTGACTTGCACCTGCCTGGATGCCTATCTGCTTACAGAAATGCAGTTCCCATGTAATGATGTATGTGTCAATCATCAGTTTTTAATGCCATTAACCCATTGATGTCACATAGAGAATTTCCTGTCCATAAATAACTTCAAATGGTTTTAAACCAATACCACATGACTGTTATGTTGGAACTGACCTCCCACTGCCTATTTTAGTGTCAAAAATTTTATAATGAAATATGAACAGTTTATAATGAAATATGAAAATTCAAAGCTGATTGTTTTGTAAGTCCTGATAACAAAAATGTTACCCCTTTCATACTTGGCAGAAGGAAAGCTTACTATCTGAGGTTGGTAGGTTATAAAACCACACCCAAAAAGTTTAGAAGTCTGTCATACTTTGGTTACATCTCCAGTTCATCAAGTTTAGTGTGCTCTAGTATAACTTTATAGAATGCCTTTCTAGAATAGGCATATGAGTTTAAGGTGCCAGACTTCATTAGATCTTTATTTATGTCAGTTTAGTGAGAAACTTTGAAGAGGTGTGACAGGAAGCTAAACAGATTGTGATTGCAGGTGGCTTTAAATAATAATACCATTTCTTCCTTCAGAACAATTGGTGAACGTTATCGCAGAGAGATGCTGGCACATGGTGGTGGAAAAGAGCCCATACTCATGGTTCAAGGTAATATAATTATTGTCACTGCTTTATTCCCCCTGACTATTTTTCTCCAGTAAACATTTGGACAAAGATTGCTGCTTCTGCTTTAAAACCAATGGCAAATTAAACCTCCTCCCCATGTCACCTTTCATTTACATTTTAGATTATATTTGCTAATCTGAGCACATAATATAGCATTCTTAAGATCTTTTTCATAATTAGCACAGTTGTAATCAAAACCACAGATGGCACATTATAGAATGCAATTAGTTTCTGGGCAAGGTACAAAGTGTTGGTTGTTACCTTTAAAGCCCTACGTGGTTTGGGTCCAGGTTACCTAGGGGATCGCCTTCTCCCATATAATCCACCCCATACATGTAGGTCCTCTGGGGGACATTTATTTCAGTCAGCCAGGAGTAGGTTGGCAACTATCACCCAGAGGACTTTTTCTTCAGCTGCCCCTAGCATTCTGGAATGGCCTGCTGGAATAGATTCAACAGCTGAATACACTGTCCAAATTTAAAATAGCATTAAAGACCAGTCTCTTCCGGCAGGCCTGTCCAGATCATTTTTAAACTGTGGATTTTAAACTGTTTTCGTATGTATTGGTTTTGTTTGTTCTTTTAAATTGATATTATGTGCTTTAAAGGGTTTATGTATTTTTAACCAATATGTGCATATTTTAATTGATACTAGTTGTTTTGTATAAACCTGTTGTCCCTGCCTTGATACATGGGGAGAGGTGGGTAAGAAATCATAATCATCATCATCATCATCATCATTTTCAAGTATTGTAATTATTTTCTGGTCGTTGGCACATAGGAAGTGTGGCATCTTTACAAGTGCTTTTGTGTTTACCTCCATTCCCAGAAGAATGCAGGTGAATCTTCATCTCTTCCTTCCATGTTGTGGTAGCTACCACCCCTGCCACAAGGAGAGTAATAGCTGGTCATTTCTTTCTTCTGTCACTAGGGCCATGCACACACGAGTTCAAAAGACTAAATACTGTACAAATTTTTAAAAAATGTTGAAATGGTGATGCTGTGGGAGTTGTGGTCTGAAACATCTGTTGGGCCAAAGGTTCCCCATTGTGCTATAGAAAACATGAAATATGGGAGCTGTTCCCATGTGCTCCAGGATATTTTGATAGTGAAAATTGTATTCATTTGTTTTAACCACGTTACATTTTAATTGAATATTCACCTGAAGGTTATAACACTTGGGTGTTTTAGTGGTTGTTTTAAGCCATAGCTGTTAAGCAGCAGTAACCACTAATAAATAAAACTAATGAAACCAAAACAATTACCGTAAGACATTTCAGAAGAGCAAGAGTACAGCTTTTTGCAACAGTGTGTTCAGCGTTCCAGTTGTTGATGATTGAAACCATTTCCAGAAGAGGTGTGGTCAGCCCAAGTGTTGAAATGTTGAAGGTGTAATACTTCAAAGGAAATTATATCTGTAGCTGCCTTAGGCTTGGGAGGGACTGAGGTGCAATCATAGTCAGGCTACGCTTATAAAATAAGTTCACAGCTTTAAAAATGGCAGTTGACATTGTTAGATCTCCTTTGGAACTCAATAGCTATGTTTTCTGTTTCATATCCCATACTTTAAACTTTATAAGGGACTGTTGGTATCATTATTTGATCCTTGGGCTCTTCAGTCTTGGGGGTGTAGACTTTTTTGTCTGGCAGAGCTTTGATCAGTCTGACTTTGTATTTGAGGTTTTCAGTTCAGTTTTCCACATATGCCTACAGTGTGGGCTACTCTTTCCTCTGTGTTTCTTTTTTGAGGCAGTCTTACTGTGTCATTTCAGGTTTTAAAAAGTGTGAAAACGTGATGGGAGAGACCTTTCAGTGCATAAAACAAAACCCTAGGTGGTCAAAAGCACTTGTGCTTGTAGAAATAACCTCATAGAGCAAAAGGAAGAGGGGAAGGGGATGCAAGTAATGGTTGTGCTGAATACCTCTTAGTACCTTTGTCACCATTTTGTAAATTGTAATGTGAGCTTCACAGATGGGGGAGTGGTTTTGAATATGAACCTAGCATCAGAACCTAGCTCCTCCATCCTTGCTGGCTTTCAACTCCTCTTGTGGTATGTAACACTCTGCTGATCCAAATGCTGGCCCTCCAATTTGCTTTTTTATTCTGCTGAAGGGAAAAGGAATAAGGGTGAGCCTCAGTTCTGGAGAAAGCCTGAAGTATGGTAGGGGCTCATGAAAGCACAATCGAAAACCTCTGCTTGCAAAGCTGTAATCAGGATACTGCAGGGGTACTTCATATAAGTGGTGATCCTTTAACCATATTGACCCCACAGTTTTAATCCTAGGGTTCCCCAGTTCAGATCTCGTCAGCTCCTCTTTTCCTAACTGGCCCTGTCCCTACTTCTAACTGGCCCTCTCTGAGACAAGCCTGTTGCTTTCTATGCCATCCCCTCCCCAGCATTATGATCTGTGATTGGCTGGCTCTTCCCAGGCTTGCCCAGCTTCTCACTTCACAGCATGGGACTACGTCCCCAATAGGATTCTAGCCACTTGTGTGTTTTTGTTCAGAGAGGTAATATTGGCCAAGGTTCTATTCACCAGTTGTATAGCCTGAAATTGTGAAAACAGAGCTGTGCTGCAGTACTAGATTGTGCCATTGTGCATCCAGTGGCTCAATGGGAGGTACAGCCTTGCACTCTCCTGTGTGCAACAGTTATGGTCCAATTCCCCAAACCTCCTACATAGGGCTCCTACCTCAAGAGTTTCCTGAAGAGTTCATGTCAGTCAGAGCCCTCAATGAATAGGATGCCACCTGTGCCCAAGCTCCAAGGAATTCCCGCCATCTTGCACAATTACATTCACATCAGTGTAAAGCCACAACAGGACTCGATCAGTTGGCAGCAATATCCTAAGTTCCTAAAAATGTTTAGATTCCATTTCTTTAGTTCATCTCCTGTATGTTTCTCAGAATGCACATCTAAAACGCTACCAACTAGTAACACTTGTTTTCTTCCCTTGTGAGACTGGAGCTGTTGGGTCAAACTGTAGACACAGCATGCAGCTAAGCAGACTGGTTAATGCAGATATGATAGGAACAAATACTTCCATAGCTGCTACACTTCACTGTTTTAAAAGCTTTAAACTGTTTTTAAAGCATCATAATGCCATAACCCTGGACCTATCCTTATGAAATTTGGCAGATTTCTTACATGGGATGTTTCTATGCCTTGTGACATATTTGTACAAATTGCTGCTCCCCCAACAATGGTGAGAGGGAAATTGGAAGTAAATTGTTCTCCTACCCACCCACACAATAGAATCCCTCCTCCATATAAATTGCTGCATCCATCCTGAAACATTATAGGTTAGGACCACCTGGATCACTGCCATTGAAGAACAATTCAGAGATAGCCATGTTAGTCTGGATCAGTATGCAAAGCACCTTTGAGGCTGAGAGAAAGAAGAAGAGAAAGAAGTTTGTATCATAAACTTTTGTAGACTGAATCTACTTCATCAGATGCATAAAGTGATGTGTGGGTATGGTGATGAGGTGACAAGTTCAGTTTTAACAAATTTAGCAAAACTAAGAGGAAATATACTACTTAAAGCCAACATGAGTATACACTGGTAACTATATGAATGGTGGATGAAGTTACTGAAATGTATGTGATGCTGGCTGGGGACCAGAAAGGAGTTGTGATAAAATGGGCAAGAGCGCCCTCATGATGCTGGGGTGTTAACTAGTGTTATAATACTGTATGCCTTAAGGGTCTCTTCCAAAGTGGGAGCTATGTCCAATTCATTTTTCATTGGTTTTTGTATTATATGTTGGATAGCTGAGCCTTGGATTACTCGGTTGGCGCTAAAGAGACTTTGAAAATGTTCAGCCCAACGATTCAGAATGGAGGCTTTATCAGTAATTAATGTTTGACCATCTGTACTATATAAGGAGCTTTGGACCTGATAAGTAGGTCCAAAAACTGCTTTAAGAGCTTCATAAAATCCTCTATGATCACCCAGATCTGCACAGCGTTGTGTCTTTTCTGCTATATTGATCCACCACTTGTTCTGCATGTCTCGGAGTTTTTGTTGTAGTTTACTACATGTGAGGCGGAAAGCTGCTTTTCTTACATGGCAGGTTGGCTGGGCGAGGTATGCCTGGTGAGCAGCTCTCTTCTTTGCCAATCCTTGCAAGGATACTCCTGAACAGATTAGTTCCTGCTATTGCAGAAGAACTTCTCCGTGAAAGCCAATGTGGCTTCAGAGCCAATAGGAGTACTACAGACATGGTATTTGCCCTTAGACAACTGCAAGAAAAATGTAGGGAGCAGAAGAAGGGTCTCTATGTAACATTTGTCGACCTCACCAAAGCCTTCGACACTGTAAGAAGAAAAGGTCTGTGGCAGATCCTGGAAAGACTAGGATGTCCCCCCAAATTCCTTAAAATGATTATCTTGCTACACGAGGGCCAGCGTGGTCAAGTCAGATATGGTGATGCTCTTTCAGAGCCCTTTCTAATAACTAATGGAGTGAAGCAAGGTTGTGTTCTTGCACCAACTTTATTTACAATCTTCTTTAGCACGATGCTCCAAAGGGCTATGGCAGAGCTTGAAGAAGACGACGGCATCTATATACGTTACCGTACTGATGGTAGCTTGTTTAACTTAAGCCATCTGAGGGCTCACCCTAAGACTCTAAACTATCTAGTCCGTGAGCTGCTCTTCACCGATGATGCTGCCCTTGTTGCCCACACAGAAGCAGCTCTGCAGCGCCTAACGTCCTGCTTTGCAACAGCTGCAGAGCTGTTTGGGCTAGAAGTCAACCTGAAGAAAACAGAAGTTCTTTACCAGCCTGCACCACAGGACGAACACCACCATCCCCACATTGCCGTCGGCAAATCTGTGCTCAAGTCCGTTCAGCAGTTCACCTACCTGGGAAGCATCATTTCCTCAGATGCCAGGATTGACAAAGAGATCGATCATAGATTAGCAAAGGCATATAGTGCATTTGGAAGACGTCACAAAAGAGTCTGGAGCAATAAACACCTGAGGCAAAGCACAAAAATCAGTGTGTATAGAGCCATCGTACTGTCTATCCTCCTTTATGGATCTGAAACATGGGTCACCTATCGCCACCACCTGCGACTCCTCGAGCGCTTTCATCAGCGCTGTCTCCGCACAATCCTAAACATACACTGAACTGACTATGTGACGAATGTTGCTGTCCTTGAGTAAGCAGGGATCACCAGCATTGAGGCCATGATATTGAGAACACAGCTGCGCTGGGCAGGGCACGTTTCTAGGATGGAGGACCATTGCCTCCCAAAAATAGTACTCTACGGTGAACTCGCCACGGGTCAGCGCAAGAGGGGCGCTCCAAAAAAGCGATACAAAGACTCCCTGAAACAACATCTCAGGCTCGGCCAAATTGATCACCAACAGTGGTCCACCCTGGCCTCACATCGGGAGGCATGGAGATGCACTATCCACAATGCTGCAGCCTTATTTGAGAACTCACGACGAACAAGTCTTGAAGAGAAACGACAACGCAGAAAGAATCACAACCCGCAAACATCACCCAAGGAGACCTTCTGCTGTGCTTTCTGCAACCGGACTTGTTTATCTCGAATTGGCCTTTTCAGTCATCAGCGCGCTTGCCGAAAGCGCGGGATGCGTCCTTCCTGAATCTTTGTTTGCGAAGAAAATCCAGAGAGAGGGTGTGCCAAGAAACCATGGCATCTGTCCAACCCGCTGTCAATGGACTGGAGTTGGTGGATATATCCCAATTCTGCTATTTCTCTTTCCTACAACCAGGGTAGCACAGTGTAGCACTGGACTGCATGCTGCCCCCCCCCCAGCTGTTTTACAACACTTGAACCCTCCTGACTTCCTGGACTGCCCCCAGGAGCAGCAGTTTACCTTTTGAATAGGTTGCAAACCTTCCCCTGGCCCAGTTTAACATTTAAAAATCCATTTGCAAAATCAGACGTAGACTTCCAGCCACTTATGATTTGGCTTTTTAAAGCATTTTTTGAAATCCCATAGGCTGAAAAGTGTCCCTCAAACTCACTGCAGTCCCTTCCCCTGTCTTGCACAAAATTCCCAGAATATATTTATCTGAAACTTTGGTTCTCTCAGATTAGGCAACTATGCCTACAAATGTATTCTGCCAAGAAATATATGTTATTTTTAGTATCCTTTAAAAAAATATTAAACGCACATAATAGAACCCCCCTGTACCTATAAGCCTCTCCTAAGGGACTACCGCGGCTGCTCCAGTCTCCAATTCTGACAAGTTTACAGCTATTTTTGGACTTCAGATGTTAGTCATTGGACGGCACAAGTCTTTGGATTTCTGAATCTTGACTTGGACCCAAATCAAAGCAGACTAGCTCTAAATTGATCCAAGTAGAAATGGCCATTTTCCAAAGCACCAAATTGGTGGCTGAATCAAACCTTGTGGTCTTCAAACAACCAATAATAAGTACAGCCAGATTTTCAGAATTCTTCTTACACTACCTTTGATGATGAAAATAGTATTAGAATGTATTTTAATTCTATTCTTTTATTACTCCCCCTTTGTTTAATTTGAACCACTCATCAACTGTCTTTTTTGGTGTTCTTGTTGTCACTTGCAAAGCACATATTTTAGACTTAATTAAAATCATGTTGTGCTAAGATCCGACAAGGAGCTCCTTTTAGTAACAGCTTTAAATTGCCTCAAGATCTGGACTCTTTCTCTTCTTGCTGAGGTGTTGGTTCTTTGGAATTATTACTGTACATGCAAAAAAACTAATCAAACTAGTTGACTCTTGCAGAAACTTATTAAAGGGTTCGGCTAGATCTTGGCTACTGCTGCTATTATTATTGTTGTTGTTGTTGTTGTTGTATCATAGATTGGCTGCTTATTTACTCTGTGTAACTAAGTAACATCTCCTGGCCTGCCCCCCCCCTCCAGATCCATTTCAGTGAAGGAGATCTGTTCACCTTCTGATCAAGGCACAAGGAGGAGGAGTTTTCTGTGACATCTCCTCCTGCTTTAACTGAACTTGACAAGATCAAGGTGGTTGAGGACAACCTTCAACACCCAGCCCCTCTTTATCTTGTTTCTTAGCCTGGCTGCCTCTGATCTCTGTTCCTCCCACCTTTACTTTATAAGGTTCCCTTAGTTCCCACTTTTGAACCAGGGTTACTACTTTTGCTTAAACATGTGGAGTGTGTTTTGGTAGCTTGCCTTTATATGTATATAATAGATAGGAATGGACAGAGGCTGTGTTTGAATTAACAAAAAGGATAACTTTATTGAAGGGAATGAATAACAGTAACATGGATCCTATTTAGAACAGTGCTTAAACCTTTATAATGTTATCCTTTATTTCCCAGACTCATCCACTCTTTGTCCACTCCTCTAATTCAAACTATTAACCTCTGCACACAGTTTTACCACAGCCAAGCCTCTCTCATACAGCATACACAGAGAGCCCTCTGCTCCAGATAACTGACACCAACTGACCTCCATTCTTAACTGAACTTCATTCAAACTGTCATGCAAACTTCAAACACACCGAAGGACACCCCCCCATTTCTAGGATTGGCTTCTAGAACATACTTCTCGCATTCGCTCATCCAGCTATCTATCATAGTTTCCACTCCTTGCCTAATGCCCCACATCCCGCCCACACTTTGTCTGCCAGCGCTGTGCTCCCACGCCCCTTATGCTCATGGCCACTGAACCCCTCCTGGCCATCCCAGGCAGGGGAAGTCGGACAGGAGGGAGGGAAGGGAAGCAAAAGTGACACTATGTGAAGGCACATCTGTGCAGGCATCGGAGTAGGGGAGAGGAAGGGAGGTAGCTTGGGGGGGGGGAGTGGAGGAGAAGGGAAGGGGAAGAGAGGGAGGGAGACCCTCCCTTGCAGCAAAGGGAAAGGGAAGGAAGGGGGTTTCCCTCCCTCTCTCCCCCCCTTCTTCCCTCCCCACCAGCAAAGAAGATGGGAAGGAAGGGGGTCTCCCTCCCCTCTTTCTATCTGGAAGGATGTGGACACCTCTTCCTCCCCTCCCTCTCTCAAAAGAGGGTCCTCTCTTTTTCTCTTCTTTCCTCTTTCTCTCTGTCTGCTCTTTTCTTCCCTCCTTGGCCTCTTCTCTCTTTCTCCCCTTCCCTTCCTCTCTTCTGGATGGGGCTTGCTCCCCCACTTTCTCTTTCAGCAGAGGGTCATCTCTTTCCCTCTCTTTCTCCCCTGCTGTTTCTCCCTTACATCTTCAGAAAGGGCTCCTTCCTTCTTTCCTTCTTTCCTTCCTTTCTGTCTCTCTCTTGTCTGATCTCTCTTCTCTCCTTCTTCTGCCTCTATTGGGAAGAAGGGTGCCCCCCTCTTCTGCCCTCCAAGGGTCCCCTTTGGGCAGCCAACACTCCAGATCAGTTCCTCCATCCCATCTTTCCAGCTGCTCTTAAAATGTCTTGGTTTCTCTCCCCTCCCTCCCTTTCACCCTTTGGCCTCAGCTTACCACTCTTGCTGCCAACTTGAGTTCAACCTGCCAAAGGAATTTGTGTGTTTGCTTATGTGCCTTCAAGTTGCCTGCTGACTGATGGCAACCCCATGAATTTCAGAGGGTTTTCTTAGGCAAGGAAGACTCAGAGGTGCTTTGGCCAGTTCCTTCCTCTGAAATACAGCCTATAGCATCTGGTATTCGTTGGCGGTCTCCCATATCATACTATGATTAAAAGTGCAGCTATAGGGGCTGACGGAGAAGTTGGCAGGATTACCCCATTCTTCATGCTTTCTTTTTTGTTTAATGCAAGTTGGCCTAGAGCAGTGGTTCTCAATCTTTAATATCATAAGACCCACTAATCATTCTAACAACCTGGATCATACCATGATAGAAACAAAAATCTACTTTTTATATGAATAACGTTTGCATGCACTTCTCTTTTTTAATATATTTTTATTGGTTTTGTATTCATACATTATAATATCCAATCTGTACTTATTACCAAAATACATAATATTACCATAAACTTAGCAATATTTCTATTAAACTAATTTCAAAGCTTAACATAAACTCTTTACTATAATTCTCTTCAACAATATTAATTCCCCTAACACCCCCCCCAGTGCTCCCCTTCATCGGAGCCATTATCCTTTACTTAATCTCTCCAGGATCTCATTTCTTCTCGTGGAGGTAACCTCCCACCCTTTTCTGTAGTACCTTTTTAACAAATACCTTCCAAATTTTGTCAAAATCACTTTCTTTCCATATTCCTCTTCTTACTTTAATTCTACATGTTAGTTTATCATTTATTGCCATTTTCCAGACTTCTTTATACCACTCCTCCACTTATACATTTATTTGAATTTTCCAGTGTCTTGCTATAATTAGTCTGGCTGCCGTGAATAAATTTGTTATTAAATTCTTTTCTGCTTGATTCCCATGCTCTCCATGCTATATGTGGTTTCCTATCTATATTTATATTATTTATTTATTTATTATTTATTATTTATTTAGTTATGTATACCCCGCTCTTCAGCCACAAGACTATCAGAGCGGCTTACAAATTGTTTTAAGCAATAGCAATTTACACATCTACACAGCATTAAGGAGTTTCCAATGTGTGTTAGCTAATTGCCCCCACAAGCTGGGTACTTCATTTTCCCGACCTACGAAAGGATGGAAGGCTGAGTGAACCTTGGAGCCCGCTGGAATCGAACTTGCAACGTGGTGGCTTGCAGTACTGGCATTTAACCACTGCACCACCAGGGCTCCCTGATAGAGAATATTCAAAATATTCTCTATCTCTATAAAAACTTTTTCCCAAAACTGCTGTACATATTTACAATTCCACCACATATGCATATATGTACCTATTTCTTGACAACCTTTCCAACAATACTTTGAGTTATTCTTATCTATGTTATGCAATCTTACTGGTGTCAAATACCATTTCCATGTTATTTTATAATAATTTTCTTTTATCCGTATTGACAAATTTTTTAGTTGTCTTTCTCTCCAAATCTTACCCCATTCATTATCTTCTATTTTTTTAAGTCTTCCTCCTATATTTTCCTTAAATATTCTGCTTTATCTTTATTATCATTATTTTATATAATTCACTTGTGATACCTTTCAAACTTTCATTATTATCCATCTTTTCACCTTTTTTCACCAAATATTCAAATTTTGTAAACTCCCTTATTTCTGTATTATTCTTTTTCCAATTTTTAATCCATTGTTCCAACTGTATACAATTAAACCATGAAATTTTTATTTCAGGTAATTTCTCTCTTATACTCCCTTTCTCACACATACATCCTATCCATCCCTCTATTTTCTCTAGTCCTCTTTTCTTTAATTCCTTTCTCATTTTTTCCCTCAAATTGTTGGGAATTTTCCACCCCATTATGACCGGGGTTAAAACTGACACATGCACTTCTCTTATTATTGTGTGCCTTCAAGTTATTTCTGACTAAGGCAAACATATCATCGGGTTTTCTAGGCAATATTTGTTCAAAGTGTTTGCCTTCCTTTGAGCCTTTGTCTTCCTTTGAGGCTGAGAGAGTGTGGATTGCCCAAGGTCACCTAGTGGGTTTTCATGGCTGGGTAAAGATTCAAACCCTGGTCTCCACAGTCATAGTGCAGTGCTGAAACTACTACACCACCCTGGCTCTTTTAATGGAAAAACATAAAGAATATAAATAAAAAATTGAATAATATTACCGGGAACAATGATTTTATTATTGCCACTAAATCACCAGTATCTCATTAGTGTTATGTGAGAGCCATTGGGCTAGAGCAGTGGTTCTTAACCTTTTTTTTAACCAGGGACCCCTTTTAAATATCTTTTGTTGCTGCAAGACATGACTCAAGATTTAAAACCCTAATAACAACAACAACAACAACAATAATACAATTACACCATCCATTAAACTTTCCCTCAGAGGCACTCTTGCTTCTTCCTGCAAGTTTGTGGCTGGAACAGATTTAATGGCAATGTACAGGCCCAGCCAGCCAGGCTTTGCCTTCGTTCCTGTTACGTGGCCACTCCACTGCAGGCAGGAAGTGGGCCAAGCAGCCTCCAAGCCTTTCTAGACCCCCTGTGAGGACATCACGGACCTCTGGGGGTCCCTGGGCCCAGCTTAAGAATCACTGGGCTACAGAACACTGAAAAAGGAACAATGCAACCAGACCTTGGAAAGGATGCTGGCAGGGGGATTCTGGGAGGTGTAATCCAAAAGTAACTTTCCCAGGCTCTGAATGCAGCCTAGACTCAGAACCATAGAGCTGGAAAGAGACCCCAAGGGCCATCCCATGCAATCCACTTCTGTCCTGCAGGAATACCCACTCAAAGCCCTCACGACAGATGGCCATCCGGCCTCTATTTAAAAACCTCCAAAGAAGGAGGCTCCACCACACTCCCAGGCAGCAGTGGATTCCACTGTCCAACAGCTCTTACTGTCAGGAAGTTCTTCCTAATGTTTAGGTGGAATCTCTTTTCATGTAGTTTGAACCCGTTCCTCCGTGTCCCAGTCTCTGCAGCCTCAGAAAACAAGCTTGCACCATCCTCAGTATGACATCCCTTCAAGTATTTAAACATGGCTATCATGTAACCGCTTCGCCTTCTCTTCCCGAGACTAAACGTACCCAACTCCCTAAGCCACTTCTCATAGAGCATGGCTTCCAGACATTCCACCATTTTGGCCGCCCTCCTCTGGACAGGCTCCAGCTTGTACATATCCTTCTGGAATTGTGCCCAGAACTGGACACAGTATTCCGGGTGAGGTCTGACCAAAGCAGAATAGAGTGGCACTATTACTTCCCTTGATCTAAACACTATACTCCTATTAATGGAGCCTAGAATCACATTGGCTTTTTTTGCTGCTGCATCACACTGCTGACTCATGTTCAGCTTGTGGTCCACTTTCTCTTTTCTTTGAGGAAATCTACACCATTATGTTAATTGCTAATAAACAAAAAATATTACATTAGTGCCTATAATACAGTTTTTTAAACTAAATTATTAGTAGCAAATTATGTAATAATCTGAACATCCTATACTGTGAATAGGTTAGATTACATTGACCTGTGATAAAAATATGGGACCCCCAAATAAAATGTTGCAGGGCCCCCAAAAATTTCTTAAATTGGCCCTGATCTCAACTGACATAACATGTGAAGGACACATAGAAGAGACTTTACCCTCCAACAGCATTGGTGCTAAGCAACTGGGATGCAACAAAGGGGTGTGAGGTACAAGGACTGTATTCCCTACCCAATCCCTGCAGCACACACACACATATAATTAGATATTTAATGCTGGAACAGCATTATTGAGATGAGAAGAAACTGAAATAGAAATGGTAGTAAAAAAAAACATTATATGTGCAAGATATTTGGGGTTCGTTTCCAGCTACATGCATTTTGTAAAATTTTGCTTTATATGAAAGGTGGAGAAAAGTAGGTTTCTGTGGTATTTCTGAATCGATTGCCATATAAACTGATTCCATGATTCTTGGTTGAGGTTCTTGATATTTATATTTGAGTGGTTCAATGTGACCCAAATTACTTTCGGTTTAGGACTGTGTTACTAGCAAAATTCTTCCAGCCCTGATAATCTCCCTGTGTTTTCCTTAGGTATGCTTCAGAAGTGTCCATCACTGGAAGACTTTGTGGATGCCCTTATTTCAGACTTGGATCAGGACTTTGAAACATTCTTTATGGATTCTGAATAACAGAGAAGAAAATTAAAAGTTCTAGTGAAATTTTTTAAGGTATTATCAATAGTGTACATAGAACATCTATGGATTGTATTGCCAAATCTTGATGAACAAATGTGAAAATGCTTGTATAAAGTAAAGGGTTTTACCTGGAGAGTAAAATGTATTTTGGTTTTATTAAAAATATGTCTTGGCTGTTGCTTCAAAACAGACATACCTTGCACATGATTTACACGCGTGGAAATCTAGTTCAAAAGTTGGCAACTCTGTGCCCTACTTCTTCAGAGGTATTTGTTTTGTAAGAATCTCATCCTTTCGTATACTGAACGCAAGGTTCATTCATCCACTAATTGACTCCTTTAGCAAGTGCTGGTAGTAGTACTCAGCGACTAGCTAGCTTGCACAATAGTGAGCTAGCTTAACAAAAAAAAATGCCTTTCTGGCTTGGCAGAGTTTGAATTTATACAGTGAAGTGAGGTAGGTGAGAACATACTTGCACAGTCACATGTCTACTTGACATACATCTGAACCTAATTCTATTTCCCAGTAAGTCTTTCCATAGAAGCAATAGATGATTAGGGAAGTAACCTAGTACTAGAGGACTTACCCTGGCTTCTTTCCTGTAAGAGGACAGATTGGTACAGCTGGTTCAGAGATTAGTACCTTGGCTATATCAGCAGGCGCTAGTACGCATTACTTCTGTGGAGCGCTGTCGTAAGGTTTCTAGGAAGGAATGATGGAGCCAATATGTAAAGGCAATTCAGAAAACAGGTTTTATTAAGCTCAAAATGCCTTTTTATGAACCTTTGTTTAAAAGGTTTTTTTTTTAAATCACCCTGTTGCCACTGTTAAAGCTATCAGGAAAGGAAGCAACCACCAGGCACCACTCAATCATGCTTACGTATGATTTCAACAGGTATCCCTTTACATCCAGTTACAAACTGGTAATATTAAGAAAAAGCAGCCTTTCCGTTTTCCTTAGGTCTGGTTCCATGAACTGCTAAGCTTCATAATTAACGGTCTACTGCCTGGTGTTTCCTCCTTCCTCTAATCTCTTTTCCTTTTGCAATGCATCTTTTAGACTTCAAGCCTGTGGGCATGGATTGTCTTATTTCTGGTCTTTGTATGCTTTCTCCGGGAGCCTTTTTATCTGAAAAATGAGTAAAAATACCTAAAATGAATACATATATACATCTCAGAAGGAGACTAGTTTGGAGGGGGAAAGTTAGTGCAGCAAAAGAGGGAGAAGGGAGAATATTACCTATCCTTCGTTTGCTGGGACTAAGCAACAAGCGAAATCCAGAAATTGAATAGACCAAGAACTCCTAAGCCACTTAAGGCTAAAATTCATGGTGATGGAGCACAAGGATTGTAGCCTGGCCAGAAATTCTGAGATGAATAAGAATATCAGGCTCCAAAAGGCTTTCCATTGGGCAAGAAAATTGGGTCCACAGGAGGAAGGGGACATAGGTTTCCAAGTGCTGAGTGGGTGGCTGTTTTTACTTTTTATTTCGGAAAAAGCCCAATACTTCTCAGCCTATGTATTCAGGGGCTACATAAAAGCATAAAAACAAATAAAAATATAAATGAAAATCAAATGCTGGAATGCTATTATGGAGCTTAGGAACCACAGTTTTTCTCATTGTGCTGTGATGCTTAGGACATTATCACACGAGCCCCATTCTCCCTGCAATCACGTTAACAAAAGTAAATGGATACATACCTATTTGGGAGCCCTCAGTATCACACGTCTCTTCAATAGCACAACTGGGGCTGTTTCAGCCATCAATGGTCCCTCAGCTGTCTTCTGGACTCCCCCTTAACCCCACCTCCCTGCCCTATTGCCCTACCCAGCATGTCTTTCTGGTTTTTTATTTTTATTTTTAGTTGTAATGCCATTTAGCAATTATGGCAATGCAATTTAATGAAACAAGGAAAAAGAAAACCAGTTTGTTGGAGGATAACAGGGGGGAGGGGGAGAGAGAGAGAGGAGGAGACAGACCACGTGACTGCCCAGTCTCAGGACTGCAGCTGGAAAAAAATTATCACACTTGAGGACTCATGGCACAGCAGTGCAATTGGGAGCTTATTGACAGGTGTTCCTGATCAATAGCAAGGGATGCCCTAACCATGCTTTGGAGGTACAGCGGCAACAATTTGGAGGCAACGTCATGTGATAAGTATCACCAAAGGCACTATTATTCAGCTTTAATTCTGCTTTAAAAGGCTGATGTGATCTGCATATGTATGCATGCTGACATGCAATTTCATTGTCTCTTGTAGATGAGTTCAATATGTCTAAAAAAAGTCTTTCTTACAGGGAACTTTCTACTTAGAAAGTAGAAGAATGAAAAAAACCTGGTTGGAGAAGCAAAATGTGCTCTTCCTCCTCCACCTCTTAGGTGCTCTTTGCTCCAGATAAAAGTCTTCCATAAAAAAAAGGCAAAGAAGCCTCTACATATAACATTAAAAGACAGGTTTTGGTAGGGTATTTTTTATTTTTGAGGGGATTGCAACAAACTTAAATGAACAGCGCTGAAGTATGTCCTTAAGAAAATATGTGTAACATTTCAGGCTGAACTTACATACTTCTTTCTTTCTCTGTTTTTTCCCTCTTTGGTCAACAAAACCTCACTGGAGCTAGCTAGCTGCTCTCAAGGTATATTGAAGTGAACATGGATTAAAAGGAGGGGGAGGGGAGACCTAGCAAGGAAACTAGTACTGAGGCAAAATGTTTCAAAATACCAAAGTCACTGAAAGAAGGAATGAAAGCAGTAATTGTATGTTTTGTTTGCCTTGTGGGTCTGAGTTTCAGGCCAGAAGGCGAACACTGGCTGAGATTACCTCATGCAAGAAGGAAAAACCTTATTTCTCCCCTGGAATTCCCCAAAGCTCTCCAATTTTAAAATCTCTATAGTTGCCTAATCAAAGGTCTGGGCTTCCTGTTTAATTTGGAGAGTTTATTCCTAAGTTTCATAAACACATTTCCCCAATTTGTCACTCATTGGTTTCTTATGAGTGTGTGTAGTGCACTTGCTTTCTAGTTGTTAGCGTGCAAAACATAAAACTATTTTAGTCTCACATTCTTTGTGCTCCTAATCTTACAGGTCTTTATAGATAAGAAGTAGAGAAGATGGTAAAATGCTAACAGGGGACTGAGAGAAGGTCAAACTGTTCAGTACCTTCTTTGCCTCAGTCTTTTCCCAAAAGGAAAACAGTGCTCTAACTGGTGAAAACAGAATAAATCATGCAGTAAGGAGACCACAGTCAGAATAGGTATAGAGATAGTAAAGGAATACCTAGCTATTCTAAATGAATCCAAGTCTCCAGGGCTGGATGAGTTGCACCCAAAAGTACTAAAAGAGCTTGCACATGTAGGAGATTATAATGTGGCAAATACGTCATGATAACGACAACACAATACCACATAAGGACTACTCTATCGCACGACGTCATCCCCTTGCATTCTCCAAGCTTTCCGCTCCTATGAAAAAGGCATTCTTTTTTATTAATGGGCCAAGCCGTCAATTGATTGCCATTGCTGTTTTTTTCACAGTATTGCTAGCATCTGAAAATGTGTCCCATTATGCTCTCATGAAGACAATGTCAATGGGCGGTCCCCACCAGTACACGTCTGGGTGAGAACGCGGAAACTAGATACAGGACACTCTTTTTATGAACCTCACCATTTTGCTTGTAAATTTTTAAGTGTGTTTCAGAGCTTGTGTGTTCGTCTTCTTTATTAATTTGGGTTTTTTAAGACTTTTAAGTGTGTCTTCTCATGAGAACTACTGAGATAACGCACCCTGGCAAACGCAGAAGTAAACAGCGCTAGTGAGTGTGCTCTGATAATGCTGGGATTGCTCTTTCTTGTTATTACAGCAATGTGTGATAAAAAGGGTTATTATGCCAGGACATTTATGCTTTTAAATATAGTGGGACAAGAACATTTTTAAATGCTCATCTGATAATCTCCATAGTCTCAGAGCCACTGTCAATAGTCTTTGTGAATTCTTGGATGGCATGAGGCCCCAGCAGATTGGAGGAGAGCAAACGTCATCCCCATCTTCAAAAGGGGCAAAAAAGAGGAGCCAAGCAACTACTGACCAGTTAGCTTGACACCGATACCAGGAAATGTTCTAGAACAGATAATTAAGCAGACTGTCTGTGTGCGCTTAGAGGCTTATTGCATGCTGAAGTAAAATGGCTGGGCAGCCAGAAGGTTCCGCTTTCCATGCTGCTTACTGCATGATGTTGTTCTTCTGGTGTTCTGCTGTTCCGGTCCCCTGGGAGACGGAGGTACAACCACTTCTTTTTACTAACCAGAAAACTCCATTAGTAAAAAGACATGGTTTTACCTCCATCTCCCACAGAACCAGAAGCACTGGGCACTGGAAGAACAATGAGGCCATGTGGTAGGCAGCGTGGGAAGCAGAACCTTCCAGTGTGCAATAAGCCTCCTAGAAAGGGATGCTATGATTACTAAGAGTCAGTATGGGTTTCTCAAAAACATGTTATGTCAAACTAATCTTATCTCTCTTTTTTTATAGAAGTTCAAGCTTGGTAGATCAGGCTTTTGACAAAGTCACAGACGATATTCTTACAGGCAAGCTAGTGAACTATGGGTTGGCTAGTGCTTCAGTTAGGTGGATCTATAATTGGTTGACAGACCAAACCCAGAGAATGCTCACTGATTTATTATTTAACTATTGATTTTATATCTCACCTTTCTCCCAAGATGGGATTCAAGGCAACTCACAATAACTTTAAATAGATTAAACTAAAATATTAGCTTACAAAAGTTAAAAAAACAATTAAACAATAATATTAGTTTTAAAATGTTATTAAAAATTTAGAAATGCATATTTGATTGTACTGTGTAGATAACTTTATTCCTTAATAAATACAATAATGAAAAAATATGATTAAAAACAACTAAAACACTAAAAATATTTAAAGCATATGGTAATTTCCAATTAAAGACTAAAAGTACAACACACCACTTTACACACACACACTACTGTGCCATAATTAATATTCAAAGGCCTGCCTAAATGGAAATGTCTTCACCTACCAGCAGAAAAAGAGCAGGGAGGAGGCCAACTGGACCTCTGAGAGTTCCACAGCCTGGGAGCAGCCACTGAGAAGGCTCTCACCTGAGTCCTCACCAAATGTGTCAGCAAAGGTGGTGGGAGTGAGAGAGAGCCCTCCCCTGCCGATCATAAAGCTCATGCTGGCTTGTATAAGAGGATATGATATTTCAGATAATCTGGACCCAATCCAATGTTTGCTCTTCATCTTGGAGAGAAGTGAAAAGAGGTTGCCTTAGGATTCTGTCCTGTCCCTGGTGTTGTTTAGCATCTTTATAAATGACTTGGATGATGGAATAGAATGCATCCTTATTAAATTTACAGATGGCATCAGATTGGGGTGGGGGCAGGAGCACCAACAGAATTTATGTCACTATTCAGCCTGGCTGCTCTCGTCACTTATGCTGCCACCAAATAAATATCTGTGGAGACCACAGTTCCACAGTTGCCACCTTTATGTCAAAATTCCCCCATAGCCCTTCCTTGGATTGGGATTTTACACGTGATGGATAGTACTTGTAATGATATGTGTTTAATTATAGGGTTAGTATGCCAAATAAATACTAGTAAGGAAAATAATTCAAGAGGAGTCTGGATTTGATAATTAAAACAAAGATTTTTTTTGTGTAAACAGTATAACAGAAATGCTTTGAACTTTGTCTCCAACTTGGTTTACTTCAACTGGTTGATAGTTCCACTTTGTGGTGACCACATAAATTCAGAATCTACCAGACTCAATAACGACTTCTGGGGTTCTTTCTTTCCTCTCATTCTACATTCCAATCAGTCTCTATTATTAACACTTATTCCCACTGCACATACATTCCCTCAGCTCCACTCACAGCCACACACACATTCCAGTCCTCTCCTCATCCCATCCCATCTTCAGCTCCCCCTTTTAGCTGTCATGCACCTTCTTTCACTCTAGGAGAACCCTTCCATGCCAGTTTCCTGCCACAGGATTGGCTCCTTCATGCCCTCTTCCAATTCACTCATCAAATTCCATCAGATGCTCATCACATACTGTCCACAGAGGTGGGGGGAAGAGAACAGGATCCGAATTCAAAATGACCTTGACAGTTTGGAGAACTAACAAAAAAATTCATCAGGAATAAATGTGAGGTACTATATCTAAGCAGGAAAAATGAAATGCACAAATATAGGATGAGTGACACAGGTTTGAAAGCAGTGTATGTGAAAAGGATCTGGGGTTCCACAAGCTAAACACAAGTCAATAGTGTGATGCGGTGACGAAAAAGGCCAATGCAATTCTGGGCTGCTTCAACAGGAATATAGTGACCAGATCAAGGGAAATAGTAGTGTCACTCTGTTCCACTTTGGTCAGACCTCAACTGGAATATTGTGTCCAGTTTTCCACACCATTGTTGTGGTGCAGTGGTTAAATGCTGGTACTGCAGCCAGAACATTGTGAGTTTGATCCCAGAGGGGTCCAAGGTTGACTCAGTCTTCCATCTTTCCGTAGGTTGGTAAAATGAGTACCCAGCTTGTTGGGGCCAATTAGCTAAAAATCATTGTAAACCACTTAGGGAGTGCTTTGGCACTGATAAGCGGTATATAAATATAAATGCTATTGCTATTGTTCAAGAAGGATATCAGCAAGCTAAAATGTTGCCAGAGAAGAATAAACAAGATGATCAAAGGTCTGGAAACGAAGCACTAAGAATGACTTAGGGAGCTGCTTATGTTTAGCTTGGAGACGAGAAGACTGAGGGGTGACATGATAGCATTTTTAACTATCTGAAGGGATGTCATGTAGAAGACGGAACGAGCTTGAATGGACTCAGATTACAAGAAAGGAAAATCCACCTAACTTTAGGAAGAATTTCTTTAAGTACACTTTGACAGTGGAATATATCAGTTACCTTCAGGCAAGAAGTCCGTATCTGACTTATGATGATAATTACCCTGCTTTTCCTTCCAGCCCTTTCTAGAACAATGAAGTGGACAAGGAGGTTGGCTCTTTGACCATCTTTCTTGTAGTTCATGAGGCCCTGTCAAGAGTTGAAGATCAGTTGCCACAACTATTCTCCCATTTTATTATTTACACATTTTCATGGGAATAGAGACAATCATACTTTGCTGTTGGTTTTTTCCCCCTGGAAAACATGAAAGCTGAGGCAGAAATTAAGACCATGACCAGCTGCATCTCATTTTAACTACATTTGTTTTGTTTTGCTTGTGTATTTGAAGTATTTTTATACTGTCCTTCATTTTGTTTAGAATCCCAGGGTACTGGAATATAAACCATTAAATCATATCATGAAATACAAATCAAAACTGTATCAATAGATCACCTGGAAACTGTATGTGAACAGCTGTATGCAGATGTTTTTTAAAATTTCCCACTGATTTCAACAGAGTAAGCAAGCATGTGCTTAAATCTCACCCTTTAGAATCATTTTGGGAAGGGGATATAAATGGTTGGATCATACTCTTAGGGTCAAAGGCCTTTTAAAAGGATAGTGTCTCTTTTTAAATTTAAAGTATATCATGTCACAGTGTCAGTTCCAGAAGGAAAATTGTTGTAACACTTTCCATTGGAGCCTCAGGAGAATACAGGTGAACTAACAACTTTTATAAAGTAGTAAAATCCTCTATAAAATAAATTATGATATCAGAATAATTGATACTAGGCAGTGCTAAAAAAGGTGTTTATTGCAAACCAGGTGTTAATATTAAAGTTTATTATGGCCTTTGAAAAAGTATTCTGCAAACAACTAGGAAAGAGAGGCTGTTTAAATGTCATTGAGGTCCCTGCCTCTTGTGTATACTTTAAATTTAGCCTTCCAACATATTTTATGTCACACCTCTGAATAAAGTTAGTCACACACTACTGAAGAACACAGCCCACCTACCAAGAAATTCTCCCTATTGGGAAAATGGGATTTGAACCTCAGTGCCATAGAGTTTGAGAGCCAGTGTGGTGTAGTGGTTTGAGCATTGGACAATGTCTCTGGAGACCAGGTTTTGAATCCCCACCCTGGCCATGGAAACCCACTGGGTGACCTTGGGCAACTCACACACACTCAGCCTCAGAGGAAGGCAAAGGCAAACTCTATCTGAACAAATCTTACCAAGAAACCCCACAATAGCCTTAGGGTCTCCAGAAGTCAGAAATGATTTGAAGATACACAACAAGTCACTGAATTTCTCAAAAAAGCATGTGCACCAAAATGTCCCCATTTTCTCAATTTGCTATTGCAATGAATTGTTCTTAAGAAAATCTCCATGGGATTGCCTGATTCAAGAAATACATAACATCAAAAAGAGATGGAATAACAGCAATTTGTTGCACAGGTATTAGCAAATGATAATATTCATGTCTGTGCCGTGAAAGCTGCATCTACTGATTCTACACATCTAAGCTTCTAGCAAAGCTAAAAGGGAACACCAAGGCAGGTTTCTCAACACAGTTCAATATCTTGAACTATGAATCTTTTCCATGATTAATATTTGGAGGCAAGAGTAGTCCACTGAGTTCATTGAAGCTTTTCACAGGCATGCATTTTAAAAATATGCACAAAATAAAAGGCTTCCCAGCTTTGCGGCAGGATTTCATAAATTGGATGCTTGCTAGGAAGGACTGCACAGCAGGAGGGTTCAAAGCGCTTCTGTAATAAATTAATTATATACGTGTAAAAACATGTGGAGGAATATTATGATTCATACAGTTATTCAAAGCAGTTGGCTGTTTTTTTAAAAAAAATTAGAAAAGCTTTGAAGTTCTCCAACTGGTAATGCTCTTCTCTACTGGCTGTTTTTATATACATGTTAAAATTTCCTTCTGTAGCCATCCAGTTGATACAGCTGCAAAGCTAACAGGAACAATGGCAAAGATCCTGCAAAGATTTAAACAGCTGCTTAACTTTATACACTTTGTGAATAGCCTGTTAGAAAGGACATAAATCAAGCAAGCACCTGTATATATTTTTGCAAGCTTAGGAGCCACAGTGTAAATTAAAGAACAGACATTTACTAGTTACAGTAACAGTCTGTTGTGTTTAACCACTCATCATCCACACAGGTCCTGTACTGCAAATATAGTTCAAAACATAAGCCTTCATTTCCATAACTTGCACCATCATCATCTGGACCACTCCCAATATGAAATTTGAATTTAAAGCAATGTGTCCAATACAAATGCAGCCTGAGCAGAACAGCTTGGCCAGGTTTTCATTTGTAATACTGATATGGTAGACTTCCCCTGGGGAGAGACAGTGTTCCATTCATTGAATAAAGAGGCTGAATGGGCAACATAAGCTTTAAAGAATTCACTCTTTCCATCCTTTTCCTTTGCCTTGTTCTGTTCTCGCTTGGCATGCTGAAAAAAGGGAAATCTATCACCAAACACAGAAAAACCACAGATGGTCATTTGGCTGCAGAATCCACCTTCCTACGGATCCACAAGATCCTAGCCATGAGGTTTGCAAAGATATGCTTGAAAATGTGTGTGAAGCATCTGGCAAAATCTCAAAGACTACTGCAGTTGCTAAATATGATGTCCCTATAGGGTGATATGCTATCTCTGGAATCAGAGGCCGAATGTCTATGAGTTCCAGCTGTAGAGAACAATAGCAAGCTAAAGCCATTGAACTCATGACCTGCTTTGGGATGTCTTTCTATGCATTTATTTACCACATTGACATAGCCTACCCAATTGTACTTTTCTCTGGGTGGTTTCTCATACAAATCTCATTGGCCACTGTGGGAAACTGAATATAAAGCTAGATAAGACCTGTAGCTAGAGTTGTTTATATGTTCAAATGCTCCTTATTTGCTGGGGCAAGACCCTGGCTGGAATTCTGTATCAGCTTATACTTAACTAAGTACTTAATTAAGTAATTTCTCCTGGACCAATTCCTCTAAACCTGACAGAAACATCATTTAACCATGCTCTGATAGTTGGTAGAATGAGCCTCCTCTTCCCTATGCAGCTCATGGCCAGTAGAGTAGGTTGGGGGGAAAGTTGTGTTCGTAGCAATAGTGTCAAAATCATGACTAAGTAGTGATTGTGAATATGAAGCAGTTATGGTTTGGTATGGCTATAATGGATAATTATTGGCCAGTTTCTAATATTTTTGGACAAAGTATTGGAGTGTATGGTGGCCTCCCAGCTCCAAGGGTTCCTGGGTGAAATATAGATCCATTTCAATTTGGTTTCAGGCCTTGATATGGAACAGACGCAGCTTTGGTCATCTTGGTGGATGACATACGCCAGGAACTGGGCAGGGGGATCCGTTCCCGGTGGTTCTTCTGGACCTCTCAGCAGCTTTTGATACCATCAACCATGGTATCCTTTTCGGCCACCTCACTGGGATGAGACTTGGAGGCTTGTTTTACAGTGGCTCCATTCCTTCCTGGAGGGACAAACCCAGAGAGTGGTGCTGGGGGACTCCCATTCAGCCTCCTGGCCATTGGCCTGTAGGGGTCCCTCACGGTTCTGTTTTGGCCCCTGTGCTATTTAATACATTCATGAAACTGCTGGAAGAAATTATCCAGAGTTTGGGCATGCAGTTCCGTCAATATGTGGACGACACCCAGCTCTATTACTTGGTTCCATCTTAATCCAAAGAGGCTGTTTTGGTTCTAAACTGGTGTCTGTCATCAGTAATGGACTTGATGAGGGCAAACAAATTGAAACTTAATCCAAACAAGACAGAGGTGCTCCTGGTTAGTTGAAAGGAAGAACAGGGAATAGGGATTAAGCCTGTGTTGGATGGGATCACACTCCCACTCACAGTTTGGGTGTACTCCTAGACTCAGCTTTGAACCTGGAGGCCCAGTTTTCTGTGGTGGCCAGGAGTGGTTTTGCACATTTAAAGCTTATGCACCTACTGTGCCCATTTCTTGAGATGCCGGATCTGGCTATGGTGGCCTTAGTTACATTCCATTTGGACTCCTGTAATGTGCTCTACATGGGGTTGCCTTTGAAGAGTGTTTGGAAACTTCAGCAACTACAAAAAGCTGCAGCCAGAGTGTTAAGTGGGGTAGGTTACAAGGACCATATTACTCCCCTGTTACAAGAGCTCCACTGGCTGTCAGTTTGCTTCTAGACACAATTCAAAGTGGTAGTTATGACCTATAAAACCCTATATGGCTCAAGTCCAGCTTTCTTCTCGTATGAGACTGCCTAGGCCCTGAAATCATCAGGAAAGGTCCTTCTCTCATTCTCACCACCATCACAATCACAGTTGGTGGAGACACAAGAGAGGCTCTTCTTAGTGGCTGCCTCTGGACTCTGGAATTCCCTTCCCAGAATGCTTACTTCTCTGCTGTTCTTCTGTTGGTAGTAAAAACCCTTTTTATTCTCAAAGGTTTTTATAGCAGAAAGTATTTAAAGAATGGGCTAAGGGGTATTGTTTTAAACTTAACTGTTTTTATTAGTTTTTGGTTTTTTAAATTGCACTTTATTCTTTTTAAGTATAGATCTGAATTGTTTTAATACTATGATTAGTTTAACTCACTTTTTGCAGGTTTTATTTCTATTGTTCTTTTCAAATTATAAGCCACCTTGAGTCCCAATTTAGGAAGAAAGAACAAGATATGAATTGTTGTTGTTGTTAACCTTTTGGGAGGCCTTGTTCAAAATTTGTTAGTTTGAGTTGCCAGTTGTTAAGGGGTCAGCATCCTCTCTGGGGTCTAGAATCTAAATATTTGAAGGGATGCCGTACTGAGGATGGGGCAAGCTTGTTTTCTGCTGCTCCGAAGACTAGGACACAGAGCAATGGGCTCAAACTACAGGAAAAGCGATTCCATCTAAACATTAGGAAGAACTTCCTGATGGTAAGAGTTGTTTGGCAGTGGAATGCACTGCTTCAGAGTGTGGTGGAGTCTCCTTCTTTGGAGGTTTTGAAACAGAGGCTGAATGGCTGTCAGGAATACTTTGATTGTGTATTCCTGCATGGCAGGGGGTTGGACTGGGTGGTCCTTGTGGTCTCTTCCAACTCTATGATTCTATGAATTCCTGAAGGGATGTCACATACAAGATGGAATGAGCTTGTTTTCTGCTGCCCCAGAGACAAGAATACAAACCAATGGATTCAAATTACAATAAAAGAAATAGGCACTTAAACATCAGGAAGAAGGGTTGTTGTGGGTTTTTTGTTTTTTGTTTTTTTTTTTTTTTGCTTTTTGTTTATTTTACTATAAGAGCTATTTGAGAGTAGAATAGACTGCCTTAGAGGGTGGTGGACTCTATTTGGAGGTCTTTAATCAGATGGTGGATGGTCATCTTTCAGGAATGCTTTAGTTATATATTCCTGCATGGCAGGGGGGTTACACTAGATGGCCCTTGCATTACCTTCCAACTCTGTCATTCTGTGTGGCCATCCAAACTGCTTTACATGGTCTTGTAGGGCAAGCATTAAAGAGAATATGAAGTCAAGGAAAGGCAGGCAAATGGCTCTGCCTATCAAAACTCTGCTCCTGACTCCTCAATTTTTTTCTCCCAGACCCAGCATAAAGGAAACTGTGAAGAAAGCTTTATTAATGAATCAGGAATGTGTTTTAAGTTTGGACTGATCACAAGCTTGAGTTTTTAATAATGAGATAAGCCTCAGGCCTGTACCAGACCCAATCCTCTTAGGAAGGCTGCAGAGTTGGAAAAAACTTTTCCTCATCACAGTTCTCACATCTTAAATGTCAAGACTTCAGTTTACCTGATCTGCTTACTGGGGAAATATTGTACACCAATCCCCAGGGGAAACAAGGCTTGTTGGAGATCGGTGGGGGCTGCCTGTGTGTACCCTTTGGTTGCTGAACAAATAGGGCCCAATAGGAACCTATGGCCAATCCTTACGCCTAGGCCAGTGATGAGCAACCTTTTGAGCTTGGTGTGTCAAACTTTGCAAAAAAACCTGAGCATAACTCAGGCAGTATGTCACTTTGAGGAAAGAACATTATTTCACGATATTTATAGTTTAAATAATATAAATGTATAATTGTTATATATAATTGTATTTAATAAACCAAAAACTAACAGCTGCGTACCTCTCTTGATCCCTCAGGGTGACTTTTCTGTGTCTGAAAATGTCCTTAGAGTTAGACTCTAACTCCAAGACTCTTGTTGCAAATGTTTCATCCTCAGGAGCAGCATCCTGCCATGCAGGAGCCGAGGATGAAACATCCTTCTCGGCATGCGGCTGCCTCAGCAGCCACGTGTCATCAGAAATGGCTACGCGTGTCAGTGCTGACATGCATGTCATAGGTTCGCCATCACTGGCCTAGGCATTCAGTGTAAACCATGCCTGCTGGACACCTTGGGGATTATCAGATGTGTCCGAAAACCACCCGAGCAGCACGTGAGGACAATGTTACTGTCCTGCGAACAGGACCCAGTTTCAGATGTCCTCCTCGCATTCTGATCCTGTGCTGCAGCTGTTAGTAAAGCATCACTTTTCATTGATGGGGAGGTCCCTGTCAATGTAACATCCTTGCTTGCTGCTCGGGTGGTTTTTGCTGTGTCGGATAATCTCCCACATATTCAGCTTCAGTTTGTAAGGGACTGTATGGTCACAATCCTGTTAATGGCTTGTGTACACGCAAGTGTGGTTTATGCGCGCTATGTCTCTTTTTTAGATGGGTGCTATTCTGTAGCCCTGTGAGCAATGTCCAGGATTCCTCCTGCCTGCAGGTGTCAAGGAGGGGCCACTATTGCTGCTGCAACTGCTTACTGGTGGGGAGAGGAGAGAGCAGGAAGGCAAGCCAACCAAAGTAGATTTGAATGGAAATGATAAGAAATTGTATTCCCCGTGAACAAACTACTAGTTTTTTCTCCCTCCAAGCCGAGACTAGCCTATTTATTTATTTTTTGAATGTCCTATGAGGAGCAGCTTAGGGAGCTGGGAATGTTTAGCCTGGAGAGGAGAAGATTAAGAGGTGATAGCCACGTTTAAATTTTTGAAGGGATGTCATACTGAGGATGGGGCAAGCTTGTTTTCTGCTGCTTCACAGA
Source organism: Gambelia wislizenii (assembly GCA_030847615.1). Lineage (NCBI taxonomy): Eukaryota > Metazoa > Chordata > Lepidosauria > Squamata > Crotaphytidae > Gambelia > Gambelia wislizenii. The sequence goes on from JAUMIR010000003.1 coordinate 341,562,570, forward strand.
CTAGGACACTGAGCAATGGACTCAAACTACAGGAAAAGAGATTCCATCTAAACATGAGTCAACAGTGTGATGCGGCAGCTAAAAAGGCCAATGCGATTTTGGGCTGTATCAATAGAAGTATAGTATCTAGATCAAAGGAAGTAATGGTGCCGCTCTATTCTGCCTTGGTCAGACCTCACCTAGAATACTGTGTCCAGTTCTGGGCACCACAATTCAAAAAGGATATTGACAAATTGGAGCATGTCCAAAGAAGGGCAACTAAAATGGTGAAAGGTCTGGAAACGATGCCTTATGAGGAGAGACTTAGGGAGCTGGGTATGTTTAGCCTGGAAAAAAGACGGTTAAGAGGCAATATGATAGCCCTGTTTAAGTATTTGAAGGGGTGTCACGCTGAGGATGGAGCAGGCTTGTTTTCTGCTGCTCCAGAGACTATAACACAGAGCAATGGATGCAAGCTCCAGGAACAGAGATTCCACCTCAACATTAGGAGGAACTTTTTGACAGTAAGAGCTGTTCGGCAGTGGAATGCACTCCCTCAGAGTGTGGTGGGGTCTCCTTCCTTGGAGGTCTTTAAACAGAGGCTGGATTGCCATCTGTCGGGGATGCTTTGATCAAGATTTCCTGTGTGGCAGGGGGTTGGACTGGATGGCCCTCGTGGTCTCTTCCAACTCTACAATTCTATGATTCTATGATTCTATGAACATTAGGAAGAACTTCCTGACAGTAAGAGCTGTTGGACAGTAGAATGTGCTGCCTTGGAGTGTGGTAGAGTCTCCTTCTTTGGAGGTTTTGAAACAGAGGCTGGATGGCCATCTGTCAGGAGTGCTTTAATTGTTTATTCCTGCATAGCAGGGGGTTAGATTAGATGGCCCTTGTGGTCTCTTCTAACCATATGATTCTATGGATTAATACCCCACCTCTCTCCCAAGATGAGATCCAAGGTGGCATACAATAATTTAAAACAAGATTAAGTTAAAGTGTTACTTTACAAAAAAAAATCTTAAAAAAAGAATTAAATAACAATGGTTGGAATCTTGTTGGGGAGTTACAACCACACAACCACCACAGTTATGTGGCGACATAGTGACTACCAGCCCCCCCTCCAGTCCCCACTTACCAGGAGTAGCAATAACAATAGCATTTATATTTCTGTACCGCTTATCAGTGCAAAGCACTCCCTAAGTGGTTTGCAATGTGTTAACTAATTGCCCCCAAACAAGCTGGGTACTCATTTTACCAACCTACAGAAGAATGGAAGGCTGAGTCAGCCTTGGAGCTCTGTAGGATTGAACTCACAATGTTGTGGCTGCAGTACCAGCATTTAACCACTGCCCCACCAGGGATCCAGGAAGTGTGATCAATGGAGGTCTGTTCCCCTGTTGCTTGGGAAGTTGCTACCTGACATTCCCACCCCCTCCTGTGCGTGATCTCCAAAACAGGGTCCCTGATGCAATTTCCCTCATACCAAAGATGGCTTGTGCGTGGGGAGTGGGAACACCAGTCAGCTGCTTCCCAAGCAGCAGGGGAACAGACTCCCATTGATTGAAGTGGCTGCTTCCTGATAAGTGGGGATTGGGAGACTTTCATAGTCGCTACATGTCCCCTAAACTAGTGAATATGTAGGGACTGTGAGTACTAAACAGTTACAAAAGTGTAACACTTAGGGTACACATTCATAACTCCTCGACGGGATTGCGTATGATATTAATTTTTTAAAAATCTTGGTTAAAAACAGAAAAACATATTTAAAATATAATTACTAATAAAAAATAAGAAATACAACACACTACTTCACACACACTACTGCTACATAATTTAAATTTCAAAAGACTACCTGAATAAAATGGTTGCTTGAGGGCTGAAAGAGAGTAGGAAGGGGTCTAACTGGACCTTCCATGGAAGTGGTTTCCACAGCCTGGGAGCAGCTATAGAGAAGACTCTGGCCTATGTCCTCACCAAACATGACTGCGAAGGCAGTGGGACTGAGAGAAAGCCCTCCATGATAGATCCTAAAATTCAAGCTGGCTTCTATAGGGAGATATGGAGCCTTATCACACCATGGCGTCATAGCGTTATAGTGCTGCCTTAATCCCACTGTTGCTTCAGCCTTATCACACAATGTCATTGCTCTCCACATGTTGTTGCATTGCAGGGTCATTGTAAATATGCCCCCCCCCCAATGCTGGAAATAATCTGTTAATGACCTGCTTTCCTGATACAATTCAGTAACCCGTTTGGCTGTAGATGTCCCTTAGCACTTTCTTCCATAAAAGATCTATTAGTGGGTACAATGTGGATGTGCCCAGGTTATCCCTCCCTCAAGGATTCTCAAGGAAATCTCTGGCAGATAATCCACAGACCACTTCTGGTGCTCAAATAGTCTGGACCAAAGGTGTGTTGGGTTTATAGATCAAAGCCAATGCTCTGAATTCTGCCCAGAAATGAACCAGTAGCCAGTGAAGCTATTTCAACAGGGAGTCACATGATCATTATAATCAGTCCTGGTCCACAGCTTGGCCACAGCATTTTGGATCTGCTGAAGTTTCTGAACAGTTTCCACAGACAGCCCAGCATAGGCTGCATTACAGTAACCTGAACAGGATGTAATCAAGGCATTTATCACCATACCCAGATATGATATTTCAAGAAGCGGGTGCAGATGTCACGCTAGTTTTAAATGTGCAAACACACTCCTGGCCATAGCTGAAACGTGGATATCCAGGCTTGGATCTGAGTCCAGGAGTACACCCCAAGCTGTGAACCTGAGATTTTAGTGGGAGTGTAACCATATTTGGCACAGGCTGAAACCCTATTCTCTGATCTGCCTTGTAACTGTTCAGCAGCACCTCTGTCTTGTCTGGATTAAGTTTTAACTTGTTCGCCCTCCATTTCTAACAGCAGGCACTGGTTTAGTACAGAAACAGCTTCCTTGGAATGGGATGGAAAGGAGAGAAAGATTTGGGTGTCTTCAGCGTACTGGTGACTCTGAACCCCCAAACTCCAGATGACTTCTCCAGTGGTTTCATGTATGTAGATATCACACAGTATGGGGTACAGAATTGAACCCTTAGGGACACTACAGGCCAGGCTGTTGAACAGGCATCCCTCAGCACCACCTTCTGAGTCCACCACTCCAAGAAGGACCGGGGCCATTATAAAACAGTGTTCATGAATCCCATCCCAGAGAGGCAACCCAGAAGAAAACAGGGGGGGGGGTATAATGTAAGGTAGGAGTATGGGATCTTTGGCCCTTCATATGTTTTGAAGGGCCAAATTCCTACTACCCCTTACCACTGACCATGCCAACTGGGGCTTCCATGAATCAAGGGGCTGCAGCAACTTCCTTATTAGCTAAGGTTAACATTATAACATTTGGGGCTTTTAAAAATTTGGAGCTCAGATAAAAAAGTGAGTAAAATGTTTCATGACAGAGATGTATGCAATTATGCATGTTCTAGTGAAAGTGAAGAGAATTTTTTCTCCCTCTTTCAGCACACCAGATCAGGGGATTATCCACTGAAGCTGATTGATAGAAGATTTAGAAGAAATAAAAAGCAGCAATTCTTCAAGCTGCACAGAATTCAACTGTAGACGTTGCTATTGCAAGAGGTAATGATTGATGCCAACCTGGATGACTTTACAGGAAATTAGGTAAAGAAAGCTAAGGCTATTAGTCAATGACTGTCAGTCTTTGGTGGCCACATATGACTTCCAATATCAGAGGCAGTATGCCTCCAAATACTAGCCATTGGGGAACACAAATGGATGGGTACTGTTCTGCTTATGTTCTGCTTGTGGGCTTCCCATGAGCATCTAGCTGGCTACTATGCAAACAGAATGCTGAATTAGATAGGCCACTCTTCCCCAACCTAGTGCCCTCCATATGTTTTGACTTCAGCATCTTCCCACAACAGCAGGCACCTTAGCTGGGACTGATGAGAGCTGCAGTTCAAAATATCTGGAGGGAACCAAGCTGGTGAAGTTTGAGACAAACCTTTAGTGTTACCTAGCATGGCTTTGCTTGTGATTTCTGCCCCGAAGGGGACTCAAGCATAAGGTCCTGAAAGGTGTAACCTCCACTGTTTTTCTTTCCCTCTCCTTTCCCTAGCTTTTCTGAAGTTAGCCCAGAAATACTAGTATTACATGAATTCTCTCTCTCTCTCTCTCTATCTATCTATCTCTATCTCTATCTCTATATCTATCTCTGGCTTTTCTTTGCAAACAAAGATTCAGGAAGGACTCATCCCACTCTTTCTGCAAGTGCGCTGATGACTAAAAAGGCCAATCCGAGATAAACATGTCCGGTTGCAGAAAGCACAGCAGAGGGTCTCCTTGGGTGATGTTTCCGGGTTGTGATTCTTTCTGTGTTGTTGTTTCTCTTCAAGACTTGTTCGGCGTGAGTTCTGAAATAAGGCTGCACCATTGTGGGTCATGTGTCTCCATGCCTCCCGATGTGAGGCCAGGGCGGACCATTGTTGGTGATCAATTTGGCTGAGCCTGAGATGTTGTTTCAGGGAGTCCTTGTATCGCTTTTTTGGAGCACCCCTCTTACGCTGACCCGTGGCGAGTTCACCGTAGAGTACTATTTTTGGCAGGCGATGGTCCTCCATCCTAGAAATGTGCCCTGCCCAGCACAGCTGTGTTCTCAATATCATGGCCTCAATGCTGGTGATCCCTGCTTGCTCAAGGACAGCCACATTTGTCACATAGTCAGTCCAGTGTATATTTAGGATTGTGCGTATACAGTGCTGATGAAAGCGTTCGAGGAGTCATAAGTGATGGCAATAGGTGACCCATGTTTCAGATCCGTAAAGAAGAATAGACAGTACAATGACTCTATACACACTGATTTTTGTGCTTTGCCTCATGTGTTTATTACTCCAGACTCTTTTGTAAAGTCTTCCGGATGCGCTATATGCCTTTGCTAATCTGTGATCGATCTCTTTGTCAGTCTTGGCATCTGAGGAGATGATGCTTCCCAGGTAGGTGAACTGCTGAACGGACTTGAGCACAGATTTGCCGACGGTGGTGTTCGTCCTGTGGTGCAGGCTAGTAAAGAACTTCCGTTTTCTTCAGGTTGACTTCCAGCCCAAACAGCTCTGCAGCTGTTGCGAAGCAGGATGTTAGTGCCTAACATTACATGAACACATTTCTGCCTATAGTCACTCCCTAGATCTAACCCAGCAAACTTTGAATTGTAGAACTAAAAAAGTACTGTATATCGCTTCATACAGAAACAGCTTATTATAGTAACAAGCCCACTGGAAGGATGATCATAACCTGCAGTATGTTTCATTAAATTAAAGGATTGTGCATTAAATAATTTAAATTAAAATTTTAAAATATAAGTAGGCCTGTCAGTCAACTAAAATATTTTAGAGAAATGGGCACAATCAGTTAAAACAGGGATGCAATTCTTTTCCAGATATTGTTGCACTGTGAGTCCCTGCAGCACTAGCCAGCCTAGCCAAAGGCAAGGAACACTGAGAGTTGCAGTCCTACAGCATCTAGAAGGCTACAAGATCCTTCTCCCAAGGAGTCCTCCAGAGACTCACAGTGCAACAACATCTGGGGAAAAACTACACCCCTGTTTTAACTAATCCTGCCCATTTAACTGATGAATTAATGGTTGAATCAGTTTGTATAAGTCCCAAAGAAGTGATTTTGAGACTCTAAAGGAAGCATGGGTGGAGCATTTGGCCCATCAAATGTTGTTGGCCGTCAAAACCCATGCATCAGAGAGGAAATCACCCACAAAATCTGGAGGGCCACAGGTTTCTCATCTATGCCCTTAAGAAAATGTCAAGATCACTTACAACGTAATCAAAATATACCATACATCATCAGAAGAAGCTTAATATTTGATTCCAATGCCACATTAAAGTAACAAGTCAGAATAAACAAAACATCCGAACAGGTCAATCAGTCTGTCATCATTTATTTGTGGTTGATAAACCCAAAGTTTACACATACAAACAATAAGAACAATCAACAATAAAACCCACGTATGACAGAAACATATGAAATTCCTAAATAACACTCTGGCCATTTCTTTGTACAAAAAAAAAATATCTTTGTACAATCTTGGCAGCTTCTGAAAGAAATTTGGTTACAGCTAGAGTAACCTTTGGGCATTTGTCTTCCATAAAAAAATTTACATAGAAGATTTCTGAAATAAGCTCAGTGGCAATAACACATTTTTTCTTCACAAAGGGGGCCCTCTATATTCCACCAGCAATTACAATTTACAATGCTATATCTGTGACACAAATCTTATCTGCTTCCAGTGTTTAAACTGGGGGTTGGTCCCTGGAACTGGACAAATTTCAAGCTAAGTTCTTGAGATCACTGCTCTAATTTCCAAACTGTGTTCCAAACTGCATGCTACTGTTGGAAACAGGGGAAAGCCTGCTTTCTATAAGAGCATGGTGGTTTGCTGTAAAGTTATGGGTGGAGGTATGTGATTTTTGTAAGAGATTACCGGTAGGTCTCTTGAAATATTTGGTACAGGATGAATTTGTAAGCTCTTGGGCTAAATGTTTAGCAGGGAAAGCGGCCTCAATAGGTCTCTCTGTTTCATTTCTTTCAAACTTGGGGCTGAGTACAGCTCTTAAGTCTGTAAATTTAAGGCTTCTGGAGATTGCTTTTTGTGAGCTGTGCTCATGTTCATATGTGTCGTGTTTTCCTAGCATGTTGAACATACATTATAATGGTAATTTCCATATAGTCAAATATTTGATGTCTTTAACTGTTAGCAAATATTTCATCTGTTTCTCCAGGGGCAGATGCAATGTGTATTCCAAAGAAATATTGCATCGCAGATTTACTGGCACCACACTCTCTGAAAGATGTTGCCTTTGCAACAACATGGAAGTAGAATCCTTGAATCATATTCCGCTATATTGCAAATTTTATACTCAAATTCATCAAGATATAATCTATCCCCTCGAAACAGGTCAATCCTATCCATCTTACTCAAAAGTAAGTTCCACTGAGTTCTAGGGGTCTTTCCATTCTACCACACATGCTGTAGAATTGCAGCCCAAGAAGAATGTGCCCTTAGTTTACTCCTACACCAATTAAAAGTGGGCTTCACAAATATACTGTTGCTTATTCAAACTACTGAAGAAACCAATTAAAGGTGGCAGCCCTAATTACCACCAAAGTGGAAAAAACAATTCACTGGAACCAGTCTGCCCCCCCCCCGCCCCATATAGCTGTGTATAATTGCTACCAATACATCTATATGGGATATGGTGCATTTGTTGCATTGCAAACCCAAGAGAAAATATTATTGCCAAACATTAACACTAATTCATGAAGCTGCTGGAGTTCTAATGCACACATAGACTTCCCACCTAGCAATGGTTCTCCATTTGATTGGATGGGGAGAAGAACAGATCTGCCAGAATTTGATTAAACAAACAACTCAACTAGTTTCTTGTGGCACCAACAGTGGCTGAGAAAGCTAAAGAGCTCTCAAAAATATAAGCAAGCATCCCTTGCAACAGGAAAATAAAACATCACAGACTAACCTGAAGTTCAACCCACCCATAACTGAGGATGCATGCATTGTATAGGAGAAGGGTGTTCGTCTTGGTGCTTAGTTTTGGCTATTGTGTGAACAAGTTGCATTTGAGAAGCAAGTTGTGATTTGACAAATGAAACTGTCATCTGGAGATTGGGTTGGAAGGTGAAATAACTAAAAAAGAGTAACCCCTGAATAGGGTTAGGAGAAGGCTATAGATCTGTAACAGGACTGCACAACTTGCAAACGACTGAGCTAAATGCAGTCCACCAACCATGAATAGTGGTTTACAGGCACTGACAAAACAAATCCCCATTATTTTCACACCTCTCTGTTCTAGGGCAGCAAATACAGGAGGCTTTTGAAGCTCTGAGTAGGCTAGGCTATGTTTGGCTTGGTGTGTAAACCTATGCCATGTAAATTCCTCTTTGCCAAACCAAAAACTAACAGAATCCCATTTTTCTTTTAAGAAACCAACACTTTAAAAAAAACACAAAGGGAGCATCTCATTCTAGTGCTAATTTTGAAGGAGTCTCCTTTGATGTTCTTTTAGGCAACATCTTTGATGTGACCAGTTTAAACATCTGCAACTAGTAATTTACATGCCAAGGTATAAACCAATTGCACCTTGAGAGAGAGAGGCAGATTATAGAGAGGGAATGCTAATTATACCTTTCCTGTTTTAACTGCACATGTCTGCCGCTGGCTGATGCTGATAGTGCTGAAGGAAAGAGGAGCTGCTAGGTTCAAAGCCAGTCTTGGATTAACATGTTCTCTGCACCTTTGGCCTTGCTGCCTGCTAGATGCTTTTGAATGTGCTGGATGTAAATGGAGGGGAGGGGGAATCCTCGCAAACCCAGGTAAATAAAGCACAGGTGTGCTCACCTTGCCAGGCTCTTGAATGGGTGTTAACGTTTTTTATAGTTTGTCTTCTGCTATGACTCAGTTCATTTCTGAAGTGCAATAGCCTATTGTTACGCTGAAGCTGAAAATAAGACATTGGAGATCTGATAGTGCAAAGTTTAGATTCTCCCTTTACACATGTATGTACGCCAATTATTATCTCTACACTTCAGCCCTCTTCCAACAATAAAATTGGGTAGAATCAAAGCTTGGAAATAGCACAGTGGCTCTTAACTTTTTCTTTACCTGGGACCCACTTTAAATATCTTTTGTTGCCGCAGACCCCCAAGACTTAACTCAGGATTTAAAACCCTAATAAACAACAACAACAACAACAACAACAACAACAATTACACCATTCATTAAACTTTCCCTAAGAGTCACTGAAGGAGGAGGGAAGGCTTTTCTTCTGCTTCTTCCTGCAAGTTTGTGGCTGGAGTGGATCGAATGGCAATGTGCCGGCCAAGCCAGCCAGTCTTTGCCTTGGCTCCTGTCACATGGCCACTCCACTGCAGGGAGAGGTGGGCCAAGCAGCCTTCAAACCTTGGCAGACTCCCCGTAAGGACATCATGGCCCCCTGGCGGGTCACTGGACAGCAGGTTAAGAACCACTGAAATGACACATTAAATGTACTGTAATGTTTGTTAAAATGTCTGCTGAATGTTTTTTTTTTCATTTGTAAGTGTATGTTTTATTTTAAAAAATATTGCTAATAGTTTAATTCTATTTCAATGTTGATTTTTGTGTGTTTTTAACTACTGTATATCATAATTATTTTAATTTGTGAGCCAGTTGAGTCTCAGGCCAAATCCACACTACACAAATAATCCATGCCATGGCCCCTTCCTATGGAATCATGGGATTTGTAGTTTTACAAGGTCTTTTAGCCTTCTCTGCCAAAGAGTGCTGGTGCCTCACCAAACTACAAATCCCATGATTCCATAGGAAGGAGTCATGGCATGGATTATTTGTGTAGTGTGGATTTGGCCTCAATCTTGGAGAAAAGGCAAGGTATAAAGATGCTGCTGCTGCTGATATCAACAACAATTTTGAAATTTGGTATTTTAATCATTAACAATTAACACTTCCTGACACTTCAGTTCATTACTGGACATTTTTAATAATTTAAAAATGGTTTCTTTATACATTGTTGCTAACTAGAGATCTAGAACAAGACTTATAAAAAGAATCAATGGTAAAATGGGCACAAGATCTCAACCACCCAATTGAATTAGATAGCTGGGAAAGCACTTGGAAGAAAACAAATCAGTTTGCAGCATCACAAGATCTTTAAGAAAATCACTTCAAAATGACACATAGGTGGTATTACATCCCAGCTAAATTAGGGAAAATCCATCAGACAGGAAACAATAAGTGCTGGAAATGCCAGGAAGCAACGGGTATCTCAATACATGTGTGGTGGAACTGTCCAATAATAAAAAAAAGTACTGGGGAAAGATTCATATAACAATTCAAAAAATGCTAAAAATTAATTACCCTATGAAACCAGAATTACAGTTGTCCCTCCATATTCACGGATTTGACATTCACAGATTTAAGTATTCACGGCTTGAAAGTACTCTTTAAAAAATAATCCTAAAAGCAAACCTTGATTTTGTCATCTTATATAAGGGACATCATTTTGCTATGCCATTGCATATAATGGGTCTTGAGTATTCACGGATTTGGGTATTCACAGGGGGTCCTGGAACCAAACCTCAGCAAATTGAAGGGACAACTGTATACTTGTTCAATATAACAAACGTTTTGGATAAAGAAATTGAAAAGAAGTACTGGAGATTATTTCTATATATTGTAACTGCAGCAAGATTAGTACTAACATGGGAATGGAAAAAAAAGAAGCTCCAACAATTAAAAAATGGTTAATTAAATTAAACGACATGAAGGAGATGGATAAATTAACTCATCTGATCAATGACAAAGACATGAATATAATGAAAAAAGAATGGTCCCCAATTACAAGATACTGGGGGAAGAAAGGGGAACTGAAATAAGGAATTATTATAATAAATCCAAAGAAGAAAGAAGTGGAAAAGAAAAAGTAAATGAAACAAAAATGTAATAAAATCAAACAGAAATAAAAAGACAGGTAATGAATATGCATAACAAAATATAGATATAAATGTATATACACACAAACATATAAAAGTATAAATTTTTGATATACAGTTGTCCCTTCACATTCGCTGGGGTTTGGTTCCAGGACCCCCCGTGAATACCCAAATCCGTGAATACTCAAGTCCCATTATATGCAATGGCAGAGCAAAATGGTGTCCCTTATATAAGATAGCAAAATCAAGATTTACTATTAGGATTGTTATTTTTTTAAGAATATTTTTCAAGCCGTGAATACTCAAATCCGTGAATGTCAAATCCGTGAATGTGGAGGGACAACTGTATATAGAAGATACAGAAAGAGGCAAAGAATAGGCTAGTACAATTCTCCTGGCTTCATTATTAGGAATACAAACGAATAGGTAGAAATACAAATTAGAAACAAAATTTACTGAAGTGCAAAAGAAATAAAATGAAGACAGAAATGTCTAGTAGGTGGAACACATGGAAGTCATGAAGAATAGAAACCTGTATACAAGATGACAAGAAGCTTGTTTACTTAAAAAATGACACCAAGGAGATTTTCAGACGCGATTTTCAGCAGGATATATTCCAAAAAAGCTCCATTGCTGCCACACGGCAGGGGAGCAGTTTCAAATGACGCCGTCCCTCTGCCGAACCCCTCTGTGTCACTTCCGTGACAGAATGGAGGAAACCGCGTCGTATTTCACTCACGGGCAACAATCGATAAAGAAGCAAAGGCTTTTCCTGTGATGTTTGTGGAGTTGGGCCCCCCTCCTTCCAACTATGGCAAATCGATGCAGGATCTCATTAAGACAAATCATATTCTCCTTGAATGCTATGAGGAGTATTTTCACTGTTTGGACAACCCCTCAGTCTCAAAGGTGCTACAAGATCCCTTTGCTTACTGATATTTCAGACTAACATGGCTGTTTTTGGATTCAGATCCAACTAAATAATCCTACTAAAGTTACTAATAACCATAGTCACAGATCATTACATTGTTAGGTGTCTTATTGCTCAAAAAAACAATAAATGGTTTCCAAACTTTCAAAAAGTTTGAAATTGGTTTATCCTTTAAAAGCCATGTTAATTTGGCTATATGGGCCAACTCACCAACCTTTACAACCCATTCTTCCATCGTTGGTGTTTCAGACTGTTTCCATGTTTGAGCAAACAATCTTCTTGCTGCTGTTTCATGTATTGAAGAAGTAATCCATATTTACTCTCCAGTTTGTTATCTATAACGCCCAACAAAAACATGTTTGTATCTTTTCCACAGAATTTTATGTTGTGATTTTAATTGTTTTAAAACTTGTACAGGTATTTGTTTTTAACTCATTTTATTTATGAGCCTCCTTGGGTTCAGCTCTGGGAGAAAGGTAGCATATAAAATAAATAAACAAACAAATAAATAAATAAATAAATACATGTCTGGTAACATGATAAGGGGTTTGTCTACATGGGCAATATACCCATCTTGCCCCCATCTGAGACCCCTGCTGTCCTGATGATGCAGAGCTTTTGCATCATTCTGTGCCCGGGCAGTCCTCATAACCCCTAGGGCAAAGACAGGGCTCAGACAGGGTAGGGGCCAATAAAACATTTTAAAATAATACCTGAGAAAATCCGGTCCCACTGGTAAAAAAACGGATTGGGCCCTACATGTCCACAGGAGCCTAGTGTGGCAGGCTGGCCCATCACTGCAGCTGCCAGCCTACCTTGCTCTTCCAAAGCAGGAAGGAGTTCTGCAGCCTGTCACCAAGGCTAGTCACGTGCAAGGACTCTTGGTCACATTTTGCAAGCTGGCTTCCTCACTTCTGGATGATCAAGGGATAGATGGTAGGGGTTGCAGCAGCAACAGGGTGGCATGCCTGTCTGGACTCCAGCCCATTTCGTGGAGATAATGGTGGAGGAACAGGACTGATCCATGGCCAGGATTTGCTAGTGGGGAACCAGCATATCCTGGCTCATGTAAATGAGCCCCAAATCTACCTTTAAAATTTTGTGGATTAACAAAAATCTTAAACCAGTAATTTTTTGCCTTCTTACAAGTCCCCCACATACGAAAAAGGAGCCCTCCTTATCTTGGTTTGAAACATTGGTCTGAAACATTTTGCCACTTATTTGAGGTTAGATACCATCTATACATAATCTTAACACAGGTTTTCTTTTAAATTACTGCACAATTTAATTTTATATCTTTGTACTACATTTCCCCCATACTACATACATCTGGACATTTTGCCCAAATTTTTGGGCCCACCTCATTGGGCATTGTCTTTATGTAACTCTAAATAAAATTCATTTTATCTAACCTCTATGCCTGCCTTTTTCTTACCTTGAAATTAAATCTGTCTGTAAATTGTATATAAGCTAACCAATTAAGATATTTGCTTTCCTTAAGAATCATCTCTCTTGGTTTAAACTTCCAGCTGTCTTGTTCAAAATACAAAAGATCATCATAAAGCAACCATCTTCAATTTTTAACCCATTCTTTCCTTTAAAAGGCTTCCTGCGGTGAGGTGGATAATAATATTCTAGGAAAAAGTCCCTGTTTATACTTAAACCAAGTCCAGAGGAGAGCCTTTCTAATACAATGATTTTTAAATTCAGCATGTGCTTTGACTTTATCATGCCAAAGATAGTCATGCCAACCGAATATTAAATTATGGCCTTCAAGTTCTAAGAGTCTCACATTTCTAAGCAATATCCATTCCTTCAGCCATAGAAAATAACAGGCCTTGTAATACAATTTGATATACAAGCTGCCCTTTCCTTAGTATCGTACAGTGTTCTAAATTTTATTCTGGATTTCTTTGCCTGCCACAAAAAATCTGGAACTCTCTTTCTGCCATTGCACAAAAGGTATTCCATTTCTTATAAGAGGGATCATCTGAAAGAGAAATAAAAACCTTGGCATAACACACACACACACACTCTTGGGTATGTTGCCTTTCCCAGTGTGCTGACTGGCTGCTCCGGAAACACACCCAACCAATCACCACCCATATGCAAATTCCCTCTCCACCTCACAATCCACTCCTGCCATTCAATCTGTGGCCTAGATTCCTGCCACTCAATCTGTGGCCCAGATGGGGACCCAGACAGTAAACTGGCAGCGGCAACAGGCTGCCTGCAACAGGACCCTGATAGTCAACTGGCAGCGGTGGGACGTGGCTACTGCTGCTGTGATAGGACCCAGACAGTCAATTGGCAGTGGCGGCGGGACACCACTGCTGCCGATGTGACAGGACCCAGATGGTCAACTGGAGGTGGTAACAGGTCACCTGCGATGGGACCCAGGCAGTCAACTGGTGGCAGTGACAGTGGCATCAGGGCAACAGAGTGAGTTACCCTCAGCAATTCTGGGAAAAGTGTAGCACGCTGAGAAGGGGGAGGAGGAATTTTAAAATCCACTGGTCTACCTTACAGGGTTGTCATGAGGTCTACTGGATGTTTTTTGGGGGGAGGGGGGAGTTTTTTAACACCACATGTTATGCCAGGTACAGCTATTTACTTTTATAACTGCAATTCTACCAAAAGGGATAAATTTAACTTTCCCTATTTTTCTAAGGGTAAATCTACACTGTAGAAATAATGCCACCTGATACCACTTTAACTGCCATGGCCCTATCTTACAGAATCCTGGGATTTGTAGTTTGGTGGGGCATCAGCATGCTTTGGCAAAGAAGGCTAAAGGCCTTGTAAAACTACAAATCCCAGGATTCTGCAGGTTGGAGCTACAGCACTTAAAGTGGTATCAAACTACATTATTTCTACAGTGTGGATGCACCCTAAGGACTTTATCAGATGGGGCTGTAATTGCACAATTACGATGTGACGTTTGCAGGAACAGGTTCCCACTATCCCAAAATGTCCCGCACCCGTGACCAGTCTGTGCTCCAGCCACAAATAAGGTGTTGCTTTAAACTGACGGGTTAAGCCATCAATAGATTTTCACTATCGCTGTTTTTGCAATGTTAAGAGCATGTGAAATCATGTCCCGCTGTAATTGTGAGATCACAGTGTGAATGGGCAGTCATCTTTATCTTTTCCCCATTCCCATTCCCAGCGAGAAAAAACTTCTGCGTGAGAATAGGAAGACGACTGACAGGACACTCTTTTTATTAACTGTCCCATGTTGCTATCAAGTTTGTATGTTTGTTTCAGTGCTTATGTGTTTATTTCATTTGTTATTTTAAGTGTTTTTGGTGTTTTTACACAAACGTGCATCTTCTCATGAGAACCGCCAAGATCACACGTCCCGGCTAATGTGGAAGTAAGTGAACATTTCTCTTAAAGGGCCAGTGCAAAGTGCTGATATACTGTTAATTAAAGGCAATGCAAAGACAAGTGCTACTGTAGTGGGACCCTTAATACCATTCTTAAAATGCAAGTGGTGCTCGTTTGATAATTTATGTTGTAATGCAGTGATGTTTCTGCTTTCCTTACTCGCGGAAACTTACTTTTTTTAATTTTGATATGTTTATGTTTTAAGATGCTAGTCTGATAAAGTCATATCTTTTAATTTCTTTCCAGACTTTTTCATAGTTGTTTTGAAATAATAAGCTGTTGTTCTTCATGATTGTAAATACTAAGTATTTAATCCCCTTTTTTCCACTTTAAAATTTGAAAGAGCAAATAGTCCATTGTCCTCTTCTGAAGTCATATTTGTAGTCAGCAATTTTGTTTTGTCACAATTCACTTTAAATACAGATATCATTTGATTATTTCCTAATATTCTTTCCATCTTTAATCCCAACAAAAGACAGTATTTGGGTTTCCTACAGAAAAAAATTAATGATATTTAGGCTGTGCAACACTGTACACAATAAGCTCCACAGTGAAACTTTGAGTTGTCATGTTCAAGACTGCACTATTAACATGTTAAAATAACTCACCCCTTACTTAACATGACTACTCTATCAAATAAAGAAGACAAAAGGAAATACGGACTGGTTGTTTTATATTTGATAACGTCTGCATGTATTCTCCTGGCCAAACATCGGAAAAACATTGACGTTCCAGAGTTAGAAGATTGGATTTTAAAAATACAAGATGTGATAGAAGCTGATAGATTTTCTTTATTATTATCACAAAGATCCACTGAAAAGGACTGGGTACCTGTAATGACATATCTAGAGGAGAGATGATTAAAATGACTTTAGAAAAGCAAAATGTAAACCTACCTAAATAAGAGGATTTCAAAAATTTATCAAGGTTTCCTTACCAAATTTTGCAATACAATATAGTTTACTAGGGAGGGAGGCTTTTGATGGAAAGACAGAAGTATCTTAGAAAACATAGAAATTTCTATTTTCCATTGTACAGGTTCTATACTTACAGAAGCTAGAAAAGAAGATATGATTCTGTTCTGACTAGAAGAGTAACTATGAGGAAGTATTAATGCATTTGTTTAGTTTAGATATAATATATACGTTATTTTTTTAATTTTGATATGTTTGCCCATTTTATTTTTGCATTTTTAGGAGATGTGTATACAACATGTATTTTGTTGTCTTATTTTTTTGTTATTTTGCTTTGAAATTTATTGTTATGTCTTGAAAAATTAAAATTAAAAATAAAATAACCCAACCCTAGTCTTGGTTAATAAATTCTGCCAATGTGCAGGATTGAGGGTGGGAAGCTGCCACCCCTTAGTTAGGTCAAGTCTGTTCTGATTTACACAGAAGTAAAACTTTCATTGTCCTCAAAGTGATGCCCTTAGGCTAAAGGCCAGGTCATTTGCTCCTTTCCTCTCCAGCCATTCAGAGACCAGCAAGCTTTACAACACAATGCAAGGGCCAAAGGTCTTTGTCTCTCTCACTTCCATACATACTTCCATGCTCTATCCCTAGAGCAGTCAGCACATAATCCAGTTAACTTTCTCCATGCAACAGCTTTCTTTGTCCTTGTCAATAAGTTAATTAAACCTGTCATAGGGTTTTGAAGTACTTGCACTGGAATTTCTTTGCTGGTTATCATTATTTATGAATAAAAGAAACACATATCAAAGATCAAGGCTAATATTTTACATACGTTATACAACTTTTCAGATTAAACATTTGACAATATTTTTCTTCAAGTGTATTAGGTACTGAAGCAGACACAGAGTCAGGAAAACAGACTCTGAGAAGGTGTACCAATTTATTTTAGAATCTTTCAATTTTATATACATATATTTTAATGTATGACATTCTTATCCGTCCCTTATTCAAAAAGTAATAGACTCATAGAGTTGAAAGAGACCACAAGGGCCATCCAGTCCAGCCCCCTGCCATGCAGGAATAAACAATTAAAGTACTAAAAGCAAGGCAGCATACATGTTTCCCACCCCCATGCTTTGGTATTCACAAAAACCCTGTGAGGTAGGTTAGGTAAAAGACAGTGACTGACCCAAGCCATGCAGTGAGCTTCAGGATTTGAACTGAGCTTTGAATTTACCGTAGCTCTCCTTAGCCCTGTTTCAACACTGAAACAGGCATGGTTTTCATTCCATATCTATTTAGAGAGTCTGAGGGTTCTTTGCCATTTTTCACCTAGCCTGTATCAGTTTGGAGGTCTTCTGGTTACCTGGTCTTTCAACTTGTGAACAACAGTACAGTAGCACCCCCATATCCGCTGATTCGCCATCTGCTGATTCAAATATCTGCGGTTGGTGAAAGCAAGGGGGGTGGACGGGGGAGGCAGGGGAGAGTTCTTGCCTCGCTTCTCCCTTTGCCCCCCCCAGGATGACTTCCAGTGGCGGCAATGATGAAGGATGGGTGAAGGATGGGGAGGAGAGTTCTTGCTTCCCTTTCTTCCTTTGCCCCTGGGATGGCTCCCAGTGACAGCAATGGTGATGGGGGGCATTCACTATTATCCGCAGATTTCATTATCCACAGGGACCCCTGGAACCAATCCCCTGTGGATACGGATCCTACTGTATAGTCCAAACAAACAGACTTAGCATCAATACTTCACTTCACTGGAATAATATAGACTTAACACACAAGAATATGCACTCTTACATACAAATACAAAGCTATTAGAAGAAAAAGCAGGAGGGTTGGATAGAGAGAGATTTGGGAAGTAGGTAATCGTTAACAGTCTCAGAGAAAGAGGATCTGTGTACCGAAGAAACTCAGATGGGCAACTGAGGGTGGCATAGTGGAGTCCCAATCCATGGTGCGCTGAGAAAGAGAGTGGCCAAGTCCTTCTGCAGCACACTTTGGCATGGTTGGGCTGTGATATTTATAACCCATGTCATGTCTTGAAGGTGTGTGCTGGGTATAAAATGGCTAGATAGCTCTCCTAGAGAGACAAAGGGAACGCAATTCAACTGGTTGCTTTAGTTCCTGGAATGCTAACACACTAATGGTTTTGCAACAACCTCGTAAAGTTGGACAGGATGGCGTGTGAGGAGAGCTTTCCTTAGGATATGGAATGGGAAAAGGTCATTTTGTAGCATGATTGAATTATAGTTTGAGACACTCAGGGCTGAGAGAGAGGATTAGCATATACCCCTTAACTGCTGGGTCGTTAGCATAACCCATTACCTTCAGGGGCTTTCCACTTAATCCTAACTGGGCTTTCCCACCATTATAGTTTTAAATACATCTCAAATCATTGTGACCGTTGACTGCCCTCCAGTCTGCCTAAACTTACAGTCAACCTGACCCCCCAAAGTGTCCAATATTTCCAGTTATGGAATCTCACAGCAAGGGATAGTAGGGCATGGTAACATGCTCTAGGATCCATTCATTGGTCTTTTTAGCAGTCCATGGTATCCACAGAACTCTTCTCCAGCACCACAATTCAAATGAGTAGATTTTTATCCCATCAGCTTCGTTTACTGTCCAGCTTTCAAAACCACTCATAGAAATTGGAAATACAATGGCATGGACTGGAAATACAATGGCATGGACAATCCTAACTTTACTATTCAATGATATATCTTTACAGTTCAGAATTTGGTCTAGTTCCTTCATAACTGCCCTTCCAAGTCCTAGTCTTCTGAGTTCTTGACTGATTAGTCTCCATTCTAATTAATGACCGAGCCAAGGTATGGAAAATCTTGAACTATTCAATGTCTTCATTGTCTACTTTAAAGTTATGTAAATAATCTGTGGACATTATTTTTGTTTTCTTAATGTTCCACTGTAGACCTGCCTTTGTACTTTCTGCCTTGACTTTCTTCAGTAATCCTTCCAAGTCTTTGCTATTTTTTACTAGCAGTATGGTGTCATCTGTATATCTTAAATTGTTGATGTTCCCTTCATCCAATTTTTATTCCTTCTTCCTCTGAGTGTAATCCCGCTTTACATACATGTTCAGTGTACAAGTTAAATACATAGGGTGATAAAATGAAGGCTTGACTAATTGGAAACCATTCCATTTCTCTGTATTCTGTCCTGATGGTAGCCTCTTTTCCTGAGTACAGGTTACACATCAGAGGAATCAGATGCTATGGCACACCCATTTCCTTAAGAACAATCCATAGTTTTTCATGATCTACACAATCAAAGGCTTGGCTATAATCTCTAAATCACAGATTGGTTTTCTTCTGAAGTTCTTTAGTGTGTTCCATTATCCAACACATGTTTGCGATATGCTTCCTAGTGCCTCTTCCATTCCTAAAACCAACTTGGGCATCTGGCATTTCTCACTCCATATATGGTCAAAGTCTTTGTTGTAGATTTTTAAGCATGACTTTGCTTGCATGGGAAACTTGCAATGGTCCTGTGGTTACTGCAATGCCTGGTGTCCCCTTTCTTGGGGATGGGAATGTATATTTAGTGTTTCCAGTCTGTGGGCCATTGTTTTGTTTTCCATATTTGTTGACAAAATTTAGCTAGAACTAGAGTAGATTCTGTTTCTGTAGCTTGAAGTAGTTCTATTGGTATGTCCTCTGTTCCTGGTGATTTACTTCTCCCAAGTGCTCTGAGTGCAGCTTCCACTTCACTTTCTAAAACTGTAGGTTCATCTTCAAATTGTTCTTTCTTGAATTAATCTGTCATCCTTTCATCTCTTATATAATTCTTCAGTTTATTGTTTCCATCACCTTTTTATTTCAACTTGGTCATGTAATGTGTTCTGCTGGTTGTATAGCAATCTCACTCTTGGTTTAAATCTCCCTTTGATTTCTCAGATCTTGTAGAAGAGGTTTCTTCTTCCTTTTTTTGTTGTCATCTTTTATTTCTCTGCATTGACTGTTATAGTAGCTCACCCTGTCCCTCCACACAAGTCACTGAACAGTTGCATTCAGAATTCTGACTCTGTTTCTGTCACCTTTTAACTTTTGTTTCTTGTCTGTCCTTAACTGCTTGAAGAGTTTCATCTGTCATCCATTGAGGTTTCTCTTTCTTTTGGGCTGCAGATAGTGTCTTTTTGCGTCCCTCTCTGTCTCTGGCTTCAGTCCAGAGTTCTTCTGCTTCTTGGTCAATTAGCCTTAATAGTGCAAATCTATTTTTTACATTAACTTTAGATTCTTTGGGGATGTTCTTCACATTGTATTTTGGCATGGTGATTGATTTAGAATTCTTCTTTAGCTTTAGTTTAATTTTTGGTATTGGTTCATGGTCTGTGCCACAATCTGCCCCTGGCCTTGTTTTTGCAGAGAGAATAGAGCTTCTCCATCTTATGCTTCTAATTATGTAGTCTATTTGATTTCTATATTAGTCATCAGATGATGTCCATGTATATAGTCACCTCTTGAGTTGCTTGAAGAATTTGTTTGCAATGAACAAACTGATGGGCTCGGAAAATTCAGTAATTCGCTCTTCTGATTCATTTCTTCACCCTAGGCCAAATTTTCCTACAATCTTTGATTCTGCTGTTTCATACTTTTGCATCTGGATTGCCAATGACTAACAAGAAGTCCTGTTTTTGTGTGTGGTCAATTTCCTCCTGCAGTCCAGCACAGAATCTTTCAATTTCTACTTCTGCCTCTGTGGTTGGAGCATAAATTTGTATTATGGTTATATTGATGGATTTCCCCTGAAGTCTTATTGATATTATTATTTGGTCAGATTTTGCATTGTATCCTTTGACTGCTTTTGTTACGTCTCTCTTCACTGTTGTATTTCTTCTTAGATTTTCATTTCCTGAGAAAAACACTATGTAATTATCTGACTCAAAATGTCCTATTCCTGCCCACTTTAGCTCATTCACTCCAAATATTGCAATGTTTATACATTCAATTTCTTGTTTTACTATGCCCAGCTTCCTCTGATTCAAGCTTCTCACAAACCATGTTCCTGTAATATGTGTTGTGCAGCTTTGGACTTTCCTTTTACTTCTGAGCATATCAACAGCTGAAAGTCCCTTTCAGCTTAATAATAATAATATAATAAATAATAAAATTTTATTTATATTCCGCCCCTCTGCAACGCAATTGGGGCGGCTTACAATATAAAACCCCCATACTCACAATACCCTAGCCCGCCCACCCCTTAAAATAATATTAAATTACGAAGGAGCTTGAGTCCAGTTGCATCATCATCATCATTAATAATAATAATAATTATTATTTATTTATTTATGTATACCCTGCCCCTCTGTTAAAAACAATCACGGCAGCTTACAAAAATTAAAATACAAATACAGATTAAAATCCCTAAACACCACCTACCCCCATAAAAATATATTAAACCAATATAAATTAAAAACAACTAATCTAAAATCACATTTAAAAAAATAATAAATAGCGAGCAGACTAAAAGAGGCCAGGAGCTCCTGAGGCCGGGATCTAATTTGGAAAGGCACTATCCACAGCACTACTTGTAGTTGTCCTCTGCTGTACCCCAATAGCTTGTTGAGTTACTACCTGGGAATTTTATCTTCTGGCACTATCTCTTGTTTCATTTTGGCTTGTCTCATCATAGGGTTTTCATGGTAAAAGACATTCAAAAGGGGTTTACCGTGCCTCCTTCTGTGCAGTACTAACAAGTGTTAGCTATGGTGCCACTGCCATTGTCTCTGAGACAACCTCTGCCTGTGCAACCCCACACTACTGCTGCTGCCTAGTAGCTGTTTGGCACATTGAGTCCAGCTCCTCAGCAAAAGCCTATCAGACATGGGAGACCATCTCAGCAGCACTACTGCCATCAGCATAGCCCCTTGCCTCACAGGAGCACACAATCCCACCACCACAGAAAATAGTGCTAATGGTGGGTCTTTTTAGATAGGTAAGATAAATGTTGACAGTACTCAGGATCGTTTCTCATCCTAGTGTGACTAAGGAAAAGAACTAGGCTAGCTAGAAACAGAACACATATGAAATTATTAGAGACTGAGCTTATTGGAAAAAAAATCAGCACTTGAATCTAGTTTATCCCCACTCTTATTAGTGTCCCTTTTCCTTTCTTCCTTTGATGAGTGGCTTCTCTTCCTTCCTATGGATAAAAGGAAAACATTAAACACATGGTGATAATGTGTTGAATGCAGACTTAGGGATAACAGAAGATCCTGCTCCATATTCAGTTGTATTCAAAAGCAAGACAAAAGCTCAAGAGACTGGACCTTATTACCGTATATTCCGGCGTATAAGACGACTGGGCGCATAAGACGACCCCCCCAATTTTTAAGTTAAAATATAGAATTTGCCCCCACCCCAGCCAGCCAGCCAGCCAGCCAGCCAGCCAGCTGGCTGGAAAGCCTGTTCCCCACCAGCCAGCCAGCTCAGTGGCTGTAGATGATGGAATAGTCTGTGAAATTAAAGGACTGAGAACAGCTAAAAAAGCATGGGATACTTTGAAAAATCTCTGTGGTGTTCAATCTTTGGAAAGTAAGGTTGCATTAATACTGTAAATTGGTTAATATGAAGCTATCAAATCCCAAATTTTTGAATGAGCACATTAATGAATGAGCACATTAATGGTTTTAGAGCCACATTGGCAGCCAAGAGAATTTCACCATAGACAAAACTTGATGCAAAATGAGAAGTTGAATCCAGAAATTCTAATTTTAGGCTAACTTGTCCTGAAAAGAAACATCATTTTGACTCTCTTGAGCCAAATAGAGGGCCATTTAACTCTTCAAATGCAAAGCAGTCATTCTCACAGCAGGAGGAAGGATCTGCTGGGAAAACTGCCCAGGCCATTTTACACTTCAATCATTCTCACAGCAGGGGAAAAGGTCTATTGGGGGTATAAGACCACCCCCCCACTTTTGAGGAGATTTTCAAGTGTTAAAAAGTAGTCTTGTATGCAGAAATATACGTTATGGCACCATATTTATGGTAGCTTGGCAAGTCATTTATCTGTCTGGGGATGTGTGGGTTGTGATAAATTAGAACCCGGATAATTAAGGCAGGCTTTGTGTGCTGATGTGAGATGCTACTGAATACTGTTGTTGCTTCTCCACTACAGGTTGAATCTCCCTTGTCCAGAATTCTGAAACATTACAAAATCCAAAATGTCCACATGGGTGGCTGAGATAGTGACACCATTGCCTTCTGATGGTTCAATGTACACAAACTGATTTCAACTTCCAATCCTGGATGGAACTACACTCTCCTCCAAGGATTGTGTTCGCAGTCTGGGGGTGCTCCTGGACCCGTCGCTCCAGATGACTAATCAGGTTAATGCGACGGTCAGGAGTGCCTGTTATCAACTTTGGCTGATACGCCAGCTGCGCCCTTTCCTGGAAACTAGGGACCTTGAAACTGTGATACATGCACTGGTAACCTCCCGTCTGGATTTCTGTAATGCGCTCTACATGGGGCTACCTTGTGCTTGACTCGGAAACTTCAACTAGTCCAGAACATGGCAGGCAGGTTGATTTCTGGCGTTTCCAGAAGAGAGCATATAACACCTGTGCTAAAAGCTCTCCACTGGCTGCCTATTAGTTTCCGGGCACAGTACAAGGTGTTGGTTATGACCTTTAAAGCCCTACATGGCTTGGGTCCAACTTACCTCCGGGACCGCCTCCTTCCATATGACCCTCCCCGCACACTTCAGTCCTCTGGGAGGAATCTGTTACAGCCTATGAAAACAAGGCTGTTGGTGACCTCCCAGAGGGCCTTCTCTGCTGCTGCTCCCAGATTATGGAATGGCCTGCCGGACGAGATCCGTCTTATTACCACCCTAGACAGCTTTAAAAAAGCTGTCAGGACGGATCTTTTCCGGCAGGCCTTTCCTGAATAATTATCCCGGCCCAAGACTCAGCTGTCCTTTCTAGGCTGTGATTGTATGTTTTAATTTTCCCCCCCTAATTTATATATATTTTTAATTATTGTATGTTTTTAATCCTTCATAATTTAATATTATTTTAAGGGGTGGGTGGGCTAGGGTATTGTGATTATGGAGTTTTTATATTGTAAGCCGCCCCGATTGCGTTGCAGAGGGGCGGGATAGAAATAAAATATTATTATTATTATTATTATTATTATTATTTCATGCACAAAGTCGTTGTGTGTAAAATTACCTTCAGGCTATGTGTATAAGGTGTTTATGAAACATAAATGAATTTTGTATATAAACATGGGTCCCATTTAACGATATCTCATTATGTACATCCAACCCAGAAACATCACCCAAGGGAACCTTCTGCTGTGCTTTCTGCAACGGGACTTGTCTATCTCGGATTGGCCTTTTTAGTCATCAGTACGCTTGCAGAAGGCGCAGGATGAGTCCTTCCTGAATCTTCGTTTGAGAGAAGCCAGAGAGAGAGAGATGCAAGTATTCCAAGATCCAAATCCAAAATACCTCTGCTCCCAAGCATTTCAGATAAGGGTAACTCAAGCTGCATTGGGTTTTTAAAAATTATATATTTAATTCCATATATTGGTTTACATTTTGTTACCTTGTAGGTTATAGTTCCTTAAAGGTTATCTTATTTAAAGTATAGGATATCAATTAGTGTAGTATAGTTGTTAGAGTGTTAAAATAAAAGTGGAAAGAACTGAGTTCAAGGGGTTGTCTAGAGGGTGAAAATAATCCTAATAAAAATGGCAGAGAATATCTTTTTGTCCCAACAAGATCCCCCAGTGATTTGCCTTATTCAGAAGGGGGGGGGACTCCAAAAACTATGGGGGGGGAACCCTTTGCGGCTTTCCCCAATGTTTTTAAAACAATGCATTGAAATGCACATTATCACTTGTTTGGGCAACCGATTCGCAGTGCAGCACATTCTCAGTGAGGGCGGAAGTGAAAAGCTGAATGGTCGGATGTGCACAGGGGGCAGGTTTGCTGGATATGAAGTGTCCAGAAGGGCCATTTTGGAGTTCTGTATTGCCGATTGTGCACTTTTTTGCTGCGCTGATGCAACCAAACAGCTTTTTTAAATGCAAGGTCACACTTGCGAACCTTTGATTTATAATTTTTTTTTTAAACGGTGCAGCGGTGACCACATGAGGAGAATAATATAGTGAGTAATTCACTCTTAGACACCATCTTGATTTGCAGGCATGGCTGCATGCGAACTTCAAACATGGATACCTTTGCATGCTAGCAATTTTGCCAAAAGACCATGGAGACAAATGAATGCTGCTGCAAATTTACATTAATGCGCAGCAATCAGCATTGTATCTCCTCATCTAGACAATCCCTAAATCAACCATCAGCTGTGATGCACAGGGGGTGACCTTGGGCCAATCACTCTCCCTCAGTCTACCCAAACAGACAGGATTGTTGAGAAAATACAAATGGAGAGAAGAACTCTATATGCTGTCTTGAGCTTTTTGAAGGATAGGCAAGATCCAACGTTAAATAAAATAGGGTTAACTGATGAATAAATAAGCCCTTGCACTCACGTGAGGAAAGGCAGGACAGGAATACTGCTTGCCTGGAATCCCGTTGATTAGTTATGAATGTGCCAGCTGGTCTGTAACAGTTCAGTATTTGTGCTTATGAGTGTGGCACTATTGCAGACTTCTGTTGGTTGGTGCAGCTACTGGGTGTTGAGGTATCTCTAGGGAGTCAGATCAGGAGACAATACCATTATGTGATCATAAATACATCTATGATGTAGACTCTTGGCTGTAGTGAATAAAAATGTAGTAAATAAATAACATTGTGTTACCATGCCCTGCTACCCCTTCCCATAAGGTTTCATAAACTGGAAATATTGGACACATTCAAGGTCACATTGGCTGGTAGACCAGGTATACTGTAGGGCAGTCTAAGGTCACAATGACCTGAAGATGCGTCTTCCACTTAAGGGCATGAAAACCTAATTTGGGATCACACAAAAAGCCCCTAGAATCAATGGATTTTGCTAACAACCCAGTCCTCAAGGGTGGGGGGGCGTATGCTAATCTTTCTCCCTCTTCCTGGAGCATCTTGCACGTTAAGTCAGTCATGCAAATATGTGGCCATATCCCCTGGCATACTGCTCCTCATACCCCCTCCTGCCCAACCCCACAAGGTTGTCATCAAACCATCAACTTCTTAGCATTCCACAAGTAAGACAATCAGTGGAGTTTCAATCTCCTTTATTCCTCCCTTGGGAGAGTCATTTAGCTGTTGTTGTAGCCAAAATGTGCCTTCAAGACACAAAATGGGTTATACATACCCCAGCCTAGACCCCAGCTAAGTGTGCCACAGATGGACACAACACTGCTGGATTTGCTGTGCCACCCTCAAATGCTGTCTGAACCTCTTCTCTACACAGAACTCTCTTCTCTTCAAGATTGGTAAATATTGCCCATTTTCCAGATTTCTTTTCAGCCAACCTTCCCCACTTTCTTTCTGATAGTTTTGTATGGTTTGTAGAGTGCATATTCTTGTGTGTTTGTCTGTATTCTTCCAATAAAAATGCTTTAGTTTACTTTAACTGAAGTGGTTAATAATAATAATAATAATAATAATAAATAAAATTTTATTTATATCCCGCCCCTCTACAAAACGCAATCGGGGAGGCTTACAACATTTAAAATATACATCCAAATCCTCAATCCCACCCCCACTTAAACTAGAATTAAATAATTGTATTTCTACACTTAGTAGAATTTCTCTTGGCATGAGCTACAGAGTGCACACAATCATAACTACACTAGCTGCAGAATCAAGTTGTTACCTCCAATGAGAGTGTTGTCAGGTGTGTCACGTGCATTTTTCAACCTTAAAAAGAGCAAATGTTCACCTAATAGATTTGGAATGTGTAAAAAGCTCTTACAGCATGGAGCTATTAAGTGGCTCAGGCAAACAAGGAGGACTGCTTTCTAAAAGATTCTCCCCAGCAAGTTGTACTGAAGGAACAGGCACCACACCAAACAGCTCTGCCCAAGTTCAGTGGCTGTCATTCTATTCACCTTACAATTCTAAGAGCAGCTTGATAAACAAGTACTTTTTAATGATGGCTTTCTTTTTCTCATCTGCTGACTGATGGCTTAAAGGCTGTTGTGACAAGGATAACAGGTTACACCTGTAGTTAATCCAAGAAAAAATCCTAACTTCCTGTTAGTTGTAGTGCTTAACCATGGCATGATGCCCAGCTGTTGAATTACTTGTTCAAGTGGGTGGGATGCAAATTCAACTTCTGGGATTTCTGGGAAATATCCTTTCCAGATATATATATATATATATATATATATATATATATTCTGATCAAATATTGGAAAAGGGCACTGTTCATTCAGGCTAGGGAATGCAGGGAGCTGTACTTCAAATAAGCAATTTCTCTAATCTCTGGTTCTGCTTGCAACAATTATATTGTCTATCGCTTAGTATTGATCACGATAAACACTTTATACATCTGTAACTGTGTGCCTTTTGTATACTCACTGAGAATGTTAATAACACAAAAGTCTCAGCTCGCAATTCCAGATGGACGCTTTGCATGTGCAAGAAATGTGGGAGAATTATATTAGTATATAGTCTACACAATTCAAGAGCTATAATGGGTGATATTTAAACAGCAAAAGTATATATAAGGGACTTGATTAGACATGGCAAAAACTGCATCAGAACACTACAGGAACAAAAATGGGTGACATTACCAGACAACGTCGTTCTTCAGCCATTCCGGGGGCGTAACATGGGCATGAATAATGCATACTGTTTTATTGATGGCTTAGGTTTTATAGTATAAGCAAGCAAGCATACAGGCAGGCCATGGCACTTGCAGCATACAATTTGACAACAGTCTGTAGAGAAAAGAGAAAAGAGACAAACGTAACAGCTTTGTTGTATCTCAGAATCAAAGCAGATATAGTTTGTAAGTCAGGCCTTCACAGAAAATGTAGTTTTGATGAGAAATCTGAAAGTAGGGGAAGGCGATACTAGACAAGTACTTTGAGAGGCACAGCTTTTCTTTTTGCATGTTCCTCATGCTGACCAGGACTCCAGTTGTGCTCCTGAGCCATCCAGGTTTTTGCTTCCTCTTAAAAGCATTAAGTGGTCCTAAAATATATAGGGTCCCTGCGCTGGAAATAGCAGAAGGGATTGGTAATATGGCTTTGTCTTTTTAAAAAATCTGGCTGTTTTGACTGGCAAAGAGTTCCTTTTCCAATGCCAAAAATGGTGCATTAGCTTCTAAGAAAAGAGCCAAATGAACAGCCAATTAAAGCTCTTATGGCCAACAAAGGTTAAAACAACAACAGCAAGCAACTGAAGTCTTATGAAAGAATTAATGAAAGCTGGAAACCGAGTAAGCTCATTTTTCTCCATTTACAATATTAGACATCCAGAATACTTGTGATTTAAGTTGTATTTACTTTAATTGCCACAAAGAACAATCTAAAATCACCAAAACTCTTAACATGTACTCCTTTTACCGCTTCTTTGTACAGATGAAACATTGTACCATCATAGACTTCAACTGTCCTAATTTGGCACGGAAAGTCCCAATCAATCCTCTGTCATCTAACTTTTCAACTGCTTTTAAGATGTCTCAGGCCAAATCCACACTGCGCAAATCATCCAGTGTACAAGGTCTTTAGCCATCTTTGCCAAAGAGTGCTGGTGCTTCACCAAACTACAAATCCCAGGATTCCATAGGATGAGAAGGAGCCATGACAAATGAGCCATTTCAAACTGAATTATTTGAGGAGTGTGGATTTATTTTTTTTATTATTTTATTTATTTATTTATTTATACCCCGCTCTTCAGCCGCAAGGCTATCAGAGCGGCTTACAAATTGTTTTAAAGCAACAGCTATTTACACATCTACACTGCATTAAACAGTTTCCAATGTGTGTTAGCTAATTGTCCCCCACAAGCTGGGTACTCAATTTACCGACCTACGAAAGGATGGAAGGCTGAGTGAACCTTGGAGCCGGCTGGAATCGAACTTGCGACGTGGTGGCTTGCAGTACTGGCATTTAACCACTGCGCCACCAGGGCTCCCTGATTTGGCCCAGTCTCTCTCTCCTACACCCACTCTTCTTTGTCCTTGGCTTACCTCAATCGCTGCAAATTGAGCTCAACATGCCAAAGTAGTTTGCACTCAGTTAACTCAGGAGGGGGGATAGGAGAAGTAGAGACAAAGTCTTGTCCTTCCCAGTAGGCTCAGGCAAAAGTAAACTGCTGCAGCCTTTGCTAGCTTGTGTGCTCTTCCCCGTTAGTAACGTTTGCCATCTTGATCTCAAATGTTACTTAGTCAAACATGTCCTGATTTTCATCTGTGAAATGTCGCCGTTTGTGTTTCTAGTGGCCTGAAGTGGACACTTAAATTTACAATGGATCAAACTATCGGAGCGTGGTGGGGTCTCCTTCCTTGGAGGTCTTTAAACAGAGGCTGGATGGCCATCTGTCGGGGATGCTTTGATTGTGATTTCCTGCGTGGCAGGGGGGTTGGACTGGATGGCCCTCGTGGTCTCTTCCAACTCTGCAATTCTATGATTCTATGAAACTACAGCCTTGTACTGGTTTAATAATCACGTCTCCTCCTCAGAAAAATATAATTCTTTAAGAAAGGTGTGAAGTTAACATTTTTATTCAACTACTGATCTTGACAGTTAAGCTAACCTAAAACAGCTGTAGTACAGACAGGTCCTAAGTATGGCCAGGACTGGTTTAAGGAATTTTGGGGCCCCCTGCAACACTTTATTTTGGGGGCCCCATATGTTTATCTCAGGTCCAGGACCGGTTTAAGGGATATTTAGGGTCCCTGCAATGCTTTATTTTGGGGGGCCCATATGTTTATCTCAGGTCAATGTAACCTAACTCAACCTAAGCTACTCACAGTACAGGATATTCAGATTATTACTAAAAATGTATTTGCAGGAGGAGGGTTACTACAGGCCACCCCACAATGATGGCCCCCCCTGCGGATGCTGACGCCACCAGTGCCTTAAACCGGCACTGAGTATGGCTTTACATGTTCTTAACAATTACCTGTATATATAGCATACATAGATTTTAGCAGCTATCGGAGACTATCAGTAAAACTACCCGAAGCAGCAAATTCTTATATTTTTATGTGTGCATTTTAAAAGAATATCCAAAGACATTAGGACATAATCACACAAGCGTGTATAAACGCTGTAATCCCGCAACTGAAGAAACCGGAAACACAGCAGCATGATTATACTCATTTTTGCACTCTATCACAATCGTGCAACACTCCCACTAACGCAATATCACACAGACATCTACTAGCAGTTTAAGAACAGAATTGAACCTTGCGCTATTGTAACACTTGTTTTTGCATTATGTTGGGATAACATTGCATTGCCGCTTCAAGATGACCCGTGCATTTAATTTTTTCCCTCCTCCTTCCACAATTTTGCAAGAATGCAGTTTTGGCCATTATCATGAGAAGACACCACTTCAATTAAACAAATAAAGAAACAAAGAAATTAACAATTAAACAAACAAAAAAACTACCCAGAAAAGGCAACAGTTCATTAAAAGGGCGTCATGGAGGTCCTCTTTACGCTTCCCACCAGAAGTTGAATTATGTGTTCTCATTGGGAATGGGGAGGGGAAAAGAGGGAGGAATGCCCACTCACACCATAATATTGGAACTACAGTGGGACTAAATTATCGCACATTCATCAATACCAGGGAAAATAGCGATATTGACAGCTATTCACAGGTTTTCCCCATGAATGCAAAGGAATGCCACAGTAACGGTTTGAGCGCTCACCAACTATGGTATAAAGATGATGTCACGTGAGAATGGGAAGTCATTACCGCTACTATTACCCAGAGTAATTCCATGATTTCAGCTACATGTGATAAAGCCCTTATTGGAGATAAACAGCAACTTAATTCTTTTCTGTCCTGGCTTCAGACTTTTGTCACAATAATTTCCCTATAGATAGAAAGACATAATTTTCATATTCAGCTCTGCTGAAGTGTTTGAAAGCATAATCTCTACACATGCCTCTCATAGGAGATTATCAGATGCTTAAAAAAAAACAAGGGCAACTAAAATGGTGAAAGGTCTGGAAACCATGCCTTATGAGGAGAGACTTAGGGAGCTGGGTATGTTTAGCCTGGAAAAAAGACGGTTGAGAGGCGATATGATAGCCCTGTTTAAGTATTTGAAGGGATGTCACGCTGAGGATGGAGCAAGCTTGTTTTCTGCTGCTCCAGAGACTGGAACACGGAGCAATGGGTGCATGCTCCAGGAACAGAGATTCCACCTCAACATGAGGAGGAACTTTTTGACAGTAAGAGCTGTTCGGCAGTGGAACACACTCCCTCGGAGCGTGGTGGGGTCTCCTTCCTTGGAGGTCTTTAAACAGAGGCTGGATGGCCATCTGTCGGGGATGCTTTGATCAAGATTTCCTGCGTGGCAGGGGGGTTGGACTTGATGGCCCTCGTGGTCTCTTCCAACTCTGCAATTCTATGATTCTATGATTCTATGATTCTAAGAACCAAGGAGCTCGCAAGGACACATCACTGTACCAAAGGGTCCCGATACTGCACGCAGCGCTGTCCTCTCGTGCTTCCTCCATTCTCCCTCCATGCTGGAGTGACAAAAAAGTCACTGCTTTTCATTAGCAGAAGTTTCCACTAATGAAAAGCAGTGCCTTTTTCGTTGCATCAGAATGTGAAGTGAAGGGCCACGAAAGTGAAGGGCCGACTGTACTTTAATTCCACTTTAACTGCACTGACTCTGACCTGTCTAATCCTGGGGTTTGCAGTTTCATGAGATACTAAGGTCTTGTCTATATGAGGACAAAAAATACGAACATGTTTGGAAAGGCAGGCATTTACAATGATGCGACCTGTCTACATGGCCAAAAGACCCCCCCTAAACTCTGCATGACCCCCTACCAAGATGGCCACCGTGAGTGATTTACTTGCAATTTAAAATCTGCCGCCGCCAATTAAAAACAACAACAACAAAAAACAGTTTCCCAGGGTGCACACAAGCAACACTTCATATTTAGAAATAAAGAAATTTTTTAAAAGAGTATGAGATTGCCGTTTGATCGACTTACTGGATTCTTGCTTAGCCAAAAATCCAACATGGCGGCTGCAGCCGTTTTCCCTCTTTAATAGCCCCACCCCCTGTGCTCACCCAGTCAATCAGATTGCACTGTCTGTTCATATCATATCTGTGTGAACGTGACTGTTCAAACAGTCACACATTCAGAAGCTGCACGGAGATTTGCAGAAAATCCATACAAAGCCCCGGACGCAATGCACTCAGACTTTGTGGTGTATTTGGCTGCCCCCCTTCTGAATAACACATATTTGTATGAATGGCCATTTGAACAGATCACTGATCTTTCGCATGGTGTACATATTATTTTGACCATATAGACAGGACCTTTGGGAGCTCTCTGGCTGAGAATTCTAAATATCTCATAAAACAACAAATCCCTGGATTCAGAGTGGAATCAAAGTGCTATAATTCTGTAGTGTGAACGTGGCCACTTATAGCAGAAAGCCACCTACATCTTGGGAGTTCCCCATGTGATTTGGAACAGGCGTTTCCCCCCCCCCACAACCAGAGGGGCCAAGAAACCAGTAGGAGACAGGTTCAGATCCTGTCCTATTCCATTTGTAACTCTTCTATGCTTTCCTATCACTTCTTCCATCTTTTCTTTTACACACACACAATTAGGCAGAAAAGACAGAGTGCCCACTGCACATTTCCTTTAAACTAGTAGGGCTACAGTCCATCTGGAAGGATTACATTCCTTTTCCTGAATATTCAATATCCAGCCCAGAATAGCTAGCTACTCTACTCATGTGGTACACTTTATTCCTCAGTTCAGGAAACTGCTTTGCTTGATAGCCATGTTTAAATATTTGAAGGACTGTCATACTGAGGATGGAGCAGGCTTGTTTTCTGCTGCCCCAGAGACTAGGACACGGAGCAATGGGTTCAAACTACAGGAAAAGAGATTCCACCTAAACATTAGGAAGAACTTCCTGAGGGTAAGAGCTGTTCAGAAGTGGAATACACTGCCTCGTAGTGTGATGGAGTCTTCTTCTTTGGAAGATTTTAAACAGAGACTGGATGGCCATCTGTCGGGAATGATTTGATTGTGTTTTCCTGCATGGCAGGGGGTTGGACTGGATGGCACTTGTGGTCTCTTCCAACTCTATGATTCTATGGACTTTTTCGGACGTGAACTTACTGTGCAAGAAGGCTCATAACAGTTGTGACGCTGCTGTGCGGCAGGGGCCCCATTTCATACGATGCTGTCCCCCTGCCGAAATCAACTGTGTCAGTTCTGCGAGAGATTGGAGGCAGCCGCGCCATATTTGGCCATTTTTTATTCACGGGCAATTTGGCCCCTGGACATAAAAAACCAAAAAGAAAGAGGGTTAATCTTCTCTCTCTCTCTCTCTTGTTTGACTTGTTTCCAACCATAGTTTCTTCCTTAGAGGCAATAGTAACTTCTGCTCTCTCTTCAAGATATGGAAATTCCACTATCCTCAAGGCAACCTTTAGACAGATTTTAAAATACATATGAACAAGTTATTTTTCCAGTACCCTGAGGTTCACCTCTCCTGTGTGCATTGCTCCAGTGCACTGGCACTGCTCCAGTCCCTTTTTGCTCTTGTACCAGTACTTCCCAGCCTAGAAGTTTGACCAGGAGGGTAGAGAGTGATGACAGAGAGGAAGTCTTGAACAGTAGGTGTAATTTCTGAAATCTCTATTTGAGTTGGGATATGTAATTACTTTACTAATAGCTGAGGATCTCCCTCCTAGCTCTTTCCCCTGTGGGCTCATCACCGAGCCATGCTTTTTTCCTTCAAAAAGACATCAAGAGGTTCATTGCCAGAGAAGGGCAACTAAAATGGTGAAAGGTTTGGAAACCATGCCTTATGAGGAGAGACTTAGGGAGCTGGGTATGTTTAGTCTGGAAAAAAGACGGTTAAGAGGAGATATGATGGCCCTGTTTAAGTATTTGAAGAGGTGTCACGTTGAGGATGGAGCAAGCTTGTTTTCTGCTGCTCCAGAGACTGGAACACAGAGCAATGGATGCAGGCTCCAGGAACAGAGATTCCACCTCAACACTAGGAGGAACTTTTTGACAGTAAGAGCTGTTCGGCAGTGGAACGCACTCCCTTGGAGCGTCGTAGGGTCTCCTTCTTTGGAGGTCTTCAAACAGAGGCTGGATGGCCATCTGTCGGGGATGCTTTGATCATGATTTCCTGTGTGGCAGGGGGTTGGACTGGATGGCCCTCGTGGTCTCTTCCAGCTCTACAATTCTATGGTTCTATGACTCAACTACTTCACTTACACCTTCTACCCAGCAACAAGAGGAAGCCATTTTGACTAGGTGAAACTGAGGTAGAACATACCAAGTAGCAGATCAGATAAAAGGGTTGTGAATTATTGCCTTATTGGCATTTGTATAAATTTAGCTTGTTGTTGAGGCTTGACTCAGAGTACAAACATCCCTGTTAAGGATGGTACACCGACTATCCAAAGCTGAGGTAGACAATTCTGCCAGTGCCTCTCCCCAATCTACTTCCCTTTAGTAGTAAAAATGCAGTACAGTAGAGAGAATTGTGCTGACAAGGTGCAGATGAAGGAATCCTGTTTGACTATCCTGGCTCAACTCAAGCTATATATAATATAGATAAAGCCAAAAAAAAAAAAAAAAAAAAAGAGAACAACCCTGACTACTTAGTAGATGCTAGTAGTCATTTTTCATGGTGATGTGCAGCAAAGCGGTTATTTGCAGAGACAAATAAAATTGGGTGTTTCTGTTCAGAGCAAACTGTCTGCTACAGTATCATATGGGATTTCCAGGCCTCCGGGTACAATTACACTTAATTTTTCCAAACCTGACTAATCCGCCCTGCATGCTTTTGTCTTGCAGAGAAGGCATGTTTTAACTTATTGTTTGTGAAAAATACAGTATGGCATTGGGATACTGAGTGACCTCTTTATCTAGTTTTTCTTTCTTTTTCTTTTCTTTTAAAACCATCACCACTTACTATAAGGGGAGGTGTGTGGCTGGGCAAAAAATGACTGACCTGGGGATAATGGAGACAGCTGACTATAAATGGAGTAAGCTTTGATCAACAAAGTTCTGTCTTTGCAAACTTCATCTGGCAGACAGATTTTCTTCTGGAATGTTTCCTTTCAAACTACTTTGGAAGAGAGATGGTCTAATGATAAGAAAAAGCACATGATACTGTCCATCTAGGACAGAATGTAGGTCTAGGACTGCATGTATGGATTTTTCCCTCTTGCTTTTTTTTTTTAGTCTACCAACATGTAAAATACTACTATGTCATGTCAGAAAGAGGTTTAGACTGGAATGCTTCTCAATGAAGAGGGAGTTCTTTGCATAAGTATACATGCTATCCTCTATTTGTATTCTAAAGGTGTACAATCCCACAAATGATGTGCTAAGTGTTTTTTTCCCCTGAACATGTAGCTTAGGTAATACGTTTGTTATGGAAAGCTATGGAAGTAAGAGGCATAGGCAGATTTTCATAGAATCATAGAGTTGGAAGAGACCACAAGGGCTGTCTAGTCCAACCCCCTGCCCTTCAGGAACACACAATCAAAGCACTCCTGACAGATGGCTATCCAGCCGCTGTTTAACAATTTCCAGAGAAGGAGACTCCACCAAATTCCAGCTCTTATCACCAAGAGGTTCTTCCTAATTCTTCCTAATGTTTAGATGGAATCTCTTTTCAAAATAAGAGGTACAGACAGTTGTTAGGAGTGAGATCTAAGCTTCTCCCTCTTTTCTTTTCTGGTTTCTTTCTCTTCATTATTTAAAAAATGAAGTTATGGCCATACAGTAAGTAACATTTTTTCTTTTTTACTAATGTGGCACAGATGATAAATTGTATTGTATGATGGTAATTGTTTCTTGAGGAATGTTAATTGAGTGTTTTAACCATCTGAGGAGGCAGGGTTTGCAGACTAGGGAAATTATCAGATGAGCCTCTAAAAATTTTTGTCCCACTATATTTAAAAGCGTAAGTGTTCCAGCATAATAATACTTTTTATCACACATTGCTGTAATAACGAGAAAGAGCAGCCCCAGAATTATCAGAGCACAACCACTAGCGCTGTTTACCTCTGCGTTCGCTGGACCGTGTTATCTTGGCGGTTCTTGCGAGAAGACGTGAGTGCATTTAAAAGTAAAAAGACACCAAAACTAATGAAGCAAACACACATGCACTGAAACACACTTTACAATTTGCCAGCAAAGTGGGGGGGTTCATACACGAGCGTCCCGTACTTAGTTTTTGTATTCTCACCTGGAAGTCTTCTGGCAGGGACCACCTATTGATGCTGTATTCATGAGAGCATAATGGGATGCGGTTCAGACGCTGGCAATACTGAGAAAAAAACACCTTTCGCGATCAATTGACGGGTTGGCCTGTTAATAAAAAAGACTGCCTTATTCACAGCAGCAGAATGCTTGGAGAGTGCAAGGAGTTGATATCATGCGATAGGGGGAGCCCTTTCGCGGTATCCTGTCATCATTATCACATCATATTTGCAGCATCTGATAATCTGCTAGAATCCTGTTGGTGATTTGCACTTGCATATGTGGCCAGTTATGAAAGCAGTTGGACATTTTATTGCTTTGCCTAAAGGGGTCTTTAAGACCTCCTTACACAACCCTCCCTTGCATTATGTGTTTATGGACACAGTTTTAACCTCATCTCTCCAGTGTTGATGCCTCTTTTGATTCCATGGAATTATGCTGGAGTTATGCTGGCATAGCATGAGGTTAACACTGGATTTCAATGAGACATTAGCAGCCAAAGAGCTTTGTGACCACACACATTTGATCACTGCAGGGCATTTTGAATTACAGTGCTAATCTTGTAGCCCTCCTCTGCACCTGGTGGAGCAGACACCATTAAATTCGATGGGATTTTAATCTGAGTAAACACTGAAGTAGGAATAAACATGGCTTTGCATGTGCTAACCCCCAAAGTACTTGCATCTCTATTATTTATGTATCCTGGTGCTAAGGACATTCCTCTAAAAGAACAAGGCAATACTGTACTGTGAAAGTTAAATAGCATATTTTGCTTTCCTTAAAGACTGCTGTATATGACCAGCTGACGTCCAGATGCCTAGTTTTGATGTCTATCTTGATTGTTAGTTTCATGGAGTTTTCCCAGCACATGTACTTTGCAGTAGTGACTTGGCAACCTTCGCAAACTATATCAGGATGTAAGGACTCAGGGCTCCCATTCTGTCAGATTCTAGTCTGTCAAGGTGGGAAACAGAAATGCATTTCTTTCTCTAAATAAAGTTGATTCACCAGGCCTGGTCTTCAAATGTCTAAGTCACCAACATTCATACAATTGTAGTGTTATTTGGTCAGCAGATACTCTTCCCAAGCAGGAAAAGATATGTGAACAAGCACAAGAGTATATACAAGCAACTGTTTAGACAATGATGTACATTCCTTTCTTTGATGCATCTGTTACCCAAATTGTGTGGGGACTGCGAGGAGCCTACTAGTGTCTGATATTAATATGGAGAACATTTAGCTAGCTCAAAATGGCAGCAAGAGGCCGGGTAATGGCAGGATCTTTTGACCTATGTATATCAGAGTAACGGAGGAGACTCTAAGCCAAAACGTACAATTAAATGATCTTTATTGGAAATTAATAGCAACAGAATTCACGCAAACAATCACACAAAGCTATCAAAGCTAGTAGGCAGTATTTGGATAGAGGAATAGTGTAAGGTGATTGTGGGTTATACTATACCGATCCTCTAGAGCTGAGATCATCATCATCATCATCATCATATTTTATTTCTATCCCGCCCCTCTGCAACGCAATCGGGGTGGCTTACAATATAAAACTCTATAGACACAGTACCCTAGCCCACCCACCCCTTAAATAATATTAAATTATAAAAGATTAAAAACATACAGTAATTAAAATATATAATTTAGAAAGAAAAAAATTTAAAACATACAATAGCTAAAAAATCTAATTGCAGCTCAGAAGGACAGCCGAGTCATGAGATCATGAAGTAAACCAACAGCGAGGAGGTCCGTAAGGCAGAATGGTAACACAAACTGATGTGGAGTTGAAAAGCTGGGGATCTGTGCACACTTTGGTTGTGTTTTAGGGTGATATTTATATGTGATAATTTCCCTGAAGGGATGCGACTTAGAATACAATTTCTCTCAGAGTTTCCCAGGACTAAACAAAGGGTTCTCTGGAAGAGTTAACGATTGTTAATGGGTGATGTATTTGGAATTAAACATAAGCAAGCAAGGTCTATTGTTCAGGAGGAAGGAAAGAGGAAAAACCCATTTTGCAAACATCAAGGACTCTGCTATTGTTGAGTTGATTCATAAATGACTCATCCCCAGGTTTTAACTCTGACCTGGGTATTACTGTTTGGGGAATTTCCAAAGTCCCCTCCCTTCGTTATACTTGACTCCAGCCTTGGTATCTGTGGGCCCTGCTTGGTATCTTGGTACCTGCTAACCATGTGGAAGGCTACACCAAGCCCAATTATTAAATATTGACAATTATGTGATAGTCCAAGATGGGGGCTATCAGGGTAGGTAACACATCCATTTCAAGATGATGATGGAAGTGTATGTCCACATATGCTATCTGTGACCATGCCACATGATTTCCCCATTCACAGTTTTATTGATGGGATAACATTTTGCTGAAGATGGGGATCTCAGGATTGGGGGAAGAATACCATTGATTTAACTCATTTATAAATAGATTTATGAATTTAAAAATATGTAGGTGAAATAAAATCAATGTAGTAACAGCTTTTAGCTTGAGATCCTTTTGTATCCTGTCTCATTTTGTTTCCCAGCATGACTTTTTTTGAGGTTCAAAGGACAGCAAGACTCTTTAATCCCTCTTTTATCTGCTTGGTGAAGGCTGGGAGCTCGCTTTCTTGGGCTTTTAAAAACATCCTTTCTAACATAAGAACCCCCCCCCCTGCACAGATGATGCCTTTGAACCTGCTTTTTTTTTTTATGCCTTGACACTAATCAGCTCAGTCACATCTAAAGCTATCTCTGTTCTCATCTCTTTGAATTCTGAATGATTGCATTGAATGTTCTTGAAATCAGAGAGAATTTCTCTCTGAGCCTTCATATTCAGTTCAGACATTTGTCAGAAGTAGTCTGTTTGGTTTTAAATGTGAATTGTTGTTT
This sequence comes from Gambelia wislizenii, assembly GCA_030847615.1. Taxonomy (NCBI): domain Eukaryota; kingdom Metazoa; phylum Chordata; class Lepidosauria; order Squamata; family Crotaphytidae; genus Gambelia; species Gambelia wislizenii. The sequence goes on from JAUMIR010000003.1 coordinate 341,601,575, forward strand.
GCCTTTTGGTCAGCAGAAGAATGTGTGAAACTAGAAGGGTAGTACTCCAATACTGAGAAAGCTTTTAACCAGTAATAAATGTTTCTGACTTTGTGAAAAGTATAGAAAATGCATTCTGGGCTGGGATGGCTGTATGTAATGCTTCACACTGGGGTGAGCAAAGTCTGGACCCCTAGTTTAGCTCCCTGGACCTCCCCTCTCACACACAAAAATGCCCAGTTGCAGCCCTGGACCCTCTGGGCAGTACAGTTGACCATTTAAATGCTATAGAATTTATCAGAGGTGGTAAAAATCACACGATTACAATGTTACAGTAGTGCTAATGGTTTCCACTTTTGCACAACATTGTCATGTTCGTGTGGTCAATCTGTGCTCCAGCCACGAATAAAGTATTGCTTTTCATTGACGGGACAAGCCATCAATAGCCCTCAATATCACTCTTTTCGCAGTATTGAAGACCATGCGAAAACATGTCCCCCTGTAATTGTGGACACTTTTTATGAACTGCTCCGGTTTGTTTGCAGGTTTTTAAATTTGTTTAAGTGTTTAAGGGGTTTTTGGTGTTTGTAAGCATGCTTGCCATCTTCTTGTGAGAACTGCCAAAATCTTGCCCATGCTAAATCACAGAAGTAAAGTCCCATTCTTAAAGTGTTAGTGGTGGGTGTGTGATAATTCCATGGCATTTCTTTCTCACAATTACAGCAATGTGCAATAATAAATGTAATAATACCACTATGTAAATGAAAACAGGGGGAGAAAAAAAACCTAACCAACACCAAAGAAAAAGAGTAACTGAAGTCAGGAGTAAAAAATACAAACTACTTAAACAATTTTAGGAAACTATATTGTATATATGTAATCTTAAAAATGCTACTAGTATATCATATAAAAAGTAAAATCAATGACCTGACATATAATGTATAACATACACATGTACAAATGCCCAAATATTAAAAAGTTCTGTGGGAGGACCTGTAATCCTTGAAAATACAAATGCCTTGCTGGAAGGCAGTTAGTAAAGATGAAACAACTTCAGTTGATATGGAAGTCCTTGGAAAACAGACTAATAGTGGTAAATCACATAGTACTGAAGAATGAAATCAGATGGTATCTGTGTAGTGATAGCCCATCTCTCTTAACAGCCAAATGTGTTTTGAAAAAAAGTCTTCATCAGTGGCTAAAGTACTTTCTAGAGCACAAATAAATCATACAATATATAATGAAAAATGCTCCAACTGTATTCTCCTGCTTTCCCACAAACAGATAATTTGATGAAATAAATTGGAGGGGTAAGTAACATATTATGGGATATATGGGACAACATCTGTGAAGAGTTTCCATTTTCTGCAGCAAGAAACATAGGCTTCTACAACCAAATGAGGCAGGATCTTACCAGACAGAAGATGGTTTTGCATCGCCAAAAAGGGAGAGAGAGAACCGAAAGAACAAAAGAACCAACAACAATTATAACAACAACAACAACAACAACAACAATATTTTTTATATCCCGACCCTCTACGAACGCAATTGGGGCGGCTTACAACAATTAAAATATACATCCAGGACCCTCAATCCCAACCCCCCTTAAAATACTATTAAATAATACAGGAATTAAAACATACTTTAAAACAAAATACAAAAAATAAAAATAAACAATGGACAGTGGCCATAGCGAGTTTGGGATAAGCTAGATTTTCTTTTCTTTTTTAATGGCTGGGTATCTATCCAGGAAAGGCCTGCTGGAAGAGATCTGTCCTAAGAGTTTTTAAAAAGCTATTTAGGTTGGTAATATGACGGATCTCATCCGGCAGGCCATTCCATAATCTGGGAACAATAGCCTAAAAGGCCCTCCAGAAGGTCGAAGAAACCCTAGTTTTTAAAGGTTGTAACAAATTCCTCCCAGAGGACCCGAGTGCACGGGGAGGATTATATGGAAGGAACAGTCCAAAGAGTCAGGGGCTTACAGAATTCAGCGTAGGTCCAGAGCAAGTCTGTAGGTCACAGGATCAGGCAAACAGAGTAGGCAGTCAGTCCAAGGTCTAAGCAGGAATCAAGGCAACAGGAACATGGAGTCAAAGATACCAGACACGAAGTTTCACCAGGAAGATTGGTTGATCTCTGACAAAAGGCTTCATAGCCCCCCAAGGTGTATATATAGCAATCAAGGTTGTGTCAGGTGGTCCTTGATGAGCTGGTGTTTCAGATAAAACCTCATTGATCTCCTCCTAGCTTCCTTTTGGGATCTTTGCTGGCTGAAGGGCGATATGGATAAGTCTGTTTCCTCCTCTTCCTCCTTATCTGACTTGGCAGGACTCTCTGCTGGGACTAGTGCCAACCCACTAGGACCAGGCTCTTCCTCTTCCAGTTTGGCAGAGTTCTCTGCTGGCACAGGTGTAGATAAACCTGTGCCGGGGGCCATAGGACTGTTTCCTGACATGTCCTCCTCCTATGATTCCATACCCTCATCAGACTCATGGGGCATGACACTACCAGAGCTCTCCTTCCTGCTAGCATGCAAAGACATATTTTTTTTAAAAAAATACAGTCGTCCCTTCCAATTCACGGTTTTCCAATTTGCAGTTTTGTGAATTTGGAAGGCCATGGGGGGGGGGTTGAGCAGTTTTCAGCTTTTCCCCCCACAGGGAAGGAAGGCTGACCAAACCTGCGGTGAGTGCTGTGAGCTTGGTTGGCTTTCTTTCCCTGTTGGGGGAAAAACCAATGCTTTAGAAGAGGCGGGGGGATGGGCGGGTGGCAGGGAGGCTTGCTGAGTCTCCCCGCTGCTTTGGAAAGGGCGAGGGGGATCAGGTGGGCAGCAGGGAGACTTGCCTAGCCTCCCCACCACGTTGGAAAGGGCGGGGGATCGGGCGAGCAGCGGGGAGGCTTGCCAAGACTCCCCACCACTTTGGAAGGGGCAGGAGGATCGGGCAAGTAACAGGGAGGCTTGCCTAGCTTCCCCACCGCTTTGGATGGGGCGGGGGGATCGGATGAGCGGTGGGGAGGCTTGCCTAGCCTCCCTGCCACTTTGGAAGGGGCGGGGGGAAATGGGTGAAATGGCAGGGAGGCTTTCCAGGCCCATTGTTATTTGCATTTTTTTCAAATTCATGGGGGTGCTCTGCCCATAACCCCAGCGAATTTGAAGGGAAGAGTGGACTAATTATTGTCTTACTATTATGATTGGTTTTAGCTGCATTTTAAAAAACTATACTGTAAGCCACCTTGGTTTGTTTGTTGGGAGGAAAGCAAGATAGACATGACCATAAATTAAACAAACAAATAGGACAACAGTTCCTGAAATATTGCTTTGATCAGATCTCACCTAGAATACTAAGTCCAGTTCAAGAGGGACATTGACAAGCTGAAACATGTCTAGAGGAGAGCAACCAACTGGAAATTAAAATTATTAATTCAATTAATACTTGCACCAATTTAAAATATTAGAAAGTCCTAATATAGGAGATTAAGTTTCATTTTATTAGAGCACCAACTCTTCTAGCCCACCTGTGCCCCAACACACACAAAGGGACAGAATGGTCAAAATAAAACTGTAGGCAAATTGTAATATTCTATATGTTGGATAAAGTGTATTGCTTGTTCTAATTCTTAATATTATCTCAATTAGCTCCCTTTCCCTGACCCCTATCCATAGAATATTACAGAACATTTCTTCTTATCGCATCATTTAGTGTTGATGTGAAAAACAGCAGGGTTGCAGGTAAAACCACCTTCAATAATTTGACACCAATGAAGGGAACTACATTACTGAGCACAATTAAAAGAGCTTCTGTGCATTGCAAAGGCCAAGGATGGTTTGCCAGCACTCATGCCTAAACGAAGTATGGGTTACATCGTACCCTGCCAACACAGACCATACATTGTTCTCCTTTGTTCTGCAAGTACACCAGTTGCATTCTCTTGCAAAGGGTGCATGCTAGCTCCAATAAGGGGTCTTTGTTTTTGTCTATTTTTTTTAACAGCAGTGACTGAATTGGAATGTGCTTCAGGTAGTAATCTAAAATCCAGTCGTAGGGCTTAGAGGAGTGGAGCGGGGGACTGGAGGGGGGAGAGAATTAATTCAATCCATGGGAGATATTGCTTGGGGGAACTTTGTGGCATGTGTAGTTGAAGCCCCCAAACTGCTCTATACAAAGGTGAAATTTAAAATATGCAGAACCTATCTTGGACAATAGGTGTTTCACTGATAGGTTGCTGCACATTACAAAACAACTGCTTCCATTTAATATAGTGTGAAAACTCCACATTTTCAAGGTGAAAAATACTGTGTCTGAGGTATGAAAATTGATAGGGAAGTCTAATCTATAGTGTTGTATCTGTGATGGCTGTTTCAGATATGCAAATCACTGTTTGGTAGTCAATATGCAAATGTACATGCATATACAAACCCATCCTGGAGGGAATTTATTTCATTTCATTTTTAAAGCAAATTTGAAAAGTGATTAGCACATAAGTCCCATTTTTCTGCAGTTCGGTCTGGTTAATTCTTTCTTAAGGGGATACAATGGTGGAGATCTTGGAAGGAGGACTGTAGTGTAAAGTTCCACCGTATCTTCCCTCCCACCTCCTGCAAGACTCACTTTGTTCCTGCGAGGGCCCATTCCACAGCCATTTACTGGCTGGTGGAGAGCAGGGGGCAGAAGGGAAGTGTTTAGTTATGTCCCTAATAGCTGGGTGTACATCTATGACATCCTCTAGGACCTTCGGAGGATCCCAGGGAGCTCTTGGAAGATGCTCTTGTTGTGCATCAAGCTGTAGGAACTTAGCTGGACAATTCCCTGCGGCACCCTGTTCTCCACTGGCCATTAAATGATTGGGTGGAGGGGCTACATGAGATAGGTGGGTTTTGAAGGGATTGAGGTCATTTGCAATGACCAAAAAGTAGACACATGCCAATGTTACACAGGCATACATCATTAATAGGGTGCCAACTTACATCTCCAAATCTTAGGCAGTTTTGTGAAAAGACAAAAAATAAAAATAAAAATGACCATGTGGGTTTTCCAATGTAAATCAATGACCACTGCAAAAATATGGTTTTCCAAATTTCAGTTTGGATTCTGGTTCAAATTGGATCCAATTACATCCAAGCTGGTCTGAAGTGAATAACGGCTCAGTGCACATTTCTAAATTTGGAAGACTTTGCACAGCCCTACTGTCCATCAACATAACTTTAATTCATCAGAGAGACTGAATTTATTCTCATTCAGTCCATTATTATTATTTTCAGAATCAGTTAAGAACTTCCACTACCTCTGCTGGAAAAGTCCACTTGATTTATTAAAATATTGTTATACTATTCTTGGGCAATAAGTCCTCAAATCAGCACACAATACAAACTTTAAGAACAATTACAAACCATGACAAAGGAACCAATAATAATGTAAAGGTGAGCAAAACAAATGTTTACTGCCCTCCAAAAGGGTAAGTGATGAAGCTAGTCTAATCCCCTCTGAGAGCAGTGGGCCTGTATAAAATGGAGCCCAGCAGCCATTTTATGAAAAGGCCATGCACATAATAAAGATCGCTCACTGAGAAGCCCCCTCCTTTTGCCCCTTATTTGACACTGTGGATGGAGAAGGAAGCTTAGCAGTCTTTCTTGTTTGGTCAAAGTGACCTGAAAGGATGACTGCTTTAGGGAGTCTTCCTATAGCTATCTATATGTTCTGAGGTTGTCAACAGTTTCTCTTGTCAGGTCAAACTGAGCAGAGTATCCTGTAGCTATTCATATGTACTGCTGACACCTGAAGTCAGAAAGCTGTATGCTTTGTTTTTGCTGCCAAAGAAATGTTTACAAATATGCATAATCAGCATATTTGGCTTGAGTAGAGAGTGTATATGTCATCTAGAGAAGCAAATGGCACCCTAAAAGGTATAAAGTCTGTTTTGAATGCTTAGCTCAATGTCCCTTCTATATCAAGGCACCACCTGCGCACAGGTCTTATCTATTTTGTTGAGGCTTTAGTCCACCCCCCCCCCGCTATTCACAATACACTCCTGTGTCAAGAAATGCTGTGTTCTGTTTGCCTGTCTCCGTGAGAGCCTGAGACTGCCTGCCAAGTGGAGTTTGAGTGACACCTTAATGAAAAGTGTTTCACATTGAGATGTAATGCCAGTTTCCCTTGGTGGTGGAACATCCAGCAGGAAACAGTCCTTTGGATATTTTGAGCCCAAGTTATTCACAACACCTATCTCTAGCTCCTCACATGGGCTCACTCAGCAGTTTTGTGTATACCGGTATATTAAATAACATGAAGGATGCTCAAGGCAGCCTGTGTTATAAATGCCAGAGTTGAGGCAAAAACCCATTGTATTAACCCACTGTATTAACTGGCTTTCCAAGTAACCTCCAAAATATAGTGCCCCTCTGTCTCCATCTTAGAAAGCCTACCCAGAATGACAATAAAGGCTGCTAAATTTCAGCAGAAAACATTCCTCCTTTTCTCTTTCTAGTAATCCCTCAGGACAGCCAAGGCTGTTTCAACACCAGCACTCAGTCTAAAATTGATCCAAATAACCAATTTCATCCAATGGTGTCTGACATAGTAAAACTACCATTCCCATATCTTGCCTAAGAAAGGGACTTTTAAGGCTGGCCAATAGTTCTTCCAGTCCTCAGGGTCCAGTGATGTTTTGTTTAATGATGAATTCACAAGTGTTTCCTTCAGAAGCAGCTGCTACTATATTGTATCTCATTGAGACACTTCTTAGTTCCCAGTTATTGAACACCATCCCTGAAAGCAACATAGTCTGAGTTGACTGGCCCAGGATTTTATTTATGAATGACATTTTATCTTGCCCTTCTAAGGTTCTTAAGACAGTATTCATAATTCTATTCTCATTTTATCACCACAACAATCTAATGCAGCAGATTTGGTTGAGAGATGGTTTATGGCCCATGAAAATGTCACAGCTCCAGTTGTTCTGATTAGACTAAGGTACTAGACATGCTGATGCACACCCCAAAGCAGCTGGTAAGCTTACTTACTGCAGTGTATAGCAATTAAAGTGCAAGGTGAACCTATCACAGGCTTTTTTTGAAGGTGGAGAGTGTGTGACTTGCCTACTGGGTGACCTTGGGCAAGTCAGGCACTCTCAGCCCTCTGAAAACCCAGTGATAGAGTCGCCTTACGATCACCATAGGTCGGAAACAACTTGAAGGCACACAACAACAATATATGCACAAGCAGACTGAGATATGCCCTTACCCTGGTTCTGATATTGTATGCATAGTACTATCACTTGTATGATAATAAGCGATCAGCAAGGTGTGTGGGATGATATATTCTAAATATACACCTATTTTTCCTTTCAAGGGAGGCTATCAATCTTAAAATTTACAAGCATCTCTTGTTTCTCAGTCTGCTTCACATGAAACCTTGAAACAGAAACAAAAGAAGCATGAATAGACTTTCTTGCATGGCAGGGGGTTGGACTAGATGGCCCTCATGGTCTCCTCCAACTCTGTTTCTATGAGATTTTAAGGCAGCCTAAAAAAATTAAAATGCAGTAGTCTAAGAAGTGTGTGAAATATTCTGTAGTAAGCAGCTCACTTAAAGCATTCACAATTATTTATATGATGATATACAATATGAAATACACACACACCAACAATATTTTAATGGCTATTTATTAACAAATATATATAAAAAACATGTATACACAGTTGTAATTTACACACACACAAATTTTTGCATATAAAATATTGGAAAAACTTTTTTGTTTAAAAATGGCTGTATATGTTTTCTATTGGCATATACATCATTGTTTGCCATAGGCAACATAATCAAGACCAATTTGGTTAAATCAAACATTTTGTAAACTGTATTTACATAATATGCACATCTTAAAATCCTAGTCTTGCTTCATTTTTAACATTTGATCTTAACCATAGCTGGTGGAGAAGCTCAGTTATACAAAGTGTAAATTCCAAGAGGAAACATATGCCGTAGGAAACAAACATGACAAAAAGTGATTTTGAAAGCAGTTTTCATAAGATAAACAGTAGTCTCTATTCTATCAACTGTTTTGCAGAACATTGAAATGCATGTTGGATTATTTTATTTACAAAGTTTACACAAATATACGGTTCTTCATGCAAAAAGTATACATGTTATTTGCTTGTTTTTTCTCCTGAGTAAGAACAACATGAATTTTGTAAGTTTTCTGACACAGTAGCCTGAGCCTATGCATGCTTGCCTGAAGAAATTTTGCCTCTCAAGTCAGTGTGCACAGAAATGCAGCCTTAACTTGTTTAATTATATAAACTGGATGTACTTCAGTATAACGTATAGCAGTGCAACTGTATACATATCTCCTCTGAAGGAAGTTCCATTGAGTTCAGTGTGGCTTACTTACAAGTTAGTGGGTAAAAGATTGCAGACTCCAATGAGTAAATGCTGATTATGCTAAATTATGTTCCTCCCAAACTTAACCCAGAACATAATATATCCTTTCTCTCAGTGAAACTTAGTGTGGTTTTGAGATCATTTTGGGGGGGATTTATATGAAGGGGCTAGTATTTATGTTTGTTATGTTGTTTCCCCTGCTCGTTCTTGCTGTAAATTATTGGGGGTGGGCTTGAGGGGAGTTAGGATTTCAGTGCAGTATTAACAAGCCGAAGTACAGCCCACTCACTCTTTCCAAACACAGCCAGTTAAGTAATTATACTTGAATGTGAGTATGTGTGCTTTTTTACTATCAAGTATTTTAATAGGACAGGACCTTCTATCTGCCTACACTCTTGCTTCAAAGTGGGCTCATTGAAGAAAAATGAGGTCTAGATGAACAGACAAAATCAGAAAACAAGAGGGTGATCACCCAGGATGTGTGCATGTAATCCAATATACTGTTTTCCTCCAAACAATGGCTCAACCAGATGAAACAAATAACCACTATCTAACTTTTTCTTTCTCTGAAAGCCTTTAGGCTGGCAATTGTCATCACTACAAGCATTGCACGGCATAACGTACTGCAGCCTCAAGCAATCCAGTAAATTATACTTTTTTCTTTCCTTATCCTAACTTTAATTTTTGCCTTTTTCTTCTATATCCATGCTAGAAGACTTGTTGAAAGCTGAATTTAAAAAGTACCAACCATACTGATGACAGCTGCAGTAGCAGATCTCCAGGAAAAAAAATAGTACCAAAGACAGAAGGGATTTTCTCCCACTCCCCGCCCTGCCAACATAAAAAATACTGAGTCTCAGAGAAGAAGTGTTCATGAACTGCCCAGATTTCTGAATACAATCAAGATGGAAGTGTCCTCCTCCCTAAGTAAGTTTTTCTTAGATTCTCCATGCCTTTTTAACACTGTCCACTGCCTCAATACTGGTGGGAGTATCATGACTGATAAAAGACAGATTTTGTGAGAACATTGTTGAGAACTTCGTTCATCTGAGGCAGAACTGGGCTCTGATGGAATTAAAGATTTTAGTTTCAAAAGATGACTCTAACTGTTGGTCTGTGTCTGTTTCTTTAAAAAGACTTATGAGAATTGTTCTTGTGGGGCATTGTTGATGGGGGGTTAGGTGGGGTTGTGCAGGTTTATTGTTCGTATTTACAGTTCAAGTTTTTGTTTCCTGCATAAAACCATGTGTTTTTCTTTCAAACTTCTTTTTCATTGGTGGGTGTTCACAGGTGACATTTTTTCTTTTTCTTTTGAAGAAAACATGCAGCTTCCTCCTTCTTTCATGAGTTCAAACCAGCAACTGGTGTGGAGGTGGTGATACTGAAATCATGGGTGGGACTATTCGCTTCCATTCTGGTAAGGTTTTTAGTTCAGTAAGATGCCAGGTCAGAACTAAGAGGTTTAAATTAGTGCCCCCTTTTAATGTAAAAACAATAATGTTATATAAGGTAGACTTTAAAGGACATATTTTTAGTCTAAATTACTTTCCCTACTGATTTCATTGTCTTTGACTAAGGGGTAGTCCAGACAGTGAAATAAATCCTCATGGAATCACATGTGTCCAAATGGGATCCTGCAGCGTTCCGTCATTTTCAGAGGGAGGGGGAGCAAAAGTCGGGGAAAGTCTGTGGCAAAAGCCTCTGGGACTTTTCCCAAGTTTTTTGACAACTGCAGGGGAAATGTACACTCCCACATGTTAGGTCAACCAAATCGCATTGGAGCGCACTGCTGAACAAGATAGCTGATTGGTTGGACGTGCACAAGGGGCAGAGATCGCCAAGACAGCAGACTGTGGATCTGCCATGTTGGATTGTCGCTGTAGTGATTGTGTGATCAGGTGATGAAGCAACCAGGGAGCCCTGGTGGCGCAGTGGTTAAATGCCAGTACTGCAAGCCCCAAGGTTATGAGTTCGATCCCAGAGGGCTCCAAGGTTGACTCAGCCTTCCATCTTTCTGTAGGTTGGTAAAATGAGTGCCCAGCTTATTGGGGACAACTAGCTAAAAACAAACAAACATTGTAAACTAATAAGGGAGTGCTTTGGCACTGATAAGCGGCATATAAATATCAATGCTATTGCTATTTCCTTCATTTTTCACTATTTAAGCAGACCATTCTTCCGCACCTTGGAATTAGTTTTTTTTAAATACTATTTGATGGGGGCAATTTGGGGAGTTCAAAACCATGAGTAATTCACTCACAGCCGCCATCTTAATTTGCTGGCATGCCTCTGTGTGAACAGGAAACACTGAGAGCTTCGCACACCAGTGATCTTGCGAAAAAGTAATTGAGACAGATGACAGCTGCTGCAAACTGGCGTTTCTGCGCACCAATTCATATTTTATTCCCTCGTCTAGACTGGCCCTAAATCTCATTCTTTGTTTCAAACCTAAAAAATACAGGGTATAACTTAGATAAAAGTGAGTACTTTTAAGTCCTACTGATACGTTAGGAGTTCAACACAACTTGAAAAATAAATGGCACTTCATGCACTTAATTTTGGTTGGATAATGCCAACAGTTTTAGTAGGCTATTATATTAATACAAAAACTTATGGGAGAAATATTTTATTGAAATCTGGTATTAGTATATTTTGGCAAGGATAAATCTTAATGATGGAAAGTTGCTACTACATTAGACGTGTAGTCCTATGCACATTTACCTGAAAGTAAGCATCACTGAAGCAGGTGGGCATAGTTCTGAGTAAGCATACACAGAACTGCACTGCAAAACGCTGTGCAAAGAATACTTCAGTGCACTTGCAATTTTCACAGCACCTCCCCCCGCCCGCCCTGAACAAACATTTATGCATACAGGACTGCAACTGTCAGATATTATAGTTTACAAAATTATAATCAACAAAAGAGAGGAAGCATAAAAACTTGAATGTAGTTATTTTTTTTAAAAAAAAGGATTTTCTGCAGTATTAGGTTTATGCCACATTCTACAATGAATCTATACAGCTTGTTGAAAATCTCATTAAATGCTTCCTTTTTGTAACAAATAACAGACACCCCTCAACACACATCTGCTGTTAGCAGCCACATACATACACACATACTATTCTGTCGCTTGTTATATTTACATAATCTATTTAACTGTGCGACTAGTCTAAACTTTGTGTGTCAATGAGACACACAGAATCCTGCTGTTTGAGAGAGAGAGACAGAGAGAGAGACAGAGAGAAGCATGAAACTGCCTCTGGTCTTTTGCCATGCTTCTCCTTGAAGTTTTCCCATACAGCTGCTGTGTCTCAAACACAAATGCCCAAGAGCTTTGAAATGCTGCCAATTTATTTCAGCTGTTTCTGAAACCTTGTAACATCAAGATCCAGGCTACATTCCATTCACAAGCATTAGAGGAGAGGCATGTAGGGAAACATTTCGTTTATGGGCTGCCAAGGAATGTCCTTTAGATTCCTTTAAAAAAAAAATCAAGATGGCAGGTGTTAGTCAAATGCATAGAACCCATGTTCAAAATGTTACTGTTACTATTATAAAAGGGTACTCTCGTTATCCATTTTTACTATTTACCATTTTTACTAAAAAGGGCTTTTGTTACCAAGTATAGATTTATTATACAAAAAAATTCTTTTTCCTGACAACGTTCACAGGAAAACAATGAAAACAAAATATCTTCAGACCTTTTCCCACAGGGTAAGCAATGTAATGCTCTTCTTTTTACACTCAAAGTGTCATAGTTTTGCTTTCTGATGACACCACCAATGTTAGCTCTTACCTAAGTTTCCCTACTGCTTTCTAGGGATGTAAAAAATATTTACAATTTTTCTCAACCTTAGTGAGAAAAGGTGGCTCCACTGAGACACCCAATCAAGAAAACAGCCAACTACCATGAGATGTTTTTTCACTGAGATTTCAGAATTTTTTTTTTTTTTGGGGGGGGGCGGATTCTGTGGAACAAAGGCGCTTTTGGTAATAACACACTGTTTTTCATATAAAATGGGGGGGGGAGGCTGTCCCAAAACTAAGGTTTTGACTGAAAAAAACCCCAAGTTTTTTGTACAAATTATTTTTCTGGTAAAAAAGCACTGAAGTAAAATAATCCTCAAAAGGCACAAAATGTTCTTGTAATCCCAACCAGCAAGGGACCCAAGACAGATTACAAAAGGCTAAAACAATGTAAGCTAAAAAACTGATAATAAAAAAGTTAAAACATAAAACATCAATTATAACAACCTTACAATTTCAGAAAGTATAAAAGCATTTAAAACCTAAAAATAAAGTTAGAAATATAGCATGCCCATACCCTAAAAAAACTGCCTGTAACCAACTAATCATTAAATGCCTGTTTGAATACAAAGATCTTTGCATGCTGGCGAAAGGAGAGCGGGTGGCGGGGCGGGGGGGGGCAGCCTAGCCTACTGTTTAAGGAAATTCCACAAGACTCTCTCCCATGTCCTTACCCGATGGGCTGGTAATGGTGGTGGGACTGAGAGAACGCCCTCCCCTGAGGATCTTAAGATAATGACAGACCCATATAGGGAGATACAGTCTTTCAGACAGTCTGGGCCTAAGCCAAATAAGGCTTTATAGGTCATAACCAGTACTGGTTATGATCTATAAAAGCCCTATATGACTTTGGTCCAAATGTTCCCTGACAGCCCATAAAATGCAAGGCATATGTTGCATTTGTAGAGGCTGCCAGGGACCATCCTTTGGACTCATTTCCTGATGCACATAGATACTTGCCCTCTTTCTGGGCCACTAGTTGCTTTTTTTTTTTTTAGCAAACTGCAAAAGTAGAGCATGACTGGGTCAATTAACATTAAACAGAACAATGACTGTATGGGCAGACAATTACAATTAGATTTTCAAAACAGGTTTGAAAAGGAGACAAATAGTTTCAAACTATTTTGTTTTAAAAGATTAGACTGACATGTGAAGCAAAGGCAGTATTCTAAGCTATCCCTAATTAAATAGTGGAGAATGTCACTTTCTAGAGCTGGAATCACTGGCAAGCTAAGGCTCTGGAGAACAGAGAGATAACTGAGGGCAGGGTAAGGAAATACAGCCCATAAGGTGCATGTGGACTCTGGGGGCCCTGAAGTCTCCTAAACTGCCAGGCCCATCCCAACTTTTAAAATTCTTTTTTTCCAGATAACTTTTCACTCAATTGCTTAAAAGTGCTGTAAAATGCAGCAGTTTTGCCCACTACTATATAGTATACCAAAAAACAAAACAAAACAAAAACAAAAAAACAGCAGAAAACAACAGAAGTGACATAGATAAGGGGATGCACTACACCATTTCAGGTTGAGCCCCCTAGTCATGGACTGCACCTGTTCCATTCAGACCTAGGGTAATTCCCCTCCTTGAAGCTATGCCTCAGTAATGGATGATGCCTTCATTAAATTCTGTAAACCAAAGTAAAGGATCTTTGCAACTTAGATGTTTGAAAAACAGTAGCCTGAAATTCTATGTACACTTACCTTGAACTACAGGATCACACTGTAAATCATGTAGATCTCAAAATTACAAAAACAGAAGTAGCTATTGTCTCTTTCCTATACCTTGTGGTCTTTTATCTTTTGTTAATTGTGCTGAAAATATCAAATGCTGGTTTGTGTTCTGAATTAGCACAGAATAATCAAGAAACAAGCTTTCAAGTATGGCATCAGGACTTTAATTTTTGGAAATCTTTTTTTGAATGTAAGTGGAGTTCACACTAACTAAAAATTAGTAATCCAGACACTTTGAGACATGCACTTTAATTGGACAAACAGGGGAAAAAATCTGAGATAGTGCACAATACTCTTGTCTTCCAGACAATTAATTGCTTTCTTCTTACCTGTTCATCAGTTTGTGGAACCACTAACTATTCTATCATGCACTGTTGTTGACAGTGGTTCAGCAGCCATAAACTGGCTTAATGAAGTTGTGATACAGTAAGTTTTACTAGGAAGTTCAGTGGACTCAGCCAGGCTTCCAAAATGAGATTTTGAAGATGTTAATATACTTAGATCCTCTTCATTATCAGAATCCACCATGGCTGTTTTTTCAGTCTCTAGGCTGAAAGAATTTTCATCTTCTCCTATTAGCTCAGGATATGATTCACAGAAAGAAATGCTATCACAACAAGCTGGATTTTGGATAAGGGGCCAAGCATCTGAAAGATCTCCACAGGCAGAATGCGACAAAGAACCAAGAAATGCTGGAATCATTTCCCCAACTGAACCTGAACCTCTGCAAAAAAATGATGGGAAATAAGAGCCAATTTTAACAATGCTCAAAAATAACATGAAAATCTAAAGATGAAGTAAGAATTAATGACCGTATTTCACTTGTGATACAGCAGGTAGTTCAAACAGTTTGTTCTATATACTACATACTAGCATTTCTATCCAAGGGGCTGAAAGCCCACCCTGGATTGACAAAGGAATTTACGTTTTCTCAAGTGAAAAAATAATGTCATGTCGGTGCTGCAAAACTGCACCATCCTTTCAATGCCCCTCCCCCAGTGTAGTGAGTGAACTATTACACATTTATTGGAAAGATCCTTACAATGTTGATTAGTGGCAGTGATAATCTTAAAAGCTAAGTGCCTGTTAGAATTAGTATATACAGTGGGCCCTCCATATCCACAGGTTCAATACCTGCAGATTTGAGCATCCCCGGATCATTGTTGCATACCTAAAATGATGGTGCCCCAACCTAAAATGGTGCCACCGCATACCTAAAATGGTGCTACCCATACATAAATGGCACCAACCATACCTAAAATGGCACTGCCTATATGTAAAATGCTGGCGCCCATTGATTAATATAGAACTCAACCATCCATAGTTTTTGCTATCTGCATGGGGTTCCGGAACCAAACTCCTGCAGATATGGAGGGCCCACTGTATGCTACTTTTATCATTAACCACTAGCCAATCACTTCATGGTTTTCAAAGAGAATAAAGAATCAACAATGGACACCTACCCAGAAACAGCTATGTTACTTAACCTGTTAGAATTCAGGCCATATGAGCTGGCCCTCATTCAGACTTTCTTTTGGGTACAAAGGTAAGGACAGGTTTCTTCTCTGTAACTGTGGTTCTTTGAGTGATCATCTGTGCATTCACACATATGAGTTCTGTACTTGTACAAAACCTTGCTTCAAACAGTTCTACAGCTTGAGTGGGCAAAGTAGGGCTTGTAGAAAGACTACAAAATTTCTGAGGCAAAGACAGTTTAGGTGACTAGTTAGTAAGGTAACTGCCTTCATAGTTCGTTTTGCAAAACACTGAGCAGAAACGGAGGCCCTCTTTGTAGGTCCCCAGTGACAAAAAAAAAAAAAAAAAAAAAAGATGCTGGTTCTCTCTGGGTGAGAAAGTACTGTCAGTGTAAAAGGCCAGGTTTGGCATGCATCCAACATGTGCCATGTTCATTCTACTATTGAGATACATTTTGGATATAACTACCTTAGGCAGACATCTGATTTAAGGACCACCTATCCCTCTCCTGCATTGGGAAAGCCTAACCTGTCCTGAACACCAACTCTCCTTGCCGTGGTTACTGCCATTAGATGAGACAGTTTCAGTGTTAACAAATCCAATGAAGCAGGTGGTAGTGATTTAAAAAGATCTCTCATTAATTGTAATAGCACAATAATACAACGCCATGGACTCATAAAAAATGACCTTTGTAGGTACTTATTATAAACTCTTGTACCCAGAACTGTGCTGACTTGGAATTCTTAATCTCTGGCAATGTAAAAAAGAAACAAAAGGTGGCAGCCCTTTCTGTCCTGTCCAAAACCTTCCCACCAGGCAGCTGTTAAGCCCTAGGAGGACTGCTGCTGCTGCTGCTTACCAGTGGGGAGGGAAGGGAGGACAACAATTCAGATGATGAAGATGAGGTTGCTTTGGACTCTGAGGGAAGAGAAAGTGAAGGTGCATTCGATCTGTGAGTGCACCCATGTTTCTTCCTCTCTCAAAGTTGAGACCAGCTGCTTCTTTATCATCTGGATTGCCTCCCCCGCCCCCCCAGGTACGCTGCAAAAGTAGAGGCCCCAACCAGGAATTGGTAGCTCTCTAGCATGGCGGGGGGAGAGGACATAGATCTATGAGGGTGGAATATTACATTCTGCCTGCTTGATGTAGGACCCTGGCCACTGACTCCTGACAGCTGAAGGTAAGGAAAAACTGCAGCTAGTTTTTATTTATACCCTGCTCTTCAACCACAAGGATATCAGAGCGGCTTACAAATTGTTTTAAGTAATAGAAATTTACACATCTACACTGCATTAAGCAGTTTCCAATGTGTGTTAGCTAATTGCCCCCACAAGTTGGGTACTCATTTTACTGACCTACGAAAGGATGGAAGGCTGAGTGAACCTTGGAGCCCGCTGGAATTGAACTTGCAACGTGGTGACTTGCAGTACTGGCATTTAACCACTGCGCCACCAGGGCTCCTAGTTGAATTTTGAGAAGATGAGAAGGCCAAACTAGCACTGACTAAAGTTACTGTAATAGAAATGGAAACACCTCAAGAATGGCACTAGAATTTGGTTGAGAACTTTCCAATTCTTCATATAAACAAAAGCTTTGCTGCTTAGCGATATAAGAACTATTTGGTAGCTTCCTGGAAGCTTCTAAAACAAGAGGACACTCTTGGGTAACTCCTTCATGGTTGAATCCTCTAAGGTTTGAGGCAGATCACTTGACTATTCAGGTACAATACAACTTCTCATTTACTTAAAGAGTGTCCAACCAAGGAAGAAACAGGTAATCATTACAACAGATGGACAAACCAGCTTTGATTTGACTAACAAGGGGTGATAAAGACACAATCGATCCTGCCATGACAAATCTTTGCTATCACCTTCATGAGAAGCAGAAATAGAAGGAAGCTGGAACAGATGATCTGTAGAAAGGCATCTGAGGTGTACACAGAACCCAGGCTATAGTCTGCTCTGCTACAAGTGTGCTCTTGAGCCAAAGTTGCTCAAATAATTTCTTTTGGAACTGATTCTTTGCCTATCTCTCTTTCAGCCATTGAATCAATCATATGAATCTGGGAAATAGCCATAAATTTAAGGAGCAGAACCAGAGAAGCATCTAGCGCAAAAATCTCTGAAGGAAGATGCAACTTTACTCTAAAGCCTTGAGTGCACAGCTGGAAAAAAAACCAGCTGTTCCAACAAGGCCTTCTCATGTTCAATTCCCCCACTTGCTTTCCATTATCTGATAAACAGACCCATTTTGTTTGTGGTACACATCCTGACCTGCAGGTTCCCATGACAAATTATCATTGGTTCTGAAGCCTTGGTACTGGCACAAGTGGCCCAAAGGGGGCAGGGCATCTGGACTTGACACAGCTTTTCCTGGCAAAACCAGTAATATTGCCAAAAAGTTGGAGTCTTACAAACTGATCTTAGGAATACATTCCACAGACTTAAATGCCTTTTGCTACAGAAGGGACTTCAGTCCTGTTCTGATGGCCCTGCCTATAATGCTGAGGCAATGTCTACAGGTAACACTGGTATTACTCTCTCAAACAAAAGAAACAGCAGTCATGTTCATGACCCTCCTCCATATGACATACACCTCTGGAGACCACAGGCCTCAAACAAAGAAAAGGACAATGGAATGTGATGAAAAGCAAGAATACAAACCAGAAACAACTTGAAAAACAAAAACAGCAAATAATAAGGAAAGAAAAAGGCTATTTAAACTAGCCAATGATTCTAGTTCAAAGAAAGGTCCTACATGTGCTACAACTATGATGGTTGAAGCAGAACTGATAGTAGCTTCAACTCAGGACTTATGTGGTAAGAGGAACTAGGCTACTACCAGAATTCTAAGTTCTAGAAGGTTCCAAACAAGGCTGTGCACAGTGGCAGATACCATATATGTGATGCACAGTGAGCACAATGGAGAATACTTTTCTATGAACTTAAAAAAAATACTTGTCAGAAGATAGAAGTCTTTAACTTTATTCTGGAATATGTACATCAAGCAATAAGCATTAAAAAAAAATACTAACACAGAAAACAGATAGCATGAGCCCAAGCCCACTAACACAGAAAATAGATAGTATGAGCCAAATACCTTTCATGAAGTGTGGTTCGAGAGTGAAAAGGACAGCTATGACAGCTGTGTTCCAAACTACATGTTTCATCACAGCATAGTGATGGAATCAAATGCACTGGGCCTAAACAAAATTAAGATTTATTTTAACAAGCAGTACAGATACAGAAATGCTACATGCTAGACTATAGGATAAAAAATAGCATGGTTGGCCCTTCAGATCTATGGGAGTTTGGTTCTAGGACCCAGTGTAGATACCAAAAAATGCAGATTATCATGTCCCATATTATAAAATGGCAGCAATGCGAACATGGACGTTTATGTCACCACTGTTTTATAATATAGGATGTGCTGATCTGCGGTCAGTTGAATTCATGGATCCAGAGTCCATGGATCTGGAGAGCCCACTGTGCTGGAAACGTAGGTGAAAGCTTATATAATATATGAATTAAGTAGAGTATAGCCAGTTGCTACTACCAACCCAATTATAAACTTTCAAAGTTATTTTGTAGAATTACAGAATGTTCATGCTTCTGTAATGGTTTGGGCTGGTTCATCAAAGCTTGAGGAAGTAAGACCTAAGCACAGCATCACAAGAATCAGCCTCTCGCTCCTGCTTGAACTGTGGATGGAACAAGACGTTGATGTATGTTTGCACATTCATATACAACAGTAATATGATCCATCCATGTTATACCTTAAGGCTTGCATCTCTATCTTACAGTGTGCACTTTTTTTTTGGTCAGATCCAGCCCTATGTGTATTTAAAGTCTTAATCAAACCTAATATCTTTTTTACATTTCCAGTTTTGATTTCATGTCAAATCAAAGTTTTATTCTATCTATAAAGCCACTTACAACACCCAGATATTTCCTATATGGAAATAAATATTACAACAAGGAGTAACACTATTTTAAAAAAATCCAAAGTTACAACAGGACTGGTGCTGAGTGTTATTATCTGCAGGGGATGGGGGTGGGGGAGAAGGTTTCATTACAATTCATCTAGCCCAGTCTCCTTCCACATTAGAAATCCACAGCAAAAGGACCTCTCACAGATGGCTGTTAAATCTAAGTTTAAAATCTTCAGCAAAAGAGAACCCACCACCTTTTGAGGTAGTCCATTTGTCTGCCAAACAGCTTGAATAGCAATATACAGAGAATCTGAATCCACAGACTTTGCCTACAGTCTGTTTTTATGTATTTTAAAGATTATTTATATCCTGCTCTTCAGCCACAAAGGCTCTCAGAGCAGCTTACAAATTGTTAAGCAATAGCACCTACACATCTGCACCACTTTTATAGCACACTACGCACTCTCCAAGTGGTTTCCAGTATGTGTTAGCTAATTGCTCCCACAAGCCGGGTACTCATTTTACTGACCTACGAAAAGATGGAAGACTGAGTGAACCTTGGAGCCCTTGGGATCGAACTTGCAAAGTTGTGGTTGCAGTACTGACATTTAACCACTGCACCACCAGGGCTCCCAAAATGTAACTAGATAGTAACGAAACTAACAACACTGCTAAATGACAATCCCTTAAATATAAATGCATTTAGCAACTCCAGTGCTGGTATTTCGACTTCTAGAGCCTCTTTATTTCAGAGGAAACAATATCTATTTCGAATGTCAGACTTCTTCACTGTTATTTTTATATTCTATATTTTCTCTTAGGAGGAAATAGTGAACTCTGAAGAGAAATTTAGAATATTTGCATCTTTTGTGTTCCAGTGCTTGGGCAAAACCTTCTCCCATAAAGGTCCCATGAGGAAAAAGCATTTACCACACATCTGTGATGGGTCCCGTTGACACTGGCAGCATGTTCTGTGAGCATACACATTAAGTTGTGGTCTGTCAAAACATGAAAGTTCAGAGCCTTCGTAGTGAACATCATGTGACCTCATAGACCCTTCAGAACAAAGAATCGACACAGGATATTGTTAAACTGCCTTACTTGTGTTCACAGTATTCTCTTATTACAGCTAGTAAAAATTCACAGTCACATGCAGTTGTAACTTGGACCAGAGATTCTAAGAGCCATATAATTTCATTTCTTGTTCTCAGACTACTTCTGATGGCTTTAACATTTTGACTGAAACTATCTACCAGTAACAGATAGAAAACTAAGGTTCTTTCAGTTCTGATTCTTGTTTAGAGCTGAAAACAATTTATAAATGCCAGCTAAGAATCTTTTCTCCATTTTCTTTCCTCATGTGAAAAATCAGGGCGTAGTTTACTGTTGGTTCCTTGACAGGAAGCCCACTTCATTTGCTATTCTTTGTCTCAATGCTGATTCACAGAATTGTTTTCACACGGAATTTTAGCTGATCATCTTATAATGCAGACTTATACAGTCTTGTGGATGCCCTGACCATGTGCTAGGCAAAACTAACAAGGGTGCTGGACTAGCAGTGATTGGGTATGTGATCAACTCATTTGAACAGCCAGCTTCCACGCAATATTCCTCTATGATGTAATTGCTCAAAATGGACAAAAGGTTTTCCAAATTAGCTTCAATTTACAGCTAATGAGACTCAAATTATTATTGTTTTCTCTGCACAGTAGAGACTCATCATGTATATTTTGGTCAGGAATGGGCAATGTGTGCCTCATAGGCTGCATACAGCCCCCAAACATCAATTCTGAGGCCCATGACTCCTGTGGAACCCCCTCTTAATGGCACTGTTTCCCTCCCCAATAAAAAATTATAGGGAAAAATAACGCTGTTTGGACTCCTGGAAACTTTCAGAAATAGCAATTTTGTGTGTTTCAGGGTCGGGGAGTCCCACAAGAAATACCCTAAAATGTAAAAAAGAAAAAAGAAAGAAAGAAAAAGAAAAATGAAATTAAAATCAGAAGCAGACCAAAAGCATTTGGAGCACTGTGTGGTCCACAGAGTGTCCCAGGAGCTGAAAACTGGCCCCAGGATCTTCCAAAGTTGCTCAGGTGATAGATCTCAAGGTAAAGTTGACATAGACAACAATGTTAAAAAAAACAGTATGAGAAACTTACATGTTGGTTTCTTTTCCATGAATTGCCTTTTGCAATAGATAACACATAGGATGAGGAGAGCTAAAAGTACAGTTGCCAGTGCACTGCATATCACAGCAGCAAGAGCAGTGTCACGTGGGCTTGAAGCAGTTGATGGGATTTTCACCAGGTTCACTCTTGCAGTGCCTAAAAATAAGTAAGTATGCATCTTTTTATGTGAGGTAAAATAACATTCAAGAAATATCATATCATCTGAAGGATTTCTTAATGAGAAATGACTATGTAAGGAGCTGTAGCTTCAGCAAGGCTGAATGGGTATGTTTAATATAGTTTAGCTTTTATTTTAGATATTTTAGTACTACTGTCTTCTATAGGATAATGTCTGCAAGCGTAGCACCCAGCTCTATTGATGCCTACGATAAGCCCCTCCAAGAATAGTATGTTCCATTGTGGCACCAACTTACATTAAAGTTCATGTTAAAGATTCTATAAACTGGTTAAACCATTTTATCAAGAACTGGTTAAATCAGTAACTGACAAAAAGATCAGAGAAGAGAACAACTGAAGAAATAACAACCATAATGAATTAGATCCAGAGCTGCATAGTGCTAGCTGGATGTCTCTGTGCATGGAAAATAAAGGAGGTACTTCTTCCCCGTTTTCTATTGCAGCTACTAAAAACTTTCATAAAGGAGATGGGACCTTCAAGAATAGCACAGAAAGTGGACCTGGATGTTCAGATGAAAATCAGCAAAAACTCTCCTCACTGCAGTCGGAGTGTCTGTTGGTTTGAAGTCCATTTTATGAATGGAAGGCGCCCATATATGCACAGAACAATATGTCCATATCCAAGCCAGTATAAACAGATGCTCAGAACAAGTTGACAAGTTTAACTGTTAGCAAGTATTGCAGCTGTTTCTCTAGGGCCAGATGCAATGTGTATTCTAAAGAAATCTCTCTCTCTCTGGCTTTTCTTCACAAACGAGGATTCAGGAAGGACTTATCCCATGCTTTCTGCAAGCGTGCTGATGACTAAAAAGGCCAATCCGAGATAAACTGGCACTGGTATTCTGAAAAATGTTGCCCTTGCAGCAACATAGAAGTAGAATCCTTGAATCATATTCTTTTATATTGCAAATTTTATACCCAAATTCATCAAGATATAATTTATCCCCTGGTCAGTATGATGAGGAGATCAGAAATCTTCTATGTAAATTTTTTGATGGAAGACAAATGCCCAAGGGTTACTCTAGCTGTAGTCAAATTTCTTTCAGAAGCTGCCAAGACTAGAACCCTTTTTGTACAAAGAAATGGCCAGGGTATAATTTAGGAATTTTATATGTTTCCGCCATATGCGGTTTTTATTGTTGATTGTTCTTACTGTTTATATGTGTCAACCATGGGTGTATCGAGCACAATAAATGATGACTGACTGAGTACAAACTCTGGAAACAGATCTGAACAAGCCCCCTTCCCTTTTCACATTTTAAACACACAGTAGACATTTCTTGAATCACCTGTAGAAGGCAAACCACTGGGAGATTTCCATAGTCTACACAAACACAGAACTGGAATCTGCCTCATGATCTTTTACAGTGGAGGGTGGAAGTGACATTTTTGCTGCCCCCTTTCTCTTTCCTGGCTGGTTCCCCCGCATTTTAAACAAATTCCCTTACACTGGCTTCAACAGGAGGGCATTATTATATACCAGCTCCAGGACTGCTAGGTTGAGAGCATTTCTCAGGAGATCTGTGAATCCATTGTCTACCCCAGCATGCCCCTCCATTTTCCTTCCTCTTCCCCTCCACCAGAATCAGTAGTTTAAAGACTTTCTACCCAAGCTACTGTATTAAACAGGACTAAGCATAGGGTCTGACAAAGTAAATTTTCCATAGCTTTTCTTGATCACAAATCAAAATCAAATTCCATTAAA
Source organism: Gambelia wislizenii (assembly GCA_030847615.1). Lineage (NCBI taxonomy): Eukaryota > Metazoa > Chordata > Lepidosauria > Squamata > Crotaphytidae > Gambelia > Gambelia wislizenii. The sequence continues at coordinate 341,624,951 of JAUMIR010000003.1, forward strand.
ATGTAAAGTGTAAAATCACGTTTTTAAAAAATTGTTCACATAATATTTTGCCACAATGTTAACAACAAGAACAGGAGAACAACTTTGAAATAAATTGACATAAGGATGAAATAAAAGATAGTTCATTAAAATCTTTCCTCTACAAATGTGGAGGTCTCTAGGCAGACAAACAACTAGAAGGATTCACTGGCCACACACATGAACAATGTAACACACATGGTATTTTCTATTTCTATTGTTCAAATAGTTGAGATGTGCTGAAAAGTCATTTTGTCTTTATTTGCAAATGGAGGTTAATGTCCTCAAAAATAATCCTTCCAAGGATCTTTTGCCAACCTAGAATGTTATGAACTGGGGCATTCAGGAAGTGGAGAGAAGTAAAGTGGGGCCACTATTTTCAGCATACTAAAAACAACACGGGCTGGAAATGTTTTAAGACTGAGTGCAGATAGTATTTTAAGACCTCTGAAAGTAAGTTGAGAGGCACTGTTTACCATATTTTGACTTAGTCTTTTGTAGACATTAATTGGAGCATAAGACACATAAGGGTGTAGCATAATGCACTTTCACATGTGAACTTCTTATGCTTATTATTATAATGCAAGTACCAAACCACCATAAGTATATGTCAGGGATAGACAAATCTGCCAATTTTACTTTCTCCCACATTTGCTTTTTTTTTTTAAAATGTCAACGTCTTTCCACTGAAATTATAAAGACATTCATAAATTGTATGAAGTTCTTATCAAAAATAAACTGAATGCAATTCTCAGTCATTTGTTCTGGCTGAATTCAATAAATTCCGGTCCAGCCTGGTGAGGACCATGTTGTACCCACCTACCACATAGCTGTTCAAGATAAGCCTGTCAGAAAAAGGAGGTAAAAACACCACCATGCCACTGCCTATCATGCATTGATTAGCAATGGTGAAAGTCTGATGAGGGCTACCACCATTATGGGGTTGTCTAAACAATAAACAATGAAAATACCCCTCATAGAATTTGTGGGGAATACCTGTTGTCCCAATGAGCTGTGCATTTTCAGAGGGAGGGGGCAAAAAAACAAACAAACAAACAACCCAACTCCATTTAGCATATGTTAGGGGGCTTCGTGGTTTTCTGCAAAGGTGGGTTTTGCTTTTTTTTACGGTGCAGTGTTGTGCATTACCAGTCATCTGAATGATCGATTCGCAGCACTGTGCATTCAAAGCCTGGAGGGAGTCAAAAGGTGATTGGTCCATCATGCAAGCAGGGGTGGGCTTTCTTCTTACTCAGTCAGGAAGCGTCATTTGGGCCTTCCAGAGGACTGAGGATTTGCCTAGAGCTCAAAGTGTGCACTGTATCGCAGCACCTAGGTGGGAATTTCTTTTTCCCAAGCAGAAGGTCTCCTTTCCACCTCTTTAATGAAAGAGTATATATATAAAAAAAGTGCAGTGACAGCCACCATCTTGATTAGTGGGAAGGGATCTGTCTGAACTTCACTGCACATTGCTTCATAGGCTTTTTTTTAAAGAAATCGTAGAGACAACAGGGAGCTGCTGCAAAATGCAGGTAATGTGTGTCCCAACACGGTATTTCCTCCCATCTACCTGAGCCCTCTCTAACCAAGCAGATTTTGGAAATTACTACATCTTGGAAAACCCTTTTACCAGAGGTAAAAGAGGAGGGGGTGATTGCACACAGTATACCACTTCCAAATTGCCTTTGGAATTTGGATTTCTTCAACTCTGAAGAAATCCACACCACCATCAGTCTTTAACTTGCTGTTTTATGCACAGAAGGGTGGGGGGAGTCATTACATGATTCTTTTGTTTCTTTCAGTCTTACAACTGACAATTCAAGCACCACAAATAGTAGAGTACTTATGGAAACCCACATCAACAACTTCACAGGCAAAAAATAACAAGGATTTGGCATGAGAAAAGATTAAAAGAAATAACTCAACATATCAGCTTCTGAAAACATGTAAAATTTCTCTGTTCCCACAAGCATGCTTGGACAAGCTTGAAGGACTATAAGTTCTTGAAAAATTATCTTTGCAATCATAATGGCCAGTTAGGAGATCAAGTACTGCCAAAAGTATGGTAAAATCACTGTATCTTCTACCATTTAAAAGGCTGTTATGCCAAGTCTACAAAATATACTTAATGAAAGAGAAAAGCTGACTCCATCTGATTATCTTCATTACGAGTTTTTTTTAATTCCCTGTGTAAGCTGAAAGAAAGTGAAGAATAAAGACCTTCCTTTTAGGGAAATTGAGGAAAGGTTGACTATGCTACATGAAAAGGGCAGAAAGGCAAAAGCAAAATGATCAGACAATTGCAGAGTTGAAAGAAGGCACAAATTAATAACAGAGAATGCCCAGATCAAAAACTTGCCTGTGTTATCCAAATTAAACACAGATATTGCAGGAATGAGTCCTTAGTCCCATGAGGCCTTAAAACAGAATTCTTGTTGCTACATATTTTTTTACATATATCACATTTTTAAAGAAAATATGCTGCATTTATACTTCCTAATTCCTGTTTTTTGTCCCCAAATCAAGACAAAACAAAACAAGATCAATTCAATCCAGCAGAAAAAGGTGAACTTTATGGGAGGATTTTTTCTGTGAGCTGATAGGAAAAAAAAAATGAAAGTAGGCCATAATGATTTGATTTGACGGCAAATGTACATGACTTGTTTTCAGCTGTCAGTAAATCTAAATTGTAAAAAATCATAGGCTATAGAAACTCTATATTGGTAAAGTTAAGCGGTTACAAAATTACAGACCTGAGAGTGTGGTTCCCATAACTGAGTATAAAAAACAAAGGTTTATGTTCCCAGTAAGAGTGTACATATCTTTGTTACTTTAAGATCACACATGGCAAACATGTAGACATCCTGAAACTGTTGGACTGCAACTCCCATTATCCCTCACCACAAACTATTCTGATGAGAGTTGCAATCCAATGACAACAGGCAGGACAGATGTTTCCCACACATTTGGGACCCCACTGATTTCCATTCTATGGACTGCACTCATGTATTGCTTTCAACTTAAAATTTAAATTGTTATGAGTGGTTAATCCATTTGAGCCATAGGAAAAGTATATGCAATATAAAATATTTTCGTTATATTAATCACTGAAATATTAATCCTCTCCATTGACGCCCCCTTGTTGTGGGAGAGAGGCTTGCGTACCCTAATGATGTTTTGAGCTATGCTGGCGGTGGCATAATAGCCACTGGTAGGGTCTCCCATGCCAGACAGGTCAAAACCGAAGGGTCTGACAAAGAGCGTCAAAGGGCAGGATGGGCTCTCTAGCCTTGTGGCAACCGTCCTAGGAGAAGGAAAACTCTAATCCCAAACCCGGGCAGATGGTGCTCGTCCAACCCTGTAAGGTCAACCATCTAAGAGAAGGAAACTCTAATCAAACCTACGGCCCGAGGACCTCACTGCCACGCCCATGCTTGCAAGGCCACGGCAGATGAAATCTCTGGTTTAAAGGGTGAGGCCAGTTCTGTGCACGCTGCGCTCCACCAGAAAAATCCATTGCACAGGCTCGAAGGACAAATCCATTTCCAAAAAAGCCCTGTAGCGACTGGCGAGGGACGAAACCGGCAGGTGTAAAGATGCACTGGAAGCCGCAGCCCCAACCCTGCATGCAGGCGGTTCAGGACATTGGTCGCTCGAGGCTAACCCGGGAGATGACAGTCTTGTTCGGCAGCATCCTGAACGACCAAGCAGCCTTATTTAAGGAGAGCACTGCTTGCTCCATATGGAGAGGGGCCTAGAAAAGGTGGCCTAACGAAAGCTCATCCCCAACTACCTGGTTGGCTAGCCGCGGCCAACGGGAATCTTCTGATGCGGTCAAACCAAGGCAAAGAAACAAAGGCACACACCGGCCTCCAAAGGTGTAAATAAACTGACACTTGCATCCTGGAACATCAGAACCATGCAAGACTCTGAAGATAGTGGATGGCCTGAGCGTCGTTCTGCCCTAATAGCCCTTGAACTATCACGGCTTAATATTGACATTGCTGCTCTTAGTGAAGTTCGCTTCCATGAGGAAGGCAGCCTTAAAGAACATGGCGCCGGCTACACACTTTACTGGTCTGGCAAACCCAAAACCGAAAAACATCTTTCAGGAGTAGGCTTTATGATTAAAAACTCCATTGCCTCCAAACTCGAAACCTTGCCAACAGGACACTCTGATCGCATTATTTCCTTACGCCTCCCACATGTTGTTCTCTTTAGTATATATGCCCCCAACTATGCAAGCCGACCCTGTAGAGAAAGACAAATTCTACACAGACCTACGCCAACTCATACAAAAAGTCCCTGTAGAAGATAAAATTATTATCCTTGGTGACTTCAATGCCAGAGTAGGAAAGAACTCCGAAGCCTGGAAAGGTGCCTTAGGTAAGCATGGTGTTGGAAATTGCAATGATAACGGACGCCTCCTGCTAGAGTTCTGTGCAGAACAACAGCTGACTATTACAAACACAATCTTTCAGCAGAAAGATAGCTTGAAGACAACCTGGATGCATCCCCGATCCAAACATTGGCACCTCATTGACTACGTTCTAGTCTGTCAGAGAGACATTCGTGATGTCCGTCATACCCGAGTGATGCCCAGTGCAGAATGCCAAACAGATCATCGCCTCGTCAGATGTAAACTAAATCTTCATCTTAAGTTCAAACCTAAGAGGGGTGGCATCTTAAAGAAGAGACTCCAAGTCAACAATCTTCAACAAGCTACCATGAGAGACAACTTCCAGGAAAATCTACAAACGAAACTTGAAGACCATCCTACAGATCCTTCTCTCACAGTGCTTTGGCAACATATCAAAAACAGTATCCTCCAGTCTGCAGAAGAATCCCTTGGGTTCTCCCACAAGAAAAATCAAGACTGGTTTGATGAAAACAACCAAGAGATCCAGGAGCTGTTGGCAAGGAAGAGAGCTGCTCACCAGGCATACCTCGCCCAGCCAACCTGTCATGTAAGAAAAGCAGCTTTCTGCCTCACATGTAGCAAACTACAACAAAAACTCCGAGACATGCAGAACAAGTGGTGGATCAATATAGCAGAAAAGACACAACGCTGTGCAGATCTGGGTGATCATAGAGGATTTTATGAAGCTCTTAAAGCAGTGTTTGGACCTACTTATCAGGTCCAAAGCTCCTTATACAGTACAGATGGTCAAACATTAATTACTGATAAAGCCTCCATCCTAAATCGTTGGGCTGAACATTTTCATAAGTCTCTTTAGCGCCAACCGAGTAGTCCAAGCCTCAGCTATCCAACATATGATACAAAAACCAATGAAAAATGAATTGGACATAGCTCCCACTTTGGAAGAGACCCTTAAGGCCATACAGCAGATGAAAAACGGCAAGGCAGCTGGGATTGATGGAATCCCACCTGAAGTTTGGAAACATGGAGGTCATGCACTCCACGAAAAATTCCACGAATTCCTTGTGAATTGCTGGGAAAAAGGGGAACTGCCATCAGACCTCCGAGATGCAGTCATCATCACCCTGTACAAGAAAAAAAGGAGCAAAATCCGATTGCTCAAACTATCGAGGCATAACACTGCTCTCTATTGCTGGAAAAATCCTTGCAAGGATACTCCTGAACAGATTAGTTCCTGCTATTGCAGAAGAACTTCTCCCTGAAAGCCAATGTGGCTTCAGAGCCAATAGGAGTACTACAGACATGGTATTTGCCCTTAGGCAACTGCAAGAAAAATGTAGGGAGCAGAACAAGGGTCTCTATGTAACATTTGTCGACCTCACCAAAGCCTTTGACACTGTAAGTAGAAAAGGTCTGTGGCAGATCCTGGAAAGACGAGGATGTCCCCCCAAATTCCTTAAAATGATTATCTTGCTACACGAGGGCCAGTGTGGTCAAGTCAGATATGGCGATGCTCTTTCAGAGCCCTTTCTAATAACTAATGGAGTGAAGCAAGGTTGTGTTCTTGCACCAACTTTATTTACAATCTTCTTTAGCACGATGCTCCAAAGGGCTATGGCAGAGCTCGAAGAAGACGACGGCATCTATATACGCTACCGTACTGATGGTAGTTTGTTTAACTTAAGCCGTCTGAGGGCTCACACTAAGACTCTAAACTATCTAGTCTGTGAGCTGCTCTTTGCCGATGATGCTGCCCTTGTTGCCCACACAGAAGCAGCTCTGCAGCGCCTAACATCCTGCTTTGCAACAGCTGCAGAGCTGTTTGGGCTAGAAGTCAACCTGAAGAAAACGGAACTTCTTTACCAGCCTGCACCACAGGACGAACACCACCATCCCCACATTGCCGTCGGCAAATCTGTGCTCAAGTCCGTTCAGCAGTTCACCTACCTGGGAAGCATCATCTCCTCAGATGCCAAGATTGACAAAGAGATCGATCACAGATTAGCAAAGGCATATAGTGCATTTGGAAGACTTCACAAAAGAGTCTGGAGCAATAAACACCTGAGGCAAAGCACAAAAATCAGTGTGTATAGAGCCATCGTACTGTCTATCCTCCTTTATGGATCTGAAACATGGGTCACCTATCGCCACCACCTACGTCTCCTCGAGTGCTTTCATCAGCGCTGTCTACGCACAATCCTAAATATACACTGGACTGACTATGTGACGAATGTTGCTGTCCTTGAGCAAGCAGGGATCACCAGCATTGAGGCCATGATATTGAGAACACAGCTGTGCTGGGCAGGGCATGTTTCTAGGATGGAGGACCATCGCCTCCCAAAAATACTACTCTACAGTGAACTCGCCACGGGTCAGCGTAAGAGAGGCGCTCCAAAAAAGCGATACAAAGACTCCCTGAAACAACATCTCAGGCTTGGCCAAATTGATCACCAACAGTGGTCCGCCCTGGCCTCACATCGGGAGGCATGGAGACGCACTATCCACAATGCTGCAGCCTTATTTGAGAACTCACGACGAACAAGTCTTGAAGAGAAATGACAACGCAGAAAGAATCACAACCCAAAAACATCACCCAAGCAGACCTTCTGCTGTGCTTTTTGCAACAGGACTTGTTTATCTCGGATTAGCCTTTTTAGTCATCAGCGCGCTTGCAGAAAGCGCGGGATGAGTCCTTCCTGAATCTTCGTTTGCGAAGAAAAGCCAGAGAGAGAAAATTTAAATTGTTATGAGTGGTTAATCCATTTGAGCCATAGGAAAAGTATATGCAATATAAAATATTTTCGTTATATTAATCACTGAAAAATATTTTTTTCACATTTTTCTTTTCCACATAGTTAAATAACTGGGTAAAATATGCCCAATTAAATGATGAAAAGGGTATTAAGATATTGACAACATTGTAAAAATGAAATGATTTCCCAGAAGTTAAATCTTTGCTTTAAAAAAAAAACACTAGGTGAGGTTGTGGCTAAAGTGAATGGATTACTGATGGAAAACATTTTGTTAAACTGTAGTTTCCAATTTACTTTATATATACAATACAGTACATACTGTTGTTCAACACTGATTTTTCAGTATAAATAAGCATTCTGTGGATTAGTGTAAATTTTAAAAAATCATCTGTGAACCAATAAGATTTTTGCAATGTTAATACAGTTTGGGGTGTGTGCGCCATATTTGTTGCGATACTTAAACATATAGATGATCCCCATAAACAAGGGGGTCAGCTATTTTAGATCTGATCCTAACCAACAGAGATGACCTGGTTAATGGGGTGCAAGTGGTGGGATCCTTAGGTGAGAGTGATCATGTTCTCCTGGAGTTTATTATACAATGGAAAGGAGAAGCCAGGCATAGTCAGACACACATTCTTGACTTTAGGAGAGCTGATTTCAATAAACTCAGGGAAACACTGGGGGTGATCCCATGGTCAGGAATACTAAAAGAGAAGAGACCTCAAGACGGATGGGACTTTCTCAAACGGGAGATACTGAAGGCACAATTTCAAACAGTACCATTGAGGAAGAAAAATGGGAGGTGTCTCAAGAAACCAGGATGGATGACTAAAGAACTTTCAACGGAGCTAAGTTTTAAACAGAACATGTATAGGAAATGGAAAAAGGAGGAAATCACCAAAGAAGAATTCAAACAGATAGCGAACACATGTAGGAGTAAAGTCAGAAAAGCTAAAGCGCAGAATGAGCTCAGGCTTGCTAGGGAGGTTAAGAACAATAAAAAAGGTTTTTTTGGGTATGTCCGCAGCAAAAGGAGGAAGAAGGAAATGATAGGGCCACTACGTGAAGAAGATGGCAAAATGCTAACAGGGGACAGAGAGAAGGCAGAATTACTCAACACCCTCTTTGCCTCAGTGTTTTCAGAAAAGGAAAAGGGGGACCAACCTGAGGAGAATGGAACAGAGGACACAATAGGGGAAATCCAGCATAGAATAAGCAAAGAGGTAGTACAGGAATACCTTCTTAATCTAAATGAATTTAAATCTCCAGGAGCAGATGAACTACATCCAAGAGTATTAAAAGAGCTGGCAAATGTGATCTCAGAGCCATTGGCAATAATCTTTGAGAATTCCTGGAGAACAGGAGAAGTCCCAGCAGACTGGAGGAGGGCAAACATTGTCCCCATCTTCAAAAAGGGGAAAAAGGAGGATCCCAACAATTATCGTCCAGTTAGTCTGACATCAATACCAGGGAAGATTCTAGACCAGATCATGAAACAGAGAGTCTGTGAACATTTAGAAGTCAATGCCGTAATCACAAAAAGTCAACATGGGTTTCAGAGAAACAAGTCATGCCAGACTAATCTGATCTCTTTTTTTGATAAAGTTACCAGCTTGGTAGATGAAGGGAACACTGTGGACATCGCATACCTTGATTTCAGTAAGGCCTTTGACAAGGTTAGCCATGGCATCCTTGCAAACAAGCTTGTAAAATGTGGGCTAGACAAGTTAACTGTTCAATGGATTTGTAATTGGTTGACCGGCCGAACCCAAAGGGTGCTCAGCAGTGGCTCCTCTTTGTCTTGGAAAGATGTGACCAGTGGGGTGCCACAGGGTTCTGTCCTGGGCCCAGTGCTATTCAACATCTTTATCAATGACTTGGATGAGGGAATTAGGGGCATACTTATCAAATTTGCAGATGACACCAAATTAGGAGGAGTAGCTAATACACTAGAGGACAGGATCAAAATTCAGAATGACCTGGATAGACTGGAGAGCTGGGCCAAAGCTAACAAAATGAAATTCAATACGGAGAAATGTAAAGTACTGCACTTAGGGCGGAAAAATGAAATGCATAGATATAGGATGGGAGAGACCTGGCTGAACGAGACTACGTGCAAAAGGGATCTAGGAGTCCTAGCAGACCACAAGTTGAACATGAGTCAACAGTGTGATGCAGCAGCTAAAAAGGCCAATGCGATTTTGGGCTGTATCAATAGAAGTATAGTATCTAGATCAAGGGAAGTAATAGTGCCGCTCTATTCTGCCTTGGTCAGACCTCACCTAGAATACTGTGTCCAGTTCTGGGCACCACAATTCAAAAAGGATATTGACAAATTGGAGCATGTCCAGAGAAGGGCAACTAAAATGGTGAAAGGTCTGGAAACAATGACTTATGAGGAGAGACTTAGGGAGCTGGGTATGTTTAGCCTGGAAAAAAGATGGTTAAGAGGCAATATAATAGCCCTGTTTAAGTATTTGAAGGGATGTCACGCTAAGGATGGAGCAGGCTTGTTTTCTGCTGCTCCAGAGACTGGAACACAGAGCAATGAATGCAAGCTCCAGGAACAGAGATTCCACCTCAACACTAGGAGGAACTTTTTGACAGTAAGAGCTGTTTGGCAGTGGAACGCACTCCCTCGGAGCGTGGTGGGGTCTCCTTCCTTGGAGGTCTTTAAACAGAGGCTGGATGGCCATCTGTCGGGGATGCTTTGATCAAGATTTCCTGCGTGGCAGGGAGTTGGACTGGATGGCCCTCGTGGTCTCTTCCAACTCTACAGTTCTATGATTCTATGAAATTTATTGAGACTGATGCTATGGTACATTCAGAGCACAGGGGACAAATATAGCAAAATGTATATAGAAAAAAATCCATGCAAGCTAGTTGTTTAAGAAGCTGTATCTAGCAGTTTAGTCACTAATTGGTATCAAGTGTTGCTTTCTAAATTGAAACCATGAATGCATAAGTAGCTTAAAGAGCCTTAAGGGAGCTCTAATAATAAATATGTAAAATATACCACAAAAAGCATCCACTCAGTATAGGTCAATCATTACCCCGTTCCCTCTGAAGAATTTCAAATTCATCTAAATCTGATAACTAGGCAGAAATCTCTTTGCTAATACAGGTAAAAAGTAATAATTAAGTGTATCTAAGACAAACATTCACTCAGCCTCTGGCAAAAAGGATACTAATTATAGGACTGACTCCAGAGATGAAACGTTGGTTCCAGTACTAACTTGTGCAGAAAGGGGGTAAGAGAAAGACTGACATCAAACTTTTTAGCTGAAATTAACATTCTTCTCCCTTCCCAGAGAATAACACAAAACCTTACAGACTATTGATACAACCCCATGATATTGAGAACACAGCTGCGCTGGGTAGGGCACGTTTCTAGGATGGAGGACCATCGCCTCCCAAAAATAGTACTCTATGGTGAACTCGCCACAGGTCAGCGTAAGAGGGACGCTCCAAAAAAGCGACACAAGGACTCCCTGAAACAACATCTCAGGCTTGGCCAAATTGATCACCAACAATGGTCTGCCCTGGCCTCACATCGGGAGGCAGGGAGATGCACTATCCGCAATGTTGCGGCCTTATTTCAGAACTCTTGCCAAATAAGTCGTGAAGAGAAACGACAATGCAGAAAGAATCACAACCTGGAAATATCACCCAAAAAGACCTTCTGCTGTACTTTCTGCAACTGGACTTGTTTTTCTCGGATTGGCCTTTTCAGTCATCAGCGCGATTGCAGAAAGCGCGGGATGAGTCCTTCCTGAATCTTCATTTGTGAAGAAAAGCCAGAGAAGGGGAGGGGAATGAAATGGTTTTGGTATGCATCGTGTATATCCATCCAGCTTATTTTTTCTGTTTAGCTCAAGAATATTGCTCCATGATCTTTGATCAAGCAGACTGGGGAAGAGAGGAATATGGGTCCACCACTGCAAAGTCCCCGTTCCTCATGTCTGTTAATGTGACTAATCCTACTGATTAGTCTGTGAGTAGGATTTCTATACTTACCTTAGATTCCAGGAGACCAGGGTTCAAATCCCCACTCAGACATGGAAACCCACTGGGTAATTTTGGGCAAGTTATACTCTTTCAGCCTCCAAGGGAGGCAAAAGCAAACTCTCCCCTGAACAAATCTTGCCAAGAAAACCCCATAAGTCAGAAACTATTTGAAGGCACACAATAACAACAACAACAAGCAGGGTCATATGTAATATGCTGAAGCAACCAGATCACAAACTATTAAGCACTTTAAATGTTTAAAACATACTTTAAATTGGGCTTAGAAGCAAGCGGGCAACTAATGTAATAAATACAGAATTGCAGCAATTTGTTTCAGACACTTCATATTCCTTCAAGCATCTAGACAGCTGCATTCTGATCTAGCTGAAGATTCTAGATTATCTTTCAAAGCGGCCCCATATAAAGCATATTATAATAATCTAGTCTGGATGAACCCAAGGGACATTGAACTGAG